>CAWUFW010000081.1:3763575-5104650 GCA_963921515.1 Calotriton arnoldi | reverse complement strand
CAGAGGTTGCACTGTACTAGCAGAGGGTGCTCAAAGGTCTTAACCAGATTCCACTGCAGACCAGTTCTGCTCTGTAAACAAATACATTGAGCTGTGAACGGTCCCCCTCTCAGTGCCTGCTCACTTAATTTTCAAGAGGATCCTGCTGCAGACTCATCTGAGTACATCCTGACGTGGCACAACAAGAACCAGTAAAACGTGGTTAGAATCTGAGCAGCCCTGGTCCTTACAACTGCTGTTGACCCTGGTGCCAACCAGCAAACCTAACACAACATGGACGCTGCAAAAGTGGTGCAACATGAACGCTGGGAAAGCTAGTGCAGTATGAACGCTGGCAAAAGAGGAACTAAATGGATGACGGCAAACAGAGTGCAACATGGTTGCTGGCAAAGATAACCAATGTGTCTGTTGTCAAACACTGCACCTCCGGTGGAGGCAAAAGTAACCAGCATGGTTGCTGGTAACCTAAGCGTAAAACTACAGAATCTGGGCACAACGGCAATAACCACCATGTTCTTGCTGAGTAAAATTAACACTATGTTTGTACTTTCTCAATGACCATGCAACTCACCAAAAAGATACTTGAAATGGCATTATTTATTTGGTAGGAATCATAAATGCAGCATAGAATTTTTGCAGGCATTTCCAAATCAATTTTTTCAATTACATATTTGGTCGATTAAATTGTATTTTATTTTAAGGCCATAAAGTAAAACAAAAAGTTATGTGTGATAAGCTATGATGAAATAAAACGGAATTGTTTTCAGGTCTGATGAAACAAATATTCTGCTTGTGGGACCGAACATATTTCTGGCGCTGGGATGGTTCCTTTCCTTTATTATAAAATGCAGTTCAAACGAGTTTGCAGCCCTGCCTTTTTTTCAGACACTGCTGATAGGAAAATCTACAACCCTGCTTTTATGGTAACCCTTTGTGAGTGTACTGCAGCAAGGTCTTTGTAGTGCAAGCGTGGTAGGTGGCAGTTACACCCGCCCCCTGATCCTGACAGGAATGAACAATCCTGAAAGCACCTGTCCCCCTTTGTCTCACTGTGTGAGAGGAATACACAAAGAACAACTGTCAGCTACACCTAGTCATGTGACCCAAGATACAGGCTGCAGGCACCAAATGGTTAGGACAGGAAAATGCCAAATTTCTAAAAGTGACATTTTCATTATTGTGACTTAAAATCCAGATTTACTGTTGAATGGGGTTTTAATTTACAATTCTATAGAGATCGAACTTGCTACCTGCTCCCGTTTGAAAATGATCACTTATTAAATGTAATAAGGTAACCCAATGTTATCCTAAGGGAGAGGTAGGCCTTGCAGTAGTGAAAAATAAATTGGAGGGGTTTTAACTAGCAGGACATGTAAAACCTAAACGTACATTCCCTGCTTTTAAATTCATGGCATCCTGCCCTCTGGGGTGCGTAGGGCCTACCCTATGGGTGACTTGCATGTATTAAAAAGGACAGTTTAGGTCTGGCAAAACGTTTATTTTGCCAGTTCGAAAGAGCAGTTTAAAAACTGCGCACACAGGCTGCAATGGCAGGCATGGTACATGCTTGGAATGCTACTTAGGTGGGTGGCACAATATGTGCTGCAGGCCCACTAGTAGCATTTAATTTATAGGTCCAGGGTACAGGCAGTACCGCTTTACTAGGGACTTACAGGTAAATTAAATTTGCCATTTGGGTGTAAGCCTATGCTACCATGTTTTAGGGAGAGAGTACAAGCACTTTAGCACTGGTTAGCAGTGGTAAAGTGTTCAGAGTCCTCGAGCCAGCAAATACAAAGTCAGAAAAAACAAGGGGGTTGAAGGCAAAAGTTGGGAGAACCACGCCAAAGATATCAGGTCCAGCAAATTGGAAGTAAGAAAGTAATCTCAATGTTAAGGGTGGTGGCCCTCTTACCTTGATAGAAGTCAAATCTGAGACCTGCTTCTGTATGTATAAATAATTTCATTTTTCTATCTAAAAATAAATAAATCCTTTCCCTTCTTTCCCATTCTTCCTCCCTCTCTCTCACCCACAACCTTTCTGACTGCTATGAACTCCCAAACATTCATCTCAAACTTTCACCCCTCCTTTTTAGCCATGCCACCCAATTAACAAGCACAAACGACCACTACTTACAGAAAATGTACAACTTCCCTTTCATCTCTACTCCAAACTGCCATTTTCAAATCCATTCCTATTATTCTATCCCTACTCCAAACTTTACTAAACACAAATTAAATCAAGAGCACAAACCTAACACAACTAATGCACAAGAAAAAAAAATCCTACTAACTACTAACCTTCATTACCAGCGCAACATGCTACTCGCTGAAAAAGCGCCTCAATGCTTCATCAGGGTTGTGTGTCAGAACCACGCATGTGTTTACTACGAATATGCGTTGTTAAGGCATGTTTGGCAAAGACACATGCGTGGTTAAGGGAAGTCTTACCCCCTGACCCCTGCCCTGAGGCATAAAACTACCCCCTCCCTCCCGAAGACCACCCCCCCAGCCCTAAAAACTACCCCGCTGCCCCTAAGCCCTAAAAAGTACCCCGACCCCCCCCGAGCCCTAAACATTACTCTGCCCCCAAGCCCTAAGAACTACCCTGCCCCCAGTCCTAAAAAGTATCCCAATCCCTGCCCCCAACCTGAACCCTAAAACGGCCTCCAAGCCCCCGCCCTAAGACCTAAAACTACCACATCCCTCCTGAAAACCAACCCCCTCCACCAGAATCCTAAAAACGTCCCTGCCCACCAAGCCCTAAAAACTACCCATCCCTCCCCTAAGCCCTAAAAACTACCCTGACCCCCAAGCCCTGAAAACTACCACCCAACCCTTAAGAACTACCCCACCCAAAACCTGGCCCCAGCCACCTCACTCGATCATTTCTACTTCCGTCCAGGAGCAGCTAGACCGCGAACCGCCTTAACCACGCATATGCGCATCTGCCATCATTGTTCCGACTGTTTCCCCCTCGTCAGGGTTCTTAAGCGCAATATAAATACATTTACAATTACAGTAATCAGCGAGTACTGGCACTTCTTGGTAGCAAGCAGGTATGCTGGGATAGCGAATACCTACATTTATATATTTCCTGTTTCAAGCACTCTGTGGGGCTATATTTTTTAAAATATGTTTTATTGATTTTAACAGTTATGCAGTATTACTAGAAGAAGAGATGGTGAAAGTCTTTGTTACAATTATTCTACGTAAAACAGATAGCGTGAATAAACCACAAACACTTTTAACAATACCTGTATGACTATCTTGAAATCTAGCATGCATCCGGCTCTCCTGGGCCTGCGCTGGATGCCCATGATTTATACTATGTACGTGCAATGAAATACAGGTTTATTAACACATTATCATCAATGCCATTAATTGGGACATTTTTATAGTGGGTAATAAAAAATCTGTTGCCTTTGTTTTAGTCTTGTTTTAAATCACTATCTGAGTTAGTGGTATGTTTCATCATTCAGGAAGGCGTGTACCAGCAGAACTGCGAAATCATTCTGTTGTTTTACATCTATTTGTCTAATTATGTAGCAAAATACGACCTCTGGAACATTCCTGTTTAGCAAAACCAGCAACAGTGTGATTTGCAACTTGTGTTATATCAAAGAGTGCTATTCAAATGTAAAAGGGTAACCATTGATGAATGGACGAATAGGAATCAGTTTTTCATTTTATAAATGACAATGTACTATGCAGGTAGTTTTTCCTTCTTCGTTGTACATGGTGCAAACCATTGCGACTTTGTCATTGCATGCTTTTTCGTAAATATTGGCACTGATTTAAATTACCCTCCAAGGAAAAACAGACACATTTTAATAATGCTGCAGATAATATTGCATCTGATATTATTTTCAGACATTGAAATATAACTTTCTATATAATCCCTCGCTGTAACAGTGCTAATGTTTTGTATCGCTATTAATAACCATATTAAACCTATGCAGTTTATCAACCTCAGTAGGATGAAAGACTGAGGGCCTAATTACGATGGCTGTCGGACCGCATCTGGCGGTTCGTCAGTTGCGGTCTGACCGGCGCATTACGATGCGTGCAGTCGGAGGCAGCAGTCAGAGGGACCGACCAACGCTTTTCGACGAACCCAAGGAGCCCATCGGTCGGTCAGAAACTCCCCATAATCCCTTAAGGATGGCGGTTCCACCGTCGTGATTATGATGTTGGTTTCCGACAGCCATTCCATGTTGGCCTTTCTGACATGGAAAGGCTGTCGGGAAGCAACATTGGGGGCCCCTAGCAGGGCCCACGTCCCTCCGCATTTGGGCCTGGGGGGCACCTCATGGTGCCTGCCAGGCAGTGCAGGGATATTCACAAACTTCCATTTGTCAATGGGAGCTTGTGCTGCAGGCGTTTTCAGCCCGCCGCACTAGCTCCCATTGACAAATGGAAGTTTCCAACGGCACTAATGTGTGGTTGCATCCTAATTGGGGTGTCGGAACCGCGGACCAATGGTCGAGCAGTTCCTGCACCGCAAAGGTGTCGGCCTGACGCAAGTCCTACCTCCATCGTAATCAGGCCCTGAGTTTTTACCTGTTGAGATTCAAAACTATGACCTTCGGTTGACCGAGATGTCATAATTGAACGTTTAAATCGCAGCGACAACTTGCTGACTACAATGTTATGTTGGCAAAATCTTGTCACGACATGCGCCTTCAATTATTTTATGACCATTAAATACTCGCCATTTTAAGTAGCATGGATTTTAAATTTATGCTTTAAAAAATGTAATGCTCTAGACATGCGGGAGAAATAGGTGTGCTTTTCAGTGATAAACTTTTCCAGTGGCTACTGGTGTGCTCTTCTTTATTTGACTAATAATGTGGCTTTTGTCAGCTGTCGAGGCATCTGTACACAGCTTTGAATTATCATTCAACCGTGGCCTCCACTGACCAAAGTGTAACACTTTGGTCAGGGCAGGCCACGGTTGAATGATTATATATATGGATTAAGAGAACTAACTGTACGGCAATGTTTGTAAAATGATTTTGTATGATAAAATGTACTATGTTCCTTTTCACAAGCAATCCAGATGTAGCGTTGATTAAATCATTAATTTTTTGGCATTTTTGTCACCTCTACCAGAATGGGTCGCGTGCGTCCGGACCAACTTCCTGGTGCTGTGCTACCTCCATGACGTGAAGAACGTGCTGCAGCTGCACGACCTTTCCACCGGAGCACACTTGAAGACTTTCCCCCTAGATGTGGGGAGCATTGTGGGGTACAGCGGTCAGAAGAAGGACTCTGAAATCTTTTATCAGTTCACATCATTTTTATCTCCAGGTGAGTCCTTTGACGCTTATGCGTTCATAGGTTCGTAAAAGCTTTTGAAAACCCCCGTTCTGGCTGCTGGTGCCTTCTTGTCCTTGTACTGTGTTATATCTTGTCTCTGTGGAGGAGTGTCGCTTTACACTGCCTGCTTCTCAGGTTGTGTGTGCTGCATTCCACCACAGAGTTCTTGGGTTGCTGGGTGATGGAGCTTCTTTAAGCATTCTTAGAATGTATCTATTTAAGAGTATATGACAGTTGTTTTATTCTTGTTCATGGTGGAGTTCTTGTAACTGACTCCACAACCGTGTAGTTGTACAATAAACTCTTCTACTTACGCTGGTCTCCCGAAACTTACTACAATGTATTGGCGACGATCCAACTACACAGACGAGCCTTCAGCGTGCTGTTTCTCGTCTTCCTCTGGTTATTCAGCGATGATTGATGTACTCGCTTTGTTCCAAACTTTGCCACCATTGTTCGTCCCATTAGCAACTTACTTAAGAAAGGTGTTAAGTTTTGTTGGTCTCAAGAATGTGTTTCAGCATTTCATCTTGTTAAGTCCTTGTTAGGTAAAGGTGATGCACTCAAATCTTTTGATCCTTCTGTTCCGTGTTGTATCACTGTTGATGCAAGTCAAGTGGGTCTTGGAGCTATTTTGACACAAAACAGTGGTGACGGTGAAGACACAGTGGCGTTTGCATCTAGAGTTCTAAGGGATGCTGAAGCACAATATTCAGTTATTGAAAAGGAGCTTCTAGCTTGTCTTTGGGCAATTGAAAAGTTTCGCCCGTATATTTGGGGTAAACGTTTTAGTCTTTTCACAGACCACAAACCCTTAGTATCTATTCTAAGTGCTGGTGTTAATAAATGTTGTACACCCAGGATTTTAAGGATGGTGTCCAGGCTATTACAATACCACTTTGATATTTCACACATTGCGGGTGGGAAGAATGGTCGAGCTGATTTTCTGTCTCGTTTCCCTCTAAAAAAAGATGAGAGTGATGATGTTTGTTTTAATGATTTGTGTGAAGAAGATTATGACGATTGTTTTGTAGCGGCTTTAGATCTACCTGAACCTGTTGTGAGTTCTGAGGAGGAATGGAAGAATGCGCTAAATGATGATGACATGCTTCAACAAGTTTTTGAATTTGTAAGGAAAGGTTGGCCTCGTGAAAAAGCTTTGTCTCCTTTGTTACAACCTTATTGGAAAGTTGAGGGAGAAATTTCCATTGAAGATGGAGTTTTGTTGAGAGGTGATAAGTTTATACCTCCTCATAGTATACGTCCCATCATCATTAAACATGCCCATGAAGGACATTTAGGAGTAACACTTACTAAACGACGTGTTCGAGAAAGTTTTTGGTGGCCTAAAATGGACGGTGAAATTGAAGACATTGTCACTAACTGTTGTGTTTGTGGCGCATCCGACAAGAGCTTAAAGTTGGTGACTCCGCCTTTGTTGCCTATCGAGTGTCCTTCGGGACCATGGATGAAATTAGGTATTGATGTCATGGGTCCTTTTGACAATTTATCTTGTGGGCACAGATTTGTTATTGTGCTTATGGACTACAGTTCTAGATGGCCTGAAGTCAAGTTTGTGAGAGAAGCTAATGCTTCTAATATTGTTACATTTTTGAGTGAGATATTTTTGAGGGAAGGTTTCCTGAGACACTTGTCTCAGACAATGGCACCAATTTGTAAGTGTTGAGGTGGAGAATTTTCTTGTTTCTTGTGGAATAAAACATTCCAAAAGTTCTTTGTACCATCCTCAGACAAATGGCCTCGTTGAAAGGATGAATAGAGTGATTGGTAAGTGCATTAAGTGGGCTAAATCAGGGAATCATGATCTTGTCAAATCTGTAAACAGTATGTTGTGGTTTTATAGAACCACTCCACATTCTTCAACTAAAGTCTCGCCGTTTGAGTTGCTCAGAGGACGCAAGGCCAACACCAGTCTCAAACCTGGATGGATGAATAAATGGCTCAAAGCTGGTTCTGATGTTGAAAAACTTATGGAGATCGTTCGTGCAAACTTGTCTGAATCTCAAATGAAACAGAAAATCTGGTATGATAATAAGAAATGTGTTAAAACTGTTCCTTTGTCTGTTGGTGACATGGTCAGGATTAAAACTCCCATTCATGTAAAAAAAAGGGGAGAGTAAATTTGGTAAACCTATTAAGGTTATTAAGATTGGTAACAATGCTGTTCAGGTCATGGGTGGACATTGGTGGAATACTTCCAAAATTGTCAAGGTAAAGTTTTCCACCAAGAGCAAATCTGATTTAGCTGGTGGAGATCCCGTCAGTGATGTTGGGGATGTTAAGGTTGGTCTTAGAAGGAACTCAAGAGTTCCTGTTACTCCCAAGAGGTTTCGGGAGTAGGGGGGGGCTCGAGAGTTCCTGTTGCTCCCGAGAGGTTTCGGGAGTAATTATTTTTTTGTGTACAGTTTTTTGTTGTTGTATTGTTTTAGGAGAAGGGAAGGTATATGTTATATCTTGTCTCTGTGGAGGAGTGTCGCTTTACACTGCCTGCTTCTCAGGTTGTGTGTGCTGCATTCCACCACAGAGTTCTTGGGTTGCTGGGTGATGGAGCTTCTTTAAACATTCTTAGAATGTATCTATTTAAGAGTATATGACAGTTGTTTTATTCTTGTTCATGGTGGAGTTCTTGTAACTGACTCCACAACCGTGTAGTTGTACAATAAACTTTTCTACTTACGCTGGTCTCCCGAAACTTACTACATACTGGTGACTTAATAAGCGACAGTGGTAATATTTCATGTTGAGAAGCTGGCAGGTTTCTATATAATACAGAAATGTGTATTAAGTAGACTCCAGGGCTAAAGGTATGCCAATTTAAGAGTCCTTTTCTATATTTGCAGCAATCATAAAGCTCTGTGGAATACTTTGTGCAGTTTTTCTTTGTCACACCAGTCTGAAATGCGTGAGTTTGGAATAGTTTTCTTCTTAGTACCTTATTATATATTAATACAATTTTACATACGTTTACTTCTCAGAAAACCGTTAGAATTCCTCTTTTGTCCTGTGCAATACCATTGTGCATAGAAAAGCTGAGCAAAGATAAACTTACAGTGAAAAAAATCATCATATATTTGCTATTGTTCATAGAACAGCTGCTCAATAATAAAGATGCACAGACCAGTTCTTTATGCATCCTCCAGTGTGCATAGAAAAACTCCTCAAAATGTACACATGCATACAAATATCCTGCATACCTTTGCCATTGTGCATAGGCAAGCTCAGTAAGAAGTAAACCTGCAGAGAAAAACACAGCATACATTTTGCAACTTGGTTGACTTTGAATAGAATGAAAAATATATTGCTGTGTGAAGAAAAGCTTTTCAGAAGATTCCCCATAACTTCTTTAATTTACTCTACTATTTATACTATATTGTCTTACTCATGTTGTCTTTTTCTGTAATCTTTTGTCTTGTTAACTCTGGATTGTAGTTTGATATTTTGATGCCACAAAGCTGGTTGATTTTCTGGCATCTGCTCACATTATTTAAGATACAAATACACATAACAAGTGCAAAGGTGAAGGTAAACTGGGAATCTTTGCAATCATCGCAAAGGGCAAAAAAATTGAAACTTTGTAAAACTGTGCTGAAGGAAACAAAACCTTGTGCAATACCATCCCCAGTGTTTAATTTGAGCCGGTGGGGGCCACCAGTACTCATTTTTGGGAACCAGCACTTATTTTTTCTGCATCAGGCATTTACTGAGAGCAAGAAGGGGATAAACACACGAAGAATGAGGAAGAGAAAGATGGAAAAACCTTTACAAAGATGGAAAAATCTTCACCAAGAGAGAAATCGTGAACCTGTAAAAGTTAGATAAAGGGGTACTGTTTGTATGGAAGTGGATAAAAAGAGGCATGAGATTAGATTCAAGTCTATACAGCCTTGGTATTCATCACACCAACATTTAATTATACCTGCCGCGGGCTTCTGGGCAGAGCCTCAGGCACTGGCACTCATTCTTTTACAAATTAAGCACTGCTGTCCCCAATCTAAAACAAGTAAGTGAGGCAGTGGGAACTGCTCCATAGCACGCTAGTCAACATCAGAGTTCCAAAGCAAGTCTCCCACCATCTAATCTAGCTGAGGGCTGGGCTGTTCATATTTTGAGAGACCAACTATGCTCTGCAATGCACAGGCCAGCCCATGGGTAAAAGGACCCCCCCCCCCCCAAATTTTTTTTTTGCGCACTTTTGTTAGATTTGGGCATGCACAAAATGTAATCTCTTCTCGTGTTGTGGATAATCCACTTGAGGTAGTGCAGATCAGGAGAAGGAGCATAAATAAAAATGAGCTATTTGTGTGGAATTTCATGCATAGTCATGAAGACTTTTGTGAAATCACTGAAAGTCAAAGGACATGCACGTCCTAGGTTTATGTCTATGGTATGTAGATTTCTCAATTTGCGACCCACAAGGAATTCCTAAATGAACCTCAATGAGTTTCATACATCAGGAATACCGATTTCCTAATTGCAAATTGGAGAGAACCGCAATTAGGAAATCAGTATTCCCAATCTTTGTACATCTGGCCCTAAATTGCTTCTCTTTGTATTTTCTTCTTTTTTATATTATTTTTCCTATTCTGCTAACATTTTGGGTTGCTTTTAATTTTGTGCTCTTGTTTAAATCCTCTTGAGAACACAAAGAGCATCAGAACAACCACCTAAAATGGAAGCACTAGAAACATCTAAGCAGGATGCATTGGTGCGAGTGCCCTTCATAATGTAACAAAGTGTCTTATGCATCTTTTCCACTTGAAGTGTGTCCCAGAATAGCAAGGAGGGAGAAAGATGGTGGTGACCATTCTTAACATTCACCTGTTAAGGTTGGAATAATTTGCAAAGGTTACACTGGACAAAGTAAGATGACAGGATGATGTGCTTGGATTTTGTATTGCTTGCCAATCAATGTCCAACCAAATGTGTTTGATTTTCTCCTTTCTTCACATTGGGCTTGGGTATTTTGGGTACTGCAGTGTGCACTGACTTAAAATGGGGAAATGGATAGACTGCTGGGATACTAAGAAAACTGAATGATCCCACTGCCGACTTGCTCTGTTCTCTGGTGCAGTCATATAGCATTTGATCTCCCAGGAGGTCTGCTCTTACACCTAGTATGCACATTTACATACAGACTGAAGGAAAAAAGCATGTTGAAATTGAACACTGAAGCATGGAGCCTGCTTTCCACATTTATGGTGATCAAACATCAGCCTCTGATCTTTCCTTAACACCCTCAATGCTTCTGGCAATGCCATAGTTCCCCAAGAAATACTCAACTTCCTAGCTAGCCTATCTGGCCCTTAGCTGATTTAAAGAGCTCTGTGTGCCAGGTTTCCTGTAAGCAAAGTAGTCAGTAACAGATGTTGCTCAAGCCAGGTCCAATTCAATAAAAGCGTGTAACCCGTACTCAAGAGTATCCCTTGAACAGTAGTCAGCTCAATGTGGTACCTTGCAGTGTGCAAATGTGAGAGTATGTAAAGTGTCTGTGATCGCTGATGTCAGTGTAAGTTTGAAATCACAGTATTCCTCGGAGTATAGAGAAGGATTGTCCATTGGGGACAGCAGGGAATGAAGGTCTCAGCACTGTGAAGGTCCGTTCTCCTCTTCAGGTGCTGTTACACAAAGTGTATGTAACCTTGTTCCTATAAATGCAGCTACCTATTTGTATCAGCTAGTCCTCAGAGTCAACCTGCAAGGGCATTGCCATGTTTGAATGCTCCACTTGGTGCTTATCAGGACTCCTGTGCTGATTGTTGGGCTAATAAGGATGACTACAATTTTAATTAGTAACTGAATAGTCTGGTTCCACCAGTCTGCAATCACCCAAAATATCCACATTGAATGCCTGCCCCAACCTCTCAGCACCCACTCGGGTTATCAGAGTGGTCTATGTAAATGTTTTTCATGGCTGGGGCCTCTCTTTTAATCTTTGTCACTAGACTTCAAAATAACCAATTATGTTATAGGAGGGAAAATAACAAATGTAATGCCCCAATAGGCAGAAATATCTGCTTTTAGCCAAATCTTTTAACTTATGAGAACACCTCTAAACGTGAAGCTTGTAACTCTTACCACTTAAATCTACTCTACAAATGCATACTTCACCTTGAATTTGCTTAGATAAAAAATAGAGCCAATATTTTCCATACTATTTCCCCAATTAAGCAATTTAAATGTACCCTGTAGATTTTATTTTAGGCTAGAATATAGTATCCTTTCTCTCTTTTTTAGTAGCCTTTCTCTCTCTCGTTTTTGTTATTAATACACACAACCATTGTGTTCTTTATCTGAATTTTAAATATCAGTTTCTTCCCTAACGCTAATGGTTAGGAGTGTCTTGTCTTGCACTTTATACTGTACTGTAGTTTTTGTCATCATCATATGTCAGTCTTGGGCTGGCTTTCCTCACTTGGACATTCACACAGGTATCTACAAATGTATCTTGCCATGGTTCACCACTCGTATTGGCAGAGTTGGACCCCTCTTGTTCTCAAGTATATTAGTAGCTCCAGAGAATCCAGAGTTGACTGTTTTTGCAGGAAGTTAATAGGGGCAATCAACACTGATATTCCATGTGGATGGTCTCCTGGAGTCCATAGTGCCATCATTTCCATTAACTTTTTTGCTCCTCATTAGATACCCATCATTTTCAGTGAGGCTTCCCCAAGAGTCGGAAACAAAAGGGGATCAATCGGCCTCCTCGCTCATCTTCTTTTAGATCATCAGAACCACTTCTGCTCCTCCTAATATGAGCTTTTCACACAATTTGTGTTTTACAGTTTTTATTTTTAAACTGTTGTCCTTCTAACAGCCTTGTTCTTTGGTTACATAAAGTGCAGCAGATGCAGATTGATTCAATTTCTATTGCCATCTCTACAATTTGGCAATCGGAATCCTGCCCTGAAGCTCCTTGTAAGAAATTGGATTATTATTTAACGTGGGTGACTGCCCACCTCAAGGAATAATCACATCTCTTGTCAGGGTGAATCCTTAAAGTCAGTAAATTAACCTGAGCTCAATCCTGTGGTAGCTATGACCCAGAGCAGACACTTATGGCAATGAGTAAAATATTTATGCAGTGCCAAAACAATAATAAAGCTAAAAAAAAAAAACACAGAGTAATAAAAATTGCAAACCAAATTAGGAACATAGAGTAACATTTAAAGAACAAAATGACCAAAAATTAAATACGGGGAGATATGAGGTTTTACGTTTTTTAGAAGAAATGGCGTCAAAAAGCACAGAGTGCTAGTAATAGTCTATGAAAGCGGTAGACCAGAACCTAGACGCAATTTGAGGTCGGCTGTGAAGGAGCCCTGATCAGATAGAACAAGTGGATTGGTCCTGGTGAAAGTCTGAAAGTCAAAAGGTTTGAGTCCCAAGCATGAAAGGACTGTCTTCCTCTTGAGACGAAAAATCCTCGTGAACAGGCTGCCTCTGAAATTGTATCTGTCACTGTGGAACTTCAGGACAGATTCTTGAAGCATGTTGGTCCTGATGGAACTATGGAGGTTTGGAGATTTCTTATTAAAAAGGTTTTAAGTCCCAGCGCAGAATGGTATTTTAACGTTTTTTCAAAGGTGCTGAGAGCCTTGACTGAGTGGATGCTGAAATTGAATCAGACGCAGTGAAACTGCCAGTCTGATACTTTTTCCGCCAGGTCCCTCTAGAGCTTTGGCAGAAATGTTCTTCGAAGCTTGCGAACTTTCTTCTGTTGCCCAAACAACCACAGGAGTGCATTTCTAAGGTTCCCAGGACCTTGGGAGGGCACTTAGACTCTCGGTGCCAGGCTGAGGCCAACATCAAAGACTAGTCCCAGTCCAGTTGCCACTGATCAGCTGGACACTTTTTGAGAAAAGGCTTCTCTTGCTGCTTGTTTTGTCTCCGTAGCCACACAATAGATCTGCCAAGGGACCCCCTGGGCCTGTATTACCTACCATAAGGGCGCACCTTCCCTGATTGCGCCATGGCACAGCTTAAAACGGGTGCGCCAGGCGCAAACAGGGAAAGTGCGCCCTATTTTGGGGAATGTGCTGCCCTCAGGGCAGCTGCAAACTCACACTGCCCTGGGAGCAGTGCATTCAAGTGAAATACGGAGTGGCTGCTTTAAAGCCTCTCCTTGTTTCACATTGCAGGCGGTAACCCGTCTGCACTTTCAAGAGGGATTAGAGATCTCCTACAGGGGGGTGCAGTGAGTGACTGCCTCTGCCTGCAAGGGGATGTCTGGAGGTCCAAGGGACCCCCTTTCTCCCCTTCAGAGGGCTACCTTTAGAAGGTACACTGAAAGTGTGCCACCTTTTTGTGGCACACTTTCATTGCGCCTCCTAAAGGCATGATTGCCTCTGCTCCCGCCTCCATAATACAACAGGACTTAGAGGCAAAGCGATTCCCTCATTTGCATTGGGCCACATCCCCATGCAAATGAGGGAACACCGTCTTATTATAACACTAGTGCCAAATGTGCGCCAGCGCTATCAGTTTTACAAAAGGGGCCGCACAAGCGCCTGCGGCCCCTTCTGTAATACTAAAGTGCCCTGGGGGAGCACAAAGGGGGCGCACATGCCCTTTTTGCACCTGGGGCACTATCTCTAATACAACGCCTACACAAACAGCAGGTCCAGAACTGTTCTTCCACGGGTTCAGAAAGTGTTCTGAGGATGGTACTTCGGGTGTCACATTTACAACTGTCATCAGCTAGTGGGTAGAGGTGACTCCTTGGCACTCCCTAACCAATGGGGTAAAAGTTCACAGGAGCAGCCCTACCCACTTTTTCAGTAGTTCCTGTTTGCCTTACTGCAAAGGTCCCAAAATTCCATGTGCCAGGGTATTCATGATGGCAAAGGTTTTCGGCAACACTAAATTTGGGCTCTAAGGGCAAGCAGTGTGTGGGAGTGTCATAGGAAAGTCACCATTGTCCTTCCACATCTAACACTAAAATCCAGTTTGAAGCTGGCCAGAGACCGACTACAAACCAAAAGACCGAGTTCTAGTGAAACAAAGCAGAGTCCTGCAGCACCCAGATAGGAGTATTCAAGAATTGTCCTCGCATCCTGCTTGCTACTTTTCAAGTGCAATAACATTTTACATGTGTTCCAGGTAAACCTATCAGGTAGGATTTGACACTGTTGTGACTACAAAATGCCCACAGCCCCCACCCTGAATATTCTGCTGAATTCGGAGGAGTCATCTCTGTCCATTCAGGTCAACCTATTATGTAGTTCCAGGGAGGAATTTCACACCTCAATCAGGCCATGTACAGGCTAAGGGTTGCTGGAGAGTAAATGCAAATTAGCCTCCAGGAGCACAATGCAGGGTAAAGGTAACTTTCTAAAAGTTACTAGTTGTCCTTAATATTTATTTAAAATCCATACTTTACCATTGAATTGGATTTTTGGTAACTGTTAAAAATAATGGTTTCAATATTTTCTAGCTGTTCCCTTTCCAGAGATACAGCATTATTATTTTAATCTGTCTTCTGGTTTTCTACATAGGACAGCTAGGCCTGCTACAATGCAAATAACATTTTGGGCCTTGTCACTGTAGGGACATTGTAATATTAATTTTCTACATGTCCCACTACCCATGTACCCTACCTTGTGGAGTACAAGGCCTATTTGGGTGTGACTTAATACATTTTAAAAGGGATGTATTTCCTTGTCAAAAAGGGATGCTTTAACCGGACCAATGGCAAGTTTTACATGGCTGCAGTCAGGCTACACAGGGTAGGGCTGAAGCCATGTCTGTACTGGCACTATTGTAGATGACACAATAGGTGCTGTAGTGCACAAGTCACATTAAACTTTCAGGCCCTGGGTGCATTTTCTACACTCTATACTACGGACTTACAGGCAAGCCAAATGTTCCAATCAGGAATAAGCTAATTTAACAATGTTTAAAAGGGGAGCACAGGCATTTTACTCCTTGTTTGTAGGGGTAAAGTGTATAGAGTTCTAAAGCCAACAAAAAATTGCCTCAAGAAAAAGGCCAAAATCTGTGGTGACCACGAAGAAGGCAGATCTTCTAGATTTTCTGGGCATTATCGGACACAAACAAAAGTTACTCATACAGCCTACGCCCATAATCAGGTTTTATGAATATTTTTAGCAACAGCTCTGAGAGTAGGTTTAACATAGGCTCATCGTCCCCAATTATCATGTAAGAAAGAGAGATATATTCATTAGTGCCAAGATACTCCCTAAACAAAGATAAAACCAAAGTCCCCCCCCTTAAACGTCCACTGTACATCATCTGTAATGTTATGTTATGTTAACAATGATTTGTAGAGCGCTCGTTCACCAGTTGGTTTCTTGGCGCTGGGGAGACTAGGGAGTGGCCAGCTTGGTGCAGATCAGTTGTAAGCAAGTGTGAATAACCATGTTTTGAGTGACTTCCTGAAGTTGAGTAGGTTCGTGCTAAGTCTGATTTCCAGGGGAATGGAATTCCATAGTCGAGGGGCCAGGGTCGCGAACCTGCATCCCCCTTGGCGCTTCAGCTTGAAAGTCGGCACTGTCAGCAGGTGGAGTTGGGCCGAGCGGAAGTGGCACGAGGGCATGTAACGGGAGATGTGTTTATCGATGAATTTGGGGCTGCAGCCGTTTAGGGATTTGTACACTAGGCAGCCAACCTTGAAGGCACAGCGCTGGGGGATGGGGAGCCAGTGCAGTTTCTTAAGGAGAGGGGAAGCATGTTGCCACCTCAGTTGTTTAAATATTAATTGTGCTGCTTGGTTTTGTACCAGTTGCAATCGCCTAGTGAGGCCGAGTGGGAGTCCCAGGAACGTGGCATTTGCGTAGTCAAGACGGGATAGGACTAGGGCTATCACGACCTGAACCAGTGCAGCTTGAGATAGTAACCTGCTTATCTTCCTTATTTTTCGCAGCTGCAGAAAGCAGGTGGAGATCACGGTACCTACGTGTGTTTTGAGGGATAGATCGTTGCCAATAGTGACCCCTAGGCTTTTTACTGAGGTGGTGGGGGTAGGGGGCGGAGCCCAGGTTGTTTGGCCAGTAATGTGGGCCCCAATGTCTGTATGCGTCGCCCGTCAGTATCAGTTCTGTTTTGCTGGGGTTCAGCTTTAGGTGGTTGTGGTCCATCCATTGACGGATGAATGTCATGGTGGATTGGAAGTCAGAGATTGACTGGGGAGAGTTGTCAATCTTGAACATAAGTTGAAGGTCGTCTGCGTAGTTGAAGACAGTCACTCTTCTTTCTTTCAAGGTTCTTATTAGTGGGAGGAGGTAGAGATTGAAGAGGTGGGGGGAGAGGGAGGAGCCCTGTGGGACCCCACACGTAGTGTTTAGTTTGGGGGCGGTGAAATGGCCGATGCGGACTGCCTGGGTGCGATTTTCTAGAAAGGACTTTATCCAGCTAAGTGCTGGACCCTGGACGCCTGCCTCGCTGACACGGTCAGCCAGAGTATCATGGTCGACCGTGTCAAAAGCCGCCGAGAGATCAAGCAGCACCAGGGCCTGGGGCGTGCCTGTGTCCGCTTTTTTGCGTAGGGAGTCCAGTACTGCTACGATAACTGTTTCCGTGGAATGTGCTGCCAAAACCCGGCTTGGCTAGGGTCAAGGAAACCTGTCTGTTCCACAAACTTGGACAGGCATTTGGCCACGTGGGCTTCTAATATCTTGGCCATATAGGGGAGTAAAGAGATGGGGCGGTAGTTTGCTGGTGTCTGGGGGTCGGCGCCTGGATTCTTTAGGAGGGGGACTACTATAGCCTGCTTGAAGGCGGTGGGGACACAGCCCTGAGATAGAGAATGGTTAAGGAGGGCAAGGGCTGGATTAGGGTAATTGGCGACCTTGGTCTACATTGGCAGCTGAAAACCATCAAGTACCTAGGCGTTTGGTTTGGCTTGGATCTGAAACACTCCGTTGATATCAATGAACAGAAAACACTCACCAAAATCAAAGAACTCCTTAACACCTGGTCCCCGATGAACATCACTTGATGGGAACGTATGGACACTATCAAGATGATGATCGCCCCACTGATTAATTTCACTTCAAGTATGCTTCCGGTCACCCCCTCCCCCTCCTTCTTTAGATCAATAGATAAAGCTGTTTCCTACTTCCTGTGGAAAGACAAGAAACCGAGAATCTCCATGAAAATTCTGAAGAAGAACAAACTCTCTGGCGGTATAAACTTTCCCGATTATCCCTGTTATTAAAAGGCATTTCGGATTTCACATGGCCCGTGGTGGCTCATTTTGCGAGAGAGACCTGTTCTGCCCTCCATGGCTTGCCATAGAATCTGAGTTAACCTACCTTGCACCTCTCTCCTCCTCCATCACAACACACAATCTGTCAAAACGTCCCTTAGAACACTTCAAAAGTATAATAACGGTTACTGTTGCCTCTCTCCTACTTCTGGACGAACGATTAGATCATCGCACATATGGTTCCAGCATAGCCTTCCTATGGCATAGTCATCGCAGCACCTTTTACTTCACTCTGATTGCAGGTCTTGATGTATTGCATTAGGTCTCCCACCACCCTTGTTTCAGACTGCTAATCAATGCTGTTTCTCCTTCCAGATGTATTGTAACAGGAGTGTAAGGTATACCGTTGTTACTTATTTTGCCTTTTTTATATGAAAGTAAAAATTGAACCAAAAACAATAGACTCATCGTTTACATGTATGTTAATTACCTCTTTTGCCAACGGTTGGCTTTGCCCATTGTGTTGGCATCACCATTCTCAAAAAGAAATTGATTTCCTTCAGAACAGTGTTATGAGTTTTGATTATAAAAAATATTGCTAACTTTAAAGCTCTACAATCTTTAATAAAAAAGGATCGTTTGCATGCATTGCTCACAAAACACAACATATTTCATGAGCTTTCATGCACTATAACTTACACATTTGTACCATTTAGGTGTCTTGTGCTTTGTCCAAAAGGTTGCATTGTACCACTCTCATGAAATAAAAAATATACATTAATTGGCATTGATTACAAAAGGAACATGTGGCTACTTGATCCCAATGCTAACGTTTTCCAGAGGCCTTTTTATCTTATTATGGCTTCCAAAGGATGAGCCCGAGTCCTCCAAAACATCTATCTTGTGTAAAAATATATGATGAGGCCTTAACTCTTGTGTTGTCAAGGCTGTTTCAGGTGACTGAGGGGCAGGTGGTTCATGTGGTCTTTTCACAATTAAGAGATTTAAGTTTGCTAGTAAGTCCTCTTGGTATATGCAGTTATCATCAACGAGAGCAAAGAATCTTAACCTGGAGTCCACAACACCTCCTCCGGGGGTCCCTAACTGATTAGAAAAATAAATACTAGCAGATTAATAAAGTAGATATACATAAAAAATTTATAATGTTAAAACCCTTAGTAAATGTGAAGGGATTTGAAACTAGGCTAAAGAGTCCTCAGCTTGAATCATGAGAGCAGCGCAAGTGCAGTAAACAGTAGTATGGATGATAGGTGCCCTGAATTAAAGCACTAGTATGCACCAGCAAAAAGAGAACATGCATTAGGACCAAAAATGACACAGCCATATGCTAGAGCCTAGCATATTGCAGTGTATTTTAGGAGTGAAACCAAATTTCAAAATGCTCCAAACTTTCTATTAAAATTATTTCTCATTTTTATTTTTTTTATTTTGTTTGTGAAGTCAAATGTCCTAATTTGTGGATTTGTCTGATGTGTACTTATTTCAGTAGTTTTGTGTATTGTTTTGAGGCCCAAAACCTAACAATTGCTAAGACGAAGGTCCATGGCTTCCAGTAGTCAATTAGTGGGGTTCCACAAACGTCAGAAGGTTAAGAACCAAATCAGAGTTTGTGGGACATTATTAATTGATTGATCCATTTTGCAAGTAGTATCATGCTTAATTTGTTTCTGATTGACTTTACAGGGAAACAAGACAACAGTGGGAAGGTTTTTTTTGTGTTGGTTCGAACTAGGAGAAATTGAGTTTTTAAGTCAAGTGTACCAGACAGTAAAAGCTGTCTGGTTTTGAAAGACATATTGTAGGCTTACCAAGGACATACTGGGGCTTGCAGCCCTCCCGTTGCTTACCATTGTTTAACTTTACTGTCTCTTTCATTAGCCTGTTTTTTATTCGTGTCCCAGCTTGTCAATCTTGTATTTGTCCCTCCCATTCAGTATAGCCTCTTTAACATCTCGTTGATTGGCTGGCTTCTATGCTTCCACTGCTTGCTTTTAGGGAACAACTTTTTGTCGTTTTGTTTAAGCACTCAATCAGAGTGCATGTGTTTTCCAGCTATCACCCCCATGTAATTTTCTCCCTCTGTATTGGTACTGGTGTTGTGCTCTTTCGCTGGTGTTGGTACTCTTCCTGCCCGCTATGTTGCTTCTATCCCCTCCTGTTGTGTTGCCTCGCCCCTGTGCCCAACCCGCTCCCGCAACCCCAATCATCCTTTTAATTTGTTTTTTTAGTGCTTTTGCTCTGCATCTTAAAAAATCGCTTTCGTGCTCTTTTTTTTCTGATCCATCTCTGATCGGTAAATATAAAGAGAAAAAGACACCCATGTCATTTTGCAGGCGCCTTGCCTACAAATGACATGGAGGCCGTGTCATTGCACTTTATTTCTTTATAGCTATGCTGTACAGCATTGCTAAAAACAGATTGTCTCTTTCATTTTTCGGGACTGGCTTTCTATTTTTGGCCAACTTGTGGGCCACTTTCATTTTAGTGTCTAATATCTGCACTACTTTGTCAATGAAAATCAAAACAATAAAACAAGGAAATTTAAAAATTAGCCTACAAGAAACCACTATTCCAAAAGAACTCTCAAGATGCACATGCAGGAGTTTTCTCTGCCACATCTGTTGTCATAGGGTTTCTGCACATACACAGAGCTATGCACAGGATAATAGGACCCCGGAATACAGTGGTTTGCCTACCATATCCCGTAGCACCCAAAACCCCAACCCAACTAGCTTAGCATCCCATTAGTACCAAAGCACCAATGATTGGACAACCCAGAACACGGTATCTTTATCTCAGGACTCGCAGAAGCAAGAACACTCTTTCGTCACTCACTCGTACTTGTCCACAATGCGCGTATGACGAGACACAGGGTAGATTAAAATATTTATTTCAACTTACGTGCTCTAAGGTACAGTACACGTGTCAGCACTAATAGCATAATGCATATGAATAATATAAGCAGCATGGTTACAATTCCATAGAATACAAACGGGGAAAGCATTTCATAACTCAGTGGATAAATGTCTAAATAACATTACCACCCTCCCCGTGCAGTAAGATAGTTTATTATAAAAATAGAAGACCTCTGGGCTTTGACTAGCGAACCCTCATACCTCGGTCTCTAGATGCAGAACTACATCAGCAGACAATCACAGCTCTTCTCCTGGAAATGATTCCTCCAAGTGTGTTAAGCGCCAGTAAAATTGCAGTATTAAAGGCACACCAAGTTTCATGGCATTTGCGCCTAATGTTATGTCTGGGTGCGCGAGACTGGCCATATCAGGAAGAACCGAAATACATTGCTATGTGACCTTGTACATGTTGTGCAGTCTGAGCCCAAATCGAACAAGAGAAAAGGTGAAAGACAGAAAATGCAGACAGCGCAAAAGAACTTAGCAAGAGCAAAGGGCGAGGGAGCCCTGGCTCAATGTAACGTGCGCAAAGAAAAGCAGCATGGCAGCTAGGCCTAGGCCAACATAACAAGGCAGGCAACAAACCACAAGACACCCTCCCCTGGTCAGTCCGGCGGCCAGGACAGAGGGCCAAAAAAAATCCAGCAGAGCACAGGGAGCGCCCAAACGGCGGAGGACAAGTCAATCCATGAAAGTGTAAGTGCAGAAAAAAGCCATACCCTCCAAGAGGACATCATTGGAATCGTCAAAAACATAGATGCCATCCAATCCATGAGATCAAAAGAGCAGGAATGCTCCTCAGCAGAGGGAGCATCCAAAAGCAATGCGGGACAACTTGAGTGATAAACGAAATAGCTTTGATGTAGGAGATCCTGGGCAGCCGCCCAGATATCCCATTGCGCCAAAATCCCCAGTGCAGCCGCACGCGCCATACAGCCGGCAACGGAACAGTCCTGCTCATGGGCCTCTAAGGGACCCATCAACTGAACAAAATCCGGAACAGACAATGACGAATTGGAGAGGCAATAATCCAAAGTCCAGGTGAAAGGACAGCGGACACAAGTCATTACAGGTTGCACGCAAGTGAAATACGCAAAGCGAAAAGAAAGAGTATATGACACACTCAGTGTCGCCAATGGCAAGACACCAAAACCAGCCAAAAGGCGCTCACGGAGCAGCTGGAGGCGGTCCGGATCGAGCAGGTCCCATCGGGGAGCAGCCATTGCGCAGAAAACAAATTAATAGCAGGACACCAGCCGCCAAAGCGATGATCAACGGGAAACCGCCAAAGACGCTAGAAAAAATAGAATGAATAAATGCCGGGATGACACCAAAAATAGTTTGGAAGGAGGACACCAAACCAGACCCTACGACCTTAAAAAAGTGTACCAGACCCTCAGTGTTAGATGCGTTAAAAATGCGATGAATTAACTCCCCAAAATGTTGGGGGAGATTAGTGTTCAAAAGGGCCTGTATTTCACTGTGGGTACTCGCCACCTGGAGAATGAATGTCTCCCGGGCGGACGTGAGCATAACTTCCTCGTTCAATAATAGTGCCTTTATTCTGCTCAGTCTATTGAAATCTGCCTCCATGGTAGGGATGGAAGGCCAAATAGAGATATCAACCTTGCCATGAGGGGGAGGAAAAAGCACATTTTTGCAGCAGACAACCCTGTGCGAAACTGTTACAATGTAAGGAATGCCAGCCTGCAGGCCACAACAGTTTTCGTTATTTAAAAGTAAATAACTACCATTGGAAAGGAGAGTGAAAGTAGGAGAAATAACAGGAGCAGGAATACCTTTCAGCACACAAGCAAGATTAGGAGCGGAAACGCTACATGAGCCATGCAATTTAATGTGTTTACAAATAAGCGAATGACCCATAGTCGAGTCGCAGGACTCCCCGTGAGAAAAACTTCCTTGCCGTCCCGAAGGCATTTATACATGAAAGGCAAGGACCAGAGTTCATGCAGGAAAGCACTGCCCAAGGGCTGGTAACGGCCCACAGGATAATGTTTCATGCACGAGTCAAATTCAAACAAGGAAAAAGGTAAAGCGATAACCCCATGAACTAGCCACACAGCAGAATCGAGTTCTGCAACAGAGAACGGCAAAGGATCCATCTTTTCGATATGTAATAAAGTGTAAGTTGCATCTTTCATGGACATGAATTGCTGCTTGTCAGTTAAATTAAAAGGTAGAAACAAGGCAGAGGTGTTCAAAAATGCCAAGGAACTTTACCTAACTTGAGCGTTTGTAAAGTCCATGCAAACTGCATAACTGAGCGCAATTGATTCTGACCATGATATAACACAGAAACATCATCTTGTACAATATCAACAACAGAGGACACAATATTCTCTAAAGTGTAAATGCGAGAAGACAGGGTATTAATACTATTGTCAACAACAGCAAGCACCTTTTCCAAATTTGCTTGATCTATTTCCCGAAGACGGGAAGCAGCTTCAATTTGTGACAGCTTCCAGAGTTCATTATACGTTTCATAAATGAATCTCTTAGGTCGGGGACCACGAGGTCCCAAAACAAAGTCGGACAGATCAATAGTGCCTGAAAGGAGGGACAAATGTTGTTTAACAGAATCAAGGGACGAATGTTGTAGCCATTGTTTGCATAATTTACCAACAGAATATGTAGTGACAGTACGGGAAGCAGTAAATCTCGGATCAGGCCTATCCTGTGTGTAGCCAGTACCTGAGTCGTGAAAACGCATTTGGCATGCATTAGATGATATAGGCCATACCAACCAGGGTGACAGATCGATTTCGGAAACATTAAACGAATTATTCTGTAACAGAGCCTGTAGGGTCGCCAGGGACAGGTTAAGACGTGAGCTATCATTGGGAAAACTCGACAGGGATGGAATTGAGGGCGTGTTTAATTGTTTAGTGGTAGCTAAGCCCCAACACGTAGTCTGATAAATAGAATCATTTAGGAACATAATTTGGGTAGGGATAAGGCAAGCACGGTGCAATGCCTCGGTTCCTTGTACCTGCCATGGCTTGGAGCCCCAAATAGATTTCAAATCTACTGTATCCTCCCAGTACTCATAACCACCCACTGCTAGGGCACTTAAAAAGGAACCCGAATAAAGCAATTTGGTGTGTGTTAACATAATTTTCTGAGTTGACGTGGTATTGAGTCTAAAATAATAGGATGCGGAGTTTGACCGATTAAAATCAGTAAAATAGGTAAACTTATTTCGAAGAGTTTGTGAGCTACCTGGCAAGGGGTTTGGACAATGTTCCCATTGGGTGTAGTTAACAGAACTACGCAGGGCACTTGGCTTATGGAGAAAATGATTACCCCAATGTTGGTAACAATACAAATCGGCATAATTCGCAGAATTCATATATAAATCTTCAGCATTAAAAGATGCATAATATTTTAAATCGGCAAACAATGCTTCAACGGCATGCACATCCCAATCATCAGAATGAATGTTATTTTTTACTACATCACCCATTGAAACACGAAGGACATTAGGTACATTAATAATTTCCGTCGGACCATGGATTTGATAGTTCACTGCATCCCATACGATGCCATCAGCAACTGGAAAAGCTGAAATGTTCACAAATGTGTGGTCACGCTTCATGATGTGAGACGAGGAATGAGGAGCCAAAGTTCCAGAAACATAGTCTACAGCAGAGCGTTCAGGTAAATAGTGACCATTGATTAGTAGAAAAACACTGTGACAAAGCCAATGGACATGAACAAAAAATCAAGAAAAGTACCAACCAGATGTATGTCCAGGGTGGAATCAAAAAATTGTCTCTAAACCAGGATACAAAAATACTGAACTTGGATGGGACTTTTGAAGAAGTGGAATCCGAATCAAAGGAATAACGAGTCGGGCCAAGTGGCGTTGTTGGTTGATGCGCCACCGATTCAGATGCAGGATAGGTATACTCGTCCTCGTCGATGTTGGTGGAGAGTTGGGGATCAATTATAGTTTCAGGCAAAGGAGAGGATTCAGGCAAATCAACCATCTCAATTACAGCATCAGCGACCGTTCGTGTAGATGGGCCACGAACATATGTCCGATAAATGGCAGGACAAGAGACCGCTGGTGTGACACTATTCAGGATCGGCCAGGCGCTGTAGCTTGACATTTTCTACTGAGATGTATCTGTTCTCCTTGCGACCAGGAAGCGGTGGTAAAATGACTGTACGTGTTCCCTTCAAGCCCAGAACTGGAACCGGTGCACGAAAAGAGGGGCCAAATTCTTTTTGTTTTCAACCTTCTCTCGAACCAGTTCTCCAACCTTTGGAAGCCAGCCGGCTACCGGAATCTGCAACGCAGGATCTGTGGCTGAAGGCAAATGTGTAGTTGCAAGTTTGTCTCGGGCTTCTTGTAAGTCCTGTAACATAGCAGAATGATTATCTACATCAAACTTGGCGGATTGCGCCGCGATGTCTGGACCCTCAAGGTCAGGCACAAACATTCTTATGCCAAAGAGCATTTTGTATGGGGTCCGCCCACCCAGAGGTCTTCTAGGGAGATTATTAAGTGCACGCTGAACGGTATACAAGTGGGCCAGCCAGTTCCTGCCAGTACCTATAACTCTAGCTGTTAAGGATTGCTTTAAGTCACGGTTCATTCGTTCAACGATAGAGTTGCCCTCAGGCCTATACGGAGACGAAAATTTCACCCGCACCCCAAGCGAAGCCATTGCATCCTTGTAAGCCCTAGAGGCAAACGCCGGACCTTGGTCCGAATGGAAGGTGCCGCATGCGAAAATTCCCACAAAGACACGCAAATCCCTGATTACATTTCGAGCGTCAGCACTACGTTGTGGCCAGACCCAGAGGAACCGTGTGCACGAGTCCACTGCTACTAAGATGTATTTATAGGCAGTGTCTGATGAGAATGGACCGCAGTGATCCAAGTAAACACACCCAAAGGGTCTGTTAGCAATGCAGAGCGGGGTCTGTGGAGGGCTTAATCTGTTGACAAACGTCGCAGGAAAGCACAAAAGCACGGGTGTCTTTATACAATCCACGCCACCAATAACGCTGCTGCAAGATGGAAACTGTAGCTGACACACCTGCATGAGCAGAAGCCATGCCTTCGTGTGCAGCTGATATCAAGGCACTCCTGCGGTCCGCGTTGGGGATCAGCCGATCTCCAACGTCAGGTATTGTTACATAAGAAACCTGTTCGGGACTTAACTTGTAAGAATACTTGGAAGGAAAACCTGTAGGGTAATTAACACCTTCCTTTGTTGCAGCAATAGCTGCTAGAATAACAGAGTCAATTTTAGACATGGACCTGGTAACCGCTGCTACTGAACACGTGACTACTGCCGAACGGGCAGCTTCATCTGCCAGATCATTACCAATAGCGTGTGCGCCCACCCGCTGATGGCCTAAGGTGTGAACCACCTGTGTGAGGGGCAGACGTTGTTGCAATTCTGCCACTCGAACCCAAAGCATTTTATGCTTAATTGTGCTCCCTTTGCGTCCTTGTAGTCATTTTTCGACCAGAAAAACAGATTGTCATTGTAAGACTGTACACAGTAGAAGGAATCACATACAATAAGAGTGGTCTCATCCTGAGAAGCGAACTCAAGCGCAAGTAGCAATGCATGCAGCTCGGCCAATTGTGCGGTACTATCTCCAAGTGTGCGAGTGTGCACTACAGAGGATTTGAACGTTCCATTTACAAAGGAACCCGCAACAATAGCACATGCAGCTGAATAAGCGTGCTTGGACCCAGTGGCCGGTTGCGCCGAACCATCTGTGTAGATCACACATTTGTAATCCTCAAGCGGCAATATAAACAGAGGAGGAGGATGAACGAATTCATACTGTAAGAACTCCTGAGTCTGAAGAGAAGAATCGAAAATAAAGGTGACGTCTGATGACGTCAAGGATGTAGCCCATTGTATCCAACGGGGATGCATTGCTTTTGAGTTCGGTACGCTTGCCTTTGTCACTGCCTCTAGGGCAGGACAGGGTGTTACCACCAGAATTCGCTTTCCTGTGCCAGTGCGCGTTCTTTTAGAATCGCCATTTGCACTGCAGTTAGAACTTTTTCGACAGATGTAAAGCGCAATTCAGCGGAAGTGTACAGATGCGACTTGTATGCGATGGGTACTGTATCACCTTCATTAAAGGTTAAGTACGTAAATCCCACCGCCCCCGGAATTATTCTAATCACCAGGTTTGTGTGGTTATCACGAGTCAAAAGATATTTAGACTCCAATAGGTCTGTCTGCAAAGACTGCAGAATCAAGGTATGCTCAGGCAGCCAGCAAGACCTTGAATAAGTAGGTTGTATCAAAGCATACAAAGGCTTGATACGCTGGGCATATTCGGGAATGTAAGTACGCCCGAAATTCAGGAAACCCAGCAAAGACTGAAGTTTCTTCAGAGTATTTGGGGGCACAAATGTGCAAATTTTTCCAAGAAATGGGGGCTAAGCCCTTACCTTCGTTGTTGAGCTCATAGCCCAAGAACAGAACGGTAAATTCAGCAATGTGTGACTTAGCAAAGTTAAATTTATAACCCTGCTCCGCAAATTCAAGAATAATGCGGTCCACACGGGACAGATGCAGAAATAATTCGTCGTCCGTCAGATAAATGTCATCAACGTACGAACATGCATCTTGGTCTATGCTGTCTAGCAAAGAGACAACACGGGCGGCGAATACACCCGGACTATTTTTGTAGCCCATGGGTAAACGCCGGAACTGGAATAATTTACCACCGGATGTGAATGCGGTCCATTGACCACTCTCCGGGGCTAGGTTGTGCGTGTAGAAACCGTTTGAAAGGTCAAGTGTCGTTTTATATTTCTTACGAACAAGACTGTCTACAAGCGCAGAACTGTGTGTATTCTGCACCGCAAAGTTCCGACAATGAGAATTTAAATGCCGGTAATCCAAAACTAAGCGGTACGATCCATCGGGTTTAGAAACCACGAATAGGGGATTGTTCATAGGTGATACGCATGGTTCGATTACTCCCTGATATTCCAACTGTGTCAGAATTTCGGAGACGGGGCCTTTTGCCTGCCGTTTGATGGGATATTGGGGTTGTGGCTGCGGTAGTGACCGCAAAGGTATTGCATGGGGAGGTGATTCTACATCCCATCCCACATGGTTGCGGTATAACGCTGGAGCCAGGTACACAGCCCACTCAGCTGCAAGTGCTTCAGCTTTGTCTTTTGGGACATGCCTTGAAAAGCTTGGAAGGATTACCTCCTCTCCTTCATGTGCAGCGAGAACGAATGGGGGTGGCCAATCCACCTCTGCTAACAAAATGTCATATGAAGAGGTTAGATTTTCCCAAAAATCCCTGTTATTTCACGCGGTATATCACCTTCAATTTGGATGACTATGTTGTAAAGTCTGTCAGGGGGTGCCACTCTGGTGTCAGCTGTCTCTACAGTAACGAATGTTTCAGTTGCTGTCGCCTCCATATGAGGACGTAGCGCCTCCCGCACTATGGTAACTTCCGCGGCGCTGTCTAGGAGGGTCACTGCCCACGTCCAATTCAGGAGTCTCGTTCTCACGGTCTGTGGCATATTTCGCTGTTACAGCGGCAATTTTTTTCTTCTGAAATTGCGGTCGAGAAAGGTGAAAGTCTTCTGCTTTCCCTCTGACTTGTCGAGGTTGGTCTCGCTCCTGGGGAGCCTCTCGGCCCCTTCCTCTATCTTGCCGTCCTCCTCCACCAGCCTGTGACGACGTCTGGGCCTGTGAAGAACGAGGAGAACGCGTATCAGAGCTCTGAAACCTTTCTGGTGATTTAATTCTCGACCTATCACGTAAATCATAAGTACGTTCAGAAGAAACCGAAACTGGGGAAGCGCCTCTCGACCCCGGCTTCTTTTGTTGCTTACCCTGTTTTTTCTGTCTCCAACTCTTTTTAGTGAAGACTGGTCTATCATCTTTCTCAGATGTACTTTTTGTTTGTGTAATTTGTGGTTGCGATTGAGTTTGCATTTTTACAAAAGGCTTGTTGCCTAGGCTATTTCTTCCAATTGTTTTATAAGCCCGGGCTATAATTTTCGGTAATTCGCGAGGCCTGTCCAACTCTGGGACCAAAGCCAAAGCATTCGCTACTTGAAAGTTCATAGCATCGCCCTTGACATTTCCAAGGATCAGTTCAGCTACTACATCAAACACTCCCACTAGTCTCATCCCTAATTCCACAGCCGCTTCAGGGCCATGCTCGTCCTGTACTTTTTTAATTACAGAGGGTAGAACCGTCATGGAAGGAGTACCAAAACATTTTGAATAAACTGCTGCGAATACCTTACCCCAGTTTTCACATGATGTCAAATCGGGGATTAAGTCTTTTGGCAAACTTATCGTAAGGATGCGGTGTTTATCCACTGGGGATGTATGTGGAAACACCGCTTCTATCTGATCGAACTTTTCTGCAAGCCAGTAAGGATAATCGTCCTTATTTTGTGGACGTTTGCCCATCACAGAATTTACCATGACAGGACTTATGGTCACTCCAGCTGCAACAGCTGGTTGGCCAGCGACTACAGGAGCAGCTCCATGGAGGCTACCTGTAACGTATGTCACTAAGGCTCGATGCACTCGCACCAGTTCGGTATGCATAGTGCGCAGATCCGCAATCGATAATGCCAGATAATTTGGATGCGGGGTATACCAGGCCAAGTGGCCCCCTCAATGGATAAGGGGCCTAAACGAACTGCGGTAGTTGGTTGTGGGAGGGCGCCATTAAACCAAACACGGTGCTGCCAAGCTGTGAGAGGCACTTCAAGATTAGTATAGGGTCGATAGGCAGCAGGAATAGCGGTGGGTTTATATTCATGAAACAGCTTATCACCTGCATCCACCGCCTCAAAAGCGATCCAAGTGTAAAACACTTCAAAGTGATAAGCCGGATCGGCTTGAACCACAAAGACCAACTCGACCCCAGCATCGAGCACTCCGTATACACCTAGGTGTTCTCGTAGTGGTCCTCGGCTATGTGCAGCTATCGCCACACCAGCCATAACTAAACAACTGTATTCGACAACCTAACAGGGAGCACAAAATGGGTTATTTATGTAACCTTTTTTAATAACTTCAAGCTTGAAAGAACCTATAAAACGTTCAATATAGGAGGTATCACCGTCACTTACGCCTCCGGAAGCGTACGTGAGGGTTTTGTGGACAAGCACAAGTACTACTCCAGCATCTCGCAGATAAGCTGCCCCACGTTGGCCGCGCCATGCCATAGGGTTTCTGCACATACACAGAGCTATGCACAGGATAATAGGACCCCGGAATACAGTGGTTTGCCTACCATATCCCGTAGCACCCAAAACCCCAACCCAACTAGCTTAGCATCCCATTAGTACCAAAGCACCAATGATTGGACAACCCAGAACACGGTATCTTTATCTCAGGACTCGCAGAAGCAAGAACACTCTTTCGTCACTCACTCGTACTTGTCCACAATGCGCGTATGACGAGACACAGGGTAGATTAAAATATTTATTTCAACTTACGTGCTCTAAGGTACAGTACACGTGTCAGCACTAATAGCATAATGCATATGAATAATATAAGCAGCATGGTTACAATTCCATAGAATACAAACGGGGAAAGCATTTCATAACTCAGTGGATAAATGTCTAAATAACATTACCACCCTCCCCGTGCAGTAAGATAGTTTATTATAAAAATAGAAGACCTCTGGGCTTTGACTAGCGAACCCTCATACCTCGGTCTCTAGATGCAGAACTACATCAGCAGACAATCACAGCTCTTCTCCCTGGAAATGATTCCTCCAAGTGTGTTAAGCGCCAGTAAAATTGCAGTATTAAAGGCACACCAAGTTTCATGGCATTTGCGCCTAATGTTATGTCTGGGTGCGCGAGACTGGCCATATCAGGAAGAACCGAAATACATTGCTATGTGACCTTGTACATGTTGTGCAGTCTGAGCCCAAATCGAACAAGAGAAAAGGTGAAAGACAGAAAATGCAGACAGCGCAAAAGAACTTAGCAAGAGCAAAGGGCGAGGGAGCCCTGGCTCAATGTAACGTGCGCAAAGAAAAGCAGCATGGCAGCTAGGCCTAGGCCAACATAACAAGGCAGGCAACAAACCACAACACACTGTCTCCCCCCTCCCCCCCCCCCCCCCCCTCTCTCTGTCTACTTGGGTTCATGGTCGTGCTCCACAGTCATGCCGCGGCAAGCAAAGGCATGCTGGTAATTTATTTCCTGACAGGTGCTTCGTGGGGGTTGGAGTTTAATTCCAAAAAGCAGATTTCGTCTTCCCAGTTACTCAGATCTGGCCTCGGATTTTCACAGCACGTTCACAGCAATCAACTTTCAGGCCGCGTTGGAGGCATGCTGGGAATGTGTTTGTGGCCAAGATCGGCATGGGGAGCAGTGTGTGTTTCCTACAAGCAAATTTGTCTCTCTCATCGTGGTCTTTTTTAGAAATGAAATCTAACTTTCCAAAATAGGTATTTGTGTGGAATGCTGTCCATTTTATTGGGTGCAGAGCAACTGGAATGGGCATATTGTAGTTGACTAAAAATAGAGAATAATTAGTTAAACTAGAAAAAACGCGCTTTCCTTTTAACATAGTGAAGCTGGTTACAAATGTGCCCAAATTCAAGTATTCCAAGCACCAACGAATACAGCAGGTTACAACGCCGATTATTAGTTTTTTTCAGCGTGGAAATGGTGCGCATATGCTATCACCACTAAATTACTTTTATTTCTGTAATTCCAGTAGAACCCTTACAGTAACCAAGAAATAAGGCTTAAATGTCTTTCAATAATGCTTTATATTGATTGAACGGAGGCTGGGCCGTGAAATAAATGTGCGATTGTATTGCATTACATTAAACTAATAATGACATTTCAAATCAGAATACATTATGCTCATAACACTGTTATTCTTAAATTTATACGCAGTGCAACATTCACAAGTGTTTATAGATTGAAGTTGTGAGTAAAGTTGCATTTGTATAGGGCTTAATACCACTGACAAGACACCAACACGCATTAGCAGGTGGGCTGCACGCTACACCTTGCGGAAGTGCTTTGTTGACGGATGTTGAACTGAGTGTGATCTTTGTGGAAATGTTTAGGTGTAGTGCTTGAGGGACAGGAGTGGTGCTGTCATCTTATATTAGGCCGTAGCACTTAATAGTTATTGGCTGGAAGAGGAGTGATAGACCACACAAGTGACATGGATTGATCATTTTGAATTATTCTACAGCTCGCTATTGAATCGATTCAGGGTGATAGTAAAGTAGCCCATGGCATGTGCTAGTTGCATCAATCGTGACAAATGTTCTATATATAGCCCGTAGAGAGATAGAGGAGGCACACATATAGATGGACTGTATACAGCCAACCATTGTAAATTATCTTTAGGGATCCTCCAGGAGCATTGAGGAAGATCTAATAGATCTACAGTGGAGAGGTGCAGTCATAGTAGATGTTCTTTAGGTTCAACTCCAGAGCGATAAAGGGGTGTCACACAGGCATGTGTTGGTTATTTGTAGCAAGAGAAGAAGCTCTATAGGATTCCTCCAGGACAAAGATTTGATCATCAGTTGGCTGAGGCTTGGATACAGCTATGCTAGGAGGGGGCATAGGAGCAATTTACGGCATGTACTTGTTACAGTTAACCCACATAAATGCCCTATAAAGTTCATCAGTCAAAAGGAGGACAGCCCTGGGCATGCTCTGTGTAGAACCATCGTACATGTTTGATCAGAGAGTTCATAATAAATGCTCTAAAATTGTCCATCCCAGGGACGAAGGATAGCAGTCTTCTTTACGATTGACTACATGTCACTTTTGTAATAATCGACCATTAGTTCAGAACCAATGAAGTTTGGATAGATAAACACATGACCTGTATTTGTTACAGGCTGTGAGGATATATTGCTCTGTGGGACCCACTCAAGCGAAACATAGGAGTAGCCCCTGGCCTGCACTGGTTACTGACAGTCGGACTAAATTTCCTTCCTAACTGGAAAACCTGGACATCTGAAAGAGACTATTAGTTATAGATTCCTTACCTTAGAATTACCCACAGGCGTCAAACTTGATCCAGGGAATTTTTCTTCAGCAGTACCCCTGCACGTCGGTAGGTGCCGTCGGTCGACTCCGTGTTAGTCGTTGGCGTCGTGATCGCCGGAATGACGTCGCGGTATCTACTTAGACGCCTCCCTTGCGCGCTGACTTCAGTTCTTTCTTTTTCCGTGCCAGCCAGCGCAGATCCGGAGAGAGCGGTACCCTTAGTCACTTTTTGACTAAAGTTTTCTTCGACTTTTGTCAACGTCTTTTCGAGTCGTTTGACTCTTGGTGCACGTAGGGATGTCCCATTGACGTACCGGCTTCAAACCTTGTGTCACGAATTGATGTTGGTCACGGACCCACACCTCATGTGCCTCTGGAGCGCGACCATGACCCGAAGTCGTGCTCCGACTGTCTGACCATGAACTCGAAGTCTTTGCGGGAGCGGTCCCAAAAGCTTCTGGAGGCCCGGCAGTCAGCGCCGCGCCGCTCGAGGTCCCGGTCAAGAGGGAGGTTGCGAGGCCGGTCGCTGAGTAACCACCATCATTTATCTTCGAAGTCTTCGGGTAAGTCGAAGCACAAGAAGAAGGCGAAGAAGCACCATCGCTCTTTGCCTTCTCCCCGTCTGTCGGCCGACGCGGGATGCGGAAGGTCGTCGTCCTTCGGCTCCGCCCACAGAGCCTGCTGGGACGGCTCCGAGCTTCCCTCCCTTCCCGGGAGCCGGAGCGTCCCCTGCCCAGCTTTGTGCATTTTATGAAGCCCTCCACTCCATCTTCGGGCAGCCCGACTCCGCCGGCGCGCCTTCGGGCCCCGCAGACTCGGCTGGGGGTTCTAGGCCTTCGATGCCAGCGGCTCCGGCTCTGACGCCGCAAGGCCCCCAGGGATCTAGGCTTGGATCCGGATCGGCGCTGGTTGACCTCACAATACCTCCCCCGGCGCTGATTCCTCGGACAACCCCAGCCTCCCCCTTGACCTGAACACGGAGCCGGACCGGCTGTTCTATCCTGGCATTCCTTTTTGCCCTGAGTGGCAGCAATAGGAGTGTGAGGAGGACTGGGAGGGGTCTGTGGACCCTCTGGCGGACCAGCTAGAAGTGCCGGACTGGAGAGAGGAGTTGGGTGATGCCAGTGGTCTGGATACTTCCACAGACCTTGATATGCTTTCTCCCCCTACCGTGGCCACGAAGGAGGGAGCCTCCTACGCTGTGGTGTTGCGTAGGGCGGCTGAAGCCTTGGGCCTTGAGCTTCCTAAGGTGGCAGTCAGGACTAACCTCCTGACTGAGGTGCTTCAGCCTGCAGCGGCCTCTTCGGAGCCCCTGCTGCCGTTCAATGAGGCCCTCACCGACATCCTTCTGGGCTCTTGGTCCAAGCCCAGCACAGGGGCTCCTGTGGATAGGATGATTGCCCGACGCCACCGCCCGGCCCGAGCGACCCCCATTTTCCTCTCCCTACACCCTACCCCTGAGAGCGTGGTGGTCCAAGCCTCAGCTTCCAAAGGCGTGTTACCTACTGCTCCCCCAGATAGGGAATCCAAGAAGCTGGACCATCTTGGGAAGAAGATGTTTTCTTCCGCCAGCTTAGGACTGCGGTCAGTGAACACCCCATGTCTCTCGGCCGTACACCCACTCTGTGTGGGACACGGTTGCGCAAGTGCTGCCACAGTGCCCAGAGGAGGCCTGGACTGTACTCTCCCGTGCTGTTGCAGAGGGAAGAGACGCAGCGAAATTCGCCATTCGATGTGGGCTGGATACTGCGGACTCAATAGGTAGAACGATTTCTACGTCAGTAGCCTTGAGACGCTACGCCTGGTGAGGTCCACTGGCTTTTCCGACCCTTTTGGACATGCCTTTGATGGCCGTCGCCTGTTTGGCGACAAGGCGGGCAATGCGTTTGAGCGCTTCAAGACTCTCGGGCTATAGCCAGATCCTTGGGCCTTGCTACCACCTCTCGCCCCGTTCAGTCCGCCTTTCGCCCCTTTCGTGGCTATGGAAGGGGTGCCCCACCACGTTCCACCCAAGGCCACAGGCCGGCGCAAGCTACTCACCCTCTGCGTGGCGGGGAACGTGGGACCCAGCGCCGTGGGTCTGGGGGCCAGCGTGCAGGCCAGTCCACTAGTGCTCCCTCTGCATCAGCCTCTAAGCCTTCCTAGTCCGACCTTTCGGGGCCACCAGTTGCCAGTGGGTGGCAGGATTCGCCATCACCTCCCCCACTGGCACAACATCACGTCGGACAGGTGGGTTTTGCAGATAGTCTGAAGGGGCTACTCCCTCCCCTTGGATGCTACCCCTCCCTCCATGCCACCAACACTCCATTGCATGTCGGAGGATTACTTGTCCCTTCTCAGTCAGGAAGTTACGGCTCTCTTGGCCAAGTGAGTCATCGAGCGAGTCCCTGTGCCAGAAGTAGGTCATGGTTGTTATTCCCACTACTTCCTGGTGCCCAAGAAGGACAAAGGCCTGCGTCCTATCTTGGATCTCTGGGACATCAACCGCTTCCTCTGGAAGGAGAAGTTCAAAATGTTGACATTGACTCAGGTCTTGTCTGCCCTCGACCCTGGAGACTGGATGGTAGCGTTGGACTTGCAGGACGCTTATTTTCACATCCCCGTCCTGCCGGCCCACAGGCGTTACCTACGGTTCACGGTAGGCCACGAGCATTTTCAGTTTACCATGCTCCCCTTTGGCCTTACCAGCGCCCCTCGGGTGTTCATGAAAGTGATGGCGGTGGTCGCAGCTCATCTGCGCAGATCAGGGGTTCCAGTCTTCCCCTATCTCGACGACTGGCTGTTGAAGGCGAGTTCGCCCCAGGCTGTCGTTTCCCACCTCCAGACTACGGCGGGCGTGCCGAAGTCACACCTGATTCCCTCTCAGAAGCTCCTTTTCATCGGAGCCGTTCTGGATACAGTGCAGTTTCGGGCCTATCCTCCCGAGCAGCGAGTCTGGGATATTCGGGCTATGATACCGATGTTTCAGCCTCTATCCCGGATTTCGGTGAGAATGACCCTGAGGCTGTTGGACCTCATAGGCTGCGGGACCTCATGGCCTCCTGCATCCTGCTGGTGGACCATGCCAGGTGGCATATGCGGGCTCTGCAGTAGGACCTGAAGTACCAGTGGGCGCAGCATTGGGGGAATCTTTCCGAAGTCGTCCAGATCTCGGAGGGCACTGCACACCAATTGCAGCGGTGGCTAACGAACCACGATTGGGTCAACGGCAGATCCCTCTCCCTTCCCCAACCAGACCTCGCAGTGGTGACAGATGCGTCAATTCTGGGATGGGGCGGCCACATGGGAGAGGTGGAGATTAGAGGCATCTGGTCACCGGCGGAGTCCTGGCTCCACATCAACCTTCTGGAGCTCCGGGCGATCCGTCTTGCACTGAAAGCATTCCTTCCTTCTGCCAAAGGAAGAGTAGTGCAGGTGTTCACGGACAACACCACCGCCATGTGGTACTGCAACAAACAGGGTGGGGTGGGGTCGTGGACCCTATGTCAAGAGGCTCTCCGTCTCTGGACGTGGCTGGAACATCAGGGCATGTCCCTGGTGGTTCAACACCTGGCAGGTTCCCTGAACACCAGGGTGAACAAACTCAGCCGCCGGTGCATGATGGATCACGAATGGCGTTTTCACTCGGAGGTGGTGCAAGGTCTCTTTTAGCAGTGGGGAGAGCCTTGGGTAGATTTGTTCGCCACCGAAGAGAACACGCAATGTCAGCAGTTCTGCACGTTGGAATTTCCAAGGCGGCACTGCACGGCGACGCTTTTCGTCACGAGTGGAATTGCGGTATTCAATACGCCTTTCCGCCTATACCACTTCTGCCCAGAGTGCTGAAGAAGATCAAGCGCGACCGGGCCCAAGTCATTCTTGTGGCTCCAGATTGGGCACGAAGAGTCTGGTATCCCGAGCTCTTGAACATGGTCATCGATCCTGCGATCCGACTGCCTCTTCGGGAGGATCTTCTGTCGCAGCAACAGGGGACGGTCCTTCACCCGAACCTGTCCAGCCTCCACCTCCTTGCGTGGAGATTGAGCAGCGACAGTTGACAGCTTTTGACCTTCCTCCCGAAGTCTGTAATGTCATCTTGGCAGCCAGGCATCCCTCCACTAAAACGGTATACGCCTGTAGATGGAACAAATTTGTGGCATGGTGCACAGCAAAGGCTTTGGATCTGCTTTCTGCCCCTCTTTCAAAGGTTCTCCTCTTCATTCTTTCTTTGGCCCAGCAGGGTTCTGCTTTGGGCATCCTTAAAGGCTATCTTTCGGCCATTTCGGCCTTTCTTCGCCTTCCTGATCAGCCTTCTCTTTTCAAGTCCCCTATTGTAAGTAGATTTCTTAAGGGCATTACTCACCTCTTTCCTCCTATTCCTTTAGTAATGCCCCAGTGGGACTTGAATCTGATCTTAACTTACCTCATGTGTGCTCCTTTCGAGCCACTATATAATCGTCCACTCAGATTCTTGGCCATAAAGACTGCTTTTCTGGTTGCCATCACCTCTGCTCGCAGGATGAGTGAGGTCAGGCTCTTTCTTCTAAACCTCCTTTCCTTGTTGTTCATCCGGACAAGGTTGTCCTTCGAACTAGACCTTCTTTTCTTCCCAAAGTGGTTACCTCTTTCCACTTAGGACAGACTATCACTTTGCCCACCTTCTTCCCGCCCCCGCATCCTTCTAAGGAGGAGGAGAGGCTCCACAGTCTGGATCCAAAACGCGCACTATAATTTTATCTGGATCGCACAAAACAATTCCGGGTGGATGATCAACTCTTTGTTGTCTATGTGGGCGCCAAGAAAGGTCGGGCCATGCAAAAACGAACCATCTCTCAATGGGTCGTTCTTTGCATTAAAATCTTTTATTCCTTGGCAAAAAAGGAGCCTTCAGTAGGGTTGCGCGCCCATTCCACCAGGGCGACTGCAACCACTACTGCTTTGGCACGTGGAGTCCCCCTCAGTGATGCCTGCCAGGCAGCCACGTGGGCATCTCTGCACACGTTCACTAAGCATTATTGCCTGGATAGTCAGGTCCGGAGAGACGGCTTCTTTGGCCATTCAGTTTTCCAGGACTTTCTGGTGTGAACTTAGTTTGCAGACTTACCTCCGGGGTTGGTATTGCTGGGGTATCTATTCTAAGGTAAGGAATCTATAACTAATAGTCTCTTTCAGATGAACAAGTTACTTACCTTAGGTAACGATAGATCTGTTAGCGACATATATTAGTTATAGATTCCTTACCGCCCCACCAATCCACCCCGTTCTGCAAACTGACTTCTAGAGTAAGGACTACTTTTCAGGGCCCTAGTTTTGTGCACCAGTGGTCAGTGTCTTGCATGGCTCTGCGCTTCTGGCGTGGAATGTCGTGTAAAGAACAGACGTCAGCGCGCAGGGGCGGCGTCTAAGTAGATACCGTGACATCATTCCGGCGATCACAACGACGAAAAGGAGTCGACCGACGCCACCTACCAACGTGCAGGGGTACTGCTGAAGAAAAAAACTCTGGATCCAGTCTGACACCTGGGGGTAATTCTAAGGTAAGGAATCTATAACTAATATATGTCTCTTACAGATTTATCGTTACCGAAGGTAAGTAACTTGTTCGAGTCCCTGGCATGCACAAGTTAGTCATCTAGGCTAAAACAGTTCGAGTTGTTCTTGTATCTTTTTTGTCATTCTTGGTAATGATCTTGTAGGTTGTTCCGTTTTCGTGGAGCCAAGCTATCAGGCTGGTATTCTTAGCTAAGAAAAAGTCAGATCTTTACTCTCTTCCTGAACTTATAATGGTCTTCTTATATTTGGTGAAAGCAAATCCGTCAGTTTACGTCCTGTACGTACTGAAAACAATATTCCACCAATGCTCCTCTTCTCGTGTTAAAAATCGGACTAGCAAGGGGCTAGTCTAGAGCAGGATGTTTCCTTAGCTTGCAGGAATAATGGGTCTTTGCCTTGAATGGCTCTGTGAACGATTCACAGAGCCTTGAAGGTAGAGGATCTGGTGATAAGTAGCCATCAAAGTACTTGAATCACTGGTGTGATATGGTCCTATGGATGAAGATTTAGGAGCAGTCTTGCAATAGCATTTTCTATCTTTCTCAATTCGTGGTACATGAAAAATAGTGCCCCATGGTACAAACCGTTTGCATTGTCTGCACATAATATAATGAGTGTGAGAATGACCTGTTGTTTCTTTGTGTTTCCTAAATGTGGGAAAATGCCTCGGAGTGGTTTCATTTTGTAGGAGCACTTCAAGTGACTTTATTGATTCGAGAGATCAGGGATAAGCTGAAGCCTATAATTATATCAAGACGTACTTGCTTTGATGTTAACAGAGGATTCTATAGTTCCTTGGGCCAGATGATACTAGGTTGATAGTTTTTCTGTTGTCAACACAACAGGATTTTGTAGGACTTAGGTTTAAGATGGTTATCAACCATTTATCAGTGACAAGGAGTCAGTTGCCTAGTCTTGATGACTCTTAAGTCCATAGAATTTCAGTGTTGGGTATATCTGTGTGTTTTTGGCATAACTGTAGCATTGCTGTTTGAAGGAGCAGATCAAGTCTGGTGAAGGAGCGATATGTAGGTTGAACAGGAGTGAGGAGGTGATTAAGCCTTTGAGAACTTCATTAGTTTTAAAGAAAAGAGGTGAAGTGTACGTGGGTATTCAGACAATACTTTGCCTGCCTTGGAGATTGGATGAAATCTAGTTTAGGACCTACAACAGTAAATTTATTTTAAGTACAGGCTAAATAACTGAGGGGCTTAACCCGGGAAAAGGATTGTTTTTTATCAATTGTAATGAATTGTAGTGAATTATTTAGTAAATTGGGAACAACTGATTTTACATAAGGCAAGAATGCAAATTTTAATATAATGAAATGTACTTTAGGGTAAGGACTAACCAAGTAGCTTTTGTAACTTTTTGAAAGTGAAATGTTATATAGTGAAAATAATGTACATTTTAACATTTATGAAATGCACTTTATGGTTAGGAATAACCAAATAAAGGATTTTTTGACTAGTTTAGGATATGTTCTCATATGCCTTCTAGGGTCAGTAGTGGGTTCTGTTGGTGAACAGTGTCATAAGTCGCTGATAGGTCCAGCATTTGTAGTGCTGTTGCTTTGTTTCTGTGCTCTGTCAATTTTTCGTTATTCCAAATGAATATAAAGGTGGATTCAGTGTATCTTCCTTGACAGAAACTTGTTTGATGATCAAAGAGTAGATTGTGCCCTTATATGAAGTTGATGGTCTGACAGATGTCAGATTTTTTTAGTTACTTTTTCTAGGAATGGGCCCTCAGAGATGGGTCTGTATTTGGTTGGGTCTGATGGATCAATGTTCTTTTTTTTTAAAGAGAAGACTGACAAAGGGGGTTTTGAGATTGGAGGGATGATTCCTCGAGTCTAGGGAGTTATTATATACATCTCTGAATACAGTGGCAGCAGATGTGGTAAGAAAGATATCTTTGAACTTATGTGGTTGGGGCAGGGTATTACCATAGGGGGATCAGCATTACCAGTTCAGAAGGCTGTTATTTGGCCTCAATGCAGCCCATCAGATTTTAAAACTCTGTGACTCTGGTACCAGCCTTTCTGCTACTGCAGAAAGTCCTTAGTCATCCCTACTTTGAAGGTTGTCGTCCGACGGCACCTTCCAGGGAGCTTGCAACCTTTATCCTGACCATAGTAAGCCTAAGACTTCAAAGGATCTGGAACTATGAACTTCCCAGTAATTATTTAGTTCATAGGGGGCCTTCTGGATACAGCATAACACCAGAAAGAGCGTCATCGTCAGTCAGGCTGACAATCCTTCCCGTAGATTAATGACAGCCTAGTGGCGCTAGAGGCTTCTAGAACTGCAGGCTTTCTGCATAGGGATTGTGTTTAGTACCAAAATGCCTAGGAGATCCTGGTACCCTCTCCTTGTGGAGCAAAGGAAATAGCTGCTGTACAGCCAATGTAGGCCTGGGCAGTTTTCCAAACTCTGATGCCATCGCTGAGATAATAAGCCAGTGCTTCAAAGCTGTTGGTGAGGGGTCCTTTCGTAAGTCACAATAGCAAATATTTATCAGAGTCCAGCTGTGATGCCCACTAAGAGGACTTTTCCAAATGTGCTCTCTGGAACTTATCTGATACATCCCTCCACATTAACCTGCCTGATTTGAAAGTGATCTTCCTTACTGTTAAACGTTTCTTTTTAACAGTCATTGGTCAGGTCGATGGGGGGGGGAGGGGTTCATGATACAACCACAATACCACGTCTCTTCTCTATCAAGAAGTAAGAGGTTAGTCCCTCACCACAACTTTGCCTGCCAAGGGTGGAATTGGGTTGTTTGCTTTGATCTGTCCTTCTAACTTTGCACATTGCAGGTACACATAATTAGATGGCGGTGAGTCTGAGCAGATGTTTATGCACTACTATGGGCACTCAACCGCTAGGTCCTTGCTTCAATGGCGATCAGACACAGAGACATTTGGAAAATATCTGTGCTTAAAAAGTTACAATTTTGCCTCATTGATAGGCAGAGATACCAGCCCCTGGACCGTTGTCATGCTGAAGTGTTTTCTGAGGTTCCTGTATACACCTTTGCCGATATTTTGCCCCAGCTCTCTTCATTTCAAGGGACTTTTAAAATTAACAGAACGCTAAAGAGATCATTCATTCTAGTACTTCCAATATGGCCCTGACAGTCTTTCAGCTGCACCTTCATCATCAGACGTCCTCTCATGAAGTAATTTAATGCTTAAATCTGTGCTGCCTGTGGCAGATCTTTGTGCAGTCACAGAGCATCCCTATTTGTAAGTTGATCATCATACGCGCTCTTGTTTTTAATGAAGCGCTAAGCCATAAAAGACTCCATGCCACACAAGGTAGTCACCTTGTATAGCTGGGGTGTGAAACTTTCAGATGTATGCACACAGCACTGACCATACCAAACTTAGAATAGGTCAGCACACCCAGAATTGAATCCCATGTGTTTAGTCTGCATTGTATGAGCATAAATTTATGACAAATGCCATCATAAAAAATATATCTGAAATGTATTTTCTTTATTTGAACAGCGTTATTGCTTCAGCATCAATTTTTTACATCTAAAGATCCAAAACAGCCAATACATATTTTGTTCCCTGCAGATTAGACTTTTTCAGGGATAACTTCTAGTTAGTTGAATACAGACAAATTAAGGCCCTTGTGAACATCATCAGGACCAGTGAAATGTGTTTGGGATTCAAAGAATTAGTGGCACTATGTCAGTGAAAATAGAAATTAGACTGTGAACTGATGCCTGGAGTTCATTATTAGAGCCTCCAGAAAAAGGTAGTATCGACAAATAAGGTTTAGCTTGTATTCTTGATTTGGTCATGAGTTGTTCTAATGATGCATGGGTACTTAGTCTCAGTCCAGACCCAGCTTGTAGACATATATAAGTAAGCAATTTGAAATCTTGACACATTTTACAAGCATAAGATCCTGCACTGGAAGGTTTCATTCCTGGTCTTTGTCCACTGTGGAGGTCTGCTGTAAATGCACATGAAACCTTCCTGACTACCAATTTTGCAGTTAGGTGTGAGGATCTGTATTCTGTCTCCAGAGAAATAAAGCAAAGATGATACTTGACGTCATCCTGTTTGATACCCATCACTGTCTTCCGATCTTAATAAAATGGTAGCTCTAATAATTGTGATGAACTAAAAATATGTTGGATTATTGTAATAAAAATTAGTTATTGGATTATCCTACAAAGCGTAGAAATATTATAGCGGCATGTTTATCAGGAGCAATCGCCTGCGTTAGTGAGCTATTTTTCAAAAGCAAAGTTTAGTAACCTTAAAATCTTTTACAATTGATATAAAAGTATGTTTTACATCTTTACCAAACTAAAGATATGTCTCATTTTGTTGGATGCTAGTTTTCAATTAATAATTGTTTGGGGAAAAACTTGATCCATTCTCAGTACACATCGGTTGTGCATATTCCACGTCTAGAGGTCCCTTTAAGATTGAATGGATTTTTCGACCGCTGTCTACTCAAAATCAACGATGAGTATCTGTTTTTTTAAACATGGATTGTGTGTGTACTGCTTATGTTGATAAAAAAAAAAGTTGTGTGTTTTCTGAAATTCCATGAATATCTGAGAATATGGTCTAAGTGTTTTTAAACAAATCGGGCTCAGCGTATTTTTTGATCTAAGTAAAAAGTAAAACGACTGCTACTGGACTGTCTGAATGTGCAATCCCTAACTGTTCATTGCAACACTAGAAACTTACTCTAGCCTGGGGAAATATCTTCTCCATTAAAAACATGCTGTTAATTTGAACGCTTGGTTTGTGTTGACAGGGGATAGGGCACAGGCAAGGTAAAAGGAACTTATGGCACCCTTTGATCATGAATGAATGGTTCCTGTCCATGGTGAAGGATTCTCTTTTGATGTTTTTATTTGCATGTGGTTTATGCAGGCGCAGCCCTCAGGGTGATTTTTTCCATTCACCTGGCTCATCACAGTTCTGCTCTATAGATTGAGAATATCAAGTTGTTGTATTGCTGTACCACACCGCCTGCACACCTATGTGCTGCGCCTAAATGCAAAGTAGGTCCATGACATACAATCCTGTTAAGTCGTATAGTGGCTCTTCTTAATTTACAGGACTCGCTTTATAAAGCTGTCATTGTGCTTTCTCCACAAAGGGCTCCATCTTTTATTTAGTGAACAAGTCTCTGTGAATTATTAATCTTACAGACATACTCAAGGTTGCTTTCTAACCCTGCTGAGGGTAAGGTTGTCATTTATTTTGAGCTGTCATGCCTTCTGAACCAGTCTTCATTTAATGATGCATGTGTACTAAGTTGCTGAACTTGACCTCTTTCCTAGGTATTATTTATCACTGTGATCTGACCAGCGAGGAATTTGAGGCAACTGTTTTCCGAGAGGTTACTGTGAAAGGATTTGAGCCTTCCGATTACCAGACAGTGCAGGTAATAATGCTCATATGAAATGCATGCATCCACATTAGAAGTAATTGCTTAGGCTGCATACAATCTGCTTTTTTAATTGCTTAGAAAGTTGGAGCACTGTCAACCCTCTTCCCATTTTACTTCTTAACCAGTATCCATATTTCTTGAAGCTTTTGGCCCCATTCCTTGAAAAGATGACCAAATTGTACATAAGAAACTCAACAAAAATTGCAGATTTTCATTTTTTTTTTTTTTAAAAGCATTTTTACGGTGCATCAGTTCATCTGAAACACTGCAGAGCAGTACACACTGACCCACGATGGAGGCACTGAATTTGGAATCACGATTGCTGTGCAGTGAGTACTGACACTGCATTAACCACCCATCAGACCCTGTATCCTGACCAAGGGCATCCTCTCTTGCAATCATCTGTATTTAGGATCACGTATATGAGAGTATCTCTCAAGGCTGTGATCCTTTTTTAAAACATTTATTGGTTTTTTTTTTTTTTTACAAAACAAAACTGTAACAGTGCGTAGTCGGAGAAAACTCAGTCAATCAGTGGAATTTCACATATAAGTAATACCATGTTGAAGGATGAAAGTCAGATCGATTTACCAAAGAGACTATTCCACCCACTTGTCTCAATGCAATTAAAAGCATTTTTAAAGGGTTATTAAAAGTTAATTTTTAAATATCTTTTAATATGTTGTGTGTGGTCGGCATCATCTAACTTTGACTCAATGAATGACAACCTTTTCAGTAAGTGATTACTCGTTTGATTGGCTCTCTGCCTAGGTTTTTGTTAGAATCATCTTCCCTCCTGAGATTTAAGAGGAATATGAAGGCATGTCCACGAAGCACTCTGCTTATCTGTCGCATATAAAGCTTTGTCCCTAGAAGGTTACCTTGAACTGATGGGCTGTTACTTCTCCTACCTAATTCAGTAGACCACTAAAGGTGTGCGTATACCATATGCAATGTGGATAATTCTAGGTTTGAGCTCATGTCCGAAATTTAGATCTTCAAACCAAGTTTTATGTTCTTGTAGTAAAATCTCTTACCTTGTTGTATAACTTTCCTACCATTCTGTTGTGAAACAAGATACGTCTAATAGGCACAGCACATTGAAATGATCCGTTTATTCACCAAATCCTCACTAATCAATTTGCCACTCTTGTTCTGGACATTGCACAGTGAGATAAATTGTTACAGCAGAAGAAAGGTAATGTAGCTCCCTCATCAGCTTGTAGCTGCAGAATACCCTCCCCAGTTTGTGTTATGCTATGTTATGTTACATGAATTTGTAACGCGCACAGCTACTCATGAGTATCCCGGCGCGATGCCTAGCGGGGTGTGGAAAGTGAGATTCAAGAAAAAAGATGTGTTTTCAGTTTCCTCTTGAAGGCCACTGGGTCCTGGATAGTACGCAGGGCAAGAGGAAGGGCATTCCAGGCAACAGCAGCCTTCACCGCAAAAGAGCTGCCCCCTAGCCTCTGAAACTTGAAACGAGGAACCTGATATGATTATCACTTGACCTGGAAGCCATTTTGTCTATCTATGCTGGAGAGATGACTAAATTATATCATCTAGTCACTCCACCTCATTGTCATTGAAAAAGTATGAAGTGACGAAATCAAGATGAAAGCTTTAACATTAGAAAAACTGCAGCAGCAAATATGTCTATACTGTTAAATAATGTAAAAGTCCATTACCCTAGAAAAGCTGTATTTTTGTTATGCGATTATTGATATTAACATTAGAATACAAAATGAGAATGCCTCACTTGTTTTATTCAACAATTAATGCTCATAAAGGGATCCAATAAATATATGAAAACAGTATTTTACAAAATTAATTGCTTCATATTTTTCTAAAAAACAGAACAGCCTTGGGTTTGTTTTGTTTTTTAAACATCTTTATTGGTCTTTTCTCATTTTTTCCCCAACTTACAATATAGGGCAATACAAAAACATCTTGAGCATGTTTCCAATTTGTGCAATACATCACATTCATAAACTGCGCCAATTACCAGTTTACTTTGCAGCAAAGTGTCCATGATATACAACAGCGGTCTCATGTGGTGACAAAAGGGGAGTTGCCTGTGTGTTTCCACGGTCGACATCTCATTTTACCGCTCCGCAGTTGTTCTCTCGTGCGGTACAGTGTAATCAATCTAGTTTTGCCTAGTGCGTATAGTGACAGTGTGCACCGGGAGTAGCAATGCATAATTACTTCAACAATTCCATACTGGGGGCATGCATCAAGAGCGGAAGTAAATAATAGGATATAAGAACTATGCAGAACATGCCAACATAGCGCACATTATCTAAGTTGCAATGTCTAACAACGTATTGAGGAGTGGCGACATCATCAATATACAAAATAAATAATCATGACCTATCAACAATGAAAAATAAAAGAAAATAATATAAACAACAAAGGGCTCATACATCCTATGCATCACAGCGAATTAACTCACCAAAGAGCCTTGGGTTTTTTTTATGTTAGAGACTAAGGTGGCTAACAAATGAACCTTAACAGCCTGATTTTCAGCAGCAGAAGTCACTGAGTACCTTGTTTTACAAAAGTATATATCCACCTTTATCTTTAGATTTCCTCAAAGTACTGTAAGATTTCCATTTACTCTTCGGCAGTTTGATGGTGTACATCAATAACCCGTTAATTTAGGTCTGTTTCCATACAACAAAAAGATTTGATGAATCGGACACTACAGCAAATTGCCTTGCAGAGGAGCATGCTCAGCAACTTTATGGCATAATTTTATGCAGATCTGAGCAGCGACAGCATTATTTTGTGTTAACGAATACACAGGAGCTCTTCAAACCCAATTTGAAAGACAGTGCATTGAATCAGAAATATCAATCAATGAGAGCACCTTTACCCTCTTTTTGCATGCAAAGCAGTGGCGGCTGGTGACTTTTAAGTGGTGTGGCAAAAAGATCCACCATGAACTGCACTGTTCAAAGAACCAATATGAATCAGTTTATCCCTCCCATGGGGCATTAAGGAAGGTTCTGGCATTTATCCATACAAGAACAGTGACTCCTGTGGCAAGATGTACTACATGTCCAACTTTAAATCACAGTGGTACATCAAGTACAGAGTGGCAGAGCTCTCATCTCCATCTACAAGCAGACGATTGGCTCTCATCCTTGTGTACTGTGGAGATAAGAGAGGAGCCACAATGTGGAACACTCGTGCTCCTGGAAAGGGTTTCAGGAAAGAGAATGGCTGGGAAGAAATGTAAGCGACACTAACCATGAAAATTAGAAATCTGCTACACAGCAAGTGATAGCTGAAAAGATGAAATCATGTGAGATGTTATGAATTATTAAAACCCTGATGCCTATGGCTACCACGTGGGAAAATAAACACTGCAGCAGCATTGAAAAAAGTAAGGAATAATTATACTTAAATATAGCATGTCAAAAGAAACAGACACTTTATCTGAACTAAAGTTTGGCCTGAATTAAATAAATATTATTGAAGCTTTTATCACTCACCTTCATGCATCGGCGATAGAAGTTGCTGGGCAAGCAGAGTCTTCAAGTAAACGGTGAAGACAGACTGCTGAAAAGAAAGCTTTAACTCTAACAAAACCTGAGGGGATGACACGATCAAGCTAGGTTTCAGTGTCCATCGCCCTGGGAGACCATATTCCCTCTGCACCTCTAGAGTGTCTGCTGCAGCCTATCTGCTATGGGATCTACCGACTGTAAAAGGGTAATCTTGACCTGCGTAGTGGGATGCCTTTCAGAGTCTGGCTTCGTAGCTTACATCTTTGGCGCCAAAAACTTCAGCATTGGAGCTGAAAAATGTTCTGCCCCCCCAAACCCGCAAATGGGTAGGAGACTGAAAACTGTGCTTCAGAGACTACAAGAGGAACCTGACACTAGACAAAAGCACATTATGATCCACCCTGACACTAGACGCATCATTACAAGACAAATGCTGGTGCCCAACCCTCCATTCTTTTGAGAAAGCTTTGGATGTTCGAATTCCAACCAAGCACAAAAAAAAGATGGACAAAGCCAAAAGCGCTGTACATATCAGCCTACCACCTACACTGTCTCCACCACCAGCTTCACCGGCTTCCCCTGCACCATAGTCCCTGGATGGGGTGATTCGATTCCTAAATAGGGGTGGAGATGACGGGGACACTTTTGATATCCCACCACAGGATGACCCCTGGGATATATATATGGCACCTATCCGCCTGCCGAAACCAACCCAAATCTCTATCCTGCCAAACCATCTCTCCCTGACAACTCTACAACCTATCATGATTTAATAGGTAGAGCTGCTACCTTCCATATGGTCCAGCTACATACAGAGCCCGTAGAGGAGGATTTTAAATTTGAAACACTCTCCTCAACACAGCGCTCATCACACTACTTGCCCATGCTCAAAGGCATGCTCAGCCACACCACTGACATTTTCAATGACCCAGTTAGATCTAAGGTCATAACCCCAAGGGTTGTTTAGGAAATATAAAGCCTCCCCATACGAATATATATATATATATATATATATATATATCTCCTACTGGCGGTCTCCAGTAGGTAGTTCTAGTTAGGACCAAAGTTTCCATAGGAAAAGTGTTTTTTGTTTTGCCAATAACTTTGGCGCCGCTTTATGAATCTTCACGAAAGTTTAAAAAAGCCCTCTTTTTGGTTCAGCTGCTCTGTTGAAAGTTTCGGTGGGGTGATCCGTCAGCAAGGGGCCGAGAAAAAAGGGGGGAGTCCCAAAGCGCATTTTCCCCATGTTATGTCTATGGGGATTGTTCATTTTTTTAACACAACTACAGCCCGAACCGCTGAACGGAATTACACCAAATTTGGCAAAAAGCTAGATGTTGGTCCAGAAAGCGTGTTTTTGTGACTTGGTGTAAATCCATTCAGTAGTTTCAGAGATATTTAAGTTTAAAAAATATAGCCATCTGGGAGCCCAAAATCCTACTGAAACCCTACTGAAATTTGATTGGCTGCCAACACTTCAAGCAGGAAGTGTTGTCAGCCATCTTGGGACTCGGTTGAACCAAGTCTCACAAAAATGTCAAAAGAAAAGGGTACATCGCCAATATCTAAGGTTTCTAATAAACGGTCAGCATTTCCAATTCAAAGTGCTTCTCTTCGGGGTCACTAACGTGCCCAGGGTCTTTACCAACTCTCTCGCAGTAGTAGCTGCTCAATTGCGCAGGCAAAGCATACATGTCTTTCCATATCTTACCTAAATTATCTGGACAATTGGTTCATCAGAAGCACAACTCATCAAAAGTGCTATCAACATACGCAGGCCACCATAAACCTACGTCATCAACTAGGCCTTACAATCAACACCTTAAAATCTCACCTTCAACCCCTTCAAATGCATCCTTACCTAGCGGCAATCCTCAGGTCACAACTAGGTATAGGTTACCTGAATACTGCCAGGATACAAGCATTCCAGGCACTCATTCCCCAATTTCAACCAGGTCAACAGGTAACAATAAAACCGGCATGAGTCTCCTTGGGATGATGGCTTCATGTATGCCAGAGTACCTCATGCCAGACTAAACATAAACATGCGTCCGTTGCAGGATTGCTTATCGCACCAATGCGCTCAAGCGGAGGGTCAATTAGAAGAACTAGTGTTGATCATCCGTCAAGCTTGCCACTCTCTGCAGTAGTAGCACACCAACAACCTGTTAAAAGGACGGCCTTTCCTAGACCCAGTTCTGCGGAGGACACTAACAGTCTCCTCCCTTACAGGATGGGGGGGCGCTTCCTCAAAATCTCACTGTCCAAGGCCACTGGACATCCAGTCAGAGAGATCTCCACATTAGTCACCTGGAGGTACTAGCTGTTCACCTAGCACTGAAAGCCTTCCTTCCTCACCTAATTGGCAAGGTAGTCCTCATCAAGACAGACAACATGACAGCCAATGGAAAAGTGGCTTGGGGAAAGTAAACTTTGATCAGCATGCAAAGGGTGTGAAGAAACCGATGACCACTTGCTGTTCTTTTGTCCCTCCTACTTGAAGCAGCGCGAGCGCTAGATTGTCCCCCTACTTCGCTCCTTGGGAGTGCGCCACCATAGGGTTGCTCTGAGAATCTGCAGGGCTGATACCTCGCTCACTATTGTGTTCTCAATTGCTAAGTTCCTAGAGAGTGTATGGCCGATCCGGCACACAACATTTCGTACCCATCCCCTATTAGCTGAATCTAACCTTTTATTGTCACAACTTTGTCAATCAGAATACTGATTATTCTTTGCCTGTGCAAAGTACTTTATTGTAGCACCTATGCAAATGTAATCTGTTATTCTAAAGCTGAGGATATTCTTAACCTATTATATAATAATTTTAATTATAATTTTAACCCATGGTGTTAAGATTTTTATGGCACCTGTTATGTTGTCATTTTAGCGAGCCCACATTGAATTTTAAATGTCTTTTGATTATTAAGTGTATTCTCTTATCAGGGCATATGTACTGAACTTTTGAACTGTCACTTTTATGGTCTGTGACCGAAATAAAGATTAAATTGGATTGGACAGCCATGTATTATCTCCAAAAGCAGAGGGGCATCAAGTCCCCACAGCTTTCCAAGTTAGCCCGGACCATTTGGAAGTGGGCTCTGCTATGAAATTCACCTGATAGCGGAGTATCTCCCGGAAGTAAACAATGTGTTTGCGCAACTCCTCAGCAGCAGGCCCTAACAAGTCCACGATTGGGAACTCCACCCACAAGTACTCCTCCAATACTTCCAGTATGGGGTACAACCACAAATAGATCTCTTTGCCACAGCAAAAAACTCAAAAAAGGTCCGAACATCGGCTCCTGGTTCCCATACCCACAGTCCAAGGGCAATGCACTATGGATGAGTTGACCTGGGATATTTGATTATGCTTTTCCCCCTCTCCCACTGCTTCTATTTCTGGTTCCAGAACTTCGGCAGACATCTCTCACCCTCCTACTGGTGGCTCCCACATTGGCACGGAAGCCATGGGTCACCAAACTTCTCGAAATGTTGATAGTTCCCCACAAAGCACTACTGAACAGGCAGGATCTTCTCACACAGAACCATGGAGAAACAGACACCCGGACCCCAGATCACTCAACCTTGTAATCTGGCTCCTGAAGTCTTAGAATTTGGCTACCTCATTCTCCCACAACTATATATGGATATTCTTACAGAGGCCTACTACTCTGACCTGTTATGCTGCCAAATGGAAAAGATTTGTTCACTATTGTCAGTCCAAACACATTGATCCCTTAACAGCTAAAGAACAGGACATTGTCTACTACTTATTTCACTTGCATACCTCTGGTTTAGCTTTTACATCTATAAAAGCTATACCTAACAGTTGTGGCTGCAAATCTTGAAAATAGGCAACACACTTCCCTATTCAGGATTCCAGGTGTCAAAGCCTTCCTAGTAAGGCTTAAGAGTGCTACCAGCTCCCACATGGAATCTTAATATTGTACTAACAATGTTAATGGGCCCTTCATTTGAACCCCTCCACTCCTGCCACCTCCAGTTTTTATCCTGGAAGGTAACATTCCTAATTGCTATCACTTCACTCAGACGTGTCAGTGAGCTTCAGGTATTAACTTTAGAAGAACCCTTCTTCCAAATACATAGGGATAGATAGGGTTGTACCTTGTCCCTACCCAAAATTTCTTCCTAAGGTGGTCTCACAATTCCATCTTAATCAATCTGTGTAACTACCTGTCTTTTTCCCCCAACCTGATTCAGTTGCAGAAAGGGCTCTCCATGCCTTATATGTAGAAAGAGCTCTCATGTATTATATTGACGGGACTAAATAACAGCGGCGGCTCCTCCACAATGGCAGAGGAGTGTCGCCCCACTGGCTCAGAGCCAGCAGCTGAAAAATAAAACAATATCTTATTATAGTTTTATTTTTCAGCTGCTGGGGAGGGAGGAGGAACGGAGTGCTATGTGCACTTCTAAGTGCACATTTCTGTTTGGCCGGCCAAACAAACATGCGCACTTAGGATTCTCTAACCCGGCTGCAGAATACAGCCGGGTGGAGAAACAGCACAGACTCCCTGTGCCCGAGCAGAGTGTCAAAGCAGCCCACTCTGGCCAATCCTGCGCTGCTCTTATAGTATGAGAGCAATGTCTGGATTGAACGGAGGAGCACCGGAGCTGAGGCGGCCGCAGGATCAGGTAAGTTTTATTTTTTACTTTTAAATCAACCCTCCCCAGCCGCTGCCCCTGCTGCTGCCCTGCCGCCCCACCACGGCATATTGGCAGCAGACGCGAGTGCTAAATCATTTAGAAAAACACAACAACTATTTGTCGCTTTCTCAAAACCTTGCAAGGGAAGGGCCATTTCTAAATCTGACATTGCACGCCTGATTGTTAAATGCATTAAAACTTACTATGCTAAGGCTACAACAACTTTACCCATTCCTCCTAGAGTTCACTATACTCGTAAAAACTGAACTTCAATGGCTATCCTAGGAAACATCCCCATAGCAGATATATGTAAAGCAGCTACATGGTCTACCCTACATACATTTACGAAACATTACTTGGTAAATGTACTGGCACGCCATCAAGCCAATGTGGGCCAAGCATTCCTGTGGACACTATTTCAAACAACTGTAACTCCCACAGGTTAACCACCGCTTATTGAGGAGATCTGCTTTGCAGTCTATGTTAAGCATGTGTATCTACAGCCACACATGCCTCGAACAGAATATGTTTGTGGCATGTAGCACTGTAGATTCACATGCGCCCACCCTCCTTCCTGGTCACCTATGCTTGTTACAGTTATTTTCACTATTGCTTCACAAACTCCTTTTGCATGGACATCACCTTATACTACGCTTTACTTCACTTTCTATCCTCATCCGTCATGCTGGAAAACAATCTAACAATGAAGTCGATGACCATGCGTATTACCAGCAAGAGTACAAATATATATATTCGATAAGAAATTGATGCTGAATATGTACGCCCAGCCTCACGGGTCGGGGCTCGCCAGCGGGCGCCACCGCTTACATATTCCACAGAAACAACACCGCGCCTTCTACAATGCAACTAGCGCAGCCAACCGGTCAGTACGAAAAAACATCTTTTATTTGAAGAGATGTATAGCATGACCCATTTCGACCTGCAATCGGTCTTATTCATATGCTACAAGGTCAAGCAGTCAGGTGTGCTCCCTTTTAAACTACCAATGTATAAACGCTGTAGAGCGACTTCAGTCCCAATGGAGCTTTAATTAACCTCATGATGTTTTTAAAGGGATAAATCCTTGCTAATGTGCTCCGTGCAGGTTAAACCTTCACTAAACAGTCATTTTGATTACAATAAATGACACAAATGTTCTACTTCAATTTAACATCTAATATGATTGTTCCATATTGCATATGACTGGTTGGCTGGGCTCGTTGCATCGATGTGTTGTTTCTATGGAAAAAAAAAAATATATATATATATATATATATATATATATATATTATTCATTATTCGATAGACCTGTCCTACGATTTAGAGTCTTATATTAGGGATGTCTGTATTTTTTATGGAAAGCCACATCTGCCGCTCGGGCAAACCCGGTTTGTTCACTGTCTAACAACTTCATTAGGCGCTTAAATGTGATTTTGTAAAGCACTTAAAACTCACATTGTCTGCTTACCTTGGGAACCTTAAACAGTGTTGTGCATGACCTTCAAAATTGTACAGACAATTAACATTAAACCCCCTCCTTAATTCTTTTTCCTTGTCCTTCGGGCTGTAGTGGACGTCTGAAGCTGACTAGTATTAATGCAAGGGATACTAACATGACCCCACGTGAAAGAACCAACATTATTCATTGAGACTCTTGCAGTTCTAAAAATCTGTGATCCGCTCTTGTTCTTTACTGTGTGCTATATTTAATATACGTGCTTCTAAAATCTGAATGTGCTTTGAAGCCAGCTTTCTAAATGGGTATTATAGTGGCCACTACGTTCTCCTCCTTACGTACGACCTTCACCATAAATAATACTCGTTCCCTTTCTCTAGCCGCCGTATTCATCTTCAGGGCCCTTTTTTTAAAAAGCAAAAGGACCTGGGAAGACAGTAGTGCTTTGGAAGTAAAAGAGGAACCTTCTCTTCAAACCACCATCTGATTGGAAACAAAATCTACAATAATTTTATGCTTGAAAACAATCCATGTGTGTAAAAAAAGCAGTGGAGATTATTCCTCAACTTTGTTGTACATTGAATATATTTTTCAGACAGTTTCTTTGACTTTGTTGCAGAAATCTGTGCCATAGACACATTTTGTAGCATCGAACAAGTTACTTACCTTCGGTAGCGATATAGCTGTAAGAAACATAGGTTAGTTATAGATTCCTTAACTTAGAATTACCCCCAGGCTGGATCCGGAGAATTTTTCGTCAGCAGTACACCTGCGCGTCGAAAGGTGGCGTCGGTCGGCTCCATGTTCATTGTTGGCGTCATGGTCGCCGGGTTGATGTCGTGGTAGCTACTTAGACGCCGCCCTCGCGCCCTGACGTTAGTTCTTTTACACGACATTCCACGCCAGAAGCTCAGAGCCATGCAAGACACTGACCACTGGTGCACAAAACTAGGGCCCTGAAAGGGATTCCCTGACCCTAGAAATCAGTTCGCAGAACGGGGAGGATGGGTGGGGCGGTAAGGAATCTATAACTAACCTATGTTTCTTACAGATATATCGTTACCAAAGGTAAGTAACTTGTTCATCTGAAAGAAACAGTTAGTTATAGATTCCTTACCTTAGAATGGATACCCCAGCAATACCAACCCCGGAGGTGGGTCTGCGAACTAAGTTCACACCAGAAAGTCCTGGAGAACAGAACGACCAAAGAAGCCGTCTCTCCGGACTTGGCTGTCCAGGCAGTAGTGTCTAGTGAATGTGTGCAGAGATGCCCACGTAACTGCCTGACAGATGTCATTAAGGGGGACTCCTCGTCCCAAAGCAGTAGTAGCTGCCATCGCCCTGGTGGAATGGGCGCGCAGCCCCACTGGAGGCTCCTTCTTTGCCAAGGAATAACGAACCTTAATGCACAAAACAACCCACCTAGAGATGGTCCGTTTGTGCACGGCCCGACATTTCTTAGCGCCCACGTAGCCCACAAAGAGCTGATCATCCACCCGGAATTGTTTGGTGCGATCCAAATAAAAGGAAAGCGCCCGTTTTGGATACAGACGGTGGAGCCTCTCTTCTTCTTTTGAAGGATGCGGAGGCGGAAAGAAGGTGGGCAGAGTGATGGTTTGCCCAGTGTGGAAAGAAGTAACCACCTTGGGAAGAAAGGAAGGTCTGGTTCTTAGCACAACCTTGTCCGGATGAACAGCCAGGAAGGGAGGTTTTGAAGAAAGAGCCTGGAGCTCACTCACCCTGCGAGCAGAGGTGATGTCAACCAACAAGCAGTCTTTAAGGTAAGAAGACGAAGAGGACAGTTATGAAGTGGCTCAAAGGGAGCGCACATAAGGTAAGTCAGAACCAAGTTCAAGTCCCACTGAGGCATTACGAAGGGAATAGGAGGAAAAAGATGAGTAATGCCCTTTAGGAAGCGATTTACAACAGGGGACTTGAAAAGAGAAGGCTGATCAGGAAGCCTAAGAAAGGCTGAAATGGCCGAGAGGTAGCCCTTCAGAGTGCCCAGAGCAAAGCCCTGCTGGGCCAAAGAAAGAAGGAACAAGAGAACCTCAGAAAGAGGGGCAGAAAGGGGATCCACAGCCTTTGCTGCGCACCATGCCACAAATTTGTTCCATCTACAGGCGTATACCGTCTTAGTGGAGGGACGCCTGGCTGCCAAGATAACATCACAGACTTCGGGAGGCAGGTCAAACGACGTCAACTGCCGCCGCTCAATCTCCACACAAGGAGGTGGAGGTTGGACAGGTTCGGGTGGAGGGCTGTCCCCTGCTGCTGCGACAGAAGATCCTCCCGAAGAGGCAGTCTGATCGGAGGATCGATGGCCATGTGTAGCAGCTCAGGATACCAGACTCTTCGTGCCCAATCCGGAGCCACAAGAATGACTTGGGACCGGTCTCGCTTGATCGTCTTCAGCACTATGGGCAGAAGTGGTATAGGCGGAAAGGCGTATAGAAGACCGCAACTCCAATCGCGATGAAAAGCGTCGCCTAGCGAGTGCCGCCTTGGAAATTCCAACGCGCAGAATTGCTGACATTGCGCGTTCTCTTCGGTGGCGAATAGATCTAACCAAGGCTCTCCCCACTGTCGAAAGAGACCTTGCACCACCTCCGAGTGGAGACGCCATTCGTGATCCATCATGCACCTGTGGCTGAGTTCGTCTGCCCTGGCGTTCAGCGAACCTGCCAGGTGTTGAACCACCAGGGATATGCCCTGATGTTCCAGCCATGTCCAGAGGCGGAGGGCCTCTTGACATAGGGTCTACGACCCCACCCCGCCTTGTTTGTTGCAGTACCACATGGCGGTGGTGTTGTCCGTGAACACCTGCACTACTCTTCCCCGGACAGAGGGAAGGAGTGCTTTCAGTGCAAGACGAATTGCCCGAAGCTCCAGAAGGTTGATGTGGAGCCCGGACTCCGCCGGAGACCAGAGGCCTCTGATCTCCGCCTCCCCCATGTGGCCGCCCCATCCCATAAGTGATGCATCGGTCACCACTGTGAACTCTGGTTGGGGAAGGGAGAAGGATCTGCCGTCGACCCAATCCTGGTTCGTTAGCCACCACTGCAATTGGTGTGCAGTGCCCTCTGAGATCTGGACGCAGTCTGACAGGTTCCCCTGATGTTGTGTCCACTGGAACTTCAGGTCCCACTGCAGAGCCCGCATATGCCATCTGGCATGGTCCACCAGCAGGATGCAGGAGGCCATCAGGCCCAGTAGCCTGAGGGTCATCCTGACCGAAACCCGGGATAGAGGCTGAAAGATCGGAATCATAGCCCGAATATCCCGGACTCGCTGTTCGGGAGGATATACCCGAAACTGCGTTGTGTCAAGAACCGCTCCGATGAAGAGGAGCTTCTGAGAGGGGGGGTCAGGTGTGACTTTGGCACATTGATGGAGAACCCCAGCGAATGCAGGAGGTCGGCCGTAGTCTGGAGGTGGGAGACTACTACCTGGGGCGAGCCCGCCTTCAACAGCCAGTCGTCGAGATAGGGGAAGACTGGAACCCCTGATCTGCGCAGATGAGCTGCGACCACCGCCATCACTTTCGTGAACACCCGAGGGGCGCTGGTAAGGCCGGAGGGGAGCACGGTAAACTGAAAGTGCTCGTGGCCTACCGTGATCCACAGGTAATGCCGGTGGGCCGGCAGGACAGGGATGTGAAAATAAGCGTCCTGCAAGTCCAACGCTACCATCCAGTCTCCAGGGTCGAGGGCAGACAGGACCTGAGCAAGCGTCAACATTTTGAACTTCTCCTTCCGGAGGAAGCGGTTGACGTTCCCGAGATCCAAGATAGGACGCAGGCCTTTGTCCTTCTTGGGCACCAGAAAGTAATGGGAATAGCAACCACGACCTACTACTGGGACAGGAACTCGCTCGATGGCTCCCTTGGCCAAGAGTGCTGAAACTTCCTTTTGGAGAAGGGCCAGATGATCCTCCGACATGTGATGGTACTGAGGTGGCATGGATGGAGGGGTAGTCTAGAAGGGAAGGGAGTAGCCCCTTCGGACTATTTGCAAAACCCACCTGTCCGACGTGATGGTGCGCCAGTGGGGGAGGTGATGGCGAATCCTGCCGCCCACTGGCATTTGGTGGCCCTGAAAGGTCGGACTAGGAGGGTTTGGAGGCTGCTGCAGAGGGGGCTGTGGTGGACTGGCCTGCCCGCTGGCTCCCAGAACCACGACGGTGGTTCCCACGTCCCCGGCCGCGCAGGGGCTGAACAGCTTGCGCTGGCCTGTGGCTCTGGGTGGAACGCGGCGGGGCACCCCTTCCGTAGCCACGAAAGGGGCGAAAGGCAGACTGCGCAGGGCGAGTGGTGGAGAGGCCCAAGGACCTGGCCGTAGCCCGAGAGTCCTTAAAGCGCTCCAGCGCGTTGTCTGCCTTGTCGCTGAATAAGCGACGGCCATCAAATGGCATGTCTATTAGAGTGGATTGAACATCCCCTGAAAAACCAGTCGACCTCAACCAGGCGTAGCGTCGAAGGGCTACCGACGTGGAAATCGTCCTGCCTAGTGAGTCGGCGGTATCCAGCCCACAGCGGATGGGAAACTTTGCTGCGTCTCTCCCTTCGGCAACTGCACGGGAGAGTACGGCCCGGGCCTCCTCCAGGCACTCGGGCAGCACTTGCACCACCGTATCCCACACGGAGTGGATGTAACGGCCCAACAGACATGCGGTGTTTACCGACTGCAGTCCCAAGCTGGAGGAAGAAAACATCTTCTTCCCAAGATGGTCCAGCTTTTTGGGGAATGCGCCTTTTGAAAAGTGGAGGCTTGGACCACCAAGCACTCAGGGGTGGGGGGTTGGGAGAGGAAAGTGGGGTCGTCCGGAGCCGGGCGGTGGCGTCGGGCAATCACCCTATCCACAAAAGCCCCCGTGTTGGGCCTGGACCAAGTGCCCAAAAGGATGTCGGTAAGGGCTTCATTAAACGGCAGCAGAGGCTCTGAAGAGGTCGCTGCCGGTTGAAGCACCTCTGTCAGGAGGTTAGTCCTGACTGCCACCGTAGGTAGCTCGAGGTTGAGAGCCTTGGACGCCCTACGCAACACCACTGCGTAAGACGCTCCCTCCTCCGTAGTCATGGTAGGAGGAGACAACATGCCAAGGTCTGGTGAGGTATCCAGACCACTGGCTTCCCCCAGTTCCTCTCTCCAGTCAGGTTCATAGCTCATCTGGTCGGTTAAAGGGTCTCCAGACCCCTCCCAGTCCTCCTCACCCTCCTCTGGCTGTCAATCTGGTCTAAAAGAGCCAGGGTAGAACAAGGGCACAAAAGTACCCGCCGATGCCGGTCCGGCTCCGTGTCCACATCAGGATGGAGGCCGGGATCGATGCCGGCTGGGGACAAAACCTGCGTCGGCTGCGGACGTGGTGCTGGTGGAATCCGCGCCGGGGGAGGTGTAATAAGGTCGACCGGCACCGATCCGGATCCAGGCCTGGATCCAAGGGGACCCTGCGGTGCCGGAGCCGCTGGTGTCGAAGACCCAGAGCCCCCAGCCCGCGGGGCCCGAAGGCGCGCCGGCGGAGTTGGGCTGCCCATAGATGGCATGCATCGCTTCGTAAAATTGGCGAAGCTGGGCAGGGGTCGCTCCGGGTTCCTGGAAGGGAGGGAAACAAGGAGTCGACCCTTCGGGCTCTGCACGCGGAGCCGCGGGAGGGGCACCACCCGCATCCCTCGTCGCATCGGCCGACGGACGGGGAGAAGTCGAAGAGCGACGATGCTTCTTCGACTTCTTCTTGTGCTTCGACTTACCTGACCCAGAGTGCGAAGACTGGGAAGAAGAATGATGATGATGATTCCGCGACCGGTCCCTCGACCTCCCACGCGACCGGGACCTCGAACAGCGCGGAGCCGACTGCCGACCCTCGAGAAGCTTTCGGGACGGCTCCCGCAAAGACTTCGGATTCATGGTCCGGCAGTCGGAGCACGACTTGGGGTGATGGTCGTGCTCCAGGCAGAACAGGCACACGCGGTGCGGATCCGTCACCGACATCAGTCGGCTACAGGAACCGCAAGCCTTGAAGCCGGGCATCCCTGACGTGCACCAGGAGTCAAAGACTCAAACGGTGTCGACAAAAGTCGGCAAAAAAGTCAGTCAAAAAGTGACTGGAGGTACCGCTCTCTCCGGATCTGCGCTGGCTGGCATGGAAAAAGAAAGAACTGACGTCAGCGCACGAGGGTGGCGGCTAAGTAGCTACCACAATGTCATCCCGGCCACCACGACGCCAACGACAAACGCAGAGCCGACCGACGCCACCTTTCGACGCGCAGGGGTACTGCTGACGATAAATTCTCCGGATCCAGCCTGGGGGTAATTCTAAGGTAAGGAATCTATAACTAACTGTTTCTTTCAGATATTAGTTTATGACCACAAAGAGGAATATAACCTTCTCCTGCAGGCTGCTTCTAATGTCGCAGTTTTAAATCACGGGTTCTGTTGCTTCATAACGAGGCGCCTCGTGTCGTTAGCCAATGCACAACACAGTGCCATCATAAAATATATACCACAAAGGCACATATCAGTCTCAATATAAAATGCCAATGTGCAGCCTTTGCTTCGATGGTAGCCTCAATTTCTGCCTCTGATAAAATATTTTACACGTTGAGAACAAACTCTCGTGGACCAAACTCTGTTGGTTTTTTTCTTCTTTTTTAAGCTTCAAAACCCACGCAGCTCTTCTTGGAAAATGTTTCAGTGGATTAACACTCTTTGAGCAATCTCAGAAGAGAAATTTAGCTTGTGTCTCACTCCAAAATCCACAGCAGTGTCTTCCGCAAGATGTCTTATTGACTAAGCAAGCAAGCCTGTCCTCATTGGCGCTGGCAGTACTGTGAAATGGCCACACCCACCCCATACATGTTACATAATCCTGCCATAATAGTGGTAAAGAACATTTTGAGCAAAGCCCCCAAACCAAACAAAGGGAGAATGATGAGAGATGTAAAGAATCTACAAGATGTGATAAGTACTTGGAAAGCTTTTTTAGGACGCACAGACGAGGCATCAGTTTGTGAGCTATCACCGGGAAACATACAGAAAACATCTTGTTAATTTTCCGCCCCGTCTCTTCCTCCAATGTTGTATGAGTCAATAAAAATAAAGTTCAAATAGGACTAAGTTATTAACTCTGTCATTCCTTTATTGGATAAAGTGGAGGAAAGCTAAATGGATTAGCATGTAGCACTTTTTGAAAGAAAAATGCTTTATTGTGATAACTTTTGTAAAGATTATTCAAGGTATTTGCTATAAAAGTATTAAAGTGAAATCCCCACGAGAAGAGGCAATACTACCCTATGTTTTTGAGGATTGTGTGATTAGGATTTGAGGGTGTAGACAAATGCTAATCCAAACCTTCCACTGAACCAGAGTTCAGCTAGCCATTCACGGATGTGAGCTACTAAATCACAAGGCCCCCATGCTCAATATTTTGGCACTGGATTCAGAGTAAGTGAAAACCTTGAATATTCCTACAGAGTGTGCAAATCTGTTTTACAGTAATTTAACATCAGTTGAGCTAAAGAAACTAAATGCTCAGAAAAGAAAAATCTACAAAGGCAGAATATCGTAGCTAATAAGAACTGGAAAACTTCAAAATATGTTAGAATACAGCAACCAGAGACAATAAAAGAACTAATTTCTCTAGTTGTGCTTATAAAGAAGTAGAAATGCAAGAGGGGACCATCTTAAAAAATACTTATCGAAGTTTTGAAAGTGTCTTATATTGATTTCTCCAGGATCTGCTCCAGAATTGTCCACTTAGAAAGTAATATTGCTAGCACTGATTATTCTTAGTGAATAAATCCCCCTGTGTGTTTTAATTCTTCTATCTTCAAAGTGCTGTGGTTTGTGGGACTTGGGTCTTGATTGTTCTTCACCATCATCAAGGACCAAGCACAAGATTACATGTTGAGATATTCAAGATGATGACGGAAGGACTGCATTTACCAGCTGCAAGAAGGGATACTTAAAAGGCAAGGATGAGGACTGTATCCACTATGTAACACTGGACTCCATCTGTTTGCTGCAAATGTAATCCATTGTACTGTGGGTAGTGCTTGGCCCTAATTTGCTAAAAATTCTAAGAATTTACCAATTAGGCTTCCCACTGAGACCATTGTCTCAGCTCTGTAATCAAAAAACATGCTGGCCATCAACAAAGACCCACACACTACTATCTAAATGAAGCCTCTTAGAGAACACAATTAAACTCACTGGCAAAAAGATAGAGGGCCTGCAGAGTGACGTGCGAATTTCACAGTAAAACTGATCTGGAAACAGTCAACCTAGTCCTGCTGTCTTATTTTTTTATAAAAAGGGAATGCCTCACGTCGGACACTCCAATAAGTGGGCACAAAGGTTGGTAGCTTATGGCTGAATGATGCTTAATGAAAGTATTGAGACAGGGAAACGTGCACAGGGGTAGTTTAACAAATCTTTCCATTTACGTGCTAAATGTAAGAAACGCCCATATGAGGAGTGAGCTTCACACTCCAAACTGATTATTTGTATCCAACAGAATGTCATAGGGCTATTGGAAGCAGAGAATTTTCTATTACCTCCACTGTGTCTGTTTAGTTCTGAGAGCAAAAGTTGCTGGATTGCTCTGCAAATCCCCAGTGATGATGCTGCTCCCTTCTCCTTCTAATGTATGCTGTGTGGCTAGATGTGATGTAAAGTCTAAGCGCTTTTGAGTTTGACATATGGGATACTCCATCACATAAATGGCAGGTGCCCTGTCCGTCGTATTACAAGTGCATTAGAGCCTATGACCCTTGTAAGACAGAGGATGGGATATCTACCACGTTTTGATGGAATACCAAATTCGCAATAAGGACCTACAGTTTCCTTCCAGGGCCAAAAGGAGCGATCTAAGTCCAGGCATAAAATCTATCTCCTGGTAAATACAGTTGGCTATGTTTGGAGTGTTAACTTCTATTCAGACCCTCGGACATACAGAAATATGTTCATTAACCCTCCTTGCTGGAAGGCAACAGTTATATTAACAGCACAGAAGACAATGACATGTCAGCATCTCAGATGATCACCATTGCATTGATATGTACATAAGCACTTATTTGATCCTGGCATGTCAGGTACATATGTGCTAACTTTCTGCACTTGGTTGAATTTCCATAACAAGAAATATCCAGGGCAAGTCAAAAGTAGCTGGATATCTAAACCCACGGAGCTGCTACTTACTTAGAAGTTGAACAAAACTATAATTGGGCAATATGGTATGCCGGTGCAGGCGCCCTTTGCACCCAGGCAACGCTCCCACCAGCAGTCTTGCACGTAAATGTACTTTCGAATGATCCAAACACAGCATAAAGTCCAGCAAGGCAGCCGTCCATCAGGTCTACTTTTACCCAAAATTGCTTTCCTGTGGGTGGCATTATTTTTATTTTTTTTAACTGGTTTTATTGATAGCATTGCTTAACATTACATCTTATAGCTTTATCATGTGCATCCTTACATTTTAAAACTATATATTGATGTGCTACGTTCTCCGCGACATATCGAGTCACAATATATTTGTAACGCCCTTTCATTTTATCTTAACCGTAAACATATCCCAATGAACACTTATAACATGAACGTTTTCCCTCCCCCTCTCCCTTCCCCCCCCCCCCTCTCCCCGGCAGCTATCAGCATCACTATTTGTGTATTGTGTGGGTGTTCAGGTCGGATGACATAACTAATTTAAGTTAATGTGTGTGTGAGGGGGCATGCTGCCTTCCGTGCTGGGTACCTGTAAATCGTGTGTGGATGACTGTGTGAGTGTTGTATCCTCGTTACTCTGGATTGCTATGGGTGGCATCATTAGCTTTCAAAGGACTAATATCCTCTTGGCATCCTCAATACCATTGTCTTTAAAAACAAACGTCCTGAAGGGGGCAAAGGCTTGGTTAAAGGATTATATTTTCTTTTTATGTCCACCATCATGATTTTAAAAAGTGGATTTTAAAGACAACAACTTCATATTGGAAGAATGTGTGAGTTTGCATCCACAATCAAAGCTAAAATAAGACTATCGTCCCACAAGTCCAGTGTGTCAGGATCAGGGGAACCTATTCTTCAGTCCATGTAAGGTGAAAAAAAGAAGTATAGTTCATCGGGTAATTAAAACAAGAAAATGCTGATATGGAATGAATGTTGAGCCTCCCTCTGTGCCAAGGTCGTGGGCCGCATAGTGGTTACATAATGGGTATGCTTGGCCCAGTATTCCAGGCTAATAGTCCGTTCTGCTGCAGCACTGAAGATTTGTTTTGTTAAAAAATAGCATAGGAATGACAATCGTGGGCAGCTATTGGTTGATTTCCCTGAAATACAAAAAATGAGTATCAGAGATAAAATATTGGGTTTGGAAAGATACGAAGAAGGTGTAAAAAAAATAATCAGGTGTTTTGTAAGAATGGTAAGCGGACAAGATAAGGATGCAGACTTCTTTTTGGGAGAAGCATGAATGTAGATGTGTTTTTAAGCAAGTTTAACAAAGACCACAGTTCCCTCAATTATTCCTTGTGCTTTATTCAAGTAGGTTCCCTTCTGTATCCATACCTCTCTGTACCATAATCTTTCTTTGTTATAAATAGATTTTACCACCTTGAAACATCAAATGTTTTGCTTGCCGAATCCGATCATGTCGCTAAAAGTTCCTTTGTTCCAGTGATCGGCTCCTGCTCGTTTGCTCACCTTCTCCGCTTATTAACCCCTTTAACTCTCCCTGCCCCCCCCCCGCACCATTGATAATACCATTGTTCACTTCACTTCCTTTAACCTGAGCAGGCACTGTTTTAAGAATTTGTTCTTTGCTAATAGTGTAGATCATGAACTAGGCGACTTAGTCATTGAGCCCAGAAAATATGCTCTTGTGCCAGATAATCGAATAGATATCAAGATTTTATTATTGTGTGACACCGTTTATGCTTTAAAATTGAACACTCTTTTAAAAGGCAAGATACAGAATGCAGGTTTTGCAGAACTGAATGATATTTTCAAAACCAATTAGCACTGGCTGTGTAGTGTTCCAATCCATTTTGTGTAAAACTGATTACAATTGATTAGCACTTGACAAAAAGCGTAACACAAATTACTCTATTAATCAAAAGCAATGTATGTCCGGTTCTTTCATGTCATTTAAGAAATTCAGCAGACAAGTCTGACCGTCACGGAAATGTTGGACATTATTTTGCTCTTGGCTAAGGTGAAAAATGACAGAAGTTTTCAAGTCTTTCATCATTACAAGACATTATATAGGAACTGATAACTACTGTTCAGCACCATTCTAGGATGAGAAAAAATCTTCCTAGAGGATCAGAAGAAGGCAAAGCATTTTTGGATGAAAAGCATTTTATACATTTTTTTTGGGGTAACATACTCTGACCGTATGAAGCATTTGACACGGTGAACCATAGTATCCTGTTAGAACGACTTGGAAATATTGGAGTTAAAGGTCAAGCATTAAAATGGCTCCAGTCCTATTTAGCGGACAGGACGCAGGCAGTGAACATCCAACCTTTTACATCATTAAGGACTGCTGTTCCTCACGGGGTCCCGCAGGGCTCTACTATCAGTCCGATTTTATTCAATATCTACCGGCGCCCACTTATCCCCATCATTAAATCCTTTGGAGTGGAACTGGTCAACTATGCTGACGATACTCAGCTCATGTTCTCGCTCGAAGGAGATAAAGCAATTTCCATGGATATATTTCATCAGTGCATGGAAAGCACTACAAACTGGCTCAGAAATAACCTTCTCCAATTTAACGGAGACAAAACAGAAGTTGTTTTCTGCACCACAAGCAAAATAGCCCGTCCCCTTCCTGTTGACTTCCGGCTTACCCCTACGGATAGCTTGTTAACTCCAACTACAACAGTTCGCAATCTGGGGGTGTTGTTGGACAACAATCTCCAATTGGATTCACAAGTTAACAAAACAGTCGGCACTTGCTTCTCCCTGATTAGAGCTCTACGTAAGATTCTCCCTCTACTACCAGCCTCTGCCAGAATACAAGTGGTGAGGAGTGTCATCTTGAGCAGGTTGGACTACTGCAACTCTCTGTAGCTTGGAGCCTCTAACTCCACGATACTGAAGCTGCAAAGAATCCAAACAATAGCAGCAAAGCTGGCCTTAAATCGGCAGCGTAGATCTTCAGCATCCCTAGCTCTAAGAGACCTTCATTGGCTACCGATACAGCAGAGGATTTATTTTAAATCTCTCTGTATTGTTTTCAAGGCAGTACATGGCCGGGGCCCCAGCCCACTGTGGAGGAAATTTACGTGGTACACTCCTGCAAGAAATCTCCGCTCGTTAACAGCAAATCTGGTCAACATCCTGAGATTTAAACGAGCTAGGACAGGAGGAAGAGCTTTTAGCTCAGTGGCCTCACGACTGTGGAATGAGCTTCCATCCAACATCAGGCAGAGTGAGAATGTAATGCAATTTAGGAAGACATTGAAGACATGGTTATTCCAGAGGGAGAAATAATATACAGATGCAATGTCAATGGTCCATCTTCCGACTTCGTCTGGCTCCTCCCTGCTCTCTCTAATTAAGTTCCTGTATTTTTCGAGGTGACTGATCTAGCACGCTTATAACAACAAAGTACTCTCTCAGCGCCAAGATACCCGTAGGGTGGTAGTGCGCTATAGAAATTTATTTTACATTACATTACAAGAACAATGTGTTACAAGGACGGACACCAGCCACGGTATAGAGTTTTGTATTTAAAGTGTGTGTTTTGAAGTGGGCTGTCACGAGATAAGTAATGCTAAGAAATCCAAACATCCATGAGTGTCCACGGAGAACTGCTTTGTCTCAACAGTTATTTCCACATTCATGACAAAGCACTGGACACCTCTGAATAGATGAAATTAACAACTAAGTTAACATCTACATACCTTCCATATAGGATATTCCAGATGTTTGGAAGAACACATATCGTGCCTAAATGAGTACTAATAACTTATTTTAAGGCTGCCTTCGTCTGCTTGCTTTTCTGCATCCATTTCAATATCCCCCAGTATAATTCCACACCCAAGATTTCTTTGAATGGTTAGGCATCAGAGATACCCTTTCCTACTTTATTGTCCCAGGCGTGAGACATGGTAGTGTTATGTTGAAAACGAATGCATGCAATGATTCCACCATCAATTCCACAAAAATATTTCCAGCAAAGGAACTGCATGAAGGCTGAATCCCAAAAAGGTTATAAAGGCAGTTCATTGATGATATGCAAATGGATGAAGACAGCCATTAGAAAAGTGCTTACAGATACTATTACTGATATTTCCTTTTTCAGAATCTCTACTTCTTGAGAAATTCCTGAAAAAGCACTGTACTATGTAGATGGAGGGTCCCAAGGAATCTGGAAAATGCCTCATCAGGCGAAATGATAGGGCAAATAGAAGCTGAAAACTTTGCTTCCTCAAAAATATTGCATTTTCATCAGTAGTCTTTGACAGAAGTGAGCAGACATCCAATTGTTACCTAGCAAACCTCCCAACAACATAAATGCATCAGATATGTAATCGCTGATGGATTCAACTGCTGGGCTTCAGGAACTGGTCTGCTGGTCACACGTACCCTGTTTGGTGAAAATATCTCCCTCCGCTAAACAGGGATGGGTGTATCCAGCACAGTTGCTTGTGTTCAAACCATTAAGGGTAGATTTTCTCAAAAACGACTCGCACTTTACCCATTGGGGCATCACACCATTCATGAAAAGAGGAACCTGCTTCCCTAGCTGTTAAAGCAGGGCTTTTGGCTCCAAGTACAACTCACCCATGCATGTCATAGGCATACGTGCCTCCTATTCACATGCACACACCCTGGTCAGCCCCTTTTTTCCATCTTCTAGTGTAGTTGGAAACCTGTGTTGTGGGGGGTAAACAAGATTACTATGAATTTAAAGCCGGTTGTTACTAAAGCTTGTATTTTGGTAAATATTTTAATAATGGTAGTATTTAAAGTCAGGGAAATGTTTTGGGTCTCGAAACTTATAGTATGTTTAGCGTGAGGTTCTTTTCGACATATATTGACGAAATGTCAAGAACTAAAATTGTAATTAACGTTTTTATGGTATTTTATGCATTATCTAATGGTGTTTTATTGTTTCTAATGTTTTGTGTATAACTGTGTGCTTTTATGACTGAAAACGTCGAATAAAGCTATTTGATGATGATGATGAAAAGAGGAACCTGCTTCCCTAGCTGTTAAAGCAGGGCTTTTGGCTCCAAGTACAACTCACCCATGCATGTCATAGGCATACGTGCCTCCTATTCACATGCACACACCCTGGTCAGCCCCTTTTTTCCATCTTCTAGTGTAGTTGGAAACCTGTGTTGCTCATTTTCAACAATTTCTTACACGGGGCCACTGGCCCAGTTTCTTGCCAGATTGTTTCTATTTTCTCTCTGTCCTGCCTCTTATTTCCTCAGCTTCTGTAACTTATCCAGCAGTGTCCAGCTTTAACCCCTTACTTGCTGTGGCTTTTCCAAACTAAGTGCTGGGCCTTTTACATTTTTTCTGGGGCATTTTGTGCTTGGTCCTTCATAACTTTTTTCCACACAGGGTATCCGGGCCAAATGTTCCTCCTTTTTTCCCTTAAAACACAAACATTCCTTGACCTGAGACTTTTTCATGATATGGAGTTTCTCGGTATTCTTGTTAACAGGACGGAAGGTCCTCACCTTCCTTGCCTCATCATTGGGCCCCTCCTGGCACTGGTCATGTGGATCCAGGTACGAGCTGCAACCTTACATAGGTAGGACTAGAGGTGTTTGTTTGAATTGCTAGGGGAAATAAGGGTGCTCTATATAATGTGAAGAGTCACTGGTGATGCGAGGGCTCGTAGTGCTTAAGGATTTAAAAGTGTCTTATCAGTGTATGTAGACAAGCTTTAGTCGGGTCCTCGATAGGCAGGGTTAAAAACTGTATTTAAATTAGGGTTATTTCAACCCATTCTGCCAGGTGAACTTGTTTCTGCACTTAGGTACTCTGCAAAGAGGTGTATGGGCTTTCTTCAGGACGAGCAAGTCCCTCTCTGCCCAACAAGCAATTAGATAACTAAAAGGTAAATAACAACCCACCAGCATCTGTCTGACTATAGTCTCCCTCAAAGGATAAGGAAAATGCTTGGTTTCCCTCCAAGTAGGGTAAAATTGCTTCAACTCGCTGCTGAGGTGCAGGATCCAGGCCACTGAAATGCCGCTGGGTCCCTGCCGAATGTGTGCTTCTAAGGCAGCAAGAAGCCTTTTTTCACCGTATCTTGGGGATTCTAAAGGCAACCATAGTTTGTGAGGAAATGGAAAAAATAGCCAAAATATAGAAAATGTATTGTTGGAAAAATGGTGAAAAAAAAGCTGTGCAAGATAGCATATTCTCTTTCTAAAAATGACACCAATAAAAGGTTTGTTGTGCTAAGATCATCACCTTCCCAGCTTTCAATAACAAGCAGCGTTGTAAAAGAAAAACAATGTGGATTTTTTCCCCCACAGTTTTGCATTTTTATAACTTGCAGTCCATTTTTCCTATCGTTTGTGGTTTCAACCTACTTGTAGTTGGTGGTGGCAGCAGTGTGTGAAACCCATGGGTAAACCTGGAAAGCTATACATTTCTGAAAACTAGACGAAATTCTGAAAACAGTAAAGGGTCATTTGTGTACATTGCTCATGGTTTTCCCAATTAATATTCTTTGAAATAAAAAATGATGGAAATAAATTGAAAAAAGTAGCAATTGGTGACTTTTTTTATCTGTAAGTTGTTTGCTTCTGTGGCTGAGTTGCAAAAGTAACTTCTTTATGTGTGTCAGACCCTTCTGATCTCAGTGATATATAGTGTTTATTAGTTGTCCTAAAACATGCACTACCTAGCAAACAACTGAGCTGCAGCTTCCAATGATTTTTCTTTGCGTACCGAAAATGCAGCAATTCATAAGGTATAATCTAAGAATGAAAAAGGGCATTTTGAAAAATTTGTTTTTTCTTGTACAGTAGCTTACATTTGGAAGTTAAAAAAGGACAGAAATGCAATTGCTTTAAAAAAAAATTTAATTCAGTTTTTTCACACTTATCCTGATGAAAATGAAACTTCACTTGTGTGCTGGGCCAAGCGCCCGCAACAGGAAAATATCCAAAACGCGTCATGAAAACATCAAATTCTTGGCATGAAAAAACCCTTTTTGGCAATGTGAATAGCTGTAGAATATGGGATCCAGAAATACTTGCCAAACTCAAACATTTCTGAAAACTAGATACCCAGTGGTGTGATTTGCATGGATCCCACTACCTTTCTTTTCTGACTCTGAATGCCATGCAAATCTCAAACTTTGGATAAAATCACACATTTCCCTCACAGTCCTTTAAGAGAAACTTCGGGAATCTGCTGGGACCCACAAAATTCCCATCACCCAGTTTTCCCACACTTCTCTTTATAAAAACAGTACTGAAAGCATCCGCAGCAGGAACTGTTCAAAATGGGGACTACGCAATGACCATATTGACTACTTTTACAGTGCAGCCATCAGGAGTGTATTGACAGCCACACTAAAGCTGTTAAATCATACATGTTGTGTCACTGACCATTTGCTACAGAGTACCTTCACAACCTCTGTATCTCTTGATTGTGGAACACCTGGTGCATTCCTGAACTGTGTATGCTTTTATTGGTCCAAAGTCTCTCAGGAACATTGTGGCTTGCATCCAGGTTAAGGGTGCACGAGTCCTGCAGGATGCTTTATTTCATCACCAGGAATAGAAGGTATAATTATGAATATTCCTCCTGCCAATGAGGTAGTGAGACATTCTTCCCCTATTTTGTGAAAGTCACCCTCATTGGCCCTATGTAAGAGGTGCATCTAACCACAGAAATGAAGGCACCTGGTCATAATACCATCTTGTGCCTAGTTCCGGACAGTCTGTTTTGCCAAACCTGATATTTTCAGAGTCCAGTCCAGGGTAATCAAGTGGCTGGGAGCTGAGGGTGCATTGGGGGCCAAATGCTGTCTGTCTGAAGACTCTTTTCCACCATCATCTTGAGTCCTACATCTTGTTGCAAGGTTCCCACGCAGCCCCTTGCCATTGTATGTTATAATTGATGGACTGTGTGGTTCTTTACTGCATTGATCACCTTTATCAGACATGAGTATCACACTTCAAAGGGCACTGAGCATGTTTCTCACTAGCACCCACTCCATCGTTTATTACTTTTTTGCTTTTTAGCATTTCATTTCTATATTTAATTAGCCGTTGGCTTTGATTGTTTGCTTGAATTACTCCATTAGGAACCATTTTTCAAGCACTCACCTACTATACCCTAAGTCCTTAGTGACTCTAGAATTTCTTTTGTATGCTTGTAACTACTGAATACGCAAGGAACAATACTCAACACAAAAAAATGTCCTGTCTCATGCTGTTTGGTTTCAGCCCACCCAAACTTAAAAAGCACGGAACAGAAGAAAGGGTCCCTCTGTTGAATCTGTCCCTTATGTCAGACACCTGCAGCAGTTTTGTTGAGTGATTGATCAGACACTGGAGGCACACCTTACCGATGAGTACCGCATCCTTGCCATCTTAGACCTGGAAGAAGAAAATCCTGGCACCAGACTCCCTAATGCAGTCCCATGTTCAGAGCTCTTTGGGCTCACACTGGATAATTATGGTTTTCAGGACTTAATCACTTATGTGTTCTCCCCAAGACGTCCCATTACAAGGAAGGTAGACTCCATAGTGAACAAGTTGGACTCTTCAGATCAAATGGATCAAGAGCTGCTGGATCTACATTTGCCTTGACCGTCCCGTCACCCCTCCCACCCTAATAGACTGTACCTACAATGGATTATCTTCAACCACTGCTAAGAATGCAGAATCTTTAGTTTCCATTTTTGATGATAAACTGAACTTATGAACTTACTAAGCAGCGCAAATCCATAATTTTTCATCCCTGAATCAGAATTTAATTTTGTCCTGTCACTTGTGCTCTGCATTATAGATTACTGTAATTTCTTTATCATACCATCATTTGTAAAGTCAGTCTCCCCTTAAAAAGCTACTTTCAGGCAGTTGCTTGCCTCACCTCTGAATCCTGCCTTTTTGAACACCTCACCCCCAGTACTAAAATCTCTAAATTTGCTCATGCTTAAAACTGCCTTCTTACACTACAATGCGGCACATCTGAACTTGCTAAAATACCGCTCTCATAGAGTATTTATCTCTGGTGGATAAGACTCCCTTTGGAGTGTGCTAGCTACCTGTTTGGAGACCTCTTGCATCAGAAATCATAGGAACATAGAGTTATTCTTTGCTGTGCCCGACACATCTGTAATTCTCTCCCTCTCACCTCTAACAATCCTCCTTATTTGACTACATCTCAAGACTGTTATTCCAATGCAATTTTACCTGATCTTTCATCCAATTTATGAGAGCTCATGAAACTCTCCGAAATTGGTTTTGAAATTTTATCTTTCTTTGAAATGTTTCTTAATGTTTTCACAATTAGCAGCTCTTCAAGTTGACATGTTAAATGGCAATCCACCGGTTCTTAAACCTTTTGCCGTCTCTGAACTCCCAGTAAATTAGTACTTGAGGACGGGGACCCCCTACCAAAACAATTTCTATGACTTGAATATCAAAACAATACACAAAATCACAAAAACGAGTCTAGATCAAACATACATATATTATGAGTGTACTTATTTAATTCACAAATCTATGCGAAAATTTTAATTTTAATGGAAAGGATGGAATTTTTTTTATTTCGTTTTGTTTCTAAAAGACTAAACGATGTGCTGGACAATAGCATATAATTTTGTCTTTTTTGCTCAAAATGCATGCTTTCGTTTCGTGGACATATACCATTGCTTCAACTGAGGCCACCAATCATCCATACTACATTCCTTTTGAATACTTGTGCTTCTCCCATTTATCCAGATGAGGATACCAATAAAATATTTAGCCTCCAATTTCAAATTCCTTCACAGTTATAGAGCATTTAAAATGTTCCTTTTTTATGCATACATACTCTATTAATCTGCTAATGTGGTCTTATTTTCTAAACAGTCTCTGGCCTTCTGAGTAGGCATCACGGACCCCCATCCTTGTACCACGGGTTAAGAATCAGTTTCTTTAGAGACATATAGCCCTATGCTTCATATAATAGTCACTTGCCTGTTTTTTACCCTTACTCAGAGATATATAAAAATGTTATTGTTGTCTTGCTTCTTTTTTGAACATTGCGTTGATGCCCTAGACAAGTTTCATTTTGTATGAAAAGTGCTAATTAATAAATGAAAAGATAAAAACAAGGTCCAGTCTACTCTCGGAATAGCTTGTAGCATGACTGATTTAAGTCTCAGGAAGGAAAGGCCAAATTCCTACAGACGAGGCAACCCAGTGCTAAGTTAATATCTGCCATTATGGCGCTCTCCACTGGAATACAAGCAATTGTAAAACACCGAAAGCTTAAGCTTTCTAGGCATCTTTATTGTGTTTTTCTTGTAAACTGTGCATCTTTAAGTGCCATAAGGTTTTACATAACGCTACAGAGGACATTCTACCGGCTGCTATGTTGACCTGCGCACCCCACCAGATTAACAAGAACTTGATGGAAAAATGGCATGTGAGTGGTATACTCCTGCTGTCAAGGTCTGAAGTACACTCATCTGACTTTTAAGTACAACCTACATGAGCTTCAGAGTTCCTCAGTGAGTCAGGGTTCTGCTCTTAAGGACCAAGATATTCAGCACCTTGATGTTGAATATAAACCGAGATCTACCTCAGTTTTCCAGCCTTTTGGTATGATGTGTAATCTGTTAGCATCTAGCCTTCCAACCAAACATTTTAACAGAGGATCATCCTTATTAGCACACTCATAGGTGCTTTCACTTTTTCTACACTCTATGGTCTTTTTGTTCAGTACATCTACTTTCTATAGAATTCCTACCAAATCACACTTTTGGGGTGCCTCTCACCCTTCTTCCCCAGTCCCAACTTAATCCGCTATACTTCCTAATACAAGCTTTCCGCTGAACGGTAACAGACCAAATAAAGCTATCACTGCCTCAGGTATTCCCATGCAATCTATGCAATTAACAGTACTTTGTATGTTTCCCCGCTAAAATTGTAAAGGTTATGATTTCTCTGATGTCTCTTATACCTTTTATTAAACGGATGTAGACCAGGATCAGTGCATTCTGATTACCAGCAATCTACATCTGCTTTCTTGTTCCTCACTTTGTTTTATTATTTCTTATATGTTGCCATTTTTGGCTCCTTGAATCTATTCTTCTAGTATCACCTCCAGCAACATCACTGGTACCATTCATAGATCTTCAAATTGTGGGTCCTTCAAACTTTTAGGAGAGCAGTGCTTCTAGTCCCAGTCTGAAATAGTAACCAACATGAAGATAATTGATCTATCCTAGTAATTAAGTGGGGATGGGGGTGAGGTGCCTTGTTACCCAGTCAGTCTCATTTTCCCTCTTTCTGTTGATAGGGAATCATACATAGCTCAAGTGTTGGTCCTTCCTGTTGCTCATTTAATCTGCCTATGGTGCCTCTGTATTCCCACTGTTTCACCTTCTTTATGCCCATTTATCTGGGCAAATACATTGTGCTGGAACTCAATCATACCTTCTCCCTCCGTAGTTCATATCGTTGTGCTGTCCCTATGTACCATTGTCAGTCAGATTCATTTTAGTCAAAAGTGTGTTTTTTTTTGTTTGTTTTCGAGTAGGGTGTATCAAGTTGAAGCTGTTTATCCACCGGCACTTCCAACTTATATCTTCCTGCATTACTGTATAGCCAGGTTGCTCTAGCTCACCTCTCTGGCCCATTACTGCTTCTGACAAATCTTTGATCATGCCCTCCAAGTTCTTCTCTACTCTTCTTGAGATTTATTTTGGAAGGTCACTTAGGCTTGTTTGTTGAACGTTTTCTTTCTATTCCCTCATTGCACACCAAGTTTGGATCATCTGATACAGAGATGTCAGCTCCCTTTCCCTTTTTTGAGTGGTGTTTTTTCCATTGTATTTCATGCAAGAGATACCACCCATTGTTCTCTGTTGTGCAGTATGAAAAGAACAAAGCTATAATGTTCTTGGCCAATAAGGATGTGTGGATGTCGATAATTTTTCAAGTAGAGAAATCCCATATCTACAGCACTCTTGTCTGTAAGCCTTTTTATTCAGGATAACCTAGTTCAACTTCCTTCCGATAATGGAGTGTGCTTATGTCCCATGGGAGTTGACTGTGTCTAACAGATTGGCTACACCACAGGCCCATAGCCACACATATTATATTTTACTAAAAGGAGGTATGCGACAGAGGTGTATGGGGTTAGGTTAGGAACATTGTTTTCGATCGTCAAGTCTAAAGGTCCTTATATCTTTCAATTTGTTCGACTCTCATCCTCTGGTATTGTTAATGGGGTGTTGCATGGAAGATCCAATATAGTTCCCACCTCACACTGGTAGGCAAAGTATGTATGATTGTGCCAAAAATGGTTCCATTTAGAGAATTGTGAGAAGTTTCTTTGGGGGGAAGGGGAGGAAGCTTTTTCAGTAAAGTGGGTAGTCAACACAGCACATTGGATGAGAGGACAGTTTAAATATCATTGCTATCAATAGTTATGAAATGTCCCAAGAATTTTGAGTTAAAGATTATTAAAGAAAGATACTGTTCAGAAAGATTCATCTCCCATGGGAAATATGTATTTTGTATGTGGTTCAAGGGTAACAACATGTAGATTAGTATATTTATGAAGCATCAGGAAACATGTAAAAAGATAGCATGTACAATGAAGTGATAATTCACTATGTTAGCATTTTTAGATTCATACTAATCTGTTTTTTTTTTTTCATATTTACAAAAATATTCACAAATGCAGAAATACGCACATAAACATTATTGTATAGGTGCAGTTGCTTTTTTCCTTCACATTACATAGGAAAACGTAACACCAAAATGTATTCCCACATTCCAGATTACAATTAATGATGCCATTACAATGTGCAATTTATAAAATCACAAATAATAACTGGCACTTTCTACCAGAGCAGTTTCTTATGCAGCCCATAGAATAAGCAAAATGAAATCAGTGTAGGCTCACTTTTTGCAAATTGAGCGGACTGCTGACTCACTCTGGTTCTAGACTGATCAAATCCAGGCCACCCTCATTGACACAAAACCTTCCGTTTCTACTTAATGCAAAGGAAGCCTTTATCGTGTGCATGGATTTTCTATGTTTTCGATTCTGCACATCCATTCACACAAAATAGGCTTCCTTTATATTAAATACAAATAAAAAGGCAGCCTGTATCCCGTGTTTGATGGGCAAAATCTAAAACATAGGAAGAAAATACTAAACAAATAATCTATACAATAAATCCAATTTTGAGACTACAGATGAGTATTGAAACAAAGAACATCACAATTCGCCTGAATTTCAAAGGTAGATAAACAGCAAAAGTCAGGTTTACAACACAGCCATCAAAGGATTCACAAACAAAACAAGTGACTCACAGAGGTAATAATTAGTAAAAGAGGATAAATCCAGAGTTGCAGAAAAGTGACTCCGTACCCATATCTGTAACAATACATAATAGTAACTCACTCTGATGGAAAACAAACATTGAATGGAATCTAAACTAGCAGAACTACCTAGAATTTTAAATATTCGATTTAGTCATTTTTATAAACAATATAACATGTTGACCTAGAATTAGCAAGCATTGGACTATTATGATATCTTCTTTATATGTGTAGAGGAAGTAGTGAGGTGTTGGATGACATTGTGTTGGGAATTGAGGTGAAGCAAGGTACAGAATTCAACACAGAGAAATATTTTGCCTTTTAATTTTCCCAAAATGCAGATCTATGATTTGTTCCACATTGCTGCACTAGAATTTCTCATCAGTGCAGTGCTGTTTTTCCCTCTAGGTGTAGCTTTTCCATATACCACAATTTTACTCTTTATCCACATTGTTTCTCATTCATTTTCTCTCACTTCTAAAACTTTTAGGACTTTACAGTGATGGTGTGTCTTCCCCTGTGTGCTGCTATGCTACTTCCTCTCCATTCTACTCTTCATTTTCACCACAGTGCTGCTCAGAAATGTCTCCCTATGATATCCCCCCCAGCATTGCTATAGGAAGTTTCCACAAAATGGCACCCAGTAATTTTTCAGAATATGCTCATTATTGTTGGTCTGTGATTTCCCCAGATTGTTCCTATAGCTACTCCCCCAAAAGATGCTCTATGAATTACCCACAGTGTTGCCTATGATTTACTCATAGTGATGCTCAAGGTTCACCACAGTAGAAATGGGAGAGCGGTTCTAAGATTTAACAGTGCACCTAAACCAAAATTTATACAGTAGTCTCCTCAACTTACAGGTTATTGTCTCTTCTCTGCTTATGTAGCAGCGTATGACTGTAAATTCTGCTGTAGTTGGAGATCACTATATTACCAACTTTTTCGAACAGTAGTACATTTTACCAGAAAATTGAATTAATGCGTAATTCTGCAGGTTTGTTACAGCAGGAACGTTAAGTTATAACAGTACATATTCGCCAACATTGATAAGGTAGCAAATGCACTATTTCTAACCATGTAAACTGCATGATTCCCTAGCATATCTACAAACACTAATTTCATAACTGTTAAGTCCTATGTATTCTTAACAGTGAAACCTTCTGGATTCTTTGAGAAAGCAGTGTGGCAATTCTTATCTTTTAAGAATAATGTTTATATGCATCATTTTCAACTTTGTTTTTTATTTTATGAGAAAGAATTAAAATGGCCTTATCAGCCAAGTGTGTTTTATCGTGTTTAAATGATATTTTGTTGGTTAAAAGCTCCTCTTTTGAAGATGATTTTCTCTCAAGAAAGTGGCTTGCTGGATGCTAACTGCCCCCAAAATCATGGTGACTAGGGTCAGCATAAAATACTAAAAGGCAGATTACATTCATAGAATGGCTGCCAAGAACAATCATATGTATGGATCAGTGCCATAGCACAGGTGACTAGAAACGACTACCTCATCCATGGTAGAATAAAACCCTCTGTATACTGAAACACATAATATTAATTTATTTTATGTGAACGGCGCAGCCACGCTTCCACTAGCATGTTTTCCAATCATCTTACGCAACAGGGCAACCCAATATTCCCCCAGGGAACTGGGTAAATCAGTGTACAAAGAGAATATATTCCTGGAGGAATCATTTATACTCTATTAAAGAGTTTGTTGGTCACAATATTCAACTATGAAAAACAAGTATTAAACAAAAGGTGTATTGTTATCACAAAATTATTTTTGTACTAAGACATTCAGTATGAAGCACATCATATACAAAAGGCAAGAAAAACATATTACATAGAAAAAAAATCAATATTACAGCACTGAAGCCACATGAACAGTAATTGAATAAATCCAGTCCAAGGCTCATCAGGAAGTGTAAAATCCTCTTAACCATGTAGGTTAATGAATCCTTGGTCCCCTATAGTTTTATCTTTGTTCCAAATATAATATGGACTGATGAGCTATCTGGTGTTGTAACTGAATTTAAGAGGAGGAAACGTTGACGGTTCCTTCTCTTTAACTTCAGTTACAAATCCATACTGTGTAGTGCTTTGATGGCAAGAGTCAATGTTCCATTATCCAGGTCATTCCCTGTCATAAACGTGCAACAGGGCTCACCAATCTTGGCACATACCCCTCCCTCCATCTCAGTCATTAAGTCTTACACATACCGATGCTGCATCACCATGAGTCGGATTGCTCTTAGTTCTTCCTTGATCGAATCAAGGTCGAGCTCAGTTCTGTTAATCATTTTAAACATTTTCCACCTGGTTATTCAGAACCAGCAGGCATTAATATTCATCTGCACGGTGAAGAAGGGTATGGACCCTCCCGCCAATACTTGTGTTCCCAAGAACAGTCAGAATTTTTCTGGAATGTCCTTGTACTGAGCCTAGCCAAAATAATCTGCAGTTCTTTTTTCATGAGTCTAATACAGAAAGGTGGTCTTCTTCCTTAGCAGGTGCTGGTACAAGTCCGATAGTTCTTCTCCGGGAATGACCAGGGTAGGGGGTGTGTATGGTTACCAGGGAACAGAGTCTGCGCCATCCTTGGACGAGCCGAGTGTAGACAAACTTGCAGCACTGCCAGTACATATCCATCAGCATGGAGTTGCCCAATTGCATATCCGGAATGTGCAGGATCGTGCCAAAGTTTTCATTTGTGCCCAGTGGAAGCATTCCTTTACCTCTGAAACATAAGGAATACAGTGTAAGTTTCCATACTAGCCAAGTGTCGGAATCCCAGATTTCCTGACATGGGATGTCTATGCTTTTGTTCAGCCCTCCCTTATGAGACACATTTCCCTTCGTGTCATCGAGCTGGATGGCCCTACTCAGGAACTTAATGTCAGTCCTCCACTTCTTGGTAAAGAAGACTGCCCCAGATATGCTATGGGCCAGCCTTGGACCACAAATGGAGGCAGGAGTGGATGTGTTTGTGCATTGAGTCGGGAGATTTGCTACCTCCAAGAATCTCTTCTCTGGGATGTCTCAGGGCCAAACAGTATGCTCCCCTAAGGTGCCCTTTCTGCCCATCCTGCCTAGCTCAGTTTGGATATCGCTAGGCTCGGTGAAAAGTTTTAGAGCTATTGGGTTGGTCTCTGATTTACTACTACTCTGTGGGGTTCTACCTTGCTGGGCTGGATTATGGCCCTGATTCTGCATAGGTATAAGTGGAGAAGGTATTTTGCTTTTTCAGAGGCTACCTCTAAAATTCAGTCTGTGCCTACTGCATTCGGTATCAGTATACAGACATAACACGACCTGACTGATGTCTTGGTGCCCACGGCGGTCATGTGCTGATACCACGTGTTGTGTGAAAGGGCGCTGTGTAGTGCATGTGGAATGGTAGTGTTGGGTTGGGTGTAATTATAGGTGACATGGGAGAGATGCCTACGCAAGCGCTGTGATAGTTTCTGAACAAACTCCATTTGGCCAGGCAGTTCTTTAGCAGTGAATAAGTGCGGCAACACCCAAACTAGACAGAGGATGCATAGAAGTGCAATAGTACATAACTCGTTATTGAACATTGCAGGTCTGGCTATGGATTCAGGGGAGGTGTCTGTGGTCCTTTGGGGATTGGGGTTTCTCGTTTAACAGTTCAAAAAAGTTAGCGGTGCAGTTTGTAATTTTGATTTGCACACTTTAGATCCGTGTTGGGGTGTTGATGTGGCAGCTGAAAGGTGGTGCACTTGGAGGTTCGATTGGAGACCTGTTTGATAAGAATTTGGTTCATTTGTTAATTCAGAAAACATTGCATTTGCGCCATCATTAATGATCTTTTCTTCAGGGTTCCTGTACTTCCCTTTAGAGGTGTGTTCTCCATACTCCATTTATGCCATTTTTAGTAAGGCACCTGAAGGTGGTCCCTATTGTTGTATCTTTTTGATAATTAAAACTTAAAGGTGGCTTATTGGTGATCAGACAAAGTATTCTATTTTATGAGCCGAGCCACCCCCACCCCCTTTTTCTTCGTTACTAACTGGGTGCTTGGTTTATTGAGAAATGTTTATGGAGTGGGCTTGTGATCATAGGGATGGATCGGATAAGTTTTTATCTAGGGTTTTATGGGCACCACCAGTTTTTCGAGACCCTGTCTCTCCTGGTATGTGCATGAGGGTGACATCAGTGCGGGCTGCTTTCAACCTACACGTGCGCTGGGCTGTGCAAGGAGGGAGCGTGTCGCTGTTAAGTGTTTTTGGTGGTTGCAACATGCCCCAAGATCACATGTGTGTCTCTGCATGCGGAGTGCAACGTGCCCCTCCCCTGTGGCACCAGATATCTTGAATCCACCCTTTCTACAGAGACTTCTTTTTGGGCTAACTTTGGGCTCCTTTTGTTGGATGTTGGGTGCTTCCATAGATCACGTGTGATCTGCTATCTCACGTATGAAATGGAGCAGATCGGATCGGAAAGTTGTTTTGTGGACCCCATGTACCTCTGATCATGCCATCTTGTGGTGTCCGAGGTCGGGGCTCATTGCTTTCTTTGGGTGGTGTAGGTCAGGCCCAGTGCATTGGTTAATTGTTTGGCCTGATACGGGGGTAAGCGCATTCTGCATTCTACTCCTGCCTGGAGCTGTGGTGGACTTTGTGAACTCCCCTCTCCCAGGCACCCCCCACCCCCCCTCGGACCACATCTTTTCAGTTCATTTGGATCTGCGGTTCCTGGCTTGTGGCTAGGGACTTCTAACTAGCGGACATGCTCCTGTTGCTATTTTGGAGGGGTATGGCACTGCAACCAGACTTTGGAGCTTTGAAAAACCCAAAGGAAAGAAAAGAAAACACAGCTGGGATCATCAGAACGTAGGGAGCCCAGGCCAAGGCCAAAAACCCTTGCTGAACTTTGCCTAGGGATGATGGCTGGACTTGGACTGCCTCGCAATTCTGGGACGTCTGGCTAACCTAGCGAACCACCCGACTGACTCAACGCCATGCGGGCTCCTCGCAAATTATTGGTTCTTGTGCATGAGCTGTGGAGGTTATGTGATCATCCCTATCCCAGGCGTACGGGAATCTGGCTCCCGTCACTTGAGTACAGCTGCGTTTTAGAACTGAAAAGGGGCCTTCATTTGGCCGGAGGATTCTAGTTTTTTCGGGGGCGCTGTTGGGGCTTCATGCCACAATGGAAACATGGGTCCCGAGCCGGATGACCCGGAAAGGGGATTTTTTGATCTCGTAGTAGGAACCCGACCCTATTTACTTTGGACATGGGGACCTGGGTGCCTGATTTTTGTCTGGGAGCCGTCCGCCCCCTCGTCAGACTGACCTCGCCCTGGGGTGTGGCCAGCCAACCCTCCCTGGGGGAATCAGCAGCCAAGTGGGGCCTTGGCACCTGTAATGGCGAACTTTAGTGAGGATACCAGATTGGCAGAACAGATACAGCCGACCTGAATCCCCAGATGCAAGTAAAAGTTTGTATTCCCAACATTGCCTCATTGGTCCTGCTTTTGGTTTTGGTACAGTTAATTTTTGGGATATGGGTGGTATTTACTCTGGGGGTTTACCTTGCTGCACATTTGCACTCTGTGTTTGTATGAAGGCATTGCCTCCCCAGACTGATACCCCTTCCGGCCGAGGCTCATGTTGGGCTGAGTTCCCTGTCTGTTGTTGCTTTTGCCACGTGTTTGTCCAACTACCTGATCCCTGTTACGGTGGTGCGGCGGCTGACTGACCTCCCTGTGGCTGAATGTAAGGTGCATTCGGGTTCCCCTGGGCGTGGTTCTGGGGATGAGGGTTTTGTGTGGGCTGGTCCTGGCCCATCGATCTCTGTTTGTGGTATGCTTTTAACCGGCATCTGTCTGCCAAGAGGCCCATCCTGTGGCAATAGTAACATTCCCTAGGGTCTGGCTGCTGCCAAACTCCCTGGCCTCTGCCGCTATAGCTAAGTTGAAACCCTCTGGGGTTTTTCGGTGGAGATCCCTTTAAGACTGTTGGTATTTGCACGCTCGCAGCAAATGCGGCCCCCCTGAGGGCGGTCTTTTTCAATTTGTGTTGGACAAATTTAGCAGTGTCTCTCTGGGCTTGCTCCTGTTTGGGTATCTTCCTCGTGGGTCACTGAGTGGGGGTGCATGTGACTGCCCGCCCCATACTCAGCCATCCTCCCCATGTGGTCGGCGGGGACATTTCCTTGCGGTGGGTTTCTGCCTTCCTTACGTGCAGCATTCTTTACGATAGCTACGCATTCAGGTATCCTATTCGACAGTGGAAAGGGGTCCCTAGGAAGTAGCGAGTGCACCACATAGCACCATGCAGCCTCGTCTTTGCCACCCCCAGATACACAAAGGTGCCATGGTGGTGGCATAGTCTGAGCTCGGCATTTCAATAGGCGCATGGGTTCTAGCCGCTCACACCATTACCCCCACGTGCCGTCCGCAACTGCATAATTTTCTTCTCCAGAGGGGCTACTAACTGAGAGACGGCGTTAAAGATCGAGGCATCCATCACTTGACAAAAGTGATCGTCAATTGGGAGGCAGGTGATGTCCTCTTCCTCCAAATATTTCTCAGTGCCGTCAAACTCCTCCATGGAGTTATGTGAGAGACTTATTTTAGGGAGCAATTATTGAGCGGGTAAACCCTGATAGCTATAGTTGTATCCCACAAGAGTATGGAGGTTAATATATGCAGGAAATATGGGACCTTCATCCACTTTTAAACCAGGTTTACTGCCGCTTGGGATATGTCCCAAAAACTGCCTCAATGAGGCTATTCTTACCCAGCGCGCGGGTGTCTCTCTCCAGGCAGTGGCTCTTATTTAATTGTTTTAACCAGCGCTGCCCAGAAATTAAGCCTACGGCCCCCTCCCCCACCCCGTACAAACACTGCGGCCGGACGGGCTGCACCATTTTCGGACAGTGAGAGTGACACGGTCCGGCTGCCGGGAGGTAGAGATGCGCAAAGTGAGATGTGCGCGGGCCTCCTGGTGGCCGGATGTCCGCACCGCACACGAGCCTGGCAGCTTACAGCGACCGCGTAGGAAACAAACATTTCCGCGGTTACGCTAAAAGGGAGAAAACGAGTAATTAATCAATGCACACACAGGTGACAGCGTCAGACAGGATATAATGAACCTGCTCAATATTGTAAACACAATTTTCACAATAAAAGAGAAGCAAGAGCATGAAGGTACTTATCTATATGCTACTGGAGCAGCGAAGAAAGAGGGGGATAGAGAGTCTGCGGAATCGTTATATGGAGCTGCAGCCTCCTGATTGGATAAACTGTTTTACTCTGGTTTTGCCAAGGACTCATGGCAAATGTAGTTTGTTTTGATCTTGCCGCATTTGCTGTGCCTTCAAAGACAGAGATCAAATGTCAGACTATGGCTTCTGAGAAATTGCTTCTTATTCATTTATCAGGGAGAATGGTGTTTACAGTTCTTTCCCTGACCAAAAGTGATTGATTTTGTAAAGTGAGCTACGTGACAGGTTTGCTGGAGTACATGGAGTGTGAAAGGAAATACTGTAGGATACATATTTTTTTTCTAACACATAACAAATTTTAAATACCTGTAAAAGACCTCTACAAATATTTTAAAGTACACTAGCAGCTATGAACGGCCAAATGAAGCACATTTTTGATGAAATTCTGAAGTATGATGGAAACAAACATTGTAATACAATCAAGACACTTTACTTGGTGATAAATACATAGTAAATACTCATTGCAATCCCAGACGTTACCTATCTTTGTTCCCCATATAATTATGTCAGTAAAACTGCATGTCTGTGCACGTATTGTGGCAAAGTAAATGGAAAATGTGCTGACTGTCAACAACAGTGTGCTGCCTCCCCATGCTTTAGTATTAAATTAGAAACAGTGTGCCACAAAGCGCAGCACCGGCTGCTTACCACACGCTTACCGTTCTCACGCTTTATGGGCATGGCTCATAGCTACACCTGTTTTTTGTGTGACGCTTGGATTTTTCCCAATCGCTTGGACATCAGTGGCGTAACATCAGTCCTGTTACATTGGTGGCAGCACCCCCAAGCTAAAAATTGTCCCAGCACCACTGTTTTGTTTTCGAATATGGTTTTGTCTAGAAAGTAAGCGAGAGGGAGAGAGACCATGCACTTTATTTCAGGTATTTATGCCTGGACACTATTATTATTTACCGAGACAGAAGGTGTGTGCGTGCGGCGCTGGCGTGCACGAGACAGCTGCTCATGAGCTGAATTCCTGTGAAAGCACGTGGTTTCCATTACGTGACGTTGCGCTATTTATAGTTTAAACAAAAAACGTAAACAACTCGAGGAGGAGCAACAAAAGTTTATTCTTGAACTAAGTCCAACATAACAAAAAAAACGCGACGCATGCCGAAGTGCGGCAGGGCCGCGCGCCAGCCTCACTGCGAGGGTTATGTTTAGAGCCAGGAAAAGTACCCCCTGTCCCTGCTAAGAGGTCACCTTCTGGTTTTAGCATGACGAAGTCCAGACCAGGCCGCGAGGCGCGCACAAGACCATGAAACGAAGGGACTTTCCAAGCTCCTCAGACTGTTCGTTTATTTCAAGCGATAAACACGTTTCGGAATTGTTTTCTTTTCTGACTTTAAATCACTTTTTAAGGAAAATAAGACTAAGTGAGCTTGAACAATTCTCCGAACTTTGCACAACATTTCCAAGAATGCGGCTTACCTGCATCGATGAACAGGAGGGTGAAATTGTTATATTTCCATTAATATACCTTCTGCACCTCGGAGCGGTGCCTTCCCTGTGACAGTGACAGATCACTTGCGGGTAGGACACGTGGGTACGCTGCTGGCTCCAAGTAGCACTTTTATGAATTGAGGACAGCAACGTTGAACACAAATATTTTAGGCCACATTAGCTGACCCGCCAACCATCTTGCGTAGTCAGAAATTTAAAGCTACCTATACTCGGGAGCTGTGCCCTTATACCGGAAGAGAGCCGTAAGCAGATGCATAAAGTCGCAAAGCTTCGAGAAGGTTGTGATGTGTGGGCGGGAGTTCTGGGCGGGTGATACTTAAGTGGGAACGCTTGACAGCCGCATCGAGAACGCGCAGTGGCGAGTTTGTGCAGGTGGTTGCCGTGCTCGCCGGTGCTAACTTTAGGGACACGGGCTCCTTTTTCATTGTCAGACTTTGAGCCCGAGCAAGAGCGAGAAAGGAATGAAAGGGAAAAGGGAGGAGGAAGGCTGGTAGGTAAACAGGGAGAAAGGGAAAAAGCAATGACCACGCAGTGATGGTTTTTGGCAACCCTGGCATTTGGCATGGCCGGCGGCGGGCTCCTAAGAGGAACTTTGGGCCCCTGCACTTATTTTGTTTATTTATTTGACAAATTCAGCACTGAAAACACAATTTCCCCTGGCAACAACATTTTGCTGTGGCCCATACCCATGCCCGAAAGCCCAAAAAATTGGTGTGTGGTTTCAGAGTGAGCTTTATTTCACTCATAAGACCTCAGCGTCATCGGAAGTACCAACTAGCAACACATAATGCTGAGAATGGTATTCAAGACGAAACATTTGTCAACTTTACCAGGATTCAGGTTTTATCCATGATACAGAAATGTAAGTGCATTTGAAAGCCCATTACGACACAACCTAAAGCCACTAGGCTGTCTCATAACCTAAATAATCCTCACTGACTACCCCAACACCAGCCTGGAAAGAGCTCCACTGGCTTACAGTGAAGCAAAAGATACAATTTAAATACATTTAGAAGCTCCTTACTTTATAACGTGAAGCAGCTGGATTGTGTCATAACCTACATAATCCCGACTGACCCCTTAAACCCATCTTCAAACAGCTCCACTGGCTATAAAGGCGCCAAAGTTCAAATGCAAAATGACAGTATCCACAAAGACTTGGGCAAAAACGTCAATGACACCAGTAAACGCTGGTATCCCACTGTACAACCTGTCACAAGCATAGATAAAGGAACGCCAAGTTGATCATCCATGGCAGGTTCAATCAGAAAGGTAATGGGTTGTACTGGGTCCACAAATATGGGCTCACGTGTCTACAGCTGAGGCACCAATCCTGCCTGCCACCTTTTAGGAAAGCCCTTAAGGCCAGGCCAGGAGCCTCTCTGCTTCCTAGAAGGCTGCTCTGGGAATGCCTATTCCATAGCAAGAAGCGACTGAACCCTTCTGACAATCCCACAGAGGACCTCACATAGCCATCACCCAAAGATCCGACATGACTGGCTTCCCTGTCAACGACCAGTGCACCCAGCAATTGGAGGAGTAGATAGGTCGTAATTTCATAGACTGTTGAGTGGAGTGAAATGGCCATAATGCGACAACCCATTGCTTCTATCACCTAAATAAGTAAATCAATTGTACATGATTTACAATCAGTCCAGTGTCTGGATTTGTTCACATGAAGCATCGTTGACCATTTCTATTCAGGGACCATTGTAATGTTTCAAGCACAGTTAATGGCCGAGTTACACACTCATTACCAAATTATTTGTGTATGTGGGTGTTGAACTTGGCCCTTTTTGAAGGGTCATCCCAGAACCTTCCTCCTGTATGTCTTCTGACCTGTTGGTGGTTTTTTGACTTTGGGCACTATACCACTGCTGATCAGTGCTAAAGTGCATGTGCTTTCTATGGTAAACTTGGTAAGATTGGTCTACACCTGTTTGGCATATTTAATTTACCTATCAGTCCCTTGTACAGTGGTTTCCCATATACCCAGGGCCAGTAAATTAAATGCTACGGGTGGGCTTGCAGCTCTGCTTGCGCCACCCACCAAAGTAGCCTTTCAAACCTGTCTCAGGCCTCTGCCACTGCCGGGTCTGCACGCGCAGTTTACTGCCGCTGTGACGTGGCACATAAAGTCGTTGTCACGTCTGCAACTCCCCTTTTACTATGTATCAGTCACCCCTAAGGTAGGCCCTAGCTAGCCCTATGGGCAGGGTGCGGTGTAGGTAAAAGGTAGGACATGTGCCTTAACTGTGTGGCATGTCCTGTAGTGGCAAACCGCCTATTTGGTTTCTCACTGCTGTGAGGCTGCCCTCTCTTAGGGATGCATTGGGGATTTACTGATATATGCTTCAGTGGTAATTCCTGATCTGAGAGGGGCAGTGTGATCAAGTTTGGTATGTTTGGAAGAGTAGTGATAAATCCTGCTTATTGGTGAAAGCGGATTTATTATTACTATTTTAGAAATGCCACTTTTAGAAGTGGGCATTTCTGTGTGCTTATGTGTCTTTGTGCCTGCCTGATGTGTATTGACTTTCTGGTTCTGACTGACAGGAGAAGGGATGTGCATTCACTCCAGCCAGTCCCTGGGGTGGGGAGGTGGGGGGGGGGGGGGTTGAGGTGTGTCCTGCCCTGCCTGGGTGACTCTGCACTAGGCTGAATAGACCTTGGCTGAATTTAGAGCAGCAGGAGGAGTTTCCCCTGGCACCTGAATAGGCCTGGTCTGCATTTGGAGTGGTGGGAGGAGTAGCACATGCACCTGAATAAGGCTGTGCCTGCCATCCACAATGATGGCTCCGCCCCCCCTGTGGTGTGTCTGGGGCCAATGCTTACACTAACAATGGAGGTTGTTGTGCACTTGTAAAATTATTTTAAAGTGCCCCCAGAACTGGTTTGGACTGGGCTCAGAGCCCTGGGCCAGGGGCCAGGGGAGAACAAAGACATTTCCACTATAAGTACCAGGGCTGTGACCCCCATGTTTGTTGTACTGGAACTTCTTGAACTTCAGGAACAGAAGAAGAGAACGGCTGTGCGCCAGGAGGAACCGCCATCTGGGACTCCCTACTTGTGGGAGTGAACCTGCTGCCCGTTGGGCAGCTGAAGGGACTGGTACTCTGCTGAAGAGACCCGGTCTGCTGGCCTGCCTTGGCCCCGTCTTCTGAAATTTACCAGGGCTGTGTGGCTGGCCTTGGAGAAATTTAAGCAGCGCTAGGTGAGCACTGTTCTTTTCACCCTGTGAGGAGGGGTTCATCAGCAAAGTGCGTGAAGCGCTTCTTTTTTTTCTGTGCTGCAAAGTGCGCTGTCTGCACACCAGAAGCGCATGGTGGCACTTCCAAATTTGTCCAGGAGCCCAAGAAGTGGGCTCCCACCTTGGATGCGGCGGGCGCAGTCGCGCCGTAACAGAGATGCCGCAGCAACCGGAAGCAGGCAGAGGCCAAGCCTGGTTGTGGACGGGGCCCACTGCCATGAGCGGTCGAGCGGGGAGGAGCAAGCCCTATGGAGACTCCCCAGTGAGGGAGGTTCTGCAGCGCAGAGTGAGCTGCTGGAGGCGTGGGGTGAGCCAGGAGCCTCACGGGCCCCGTGAAACCGTCCCTGGTGAAACAGGAGAAGAGGGCCAGTCGCCGTCCCCAGTCAGGAGGACTGCACCGGGAAGAGAGCCCGTCCGGACCCGGTCTGGCTGTACCACGAGGAGGTCGCTTGGGTGGCCGCGCTCAGAGGAGGCGCCTCAGGCAAGTGAGAGGTTGCGGGGGCCCGCCTTTGGGAAGAGGAGGGCTTCCGCCGTGCGGGAGTAGTGCAGGTGCCTCCCTCCTTTGCTCACATCTACCGGGGGCATCGGGAGAGGTCGCCTACGTATTTGGTGCCAGCAGCTGCACCACGAGGAATCACGGCAGCTGCCGATTGTGTGCTCTGCTAGGGGCTTCTTCTTGCTCCTGTGGCCATCACGGGGTGAGCCCAAGACGGGCCCCCACCGCAGTTATCAGGGCGGCTGCACCACGAGTCTGTGGGCAGCTGCCTCTCACTGTTGGGGGCAATTTGTCTCACAGGAATGTATTTGAGGCCAGCATGTACTATAATGCACTACTGAGGGTAGTGTGTACACTAGCAATTTGGGTGTATTGCGCCCTGATGTAATGTTGTCTCATGAAGGGGGATTCACAGTGATGGGCAGTTCCTAAGGTGTGCACGCTACTAGTATCTACTATGATGCCCTGCAAATTACGTTTATGTATAATGTGTGATGCTAGGAGCAGTTCCTGCCACTAGTTACTGGTGAAGCTAACTGTAATGTTTGACAATTGCCCAATTGGCAAAATGGTTTATGTAATCACTGTGAAGTCATGACAAGTGCCTTGTGGCACAGTGTAATATATGAGATTGTGTTCTAATGTGTTTTTATGGATAACACATAGGCTATTTTTATATAACCTTGTGTGGAGTTTCTTTTGTGGTGTGCCTAGTGTGTCACTGCTGTGGGAGTGTTTTGCGCAAACGCATTACGCATTGCCTCTGGGATAAGCCTGACTGCTCTGCCAAGCTACAAAGGGGGTGAGCAGGGTTTATCTTCGGTGTGCAACTCCCTTGCCCTGACTAGAGTGGTGGGTTCTTCCTGGCTTAGGTGCATACCCTAGCCAAACAGAAACCCCATTTCTAACAGTGGGTATTTCAGTCATCCGTATAGTGCAAGAAACATTAGTGGGCTCTCATAGAAACATAGGATCACTAGCATGGAATGCAGCATTTTCTCTGTATCTATTTCTTTGTAAATATAGATGGCCAATTGTTTATTGTCAGTTGGCTGTGTCTCGATGCTTATTAGGCTGTCGATAGACCTTTTTCACTGCTTGAAAGAAATATGCTCAGCCTAATCTTCCCTTAGAGCACTTTCTTATAAGCTGATCTACAGGCGGACACAACACAACTGGTAATATCTTGCCTATTAGTACAGTGTTTATACTGGTGGTGGGGGAGCATAGTGTAAAAGATTCTGGAACATTAATGGTTAGTTTTTGACAAATAATGTATTAAAGTGCAAAAGGTGCTATATTTCAACAAGAAAAGATAATTTAAGCTTAAGTGTGCCTGGGGGACAAAACACAGGGTAGGGCAGAATAGTAGTGAGCAGAGCCAGAGTGGCCAAGCTACACAAAGAAATATTCCCCGGTAGGCTGCAAGGCAGAGGGATGCTTTTAGAACTGGATCGACTGAGTGGACAGCTTCGTTTTTCTAGCAGACACACTTACATGGCAGTCTGTATCAGAAAAACAGTGCTTCAGCTAATGAATGCCCCTGGGCACCATGCCAAACCCCAAATTACGGAAATATTTATTGAGTTTCTGTTTTGAACTGAGTGTAAAACCAATGGCTATTTAGGAAGCGTATTTTGAAAACTGAGCTGCAAAATGAACATTTGGACATATTTGAAAAAGTAAAACAATATTGTGGACTAACCCCTTCTACCTATAGGTTCAGGTGATTGTCAGTCTTGCCTACTGCACCCGCCAGTTGCGATATGGAGCTGGTATTAAAACATCTTATGGCTCTTTTTCCTCCTAGTCCAAACCCGGCACCTGGAGAGCTAGTGCCCAAAAATGCTGGCAAGGTGGGCATGTAAAGCAAACACTGAGAAAAAGAAACAAAAAAGAAGGGAAGGCGGGTGTGCATATGAGAATAGTAGGGCAATTTCCAGAACCATAACGTACCAGTAGGAGTGCAAGTACACCATTAACTGCATAAAAAAGAGAAAATATCATGGAGGGAAGACTGAAAAATGTTGTATTAGTCGCAGAACTGGCGCTGGGTCCGTTTCAAAGTGCTTGCACAAAAGATATGTGATGTAAGTGGAATAAATCTTTCGTAGTAAGAAAAACATGCAGTTTCAAACGTTGCATATTGAGGTTCTAAAACTGTGATTGTCTTGGTTCTTACTTACCTGAAGGAGTGTAGGGAATTAGATTCTTTGCCCTGTGTTTTAATCAGTAACGAAGAAGAGCGTCGAGTAGGAAAATGTTTTTATTTAATTTCAACCCAGGTCTTTAAGTTAGTTTTGATTAAATGGGAACAACCATATGTTTTAAAATATGTAGATCCCATACATTGGCCACCCCTCCCTCTGATCTAAATGGCATTCTGAAGCAACTCATAGAAGTTAAAATTATAACTTCACTTAATCCAGAGCATGCTTATGTAAATGAAGGTAAGAAATTCAATGGCCCAATAAAATGACATATTATGTGCTTACACTAGCTGTGTAGTGTCGTAAAATGGCGGAATTGCCATGCATTGCTTTAGAAAGCCAGCCCAATAGAAAATATGTAGCCATTTGGGTGGAATAATGTGCCTTAGAAGAGAATTTGTTGAGTCAATAATGTAGGTATCTGGTATTTCCTCCCAGGCAAATATTGGATGTACAGCACAAGACTGCGTTCCGCCAACCGACTCTGGATGTCGCAAAGTGACCTTCATAATGTACCAATCTCAAGATAATATGTGCGGGAACCATTCTGGGTATTAACATTGACTTGTGTTCATGGGGGATGTCTCCATGTAACTTCGATAATTAAGGTTTCAGCATTAATAAGGGACTCACTCCCAGTTAGATTGAGCACCACTATTAAGAACAAACAAGTTTTCCGACCTCACGTCAATGTTCGGTGCCAATACAGATGTTTCTGGCCTAAGAGTTGGGTTGTTCTTTTTCCCCTCACAGGAAGTTACTTCTGTGGAGAATTTACACCCAAAATGTATATTTCTTTTGAATGTTTGTAACTTTTTTTTTTGGTCTCTGCGGGTTTATGGCATTTATATTTTACATGAGGTTTTTTAATTTTTTTAATTATCTCCTTCTCCCCTATTTGGCCCAGTCTGCTTTCCTCTTCCTCCCACAAGAGCAGTTAAGCACTAATTTGGCTTTTCAAGTTGGAATATAGTCATGGCCACTGGAATTATGTGATTTTGTGGCTGCTGTGTTTTGGCACATAATTTATTTGGCATTTAATCCACGCTCTGTGGCATAATTTGCAGACTTAATCCAAGCAATGTTTCCAGCTCAAATGTGCCCCTCTTGGTTCACACAGTGACACACTCATTGCCAAGGTAAACTGTCACCTTTCAGTAGCTGATTGCTGTATCCAGGTGTTAAACTTGTACTAATGAGATGCAACCTTGCCCACACGGTACAAATAGTGGTTAAATGTCAAAATAATATGTTACTGCCAAAGATGGGGCCGCATTATGCCGCATAATTCATTTCTTGTCGCATAATTTGCCATTTCTTGTAGCCTAAGTTTATCAACCCTGCTGCATAATTTAGTCGTCTATTGCCACATAATTCGAGTGGCCCTTAACCTAGTATTTTTTGTTATTTAGTACATCGCTTGTCATCACCAGTCCTTAGCAAATAGCAATATACCTCTGGTTGTGCGGCTGTAAGTTGAGTTATTAGAAAGGTACTATGGAAAAGCGGTTAAGGAAGTTTCTTGCTTTTCAAGGGCATGCACTTGCTATCTGTGCATTTATTTTCTGAAAAACCGGATACAACCTTGTTGAAAGTAGAATAATCCTAGTCATTAGAAACATTGTTATGCCAAGTGGCATTAAATAGAACTATTTAGGGTGCTTGATAGTGTTTCTTCGGAGTCCCATCACTTGCCACTTAAGGGTATCATCTGTTCTGCAAAGAAAACCAGCCACTTGATGATTTTTCAAATGCAGTATTTGCGTTTGTTGGTCACATCGATTAGGGCTTTGGATCAGCTCTCTTCATAAATTGGTCTGTTCAGCTGTCCTTCACATTTTGCTTCTGTCCACCGCAGCATGAGGCAGTGGGGCAGCCCACTTCAGCCATTGGCTCACTTGCACTATGAGTGGCAGGTGGCTGCCTTATGCCAGGTGCACTCAGGGGCGTAACTTCAGGGGGGTGTTTGGGGTGTTACACCCCCCCTAATAAATGTATTATTTAGTAAATAATTGGTTACAGGAGCATTCAGTCGAGTAAGGTAAGGTATCTGTCAGATGTCACCTGAGATTTTTAAATACTCCCTCAAACACATGCACACTTCTGTTTTGAAGGTCTTAAAACATGGGTATTTGACAAAATACTGTGTTTGAAGTACCCCCCACAATCCGCACTCCTTTCCCTTTCCATTGGCCCTTAAGCCCCCTCATGCGCTGCTGCTCATACAGTAATTAAAATGATATGCCAGCGTGATTGTCTGAAAATCTGCAGTTCACGCACCCCCCACCCCCATCTTACTGACCAAGCTACGCCCATGTTTGCACTCTCAGTTGGGTCTGGTGGCTCAGTAGACTAATGCGTCACTGTAGAGGCCTGTGTTCTACCTCATGGTCACAGGTTCAAATCTCAGCGGGTCTACTCAGCCTTTCATCCTTCTGAGGTTTATCAAATGAGTACCATTGAGTTGTGTAACAATAAACATCTATTATTCAGTGGCAAGAAACCCTTGGGTGAAAGTGCTCTTTACAAATGCACAGTATGTTTTATGTCTCACCTAAAGAAGTGCACTCCAATATTTGCATTTTGATGGCTTCATCGCTGTGCAGTTAATTGATATGAACGTGGATTGTCCCAGTTTCTGTATTTATATGTAGGCAACCTTCAAGGGCTTTAGATGGATTTCAGAAGAAAACTCCAACAGTTCTCGAAGACTGATGCCCACCAGACAGGGTCAGCCTTGAGTTAATCAGTGGCGTAACCCCAAGGGCTTTCATGAAGTCAATCATTTTGCACAGCTGGAGTGTGAAAAGCCCTGTGAGGGAACAAAGTCAATGTTCGAATATACATTCTGAAAGAATAATTCATGAGGCTTCAGTGAAACCTATACATGGATCATTCTGCCAGGTTTAAATACTTTTTGCTACCATGGGATATGAGGAATACAAATCTTGTTTATTAACCTCTGACATCAACGAACAAGCTGCTAGAATTTTAATTCAGCTGGGAGGTCAAACCCAGTGGCCTGACTGCACTGGTTTCAGCCTCTTAATACAGTAAGAGCCCTTTTGCTAATTAAGATAAACATTATGGTGTCAAACTAGGAAATATGTGTGTGCTAGACAAGGAAGCTGGTGAGGGAACCTTGACCGAGAGGGGCTAAGTGGCTTCAATGCCTTGTTATTCCAGATCCTTGGAAATGCTGAAAAACTACAGGTATACACCGAGTTTCAAGAAACATGTTTTTCTATCTCAAAAAATACGTGCATGTCTAAAAAAAATTACAATGAAAACTTCCACCATCTGAGAGCTACACTGACCCCACTTATTTTCTTGAAACCTACTATGAGAGCGTCGAATTTATGCAGCATCTATGATTAATATATAGAACTTCTCCACAAAAATATTACTGAAAAAGCGAAGTCGGTGCATTTTGTCAGTGTTTGTCTTGAATTATTTACTTTCCTTCGTGTGAGGCAATGCAGTGAGATCGTTTGTGTGCGCCCGCACACAGGGAAGCAAGGTGTACCTATGCAATCTGACATTTTCAGAAGAATTTCAGTGCTGTGATACCTCAGAGCGAAGCATATTTACCTTCAACGTGACTTGGCATTACTATAAAGCCATGTGGCGGACAGTAGGAATCCTGGAATCTAAATTGGCGGGTACTGTCAGACTCTCAGTATCTGCACTTATTTTATTTGGTAGGTGGAGTAGCAGCATTTCTCAGTAGGGATGGTAGTACTGACAACTCTCAGTAAAACGCAGTACGCAGGATAGTAGTGAGTACCTCCATCTTTAACTATCCATTTCATGCACTGAGGGGATTGAACCAGCCATCAGTGGCAGTTGCGTTACCGCTCCCCGACCCACTGGCGTGGCCTTATCCGTCGAGTTGTGCGCAGTTCTGAAGGCCACTGCTGAAGGTGCCACGTTGGTTAGAGAAAGTGCAGGGAAGGCAAAGCAATGCTGTGCTAATTCAGGGTTGACCTGATTTAACTTGAAAACATCTGTAAACAAAGAATATTACACCAAGTTTCTTTCTTGAAGTCCCGCTATCTAAGTAACTCCTTGTCATAGCTCATATATCAAGCCTGCCTTTTTCTATCACTCATGCAGCATGTTCATTTTACTGCATTTTTGGAGCATATGCCCCTGATAAAGTAAGTGGGAAGGAAGAGGCCAACACATCCCTCCTTTGTGGAATCGTGAACAGATTCACAGAGAATTGTTCTCATTGCCTATGCTAACAAATAAGCCTCTTTCTATAAGAGCCACCACGTCAGCTTTAAACGCCTTGTCCTGTGAACAGAGGGCCAATAATGTACTTACAGTATGTAGTGATTAAGTCTAAGAGGCAAGATGTAGTTTCAGAAGATTTATTAAGTTCAGTTACAGGTTGTTGAGTTCTTGTGAAGCAGCCCCACCAGGAGCAGCCTGCCTGCTGCTCAGCCCATGCTCCAACTGTCACACTTCACCTCACAGGCACCCAAACATTCCATTCAGCATCATCACACCAACATTCCACACAGCACACAGACATTCACACTGGGCAGAGCAGGTAGGGAGATAACAGGATATTAACATGAACAAGATATTACATATCCCCCTTTCTTATATACCAGAAGCATAAATCTTGTTACCCGAATGAAGTTATAACAAAATGAACCATAAAAAAGAATTAACGGTAAAGTACACAAATGCTAAACATATGCAATAAAAATTAAACAAAAAGGAAAGTGCAAAAAGATGAGTTGAAGTAAATGAAGAGGAAGCAAAAGATAAATATACACAAATAGATATAACCCATCCTTCCCTTCTATAAATTTCAAAAGAGTAGAATAAAATTATATTGCATAAGAACCAACATGTCAGCAGATAGACATAAACGCACCTTTGGCTACCCCCAAACACACCCACTGGCCAGACAGGCATGTTATGTTATGTTATTTTTATTTCTAACGCGCACAGATACTACAAGAGTGTCCCGGCGCAAACCTTGAGAGAATAAAGAGGAGCCAAATTTAGGGAAATAGGTAAGTTTTCAACTTCTTTTTGAAAAGACTAGGGTCCTGAGTGCATCGAAGAGCGAGGGGCAGAGCATTCCAAGCCAAAGCGGCCTTCACAGCCAAAGAGCTGCCGCCCATCCTTTGCAAGCAAAAACGCGGGACTTGAGCCAGGAGTTGGGAGGAGGAGGAACGCAGGTGTCTTGCGGGGGTATAAAAGGAAAACCGTTTCTGAAGATAGCCTGGCCCTGTGGCATACAGAGCGCGGTGGGCGATAACTAAGGACTTGAATCTAACCCTCTCTGCCACAGGCAGCCAGTGTAGAGCGCGAAGATGTTGTCTCACGCTACATCTTGCAGGGATGTTCAAGAGAAGCCTGGCAGCCGCGTTCTGCACCACTTGCAGTTTATTTAGTAAGTAACTCGGGACGTCAATATATAGAGCGTTGGCGTAATCTAGCCGAGAAAGAATAAGGGCTCGGGTAACTGTCTCCTTGGCTGCCTGAGGAAGAAGGGGAAGGAACTTCCTGAGAATTTTAGGAATCCAAAGCAGGTCCCTGACAGCTTCTTGATCTGAGTCGAGAATAAGAGATTCTCCTCGAACCAGACCCCTAAGTTCTTGACAGGATTCCCTGATGAGGCAGGAAGCACTGACTCGGAAGGCCAGAGTGTTTCCCTAAACCGAGAGGGAAACTTTCCAAATAAGAGGATTTCTGATTTCTCCTCATTACATTTCAATTCTGCAGCAGCCAGCCATCGAAAAACTGCGGTCAAGCAATGTTTGGCGGCAGAGGTAGAACACTTGTTTTTTCCCCATGTGAACAGGAGCTGGGTATCATCGGCGTATGCGATTATCTTTGCACCTAAGTCATCAGCCAGCTGAACCAAAGGAGTAACGTAAATATTAAAAAGAGGACTTAGGGAAGACCCCTGTGGGACCCCTGTGGGACCCCTGTGGTCACTTTCTTCGGTGAGGAGGAAAACGGTGGGAGCCACACCTGCTGCGTTCGATCCTCCAAGAAGGATTTGAGCCAGCCCCAAGCAATTCCTGATACACTAATCTCCGCCAGTCGGGTGAGCAGCAATGCGTAGGGAACCGTATCGAATGCCGCCGAGAGGTCCAGCAAATCCAGGGCAGCCCTCCCGCCGGCATCCAAACAGTCTCTGATGGCTTCAGTGATTTCCACCAGAGCTGATTCAGTACTAAAGGAGGCCCTAAAGCCCGACTGTGTGGATAGAGAAGGCCTGACCTTTCTACGAAGTCGGTCAGCTGTCTAGTGACCACTTTCTCACATACCTTAGCCACACTAGGCAAAAGGGAGATCGGCCGGTAGTTTACCGGGCACAGAGGGTCAAGTGATGGTTTTTTTAAAAGAGGAAGAATCATGGCCTGCTTCCAGGTGGCCGGGACAAGAGCTTCAGAGAGGGACATAGTAATAAGTCTATTGACTTCTGCATTAACAGTATCCGCCACGTCAGCCAGAAGTCTAGCAGCACAAGGGTCCGAAGGGGATCCAGATTTCAGACCCTTTCAAATTTTAAGGGAAATGGGTAGATCAATGGGGGCAAATGCAACCAACGAGTGGAAGGGAGGGGCCGATGGGGCCTCTCCAGTCAGGAGGGCACCTGAGTCCTTTTTGCAAGAAGTAAAGGACGCCTGTATGGTGTGAATTTCCTCCATAAAAAAAATGGAGAGATCTTCACACCAAGAGGCAGAACATGGAATCGTACTTGATTGCGCTTTGGGAGCCAGGAAACTCTGAACTATAGAAAAAATTTCCTTTGAGTTATTCTTAGCTGCATCAATTCTAGTCCCATAGTAAAGGCTTTTAGCCTGTGCTATAGCCGTATAATAAGTTTTTTGCTTATTTCTCAGAATAAGATTATCCCCAGAACGCCAGACTCTCTCCAGTTTCTTGCACTCCTGCTTCAGTGTCCTCGGAGCAGGAGTGAACCAAGGATTAGAGGGGGAGTCTCTGGAGTGCCTATGACGAGTGGCTGGGGCTATAAGATCAACAGTGTTAGAGATCCAGCTTGAGAAACCAGCAAGCCCGTCTGCAAGATCGCTGGCAGGAAGGGGTCTGGTGGCCACCAAGGCTTGGCTAAATAACAGCGGGTCAATTTTAGCAAAAACCGGCTCTCGCTCAGACCAGGGCAGAAGGTTGCCATCTGGCGAATCCCAGGAGAAATATGTCAGAAAATGATCTGACCAAGGCACCGGAGTGGGAGTTTCGACTGTGATAGAAAAATTCGCACAGATGGGGTCTAGGGTATGGCCCCCTGAGTGCGTCGGAAGGCCAACCCATTGGGTGAGCTGAGCGAGGGACAGTATATCTAATAAATCAAGAGTGTCCTTTGAAGCTGCCTGGTCGAGATGAATATTTAAGTCGCCAAGGATAATATAATGGGCAACGCGGAGAGCTCGGGGAACAATTGCGTCCCCCAGTGCTTTCAGGAACGCACTAGCCGGACCAGGAGGTCTATAGATCAAAGATCCACCTAGTGTAAAATAAGGCAAAACATTAATACTAAAGTCCAAAGCTTCACAATCCCCTCCAAGTGTAGAAACATCCTGTTGGAGGGACCACTTATCTCTATATATGATAGCCACCCCTCCCCCTCTCCCTTTTATTCTATCTAACCTAGAAATTCTATAGCCGGTTGGAATGGCCAGCGCGACGGTAGGATTAGAAAACTCATCCAACCATGTCTCTGTAATAAACAGGAAATCAAATTTCTTGTCCTCCAAAAGATCAAAGATATCCTGATAGTGCCTCTTAAGTGAACGTGCATTAATAAGGGCAGCATGCATGGCTGGTTCGTGCTTACCCCTTTTAGAAGCAACCCTGGATGGAGCAAGTCCGGATGAGCCAGCACTAAATCTAAAGCCACAGGAAGAGCAAACCGTGCCATTACACTCCAATACGTCCCATCTACTAATGTGGGAACATGGAGGCGGGCGGAGTGAATGAAGGTCCTCGCTACTATACAGCCCCCACTCTGCATAGTGGGACACAAGGCGGGCAGCGTGGCTGGCGCTGGGCGCTTCCGGGACGCTGACGGGCGCAGACGGGCTTGCCTTAGGTGCGCCTTCGGCACGCTAGCGGCACGCCCGCTGCGTGTCCGCGCAGCGCGCATATTTATAGGGGCGGCTACTCCGACAACTAGAGCACGCTCTGAACTAAAATGGCGTCTCTAGTTGTCGAATGGTGAGACCCAGGAAGTAGCTGCCGGTCCGAACTCCCGGTCCCGGACAGCAGAGAAAAACGTGTTGCCCAAGAGCCCCAAACCAATTCATACAGTGCAAGTATTAAAAAGCTAAAATATTCTGAACGATCAGGCCTTTGACAAGGAGGGGTGCACCAGATTTCTCCGTAGCCTCAACTTACCACGACTTTCAGAAGTCGACGCAGCCATGTTAGGAATGGAAATCAATAGCTCGGAATTAGAGAAGGCGGTCAAGTCTCTGAAGGATAATAAGGCTCCTGGGCCTGATGGTTTCACTGCATCCTTTTACAAGTCTTTCTTAGTTCAATTAGGTCCTACTATGAAACAGGTTTTTAATCGTATTGCTACCGAAGGAGGCACGCCTGACTCTATGTCGGAAGCTAATATAGTTGTTATTGCAAAGGAAGGAAAAGACCCTACTCAGCCGAAAAACTATAGACCTATTTCACTCATTAAGGTGGATTGCAAAATCTACGCTAAAATTCTTGCGGTCAGACTTAATTCGGTCCTTCATAAATTAATAAGCAGCTCTCAGGTAGGGTTCCTACGCAATCGTCTGTCTAATGACAATACGCGTTTATTCTGCCATGTTTTAGAAAATGCTGCAACTAAAAACGATCCTTCTGTCGCCATCACATTGGATGCCGAGAAGGCTTTCGACAGGGTTTCTTGGGCTTTTTAGACCGCTGCCTACATTTCTTTAATTTGGGTAAGGACTTTGCCAAGATGGTTATGTCTCTCTATTTAAAACCGACTGCCCGCATTGCCGTAAATGGCTCACTTTCTGAGGCCTTCTCTCTTTACCAGGGTACCAGACAGGGTTGTCCTTTGTCTCCATCTCTTTTCCTGTTGGCATTGGAACCCCTTATTCAGGCAATTAAACTCAATCCGGATATTAAGGGACTCGATATTAATGGCGTTCAAGTCAAACTGGCCGCATACGCGGATGACATTTTAATAGTAACGGAACGCCCAGACTCTTCAATTTTAGCCCTGATGGATACTATAGCATTATACTCTATTCATTCGGGGTATAAACTCAATAGAGATAAATCCGAAGTTAAACCACTAAATGTGTTTTGCACTAGTGATGTGTTAGGGGACTCTGGTTTAACGTGGCAACCTGGTTACATCAAATATTTGGGGATTGTATTTGGCAATAATATTATAGATACTTTGCACCAAAATAAGAAGGTGCTACTGGATAAAATTAAGAAGCTTTTGGACTCTTGGTCCCCGAAATTTATTACGTGGTGGGGGAGAATCGAGACTGTGAAGATGATGGTCACCCCTCTAGTCAATTACCTTATAAGTATGCTCCCGCTTATACTGACAGACACCTTTCATCATAAACTAGACACTCTTTTAACATCCTTTCTCTGGCGTGGGAAAAAAGCTCGAATTAGCATTAAAAAACTGAGGCTTGACAAAGCTTTAGAGGGTGTGAATTTAGCGGATTTCCGACTTTACCACTATGCCTTTTTGGCGAAACAAGGCTCTCTTTGGGTTTCCCCCACTAGCGATTACTCACCTGTCTGGCTGGAAGTAGAAAGGGCTCTCCTCAACAATATAAACCATCTTTCGACTCTTACAGCCAATCGTCTCTGCCCCATCCACTCTAAGTCTATTTTTAAGAACACTAAAATAGCTCTCTTGAAAATTGATAAGACCATGGAGGTCAGTATTAGGGGCTCCAACATGGAATCGTTATGGTTTAATAACAAACTACTTTACAATGGTAAAACTCTCTACTTTGAATCCTGGTGCTCTAAGGGGTGTTCTTTCCCCATCAGTTGGAAAACGCCTCGTACCCAATTACGTTCTCTGAACTTCAAGCTAGATATAAGCTAGCTGATATTGAATTTTACAATTTTCTGAAAGTAAGGACTGCCATTGCGAAATCCAAACTGTCTCCCATCTCACCGTCATTGCCTTTATTTGTAACAAAAATTAACAAACTTGGCCATCAGGTTTCCCAGATCTATAAACTCTTGCGTCCCAAATCTTCAAAGCTTAATGTTAAGGTAGTTGATTATTGGAATCTGCTTTCTCCTGCCCCGTTAACTGAACATTCGTGGTCCTCACTATGGAACTCAATTTCTCGCAACAAGATTTCCCCGGTTCTTTCCCAAACTAAATATTGGTTAATGCACAAAGCGTTTTGGACACCGTCTAGGTTGTTCTCCATGGGGATTCGGGAAGATGATTTGTGCTGGAACTGTAAACAAGACAAAGGTGACTTAGCCCATCTTATTTTGCATTGCTCAGCAGTGAAACCTTTCTGGGACAAGGTATACTTATTTTTGTATAAATTGTTTAAATGTACACTGTGTAGAGATTTGCCAACCTTGGTAGCTGCTTTTTTACAGGTGGATCTGCCGTCGGAGGATGACAGAGCTCTCCTCGATCTTCTGTTAATCTCTGCGGTAAAAATGATACTCACCAACTGGAAAGATACCAGTAAGTCTTCCTATGAATGTTGGATGAACTGGGTCATTCACCTCAGGGGGCAGATAATCTTACTCTTCAAAATTCACCTTGGAAATCTTCAACGAGGAAAATGTGGTTTACTTTGGACAAGTATTTTGACTCTCATAAACCACCGTGAGATTCATTAGGTTGAGCGTCATTCTCTAGCACAGGTGTTATAAGTCATCGTTGGGTACTCATATGCCATGTAACTCTTTACATTATGTTATGTATGGGGCTCTGGACTGTCTCTTTCTCCCCTCTCTTCTGGGTTTCTATCTCTTTCTCTTTTCTATCTTATCCTTTTTCTCCTTTTCCTATTTTCGATGTATAGGAGGTTAGTTCTTTCTAGCCCATTGTTGAGACACATATGTATTGCCTGCAATTGTAAGGAGGCTCCTTTGTTGTTCATTGATATGTGGTCCATTCATATGTTCATTGAAATGTACTTATTGCTCTAATCTCGCCAAGTCACCAGTTTCTATTTGATGATCTTCTCCTTCCTTTCATATAAATGAATAAAGAACATTTGAAATAAAAAAAAAAAAAAGCTAAAATATTCTTTTTAAAAACGAGTGAAATATTCCTTTTTAAAAACGGGTGACAACAGAAAGCTAATAACATAGGAGGCATGACACAGCACGACAGCCAGAATCCAAGGATGCAAAGAAAATATAACATCACGAGGAGAACTGAACAAGCATGAAAACCGAGAAGATGAATAAAAATACAAAAAGTATCACTCATCCTCCCCCATTTTCATGTTAAGATGTAAAACAATATTAGCATAACGTAACAAGCAATAAGTGTAGACACAGAAAACTGTACCCCATACAGGAATACCTAATGTGATGAACAAAAATCTGTGCTGTGAAAATGTAACAAAAGCCCATTTTAGCACCCCACGTGTGAGAGTCAAAAACATGGAGACATGGGATAGAAACCCATTAATACGTACCTCGTGTAAAGGTTAGTGACGAGAACCATGTAAATGGGACTGAAACCCATTGAGCCAACTCTCATGTGAGGATCAAAACTAGCAGCAATGGGACTGTAACCCATAAAGACACACCCTGTGTAAGGATATTAATGTACTACTAGTACGTGTAAATGGGACTAACACCCATAACCTACCCCTGACATAAGGGTGAGAAGCTGATGTAAATGGGACTATGACCCATAAAGAGATACCCTGTAACGGTGAACAACGCAAACCTGTGTAAATGGGGAAAAAACACCCATTTAGAAAAATGTACTATGTAGAAATGGGGCTAGTACCCATACCCGTCCCTCATGTAAGGAAGAGTAGCATGTAAAGTAAATACAGGCGAAATGAACCCATAGAGCCATTACCTGACGGAAAGGTGTGTACCCTAAGACCAGAAATGTAAGATAATGTGCAACCAAAATGTGTAAAAGATTTGTCAAGGCAGAAAGAGACAAACAGAGCATGGCACATTAAACAGACAATGACACTAAACACAGAGGCCATTAGTGCTAAATGTCACAAGCATATGAGATGTGATGTGAATATCACCAAATTCCTTCGTGATATGGCAAATACCAAACATAAAAACTACACTGTATTCACAGCCCAGTACACAATAGGCATATAAAAGGAAGAGCTCTCACAAATGCAGACTGTCAAAATTTAGGGTGTGCGTGTCACCGCAATACTGTGTCACACGCCAGAGTTCATAAACAGACAAGCTTGCCTCTTGCCGATTGAGGTGTGCGTGTCACCGAAAACATACAGACACGCGAGTCAGTCTTGTGAGAATTGCGAAGCGCTTTTCCCAAAAACTTGCATGAAAACAGCTAAGGCGCAATCTCGACCCAGATGCTGCCGAAGAGAAGTTAAGAGTACAAACCAAACTTTGTAGATGAAGATTGAACTTTCAACACATCTCAGCGGCATCCACTGTCCTCTGTACATTTTTTACACACCACACAGCATGCGGCAAAGACGTGACTAAACTTCTGGTCTGCACAGATCGATAGTGTTCCATAGCTTTACATCATATGGCAAAATGAAAAAAAAACATGGCGGCACGTACAATATGCTGTGCCGGATGGCTCCCGGCGCGTACGTGCTGGAAAGCGTCTTGAAGCAGCTACCCTAGCTGCCTAGCAACCGTGATGACGCAGAAGACCTTGCTGCGCCTCTACGCGACTCCAAGAAACATGTCTGCACGCGCTTTGCACGGCTCGTGCCTCCTTTTTCAAACCACATGCAGCGGTTTAATGGCCCACACTCCAGACAGGTTTCATGTGAAGAGACTAATAATGGACCAAAAGTCTCACCTCTGTTGTCCCGCTCCAACCGCCGGTACCAAAGCTGGTTAGCCAACAAGTGTAACACCATTCCAAGTAGTTTAACTCACGTAATGTAGACGGCATATAAACGAACATGCCATACAAGCGTTACGAGCGCAGTCCACAGGGTCAGCTGCAATGTTCCACAAACCATTCTCTGGCAGACTAATAAAAGACAGCTGATGGCACAACATGCAGCAAATTCCATTCCAGTGCACTCGCACTGATGACTGTGCAGCTTGTTACGCTTCTTGAAATGGACCTGACACCAATCAATCTGTAAACTGCTTCTGGATATTGACTGAATAGAAATTTCCTTGCACTCTGTGCCTCCACAAAAAATTTCCATAATGAGCGCAATGTAAAATTCATCCAAACCTTACACTGAAACATCTTCCTACCACAGTTTGGAAAACATGCTGAGTTAATCATCTCCCAGTAATTTGTAGTGAGAGGACTGCTGTAGAAAATCCAAAGTCCATGAAAATGTCAATGAGCGCAGCATGCCTAGACTGGGGCTGTTCGATGGAAGGACACTGGTGGGGCTGCGAGACGTTGAGCTTCATTTTCACTGCTTTCTTGTGGACGTCTTTGGTATTTTGTGAACATCTTCTTGCTTTCTTGTGGACGCTTGTGCTTTTCTGTGAATTCCTCCTCCCGGAAATTTTCTTTACGCTGCCAGTATCTGAAGGCTCAGTAGATTCCTTCATCTTGTAATCTTCTTTTAATATCCAGGTACAGGAAGTCCAGTTGTAACACATGGGTTAGTCACCAACTCGTCGCCAAAAATATGTAGTGATTAAGTCCAACAGGCAAGATGTAGTTTCAGAAGATTTATTAAGTTCAGTTACAGGTTGTTGAGTTCTTGTGAGGCAGCCCCACCAGGAGCAGCCTGCCTGCTGCTCAGCCCATGCTCCAACTGTCACACTTCACCTCACAGGCACCCAAACATTCCATTCAGCATCATCACACCAACATTGCACACAACACATTCACACTGGGCTGACGAGGTAGGGAGATAATAACAGGATATTAACATGAACAAGATACTACACAGTAATTTCAGGAAACCTAGGGGTGACGAGAAAGAAAAGTGACATCATTGTGAAGCAAATAGTGCACAAAGCAAGTCTTTTTTCGGCCGTAGAGTATTTCTACAGCTAGAGATGCCAGTGTTAACTTGGTTTCGGGGAGCCGGTGGAGGGTCATATCTGCCATTAGAAATAGTTTTTTTTCACCTGGTAATGAGCACCTGGAACAAACTGTAAACAGAAGTGGTGTAAGCAACCGATGTACGAAATTAAAAGATAGGAAGCAGGCAGGGGAGCCAAAGACGTGTGGCAACAAAAGGAAAGATTGAGTCCATGCAGTTAGTACAGCTGAAGTAGAGAGTGCAGATGGCAGGGGGGTGATGGGATGTCCTCCTCTGCCATCACATTCAATAACATTTCATTCTGACTGACTAATCTGTGCAGTATTGTAGTTTTTAATGTGTATAAACTTTTGAAAACAAATCTGCATCAACAGATGTGCACTTGACGCTTAAGTAACTCTTAGCAATTCTTTGTAATACCTTGAAAGTGTGCCATTCCGATGTGTTTACAAAATGTTGATATTTCTTAATTCGATATGCACAGTTTTAAAATGTTATAAAAATAAGGTACCAGGAGGTTTTTTCTCAAGCAATAATCGGATAATTGAGAATTAGAACATATTTCTAGATCTCCGCATGTCATCATTTGCTTCGTTTAGTTTATTTATGTGTCGTCAGTAAAGCCGGGTTAGCTACATAAATCACTCTTAGAATGTTTCCCTCGATTAAAAGCCTCAAAAGAAATTCATCCGGATTACAGTTGTGCCTTGGATCTCTTTTTCTCAGTGGTAAATGTTCCAGCATGAAAATAGTCGCAGGTTCAGGTCACATGGATAGACACTGTCCATTTAGGGTATGCCTTCCATGTTATCCCTTACTTCTTTAGGGGACACTGGTGCAATCAGATTCTCGTGTTAGGTACTTATTGGTACGCTTTAGGTTCTTGAGTATTTACCTATAAATACTGTACCCTGGATACACATGCCGGTAAATAAGCAAACATGTATGAGAAAGGTGGAGACCTGAACCATGACTGCTAGATTGCAGGTAACAGGCAGAAGGTGAGCAGGACAATACAGTGTAAAAACACCTAGAATCCATTAGCATATTGTCTATTGGAGAGCTCACTTATGTCAGCCTGATTCTTTGGTTTTCAACCAGTAGCACTCATGCTTCAGTTAATGTTTATTTTGTGCCGGTGGTTGCAGGTGATGGGCCCCAGCACCCATTTTTGGGGGCCAGAATTTGTTTTTGATCATCAGACTTTGACCCAGAGAGTGAGTGTGAATGGTAGACCAGAGAGAAAGAAGGAGGAAAAGAAAGAAAAGAAAACAGGGACAAAGTAGAAATTTGAAAAAGCATACAGGAGTGAGCTGAAGAGACAGAGTGTGGGGTGATAGAAAAAGGCACGATGTGGAATCAAGAAAGATTGGGTATTCTTGGTAGTTGGCAGTCCAGGCTTTTAGCAGCTAAGCAATGGCTTAGGTTCAGCTGAGACTGTTTCAGTAATGACATGCTATACATAACATCTCCAAAGTTGTGTTGTTTTTCAATTTTCCACTAGGATCCTAGGTGCCTTTTCAAGGAGACCCTGTGTTTTTTGTAAGATTTTCTCTAAATAAGTAATTAGTAGGTTGAAAGCTGCTAGCTGAGACCTTTAAGTGCCTTTGGAGATGTCATTATACGAAGGATCTTGCACTGTTACTGACTGGGCTTCTCTTGTGGTAAGGGTTACAGTAGCTCAAATCTCATTGTAGAGGCTGGATTTGGTGTGACTACCTGCATTCTTTAGGGTTCTTCTAAAGAAGAGCAGTAAGACATTGTGAGACACATAGTTGGTCAATGCTGTGAGAAAACCGGAGCTGGATTTACACCACACATGAGATTAATAATACTAATCCTGTAAAAGAATTGTTAGCTCTATAGGGAATCGAGGCTAGCGAATTTCAATGTACGTGGTTTAGTGACACTTGCATGCTCCTGTAACTCATAAAAGTCGTTTTCCTAAGCATCCGTACACAAGTTAGGTCCTTTCTCCTGGAAGATTCTACTTTTATGACAATGTGTCACCAGCCAATGAACTCTGGTTCTGGCATAGCATTCACTGAGATGGGGGTTACCACCCATCATAATTATCATGGTATCATCTTTATACATCAGAGGTCAGTTCAGTCAGAAAATTGAACCCGAATTACTAAAATACTGAAACCGCATCCTTTAAAAAAAACATTTCCCGAAAGCAAAAATACTGAGCGACTTTGAGACTGCTATCCACCTGGAAAAATATCGAAGCATTTAAAACACATTTAAATAAAGTGACAGGTAGCAGGTGTATTTAAAATATTGAGTATAAAAACAAAGAATTATAAGAAATAGCTGGAGCTTTTTATTATTAATTTTAAATTCAAATAATCTTTATTTAGATGTTTGTTATGATAGCACAACCTTGTAGTGCTTTTGCGGCATCCCGCCTTACAGTTGGTTATCAAGTGGAGCCACACATGCTGCACAGATTCCAAAAGTGACATGAGACCTTTCAATTGATAGGAATATGCTATTCAGTGCTAGTAACACAGACATGGGGCGCTTCATGGACAGGTCAAGTATGCAAACCCTGGAGAAGTGTATATGTGCTGGGATAAGTCAGTGGAGGAAGATCCATTTTCGAGCAGAAGGGAAATGGCTTGTTCGTAGGCAAGAGGAATGGACCTCCATGTTAAAAACAAGCAAAGAAAAATGTGAAGAATATTCAAGGATGCAACCATCCAGACTCCTTTTGATTTGATCACCATTTATTAAGCAGACTGTTACTTTTCTGTTTGTCTGGTGCTAGAAAACGATGCAATGTAGGGACTAGATCTGAAAAGAAAGTATTAATGAAAGCATCTAAGGTATTATAGTGTAAAGAAATAGATGTTGAATTGCTTCCAAAAATTAGATATGGATGTGATGGAAGCTGATTCCATGCAGTTTAGAAGTGAGGCAGGTAAGTGAGTTGTAGCCTCTTTTTGCTTTGCTGATGTGAGGGATGAGCAGAAGGTTGGCTGATGCTGAGAGTAAGTGACAAGTAGGTCGATACCAGATAAGCATTCTATGGATGCAGCTAGGACCTATTAAATAAATCACTCGATGATCGATGCAAAGAGCTTTGAAAAGAAAATGATTCTCAACAGTAAGCCAATGCAGAACGATATGTGACAGTTTTTTCTGCTTCCTAAGAGTAGACGGCTGCTACGTACTGAATGATCTAGAGAAGATTTAGAAGATTTTTGGGCAGCCCAAAAAAATTGAGTTACACTAGTCAATCCTAGCTGTAATGGTGCCTTGGACAACTGTTTTGCAATACTCAAAATGAAGCAAAGGAGAGGACTTACTTTAGAACTATTAGTAGAAAGAAATAGATGGCGACGAGTTTGGAAATGCGTTTTTGAAATGTTAGGCCTGTTTTAAAAAGGACTCCGATTCCTGGCTGAGGGCACTTAAGGGGTAGTATGATGGAGCCAAGCTTCCCTGGCCACCAGGTGAAGTTCCAGAAAACCAGAAGCGCTGTCTAGGAGAAGTTAAGTTCAAGAGAATTCCGGGTCATTCAGGAGACAACCGATAACAATCATTGGATAGGGGAAATTGAGACTGCCTCAATGTGGTAAGGTAAAAATTAAGTAAAGCAGTGGAAGACGCAGCTCCCCATGCCAACCTCTGCCAGACGGGCAGTGAGGATAGAGTGTGATATCTAGTCAAAGGCTGCAGAGAGATCTACAAAGAATTAAGGTTGCATCATTGCTATCTCGTTGGGGACTGCTACCAGTACTGTCTCTGAGCTGATGATGGGACACAAGCTCAGTTAATGGGGGTTGAGGTAGTGAGAAGCCTTAAAGTGTGCAGATGGCTGCAGTAGGAACTGGATGTAGAGAGTTAGGTCTTTAATTGTTGGTGTTTTTGGATCTGTGGTGGGATTCTGGAGTAAAGGTACAGTAAGCATTTGCTTACAACATTTAGGTACCTGCTTTTGTTTTCGAAAAAGTTTAGAAAGCATTATTAGTTAGAGGGCAATGTGCAGAGCCCATAGTTTGAGATAGGTGGCTGGACAGGGGCCAGAATAGAGTGTGTTGGTTTTAGTAGTTGCAAAATGTTCTTCAATAAGAGTGAAAATGGTTTATGAGTCCATGATTGTGTTCTGAGCCATGTGCTGTATAAAAGTAAAATAAACAGTCACTGTATACTGGTTGATTACAGGTAGGTGGGCAAAGCTTGCTTGTGATTGATTTAATTCAAACTTGGAGTCTTTAAATTTTGATTGAAGTGATGCTTACGCGCATCTACAAATATTATCACTGTTATATAGCTCTAGTAAGACATGGGATTCAATCACAAAACTTTGGGGGGTTTATTCTCTTCGTAACGTCTGTTATAGAGATGATCACGGCCAAATTCCACTGAATGAAGACATAGGGCCTGATTAGAGTTTGAGGGGCAGTAGTCAGTCAGGTTGGCAGAGGACATTTTTTTCCACCAAACTGATGGACTACTGCCAGCCAAATTTAGATATTGCCACTGGCCCAGAGGTCGATGGATAAAGTGAGAGTTTGTTTTTGAAAAAAAAAAAAATGAATGACTCCCACACTCAGGGATTTTTTTCCCTGGGTCTGGGGGTCATTATTTACATTTTTCTGTCCGTGACTGCTAGATTTTCCTCAGCGGTGCCTGATGGGACAAGCACTGGCAAAGCCTCTAGGACTCGCCGATGCAAGAGCTATTGGCTTTGCCAGTGTGTTTTAACCATGTTGTACACCAGTGTGGCTGCTGTTCAGCATGGCTAAACATTAGTGGTGTAGCGGAGAGTGTCGTGGAGTGCCGAAGAGTGGAATGGCAAAGAGTGGAGCAGAGTGTTGTAGAGTGGAGTGTCAAAGTGTGTTGTGTATTGGAGTGGCCTACTGTGGAGTGGTGTACAGTGGAGTGACGTAAAGTGGACTGGTGTAGAGTGCATTGGCTTAAAGTGTGGCAGAGTATAGTGGTGTAGAGTGCAATGGCATTGAATTCAATGGCATACAATGCAGCGTTGTAGAATGCAGTGGCGTAGATTAGGGTGGTGCAGATAGAGTGCAGTGGCAAATAGTGCAGTGGGGTAGAGTTGAGTGATGCAGAGGGCAGTGGCGCAGAGTAGAGGTGAGTGGCATAGAGTGCAGTGGCATAGAGTGGTGCATCATAGAGTATTGTGGCATAGAGTGGAGTAGCGTAGAGTAGAGTGACGTAGAGTGCACTGTTGCAGAGTATAGTGCAGTGACAGAGTGCAGTTGTGTAGAGTGCAGTGGTTAAGAGTAGATTGGCGTACAGTGCAGTGGCACATAGTGGAGTAGAGTGGCATAGAGTGCAGTCGTGTAGAGTAGATTGTTTCAGAGTAGAGTGAAGTGACGTAGAGTGGAGTTGTGCAGGGTAGAATGCAGTTGCGTAAAGTGGCATAGAGTGTAATGGCATAGAGTGCAGTGGGATAGAGGGCAGTGGTGCAGAGTAGATTAGAGTGGTGTACAGTGGATTGGCGTAGAGTGCAAGGACATACAGTTGAGTGTTAGAGTAAAGTGTATTGGCTTAGAGTGCAGTGTTGCAGAGTAGCGTAGAGTACAGTGGCGTAGAGTGGAGTTGTGCAGAGTAGACTGGAATGGCCTAGACTGGAGTGGTATAGAGTAGAGTGGCAAAGAGTGCATTGGCATACAGTAGAGTGGTACAGGGTAGAGTAAAGAGGCATAGCATGAAGTGACAGAGTGCAGTGGCGTAGAGTCTAGTGGCATAGAGTGAAGAAGTGCAGATTGGCTTAGAGTGCATTGGCTTAGAGTGAAGTGATGCAGAGTGCAATGGCTTGGAGTGGTGCAGAGTTGAGTGCAGTGGTGCAGAGTGGAGTAGGGTGCAGTGGCGTGGTGCTAAGTGGAGTGGTGCAGAGTGGAGTGGCGTAGAGTGGAGTATGCATGGTGTGGTTACACACTGCCATTACAGAGAACACATTTTCAATTGAAATGACATCACATTTGCACAGACATACACTTTTACTGATAAAACTATACAGTGCACAGACGAAAATGTGTAGAAATTGCATCGCCTGAATGTAATGATTTGTTTTGATCATATCAAAGTATTTGTTCCCAACACACTTCAGAAATAACAAAAAATTTGCTAATTCTGATACATTCTCAAATACTTACACAGTTCGTTTAAATGTTGTGTGCTAGAAAAAACTCTTTGGTGCCTGCCCCCAGTACCCAGCAAGATTGTCACATAAATCTAACTTTGAAGTCCGAGAAGGAAAAGTAAACAAGCGCCCTTGGAAGACAACGCCTGACATTTGACCTTGGTCTTTGAATACCCAGCAATTGTGACGAGATAAGAGCAAGATTTGAAGGCCTGTTTACAGAAAACGAGTTTTTGGAAGAATACCATAAATATGGTTCAGGCAAGGGGGAGGATCGAATTGAACCCTGACAGCCTAAAGCAAATAAAGCCAGCAAATGGCAAACAAGAAAACGTGTTATAAACCACAAAGCCAATAGCAAGCAATGGGCGAAATGCATTCCTAGGTCAACTTTATAAAAGTCCCCAAGATGTCTTTAGCATACGCAGACAGCTGCACTGCCTGGTAGGCTGCGACCTAAAAAAGGACATCAGATCGTCCACTCTAAATTGGGCGAGAAGTGTGATGCATGGACTCTGACGGCCAGCATGCCATCAGGCATCGGAGTAAGCTTTATGTCCATAGAGCTAATGGGGGCATCACCGACAGAGAGCGGACGGTCTGCCTGACTTAGATTAGGGCGGGGGGCCCAGGGTTTGGCGGATAAGGTACTCTGTCATGTTTGTGATAGAGTACCCTGTGCGCCAAACTCTGAATCATGCGCATAGTAACCGAAAGTAACTCATCAAAGGGTAGAAACGGTTTCAATGATTAATGTCAGTGATGCCTTAAATACCCCATTCAGCTCTCATCCGAGCAGAAGCATTGAAGCTCGGATCAGATTTTGAAGTTTGCCAAGCTCATACTGGCCTTAAGAGCCCGTGAAAACAAAAAGCCTGCCCTCCACGCGCTCACCTTCCACGCTGCAATTTTCTGCATTTAGAACACAGCCAAATGCAAGCACTGTGTGAGAGGTAACAGAATGGTGACCCTCATACCAGCAGCTATTATTTTCAAAAGGCCAAATGCGCACATTCCTCCGCCGTTTGCCTATTGAAAAAAGTAAGAATATTTCGGAGAGAGGGTTTGCAGACAGCATTTGTATTCCTGCCGCATTGCTAGGACACAATTGCAGGATGAAATTCAAAGCCATGCTGAATATGGAAACCACGCACTGGACCTTAGGCTTTTCAAGTGACACGTTTTGCAAGAGGAAGTTTCCGACAGCTGGGCTATTTGTCAGTGAAACAGTGAAAAAGAGTAGCTTGTCATAAAAAGAGCAACCGGGTAACATTATCTGTCTATCTGTTTATCTATCTGTCTGTGTGCACACACTTTAAAAAACACAGTTGTAGTTATCATTATAAACCAAAATCGGAAAACTCCTGAAATTCCCCATTTAAGATGAGCGCTTCTAAACAATAGCTTGCACACCTGCCATTCAAAGCATACCTCACATTCCAAAGGCCTCACTTGTGATGTGACAGGTGACTTCACAAATGACCTAAACAATCTCACAAGTGACATGAAATAATACCTTCTCAGTTATCACTCACATTATCACTAACATTATGGATAATACTATGGATATTGATGTGCTGTGAAGTTCTCTTATTGCTCTAAATATTATGCGGTATGAAAGTTCTGTTTTTCCTAATGTTTTGGGGGAAGCGGGGGGGATGTTGGATTTCCGTGGTTCCATGAGTCATATCTTTTGTTTTTCACCACTGAGGCATTATGAAGTGCTGACCAGAGAAGCTAAGATAGCAGCAGCCGGTGGTCCAAGGCCGGTTTATGTTGGACTCTACTGTTGCTAATAGAGATTTCAGAGAGGAAGTGAGCGAGTTTAACCTTTTGGCAGTAACGACTGGTAGGGGATGCAATGTATCAGACTCATGTTTGAGGGTCAGTTGTGTTGACCATCAAGCACACACATACCCAAAGCATAAACACATGGACTGAGTAAAGTAAAATACAACCACTTTAAATTAATGAGTGTAATAAGTTACATTTCCAATACCGCAGGTAGTCTGAAATCAGGTAGTGTAAAAGTACACTTGTGGAACAATTTCACTTAGAGTGAGGAGTGCCTGCAACCTTTTCAGAAGGGGAAGACAATTCTGTTATTTCAGTAAAAACTTCAGGCAATATTCAAGGAGTGTAATAGTGGCAGATTTGCTTTTTAGAACCACCCTTCAAGTATTGTCTCTATTTTGTTTCTTGCTAATTCACCATTAGTCTGATGACTAGTACCTTTCTTACAAAAATTTGAAACTATCATCCAAGTGACTGCTTAAATTTAAGTGACTATAAGAAAGTGGCTAGATGACCATTCCAATGTTGAAGAATTCCAGAATTGTTTCAGAGCATTGAGCTATGTACTTAAATTTGGTACAAAAAATAATGTTACATGCACCTGTATGTCCGTATTTGTATTTGACAATATTTGGCTGAGAAATTGGAGGCTGTTGGAGTGTTTTACTAGGAAGCTTAAGAAACAATGCACTACAAATTTGTCACAATAAAAAACAATACAAAGCCCATGATTGTATCAATGATTTAGACTGGTGTCCGAAACAGAAGTGGCATTGGTGGATTAAGGTCTTGCAACCATGCTTGAAGATGTAATGCTTCCCGTTGAAATTTTGGCCAGTTGTTGCCCAGGCTTAAGCCAAGCACAGGTTTAAGACGACCTTAAATCGATTCAAAACACTTTGTAAGTCAGGGCCCACTTGCCTGACTTTAAACAATTTAAAGCCTGTCCTAAGGGGAAAACTTTGCTAAATCAGACTGTGTTCAAACGTGTCATCCAATGAGCTTCACACGTTTAGACTGATTACATTTCCTTTCGCTTCTGTGATGGATAGTTGATATGTCAATAGTCCACTCTTCCCCTCCTCATAAATATCTTGAACTAGTTTCAGTGGCAATAAATAGCTCTACTTTTTTAAGTAATCTTCTTCAGAAAGCTGCCATTTGCTTTATTGGATCCAGCCACATTTGTAGTAATATACTGCGTGGAGGCTTGACAGCGCTTGCTGTAACATGTAAGCCTACATGTTCATCTTAAAAGGCTCTGAATAACGTTCTCAAAAGTACATTTCACGCCCAGATTGACTAATTGTTTTTGTCGCTTTTCTTATTTTTAGCCAATTAACCGCCTACGACTTTGTGTAAGGTTTCCTAGACATTTCATGCCTGTTTTTACCGGAGGTCTTTCTGCTCCCATTTCTATCTTTAGACGTTTTATTCCCAGTTTGATCTATTTTTTGAGTGCTCTACATTGCAACAGAGACTAATTGAGCAAAGTCAGCCGTGTGACTGTGACGGTGTAACTGTTCCCCGGGACTGTGCAGAGGAGATTGCTTGTCATCCGCGAGCCTGAGATGGATGACTGCAGTGCCTTCTTTCGTCTTCGAGGGCTGCCCGCGTCTCACAAGCAAGCACGTGCGGCTCAACCAACCTTGACTTAAAAACAGGGTGGCCTCATTAACTGCACGCGCGCGCAGCCACGCACCTTCACCTGCTGCCATGTTTAACCTCTGCTGGAAGAGGTGTTTCTGTGCAAAAATCATAGAAGAATAATAGCTCCGGGCACTCTTGCTACGTATGTTAAGTTTATCTTCTCTTCAGAACGTTTTACCTCACTTGTTCTATCTTTTATGGTTGAAAGATAACAGCAGGAATACCGTCATAAACTTTTGATGCTTTTTAAATATATGTTACCTATAAACCTTCCCTGCGTGCTCTGAAACGTAGTCCACGCCAATCTCATAGTTGTAGGATTACTTTTTAAAAAATGAGGGACACTTTGTATCTTCCCCACATATCTAAACCTGTACGCATTTCTCAACAACCGTTCTGTGTCATGATGCCATGACAAATTAGCGCACATGTGCATGCTTTTACCCTAACATCGCACTTGTGCTTGCAGAGTTCAGCTGTAGAAGATGGGAGTCACTGTGTTTAGATAGCTTCCTTGCAAAGTCTCTCTATGCAGATGCCTTCTGCTCTGCCGGACCTCATATTCAGCTGAGCAGCCACTAAGATGGGTGAGCATCTTAGTCAATGTCTACAGTGTTGTTAATCTGTACTGCCCATTTTCACTACCATGTATACCGAGTGGAGCACTAGGTTCGTGCTATAGAAATGTAAACATCACCAGAGAAAAATAAATAAATAAAATAAGACTTTCTTGAATCCCATGTGGACCTCTTCATCCATCACGGAAGCAAGCACGTTGAAGCAATTTACCCCTCGGAGCCACGCCGCATAGATCATGCAAGTATTGAGCAGGCGCCCCCCGCGCCTAGCGGAGGGGCGCCCTTAGTAGCGCCGCGGGGCTGAGCCTCCTCCGGAGTCTGGCCGTGAGAAGAGGGGCTGGATAAAGATGGGCTGGCCTATTGAGGTGATGTCATCAGGGTGAAACGAAACCCAGTAGGTGATTTAAGGGTGGGCTCTGGGACTTTCGTTCTCTTTGTCTCCTCGGAAGACCACAGCAGGACCACAGGAGCGTCGTCGATGACGGGAAGGGTCCGGTCGGCGGCTGGCATTGTGTGGCAAGCTGGGTTGGAGGGGGCCATGGCGTAGAGGTTCGCCCTCTTAAAGGGCGTTTTTTGTTATGTGAGGTTTGTGTTCTGTGCGTTTCCTGCAGCGCGCAATGGGCGCTTTAGGGAGAGTTGGGAGGGCATGGGATCGCACAAACAACATCGCAATGTTCGAATGCTATGTTCGGAGGGGTTATATCATCCGGGGTTGGGTTGGCATTGTGTGCTAGCCGTGTTGAGCTGAGCTGCCTTCGAGTACTCTTCCCTCTTCTTGCCTCGGTTTTGAAGCGAAAGGGAGGAACATGTAGTTTCAAGATGAACGGACTCCTACTTGGGCTCTCTTTTAAAACCATTGAAGCATGGTGGTATCTTGCGGCCACTTTGGATAAGAGACGGTATATATATATATATATATATATATATATATATATATGTGGCATACCTGTGAGACGCAGGAGGAGCTACAGAAATGCAACCAAATGGTGCTGGCAATGAACCGTCAGCTTTGATTAGATTGCATTAACGAATACTTGTGGGTTTGTACTGGGGATACTAAAAGCAGCTGAAGGCTAGAATTTTGCAAAGTACGATATAAAGACTTACAAGGTGGCAGCAACGTCTTCTTGCAACCAGCGCAGAGCTTTCTCAGTGCACGATCTCTGTGTATTGCCATAAAGCCTGTCAGTCGCGTTGGCCGTCAATGTTGAAGAGCGTTTCCACTTTTGTGGTCGGAGGTGGCCCGCCTTTGAAAAGGGCCAGGGAAAAATCGCGGATGTATCAATGCGCAGAGGTCAAATTGTGCTGTGCCTAGCGTAGGCACTGTCATTGAGCTCGAGACTTCTGTGCTTCGTCGGGAGTAGAGCGCAATATACAGCCCTCAGACTTCCAGTGGAGAACTACATAGTACTGCCATTTTCAACAGGTGTGGATAGAGGGTGGGGAAGTCACTGGACGCCATGCTGTGAAAGTTGTGGGGTTTTGACGTGATTCTGTCCAGATTTGGAAAGTTGGTCGAATTGAATCTACGGTGAATTGTGTAACCGGCGGCATGGCGCCTACTCGGGTACAGCACGTATGTCTGTTAGCGCTCTAGTTCTTTATCGGAATGCTGTGCTGCGACCACGCCTACTTGAGGGAATCCCTCGTTATTGTGACAATTTCCGGTACCGCTTTGTTTCCATGGTTACAGGAGACGGTTCGCGAGGTGCATAGTAGTGTACTAATTGGGAAGTCGAAAGTCTGAGCGTGGAAGGGAACCGCTGGCCCGCGCAAACGCGGATGTGGTCCGTCGGCTAGACAGCCGACTTTGGTGTTGGAATCCAGGGTTCGGGTCCCGGGGACGAGTCTGCATTCTGTGATTCTGGGCAAATCACTTAATCCCCCTGTGCATGAATGGGTAATGTAAATATGGTGCTCAGGTAAAGCGCTCCAATAGCAGTTCGCGCTATATGAAAAAAAAAAAAAAAAACGTGCAGGGCGCGCCGTTCATTCTCTCCAGAATAGCTCGTCTATGGCCATGATGAAATTTACCGCTGCAGAGGACAGAGTTCGCTCTTAATATTGCTGCAAACTAATATATCTCAATAGAGGAAGTAACCACCAGGTTGGCCGGTTGCAGCGGTGACATTGACTTCGGCCACGCTTGATAATTCACAAGAAAAAAAAAAGAAAAGAAACATAGGTTTTTAATTGCGGAATTATTATACCGTTTCCCACCGTTTTGTTCCTTGTTATCTTCTAAGCAATCTGCAGTGTTTTCTAGTTGGGAAGTTGTCATGCACTCTCCTATGTACTTTTCTCCGGAAACATTGGTTCAGTCCTGGCGGCGTCGTGCCCGCGGCACGAACCGCTTACCGCCTACTTTGAGCTGGGCTCTTTATTACAGACGGCAGGGCATAAGAGGAGGTAGGGTGCTGAATATGTTAATCGGGGCAATAGTCAGGTGGAAGTTTTCGGTGTCAATTCCTGCCGGGACGGATAAGGTATGCATACATAATGACAAAGTTCCGTTGGGAGGCTTCTCCATCATTACACATCCGGGGGTAGTAGACTGCCGCATCTACGAAGGATTTAGGCATTGTGAAAGTGGCACTATGTGTATGCCTTGGGTGCCATAAAATGGTCGGGCATTTCCTAAACACAGCTGAAAGGTTCAGTCATGATTTCTGTGGCTTTAATACATCAGGGTATTTCTGGATACACCAATAACGGTTCTTTTGTAACAGGCCTTGTTCTTTCTTCCAATTCCTATTAGTGGAATTCCATTCAAAGGCTCGGAAAGCCGGGCACGTTAGTGTAACGGCCGCAGTCGGCAATGCTTGGATAAAGCGGACTCATAAGGGGGAGAGAATACTTTTATTTTTAGTTTTCTGCCATACAAAAGGAACTGGTTCACCTCTCCCTACCATATCTATCTGCAGTGCAAGTAAGCTTTGCTAGAGCCATAGCATGGACAAATGGCCCTTAGAAGGCACTAAATACGGTACTTCTCTGGGCCGGACCGCCTCATGGCTATTTTCCCGAATAAATGGTTTCGTTGCTGTTATGTGTAGGCATTTTCGGATTGCAATCATCAGAAGGCATGAGCTTCAAAAAAAAAAAAAAAAAAAAAAAAATAATATTTTACAGTGGTGGGGCGATGGGGTTACGTTGGGTGCGGTGGCGTTCCGGTACATTCCTGTTCTGGGTTGTTTGCCAGCATTACGCAACGGGTATTATGGTTGCCTTTGGTTATAATATTTGCAACAACATAGTTTTTGGGGGCTTCCAACTTATGCCTTGGGAATTTTACATAATCTGGAACGAGTGCATGGGGTAGCGAATTATGTTCAGTAATTCCTGGTTCCGTCGTCTGGTCAGGCTGGGTGGATTGCTGGATTAATACATCCGGGATGGGGCCCCGGGTTTGACTGCTTGGTTAAAATATTGGCAACACCATAGTTCTGGTTGGCTACATTAATGCCTTGGAGTTTTACATAATATGGAAAGTGGGCACGTGTTTGGGCACATGGTGGGTACATTTAACCTGGTATCTGGTCGCTGGTAAGCAAATAATCACACTGCAGTTGGAAAATAAGCATCTGTTATGTGGCACCTGGCTGCCCCCTTTTTTTGGGGGGGGGGAATGCACGGGGCAAGTGCAAGTCATGCTTTGTGGCAATAATATGGACGGGCTGCGGAGACAGGGTAGTGACCGCGGCAAAGTTGGGATGGGGTGGATCATTTGTGGCAAGTTGGGACAATGATGTTCTATCATCGCCAGCAGCTATTGTATTGGTAGGCAAGTTGCATATTATAAAATGGGGGTGTTACGCTTTTGGGGTACAAGGGGGCTTTTCACCCTTCACTAAGGCTCCCTTGGCTCTGTCAGAGGTCACATTCTGGGGTAGTGTGGCTATTTATATAAGGGCCCAATTACACGTGGATATTTATGGTTGACATAGGATGTAGGCCCTATGGGGAATTGTTAAAAATTAAATAAATGGTAGGATGGTTCTTTGCATTGTCAAGTATTTATTTGCAGACTTTCTCTTCCCCTTTCAGGTCTGCAACCTGGTATGAGGTGATGGCGTACTCTCCACTTAACGAGGGGTGGGCATTGGGAACGAGATGCACTTTACAGGCATCCCAATACTACCAGGTAGCAATTTCTTTTAACAGAATCCACATGCAATGCGGGGATTGGTGTCAGCAGTCCTTAGTACGGGCTGAGGGGGTCAGGCACATTTAACATGGAGGGGAATTTGAAGCGGAAATGCGTTTAAAAAAGCTCAGCCCAATCATCTGTACACTGTGTGGGCGTCGCTTAATTGCCAAGTATTTACCTAAAACTTTCTTTTCCAATCAAGAGCAGCACTCTTTTTGTAAGGTATGATGGAGTAGGGTTTCAGCAGGAAAATGCTTGGAGAACACGCATCCCATTAACGGGGGCGATTTAGTGGTGGCATATTCCACAGGCAATGGTAATTAATAAAATCGCCCATAATTAGAGTGGCTTTTCTACGTTGTCAAGTAGTTATGGGCAGAGTATGATTTGGTGGGGGGGGTGCAGTGCCTCTTTCCTAATAAAGTGGATGGACAGGTAATGCAGTTGTCACTCCAGACTGCATGCATCTCTAGCATATTTTCTGGTCTCTTCAGAGTGTTGCATACAGCTACTAGATTTGCAGCGGTTCAAGTTTTGTAAAAGTTTTTTTTTCCCCCTTTTTCAGTTCTTGAATTAAAGCCTGGCTGCTGCTTCTGCCAGGACGTTATTAGGACTCACAGCATGCGGATTCGGAGTGCCTGTGAGAGTGATTGAGGTGAGACAGGCCGCTGATAGAGGTTAGGCAGTGAAAAGCTCAGGGGTCTGAAAGCATTAATTTTGGCAATCTGATTTTGTGTTTTCCAATTTCCGGTTGTGTTTTCCAATTTCCGGTTAAGTTATCCATATCTTTTTTGGCCTCGGCGTCCCAGACCAACGGTTCTATGTTCGAGTTGCCTTCCCTGTCATAATGTGTAACGAAAATTGCGATGCTAAGTAATGTATTCATCTTGGCAAATGAAACAGAAGCCTGTTTAATAGCACCCTTGTCATTTACCTCAACGTTTTGATTATTTCTCACCCTTGGGTATCTGCCGAAGCATAGTTTTCCCTGTTACATGTATCAGTCGGTGCTTAATATAGCCAGGCAAATGTTTCTGTATCAGCTTAGCTAAAAGAGGAACAGTGGCCTGTTTTTATTCCCTTCCCCCTTCAGATGCTGTCACTTTGTGTCTAAAATTAGGCACCCAGTGATATCAGGGGACATTCCTTTCTCTCCAGGGCCTGCCCTTTGCCTTTACTCTAATCTCTTAGAGAGCAGCATTCTTATTATTGGTCATACTGAACAGTCGCGTGACTCAGTGACACCTCCTAACGTGCGCGCGAGTTTGGTGATTGCACTCCCGTTTGAAGGCGTTTTAATAGTTTCTCTGTACTTTGGCGAATTGATTTCCTTAGCTATATTAGTCCTCCAAAAAGCAATCGTTGAACAGTGCCGGATTACATGCAGCGCTTGACGTTCTCAACACCAACAAAGTCACCTTGATGTAGGTTCAGTGAGGAGGAAGGCTTTAATCAGTAGAATTAAGTTCTTTGAACTGCTTCTTGTTAGAGTGTTTGTGTGTCTTCAGGAAAAACGGCGCTGAAGAGATGGCAATGACTTTTACAGACGAGAAGTATGCAGTGAAAAGTAACTGGAATTAGAAAGAAATTAGGAAATTACTATTTCTTAGTCCAAAAATACAGACTTTTTTAGTGCTATGTTCTAATAACTATCTTATTAGGGCCCACCCAATTTCTATATGTTCATGACCTTCGTGTGACAATGCACCTTTTAAATTGCGATTTGTTTTTCTTTTTGTTTTTTGATGTTTAAACACTTACATAGAGTTCTCAGTGGGTTAAGCAGAGGACGAGAGAATAGGGATGGCTGAATGAAAAGATGAATTGATTGATGGATGACTGAATGATTTTAGTGCTTATTATAGAACATACTTACACATATTACACTGTGGTGGTTGTCACAGTGTAGCTACACTGAGGACCTAGTAACCATAGGAAACTGATTTTTTGGTTTGCTAATAACCATGGCACCTTTTGACGAATCTTTGTAAAACCTTTCAAAAAAAGTTCATCTACCTCAACTCCTTCCTTGAAAGTTCCTGGGTGATCCGTCAAGTGAGAGGCAAGAAAAAAGGGGATTTTCGGGAGCCAGAGCGACTCCCGCTCAAATTAAAGATTTTTAGGAGGCCATGCGCCGCGTATTTGAGCGGAACGACCCTGTTGGTGAGCCCTCGGGCCCCGCGGGGTCGGATGGGGCCCCATCGGGTTCGACGCCGTCGGCTTCGGCCACGGCGCCGGTGGGGCCTCAGGGATCCATCCGATCCTGGATCCGGGTCGACGCCGGTCGTACCAACCCGACCTCCCCCGGCGTCGATCCCGAAGTCGGTGCCTGCGACGTCGCCGATGCCCGTCGGTGACGCAAGCCCCCTCCTCATCCCCGACGACACGGAGCCGGAGCGGCGTCGAGCAACACCGATCCCCAGGGGTTCTATGTTGTCACCTGAGCACTTTGTGGACGTGCTGGGCTCAGGAGAGGAATGGGAGGAGTCTGGAGACCCTCTTGAGAACCAGGATGTCTCTGAGGAGACAATGGACTGATATGGGGAGCTTGGGGAAGCCAGTGGTCTGGATACTTCCCCAGACACTGGCATGCTCTCTCCTCCTACAGTGGCTACGGAGGAAGGGGCGTCCTATGCCATGGTGGTTAAGAGGGCAGCTGAGGTCATTGGACTGGAGTTGCCCTCAGTGCAGGTCAGGACTAATCTCCTGACCGAAGTGCTTCTACCTGGGGCTTCCAACTCTGAACCCCTATTTCCCTTTAATGAGGCACTTATGGACGTCCTTCTAGGAACATGGTCCAAACCTAGCACAGGGGCTCCTGTGAATAGGAGGATCGCACACCGCCATCGCCCGGCTCCGGGCGACCCAAAGTTCCTCAGCCAACACCCCACCCCAGAAAGTTTGGTGGAGCAGGCCTCTACTTCCCAGGGCGCATTCCCTTCCGCCCCTCTGGATAGGGAATCCAAGAGACTGGACTCATTTGGGAAGATGTTTTCTTCCTCCAGTCTGGCATTGCGGTTGGTGAATACCGCATGCTTATTGGGCCGTTTCTCCCACTCTCTTTGGGAGATGGTTGCGCTGGTGCTGCCACAAGTCCTAGAGGAGGCCCGGGCTGTGCTCTCCCAAGCTGTGAGGGACGGGAGAGATGCAGCTAAATTCACCATACGGTGTGGTTTGGATACGACCGATTCGCTGGGCAGATCAATTTCAACGACGGTGGCCTTGAGGCGCCATGCCTGGCTTCGTACAGCTGGCTTCTCGGGGGATGTCCAGGCCAATTTGATGGGCATGCCCTTTGATGGAGCCCGCCTTTTTGGGGAAAAGGCAGATTCGGCCCTGGTCAGGTTCAAGGACTCTCGAGCTACGGCCAGATCCTTGGGCCTCTCCTCCACTCCTCGTGGCCAATCTTCCTTTCGCCCTTTTCGTGGCAACGGAAGGGGTTTCCAGCCGCGTCAGCCCTATCCCAGCCACCGTCCCGCACAGACTGCCCAAGCCGTGCGTGGACTTGGACGCAGTACACTCCGTCCTCGGAATGGAGGCCAGAGGTTGTCTACCACACTGCCCCCAGCAGCCGCAGCCTCCAAGCACTCCTAGGCTGATTCTGCAGGACCACACTACTCCAGTGGGTGGGAGAATCCGTCGTCATCTCCCCCGCTGGAGATCTATAACAACGGACAAGTGGGTCTTGCAGATTGTCCAGGAGGGCTATTCTCTTCCTTTCCTTTCTTTTCCTCCTCCTATTTCGCCAACTCAGGAACGGCTGGCGGAGGATCATTTGAAACTGCTCCAAGAGGAAGTTACAGCTCTTCTGGCCAAAGGAGCTGTAGCAAGGGTCCAAGCTTCAGCAGTAGGCAGTGGCTGTTATTCCCGCTACTTTCTAATTCCGAAGAAGAACAAGGGGCTTCGGCCCATTTTAGATCTTCGGACCGTCAATCTCTTCCTCAAGAAGGAGAAATTCAAAATGCTCACTTTGGCTCAGGTCTTGTCTGCCCTAGACCATGGAGACTGGATGGTGGCGTTGGACCTGCAGGATGCATATTTTCACATTCCCATCTTGCCGGGCCACAGGCGTTACCTGCGGTTCAAGGTAGGCCACGAGCACCTTCAGTTTACCGTGCTCCCCTTCGGTCTTACCAGGGCCCCCTCGGGTGTTCACCAATGTGATGGCGGTGGTTGCAGCTCATCTGCGCTGGTTAGGGGTTTCAGTCATCCCCTACCTAGACGACTGGCTGTTGAAGGCGTACTCGCCTCAGGCAGTCATCTCCCACCTTCAGACTTCGGCGGACCTCCTGCATTCGCTGGGGTTCTCTATAAACGTGCCGAAGTCACACCTGACTCCTTCTCAGACGCTCCCTTTCATCGGAGCTGTTCTGGACACAGTGCAGTTTCGGGCATATCCTCCCGAGCAGCGAGTCCAGGATATTCAGGTTATGATTCCGATGTTTCAGCCTCTATCCTGAATTTCAGTGAAACTGACTCTGAGGCTGTTGGGTCTCATGGCCTCCTGCATCCTGTTGGTAAGACACGCCAGGTGGCGTATGCGGGCTCTGCGGTGGGACTTGAAGTTCCAATGGGCACAGCATCGGGGAAATCTCACCGACGTGGTTCAGATCTCGAAAGGAACTGAGAAGGATCTGCAGTGGTGGTTAACAAACCGCGATTGGGTCAACGGCTGACCTCTCTCCCTTCCCCAACCAGATTTCACAGTTGTGACGGATGCGTCTCTTCTGGGATGGGTCGGCCACATGGGAGAGGGTGAGATCAGGGGTCACTGGTCTCCGGCGGAGACGGGGCTCCATATAAACTTGTTGGAACTCTGAGCGATTCGGTTGGCATTGAACCGAGCACGTAGCATCATTTCCTTGAATCCCTTCCCTCGGGGCACATCCATTCGCCACCTGCCCTACTATCCCCCAACCCCACTAGCTCTCTACCGTTGCAGTGTCCCCGGAACCTAGCCTCCCAATCCCATACACATACAGCATTGATAGGCCGACTTAACGAGATAGCACTCTGCCTACAGCAACTTAAGGCTGAGGTGCGCAGCTTATTACGTATCACTGAAGAACTGTCTGCTAACTCCAGACTTTGTTGCTCCTTTATGAATAATCACCATCTCTGCTCGTTCCCAGCTAGCGGGTGTACCGGGCTCCCTTCCCCCCCAGGTACTTGGCGGTCACCATCCCACATCACACATACACCCCATAGTTGGGCCGTCGTTCCGCACCCTAACGACCCTTCTCGCCCCTCCAGATGTAGAGCCTCCCTGTCTAATAGGGATATTCATTCTCTCCTACTCTCTTACGATACGGCACATCCCTCCACCAAATCATACTTGCAACAAATTGAATCCATCCCCACGGATCCCTTCAGGGAACCTAGGCCGAACACCAGAACTCTAAATGAGAGCAACCTCTCGAGAGTCACCACCACTCTACCTGCACCCACTAATACCAACATAAGACTCAAATGCGTGCTACTAAACTGTAGATCGGCAGTTAAACATGCTGAGGACATTGCCGACCTCATCCTTGCCCAGGATCTTGACCTTGTAATGTGGACGGAAACCTGGCTAAATGACTCAGCGGCTCCCATCCTGGACATTTTAATGCCTCCCAACTATGATATCATTAGGTTGGACAGAACTAGTGGTCAAGGTGGAGGCATCGCATGTTTACATCGTAGCAATCTAACAGTTAAAGTACTACATGCCGACCTCCTGCCGTCTTGTGAATACCTATGCATTGAAGTGACTGGTTGCAACAATCACTCATGCAAACTGCACACGTTTTACCACCCCCCTCGCGACAACCTTCCCTTCACAGAACAGATCATGGACATTATCTCGGCCAATTCTGATTTCCATGGCACTCAGATCTTCCTGGGCGATTTCAATCTCCACTGGAACGATGTAAATGATTTGGTGGTCAATAGCCTTAAATCCTTCCTACTAGACCTCAACTAATCCAAATCTGCCACCTTAGATCTTGTCATTGGTAAGCCCAATTCCATCTTTCTGGACTCGATCCTCCCGTGTGATTGGACAGATCATTATTGCATCACCTTCCTCATCCTGGAATCGGCTAGAGCAAGTAGAACCCAGCCTAAGAACCCAAAACAGTTGAAAAGATGTCTACGGAACATCAACTCGCAAGTTCTGACTGCTCTCTGCGATAACACCCTGTCCCCTCCCTTGAACATGTCGGATGTCCACGACCTTACGGCCCACTATAACCACTCAATGCTTAATGTACTAGACTCTGTGGCACCACTCCAGCTTAAAAGAATGTCTTCTAAATTCTCCAAACCGTGGTTCAATGATAGTCTTAATTCCGAAAGAACAAATCTAAGACTTGCAGAAAGGCTGTGGAGATCCCATCCCTCCCTTGAACATCTCTACCATTTGAGATCCCTGAGAAGCATATATAATAAACGCATCAGATGCTCGAAGGCCACGTTCTACAGAACTCAACTAGAGCAAGCAAAAAACTGTCCCAAAAAATTGTTCGAACTCATCAAGGCCCAAGCTAACAATCATCCTAATCTCTCATCACTGGGTCAAGGGTCATTGCCGAACTGTGAAGAATTTGCCGATTTCTTCACGGATAAGACTATCAAGATTGAAACTGAATTACGCTCTGCCCTTGATCACCTCTCGATCAGTCCACTGATCTCCTTCCGTCCCCAAGGGTTGGACGTCACTGACCCTGCGCTGCCTTACCTCCCCAAAAACAATGCATCCTGGAGTCTGTTCCAAACCTTGGATGAATGCACTATACGCAAAATGCTATCGACTTTGAAACCTTCCAATCACTACAACGACCCTCTGCCATCAAACCTTTTCCCGGAAGTGAGATTCTCAATACTAACACTTTGGACTACGATCGTCAATGCATCACTTCGACAAGGTGCTATTCCCGGATTGCCTTAAATCGGGCCAAGTTACCCCGATTCTGAAGAAACCATCTGCTGATCCCACGGACCGTCATAACTTTCGCACAATCACTAACATCCCCACCTTGGCAAAGCTCCTGGAGAAATGTGTGCTCGCCCAACTCTGTAACCACATCGACCATTTCCAACTCCTGGACCAATGCCAATCTGGATTCCGCCCGGGCCATAGTACAGAGTCTGCGCTAACGCACATTGTTGACGATGCGCTAAGAATGTTGGACCATAATGAGTCATGCCTATTGATCCTTCTTGACCTTTCATCAGCATTTGATACTGTCAAACATGATAATCTAATTGACCTCCTGGAACACAGGATGGGGTTGTCTGGGCCTGTTCTAAACTGGTTCTCTTCATTCCTGCAGAACAGATCCCAAAGCTTCAAGGTGAACCAATCCCTGTCCCAGCCTACACCGGTCACTCTGGGGGTTCCCAGGGCTCAGCGCTCTCCCCCACGCTCTTTAACCTATTCATGGAGCCTCTGACAGAAATTCTGAAATCATCCAGCATTCACTATCACATGTATGTGGATGATACCCAACTATACCTGAAGATCGCCGCACTGGAGGACATTCAATACCTCAACTCAGTCCTGCTGGAAACACAATGCTGGCTGACACGTAACCACCTGAAGCTGAATGCTCTGAAAACGGAATTCCTCCTATTCTCACCCCTCAAACAAATCTCTGGTCATGGAACAATGGTTGAATCAGCTTACTGCTCTTAACTGTAGACCTCACCTCGTTGATTCGGCATCTTCTCTGGGTATTATATTAGACAAATGTCTGAACATGCAGAAGCACATTAGTTCCCTCACCAAAGGAGCGAACTTCCAACTCGGCATCCTAAGAAAACTCAAACCCTTTCTCCCTGCTCATGACCTAAAGGTTGCAGTTCAAGCATTAGTGATCTCAAAGCTGGACTATGGTAGCGCAACGTTGTGTGCCTTGCCCAGAGTGAAGACGGCTCCTCTTAGGGTTGGCCTCAATTCGGCTGCTAGGCTCGTGACTGGCACTAAACAATACAACCATATTTCTCCAGATTTGCTGGCCCTGAATCGGCTTCCATATGAAGCTCGGATAAAGTTAAAAATTGCATGCATGGCACACAAAGCCATGCGCTTCAAGACCCCGCTTTACCTCGCTCAGAAGCTTGAGCTCTCATGTGGTTCGGGAGCCTCCAGAAGTGCCAGCACCCTATTGCTCAAACCACAAAAATTCAAGAAAAAAAAGACCTACAATCGAGCCTTCTCAAGTATGGCTCAGAGGATCTGGAACTTCCTTCCCCCCGAAGTCAGTTGATGAAGAAATTTCTGCCTCAGTCAGGCCTCTCCATTGGTCACTGGGGCCATAGACGTTGATTTGTGGTCCAGCTGCCTGGCTCATGAGATTGTCAGACATTTTATGACTGTGAATTTTTCGCTTTGTTGATTCTGTTTTGTTTGCTTGTTCCCCTCTTGATGCATAAACTGTAAAGCGTTCTGATACCCTCGGTGGTCATGTTCGCGCTATATAAAACTTTCAAAATAAAATAAATTGAAAGCATTTCTTCCCTCTGTCAAGGGGAAGTTGGTGCAGGTGTTCACGGACAACACCACAGCCATGTGGTACTGCAACTAGCAAGGCGGGGTGGGGTCGTGGACCCTTTGTCGAGAGGCCCTGCGTCTCTGGGCATGGCTGGAACAGCAGGGCAATAACCCTGGTGGTTCAACACCTGGCAGGTTCTCTGAACGCCAGGGCGGATGATCTCAGCCGTCGATGCCTTCAGTATCACGAATGGCGTCTCCAGTCGGAAGTGGCACAAGGTCTCTTTCAACAGTGGGGAGAACCTCGGTTAGATTTGTTCGCCTCCGAAGAGAACGCGCAATGTCAGCTGTACTGCGCGCTGGAGTTTCCAAGGCGGCTATCGCTCGGCGACGCCTTTCGTCGCAAGTGAAGCTCAGGCCTGTTGTACGCCTTTCTGCCCATACCACTCCTACCCAGGGTTCTGAAGAAGATCAGGAGCGACCGGGCCCAAGTCATCCTTGTGGCACCGGACTGGGCAAGGAGAGTCTGGTATCCAGAGCTTCTGAGCATGAGTGTCGATCCTCCGATCAGGCTGCCCCTTCGGGCGGATCTTCTGTCGCAGCAACAGGGGAGGGTTCTCCACCCAAACCTGTCAACTCTGCGCCTCCATGCGTGAAGATTGAGCGGTGGCAGTTGATGGCCTTTGACCTTCCTCCCGAAGTCTGTAGTTTTATTCTGGCGGCCAGACGGCCCTCCACTAAGTCGGTATACGCCTGCCGTTGGCGGAAATTTGTATTATACTGTACAGAAAGGTCTATTGACCCTCTTTCTGCTCCTCTTTCTACTGTCCTTTTGTTCATTCTAACCCTTGCCCAGCAGGGCTCTGCTTTGGGAACTCTCAAGGGTTACCTTTCTGCTCTGTCCGCTTTTTTGTGGCTGCCAGATCAACCCTCTCTCTTTGTTAATAGATTTCTGAAAGAGTTGGTTCATTTATTTCCACCTACACCCTTTGTTATGCCACAATGGGACCTTAATTTGGTCCTCACTTATCTGAAGTGCGCTCCTTTCGAGCCTTTGCACAATTGTCCCCTCCGGCTGTTGACCATCAAAACAACCTTCTTAGTTGCAATTACATCAGCTCGGAGGGTGAGTGAATTTGTTATGTTATGTTATGTTAATTGGATTTGTAGAGCGCAACGGTTACCCTGAGGTGTCCTGGCGCTATGTACTGCCTGAGGGATAGCGGAGATGGCGGTCATTGAGTAAACAGGCGTTATCCTGCTCGCCCCCTTATCTTATGTCCTTTCCGGACAAGGTGGTGCTTCGCACCAGGGCATCATTCTTACCAAAGGTTGTGACCCCATTCCATCTGGGTCAGTCCATTACTTTGCCCACCTTCTTTGCTCCCCCACATCCCTCTAAGGAGGAGGAGCGTCTCCACCGACTGGACCCAAAAAGAGCGTTGTCGTTCTACCTTGACCGCACAAAAGAGTTCCGGGTGGATGACCAACTCTTTGTGGGGTATGTGGGAGCAAAGAAGGGAAAGGCAGTGCAGAAAAGAACCATCTCTCGCTGGGTTGTTTTCTGCATTAAAATCTGTTATGCCTTGGCGAAGAAGCAGCCCCCTGAGGGATTAAGGGCCCATTCCACCAGGGGAAAGGCAGCGACTACGGCCTTGGCACGGGGTGTCCCAGTTCAAGACCTCTGTCAGGCAGCGACGTGGGCATCATTGCACGCGTTCGCAAAACATTATTGCCTTGATGGTCAAGTGCGCAGGGAGGGGCACTTTGCCCGCTCAGTCCTGCAGGACTTTTTAGTCTAGCTCATGAGTCCGCAACCCACCGCCGGGATGGTATGGCTCGGGTATCTGATTCAAAGGTAAGGAATCTGCAGCTAGAAGTCTCTATCAGATGCACAAGTTACTTACCTTCGGTAACGCATTATCTGGTAGAGAATCTATCTAGCTGCAGATTCCTTACAGCCCCACCCATGCCGCCCCGCTTTGCGGACTGATGTTGTAGGTCTAGGGTTACTCCCCTTTCAGGGCCCTAGTTTTGCACACGTTTTCGTCAGTCACTTCGTGGCTCTGCGCTTCTTCCGTGGAAAAAACGAAAAATACCGACGTCCGTGCGCCTGGGTGGCGCCTATGTAGGCACCGCGACGTCATAACCGACACCAACGACGTCGCGCGGAGCCGAATGGAGCCACCCGACGTCGCGCACAAGGGGTATTGCTCAGCAAAAGATTCCAGATCCAGCCTGACGCCTGGGGAATTCAAAGGTAAGGAATCTGCAGCTAGTAGCAGATAATGCGTTACCGAAGGTAAGTAACTTGTTCATATATGTTCATGAATACTAACATGCAGCTAATGTTGATGTGACCCTTCAAAAATATTAGTGTCTTTGAATTATGAAAAATTATCACAGATGTTAACATATGCGCCTAAGTTAGGGTTACTAGTAACTGTTTGTGAACATTTGTGATGATGTTTGCAAAATAAAGGTTGTTTCTTGTCTACAGATGATGACCAGCTCCCACACTGCCTCATCCTGCTCTTCTATTTTTTAGAAAACTAAACAATAGCACTCATAGGTATCCTTCAAAATAACAAGAAAGAATGTACGTGGTTAAATAACCCACTGCATCTAATGCTATCACCATATATTCAAGTCTCAGACCACCATAATGATTATAATAGTCTTTATCAAGTTCATTCAAAAAGGGAAATTACAAGAAACTTTTTGATCATATAATTATGAATAAAAACGTGCAAAGTGATCTAAGAACCACATAAATACTCATACAGAAAATATGTGTTTCGTTTAACAAACAAAATTGATTTACACACAGAATCACTCAACTAACAGATCATACACTTGGGGTCCATTTAAAAAACAGAAGAGTGTAACTTTATCATACTCCCCTGCTGGTTCTGATGATTCTTATCCCCAAGAAGGGACCAGCTGTGATCTAGGTGCTTTCATCCTGCAACCATTTTTGGCCAGAGGACAAGGGGAAGAGGCAAGCAATGACTGGCGTGGGAAGATCAACACACCAGACGGAAGTACTACAGATGGGGGCCGGAGGGCCCTTAGTAATAGAAAGAAATTATTTGAGGGTGAGTCAGACCATGAGCACGGGTGTTCAGCCAGTGCCAATCTTTAATTTATCCCAACATATTTAATCGTCAGCAGAGGTATCTCTTTTGAGCACTGGCCTTTCCTTTGTCATTACAGAGAAGGCTCTACAAGTAGCATTACAGAAATATTTCTGCAGAATCTGGCTGAAGTTATTCTTTGCAAATAAAGATGATTTTACCAACAGTTCAGTAACAGAGTTAAGACCCCATCTACCTTCTTTCTTCCAAGTGTCTGTATGCCTCCTGAACTTCTCTCTTTGAAAAGATTGGTCCTTAAAGACGTTAGACAACTTAGACAAGAAAAGAAGCTCATACCATTCAATATTTCCTGAAAAAGCACTACATCATCTTAGACAAGATGATAATATTGTCATCAAACCGGCGGATAAAGGGGGAAGAATTCTCCTCCAAGAATTTGATGATTATGAAGCTGAGATTTTAAGACAACTTGCTGATTCTCGACATTACACCAAGCTTACACACAATCCCCTAGAATCCATTAGGAAGAAGATTTAGAGGGCGACTAAGAAAGCACAAGAGGATGGCTTCCTTAGTTCAAAAGAGTAAGAATTCCTCAACCTGGAACATAAGAGAATGCCTGTGCTATACACTCTTCCCAAAATACACAAGAGCATAGAAAGGCCTCCTGGTAGACCTATAGTGTTGGGGTGTAGGTCTGTTCTTGAATCTTTGGGTCACTATATCAATGTATTTATTAAAGATGTGGTCCCATCCCTAAAAACATATGTACGTGACAATACCTATATGATCAATTTGATACAAGGTATTACATTTGACCTCTTAGATGAATTATTGGTAACCATTGACATAACCTTACTGTATATCAATATACTACAGCAAGAAAGCATTCTAGTTATTGAACGCATTCTTGAAGCACGACCCGACCAGTTACATGCCCCACTGAGTTCATTATTGAACGTTTGACCGTTGCTTTGACCTCTAATTATTTTCAGGCAGCCCGAGAGATCGACCCTACATGTGTAGCTGAGGAGGAAGTGACTCAACCTGGCAAGCAAACCGCTTTGTGCACCACGTTTTATCATTTGTATCCATTTCTGCATTTGTCCTCTATGGCCTGCTGCTTGCGGTGGTCCAGCAGGGGTTACTAATGGAAATATTGTAATTGCAAATAAGTGATTCACAATTTGAAAATGTAGATGCACTTACATTGAATTCTAAAAGTTAGTTCAGTTTTCCTTAAGTATTTAAAAAGGGGAGTCACTGGTCATTGTTCGCTCACTGCAGTTATGTCTGTGGGACAAGGAACCTATAAGGTGGTATATGTTAGAGCATCTTAATTGACCTGCCCATTTTGGCTTTTGAATCTGCTTTACGTATCACTTCATTTTGAGCAATTTGACCAGTATTTTGACACTGTTGACCTTCAGCACTGCTTTTTCTGTTGTTCAAGGAAAGTCAGTTTCGGATTTCTGAGGGCCTGTAGCTTAGTGCACTAGTTAATTCACTGTAGGGATTTGTGTTTGCCCCCCTTGTTCACAGGTCCCTGTCATACCCACACACTACTACTGAGCTGAGTAACTATATACTCCTGGTACATAGCACCAAAACACCCCTATGCAGCACCAAAACACCCCTTGGGAATGAACATATGCTTTGCAAGTGCTTGTTGTGGTATGTTTAGGTATTTGGCATACCACTGCTTGCACCCTTTTCCACATTCTCCTCTGCTGTAGGTGTACATGGCTGCAACCTAGTTGCCTTATTGCCATGGCGTTGCTGATCCCAGGTTTGGCATAAACGCCCTACAGAAACTTTTCACATCATATACCTTCTTTTCTAACCACAATTTTGAATAGAACAAGAAAGATGGGAAATTTCCACTCACCTTCAAAGTTAGCCTTGTTGTTCATATTCAAAGCTGCATAACAGCCAGCCAGCCAACATAGTTGTGGTCAGCATGGATCTAAAGTCTTTTTCATAAAAGTCCGAATCACAGGACCTTGGCCCGTGCTGATCTACACGTAGAGGCAATGATGGCTGTTAGGTGTATGCTCAGTCCTGAAGGGAGAGTTTAGTTTGTTTATGAGATGTTGTAGGCTAGTAATGAGAACCGGACCCTGCATAGTGCTGTTGCCTCTGGTTGCCTTCTGCCAATAGACCTTTTGCCAGAGTGATTCTGAGGAAATGTTCGAAAGGGCTCATTGATAAGATGAAAAGATGAACCTTTTCATTTGCAGATGGTGATCTATACTTAGGAGCTATGTTAATTTTCCATGTTGAACAAAGGCAGCACAGTATTGTTCTAAAAATAGACAACACTACTGTTTGTGAAGCACTTAAATTATGGTTCTGGTTTGCAGCGTTCTCAATCCCTCTAAAAGAGGCCTTCGCAGAAATCATTTGAAGAAGTCCTTCTAGCATTTGAGGCTCTTACCTTTACTGATGACTTGTCTGTTGCTGCATTTTCATTTTTCACCTGTTTAAATAGGATGGTTTCCTCTCATGCATTTTGTAAAAATATATACAGCAGCAAAGAGTATCCAAAGCTGCCAGATATCCCATGCAGGCATAGGTGAAAATAGCAGGAAGAAAAAGTGACTGACCAGAGGGAAAATGTAGTAATTCATTTCCTTAATTGATTTCTTTCCAATACAACCTATAGAATCTAAGAAATATTTAACAGAACATCCCATTCTAATCTGCGACGGCTCCTCCGATAAGGCGGAGGAGCGTCCCCCTACGGCTTCTGAGCAGTGCAAAAAAGGAAAAATAAAATGATAATAACGTTATCATTTTATTTTTCTGCACAGGCTCGGTTCGTGTCATTTTAGGTGAGGAGCTAAGCTGTCCAGGGCAGGGGGAGGAGTGGTTGGTGCACTTCCTAAGTGCGCATGATAGTTTGGCCGGCCGTCTTGTGCCGGCCAAACCATCATGCGCACTTAGCATGTTCTCCACCCGGCTGTCTTGCAAGGCCGGGTGGAAAACATGCACAGGCTCCCAGTCCCTGTCTGAGCACCGAACCACAGCGCTCAGACCAATCACAACGCTGCTGTCATGCTGGTGATAGCAGCATAGTGATTGGCTGGGGGATTCTGGGAGCCTGTGTGCTTCCGGGACTCTGAGTCAGGAAGAGACAGAGGACGGAAGAGAGTTAACTTTTTTTTATCCTCCCGCTACCCCCGTTCCATAGCAGCTGCCACCGATTCTAATGCATTAATGTTACAGTAGACTTACATCCACAGCCTGAGTGAAGCAGCGGGTTCCAGTCGTAGTGAACCTCAGACTGCGTGATTGAGCCGCAGGCAGATTGCCTGCCCCACAGTTAAAGTTGATTCTGTGGCATAATATTTACATATACATACTTTGTTAGTATATTAAAATTGGCAGTTCAATAAACAATTACACCAGCGTGTATACACTCTTAGACAAGATTTGCCTCCGCCCAGTACATTCGAATACGTCCTAATATATAAATGAGGGTCTTTGAGCACGTGGATATTTTTCTTCTATTGCGCACCTTTTTATTCCATCAGTTTTTGTCATTTTGAGGGATCATAAACAGTCAACAGATGTTTTACGATAGCGTATCACTTCCTCAGGGCCAATCATATACATATATATTTAAATAACAATATGTTCAAACAAACAAAAACAATTTCTTAGATCACTGTATCATCTTATACAAAAACATTCATAGAATCCATTTACAAAAGAAAATTTTCCTTTACCTTACACTTCACCAACTCTAATGTTCTTTCGTGTTGATTCATCAATGATATGTTTCTGGCATGATAAGGAGATTTTCAAAGCTGTTTGATTAAGTACTTTTACAATGTAAACCTTATTAAACGTCGCAGAGGTAATATCACTTTCTTCGGCCCTCAGTTTTAGTTTGACATATTTTTATTGACTTGTTAAAATGTAACTCATATGTAATGCGTATATGAATGCATTATAAAAAAGCAAACCATAACAACATTTTTGCTTTCTGGTTCACAAGGACATAAACATAATAAGTAAATAACATGGCTACCTGTTAACCACCTGGAACCAGGGCAATGGAAGGAATACAGATCAGCCGTTTCTTGTGGAATACCTGAATTATGCAGACAACAAATGTTCCGTTATATTTAGTCATTTGAATAATCAGCATTCAGCTGAAGTAAAAAGTAGAAGCAACAATGATAATTGCCGTAGAACAAATTGCAATAAATACATAACACAATTCATCTCGACAGTGCAGAAAAGTTGTAGAAAACAGAAGTGTGGCTAACACAGAGAGGCAATGGGTCATTTAATTAATTTTTATAGTAGTGTTTGTACTAAATTGTAGGTATCCAAACAGGGTTATAGAATTAATTTGAAAGAGATACAGTTGTCTAAGACGTGGGTGGCGTTTTCACCCATGGTAGTTCAAAAGATCATCATCAGAACAGTGAATTAAAGATCTTAAGCTATAGTTGACGTAAGTTGTTAAAATGAGATATAACCATAAATCCAGGTATGTCATTTATGGACAGCATCAAGGGATCACCTGATCAGTGTTACACCACACCGGGTCAAACTGATGATCTAAGATGGAGCATCTCTGAATTTGAAGGTGAAACATGATTTATAAAAGCATAATTTATGCTCAAGACCTCTTCATGACGCTGTATAGGAAGGTTTATTTATTTTGCAAAGAGCCACGTTTTCAGGTTCTTTCTGAACCTAGCTCTATTAGGTTCAGAGCGAAGAGGTAGGTGAAGAGCGTTTGAAAGTTTGGCTCCTGAAATAGCTGCAGAACCTTCTCCCAGCCAAGTGGTGCAGTATCTGGGGGGCAGAATTTGAAAACCATTAGAAGACCTAAGTACTGGGACGTGAACATTTAATGGTTTCTGGAGACTGAGTGTGCCTGATTGAAAGGCAAACACAAGGAGATGATGGACGGAGCGCTGAAACTTTTCAGACACTCACCCCCAGTCACAGATCTGGGTTTAATCCATCATCGTTCTTTAGCTCACTTCACCACCCGAGTTCAGACACAGCTATATGTAAATCAGTCTTGACCCCGTGCCTCATGGGAACTGTCTAGCCTGAACTGCCAAGCCATGTCTCCTCTGGACCGGAAACAAGCATCCTGGGACCGGTTCCGGGGTAACTGGGGGTGAGTGTCTGAAAAGTTTCAGCGCTCCGTCCATCATCTCCTTGTGTTTGCTTTGTTCGCCCTAAGTTGGCAGGGTATGCCCAGACGTGGGTCCCTTGCTCACTTTGCCACTGGATTCGGCTAGCATGGCTGATATGGGGTGTTCCCCGAAACCGGTCCCAGGATGCTTGTTTCTGGTCCAGGGAAGACATAGCTTGGCAGTTCGGGCTGTACTGTTCCCATGAGGCACAGGGTCAAGACTGATTTGTGTTGGACTTGGCTTTTTTTGCAGGGTCATCCCAGGACTTTTTGCCTTCCTCCTATATTTTTTCTGGCCTGTTGGTGGTTTTATGACTCTCCGCACTTCACCACTGCGAATCAGTGCTAAAGTGCATATGCTCTCCCTTTGTAAATTGTTGTTATGGATTAGTGATTCCATGATTGGCTTATTTGATTTACTTGTCAGACCCTAGTACAGTGCACTGTGTGTGCCCAGGGCCTGTAAATCAAATGCTGCTAGTGGGCTGCAGCACTGATTGTGCCACCCACAGAAGTAGCCTGTAAAATGTAACTCTGGCATGCCATTGCAGAGCCTGTGGGCAGTCTAGTACTGCCATGTTGACTTTGCAAGTGTACCCACTTGCCAGTCCCTAAACCTTCCCTTTTCTACATATTAGTCACCCCTAAGGTAGGCCCAAGGTACCTCTGTGGGCAGGGGCAGTGTATGTGAAAGGTAGGACATGCCCTAGTGAGTGTGGCATGTCCTGATAGTGAATTACTGCCAATTTCGTTTTTCACTATTGCAAGGCTACCTGTTCCCATAGGACAGAATGGGGAGTTTGTTTATAACATCTTATAGACATAACCGCCCCTGGGAACAAGGTAAGAAAATAAAGTGTAGTATGCCTGAACTCAGAATGTTAAAATGCATCTTTTAGTGAGGGTGATTTTTACATTCTGTGTTTGAAAATACCACTTTTAGAAAGTAGGTATTTTCTTGCCTAACCATCCAGTGTGCCTCTGCTAGGTTTGTGTATTGCATGTTTGGCTTTTGGATGACAGGGGCTGGAGAGGAGCAGTGGCTCCAGAGAGCCTGATGAGTCAGGGATGGGCTGAATAGGCCTGGTCTGCATTTGGAGTGGTGGGAGGAGTAGCACCTGAATAGGGCTGTGCCTGCCTTCCACAATGATGGCTCTGCCCCCCCCCCCGTGGTGTGTCTGGAGCCAGGTCTCACACTGACAATGGAGGTTGTTGTGCACTTGCAAAGTGCCCCACAGAACTGGTTTTGGCTGGGTACAGACACTCTCTGCCTTCAGAGAACAAAGGATTTTTGAGTATAAAAAGAGGGGCCCAGACCCCAGACTTTTAGATCACAACTGGGAAATCAAGAGGAACCTTTGCCAAGGAGAAGAGCCGGAGAAGCTGAGGAGGAATACTGCCCCTGTGCTGTTTGCTTTCTGGGGTTGGCCTGCAGTGGCTACTTGCTGCCAGGGAAAGGCGAAAAGGACTTTGCTGTTTGCTGTGTCCCCTGCTTGAGGAAGATCTCCAAGGGCTTGAAACTGAGCTTGCCTCCTGTTCTGAAGTCTCAGGGACACAAACACTACACCACCAGCTCCCCTGAACTTCCTTGCTGGGAGTTCTGACCTGCAAAGAGGTACCTGCTGTTGTTTTGGACCTCTAAAGACTGTTTTCCGCTGGGAGCTGGAAGAATCCACGCATAGCCCCGGATCGTCGCATCGAGGCGCCAAGTTTGTCGCATCGTTGGGGGACGCAGTAAGAAACCGATGCATCACCTCCTCTCCGGTAAGGAACCGACGCATCACCTCCCCAGCGCAGCAGTAAGGAACCGACTCATCACCTCCCCCGGAGCAAGGAACCGACGCATCACCTTCCCTGAGTGTAAGGAACTGACGCATCACCTTCCCTGCTGCCCGTTTTGTTTGTTTGCGTGACGCATCCCAGGTACTTTGTGTGAAAAGTGTTGCATCTGCAATTTGCTTTGAACCGAACTATTTCTACCATCTGAAAGTCATATTTTTATTACTGTATTGTGGATTATTGTCGTTTGGTCTTGTTATGGTTTAGATAAAGATTACTTATTTTTCTAAACTGGTGTGGTGTCCATTTGTAGTGTTTTCACTATATTACTGTATGTGTTCACAAATGCTTTACACACTGCCTCTGAGATAAGCCTGTCTGCTCGTGCCAAGCTACCAAGGGGGTGAGCAGGGGTTATTTTAGAAGTGTATCCCCCTTACCCTGACTAGAAGCAAGGGCCCCTATTTAGACAAAGGTACCTACCTCTGCCAACTATAGACCCCCATTTCTAACAATTTGCATATAGCTGTGTCTGGGGTGGCGAAGTGAGCTAAAGAATGATGATGGATTCAACCCAGATTTGTGACTGGGGGTGAGTGTCTGAAAAGTTTCAGCGCTCCGTCCATCATCTCCTTATGTTTGCTTTGTTCGCCCTAAGTTGGCAGGGTATGCCCAGACGTGGGTCCCTTGCTCACTTTGCCACTGGATTCAAGCTAGCCTGGCTGATGAGGGGTGTTACCCCGAAACCGGTCCAAGGATGCTTGTTTCCGGTCCAGGGAAGACATAGCTTGGCAGTTCAGGATGGACTGTTCCCATGAGGCTCAGGGTTAAGACTGATTTGCATATAGCTGTGTCTGAACTGGGGTGGCGAAGTGAGCTAAAGAATGATGATGGATTCAATCCAGATCTGTTACTGGGGGTGATTGTATGAAAAGTTTCGGCGCTCGGTCCATCATCTCCTTGTGTTTGCCTAGTGGCAGTTTTGACTCATCTAAGGTAGTGCAGAGGGTTAATATGCCTGATGCAAAGAGTGTGCACTATTCAGATCACAGAACAGTATTTTATGTGCATAGCTCAGTGGGTTACTGGTTTTGTCACAAAGATCCCTTTGTTATTGTGCTGTTTTTTGTCCCAGTCTTTCATTATCCTAATTTTGCTAAACAGGGTTTGTTTGGGTAGAAATAAATTCTTATTAGTAAAGTCAACCCTAACCACTGATACATTCTGAATCCTGAGTTTGTTCTTCACCAGACCAAGCACTCTTTAAAAAAATGACTACCATAATGGATGACATGTGAATCCTACACCTTGTAGTCCGCTTTATCTTATGTAACATTTTCTATACAATGATTTACACACATATGATTCATTGTCTCGGTATGTGTTTGAGATGTAAAATGCTTCGAAACCCTTTGTAACTTAGCTGGCAAATATCAGGGAGTCCAGAGGAAATCACACTGAATAGCCTTTTTGTTAACTATATTTTTCATAAATCACTCTGTAGAGTAGCTAGTGGGACCCCTTAGAGTATGTGGTGCTCTTCATTTTTACTAATAACAGAATATACTTTTTCGTACATAAGAAACCAAGCCTGCGAAGTCGATATTTTTTATTACGTTTTTTTGCACTTTAATATCATTAGCACTGTTATTAAGACTTGGATTCATGCCATCGCTGGTATAATATTATTGAAATTAGATGACAAGCTGACTCTCAAAGCCCTCTCACTACCTCTACAGTAACGCTATAACTGCAGTTCTGTTCTTTTACAAATGCGACATTGCCAGTAGCTGTTGTATGGTAGGCTGTGTGTATTTATTTTTGTACAGCACCCTTCTAGGTTCTTTCTGTGTAATTCCCACGTGTACATAAATAAATGGCTAAAAAATGAAATGGTTTCTTTCCTCTTCACTGATCGGTGACCTCATGTTCCTATCAAGCCATTCTTTTCCAGTGACAGGGTCTCCATCAGAGGGCCCGATACACAATCATAGCACTAATAAACCAAACCAACGTTTGGAAAACAGATGAACTTTTTCTTGCATTAGTAGCCTGAGATCATGTTCTGATTTTTGTACCAAAATCTACTTCTACTTTCGGATTCAGTAAGACGGGGCAATTTACATAGTATAATGAAAATACCTTGACACAAACAATCTATAAAGAATCGTCAGAAGCTATTGATGAACAGTCAAATTGCCCAGACGTTTATGAGCCAGGTACACAAGTGCGAAAATAGTTCATTTTGCTGAAAGTCTGGGAAGACCAGCAGAAACGAGACTGCATGCCCTGTAGCTCAGCAGCATCCTGGCCAACGTACCTATGACATCCAGAGTTTGATTGGCATTTTTCATTAATGTGTGTGTATAGACTTGTGTGGAGTAAAATGCAATATATGCAAACTTGGAGTGGAGAATAGATGGGGATGTCAGAGGAGCATTGATTCTTCTTGACCTCTGTGCTCCTTTCAACACTGTATCTCATACTATTCTCTTCAATCGGCTTCATCAACTAGGACTTTGAGGCAAAGGCCTTAACCAGCATCTTTTGCTAGTAACTGTACCCAGGCAGTTAATAGGCCTCTTTTTCTTTTCCCACCAAAGCATCAAACTTGCGTGGTTCCGCAGGGCTCATCATTGAATCTGACTCGCTTCAGAATTTTTCTTGCTCCTCTGGCTGTTCTTATTCGATCTTTCAGTTTTACCCTCGTGCCCTATGTAGAGGACACCCAAGTAATCTCCTCTTTCCAAGGAAGCTTGGGCAGTCTTCAAGAGAAATCTTGCCAATGTCTCTGTGATGGCATCCAGAATGCAAGAAAATTCGCTAAAACTAAACAGTGGTAAGATGGAAGATGTTATATTTGGTCCCAGGGTGGTGGTCAGAGGAGTTTTGCTCAACCTGTGTTGACTGCTAGAAATGTTTTTGTCATTTTTTATCACACTTTCTCCTTTTCAGGACAAATAACTAGAATTTCCACCTCTTGCTTCTATTGTATTCGGATGTGGAGGAAAGCTGTTTCTGTCTTCACCAGGGACTGCATTAAACCTGTAATCTAGTCCATCATAGTGTTTCATATTGACTATTGCAATTAACTGTAATTGAGTCTTCCTTACTATTTGGCATCTCAACCTGAATGTTACCACCAGACTACTCTTAGATTTAGCTCTACTAATATCTTTCACTTTCATCTGTCAGCACTGCGCTAGCTTCCAGTAATTAAGGACCTGTATTTAAATCACTCTACATCTGCTGTTATGAGTTCACATTATAGGCCCGAATAGGAACAGCACCATTTTACAAGCTCATGTTTTTAAGTCACCTTCTTTGCTGAAACACAATGACAATTGACACACATTTGCTTGCATGCCTGTGCAGGACAATATTTTCTGAATTAGCTTTGCTTACATATCCACTTCAAGCTCATGTTTTTAAGTCACCTTCTTTGCTGAAACACAATGACAATTGACACACATTTGCTTGCATGCCTGTGCAGGACAATATTTTCTGAATTAGCTTTGCTTACATATCCACTTCGTCTTCATATTATCAAAGATCTTGAACATTCTGTACAAGGGCTAAGTTCACTGATTAAAATATTGTTTGTTATTGTCTGTTTGACGCCTAAGGTAGCACAAAAGTATCAACAATAGCGGCCTGACTGGGACTTTGGCATGGCAACATGGGTGATGTTTATTATATAAACACATCACTCCCTTGTTTAGTTAGAGGAGCATTTTGCTGACACTGAGAGGTCGCCCATGCTGGAATTCCAGCCCAGCTGATTTCTGTTTACCTCTTGCGAGGGATGATGCCCAGCTCTCCACCTAGACGGGCACCCTGATGACACTTAGCAGGTAACGGGGGAGAAAGATCACCCTACAGGGATTTGGCAGATTCACCCACCCTGGGCACACTAGGTTAGGTAGCGCTTTTTTTAAAATTTATTTTTATTTAGCGCTAACTAGGAGTAAAAGTTTACAGTACTTTTATGCAAACATATATTCTCTGTAAACAGCATGATGGTTGAATTATTTATCTTCAACATTCTCGTAATGCTGATCACACTATTCTGTTTCCTTCTATTGATTATTGTGGCGCACATATTTTACTCAAGCATCACACTGTTTCAATAAATATTGAAACGTCATGTTGTGTATTTCTTGTGCATCTTTTTGGGTATGCATGAGTAAACAAGCGAAAAGGCTCTAGATCTGTTGCCACGATTTCCTTGGGGAGTACATTTCATTAATTCTTTCACCAATGATAATGGAATTTGTGAATCACAATGAAGCCTTATGCAGAAGCCAGGGACAGCATGAGTAGAGAGAAATAAAAAATTCTTGTACCCTGTAGAATGTGCAGGCATAGTCCAGTGGCATAACGAAACTTGAGGGGAGCCCCCCTGCAAAGTACAGGGAGGGACCCCCTCCGGACTCAGTCAAGAGCTCTCAGGCCAGGACGCTGTGCTGAGAGGGCCCCCTGGAGCTTGGGGGCCCATGTTACGCCACTGGCATGGTCCTTGCTTAAACACCTGACAATATTTATATTTGTTCCTCTTTAGCAGTCATTGCAATAAATGAATGTACCACTTTATTGTTCAGTGAAGCAATGGTCGTCCATTGTCCACAATACTTTAAACCGCTTTCTACTATCTGCCCCACTTAAGGCTAGCCTTTTAACGTATTTCAGATTATTTTACAGCTAAATGATTTGCCGAATGCTTCTTCTCCACCTGTTACTCTTCTTTTTTTAATTTTTTTATAAATTTTATTAAATTCCAGAAAACAAACTTGATACATGTCATGACATTTTCTTCTTGAGTTATACAAAATACTTCAGGAATATGGAGAGATAAAAAAGATAAAATACAAAGTTCATTCAATAAATACAAGAAAATAGCCACTCAAATCAACTCATAAGTTAAAGTCTTATAGAGAGAAAAAAAGTGCTTGTGCAATAAATAGGGTGCCAGATGCAAGCATCATTAACAAACATGTTGCCAACCAGTCATCACAGATAAAGGGACTGAGTTACGAAACCCCTGCCTGCCACTGACCTATTAGTTAACGAACCTTGCAATTGGGGCCCAAATTCTTTGCCCTAACTCCTTTTTTTTTTCCGGCCCCTTAACTTGTACACTGAAGATTCAATATTCTAGATAGCCAATATTCTAGATCGCCAATTAGAAAAGGTGGGAGGGTCAGGGCTTATCCACTGAGAGGTAATACATAGACGAGCGATAGCCATTGCTATGAATAAGAAGCCTAACTCTGGCCTTATTCTTTTATTTGTTTCTGCACTATCTGCTAATCCCAGAATTAAGAGAGCTGGTGTAATTTGTACCGGAAAACCTAAAATCATGGTTAAAAAGGCCTCCAGCTCCTGTAAGAAAAGATCCATTTTGGGGCAGGAATAAAACGTGTATAGTATCAGCAGCATGTAAACCACATCTATTACATTTCCCTCCCCCTTACCATTCCATTTAGCTATCTTTGCTGGTGTGTAATAGAGATTGAAAACAGACATAAAGTGCTGGCTCCTAAGACTCCGAGTTAACAGCACTTGATTCGCTAGCTCCAATTAATCCTCAATATATATTGATTCAATTCCAAGTCTATTTTCCCATTTCGCATTCTGCGTATCAATGTCATCTGGGGAAGCTTGAATTAAAATTTGATGGATCTTCCCAATCCGGGGCCTATCCCTCACTGTCTCCACCAGGGGTATTTTTTCCGATATCATCTCTGCCCTGTTCTCCTTTCCCCCAAGATAACTCCGTATCTGCAAATATTTAAAAAATTCTTTTTTCTCCACCCCAAACTTTTCCTGCAAATTCGAAAATGACAAGAGTTGCCCTCCCCTACACAAATCACCCAAGGAGCTGATCCCCTTTTTCTCCCATCTAAAAGTGACTTGGTCCTGAAAGATTGATGGGAGTAGCCCCGAAGCAGAGCATGGAGTATAAGCATTAAGATTGGGGATCTTCAATTTCCGCCGTACTTGTCTCCATACTCTATAAGCAACTTTCAATGTTTTGAATTTAGTTTTTTTTATAATAACTGTGTTCCAGTATCCTGACCATGCATCCCTTGGCTCCAGTCCCCATCCCTATTTCATATATGGTCGGCCTGGCCTCTACTGGTACCTCCGCCTTGTCCCCGAATAATAATATACCTATATGTTGTAAAATAGATGCCCAATAATAAAACAGAAAGCTAGGAATTGCGTATCCGCCCCGCTGTCTTGGGAGGGTCAGCCATTTGGCCGCCCTTCTAGGTTTACGATACCCCCATAAAAATCTCTGACACCCCCTGTCCATCCTTGCTAGAGAGGACAATGAAAATTCTACAGGGACAGTTCTAAAAATGTATAAAAGCTTTGAGAGGATTGACATTTTGATAACATTGCTTCGCCCAAATAAAGATCGGTGCAGATGGTTTAGCCTTTCTAGTTTTTTACTCACATTGTCCATTATTGGGATAATGTTCAAATCCGGGATTTTCTCTACGGCCGCTGTGATCTTTACCCCTAGATATGTTGCCTCCTGAACAACCGGCAGGCCTCCAGATCGAGCAGCCCTGGAGCAGAGGATCTGTGTTTTCTCCATATTTAGCTTGTATCCTGATAAGGTACCGAACTGATCAGCTAAAGACTTTACCTCTGGGAGTGCCGAGACGACATCAGCGGTGAGCACTGCAATGTCGTCTGCATATGGCAGTGCCCTATAGTCGGAGCCATTGACCTTTACTGCCTTGATGCTAATATCCTGCTCTAAATTTTTAAGAAAAGTGTCAATGTAGAGGGCGAAAAGCAGAGGGGAGCACGGACACCCCTGCCTCGTTCCTCTACTAATATCAAGCTCCTTTGAATCCTGCCCTGATATGCGAATTACAGCTTTCGGTGAGCGATATAATGCCTTAATCGCCTGAATAAATTGGTCGCAAATTCCCTTCCATTGCAAGACATACCACAAATATCGCCAGGATACCCTGTCTAACGCTTTCTCCGCGTCCAACAGGACTATCCCTAGCGGTGACTCCGTGGCCTGAGCCCAGTCCAATAGGGCAATAACTTGACGAACATGGTCTGTCGTGTCCCTACCGGGAATGAACCTGTGTTGGCGAAGTGATACCAAAGGGATGATGACCTTACCTAACCTGGCTGCAAGTATTTTCGAATAGATCTTACTATCCCAATTTATAAGTGAAATAGGTCGATATGATGCTGGAGCCAGGTCAGGCTTCCCTTTTTTCTTGAAAACAACTATAGTTGTCTTCTGCCATGAACTAGGGACCTGGCCCCTTTGGGCCAGCTGAAATATTTGTAACATTTCTTGCCACAAAGCTTTTGAGAATACCCTATAAAATTCAAGGGGAATGCAATCGGGACCGGTAGCCTTGCCAAGAGCTAGGGAAGTTAAGGCAGTCTCAAGCTCTTACCACGTAATCGGGGAGGCAAGAATTTCATTTTGTGCCTCTGTGATCCCCGCCGTTTCAAGGCCCCTAAAAAAATCTTCCAAAGATTACCCCCATGGAGGAGACGCTCCCTCAGTATACAGTTGTTCGTAATAGTTTTTAAATACATTTAAAACTTCTGTTGGGGAGTCTTGAATTTGATCTAAATGATCCCTGATTTTCCCAATTCGATTGGCCACCTCTCGTTGTCGGAGACGATTTGCCAAGACCCGCCCGGTATTCTCCCCTAATTCATATAACTCAGACCTATACTGTGCATATTTGGTTGCACCTCAGTTCCAATTTGATGATGCATTTTAGATTTAATAATCGCGATTGCCTGCTGACAATCCTTGATCCTATGCCCCATAATTACTTTCTCCATAAGTTCTAACTCTGCGGTTTTTAACTGATCAAACCAATTCCCGATTTCCTTCTGCAGAGCTTTCTGTTGGGCGATGGAAAAACTCAGGGTCTCCCCTCGAAGCCCTGCCTTAAAAGTATCCCAGACTATAATTTCAGGGGCTGAGCCCCTATTAATATAAAAAAATTCCGAAATCCACTTAGCCATGTGTTCACGAAATAGCTGGTCGCCCAAAAGTTTTCTTTCAAAGGTCCAGGGCCTCAGTACTCTAGTAACGCCTGTTCGTGGGAATTCAACTACGAGGGGGTTATGGTCTGAGATGACCATTGGAAAGGTCTCTATTTTGCTTATTTCGGGCAGTTGTTCTGTGATAAAAAAATAGTCCACATGTTACTCAATGCTGTTAATTCATCTTTGAAAGAATGATTGGGGCTGCTGATATACCCAGGGTCCTGGATATAGTGTCAGTAAGTCAGTGGTTCCATTAGGTAAATTTCTCATTCAATTCTGTTTGAAGGATAAACCAGCTATACCCAAAGGATTTAAGAAGATTCCTCTATTTATACTATAAGTGAATAGCACAAATGCTGGTACAAATAGAAACTCACAATATCTAAATATATTAGGATCACTATTTAAAAAGCAGACAACATATCAAACTAGTAGAAGGTGCTACATGAATGTGTAAGGTAACAGCACAGTGCTCATGTGAGTCAAGCATACAGAGAGTGATAAAAAGGAGTAGAGCACGTTGGAGGAATAACAGCTGTCATTAGATTATAAAAGCGGGGAGACCAGGGTGAGTCAACTGCTAATTTCATGGGTATTGGACATCAACTTTTGCTTTCGGTAGCAGACTTATTTTACTTTTGTCATCTAGTGGCTGACTAAACCAGAGACGGCCTTCTAGTCTGGTCCCTTGAATAGACTTTGCACCTTTGCTTTTTTTAGTTTGAGATTTTCCACTTTCCTAGGTCAAAACTTGCTGTCCACCCACTTATTCCAGTCCTTGAGAACTTTGACCTGTCTTACCCATTAATGGGAAGCTTTCTGGTGTAATATTAATCAATTTACTGCTTATTTTCTGTTGATTTCATTCTAATTTACTTTGATTATGACTCTGGGACTGATTTAGAGAGTGAAGGCTAGGTATAAACATTGTCAATCAATCAATCAATCACGGCATTTATAGAGCGCGCTACTCACCCGGGAGGGTCTCAAGGCGCTGGGGGAGGGGGTAAGTTACTGCTCGAACAGCCAGGTCTTGAGCTGCTTCCTGAAGGCGAGATGGTCCTGGGTTCGCCGAAGGTGAGTGGGGAGGAGTTCCAGGTCTTGGCCGCCAGGTAGGAGAAGGATCTTCCTCCGGCGGTGGTTCTGCGGATGCGTGGTACGGTGGCGAGGGCGTGGCTGGTTGATCGTAGCTGGCGTGTGGGCGTGTAGAAGGACATGCGGTCGTTGAGGTACTTTGGGCCCAGGTCGTGGAGGGCCTTGTGTGCGTGGGTGAGGAGTCTGAACGTGATTCTCTTGCTGACGGGGAGCCAGTGCAGGTCTTTCAGGTGTACGGTGATGTGGCTGTGTCGGGGGATGTCCAGGATGAGTCGTGCGGAGGCGTTCTGGATGCGCTGGAGTCTCTTTTGAAGTTTGGCTGTGGTTCCGGCGTAGAGGGTGTTCCCATAGTCCAGTCGGCTGGTGACGAGTGCCTGGGTGACGGTCTTCCTGGTTTCAGTGGGGATCCATCTGAAGATCTTGCGGAGCATGCGCAGGGTGTTGAAGCATGAAGATGAGACGGCGTTGACTTGTCTGGTCATCGACAGGGAGGAGTCCAGGATGAAGCCCAGGTTGCGTGCGTGGTCCGTTGGCTTGGGTGCGGTGCCCAGGGCCGGGGGCCACCAGGAGTCGTCCCAGGCGGAGGGTGATGAGCCCAGGATGAGGACTTCCGTCTTGTCTGAGTTCAGTTTAAGGCGGCTGTTCCTCATCCAGTCGGCGACGTCTCTCATCCCGTCGTGCAGGTTGGCTCTGGCGGTGGTGGGGTCGTTGGTGAGGGAGAGGATCAGCTGGGTGTCGTCGGCGTAGGAGATGATGTTGAGGTTGTGTCGGCGTGCGATGGCTGCGAGGGGGCTCATGTAGACGTTGAAGAGGGTCGGGCTGAGTGAGGATCCTTGTGGAACGCCGCAGATGACTTCGGTGGCTTCGGATCTGAACGGGGAGAGGCGGACTCTCTGGGTTCTTCCGGCGAGGAACGAGATGATCCATTCCAGTGCTTTCTCTCGGATTCCGATGTTGCTGAGGCGCTTCACTAGGGTGCGGTGGCAGACGGTGTCGAACGCCGCGGAGAGGTCCAGGAGGATGAGGGCAGCTGTTTCCCCGTTGTCGGTTAGGGTTCTGATGTCGTCGGTGGCTGCGATAAGGGCGGTCTCGGTGCTGTGGTTGGCCCGAAACCCGGACTGCGAGGGGTCGAGGGATCCATTCGTCTCGAGGAAGGCGGCAAGCTGTCTGTTGACGGTCTTCTCGATGACTTTGGCCGGAAACGGAAGGAGCGAGATGGGGCGGTAGTTCTTGAGGTCGGTGGGGTCCGCCGTTGGTTTCTTCAGGAGGGCGGTAAGCTCGGCGTGCTTCCAGCTCTCCGGGAAGGTGGCGGTGTGGAAGGAGGAGTTGATGATGTCCCGGAGATGGGGTGCGATGGTGGCGTCGGCTTTGTTGAAGACGTGGTGTGGGCAGGGGTCGGTTGGTGATCCGGAGTGGATGGAGTTCATCGTGCGGGTGGTGTCTTCGGTGTTGATCGGGGTCCAGTTGCAGAGGGTGGTGGTGGCGGGCATTGGTTCGGCGGTAGGGTGCGTTGTTTGTGCGTCGAAGCTGTTGTGTATGTCGGTGATCTTGCGGTGGAAGAACGCGGAGAGTGAGTTGCAGAGGTCTTGCGAGGGGGTGATGTCGTTGTTCCGGCGCTGGGGTTGGAGAACTCTTTGACAATGCTGAAAAGTTCCTTGCTGTCATGGGCGTTGTTGTCCAGTCGTTCTTTGAGTGCCGACTTCTTGGTGGCACGGATCAGCTGGTGGTGTTTGCGGGTGGCGTGCTTGAGGGCGGTCCTGTTGTCTGTGGTCTGGACGAGTCGCCAGGTTTTCTCGAGAGTGCGGCAGTTCTTCTTGGATTCCTTGAGTTCGTTGGTGAACCAAGGGGTTTTCTTGCTTCCGGGTCTGCTGGGAGGGTTTTTTAGTGGTGCGAGGTCGTCGGCGCAGGCGGTCAGCCACTTGGCGAGGTTGCTGGCTGCTTCGTTTGGGTCCGTTGTGTCGGTGGGTGTGTTCTGGCTGAGGGAGGCGGTGAGCTGCTCGGCGGTGATCTTGCTCCAGCTCCGGCGGGGAGCCTGTTGCGGGTGGTGGTGGGTCGCAGTCTTTCTGAAGCTGAAGTGGACGCAGCTGTGGTCGGTCCAGTGGAGTCCGGTGGCGTGGCTGAAGGAGATGTGCTTGCTGGACGAGAAGACGGGGTCAAGCGTGTGGCCGGCGTAGTGGGTGGGCGTGTTCACCAGTTGTTTGAGTCCGAGGTTGGCGAGGTTGTCCAGCAGGGCGGTGGTGTTTCTGTCGTTGTTGTTCTCCAGGTGGAAGTTGAGGTCCCCTAGGAGGATGTAGTCGGCGGAGGGCATGGCGTGCGGGCTGATGAAGTCTGCGATGTCTTCGCTGAATAGTGTGCGTGGTCCCGGGGTCTGTAGATGAGGGTGCCTCGGAGGGTGGTCTTGGGGTCCGTGTGTATCTGGAAGTGTAGGTGTTCGGCGGCGGTGAAGGTCTCGTCGGAGTTAGTCGAGATGCGGATGGTGTTCTTGTGTACGATGGCGATGCCTCCTCCCGTCTGGTTGACGCGGTCCCTCCGGGTGATCTTGTATCCATCCGGGATGGCTATGGCGATGTCAGGCGCTGAGGAGGCGTTCATCCAGGTTTCGGTGAGGAAGGCGATGTCCGGTGCTGTTGCGTCGAGCAGGTCCCAGAGTTCCACGGCGTGCCTGTGGACGGAGCGGGTGTTCAGCAGGATGCATTTCAGGTGGTTGCTGCTGTTGCTCGACTTGGCGGAGGTGGTGCACGTCAGGGGGCAGGTGAATCGGCAGGTTTGGCAGGTGAAGGGTCCGTGGGTGCGTCTCGGTGAGGCTCGGTAGCAGGCAGGGTTCCGGCCGGCATTGAGTGCGGTGAGTGTGGCGGCGTCGTAGGTCCGTCGAGTGGTGTTGCATCGGTGGGATCCAGGGGTTCTGGCGCTGGGCGCGGTCCAGTCGCGGACGGGCGCAGACGGGCTTGCCTTAGGCGCGCCTTCGGCGCGCCAGCGGCGCGCCCGCTGCGCACGTCCGCTGCGCGGCCGTGCAGCGGCCGCCATTTATGGGGAGGTGGGAGGGAGGAGCAGCTGGGAGGCGGGAGGCAGGGGCAGCGAATGGGCAGTCAGGGGGCGGGGCCGCAGGGACGCAGCGGCGGGAATGGCGATAGGCAGCGAGGGGCACAGAAGGAAAAACGGGGGAGAGCAGGCAAATCACGGGCACAACAACAGTGGGGCAGCGAGGGGCACAGAAAGGAAAAAACGGGGGAGAGCAGGCAAATCACGGGTAAACAACAGTGGGGCAGCGAGGGGCACAGAAGGAAAAACGGGGGAGAGCAGGCAAATCACGGGCACAACAACAGTGGGGCAGCGAGGGGCACAGAAAGGAAAAAACGGGGGAGAGCAGGCAAATCACGGGTAAACAACAGTGGGGCAGCGAGGGGCACAGAAGGAAAAACGGGGGAGAGCAGGCAAATCACGGGCACAACAACAGTGGGGCAGCGAGGGGCACAGAAAGGAAAAACGGGGGAGAGCAGGCAAATCACGGGTAAACAACAGTGGGGCAGCGAGGGGCACAGAAAGGAAAAAACGGGGGGAGAGCAGGCAAATCACGGGTAAACAACAGTGGGGCAGCGAGGGGCACAGAAGGAAAAACGGGGGAGAGCAGGCAAATCACGGGCACAACAACAGTGGGGCAGCGAGGGGCACAGAAAGGAAAAAACGGGGGAGAGCAGGCAAATCACGGGTAAACAACAGTGGGGCAGCGAGGGGCACAGAAAGGAAAAACGGGGGAGAGCAGGCAAATCACGGGTAAACAACAGTGGGGCAGCGAGGGGCACAGAAGGAAAAACGGGGGAGAGCAGGCAAATCACGGGCACAACAACAGTGGGGCAGCGAGGGGCACAGAAAGTCAAAAACGGGGGGAGAGCAGGCAAATCACGGGTAAACAACAGTGGGGCAGCGAGGGGCACAGAAGGAAAAACGGGGGAGAGCAGGCAAATCACGGGCACAACAACAGTGGGGCAGCGAGGGGCACAGAAAGGAAAAGGGGAGACAAGCAGACAAAACTGGCACCGGGGCCACAAGCGGAGGGCGATCTTACCTACAGGAGCAGCGGGCAGACAGCACAGGCGGAGCTGTGTGGTGGGGAGCGACCTACCTGGCAAGGTCAAGGGTCGCTCTCCTCACCGTGCAGCGGCCGCCATTTATGGGGAGGTGGGAGGGAGGAGCAGCTGGGAGGCGGGAGGCAGGGGCAGCGAATGGGCAGTCAGGGGGCGGGGCCGCAGGGACGCAGCGGCGGGAATGGCGATAGGCAGCGAGGGGCACAGAAGGAAAAACGGGGGAGAGCAGGCAAATCACGGGCACAACAACAGTGGGGCAGCGAGGGGCACAGAAAGGAAAAACGGGGGGAGAGCAGGCAAATCACGGGTAAACAACAGTGGGGCAGCGAGGGGCACAGAAGGAAAAACGGGGGAGAGCAGGCAAATCACGGGCACAACAACAGTGGGGCAGCGAGGGGCACAGAAAGGAAAAACGGGGGGAGAGCAGGCAAATCACGGGTAAACAACAGTGGGGCAGCGAGGGGCACAGAAAGGAAAAACGGGGGAAAGCAGGCAAATCACGGGCACAACAACAGTGGGGCAGCGAGGGGCACAGAAAGGAAAAACGGGGGAGAGCAGGCAAATCACGGGTAAACAACAGTGGGGCAGCGAGGGGCACAGAAAGGAAAAACGGGGGAGAGCAGGCAAATCACGGGTAAACAACAGTGGGGCAGCGAGGGGCACAGAAGGAAAAACGGGGGGAGAGCAGGCAAATCACGGGCACAACAACAGTGGGGCAGCGAGGGGCACAGAAAGGAAAAAACGGGGGAGAGCAGGCAAATCACGGGTAAACAACAGTGGGGCAGCGAGGGGCACAGAAAGGAAAAACGGGGGGAGAGCAGGCAAATCACGGGTAAACAACAGTGGGGCAGCGAGGGGCACAGAAGGAAAAACGGGGGAGAGCAGGCAAATCACGGGCACAACAACAGTGGGGCAGCGAGGGGCACAGAAAGTCAAAAACGGGGGAGAGCAGGCAAATCACGGGTAAACAACAGTGGGGCAGCGAGGGGCACAGAAGGAAAAACGGGGGAGAGCAGGCAAATCACGGGCACAACAACAGTGGGGCAGCGAGGGGCACAGAAAGGAAAAGGGGAGACAAGCAGACAAAACTGGCACCGGGGCCACAAGCGGAGGGCGATCTTACCTACAGGAGCAGCGGGCAGACAGCACAGGCGGAGCTGTGTGGTGGGGGAGCGACCTACCTGGCAAGGTCAAGGGTCGCTCTCCTCACGTGCAGCGGCCGCCATTTATGGGGAGGTGGGAGGGAGGAGCAGCTGGGAGGCGGGAGGCAGGGGCAGCGAATGGGCAGTCAGGGGGCGGGGCCGCAGGGACGCAGCGGCGGGAATGGCGATAGGCAGCGAGGGGCACAGAAGGAAAACGGGGGAGAGCAGGCAAATCACGGGCACAACAACAGTGGGGCAGCGAGGGGCACAGAAAGGAAAAAACGGGGGAGAGCAGGCAAATCACGGGTAAACAACAGTGGGGCAGCGAGGGCACAGAAGGAAAAACGGGGGAGAGCAGGCAAATCACGGGCACAACAACAGTGGGGCAGCGAGGGGCACAGAAAGGAAAAAACGGGGGAGAGCAGGCAAATCACGGGTAAACAACAGTGGGGCAGCGAGGGGCACAGAAAGGAAAAAACGGGGGAGAGCAGGCAAATCACGGGTAAACAACAGTGGGGCAGCGAGGGGCACAGAAGGAAAAACGGGGGAGAGCAGGCAAATCACGGGTAAACAACAGTGGGGCAGCGAGGGGCACAGAAAGGAAAAAACGGGGGAAAGCAGGCAAATCACGGGCACAACAACAGTGGGGCAGCGAGGGGCACAGAAAGGAAAAAACGGGGGAGAGCAGGCAAATCACGGGTAAACAACAGTGGGGCAGCGAGGGGCACAGAAAGGAAAAACGGGGGAGAGCAGGCAAATCACGGGTAAACAACAGTGGGGCAGCGAGGGGCACAGAAGGAAAACGGGGGAGAGCAGGCAAATCACGGGCACAACAACAGTGGGGCAGCGAGGGGCACAGAAAGGAAAACGGGGGGAGAGCAGGCAAATCACGGGTAAACAACAGTGGGGCAGCGAGGGGCACAGAAAGGAAAAACGGGGGAAAGCATTGGTGATGTAATTTCACCATGGCTCTTATTTTCACAGGAGAATTCACCTCCAGAGAAGCTAACGATGATTCCACAGCACAGTTGGTAATTCCTCTGGTTAAAAGAAATCAGATAGATATTACATTTATGAAATAAATTGCACCACTGTTGTTTTTAGGTGGATTATACATTTAGAACTAAGCCCTGTTACTTTGTTTCTGCACACTAAGATCACTGCACCCTACTTCCATTCTAGACAGTATTGGTTGATTGTTGGATGAGTTGAGAAATACAAGAATGACAACCATAAACAGCATAAAAGCAAATACATGTCATTCATGCTCTTCTTCCTGAGCTCCCTAGCCTTCATGAGAGTCTGTGTGGCATCATTACCTTGGTGCCACTGACCATCCTGACACAGATGACTCCCCCCCCCCTCAGGCCAAGTATTACCTACTAGTTCCCTGTGGATCCATATTGTTCACAGTTCACCCCAGCTAGGACAGCTACTCCAAAAGGCAAATCAGGTGCTTATGACCAAGGCCCTTGTGGCAGTTTGCAGCAGAATTGAGTTAATTGATCGAATTCAACTCTACCTGCAACTTCACATGGTTCTGCACTGTGACACAATACAATGTAGATATTGCTTTAAATGTGGAAGATTAATTATGATTTTACAGCTGGTTTTGAAAGTTATGGCAAAAGTAGTTAAAGCCATCAGAAAAAAGAAGCCTAGTAACTTGACCATGGTTGATTTCAATGCTTCATTTATTCTCCCTCTCTACCAATTGTCTTCCTTTGGAACATCCCCCCCCTTTTTATTGGCACACGCTTGATGGATAAGCGCCAAACTTACAACAAAGGAGCTAAAGTAGATTAACTTTATGAACCTTTCTTTTTTAAAGTTTCTTGCAGATGCATTGAATTGTGCCATTGTTATTAAGAAAACAAAAAATGCCTTTCTTATGGAAACTCAGCATAAACAAGGTCCCTCATTAAACATCGTCCCTCATTAAACATCTTAACACAATAGGCTGATTTGCTGATATGTTTCTTTGAAACGGAACCACTTTGAAATAGGAAGCTATCTTTGAAACCACACTAATGTCTGACTTGTAACTGATAGCACTGAACAGTGTCTAGCCTGATCATATCGGTTTAGTCATATTCTGTTACACGTACAGTATCTATAGTGACAAAAGACTGGGGATAGTGAACACTGGCCGACTTGAGGTGAAATGTAAGCCATACAGCCAAAGGCCAAACACGGCATGTCTGCTCCTCTGGGTAGTATCAATACAGCTAATGTTGTCTGAGTGCCTCTTAGCAACCAGCTTCATTTTTGAGGCACAGGATCCTCGGTGGTTAAAGGTCTAAACAACTATATCACGTGTATGTGTTTGTGTGTGGTTGTGTATATATATATATATATATATATATATATATATAATAAAAGGAAACTTTGAAATTTGTAACACCAGAGGCATCTGAAGAGGCTACCGCCGAAACGCGTCATGCCAGAGAATTCGAACAAATGATTCCTTGAAGCCCTGCCGTGTCCCCTTGGCTTTTTCGAAGAAGGATGATATTTTTGATTATATATATATATATATATATATATATATATATATATATATATATATATATATATATATATATATATATATATATTATATCCAGGTAACTCCAACTCTTTTCCACACAAAAGACAACGGAGCACGGACCTCGGATAAAGTGCAGATTTTTAATCAATTGAGCTCTCAAACAGCACTAGCAGCATAACGCGTTTCGGCACAACAAGTGCCTTGATCACATGATGATATATATATATATAATTTATTTATATTTTCACTAACAAAACCCAAGGTTAAAGTAAAGTTATAGTTAGTTGAATATGTCAGACAACATTAACGTTTTGAACAAAAAAAGCCTACAGAAATTCACCAGTTATAGTTAGCAGAGCTAACTATAACTTGCGCCCCCGCCATGCTCTGCTTATGACCACACATATTACATCACTCATGATATGTTCCATGATATCATTTATGACATTACTGATGACATCTCAAATGACATTGATGACATCATCCAATGAGTGTTAGTCTGATTTATAGATTACGTAGTGGCGTGTAACTGCCATAGTATCTCTTTATCTAATTTTGTACACCTGTGTCCAGCTAATGCGTGTGTTTACAAAACGCATGTGCTCCAAATGCATCATAGCTGTGTTAAGGTATTGAACACGTTATAAAAGTTTGCATTGAAGAGTAACCCTGTGTGCAGGTCAGTTGACAACTGGTGAATTGCGGTGTTTTTTTTCCGTTTACATTAATGTTATTACCGACGTATTTACCTAACTATAACATTACTTTAACCTTTGTTTTTTCAGTGAATTTCTAGGGGTTTTTCTAACGTAAAGTAATATTTTATTACCATACGTAAAGCTGACCCCCCACCGCACACGGCCGCGGGGGTTGGGCACAGGGCCAGACCCTGCGGCAAACACCCGTATTGGGCCTTATGTTTTTAAAGGGGAGGCTGGCTAAGTGGCATCTCCTCCCCGAGCCTCATTAAGGCCAGGGCCTTATACTTTTTAAAAGGGAGGGCCAGTTGGCCCCCCTCCCAGAGCCATAATAGGCCTTGGGGACCCCATCCCCAAGGCCCACAAGGCCTTATGTATTTTAAAGGGGGGGGAGACCAAGAGCCCCCCTCCCCGAAACTTACTAGCCCCTGGGCAGCCCATTCCCAGGGATGTTCCTTTTACCCTCATTAGGCCCTGGGGGCCCCATAACCCTGTGCCCTATGTTTTTTCAAGGGGATGGGGGCCAAGTGCCCCCCTCTGAGTCTCGTCAGGCCCTGGGGACCCCACCCCTGGACCGAAACTTAAATAAAAGGAGAGGGGACCACGCAGCCCCCCCTCCCTTATTCTCTTTAGACCTTGAGGGCCCATCCCCTAGGGCTTTTTTATTTTCATTTAAGGGGAGGGGGTACTCGGGCCCCCCTTTCTGAGCCTTGTTAGGCCTTGGGGCCCCCATGGTCACTATTTAAATTAAAGGGGAGGGGGCTGCACCCCCTCCTTTCCCAAGCCTTTTTTGGCCCCAGGAACCCCATCCCCTGGGGCCCACGTTATTAAAGGTGTGTGTGCGCCCTGGTGCCCACCCAGGCACCCACCTACTATGCATTCACTCAGAGGCTGCGGAGTGAGCCCCGCGGTCGCAGCTGGCTCTCCACATGCAGCGGGAGCCGGTTTCGTGTAGTTCCTACAAATCTTTATAGGATATGCGGGTTTAGACAACATAAACTAAGGGATTGGCGTTCAGACTGATTCCAGACACCCCCAAAGGATTTGTTAGTCTGTAGACCAGCTAGCTCACAGTGCCGCTATAAGCCCCCAATCCTTACCAAGGAGCGAATAGTTTCTGGCAACTATCGAATACGACAACCCTGATCCCTCAGGGGTCGTGGAAACAGTACAGTACTTTTCGCGCAGTCACTCGTGCTCACTTTGTCTCAGAGAGATACACAGAATAAACAGTGGGGACGTTTTCAATAAGTATTTATTGAACCAGCGTCATTCTAGTATAAAATACATGTGCTTCAATAACCATTAGACAGAAACTGATATATACGATTACAAGCACCAATAGAGTAAATAAAAGGTAGAATTCTACCATGGTGCTAAAACAGTGACTATATGCAAGCATATAGATACATGGCTGTAATCATGAACTCCTACAATGCAAACCCTAACTAGATGTTCCTAAGTGTACCTAACATGTATGTAGGTGAATAGCCAAGAATTCCCCTAGGAAAGAGCCAACCCCATTATCTGATGGGAGAGAACGAAGGACCCCGTCTTGGTCTCGAGTTGGACACCCCGCAAGGGATGTCAGACCACTGCGTGCTGGAGTGTCTCCGTGCAGGGACTTCAGCGTCTTGTGTCAGCATGGAAGTTTCTCCTCTGGTTTGCTCAGCAAAGATGTGGTACTTATATACCCGAAGGTACCCTCAGGGGTTCTACCTAGATGTGTCATGGTACTGTGGGCATGACGGCCAAGGATGACGATAGAGGTGACTTTTGTACAGAGTTATTATGCAGAAGATGGTAATCCTGCTGTGATACTAAGAATCCTCATGCATAATAAATGAGGCTAGTTTTCGAAGAAAACCACACAACATTTATTCGGCACCTAACTAGGTAAAAGGTCAGCGCCAGAGCCGTTCTGTAGAGCAAGGTAGGACAAAATGTAGGTAAAAGGTTGTGCAACTATCTAGGTCTATATTGGGATACATTGGGGCTCATAACACCAGCATTGCTTCTGCCAGCAGGGAGCAGCTACTTATGCTGCTCCCTCCAGGCGGGAGCAATATTTTGATCTGTTTACCTGCCTGCATCAGTGCGGGCAGGGAAACAGATCAAAAGTCTGCTCCCAGCTAGCAGGAGCATTTTTAAAGCTCCTACCCGCTTGGAGCAGACTTTGTGTTTGCTCCCGCATGGCGGGAGATTAAAAAATGCTCCCGCCTAGTGGGAGCAAACTCAGGTTTCCCTGCCCGCGCTGGTGTGGGCAGGGAAACCGCTATGTCCCGAGGTGGGCTCCCCATGACATAGCTAGTGAGCTGGCCCAGGGGGATGGGGTCCCTGGGGCCCTTTAGAGGCTCAGGGAGGGGAAACCTTTGGCTCTCCAGGCCCCCCTGTGTCAGGGAACAGAGGGATCCCTTTGAGTCATCGAGTGTCATCGTCGCTGTCGTCGTCTGATCCGCTGATCCGTTTAGTGCCGCGTAGTCACGCAGGAGGCTGTGGATCATCTTCTGACAAGCCGGGATTGATGTCTCCTTCTTCCCTACTACCACCCGGTTTCTGGAGTATAGAAGAACATCTTTAAAGCAGCACAGGAGCCTCTAGCAGTCCTGGAGGTCTCTGAGTGCGTGTGTCCCTGGACACAAATCATACATTACCGAGTCTGCGGTGATGCATTATGTTGATATGGAGGGCTTAAGCTCCATGCTTAGGGCCTTCTGCAGGTCCTGGGCATAGGCACATTCCCAGAAGAGATGGTAGGAAGTTTTGTCTGTGGTGCATTCTCCTGGGCAGGACTTGTATCCCTCTTGCTTGCATGAAGGCTCTCACTGGCAGACCTCCTTGGATGGCCATCCAGGCGATGTCTTTGTGGTGGTTGGCCAGGCGATTGGAGGCGACGTTCTCCCACACGTGGTCCGCTGTAAGATGAGAGGGCACCGATCAGTTCGCTGACATCCATCACACAGATCTGGCGTTGGATGGTCTTCGGAGTCCACTGGTTTGGGGCAGCAGCCACCAGACCAAACTCCTTGATGAACTTTTTCACTTCCTTGTAAAACCCTGGGATATCCCAGTTGTAGGGGACGGCGCTCACCCATTCAGCCCATCTGAGGCACCTCCACATTGGCAATAGGAAGAAGCGCACTTTCAGAAAGCCAGTATGGCTTTCATCTTCCGTCTTCTGGGTGCTTCTCACACAGTGGCACAAGAAGATTCCCCTCAGAATGGTGGCGATGTCTGACACTCCTTTGCCTCCCTTGTCGTGGGTCTTGAACATCACCTCCCTCTTCACTCTGTCCATCTTGTAGTTCCAGATGAAGTAGAAGATCATTCTTGTGATGTCCTTGGCCGTTCGAGGCTGCATTGGCCACACGTGCGATGTACTGGAGAACTGGCAGGGTCTCGTTCCGCAGGACCAAAGACTTAGCTTCGATCATCTGCTTCTGCTTCGTCTTCACCAGTCTCTTTTCTCATGTCTTCTCCGACGCACCTTCTCTGCCGAACCAGACTTTGGTATCATTATAGCTCTTCAGAGAGGTTTAGTTTTGTCGAGACACAAGGGAGCACACAGTATATGTCAAAACAATACCCTTTCAGGCTTAGAGTGCTGCATACATTATGCAAATAAGAAGCAGAGAACTCTGGTTAGTTTCCAAGTTTAGGTGGAGAGCAGTGCCTGTATAGAGCACCCCAGAACACCTGCAACACTCTGAATCTGCTCACCTCAAATGTCTGTTTTCTAGCAAAGTTTTTAACCAAAGGGTTAGCACAGTGCCATCCACGCCGAGCTGTAAAATGACAAAAACCTTTTACCACTCCAGGCACAGTATTACCGCTTTGGACTATAACTACCCAATGGCGACTGCCACTGAGATATAGCCTCCCCGGGGCTGTGTACTGAATGGAGGGGGGCCGCGCGGCCCCCCTCCTGGAGCCCTTGATGGCCCTGGGGACCACCACCCCCCAGGGCCGGCTCCTGCAGTGTCCCGGGGTGCCTACCCCCGGGACACTGTAGTTTGCTATGGCAGGACTGGAGCCTCGCGGCTCCCGTCCTGTCATTGCAAACTGCTTTGGATATTGGAGCGAGAGCAGGAAACCTGCTCTCGCTTCCAATATCCAAGCACATTGCTTTCCACATGGGGAGCAGCATGTTAGCTGCTCCCCATGTGTAAGCATGCCGGCTCCCGTAGGACACGGGGAGCCGGCGGGACTGTGGGGGATTGGGGACCCCCCACAGTCCCCAACGGAGAGGGCCAGCCCCGGGGGATGGGGTCCCCGGGGCAAGTAGGGCTCGGGAGGGGGCCACGCGGCCCCCTCCCCAAAAAAAGAGAAATAAAAATTTAAAAAAAAAATGGAAAGGCCGGCCCCGGGGATGGGGTCCCCGGGGCCTTAAAATGGCCAGAGGAGGGGGCCACGCTGCCCCCTCAAAAATATAAATATAGAGGCCATGCCCCGGGGGATGGGGTCCCCGGGGCCAATACAGGCCAAGGGAAGGGGGCCACGCGGCCCCCTTCCCGTTTTTTTTTTTATTTGGTCATTTTAAAAAAGGGGTAAGGCCCTGGGGGATGGGGTCCCCAGGGCCCAAAAAAAGAAAAAAGGAAGGGGGGCCACACAGCCCCCCTTCAAGGGACAAAAAAAATAAAAATAAAAATAAAACGATCGGGCCCGCAGGCCCCGCCCCCTTCCTTCACCACTCTGCAAACGCGCCCCCTGGCGCATTTGCAGAGGGGAACGATTCCCCTTGAATACTGGGGGTCCCTGGGGGCCAACTAGCCCACCAGGTACCTCCAGTATGCGCCAGGGGCTGCCTTGCAGAGCGGTGTACAGAGGCCACGCCCCTTTTACACCTCTCTGCAACGCAGCTCTGTGGTGCTTTTTGGAGGTATATGGTGGGCTAGTTGGACTCCGGGGACCCTCAGGATTCAAGGGGACTTAATCCCCCAACTTAAAACGCGCCACGGGGCGCGTTTGCACAGTGGTGAAGGGAGGGGCGGGGCTTCAGGTGACATGTGTGCAAACGGGCCCCGTGGCGCGTTTTAAGATGGGGAATTAAATCCCCTTCAATCCTGAGGGTCCCTGGGGGCCAACTAGCCCAACAGGTACATCCAGAAAGCGCCACAGAGCTGCGTTGCAGAGAGGTGTAAAAGGGGTGTGGCCTCTCTACACGTCTCTGCAATGCAGCCCCTGGCGCATATTGGAGGTTCCTGGTGGGCTAGTTGGCCCCTAGGGACCCTCAGGATTCAAGGGGACTTAATCCCCAACTTAAAACGCGCCACGGGGCGCGTTTGCACAGATGTCACCTGAGGCCCCGCCCCTCCCTTCACCATTGTGCAAATATTCTTCTAAAATCATCCGAAATACGAATTCCGATTTACTCACCTGTTATAAGGAGAGACCTCAGTGCTGCATCTTTCAGCCCAGTACTGGTCCTGAAAAGTAATTTTAACCGTACTTACCAGTAACTTGAATTTCCTTCCATAGGATATCATTGCCTGCTTTTTGCTGAAAAAGTTTCTAAGTGTTGATTTTTGAAACATACAAATATTCCTCTAAAATCAGCCGAAATACGAATTCCGATTTACTCACCTGTTATCAGGAGAGACCTCAGTGCTGCATCTTTCAGCCCAGTACTGATCCTCAAAAGTAATTTTAACCGTACTTACCAGTAACTTAAATTTCCTTCCATAGGATATCATTGCCTGGTTTCACTTGGAAATTCTTCTAAGTGTGGAGTTTTGGAACTTTATAATATTCCTCTAAAATCAACCAAAGTACGAATTCCAATTTACTCACCTGTTATCAGGAGAGAACCCAGTGCTGCATCTTTTAGCCCAGCACTGACCCTGAAAAGTAATTTTAACCGTACTTACCAGTAACTTATATTTTCTTCCATAGGAATCCATTGTCTGGTTTTCAGCAGAAAAGTTTCAAAGTGTCGATTTTCACAAACTACAAATATTCCTTAAAAATCGCCTGTATGACTTAAACGCATTCTTTCAACTGTTTACAGGAGATGCACCAGTGCTGGATCCAGGATCCAACACTGAGTAAGAAAAAGTAACGATAACAGTTTTTACCTGCTAAGTGAATTTCCTTCCATAGGATAACATTGGTGATTCTATGAGAAAAAGTTTCTAAGTGTCAACTTTTAAAGTACAATAATATTCCTTAAAAATCACGACTGTAACCAAAATGCTTTTACTCAACTGTTTACAGGAGATGTGCCAGGACTGAATCTAGGATCCAGTCCTGTGGTTAGAAAAGTAATCCATAAAGTAACTAATTGCATTTAACTAGAAATTCACATTGAGCTGAATGTTGCATTGTGTTTGAAAATGTGTTGCCCATTGCAACAACTGTAACTACTGTACTTAAAAGTCTATTGCCTATGTGCAAAGTATTTAAACTAAAGTAATTCATTCTGAGAAAGTATTTTTGTAATGTAATTTATAATGTAATTACAATGTAATTTAAAAAATAAAATATGTAAAAAAAAATTGTTTCTAAAAAATTTGGAAATCAGTATGAATTTTTTTATATAACAATGAATACATTTAAAAATTGTCATTTACAAAACCTTTGAAATTCACTGAAAAAACTGTAGGTTTCAGACATGTTATAGTTACAAATTAGCATTTAAAAACCTTTGAAATTCACTGAAAAAACCATAGGTTTCAGGGACGTTATAGTTACAAATTAGCATTTAAAAAACCTTTGAAATTCACTGAAAAAACCATAGGTTTTAGGGACAGTTATAGTTAGTTGGACATTGCACTCGTACAAAACCCGTGAAATTCCCCCGTTATAGTTAGTCCAGCTAACTATAACTCGCGCCCGCAATGCACTGCTGATGACGTCACATATTACATCACTCATGACATGGTCAGTGACATCACTGATGACATCACTGATGACATCTCAAATGACATCACTGATGACATCATCCACGTGATAATCTGATGCACCTCCTCACACCCTAATATAACCTTTGATACACCCACTCTAAATTACAGACTGCCATTCGCAAAACCATAGACACTCCAACACCAATAACTACATACCCACTCACTGATTCTTAGGTCTACGCACACATCCACTCACTCACCCGTACAGTCACTCATACTTACGGTCACTCAGTACAGGACTATCATATGCACTCATACTCCTATATAGATACTCAAACACCGCCACTCATCCATAGAGGTACTCACACACCTAGTCAGTCATGCAAATAATTAAACACACTACCATTTACTCACCTATACAGTTATACACACACCAGCTCACTTACTCATACAAATAGTAGCACATTCTTACGCTCTTATACAATCACTGATACAAGCACACACTCATCCATACAGCCACTATCACAATCACTCTCGCTTATAGCTATTTATATACTCCAACACACATATATACTGCCTTTCACATATGTAGTTACTCACACATGTACCACTGGGACATACATTCACTCACTAACACACTCTTACACACACTTACCCACCCATACAGTCTATCACAGTTGCACTCTTGAAACCATCCACGCAGTGAATCACCCACTCACACATCTATGCACAGAGTTGCACACACCCCTCCCACACAAACACTCAGGCACCCATACAGATACTCAGACAAGCATTCAATAACTCATATAGACACTCATGTAGCTATTCACAAACACATGCAGCCACTTACACAGCAACAGACAGACGGATACAGACATTCACCCAGTTTAGTCACTAACCCATGCATTCAGTAAGATACGTTAAATCACTCACTTATAGAGTCAGTCACGCACCTACTAAATCATCCATACAGACACACACCCACTCATTCTTCAATACGTCTTTTCCTATATATATTAAAAATATTTAAACTTTACAGAAACACACAGTCACTGGATGATGTCATCAGTGATGTCATTTGAGATGTCATCAGTGATGTCATCAGTGATGTCACTGACCATGTCATGAGTGATGTAATATGTGACGTCATCAGCAGTGCATTGCGGGGGCGCGAGTTATAGTTAGCTGGACTAACTATAACGGGGGAATTTCACGGGTTTTGTACGAGTGCAATGTCCAACTAACTATAACTGTCCCTAAAACCTATGGTTTTTTCAGTGAATATATATATACATAGATATATATTTTCACTGAAAACCCACAGGTATCAGGGACTTTATAGTTGGGGATTAGCATTTAAAAAACCTTAGAAATTCACTGAAAAAACCACAGGTTTCAGGGACGTTATAGTTAGTTGGACATTTCACTCGTATAAAACCAGAGAAATTCAGGCATTATAGTTAGTAGAGCTAACTATAACTCGCGCCCCCGCAATGCACTGCTGATGACGTCACATATTACATCACTCATGACATGGTCAGTGACATCACTGATGCCATCATCCAGTGACTGGGTGTTTCTAAAAAGGTCAAGAATGTTATATATATATATATATATATATATATATATATATATATATATATATATATATATACCAAGGTGTATTGAAGAATGAGTGGGTGTATGTGTGTCTGAATGGATGATTTAGTGGGTGCGTGACTGACTGTACAAGTGAGTGATTAAACGTGTCTTAGTGAATGCATGGGTGAATGATTAATCTGTGTGAATGTCTGTATCAGTCTGTCAGTTGGTGTGTAAGGGCATGAGTAGCTACATCAGTGTCTATATGGGATAATGATTGGTTGTCTGAGTACCTGTATGGGTGCCTGAGTGTCTGTGTGGGTGGGGGGGGTGTGACTCCCTGCATGGATGTGTGAGTGGGTGATTCACTGGGTGTATGGGTTTATGAGTGCATGTGTTAGGGACTGTATGGGTGAGTGAGTGTACGTATAGCTGTGTTGGTGAGTGAATGGATGTTTTAGTGGTATATGTGTAAGTAACTACATATGTGAAAGGCAGTATATGTGAGTGTTCGAGTATATAAGTGAGTATATGTGACAGTGAGTGATTGTGACAGTGGCTGCATGGAAGGGTGTGTGCTTATGTCAGTAATTGTTGAAGAGAGTATGTATATGGTACTATCTGTATGAATAAGTGAGGTGGTGTGTGTGTATAACTGTATAGGTGAGTAAATGGCAGTGTAATTAATTCTTCGGGTGACTGACTAGGTGTTTGAGTAACTCTTTGGATGAGTGGCAGTGTTTGAGTGTCTATATGGGTGTATGAGTGGATATATCAGTGGCTGTATTGATGAATGAATGCGTGTATGAGTGACTATGGATTAGTGAGTGGATGTGTGTGTAGGCATATGAATCACTGAGCGGCTATGTACTAACTGCTATTGGTCTGTCTATGGTTTCGATATTGGTAGTCTGTATTTTAGAGTGGGTGTATCAAAGGTTTTATTAGGGTGTGAGGAGGTGCATCAGATGATCACGTGGATGATGTCATCAGTGATGTCATTTGAGATGTCATCAGTGATGTCATCAGTGATGTCACTGACCATGTCATGAGTGATGTAATATGTGACGTCATCAGCAGTACATTGTGGGGGCGCAAGTTATAGTTAGCTCTACTAACTATAACGGCCGAATTTCTCTGGTTTTATGTGAGTGAAATGTCCAACTAAATATAACGTCCCTGAAACCTGTGGGTTTTTTCAGTGAATTTCTAAGGTTTTTAAATGCTAATTTCTAACTATGCCTACATAGGTAGGACATGTGCAGAAAGAAGCAAGAGAAATGCAGAAAGAGGCAATAGAAGTCCAGAAAGAGGAAGAAAGGTGCAGAAAGAAGCAAAAGATGTGCAGAAAGAACCAACAGAGGTGCAGAAAGAGGCCTACTTTGACTGTACCTTACAACAGACTCATACAAAGTACCCTAATCACTAATCCTTCTCCAAGATGTCTTAAACCTCACTTTTCTCTTGAAGGTTCACTATTAATCGACTGCTCAGAATGTTAGGCCTACCAAATATAAAACAGCAATCCTAAGCATATCACTGTTGTAAGTCTGACTAAGTTTGTGAAGGTATGCATGCGTGTCTATGCTTTTACCTAGTGACATGTTAAATGAAAATAAACATACAAACACTTGAATACTTGTGTTTCAAACAGCATACTCTGTAAATGTGTGTAAAAAAAGGTGTATGCATTTCTTTCTGCTCACAATACAGGGCACATGGGTATTCAATAGGATATTTGAGGGGCTCTATAACACATATATACATAAGACATGTCTGCCTGTTCAACCGAATGACAGAGCAGAACTGAGAAAATGTGACCACTTATAGGAGAAGTTACCCGCTTTTTAAGCTACCATCTTCAGATGCATAACACATGTAAGAATACATATACAAGTAGAAATATACCTCAGTCACGAGAGCACACAGACCTTTAAACTTGACAGCTTTCACTTCCCATTTGAGTACAGAAAGAGGCGAGAGAAGTTCAGAAAGAAGCAAGAGTGTTGCAGAAACAGGCAAAAGAGGAGCTGAAAGAGGGAACAGGGGTGCATACAGAGGCAAGATGGGTCAAGAAAGAGGCAATAGGGATGCAGAAAGAGGCAACGGGTGCAGAAATTTGCAAGAGAGGTGCAGAAAGAAGCAAGAGCAGTGCAGAAAGAACCAACAGAGGTGCAGAAGGAGGCAAGAGGGGTGCAGAAAGAGGCAAGAGAAGTGCAGAAAGAAGCAACAGAGGTGCAGAAGGAGACGAGAACTGCAGCAAGAGGCAAGAGAAGTGCAGAAAAAGGGAACAGGTGCAGAAAGAGGGAAGAAGGGTGCAGGAAGAGGCAAGAGTGCAGAAAGAAGCAAGAGAAGTGCAGAAAGAAGCAACAGAGGTGCAAAAAGAGGCAAGAGGGATGCAGAAAGAGGCTAGAGAAGTGCAGAAAGAAGCAACAGAGGTGCAGAAAGAGGCAAGAGAAGTACAGAAAGAAGCAAGAGAGGTGTGGAAAGAAGCAAGAGAAGTGCAGAAAGAAGCAACAGAGGTGTGGCAAGAGGCAAGAGGGGTGCAGAAAGAGGCAAGAGGGGTGCAGAAAAAGGCAAGAGGAGTGCAGAAAAAGGCAAGAGGATTGCAGAAAGAAGCAACAGAGGTGCAGAAGGAGGCAAGAGAAGTGCAGAAAGGGGCAAGAGGTGCAGAAGAAGGCAAGAGGAGTGCAGAAGGAGGCAAGAGGAGTGCAGAAGGAGGCAAGAGGAGTGCAGAAGGAGGCAAGAGGAGTGCAGAAGGAGGCAAGAGGAGTGCAGAAAGAAGCAAGAGAGTTGCAGAAAGAGGCAAGAGAGGTGCAGAAAAGGGGAACGGGGGTGCAGAAAGAGGCGAAAGAGGGAAGAAGGGTGCAGGAAGAGGCAAGAGGAGTGCAGAAAGAAGCAAGAGAAGTGCAGAAAGAAGCAACAGAGGTGCAGAAAGAGGCAAGAGGGGTGCATAAAGAGGCAAGAGGGATGCAGAAAGAGGCTAGAGAAGTGCAGAAAGAGGCAAGAAGGGTGCAGAAAGAGGCAAGAGGGGTGCAGAAAGAGGCACGAGGAGTGCAGAAAGAAGCAACAAGTGCAGAAAGAAGCAACAGAGGTGCAGAAAGAGGCATGAGGGGTGCAGCAAGAGGCAAGAGAAGTGCAGACAGAAGCAACAGAGGTGCAGAAGGAGGCAAGATAAGTGCAGAAACTGACAAAAGAGGTACAGAAAGCAAGAGCAGTGCAGAAAGAACCAACAAAGGTGCAGAAGGAGGCAAGAGGGGTGCAGAAAGAGGCAAGAGGTGCAGAAATTTGCAAGAGTGGTACAGAAAGAAGCAACAGAGGTGTAGAAGGAGACGAGAGAACTGCAGAAAGAGGGAAGTGAGTTGCAGAAAGAGGCCAGTGAGTTGCAGAAACCAGCAAAAGGGGTGCAGAAAGAGGGAACAGGTGGGCATACTGAGGCAAGAGAGGTGCAGAAAGAGGCAAGAGGGGTACAGAAAGAGGCAAGTGAAGTGCAGAACGAAGCAAAAGAGGTGCAGAAAGAGGCAAGAGAACTGCAGAAAAAGGAAAGAGGTGCAGAATAAGGCAGGAGAGGTGCACAGAGGCAAGAGGGGTACTGAAAGAGGCAAGATGGGTGCAGAAAGAAGCAAGAGAAGTGCAGAAAGAAGCAAGAGAGGTGGACAAAGAGGGAAGAGGGAAGCAGAAATTTGGAAAAGAGGTGCAGAAAGAACCAAGAACAGTGCAGAAAAAAACCAACAGAGGTGCAAAAAGAGGCAAGAGGGGTGCAGAAAGGGGTAGGAGAGGTGCTCAAAGAGGCAAGGGGGGTACAGAAAGAGGCAGGAGGGGTGCAGAAAGAGGGAAGAGAGGTGTAGAAAGAGGCAAGAGAGTTGCACAAAGAGGCAAGAGGGGTGCAGAAAGAGGCAAGAGGGGTGCAGAAAGAGGCAAGAGGGGTGCAGAAAGAGGCAAGAGAGGTGCAGAAAGAGGCAAGAGGTGCAGAAAGAGGCAAGAGAGGTGTAGAAAGAAGCAATAGAAGTGGAGAAAGAGGCAAGTGAGGTGCAGAAAGAGGCAAGTGAGGTGCAGAAAGAGGCAAGAGAGGTGCAGAAAGAGGGAAGACGAGTGCGGAAAGACAACGGGTGCAAAAAGAAGCAAGACAGGTGCAGAAAGAAGCATGGGAAGTGCAGAAGGAAGCAACAGGGGTGCAGAAAGAGGCAAGAGAAGTGCAGAAAGAAGCAACGGAGATAAAGAAGTAGGCAAGAGAACTGCAGAAAGAGGCAAGAGACTTGCAGAAACAGGCAAAAGAGGTACAGAAAGGGAACGGGTGCAGACAGAGGCAAGAGAGGTGCAGAAACAGGTAAGAGGGGTGCAGGAAGGCAAGAGGGGTTGCAGAAATTTGCACGAGAGGTGCAGAAAGAAGCAAGAGCAGTGCAAAAGAACCAACAGAGGTGCACAAAGAGGCAAGTGAGGTGCAGAAGGAGGCAAGAGAACTGCAGAAACAGGCAAGAGAGTTGCAGAAACAGGCAAAAGGGGTGCAGAAAGAGGGAACAGGTGGGCAGACTGAGGCAAGAGAGGTACAGGAAGAGGGGTGCAGAAAGAGGCAAGAGGGATGCAGAAATTTGGAACAGAGGTGCAGAAAGAAGCAAGAGGGGTACAAAAAGAGGTAAGTGAAGTGCAGAACGAAGCAAAAGAGGTGCATAAAGAACCAACAGAGGTGCAAAAAGAGGCAAGAGGGGTGCAGAAAGGGGTAGGAGAGGTGCACAAAGAGGCAAGAGGGGTACAGAAAGAGGCTGGAGGGGTGCAGAAAGCAGGAAGAGAACTGCAGAAGAAGTAACAGGTGTTGAAAGAGGCACGAAGGGTGCAGAAAGAGGCAAGAGAAGTGCAGAAAGAAGCAACAGAGGTACAGAAAGAGGAAAGGGGTGCAGAAAGAAGCAAGAGAGGTGCAGAAAGAGGCAAGAGAGTTGCAGAAACAGGCAAAAGGGGTGTAGAAAGAGGGAAGAGGGGTGCAAAAAGAGGCACGAGGGGTGCAGAAAGATGCAACAGGGGTGCAGAAAGAAGCAACATAGTTGCAGAAAGAGGCAAGAGGGGTGCAGAAAGAGGCAAGAGAAGTGCAGAAAGAAGCAACAGGGGTGCAGAAAGAGGCAAGAAAAATGTAGAAACCGGCAGGAGAGGTGCAGAAACCGGCAGGAGAAGTGCAGAAAGAGGGAACAGGGGTGCAGAAAGAGGCAAGAGAGGTGCAGAAAGAGGGAAGAAAGGTGCAGAAAGAGGCAAGAGGGATACAGGAAGAAGCAAGTGAGGTGCAGAAAGAGGCAAAAGAAGTGCAGAAAAAAGAGGTGCAGAAAGAAGCAACAGAAATGCAGAAAGTGGCAAGAGAGGCGCAGAAAGAAGCAAGAGTGGTTTGCACACCATTAGTACCAGTCCGTCAAAGATCTTTATTCGGCTGAATAACAGCCATAAAAGAACACATAAAAACATTGTTTCACAAAAATTAGCATAATAAAAGTTAACCGACATAATCAATACACAAAAAATCTTTTTCTAACAATATTACGAAGCCGAACTGCAGAAGAGATATACCTATAAATCATTAAGCAAGTAAATTCATCATTTAAAAGAAGTAGATGGCATAATGCAGGTTGACACTTTCTTATATTTAAAAATCTTAATGGTTTTAAAAAGAAAAGTCTCGGGTTAAGATAAAGTTTACAAAAAAACATAAAATGTAAAGTGCTCTGTGCGGAGATTGAGTCACATGGACACAATTCTAATTTAGCATCCCAATATACATCACGTAGATACGACACCAGAAGATGAGCAATACCCATCCTAAATCTAATCAAGTAAAACATTTTGGCTTGATTAAAATAAAAAGAGAGGTAGGATTCAATTCTTGGGGAGCTAACTAGCAATGAGTGCTCTACAACCCTTTTTTTAACCATCTCTTGGCTATCTCTTACTTGCTTCAGATAAAAGAGAAAATCTCTTTTCAGCTTGGCTTTTGGGATTGCGGATATGTTTCCAGGTGTATTAAAACAATCCTGCAGTCCCAACTTCTCCAGTTGTTCTTGCATATAAGAGAGCCAGGGAAATTTTTTTGCACAGTCCAATTTCATGCAATCTAAAATTATATCGCGATTCAGGACTGGTTCCTCTTTTATCCAAATGTTACGCCAGAGCATCAGAGGTGCTAATTGCGTGCGAAAAGATAATGGTGTTACACCTAATTCGTTATGACACATGGTGGCATTAGTGCTTTTAGGTAGTGTCAACACACGTTTTAGCATCATGTTTTCTGCTCTCTGAAGGCCCAAAGTATTGTTGCAGCCCCAGACTCCAGCACCATACAAAGTGACGGCGCATGTTCGTGCTTTATAAATGTCTATGATGGCTTTTATGGGGCGAGAGCCTAGTTTTCTTGTAAATCTAAAAATGGCCTCCACATTTTTGTTGAAAGTTCCAATCCTTGCATCAACTAGGTGGGACCAAGACTTTTTTTCATTAAAAAGGATGCCTAAATAAGAAAAGGTTGGTACCTGGCACAATATTTCATTCTTTATATAAAAAGTTTTTGTTTTTGATGGGGATTTGCCTGTTACCATAACATGTGATTTTGCAACATTAGTTTTTAGCCCAAGGTCACTCATAAATTCATTAAAACTAGTTAAAAGCCTTTGTAGTCCCACCCCAGTTCTCGACATTAAAACACAATCAGCGTATAGCAAGGCTGGTAGAGACCTGCGGCCTACTGTGGGTGCGTCTACATTTCCAATTCTGATGTGGCTTTCTAGGTCATTTATATATAGACAGAATAGAAAAGGAGCGAGTACACATCCCTGACGAACCCCACAGTCCATCTTTATTGGTCAGGTAAGCTCGCCTGCTGCTCCATATCGTACTCTCCCTGTGACTCCCTGATGCATTGCTGCTAGATAATGGACAATAGATGGATCAATGCCCATAAGCAGCATTTTCTCCCAGAGTCTCCCCCTCTGCACCCAGTCAAAGGCAGAAGTCAGGTCCATAAATCCATGGTATAAGGACCCTGACTTTGCCATAGTGTATTTGCCAATGACCAGGTGCAGATTGAGGCACTGTTCTACAGTGCCCAGGCCTTTCCTAAAGCCATATTGGACATTAGAAAATTTCCCTTTTTCCGTTATCCAGGTCTCCAATCTCTCCAGTATTACTCGTCCCATGATCTTGCAGGAGCAATCAATTAGAGAGATTGGTCGATAACATTTAGGGTCTGACCTGTCTCCCTTTCTATATATAGGGACTATTATAACCGATCTCCAGGAATCTGGAGGACCCTGGACCGCATAGCATCTTAATATATTTGTTAACAGCGGTAGCCACAGGGTGATGTTTGCTAAAAATAGATCCGCGGGTATGCCGTCCGGCCCAGGGGCCTTATTCTTTACAGTCTGCGAAAGCGCCCTATTTACCTCATCTAAAGTCGGGGGTTCCAAAGGAGATACCACATATTGAAAATCAGTACCACAGTGTGACTCAGTGCTATTACCGTAGAGACCAGCAAAGTGTTTCACCCACATTTCAGGCATGATTGTTACATCAATATTACTATTTTTTGTGTCGCTAAAATACTCTTCATTGACTGTTTGCCAGAAGAGTCTGGAGTCTTTACTCTGCGATGCCAGATGTAATTGGGCCCCATGCGTCTTTCCTGATCTCCATCTTACGATTCTCCAGCGCGCGTTTGTAGTCTATGCGCGTCTGCCTCACTGCCACCTTATCACGTGGTTTAATTTTTAAGATCTTGATTAGTTTATTATGTAACTGAGAACATTCACTATTAAACCACCTTTTATTTTTCTGTATTCTGTCAGGCTGGTTCTTAGTTAAAAGTACCTTGATTGTCTCGGATATTGCTTTATACGATTTAATCATAGCTGGAACGTTTAAATTATCTTCCAGACAATCCAAAACTTGCCCAAGGTTACTCTTTATGATCTCCTCCAGAACAAGGTCTGGATTGACAGTGGACCACTTCCTGATTAACCCCTTGTTTTTAGTATAAGACAAAGGTAATACTCTATCTGGCATGATTAACTCGTCAGATGGGACCACCAGTTTTAATATTAGTGGATAATGATCACTAAAATGTACTTTAGGTATGTTAAAAATCACTGATTGTGAGTTAAAATAATCAGACAAAATAATAAAATCAATCAGAGTGCCTTGGCCTCTACCCACGTATGTTACCACATCAGTTTTTGACGGCTCTATAAGATCTAAAGTTAAAAATAGTGAGAATTTCACCAACAAAGAATTAGAAGTGTTCCCACAAGGACTATGTTCAAAATGGTAGCCGCCCACCATGTCCCTTGCTAGACTGTGGCATGCCCCACGTTTGGACAGGGAGCATAATTTACAATTAAAATCACCCCCCCCAAAGTACTACAAAATCAGTTTTTATCTCCTCTATATGCTTCATTAATGCAGTTTCCAGTTCCTGTGCAATAATAATATTTGTGTTATTAAAATTATTATGGTAGAAATTAACCACAAGCATCACATTTTTTCTAAACAAAATATTAATAATCTGAAAATGCGGAGACTCCAACTGCATTTCCCTAACTCTGCCATTTAGTGTTGTTGAGATCAGAGTTAATAATCCTCCTTTATTATGACCACCTGCGGAAACTCTAGCTGGTGTGTGGATAGAATAAAAGCCATTTATGTGAACTATGTCGCGCATCCAAGTTTCCTGTAATCAGACTATGCTATACTTACTAACAAGTTCTACCCAATCTTCAATTTCCAGTTTATTTGACACTCCTGCTATATTCCAAAAAAGACTGCTGTGTGTAATTACACTAGTCTGAGTGGAGTGCTCGCTCTCTAAACAGCAATTAGCTGCAACATCGCCTTCTACCATCAGCGTGTCTATTAGCACGTTAGAGTTCCAAGCACCAGCTGATAATACATCAGAACATGCTGGCAAAAACTCTGATGTGCCATCATAAAAAGGATTAACAGGGTCAGGCACTATGGGATGTATCGAGTCTGGCGAACCATCCAGGTTGGAGTGGCCAATTTCGCTTAAAAGTTTACTATTAGGAAGTGATGATGGGATTACTGTTAGCGCGTGATAGCTAGCTCTGTCTATTTCTACGAAAACACATGGTGAGGTTAAATTTACAGCACCAAGCTCCCTCAGCGACTGATAATTCAGTCATTCCACTTGATCTAAAGGAGAAAAATAATTAAAAGTTGGGATAGTAAACGGGGAGAACATTTTAGTTTGTGAGGAGGCGCGACCAGTACCTATATTTGACAACGGCTTATAGAAATATCCTAGTGGTACAGCTTCAATAAGGCCCCCCCCACACTATTACTCCAAGGGAGTCTATCCATGAGCCAATGTGCAAAGCTCCTGTCCCTAAAGTTTACCACAATGCAATCTCGTGTTTCAGTTTTTGCCTGTGAACCCACCCATGACTCACGTTCAACATTATTTATGTTATCATGTAGAATGTCACATCCTGACCAGTCCAAATCTTCGCCAGCCAATGCACTATTTTATTTTTAAGCTGTTTCCAGTCTTCTTCCTTACTGAAAGGCAAGGGTGGGACGTTTTTAAGAACAATGACATAAGGGGTAACTTCTGGGGGTAAATGGAGTGTTCTCAAGTTGCTTTTCTGGGTGCCAACTAGAAGCTTATTGTGTTTTCTACCAGTGAGATTAGTCTCACTATTTTCCCCAGTGACTGTTGAAAGACCCGGCCGTGCTTTTTCTAGTTGATTTGATAGTTGCATTGCAGTCTCAGTGTTATTGGTAACACCACCCGCAGGAGTCGGTATCAGGGGGGGTGGAGGAGCCTGAAAGATATCCAAATTTACATTCGGGATACAATTAGTCGAAGCCTCCTGGCCTAAGGTTGCCTTTGAGATACTGGAACCAATTAATATTTTTAGCGAAACGTCAATGCTATTTAATACCACTACAAGAGGGTCAATAATTGACTTAATAATGACCTCCACCGAGCTTGTAAAGTGTTTGATTAACGCACTGTCCCCCAGTGGCTCAATATTCATGGGGTCCGTAGCAATGATCACTGCACAAGTCTTTGTTACTGGCTTTCGGGGTGGGGCCATGGTTTTCTTGCGTGTCACCATGGGTAATATGTCTTTCTTAGCTTTCCCACAAGCCTTAGGTTTTTTGGATGGCGGTGGGCAAAGAGTGTCCATGAATCCCACCTCCTGAGTAGTGCCAGTGCTAGCTTCATCTCTACTTGCAACCAAGGTAGTTGATGCAATATCTTCCGAAGTTTTATCATGCTCGTGTGCAATCTCCGTTAAAATGCCATTTTGCAAAGCTCTTTGGGTTTCCCCCAGTCTCTCTTCCACTGACTCTATTTCGCTTGTTATTGCCCCCATCGCCGTTGTTAAAAGTTGGTGATCGATGAAGTTAACGGCCTGGCCTTAGCAGTGGACATTACTGTTTTGCGTTTCCCCATCTCCTTACCTTTGTGTATTACCTTTCCCAGTGCGCTAGCTATGCCAGGGGGCTTTTTCCAGGCGCTCCTCTCTCTGTGTTAAACAGCCAAGGGCCCTGGCCCAGCCCAGCCTCGTCCAGACGCGGACGGGCGCAGACGGGCCCGCCCTTGGCCCGGGCTTTGCCCGCGCTCGTCCCGTGCCGCGGGAACCCGCGGCTGCTTAAGAGCACCGCCTGACGCACCCAGTGCGCGTTGGCGCCTCCTTGCGCAGGGCCTGCTGGGTAGTGTAGTCCAATCCGGCCCTGATGGCGGCGTGCCGGTAAAGTGCTCTGTGCTTGCCCCAAATGCTGCCGGTAAAGTGCTGAGTGCTAGCGCCAAATGCTGCCAAAGGTAAAAGAGTCTCCCCTAGTACCAATTTAATACCCACATTTAGCAATAAGTAACAGGTGACCATTCTAGGTTTGCAAAGGGCCTTCCACCAAGCTGTAACACTTGTCGCTGCATTTTTGGTAGCGTTTGAGCTAGAAACAAGGTTTTTTTTGTTCATATCTGCAGACTATGCAGCAGATGATGGATTATGTGGCAAATGTGGAAAATGTATAATTGTGCGAAAGTCGGTGCAGCCAAACAGTCGCATAATTCCAGTGGCCCTACTCATACCTCTGACTAGGTCCAGAAGTGCTCCTCAGTGGTTCCTTCTTTTTTTTGTCTCATTGAGTTTATCGTTTAGCTTCTATGGAAACGAGGAAGACTAAACATGAGGTTACCACTCCACAACACAGACTATCATACCACATAAGTACTCTCCATAACACATAATCCCACTCTACATAATTCCTATACACTAAATATCACATACCTTCTATCCACATCAAAGTCAAAGTCTATCCACATAATTTCACTGCACATCATACCACATAATTCCACTACACACAACCTACATCCACTCCACTCCAAGAAACATTAGTAAAACACTTTTACATTTACAACGCCGATAGCTCTAACTCTCGCAAACGTGAAACCTATTACATTGCAAATGCTTCTTTAACTAGTAGTCGCGTTTGCAGAGAGGTGGAGAAAGGGGGCTGGGCCTCCGACCAGCGCTCAGGAATTCCGCTGCGTAGGACTTACAGGAGGTACCAGGAGGGCTTCTTGGCCCCCAAAGTCCTTCAGGAGCAAAGTGGACTTCACCCCCCAACCCGTAGTGTGCCAGGAGGCGTGTTTGCAGAGCGGTGGAGAAAGGGGGGCGTAGCCTTCGAAGACGTCTTACCAATACCACGGTGTGGGACTTACTGGAGTTAACAAGAGGGGTAGTTGGCCCCCAAGGACAACCTTGGGGGCCAACTACCCCTCCTATTACCTCCAGTAAGTCCCACACAACAGCATTGCTAAATTCTCATTGCAGGCCACGCCCCCTTTCCCCACCACTCTGCAAACGCGCTCTTGGATGGGGATTACAGTCCACTTCGCTGCTGGGGGTCCTTAGGGGCCAACTAGCCTACCTGATACCTCCAGTATGCCCCAGATAGTGGGATAGCTGACAGGTGGACACAGGCCACGTCCCCTTTCTCCACCACTCTGCAAACACGCCTCCTGGCGCGTTCTGGGTTGGGGATTAAGTCCCCTTGCCTCCTGAGGATACCTTGTGTGTTTGTGAATTGTTGCACCTACTCATTTAATGTTTAAAAGTTGTACATGCTGGCTACTTAACTCATAACTCAAGTATCGTATACGTTTTTGTGGCTGTTTGCTGACACATTACCACGTTCCATTTTAGAAATATTGTAGCCTTAATCAATAATTGTGTGACCTCCTGACATGATAGGTCTATGATATTCTCCCATGTTCATTTATTGTGATTTTTGTAGCAATGTGTATGATCTTTGTGAAATTTTGATGTGGCTCTCTATTTAGAGTTATTTTATCTTGAAATAATCCATGTTTTTATTATATGCACTCTTTATATGACTTTTTTAACTGATTTTATAGAATAAACGTTCATATATTGGATTTTTGCAAACAGTTAGCACTCTTTGGTGATATTGGTATGCTTGGATGAATGGTGTATGATTTATTATCGGTTTGTCCAAATACACACAAAGGGAATTGTTGTTTTTGATTATTTGACCTCCTGACATTACCAGAAATCACAAAAGAAATATGAAAAAGTATTGTATATTTTTCGTGCCTGCTGCTACAATCCAGCATTTTCATAGCAGGTGTCTCCATATACTCACGCCGTTTACTTTAGGGAAAAGTTGTGTAATTGATGACATCTACCTGCTGCCTGTTTTAGGCAACTTTATTTAAATGAAAATAGTTGTGGTTTTGGCTGAAAGTATGCGGGAAGCTTTTACCTGTGCCATTGCTTCACCAAATCCCTGTAGGGGGAATGTTGGCTGTTACAGGCTGTGCATCTGTCTGTACTCCTATAAAAAGTACATTATCCACTCAGCATTTATTATTAACCTTTATATGTCCTATCGAAATGTCAGTCACGCGTGTCATTGTAGTTTCACTCTACTGCAGTCAGTAAGTCTAAAGGTGTGCTATATTGGTGAGTCTGTGTGTCTCACTTTCGCTTTCTTCTAAGTATTCAAGTAACTTTGAATTGAGCTCAAATTTCACTGTTTTCTGTCTGAGGAAAATGCCCATTCTTCAAAGTGTTTCCTTTAACAGCCGGATACTTAGGTGATCTAGTCCTGGGCAGTAACTTCACTATTGCTCAGTGACGGCTTCTCCGCTAAGGCGGAGGAGCGTCGCCTCACTGCTTTCAGTAGTGGAAATAAAGGGAAAATAAAATGATAATAACTTGTTGTTATTATCATTTTATTTGTTCCTACTGCGGCGTCTCGGCGGGGCTGCTTTGCTGTCAGAGCAGGGGGAGAAGAGGTGAACACTCTGTAAGTGCGCAATGACTGGCTGGCCCTCTCAGGCTGGCCAAACAGTCTTGTGTACTTTGTATGTTCATGCCCAGGCTCGCATTCCCTGGCTGAGCGCCGAACCACGGTGCTCAGACCAATCACAACGCTGCATTGCAGCATTGTGATTGGTCAGGGGAGCCTGGATGTGCTTCCTGATCCTGGCTGGGAAGACTGAGGAGAGAGGCGGCGACAACGGAAAGACGCGGCGAAGAGGTAAGTTTTTTTTAAATATTATTTTTGACAACCCTCTCCCCCACCTTCCAACCAATTCATGCCGGCCGCTACTGATTCTTGCCCCGTTGATTGTTCATTTGTTAGTTCCGAAGGCCAGGCTAAGGAATCAAGAGAACCCCAGGCAAAAATGCTAAAATTAGCACCACTTCTGCCAATCTCTTTCCATCCATTCTCTTTCCTTTTCTTCCCTCTCTTCGCCATCTCTTATTGCGTTCTCTCTACCTTCTCCCTATGTCCCTCTCTTTAAGCCTCGCTGAACCGGCTGCAATTAATCTTTGGAAGCTGGGGAAAGCTGACAGAGGCACCAGGAGTGGCCCTAGGCTTTCAAAGCCCACCGAGCAACTACCCAATGGAATAAAAGGCCTGCCCGGCCCTGTTAGTTACAGCGTATCATCATACCACATCTCTCCCCCTGTTGCCAGAATATTAGACTTCGGTCTAATTGACACTTGGCAGGAACTATAGATTTATGAAATCAAACGCATTGCTTATTTTAACATACATAAAAGCCATTCAAGGCTAAAAAAAGTCACACTAAACATCTACATGAGTCTTCTTTATCCTCAATAGACGTATGAGTTCTTTCAGATATGCCACAATCACTCTAGTTCTTTGCTTTTCCACATACACACGAGACAATGCAAGAACATTAAAGGAGCCTTTAGAGACCTGGTTCTGTGGTGTAACATAAAAGACACTTTGCCACACTCTTCTGTGGGAAATATAACTGATTTGTCTAGGCCTTTTATATGGGACGTGGCAAAAGTAGTCATCTGAGTCGAGTTAATTGCACATATGACTGCTTATTGGTTTGGCCAATCATACAAGCACAGTTTGAGCAGCACATGTCTTCTGTGTAAGCCCAGCATACACAGACTTGTTCACACAAGATTTATAGAAATTTCAGTAAAGCTAGGGGTGTTTTATAATACCTTTTGTTGAGAGACGTGGCCCAAAAATTGTTGCTTACTATGATAGAGGATGAAAAGCTGATAAGATCCTTGCATACAAGATTTTTTTTTTAAACTGTAACTTTGTAAGAGATTATAGACAGCACACACCATTTGTTTAAGAATACCTATGACATTTCCGAGGGGATTCTAGAACTTTTTTATGCTTTATTTATGGCCAAACTATATATTCACACTAGTAGGGAGGATGCTTGCAGACTATAAATTTCCTCCGTTTAGACTAAGGGCCAGATTGCGATCTTGGCAGATGGGATACTCTGTCACAAACGTGACGGCTATCCCGTCCGCCATATTACAAGTTCCATTGGATATAATGGACTTGTAATTTGGCAGACGGGTTATCCGTCACGTTTGTGACAGAGTAACCCTGTCCGCCAAGATCGTAATCAGGCCCACAGAGACACTTGCAACCATAGAAGAACTGCTTTCAGGAGAGGAGATATGTGCAGTCATCTCTAGATTACCAAGCAATAAGGCTTCTGACAATGATTACTTTTTATAAATCAATTAAAAATATCCTGACTGGGTTTGTGAATAAAGTTTTTATTTTGTTTTGCCGGAGTCACTCTCTCCCTATTCTTCCCACCTGGCCACGACTTAAAGCGCTGTAGGTCCTACAGTTAAATAGCACTTTTTTAAATTGCATGTCAAGATTTATATCTAATATATATATATATATATATATATATATATAACAAAAAACCAAGTTGCTCCTTCCGAGATGCTGGAACCCAAGAAGGGTGGTGTACACTCCGGCGGAGCGCGCCGGTCGTAACAATATCCAATTAAAAATCCCGTGTCGTACACTCTCAGGAAGAAACAGACAGAGCACAAGCTAGGTATCCAAGATTTAATCCACACAACGCGTTTCGGCAAAAGCCTTGATCACGTGTGAAAAGTGCACAAAACCAGCCGTCACTGATAAAGTTTTTTTGGCATACGATCATCAACAAAATCAACAAAGGACAACATATGCTTACATGGCCGCCATCTTTGACTGGCAAACGAAAGTGTATATAAATGCATTGCAACTTAGAAATAACAGGCAATGTGATGCTTTGCCACAAAATGCTCTATAACATACGTTGTTGATAATTAAATGGATGCATCTTAACATGATTGTTGAGATCGATATCGAATTAGATTGAATCTCAGTATGCTACGCAACTGTATTTACAATATTGAAGCATCATGAAAAATAATATAATGCTAGTCAGTATAAATACCTTGCGACTTTGGAAGTAAATACCTTGCGACTTGGAAGTAACGGGTAATGTGATATTCTGCCTCATGATGCTCATTAATAATTCAAAGGGTGCCACTTAACAAGATATGTTAAAATCTGTATCAAAATAGATTAAATGTCTATTATGGCACAAGTATAATACAATATTGAAGCATCTATTTGATGACATAGTGCCACTGCGAAAGGAAGTGTAAAGTGGTAAATAAAATGCAAAGTGTACATTACCTCTGAATTACATGCCTGAGCGTGAACTAAAGTGGAGAGCCGAGAAAACGGACTTTCCTGGTGTGAGATATACCAGGCTGATCCAAGCAACGTAATGCGGGAATCAAATGCCCACTAAGCTAATATACATAGTGTACTGTACTGGCTGCCGCTAGTAGAACAATGAATGTCCTGTTAAATACAAACCTAGTGCTCATCCAAGCTGTGATCAGGCAAAGAGGCAAAAGGAAGTGTATATATATAAAGATTGCCTAAAATATGTTTGATCTTATATAATTTCTACATGTCAGTCTGGTTTTGTCAATGGTAGGCAAAGATGGAGGTGACCGTATGCGATTAGCTAAAGACCTTATAGTTATTGGCCGAAAGTCTGACACTCATGTGGTTCTTCTCTCACTTGACATGGAGATTGCATTTAACTGAGTTGACTGGAGTTAATGCTTTAAAGTCTGGGTTTGCAAATGGAAGACTATATTAAAACTAATTATGCTTGGCCATCAACCGAAATTAGGATATATAGCCAGTGGTACTGACACAATGCGTGAGATAGGGGTGTCCTATCATTCCAATGCTGTTTGCATAAACGATGGAACCCATCTTCCATCCACTAAACTCTAGCTGATCTGTAACCCAGATACTACTGGTATTCAAACAAAGCCATTGCAGAAGGGCACTGTTCGTCGATTACATGGTTTACTTCTTAACCAATCTAGAGCATTTACTGCCATTTTTAGGTCTCACAGACCTGCGTTGCAGCGCGCATGCGCTGCTCGCTCTGCGAGGCTTTTTGTAATCGAGGAGATTTTAGAAGTGGGGTTGAAGCCCCGCCCATCAATCTTATTGGCTGGCGTCATCATTTATGCTAAACGGTGTCCTCCGATTGAAAATGAGGCTTGTTTGTTACCGCCCTGTCTCCTTTTTAGACGGCCCATCCGGACTGGATTGTTTGCTTGCGGCGTTACACTGTCTCCTTAATTAGTCGGTAGGCACTATTTTTTTTCCAGAATGGCGACAACTTGTTTACGGACCCCAGGCGGCGCCGCGTCCTCCTGTCGCAATCTCCCTCGGGCGCCGCCGGGGCCGTACACGGTCGGCGTTATGTAGTGGGTGAGCACTATTTTCCCTATCTTATGGTTAGCTACGTAGCGCCGAACAGCGATCAAGCGCTTTACACAGCTCGGACCCGTTCCTTCATCCGTGCTCATTTCTTGAAGCAATTCCAGGAGCAGTCTATGCACACTACACAGCCGGCGAGGCGGAAGCTGCGGAACAATGTGTCTTTTACTCCTCTTTCAAACTCTGATCCGTAGTGACGCAGCAGGCTCTCGTGCCCTATGTACGGGACCTGACTCTGGATTAGGCGGTGCGGCCGCATCTTGATAGGAAATGCTCCATCTTTCCTGTTATCATCTCCTGCCCACCTTTACTGCAGCCACCCTCCCTCAACCCCGCGCCTCATGCCGGAGACGGGGGGGCGCCCAAGCAGCTCCATTGCCTTTCCCTGTGACTAGAAAAGCAGGGGTGCCACTGCACCTCCTAGCCGCCGGGCACCCGTCAGAATCTATACCGTATTTCCAAAATGACAACCACCAAAGCCTCTATAATCTGTTTGGGGTCCCAAGTAAATACCTTAACGTGGCCAGGTGACTTACACACAGAGCATAACATAGCATAGCCTAGCAGAGCATACTATAGCACACAGAGCATAATGTAGCGTAGGCAGGCATTGGGTAACGTGGGATTACATATTTCTCCTGAGGTCATGTTGTGAGTAGCCTTCTCTAGTCCCACTGAACCTCACAACAAAGGCGAGTCACACCAAGGCGGGGAGGCGTGTCAGCCACCAGTACCACAGGAACTCCTGGAAACATGGCAGGGGAAGGGGGTGCACAGAACTGCCGTCTACCCACGGACATGCTGTGTTTCCGTGTATGCACAAGAGAGCCTTCTCCTTAAAGCGCTCGAGTCGTCAGCGGCGTGTGAGGCTGTGCAGCATAGAGGATGCGTCTGGAAGGGGCAGTCAGGTCAACGTGCAAAGAAGAAGCCCACGTGAGACAGAAAACTTCGAGGTATGCAGACCAGCAAAAAGATGCCCTTTTAAGTGACTTTCTTACACCAGTGATTGTAGCACTGCCCCATGGCATCGTGCACTGACAAACTTTGCCACTTTATTTGAACTTCTGCTGAGAACAGAGTAACAGACACTTCCTTAGGGTGATATACTCAATGTTTGCAATTCTGTGCAGAGCAGAGGCTTTGACTTGTTGCCAAGTACATTTTATTTGCAATTCTAGACTGAGCACCTCGTCGTTTAGGTGACCCACCATGTCTCAGTGTTTGGAATGATGTACGAGGAGAGAGGGTCCTTCCAGGTAAGATGCCCCGTACCAATGACTTCGATATTGTGTGAAATACATGGTTTTTTTCTGGCGACGCTCTCTGCCCCAGCGATTGTAGCTCCCAGAAGCGCAGCACATCACCCTGGCCCTATGTGTGCAATTTAGTGTAGAACAGTCTTCTCCCATGTGAGGTACTCTGTCCCAAGGATTGTGGAACCCTGCAGAGAAGAGGCTCTCTCTAGTGTAGGCACCTTGTCCCAGTGTCTGCAGTTCTAAGCAGAGAAGAGGCTCTAAACAGGTGAGGTACTCTGCCTCAGTATGTGCAGTTTAATGTAGAGTTTCTCCTTCCAGCTGAGGTACTCTGCCACAAGGATTGCAGTCCCCTGCAGAGAAGAGGCTTCCGATAGTTGAGGTACCTTGTCCCAGTGTCTTCAGTTCTTAGAAGAGCAGAGGTTCTAACCAGGCGAGGTACTGTGCCTCAATGTGTGCAATTCAATGTACAGGGTCTCCTTCCAGATGAGGTACTCTGTCCCAAGGATTGCGGCACCCTGCAGAGGAGAGGCTTCCTCTAGGTGAAGCATCTTGTCCCAATCTTTGCAGTTCTAAGCAGAGCAGAGGCTCTAACCCGGTGAGGTACTCTACCTCAGTGTGTGCAATTCAACCACGTACAGTGTCTTCTCCCAGGTGAGGTACGCTGTCCCAAGGATTGCAGAACCCTGCTCAAGAGAGGCTTCCTCTAGTTGAGGTACCTTGTCCCAGTGTCTGCAGTTCTGTGCAGAGAAGAGGCTCTATCCAGGTGAGGTACTCAATGTGTGCAATTCAATGTAGATTAGTTGTCTCCCAGGTGAGGTACTCTGTCTCAATGATTGCGACACCCTGCAAAGGAACGGCTTCCTCTAGTTTAGGCACCTTGTCCCCGTGTCTGCAGTTCTAAGCAGAGGAGAGGCTGTAACCAGGTAAGGTAGTCTGCATCAGTGTCTGCAATTTAATGTAGAGTATATCCTCCCAGGTGAGGTACTCTGCCTCAGTGTCTGCAATTCAATGTAGAGTATATCCTCCCAGGTGAGGTACTCTGCCTCAATGTGTGCAGAGTACCGGGTGTTCCGGAGTAGCGTGCTACTCGCCAAAAAAGCGCTTTGATTACTGTTTAACAAAGTTTGGAACACGTAGCACATTGAGGCTGCGCAGCACACCAGAAATGTACACATAACAGAACTACTGTACACCACCTCAACGTGGTCCTTATTTCATCCAACTTAGAAGAATGAATTTCATCCAACTTAGAAGGATGAAAGGCCAAGTCCAGTACATTAACTTATGATCGTCAGTTGACACGCAAATATCTGCAGCAGATGCGTTTACCCACTGAGCTTTCCCACATACCAATGAGTGACTTTAATTACAAAAAAGCAGTTCCAAGGTGATTTATTTTCAGCTGAAAAAGCACAAACCCAAAGACTGTCTGACTGAAAAGTAATTGCTTCGAATATGGACGCGCCCTGCCTCAGAAATGTGCCCACTTCGAGCCCAAAACCAGAGTGTCCAGCTCTTCAAAACTACAGCTGGCAGGAAGCCTCCGGCACAGCCCAGTGAAATTAGGTCCTGCTGCCAAATCCCGGTGCTCCCGGGAGTATGAGGCAGTAGTTAGAACAGCTCAGCCTTTCATCCTGCCACAAGCGAAAAAATAAGTAAGGGTAGAAATGATAATAGCGTCTCTTTATTTGTAGCGCCACAAAGACGACATCAAGTGCTGCACAGAAATACATCTTATACATATAATTAGAATTTGTAATTTCATTTCAATGCAATAGGTCTCGCATTTATGCGACTTTCAGCTATTGGCATTGTAAATGGCAATGCCTGTTATTTATGTTTTGGGTTTTAAAAATAAATAAAAGGCATTGTCATTTACAATGCCATTAGCTTAAACTCGCGTAAATGCGAGACCTATTGCATTGCAAATGCTTGTTGATTAAGTAGCCTCAAAATTGTATGGAGATTTCAGCTTTCAGTATTCACTATGAAATTCGACAGGCATGGGAGTAGCAAGAACTGTTAATAAGGCACATGAAGTGCTGGGCAACAATGGTTTTTCAAGGTTCAAGACTATTTTCTCTTTGTCAATAAATTTGCTTCACACATTACAAAATCTGCATGCAGTTAATTTGCCAAATTTGTTTGATAGTCTTTACAAAGATCTTTGTAGGTGGAAAGTTAGCGGTTTCTTGGTTCTTGGTTTGGGAGTGTTACAATGCAGGGTTTTGCCCTGGTTACTGTATGTGTTTCAATCCTTGCCTCTTTTCCGAAATATACATTGAAATCAATCCAATGTACGATTTTGACATTTGTTTGGGTGGATAAATCCCAACAATTCCCACAGCTACTGTCCTTTATAAACCAATTTATAAGGGTATCCGAACATCGAGAAATATATATTGAGCGCACAGTTGAAACTTGCTCTTAAGTAGTCTCGAACCTCAGCCCACAAGCTGTGGTGGTAAGTAGAACAGGTGCATTCTACAGTTTATTTACACACTCTATTGTGGGTGTTTCCAAAATATTTTCAAACTCAACAGAGTTAGTTAAAAACGTATTGCATCACTTTACTGCACTGGATAAGGATTATTAGATTTAGAAGGATAACATCCGTTCTACGATGTCTGTCGTTACCAAGAATCCTGATTTTTCTCCTGTTACCTGTGTTACATGGAAATTCTGGAGGTCTTTATACCAACAATGAGTTGGTCATGTATGAAGACTCTTGTCCAAATTTAACTGATAAGAATTGAGAGTTATAGTCAGGATTTGCTTCATTGGGACAGGCAGACACAAGTTAAGGCAGATGGAAGTATAGTTAGGAGTAATATTAAACAGCTCTTCTCACTGACCCCATCTCGTGACTGTCTCAAATCTATATAAAGCTTTGGATATTGGCCCATTGTTTGCCCAATATTGCTATATTGTAGCTTGGACGTGTGAGATATGTTCATGCAATTATAGCAAACGTATAGATCAACATGTAGACAAGGGCGCCCTCGACATCTATAGGTTCACAATTTAAAGATGATGGATATATGTCATGTTTCTTGTTTAATCCAAATTGAGATTGGCCTCCCCGAGATCATCAATTAACACATCAACATTTATGAAAGCTCATAACACAATGCTATTAAAATCCTGTTACAATACAGAGATCAAAATATGAACAATATGTTGACTTCAGAACATTGGTTAAAAAAATTAATATATGTATATAGGTATTTTGAGATGGTAGTTTAAACCTTCTCATCTTAAAGTGATATTTGGCAATTCAGATCTGTGTTTGTTGGGTGTGGATGCCTGGGAATTAGGTTTCACAAGTGGTGTAACTTGTAAGATTATTAATGCTTTTTGAAAGGAAGTCTTATTGCGCCTCATCGAGGTACCAAGGCAATGATTCCACTGGATACTGTTGTCTCTCACTAGCAGACTAAGCTGTTAGATTCTCCTGGCTGCATGATTATCAATATCCCAAAAAATGAAAACTCCTAAGACACCAACAGTTATGTTGTGGGTGACTAGAATGTGGCACATTTATACAATGGACTAACTGCCAGCTTCATTGGATGACGGGGTTCGGAGGTTTGCAGTGTACACCTGCATTATGGCAAGCTGGATAATACAGTATGTACGTCTGTTTGTCTTGTAGAATGATTCCTAGGATTTCATCATTTTATTCTGTTTCACAATTTGGGGGAAATGAAGCCATCCACATGAATAGCTACAATTGATAGAGTATGGTCTGGTGAGTCTCTCAGATAGTCACCACTTTTTAGGTTTGATGCTTATAGCGCTTGCAACAATCATGGAGAACAAATTGTCTACTATGCTTACTTTAACTGGCATTCTGTTATCCTCCTCCAGTTACAGGCTTCTTTTGCTCCAGAACGTTAAGCCATTCGCTCAAGACCTTGTCAATCACATGTTGGATCAGTACACAGGACTATTTCAGTCTTACTGTTTCTTATTGGCTGTCTTTGTCCGTCTTTCAAACTTCTTTGGAACGCACAGGGAACTATTTTATACCTGAAATCAGTCAGCAAACTGCCCAGCAGCTGTGGGAAGCAAGTGATGGCAAAAGTGTCTTGATCGTAAATGCTACATAGGAAACGGATGCTTTATTTTTAATCATGTTTATTTTTTAAATACTTTTGGCAGGACACACTCGCTAATGCTTCTGCGTTGCTTGCCTATCGATTATATACATGCTGGCCAACTCGGAACGGTATTATGTATGCAGTGTTATTGTAAAGCTTCTGAAAATGGATGCTACAGAATATAAAGCAATCATCTTCTCTGTCATATACATTTTTCACATGCTTTTATCTGCACCTTAGTACACTAGTGATGGCCTTTCTAAAGTACCCCCACACACAATCCAAACAGCAAAACTATTAACTTTGCCAGTGCTTCTTTTGAAATAGGTAATATTTGTGCTATCCTTTCTAAACACCCCCGTATTGTGCTTTTAACTGACGAATTTGAGGGTAAGGCAAGCAATGCGGATATCCAGGGCCAAGATTTACATGCAGTTTGTAGTATAGAAATGTAAGCACTCAATTATTCAAGTCTCTAAGAATGCAAAACTCTACATCCAAATTGTTCTTTCTGTTTCTAGGTGTTCTACAGCAGCAGGGATGGCACCAAAATCCCAATGTTCATCGTTCATAAGAAGGGAATTAAACTAGATGGTTCTCATCCCGCATTCCTTTATGGATATGGTGGCTTTAACATATCTATCACTCCAAGCTACAGGTAAGCACTGATTTCTGTCTCAACAGCTGTGTTTCCTTCAATAGTCATGGATGACGTATTAATTCTCTTTAGCAGAACCATAGTGCACGTTACTTGCTGCAGTTGCAAGTCGCCCCTGCCTCAACTCACTGAGATATTCGCCTATGGATCTCCAATCTAAATTATTTTATTGCTGCAAGTTAATATTATAATAATATTAATTTAAATACGTGAACCCAAAGCTAAGTCCACATCCTTGCTGTTTCCCACTATACTAATTGTTCGAGAAAGTTAGAGCCCTTGTCTCTCAGACACATCATTTAGCATCAGATCAAACCATCTTAGCCTTTCTTTGTAAGTTTATTTATTTTAGTCAATGTGATCAGTGTTTAAATATGCATGCCTTTTGTATCCAGTTTACTTTAACACATATATACCAGTTTCCAGCTACCTATGCATTTGGGAAAACACCTTCAGGAGGACAGAATATAGCGACCTCTGACCCTGCTCGCAGGCAGGTCGCTCCCCACGCTGCTGCACGGCTCTGCCTACATTGTTTTTGCCTAATCCTGTACTTTCCCCCTGTGCCTAACTTGCTTTCTTGCCAGACTTGTTTTTATTCCCCTGTGCCTAACTTGCTTTCTTGCCCAGACTTGTTTTTATTCCCCTGTGCCTAACTTGCTTTCTTGCCCAGACTTGTTTTTATCTCCCTGTGCCTAACTTGCTTTCTTGCCCAGACTTGTTTTTATTCCCCTGTGCCTAACTTGCTTTCTTGCCCATACTTGTTTTTATTCCCCTGTGCCTAACTTGCTTTCTTGCCCAGACTTGTTTTTATCCCCCTGTGCCTAACTTGCTTTCTTGCCCAGACTTGTTTTATTCCCCTGTGCCTAACTTGCTTTCTTGCCCAGACTTGCTTTTATTCCTCTGTGCCTGTACTTGTTTTCTTGCCTAAACTTGTTTTTCCTTCCTGTGCCCAGTTTTCCCGCGGCCCCCGCCCGTTTTTTCCGTCCCTGCGGCCCCGCAACCCTGCATTCCCATTCGCCGCCCCGCTCCCAGCTGCTCCTCCCTCCCACATCCCCTCATATGGAGGCCGCGCAGCGGACGCGCCGCTGGCGCGCCAAAGGCGCGCCTAAGGCAAGCCCGTCTGCGCCCGTCCGCGCCTGGATTGCGCCCAGCGCCAGGACCCCTGGACCCCGCGAACGCCACAACGCCTGACACCGCTACGATGCCAGATCCCTCCACGCACTCAACACCGGACAATCACACACCTGCTTCCTGGCCGCCCCGAAGCGCACCCACGGAGCTTTCACCTGCCGGAACTGCAGCTTCACAAGCATCCGCCCCACCATGCCGCCTACCAGGAAAGAACCCAACCACCTCAGATGCATCCTTCTCAACACCCGCTCCGCCCGCAAACACGCCGTTGAACTCTGGGACCTACTCGACTCAACCTCCCCAGACGTCGCCTTTCTGACGGAGACCTGGCTGAACCCCGCCTCGGCACCCGACATAGCCATAGCCGTCCCGGAAGGCTACAAGATCACCCGCAGGGACCGCACCAACGGAGCAGGAGGAGGAATCGCCATCGTCCACAGGAACACTCTGAGTCTCGACCAACACCGACGAGACCCTCAGCACCGCCGAACACCTGCACTTCCAGATCCACACCGATCCCAACACCACCCTCAGAGGAACCCTCGTCTACAGACCCCCGGACCCCGACCACAGTTCAGCGACTCCATCGCCGACTTCGTCAGCACACACGCCCTCGCCTTCACGGACTACATCCTCCTCGGGGACCTGAACTTCCACCTCGAGAACAACAACGACACCAACTCCACCACCCTGATCGACAACCTAGCCAACCTCGGACTCAGACAACTCGTCACAACACCCACCCACTCCGCCGGTCACACGCTTGACCCCATGTTCTCCGCAATCCCCCACGTCTCCTTCAACCACACCACCGAACTCCACTGGACCGACCATCGCTGCATCTACTTCACCTTCAAGAAACCCACCACGCACCACCGCACCCAACAGATGCCTCGCCGCTGCTGGAGCAAAGTCACCGAAGACCAGCTAACCACCACCCTCGCCCAGAGCCCACCCACCGACCCCGACACCGCCGCCCGCAACCTCAGACAGTGGATCAACGACTGCGCCAACACCCTCGCCCCGATCAAGAAACCCTCCAACAGTCACACCAACAAGAAAGCCAGCTGGTTCACTGAAGACCTCCGGGCCTCCAAGCAAACCTGCCGAAAGCTGGAGAAGATCTGTCTCCGTGAACGAACACCGGACAGCCACGCAGCCCACAAGAACGCCACCCGCAGACACCATCACCTCATCAGATCCGCCAAAAGGGCCTCCTTCAAAGACCGCCTAGACAACAACGCGCACAACAGCAAAGAGCTCTTCAACATCGTGAAGGAACTCTCCAACCCCAGCTCCAACACCAACGACGTCCCACCCTCGCAAGACCTGTGCGACTCGCTGGCCACCTTCTTCCACCGCAAGATCGCAGACATCCACGACAGCTTCAACGCCACGACCACCCTGACAACCACTGAGACCTCCGCCCCCACGACCACCATCCGCACCAACCGCCTGCTCTCCTGGACCAACATCAACGACGACGACACCATCAAGATCATGAACACCATCCACTCCGGATCTCCGTCAGACCCATGCCCACACCACATCTTCAACAAAGCCAGCACAGCCATCGCACCCCATCTCCGGAAAGTCATTAACACCTCCTTCGAGACAGCAACCTTCCCGGAGAGCTGGAAGCACGCCGAAATCAACGCCTTACTCAAGAAACCCAAGGCGGACCCCAAGGACCTCAAGAACTTCCGGCCCATCTCCCTGCTCCCGTTCCCGGCAAAGGTCATCGAGAAGACCGTCAACAAACAACTGACCCGCTTCCTCGAGGAGAACAACATCCTGGACCCTTCCCAGTCCGAGTTCCGCAGCAACCACAGCACCGAGACTGCCCTCATCGCCGCCACCAATGACATCAAGTCCCTGCTGGACAACGAAGAAACGGCGGCCCTCATCCTCCTGGACCTGTCAGCCGCCTTCGACACGGTCTGCCACCACACACTACGAACACGCCTCCACAACGCCGGGATCCAAGAGAAGGCCCTGGACTGGACCACCTCCTTCCTCTCCGGCAGAACACAGAGCGTCCGCCTTCCCCCCTTCCGCTCCGAAGCCACCGAGATCATCTGCGGCGTACCCCAGGGTTCTTCCCTCAGCCCAACTCTGTTTAACATCTACATGGCACCGCTCGCCCACGTCGCCCGTCGGCACACCTCAACATCATCTCCTACGCCGATGACACCCAGCTGATCCTCTCCCTCACCAAGGACCCCCACACCGCCAGAACCAACCTTCACGAAGGAATGAAGGCCGTCGCTGAATGGATGAGGAACAGCCGACTGAAGCTGAACTCGGACAAGACGGAGGTCCTCATCCTCGGATCCACCCCTTCGGCCTGGGACGACTCCTGGTGGCTGACCGCACTGGGAACCGCCCCAACACCCACCGACCACGCACGCAACCTAGGGGTCATCCTCGACTCCACCCTCTCCATGACTAAACAGGTCAACGCCGTCTCCTCCGCCTGCTTCAACACCCTCCGCAGGATCTACAAGTGGATCCCCACTGAAACGAGAAGAACGGTCACCCAGGCCCTCGTCAGCAGCAGGTTGGACTACGGAGACGCCCTCTACGCAGGAGCCTCGGCCAAACTCCTGAGACGGCTCCAACGCATCCAGAACGCCTCTGCACGCCTGATCCTCGACATCCCTCGCCGCAGCCACATCACACCCCACCTGAGAGACCTGCACTGGCTCCCGGTCAACAAGAGGATAACCTTCAAACTCCTCACCCACGCACACAAGGCACTCCACAACACCGGACCAATGTACCTCAATAGACGACTCAGCTTCTACACCCCCACCCGCCAGCACCGCTCCGCCGCCCTCGCCACTGTCCCCCGCTTCCGAAGAGCGACCTCCGGTGGCAGATCGTTCTCCCACCTCGCCGCCAAGACCTGGAACACCCTCCCCATCCAACTACGGCAGACCCAAGACCTGCTGACCTTCAGAAAACTCCTCAAGACCTGGCTTTTCGAGCAGTAGCAGCATTCCCCACCCCAGCGCCTTGAGACCCTCACGGGTGAGTAGTGCGCTTTACAAATGATATGATTGATTGATCCGAAACACAAAGGAATTATGTTTTAACAACTCAATCTTAGGAATCTTAAAAACGTCTACACTAAACCCCATATATAATAATTGAAACCTGTTTGTTTCAGTTCAGAGATTTTTTGCAACAAAACACTATGCAGCACACTGATGTCAATAGATTTCAAAATGGCAGCCATTTTACTCTGCTAATGTTTTTACCTTCAGTTCAATTTTCTGTCAGTTGTGTTTCTTCTAGTTATAATTATAATAAAAAATAAAAATGCATTCTAAAAAAGATGTCAAGTTATTCCAGACAATTTTTTTTCCAGACGGAATATTTCTGACCTTGGTAGACCTTCTTTCATATTGCAACCTCTTTTGTTTTTCAGTTTCACTTCCAAAATTTGAAAGTAAATGTTTGTAATAGTATTTCAACATTCTTTGTAATGTCTTGCTACCGGACTTTTAAAATATTATAATTTTATATCTGATACATGTTCATTTCAACATGTCTTAGTTTGTCTCTCCGTCATACCCACCACTTAAATACTTTTCATGTTCACCTCCTCAATTCATAAATACGAACTTGAAACACGTTTTTTGTTTCCCCGTCTGTCTTGTCTGGTTGGACTGAGATGGACCAAAGACTTTGGACGGGTTCGTGAAGGTTGTGTGTGGAAAATACCAGAATTCGTTTTTTTTGATCGAGGACAGACATTTGGGGCATCATTACGATGTCGGTCGGAAAGCATTCCGACTGACTCCTTGTCGGAATCGTTTCCGACCGACTTGGGTTCAGGGAGTCCGAACGACCGATTACGATGTTTCCAAACACACTTCGGTCGGACTCCCATTGACTTCAATGGGAGCCTGTGTTCCGACCGACAACACAGGCTCCCATTGAAACAAGCATTGGCATAGCCAATAGGTCTCGCCTTAGGGACCTTATAAGTGTTTAGCCATGCATCAGTTGATGTTGTTGCACCAAGGATATTGTGCTGCATAACTAAATACTTATAAGGTCCCAAAGGCGAGACCTATTGGCTATGCCAATACTTGTTTTGTACTTGCACTGCTGGCAACTTCTTCCTGCCTGTTTTCATGCTTGTTTGTTTTTAAAAAATTGTTATGGGGAGCGGGACATAAATAACGGGGAGTGGAGGTTGTAAAACAGTAATTTAATTAGAACACGAGCAGCGGACGGACACTAGGGGAGAATCAACAGATGCCAGATTCCAAGGGCAGACTGACGTGATGCTTAGGTGGTGCGCTGATGCAAAATGGTGGTGGTTAATGATGTTTGGTGCTCAGGTGGTAACACTATATGGGGTGGATTGGAGGTACGTTGTGGATTGTGGAGTTGAAATAGGTTGTTTGGTGTGTAATTATGCGGTGTGTATCGGAAATGTGTGGAGTTGAATCGTGTGGCCTGTAACTGTGGTGTTGAGTGAAATTATGCTTAGTGAAATTATGTCATGGTGTGGAGTGCATTTATGTTGATTGGTGGTATGTGGTATAGAGTGCATTTATGTGGAGTGTGTTTGTGTTGCATTGAGTACAGTGCAATTATGTGGCGTATAATTATGTGGCACTGAGTGGTATTATGTGGAGTGTATTTATGTTGCATTGAGTAGAGTGTTATTATGTGGCACTGAGTGGTATTCAATGGAGTGTATTTATGTTGCATTGAGTAGAGTGTAATTATGTGGCTTGTAATAATGTGGTACTGAGTTGTATGTGGGGTGTATTTGTTACATTGAGTAGAGTGTAATTATGTGGCGTGTAACTATGTCACAGTGAGTGGTATTATGTGGAGAGCATTTATGTTGCATTGAGTACAGTGTAATTATGTGGTGTGTATTTATGTGGCATTGAGTGGTATTATTTGGAGTGTATGTTGCATTGAGTGCAGTGTAATTATATAGCATATAATTATGTGGCACTGAGTGGTATTGTGTGGAGTGTATGTTGCATTCAGTAGAGTGTAATTATGTGGTGTGTAATTATGTGGCACTGAGTTGTATTTGGAGTGTATGTTGCATTGAGTGCAGTGTAATTATGTAGCATATAATTATGTGGCACTGTGTGGTATGTGGAGTGTATTTATGTTGCATTGAGTAGAGTAAGTATGTGGCGTGTAATTATATATCCACTGAGTGGTATTATGTGGAGTGTATTTATGTTGGATTGAGTACAGTGTAATTATGTGGCGTGTAATTATGTGGCACTGAGTGGTATTATTTGGAGTGTATGTTGCATTGAGTGCAGTGTAATTATGTAGCATATAATTATGTTGCACTGAGTGGATTGTGTGGAGTGTATGTTGCATTTAGTATAGTGTAATTATGGTGTAATTATGTGGTGTGTAATTATGTGGCACTGAGTGGTATTTGGAGTGTATGTTGCATTGAGTGCAGTGTAATTATGTAGCATATAATTATGTGGCAGTGAGTGGTATTGTGTGGAGTGTATGTTGCATTCAGTAGAGTGTAATTATGTGGTGTGTAATTATGTGGCACTGAGTGGTATTATTTGGAGTGTATGTTGCATTGAGTGCAGTGTAATTATGTAGCATATAATTATGTGGCACTTAGTGGTATTGTGTGGCGTGTATGTTGCATTCAGTAGAGTGTAATTATGGTGTAATTATGTGGTGTGTAATGTGGCACTGGGTGGTATGTGGAGTGTATGTTGCATTGAGTGCAGTGTAATTATATAGCATATAATTATGTGGCACTTAGTGGTATTGTGTGGCGTGTATGTTGCATTCAGTAGAGTGTAATTATGGTGTAATTATGTGGTGTGTAATTATGTGGCACTGGGTGGTATGTGGAGTGTATGTTGCATTCAGTACAGTGTAATTATGTGGTGTGTAATTATGTGGCACTGAGTGGTATTATGTGGAGTGTATTTATGTTGGATTGAGTAGAGTGTAATTATGTGGCATGTAATTATGTGGCACTGAGTGGTATTGTGTGGAGTGTATGTTGCATTCAGTAGAGTGTAATTATGTGGTGTGTAATTATGTGGCACTGAGTGGTATTTGGAGTGTATGTTGCATTAAGTGCAGTGTAATTATGTAGCATATAATTATGTGGCACTGTGTGGTATTATGTGGAGTGTATTAATGTTGCATTGAGTAGAGTGTAAGTATGTGGCGTGTAATTATATGGCACTGAATGGTATGTGGAGTGTATTTATGTTGCATTGAGTACAGTGTACTTATGTGGCGTGTAATTATATGGCACTGAGTGGTATTATGGGGAGTGTATGTTGTATTCAGTGGAGTGTAAGTATGTGGTGTGTAATTATGTGGCACTGAGTGGTATTATTTGGAGTGTATGTTGCATTGAGTGCAGTGTAATTATGTAGCATATAATTATGTGGCACTGAGTGGTATTGTGTGGAGTGTATGTAGCATTCAGTAGAGTGTAATTATGTGGCATGTAATTATGTGGCACTGAGTGGTATTTGGAGTGTATGTTGCATTGAGTGCAGTGTAATTCTGTAGCATATAATCATGTGGCACTATGTGGTATTATGTGGAGTGTATTTATGTTGCATTGAGTAGAGTGTAAGTATGTGGCGTGTAATTGTCACTGAGTGGTATTATGTGGAGTGTAATTATGTAGCATATAATTATGTGGTGCTTTGTTTTAAATGAAATACCAGGATGTTTAGTGTCCATTTCCTAATGTTTGTTTTGTGTGTTTTCTGGGAGAGCTGTGTGCAGTGTGAGGGACAGACCTGAAGTGCACTGGAAGAGCTGTGTGCAGCGTGAGGAACAAATGTGAGGTGCACAACGAGGTGTGTGCAGCGTAAGGGACAGATTTGAGGTGCACTGGGAGAGCTGTGTGTGGCGGAAGGGACAGATCTCAGAGCTGTGTGCAGCGTGAGGGATAGATCTAGGATGCAGTGGGACAGCGGTGTGCAGCGTGAGAGACAGATCTGAGATGCACTGGGAGAGGTGTGTGCAGTGTGGACAGACCTGAGGTGCATTGGGAGAGCTATGTACAGCGTGAGGGACAGATCTGAGATGCAGTGGGAGAGCTGTGTGCGGCGTGATGGACAAATCTGAGGTGCATTGGGAGAGCTGTGTGCAGCATAAGGAACAGCTATGAGGTGTACTGGAAGAGCTGCGTGAAGTGTAAGGGACAGACCTCAAGTGCACTGGGAGAGCTGTGTGCAGCATAAGGGACAGATCTGAGGTGCACTGAGAGAGCTGTGACAATCCGGTTTCAACGACAGTCCATAACTAGGACTAGCAGCAGCAATAAAGGCTGAAGAAATCTCATCAATTGCCAAACCTTATTAAAAAAAATACATATGACACAAAGTATCAAATGGAAATTGGGTCCTGTTAAAAACAGCTGCATGGTTATGTTTCAAACTGGAACATTTTAATCATTCGAGCTCACTGTTTGTCTCACAAGCTATGCTCTAGCCAGTACACTGCTTCTTGATTTTGCCGCTGCTGCTTACATTTGGCCAAGACAGCATCATACCAGTCCACAATGCCCACACAGCAGCAGACCAATGTGAGGGACGCGCTCGCTCTGTGGTGGGGGAGGGGCAGAGCGAGGCGCTTGGGAGAGCGTGACAGGAAAGGCAGATGGCCTGGAGCATGCGAGGAAAGCGCGTTACTGTGCGCGTTCTCGCATGCTCTAGGCCAGCCAAAAGTTGTGGTCGCATTTCTGAAGCCCACACTACAAAATGTCTCGCCCAGAGCCAGCGCTGAAGCGCTGGCTTTCAGGGCGAGACCTAAAAAGGGGTGGTTGCGGAAAACCCAGCACCCTGTGGCTGGCACCCCAAGGTGCCTGCCACCCTGTGTATGGTTTGAAAGAGTGGTCCCATGGGTACCCCCACGGACCTCAACCGGAGGGCTCCAGGTGAAGGGGGGGCCTGCTACGGGCCCACAAAGTCAGTTTCCGACAGCCGTTCCGTGTCGGACAAACCAATTCGGAAAATCTGTCCGAATCCGACATCGTAATCGCTTGGTCGGAAACGTCCGTAGAGCTGTACGAGTCGGCTCCGACCGACTCAGTTTCTCCAAATGCCAGTCGGAACTGAGTCGGAATGACCGAACGGTTTCCTTTTATCGTAATCGGTTGGTCGGAAATGTTTCCAAGTCAGTCGGAAACATGGGTTCCGACACAGGTTAGGAAAATCCGAATGCCATTCGGAGCCTTTCCGACCGACATCGTCTTGAGGCCCTTGGTGTCCAGGTTGGGCTTGATTTGTTTCCATCTGCTAAGATACCTAAAGTGACAGTGTTTCTTATAATATATTTAGGAGAAGGTGATTTATATTTTTTTCATTTGCAGAACAAGGATGGGGCCTTCACAATATTAGAATACTTTGAAAGCAATTAAGATATTTCTGTGGGGTTAATAGCAACTTCAGAAATCTACTTGTAACCTCAGTGTCACTGATTCAAACCCAGAGGTTGGTACAATAATGTTAATAGTGGCACACAGTCTACCATTTGTATGTGATTCCAGCACTTTTAGAAGACCGAGGGTAATGTTACACATTGTTCTGAGGGTTGCTTTGCAAAACCTTGTCTGATTCAGCTTGCAAAGAAGTGCTCCGAGTAGTGTGAATGGGTAGGTTCTTATGTTAGGTGAATGTGTCAACTTTAGTACCTTACAAATTAATGTTTTTAATTGGGGACCGAAGTGCCAAACCAAATTGCTTACATCTCTCCTAAGTTGGTATTTCTGTTTTTTGTGATAACGGCTTTTATGTTGCATTCTGTGCACCACCAGCATTGCACTGCTTAGATAAAGCACATTGCACATGCAGGCAGTGAAATGCAACGGGTGAAAAACAACAGGGTACACGGGTACAGAGAACAGCTCCCATAAAGAAAAAAAAACTGCTGGAGTGTATGGGGTGCACCCACACATAGGAAAAAACTCTGGTAAACCTTGTTTAAAGAAGACAAATACAGTCCAAGAAGGCTCACATTCTAAAATGGCTTGTCTGCAACAAGAAACCTGACGCTGCTCTTCCACATAAGCATGGAAGAGCGGCATGTCACAAAAAAAGCATTGGCATAGCCAATAGGTCTTGCTTTTTTGACTTTTCTAAGTGTTTAGCCAGAGCTATTGGCTTTGGCAATGTGTTTAAGCTATGTTGTAGAGCAGCAGTGAATGTTACCATCCAACTAAAGAGTAATCAGTTAATCGACCTGAAAAGGATAATCAGTTGAGTTTACACAAACTGAATAGAATTTGTATTAAGTACAGAAAATGCATTAAAAAGGTGGACCTCACGATCTGAGGAAAACCCTGAAAGGCTGAATTCGCACCACTGCCTGCACGTTATACATACTTCATTAAAGTAGGGGCTCAACCTTCTTACTATGCAGCCAACTGCTCGACTGTCAAAAGGCTAATGTCTTTTGAGACATCTACGTCTATTTCTGTGTTTTTAGCCAGTGGTAAATTTCACTCTGAGATTTGGAATTCTCTTCTAACACTGGAAAAAGTGTTAAAAAATGCAGGCTTTAAAGTGCTGTTCGACTAATAAGTCAGGAGTTGCAGGAAATTACCAACATGGCCTCGGACATTTAGCAGCTATGTAAGTACTATAGAGTTGCTAACTCTGTGCACTTTTACAAAACACTATACTTTCTAGCCCTCAGCTTTTCGGTTATAAATCCTTTGTTTTCTAAAATGAGTTCATCCAAGTAGCTTAATTAAAGTAGTTCCCAGAAAGCATTAAGATGTCAAGCGAAAGGAACAAGGTGAAATGTTGAAGTACTTTAAAGAGGATAAACATGCCTGCTCCTTAGTTGCAACTTTGCTTTATATTGCCAAGAAAGTGTTTGTTCAATTTTTAAAATTAAAGGCTATTCAAGAAAATAAAAAAGCAGATGTGGCGAAATAGTTACTGCATCTGACTTTGAATCTTGGGTGCCAGAGTCCTGTCTCTGTAGGTGGTTTAACATTGTGGCATTTATAGCAATTAACTGTAGATCACCCTGTTGATGACGTATGCAAATGCTGTTTGCCTCTGTGATTACTATCTTTTAGATACGCTAATTTACTTCATTCACTCAAAGCAGACTATTTCAAGAACACTGCTAGAGGGGGTTTTTCCCCTTCCGTCCACGTGTGAGTATATCCTTTTGGCACTTTTCACCAGAAAAAGACTGAGCATTTGCAAACTGATGCTATGTTATAATGGTTGTACCCGAGTTCTTTTTAACGTTAAAAGAAGTGGGGTATAAACACAGGAGTTGAAAGTGCTGCACAATATTTAGCTTTCGCTAAATATAGAGAAGTGTAAGTACTAATCTGCTCGTTACAGTTAAAAAAGGCAAAAGAGCAGCCTTCCCATATCAGTGCAAACACCCTGCAAGATGGGTGTTTTTAATTTTAAGTCTTCCTCTCCTGTGCTCACACTCCCTTTAGCTATATAAAAAAACCAACTGGGCCACCACATCAATAATATAGTGTCCAGCAGAAAATGGGCACATACTGAACCCAAACGTTTTGCAAATATAACCAGTCAGTATTTACTTCATCTAAACAAACTTTATTATTTACTGTAAAAAGAGCGTGGGTGCTTTAAAAACATATTTATTTTTTAGCACAAGCACGCTGCATTTGCTAAAAAAGCATCGCGCTTCTACTTCATAAGCAAAAAAACAAACATACCTTCCAAAGTGCGCACATGCTCCATTAACACTTAATAAACAACGAGTTCTCAAAAGTTTGCAAATAAAAAGGCAAAAGGAACAGCTGTGTGAGCGCAGAGCATTCCTATTCTGTCGGAGAAACTCACAGGGCGTGTGTTTTCTATTTGAACTCTTCCTCCCTAGTGCTTACCCCTCCTCCCTCATCTCATGAAAAGACTTAGGCACTACATCAGTAACAGCCTCCGCCTACAAATTCCAACGCCTTAATAAATACAATAAAATATAACACAGTGGAAAGCAGTGCTGCAGCAACACCTAATTATAAATCAGCGCTAAGTGCTGTTCGGCTAATCAAAGTGAAAAAAAGGAAAAATGATACAAAGGTCAAACATTCACCTGATTTTATGAACCCTAGCACACTGCTCACATACCCTTTCCTCCAGGCTGTGTTCACTGGCTTCATTTGCACCTCCCATTCATTCCCCACGTACTAACGAAGTTTCCTTGGAGCACAATATAATAAAAATTAGGCCAGCGCACCCGCCCTTCAGAATGAAAGGTGGCAACGACCCGACGGGGCTTGCAGTCTTTTGTTGGTGAGTAGGAGAAGAAATGCTGGTGAAGATTAACACGAGCATGAAAAATTAGTTGACGGCCTCGGACCCCCATCTCAAGCTCTCCTTCCCTCCAACTAAAGCTCTAACGCATGGAAAACGCCCTTCAATTCTTGCTCACATATTAAAACACTGCGCGGCTGCAATGAAAATAACGCAGAACCGTGGCAGTGTGTTTTGTCTCAATAAGGAACAAAAGGGAGGAAAGGGTTAAGGGTGGGTGTGCTGGGGGAGTGCCTCGGAAAACGTAGCTAAAAGGCAAAAAAAAATGCCGATCCTTATTCTGACAGGATGTGCATAAGATGTAGAGCGGCCAACTTTGGAACTGGGAATCAGGGTTCGAGCCTCTGCCTAGGCTCTCCCAGTGCCTTAAAAAAAAATCTTGGGAGCAGCAAAGAGATGGTGAAAAGAAAAAGTAGTGCACAGAAATAAAACATATGGCCACTAATGAAAGGATCCGAGTAGCGGGGCCAGTCGCCAGGGCGTTATCAAAACAGCCAGGAGGCGGGACCAATGTGCACCATTAACCAAAGAAAGCAATGGAATGCCTGAAGGCAGACCAAGCATCCAATAAAAAAGTGCTGGGTGTGTTCCAACACCCGAAGGGAATTACATCAAGCCTCGCTCGACCTAAAAAGAGTACCACTACATGAGGCGATAAAAAAAAAAAAAAAAACAGACTGGTATGTCACAGCGGGGCGCACACCAGCACAGAGAGTGTGTTGATGTGTGATATGGAGGAATGTCCACAAATCCTATTTGTGGGAGTTTGTGTAAGGCTATTGGGGAATGGATGTGATTGGGTGACATGAACGCCATATAATTGCATGTTTGTGGTGTGTTGAATATGTTGTGAGTTTTTTTTAATTTGTGCTGTTGAAGGATGTTAGGGGCAGCTTGCTGGAGGATGGTATTGTAAGCACAGTGATACCCAACAAACAGTTTATCTGTGCTGTCTTTGTGTGTGCCATTTACTCTGCAGGGTGTACTGTTGGATGCTTGGTGCGTGGCTTGTGATTAAAGATCTGTGCTGTTCCGAGTACGGTGATACCAGCTATATGACATACCGGATACCACCTGCCTCTTTCGCACCTCACAAATCCGTTGCATTACACGGATTGAAAACCATCAACGGTGAATGATCAGAATATTGCAAGTTACTTGGCCTGCAGCAGGGTGTTCCTGTATGGTCACAAACCATCTTGGTGACTTACAGTTTCCTAATACATTACTTACAGTTGAGTGTACTTTATACTCTAAATAATTGGATATGATGCAATCAAGATAAAATAAAACCTCGTATGTTGTCAATCATCTGAACAACCAAGTAAAGTAGTAATAATGTCTGCAACCTTTCGGCTGAAACCTTCCTCAAGCCAGTGTTTTGATCACGAGTTTTTCATTTTCAGACAATTTGAAACCATACATGCTCATGAATACAGAAGTACAAAGCGGACCTTCCCCTTGCCCCCTTGTGTTGTGTGAAAGTGCCCTCTGTCTGAAGAGCTGTTCTCTCCTCCATGTGTCAACAAGCTGTCTGAAGAACTACTCACACCAGCATATAAATAGCCCATTCTCTCCCGGCCATCTGTAAAACGGCCCTTCTTAGGTGCAGCCGCCGCACAACTGGGCGCACTTGTTTATTTATTTTTAGCAGGGGAAGGTTTCGCTCCCCTCATCACCTAGATCGTTTGAAGGTCATTCATGGTCAACAAACTCCCTCAGGAGCTGCGGTTCGTTGGACGAAAAAAATCCATGGGCATTAGAAATGCAAAACTCCAGCTACTGTAGCACGAAGTGCATAGTAATGACCTGTACTTTCAGTATCAAAAGACGAAACCCTGCTTAGAGACGAGCGAACACTGTGCAGTAAATACTACCATTATTAGCCGAGAAGGCAGTAAATCTCGAGTGCTGGGGATTAAACGAATCATCCATTTAATAGCTAGACCAATAGATATTTTTTCAGTTGATTTTTAATGTTTGCTTTTCATTTTCGTTTCCTGTATTTAGTAGCAAGGTGATTTGTGGCAGGGCCGCTTTTGTAAATTGAAATAATTGAAGGCGTTCGCATGTTAAGCAAGAACAGACTGGCAAGAGAAAGTGTCAGCATTTCATATAACAAGGCCACTGCCGCTCGGCGTTGTCTGGAGCAGCTACCGGCAGCCTCCAGTGGGACTAATTAGAAAATGCATTTCGTTTATTCGGCTTCCTTTGCATATCCAGGAGGTAGGTCTGACGTCACGGTGCAGAAGCATGCCTATTGGTGCTGTCCGGCCGCCAATGGAAACTGTTGCCAATCCATCACTGCAGCGCCTTCAGAGGTGGCCCTGCTGCCAAGCCGTCTTTCACGTCCAGGACTGCAGCCACACTGCCTCCACAGCACTGTTGCCACCTTCCCACTGCCCCCTTCTCTTTTATTTTTTATTTTATTTTTTTAATGCATTTTTATATAGCGCGGACTTTACCCAAAGGTGTCAGAGCGCTTCAATAGAACCAAGTACTTACATGAGGAGATTTACATACTTACACGTTAGATACAAACGGAATAGCTGAAGAAGTAAAATCAATCACAAAAAAAAAAAACACAAGGGTTAGGTTAGTCCAGGCATAGAATACATATTTACAACATTGTATTTATTCTGGCAGTGTCTTTGGAAGAGAAGAGATTTGAGGTCAGTTTTGAAAGTCCGGGTAGAGATGGGGGTACAGAGTGATGGAGGAAGCGGGTTCCAGATTCTAACCGCATTGCCTGAGAAGGATTGAGCCATCGATCTTTCCCTTTTGAAGGTAGGGGGCTCAAGCAGTAAATTTTCAGCATTACGTGAAGGTATAGAGCCTCCAGAGATTTTAAGTTTATTCGCCAGGTATCGAGGAGCGGAAGTGTGCAAGGCTTTGTGGGTGATACAGGCCTCTTAAGGCTATCAGCAATAATGTCCGGTACTGCCTTGAAAACGTGCACAGTTACTATCCTGTACTGTCTCTTCTTTGCACATACCCACTCACACTGCCATTGAATTTACCCAGCACAGCCCGCTTCTTCACAGTGGACCTGTGCTGCTGGACCTCCTCATGCACTAGCAGTCACTGCTTCAGCAGAAGCTTTCGGCCTATTCACTCAACTTATCAGTCACCATACTTTAAATGTCTTAACCACAAGGGCCACAGCACATGCTGAATGTCTAAGCTACTTCTGGCTTTGAGCTGAGTGCCCAGCCCGCCCACAAGTTGTTCTCCCGTTAGCTGTTTCTGTGTCTCTGTTCCATTTGCAAATAGGTGGTTTCTGCATGGCAGATGCCGTGAGTTATAGCAAATTTCAGAGGTTTTACACTTTTGACCTAGAACGCTAACTCTGATTTTAACTGTGTTTATCCCACTGAATTTCATTGTTTTTTATGATGTACTTACTTTACAACCTCAGCTGTGCATGGGATTCGCCGGTGGGGTGGAACACACAACCCCTGCTGCTAACAGCCATGCCATGCAAAGGTTGAGTGCAGGGCTTGCTCCCGACCCGCTGTGGATGCATGACCCCACTGTGCATAGCCTTCATTTATGCAAAACTGGGGTTGGGAAAAGGGCCTCCAAAGGAGTAATCCTTCAATGGATGCACATTTTACTACTTTTCAGAATTCACAGACATTGACCGTAGTAAGCATGGAAATCTACCCCAGTCTCCGGTTTCCAGGCATATTACTGGCAATCAAACACCCAAAGGTTCATAGGACGAATGCTTGCAAATAGTCTAACCACTTGCAATCCCTCAGAGGAGCATTTTACACCTTTGTTTTTTTTTGTCCACTGTGCCACTTTAGACAGAGGGGCTGATTTAGGGTTTGGCAGACAGGATGGTGGAGAACTTCACTACCTTCAATCTGCCTGCCAAATTTAGTGGTGTCCGGCAGCTCCGCTGACATGTCTGTGCATTGGCAGGAGCCGCCACTATGGTGGTTCCTGTCTTTGTAGAAAAAGTTTGATGGACAGCTTCGTCAAACATGGTGGCTGGCCGTCAGACTTTCCCAATGTTTTTTTAATTTAAAAAACAAACTCCCAAAGCAGGGATTTGTTTTTGAAAAATAAAGAAATCTAATGACGCCCCCAGGGTGTGGGGGTCATTTTTTAGGTCGAGCCTCGAGTAGCGCGCAAGCGCTGCTAGGCGAAGACTTTAAGTAAGGGGGTTTCAGAAGCAGTCCAAACGCTCGTGCGTCGTGGCTGGCCTTTTTCGGATGGTTACGCGCGGCGCAGACATGTGTTTCCCATTATCGTGCCCAGACGCGGGCGCGATAATTGGAAACACATGCCGGCAAAAGGCCATGACGCACGAGCGTCTGGTCAGCTGAGCAGGCTGCCGCGCTCGCTCGCCCCCGCTCCTCCGTTTCGATTCCGTGCTTGTTTAGCCATGCCTTTGACCCCGCCCCTACTGTACTCAGGTTCACAGTTCCAAGCACTTCCATAGGTGGTGTCAGTACTTCGTGCATGTACTCATCTGTGGCCAGTCATGTGCCGCCCGCTGCTGTCAGCTGACTCTTCCCGGGCTGTGTGAGTGAGTCTGAGAGGAAGCGGAGATTACAAAGTGCTTACCCGGCCCAGAGCAGGACGCTGAGCTTCACCTCCCCTTATCCTTTCTGTGTTGCACCCCCCTCACAAACTCACCCCCAGATCTCGTAGCTGCCCGTCTCCCCCTCGGATCTCGTAGCTGCCCCTCTCCCTGCCAGGCTCGCTCACCCAGCTTCGTGCTACCCTTGCTGCCTCCGCGCACCATGCCGGGCGCCTCCCGGCTGTACCTTGCCGTGCTGGGCTGCTTCCTCCTCGGAGCCCCGGGCCCTGCAGGGGGGTCTCCTGAGCCCCGGGAGAGTAAGAGCCGGGAGCTGAAGGAGCTCGGAGGTGTCTGGAGCTTCCGGGCTGACCGCTCCGAGAACCGAAACCGGGGCTTCGAGGAGCGCTGGTACCGGAGCCCGCTGCGAGAGGTACGTGCAGGACTGCGGGGACGAGGGAGCGTGAGGGGGCACAGTCAAACCGACGCGTGCACAAGTCTGAGGTGACGGGGGGCGGGGGGGTAGTGAGGTGGAATTGCACTGTGTGTTGCACACTGCGCGAGGAAGGAGGCAACGAGGTAAGAGTGTTGAACTACCCACTGGGCTGTCTTCAGGTTACCAGCAAGGGGCACCTAATCAAATTCTGGACCTGGCGCTGATATGTTTTGCTCAACATAGGAATTTTCCACGTACACTTTCCAATATTGTGGAAAGTGCGGACGGCGCTACAGCAATCTGAACTTAAAAAGTGCCAATGTCAACTCGCCCTCTTTTGGTGGCTGTCGCCCTCTTTTCAATCTGGATCACCCTCAGAAAAAGACAGATATCTCCATTATTATTAGGCCGCCCTCAGCTTGCTAACTTTGAAAGGGCGGGGTGCTGCGTAAACAAACAAGCATTGGCATTGCCAATAGGTCTCGCCTTTGGGACCTTTATAAGTGTTTAGCCATGCAACAGTTGCATAACTAAATACTTGTAAGGTCCCAAAAGCGAGACCTATTGGCTATGCCAATGCTTGTTCTTATTTATTACTGTCCCTCATCCTTATTGCCATGATATACCTGGAGGTGAGGCGGAGTTCAGAAAAAAAGCAAAGAGCCCCCTCTCTGTCCACTCTAAATAGGGTGAGTGGTCGGATGGCTTACCTCTGACGGCACCTCTTCCATAGGGCCATCAGAGGACATTTTTTTAACGACTGAGCACATTTTCTGTTGTCGGCAACAAAACTTGCTGTCTGCCTGACTCCAAATCAGATGGTCGGTCCTTGAATTTGGTGGGTAGGGTCTCTGGCGCTGTTGCAATGGAATATCCGTCCACCGCACACGGAATCAGCCTCATGTGAACAATCCGTTCCCGAACATTGGTCACCTTACCCATTCTCCCTGCCTTTTTCAGTTGATAAATGTCAGATTCACACCCTCGAATCTCACTGACTAAGCACCTTCTGGGAAATGTAAAAATAAACAGCTAGCATATGCACTTGAACCCTTCATTCACGATGGATCATGCTCATTGATTTCTAGTCTTTCATGGCCACCTCTGACAAACCGAAAATTGTCTGATTATGGGCAGCGTATTTTCAGACACAAAGCGTCTCTAACATGAGTCACTTGCTTTTAATTTGGATTTTCTCTGGTGTGAATCAGTTCATGTACTCAACTCACAGTAGAATGACTGGTATTGACGTTTTTTCTCCTTGTTTACTTTCTTCTGTCCCGCATCTCCCTGCCTCTCTAAAAAAAAAAAAAAAGCTGCATGGCGCCATTAGTGACAAGCAACTTTATAGACCCACTATAAACTCAGTTTTTCAAGTGTTGTGACACCATTGTGCGACTTTGTGATATGCACACAATAGTTGTTTTTCACCTACAGGGAAGGGCAGTAAGTTTCTAAAGCTTCAGTTACATGTCTATCGCCCACTGCATTTGTTATGGCGAATTATCTGCCATTTTAAGTGGAAGGTGGACATATTTCTAGATACACTGCAGTGGGTGCTGTGAGGTGAAAAAGCAGCATCTGGAGTTCCTGAGTAGGATTGGGTGGAGATTAACACATGGCTGGGCACTCCTTCGGGTGACACAAAACTCCAGAAGTAAAACACTGGTGCAGTGTTTCTTTAAGAGGAGGGCTTTGACCTCTCTTAAGCAGAGGTGAATGGTGTCTCGCGGTCTTTGTCTAGGATAACATTCTATAACTTGTGTCTCTTACTGCATCCTTTTCACATGGGTTTTGGATTGAAAAGCTGGGTACTTGAGGTAATTTGCACCATCCAGTGACTAGCAAGAGATACGGAATTTGTACTTGTTAAACCTTTTCGGTAGTGCTATAGGGAATTTTTTATAGGGAAATTAATTACTTCACTTCTTATATCTTTACTGTTTTTCAGTGTATCTAGACTCATTTTTATGAGGCACTTAGAAGGTGTTCTTGCTGTGGCAAACATCCGTGGAGGAGGTGAATATGGAGAGAACTGGCACAAAGGTATGGGATTCGTACAACACAGATATATTGTCCTTCTATATGTAACATATATGTTTTAATGAACTCTTTGTGTTGCCTTTGCCTTCTTTTTCTCTGTACAAACTTGGCAATGTTTGAAACAAACACTTGTGCATAACCTGTTGCTAAATCTTTCATAGAACGACATCATTCTGAGTTAGGGTTTTGTAAGTAACCGAGCGGGTGCCTCATGAAGACGACCGCAGGGAATGAGTTGCTGGTCAGTCTCCTCTTCCTGATGTGGTACAGGGCGCACAGGCCCTCCATTGTCTTTCACTCCGCTGGATGCAGGTGGGGCACACAGACTCATCAAATGTTCTTATATTCCTCAAGTCAAACTGTTTGCCGCAGGTGGAATCAGGAGTGTTGGGCATCTGGGTCATTTTTCTTGGAGATGCCTTCCTTCTGGAGTAGTGGAAATTATTGGAGATTTTGCTTTTACATTCCTCTGTTTATTAATAAGCAGCCACACCTAAAGCTGTAGGTTCATCAGTTGGTAAGATCAAATCTGTTATGAGGCTCTTCTAAACACTGAATGCAGTCAGAAAGAAGGGAGATATATGTTGTGTGGAGACTTGTTCTTCAAGAACCATTTCTTCAAGCTCAGCGATTATAATACCTCTGTTTCTGAGACTTTTGAAGCTCTTCATAGCATTTAAATCTTCTACCTCAGCAGCAGCTCCTGAATCAGCATATCCTTTAGGAGGCGGGAGGGGGGGAGGTTGCATTTGGAATCTCCAAGCCATTCTCCTGCACTCACTTGCTAATCTGTGGGTGGGATGCTTGCAACGCTGTACAGTAGGAGCACCCTGACCCCTGCTTCTTCTTAGCAGTGGGCCTCTTGAAAGTGCTAGGGAGGGAACAGACTGGCCAGGGTGGTCAGAGGTTGGCTTAAAGGGAGGTATTCCTTAGTTTGAGATGGAGGTGCGACTTTTAATCTTTTTCAGAGTGTTGCAAAGGGGTGGGACAGGCAGCGAGCCGGTTCCTGGTATAGACAGTAAGGGGAGGAGCGTTGATGTGGCACTACTGGGTTGGGCGTGTGTCTCACCATTAACATGAAGCTCTGCTTCCCTTTCTAAGTCCTGGCACAGGCTTAGAAAGCGGAGAAGGTGCTCCGACAGAAACGAGGAAGCACCAGTGCAGCTGATGATTGAACCTCTGTCTGGAGTTTGAGGGGCTCCCACTCTGGACTTGTACTCTGGATTAACTTGCACTCTCTCCGGGGCTGGTCATACCATGCCCCTGAATCCCTCCCAGGGTCAGTGAAGGATAGGCTCGCTGTGGTCTTTGAAGGAGTGGCTCTCTTGTACTTCTTTTGGACTGGTCCTGTTGTTGGTCTTACATTGCGGACCACACTTTTTGTCTGCACTCCCCAGCTGCCCAACCTTTTGCCACTTGCTCAGTGACTGTACATTACAAGCCGCGGGCTTTTGCAGACTCTTGTTATGCACAGTCATATAGCAAGTGTCAAAAGGCTTGGCCAGGTGGGGTGTGCAGACAACAGGAAAGGTCTTTGGTGCTGGACCAATGGGGATTCTGCCAGGAAGACCCTCTTGGTCAGTAGATCGCCTGGCCTGGACAGCAGGGCAAGTTCAGGCCTGTAGATCTAAGCTGCTACTAAGGAAGAGAAAGCATTACTGCTAGAGGCTGTTGGAAGGCTTCAGTAAATCCTCATGAAACCTTTGGTGCCCACAAACCCCTAACTGTAGCAGCAGCTGGATGGCGGAGGAGGCCCCTGAAACAGAACATGGTATACCCTGCCAAAATTCTCCACCGGGGCCCCAGTTATTGAAGTTTTTCTTGGCCACTTGAGTATAGCTGGAAAATATTTTGCACGGAGTACTCAGAGGGAAGGGTGAATCTGGTGTCTTGAGTAATCCTCAGTGCAATTATGCTTTTCCATGGGTGAGTCCTTGGGCATGGGGTCACCCAGGGGTTCTAGGCATTGTTGCTTAAAGGTGGAAGTTAACCTTTATCAGTGGGGAACCGTGAGATAAGCCTAGCAAACAGCAGGTTTCTGAAGGTAACTTCTTCCATGTCCAAGGGCAGTCCCGGGTTTTATAAGCACAGCCTTGTTGTGGGGGTCTCCTGCCTCCCGACCACATCCAGAGGGGAGGAAGCTACAAAGGTAGTTACTAAAGCGGGGTGAGCAGGAGAAGTGGACCTCTCTACCCGGGAGCACCAGGTACATTGTTTGTTCCTCAAACCATAGCGAGAAGTTGTGCTGGGAGAGTCGGAGAGTGAATACCGAGCAGCGACGGAGCAGGGAGGCTTAGCTCACATATTGTGTAAAATGAATGTTTCCATACCTTGCTGAAGGCAGTAGGCTTGCAGTTGTGATTAATAAAATTTGCATCAACAAAAGATATAGGCCTGGTACATTGATTGTGAATACGTTGACAAAGCCACTAGCATGCCTTTTTAATAGATTGAAAACATGTGTTTGCTGGTGAGCAAATTGTCACATGCAACCTCACATATAAAGGCACCAGACTAGATTCAGAGGCTTAGTTGCCCAGTGACATTTTCATAGAGCACATGAATTACACCCTGGTTATTCTGCCAGGCTGCTTTTAGAAAAGTTCCAAATTGTAGTTCTACCTGCAAACTTGACATGTTTTTAATTTTGGTCATATTATTGAGTTGTGTGGGCATCAAACTATTTTCCTTTTTAAAGAAAACACACTAACTGTACAGTGTTACACTTGGTGTTATTTTATATATGGTTGGGTTCTGAGTTTCTAGTCCCCAGCACATCCTTGAGTCAGCCTTGAACTGCTCTGCTGCCCGAGAGTCCAGCACTAAAATGGGTACCTGGGCCCCAGTTTAAAGGTTCCCCAGTACTTGGTCCCCAGTTTAAGAGGCTGTGGTACGGAATCCCCAGGACACCAGAGGTGAAAGCCCCCCACTGACTCAGTTGGGGACCAGTAACTTCTGATTGCTCTGGGACCTCCTGATCCAGATTTCTCACTCCAGCCAGACATTCCAAATTTATTCCTCTGTTTTTTAAATCTCTGCGTGCAGTGTTTAAAACTAGAGCAAATTGTCACTACACTGAAGAACGATTTGAAACCCACAAAAAAACAATTTGTCCCTTTTATCAAAACACTACTTTCACACTACAAATATCAACGTATGTTTGAGCATAGGATTTTTTTCCCTACTATTGTTGTGCCTACTTCATTTGTCACTTGCACAGGACAATTAATATATACAGGGGCAAGTAATAAGAAGGACCGATCCTCCTAGTTTTTTCGATTATAGAGGAAAATCTTAAAAAGATGCTACTCCAGGTAAAACCCTCTGCAAGAAATAGATGCCAAGGCCTCTCTTTGGTATATCATAGTACTTTAAAGGGCAAGTGGCAAGAATAGTTGGTAGGCATGTGCACATCAATGTCCTAGGACTGTGAGCACATGGAAAAGATCTTGACAATCCTCTACGGAACACACGTTTTAAGTGCCCACAGATAAAAGGGCTTTTGTGTCGCTTGTGAAACCTTTCTGAAATTTGTCAAACAATTAGTGCATCTGGCTAGCAGGGCTAAGTTTCTGTATGTCATATTTGGAGCACATCTTTTACAGTGGGGTGGGGAGGGGAGGTTACTGGGGGCAAAAAAGAAACCTCTTCCGTTGTATCTTCCAAAGGGCTTTTTGCTCTCTACTACAGAAAAAATTGCTCAATAGAATTACACTCAAACTAGAACTTTATTCTGAATAGTGATTTTTTTGAGGTGTAGTGTAAATCCATTCTTTACTTTTTACAATACTTTAGTCACCAAAAAACAGTTTCAGGTGGACTTTTGAATGGTTAAATTATACAGATATATTGGCTGTTAACCCACCAATCTATTTGCAAATTTGGATAATTGAATTGGCTGTTAGCAACTGAAAATGTTTGTGTGGCAGACATGACCGAATATGAGACACAAAAGCCTGCTTTCTGGTACACTATTACATCAAACACTCAGAAGGTGATGGGAGGAATGCTTGCAGTAAATCTAACTACTGGAAGTCGCTAGGGTAGCATTCAAATCCTTCACTCTTTTGCCCACCATGCCACTTCATTTTGGACCAGCCTCATGCAAATTAGTCTTGACCTTGCTCCAATAGGAACAGTCCAGCCCGATCCTCCAGGCCAGGTCCTTTCTGAACCGTAACACAAGCAACCCAAAGCCAGTTTCACCCTGATTGGGGCCCTTCAGCTAGTGTAGCTTGTTCCAGTGGCACAGTTATGTTATGTTATTGCCATTTATAGCGCGCACAGCTACTCAAGGAGTGTCCCGGCGCGAGCCAAGTGGGGAGAAAATATGAGGACCGCTTAGATAAAAAGAAAAGTTTTCAATCTTTTTCCGAAGAGCTTAGGGTCCTGGGTACTACGAAGATCCAAAGGAAGCGAATTCCATGCCGAGGCTGCTTTAAAAGCAAGAGAACTTCCACCAATTCTCTTGAGGCGAAAGCGTGGTACGTGAGCAAGAGTGAGCACAAGACCCACATCTGGGCATACCCTTGCCACTTAGGGCGTTACATCAAACCCACAAAAGGAGTTTGGATTGTTCCATTCCTATTGGAGCAGGGTCAAGACTGATTTACTTATGGCTTGGTCCAAACTGAGGTGACATGGTATGCAAAATAGCGATGGACTGGGATACGGCCCGAGTAATTAATAGCTGAGATTAATTCAAGCATTCCATCTATTAGTTTTTTTGTATACTTACAATACAGTCTGTCAGGTGGCATTTGTGACAAGGGGAGAATTCCCTGATTCCATGGAGGATGTAGGGCTGGCTAAAGAACAGCAGATACAAAAAATCTTGTATTAGCCACAGTAATTGTAGATATGCCCACGTACTGGGAGATCTGCAAACTGCCATTTTCAGTGGATTCACAGATCCATGGATGCGCCCACAGTTTAAATGTAATTTTTGTGTACTTTACATTTTGTCTCTTATTTGGAAATCCTGAAAAAATGAATGAAAGAAAATTCACAACAGAATTCCACACGTTCAAATGCCAAGCCCAGTGAGCACTGTGGCGAGACTTGGCACCTGAAGCACACTGTGCGCTTCAAAACCTATGCAGAACTTATTATGTGCAATGTGAGCAGGGCCTGGCTGCAGGCTAGGCTGTGTTCCCCGAGCATACTGCACATGGTGAAAGGTTATGTTCAGCTGTTTGAGTGGCAAGTCGAGGCTGATGCAGGGACTGGTGACAGGCCTAGGCCTTTGCCTTTGCCCAAAGCTGACTGAGCATGGATAAAGGCCACGTGAAGAGCTTTGATGGCACAGGTACTGTTGCTGTGCTTGGCCACTGATAAGGTTCAGGGCTCATTGGCAAGGCCTTGGGCAGCTGCTTTAGCGGCAGGGCAATGGGCTTAGAGACTGTCGGTAGGCCAGGCCTTAGTCTGAAGTCTACTGTGCATGGTCAAAGGCTTTTTGCAGTTGGTTCTATGGCATAGGGGCCGGTACAGGGTCTAGTGGCCAGATGGGCCTTGTATATGGAGCCTGATTTAGTGGTACTACTAGGCAGGGCTGGTGCAGAGCTGCTGTCCTGTGTCTGAAGTCTGTTGTACTCACTTATATGTTGGTGGCAAGTCATGCATTGTGAATAGTATTATGCTGCACTTGACTGAGTGACAGCTGCTTCGATGGCACAGGCTGAGTGCAGAGCATGGCCACAGGAAAAGTTGCCCCATGCCAGGAGCCCATTGAGTCTATCCAAAGGCCATGTGCAGCTGATTTGGTGACAGAGGACGAGAACCGTGCAAGGCCTGTACACACTTATTTTTTTCTTCAGAGGGATAATGTGTATACTATTACAAAATCCTCAAACAATAACTGAAAAAGATTTCTTAAAAGTGAGTTATGGTTAAGAACTCAGAAGAAAAAAAATTGCTAAAAAACTGAAATTCTCTTGGTCAATTTTGAATTGCCATGTTGAGATGCTGTGTTATGCATCAAAGATTTATGTTGGTATTATGCAGTCACACAGTCTTGTATGTCCATATTGATATGATTGATTATGTCATTAATAAAGTAATGGATCCACCAGTGACGTCATTGATGTAATGTATGATGCCTTCTGTAAAATCTTGTGTTAAATCATAGTGCACTCAGGAGAAATTATGGTTAACCAGAACTGCCAAATTTTCCACAAAAAATTGTATCTGATAGAGACATCTAGTCACAGATTCCTTACCTTTGAACTTCCAGGCATCAGGCTGGATCCGGAAGTTTTTCACAGCAGTACCCCTGCGGGCCGGTGGGTGGCGTCGGTCGACTCCGTGTGACGTCATCAGTGTCGTGTTTATCGTCGTCGTGACGTCTGCGTCGTCAATATAACCGGCACTCCGGTGCGCTGACGTCCGTTCTTCTCTTTCTGCACCAGCCAGCGCCGATCCGTTGAAGAGAGCTACCCCATGTCATTTTTTGACAGATTGTTGACTCCATTGGTGTGTTTAGGGAATGTCGAGGAAGAAAACTTTGGGGTTCAAGCCGTGCGGCGCCTGTCACTGCGCCATGTCGATTACGGACCTCCATCTGGTTTGTCTGTGGTGCCTGGAACACGACCACGACTCCAAGTTGTGTTTCGACTGCCGGGCCATTGCGCCGAAGGCTTTGAGGGTGTGGTGCCTAAAGCTTGTCGTGGCCCGGCGTCTGGCACCGCGAATGTCGCCTCGTCGGTCTCGGTCGAGAGGAAGGTCCAAGTACCGTTCCGGCGATTCAAAGTCCTCTTCGTCGAAGTCCTCGAAGTCCGGTAAGAGGCACCACAAAAAGCACATGAAGTCGAAGTGTGCTTCGACTTCGACCTGTCCATCTCGTGACGTGGCGGAGGAACCTCGGTGCTTGCGGCCCCGCTCTGTGGAGCGGGTACCTGGGTCGGCTCCGCGTTTTCCCTCCCTTTCCGGGGCCGGGAGCGACCCCTGCCCAACTCAAAGACTTTTATGACGCCATGTGACATATTTGGGCGGCCTGACCCTGCCGGCGTGCCTTCGGGCCCTGCAGGCTCAGAGGACGGAGGGGCCCCTGTGGTTCTTGTGCCAGCAGCTCCAGCCACGGCCTCTGAGTGGACCCGTCCCTGGGTCCAGACCCACGCCGGTTGTACCTCCTCAGCGACCTTTCCCGGCGTTGCGTCCGGCGCCGAAGTCCTCGGCGTCGCCGGCGCCCACAGGCGGTCCTCATTTCTGACGACACGGAGCTGGTCAGCGTCCCCGACACCGAGCCCTGCGCCGACGGAACCGTATGGCTCCATGCCGTTTTCTCTGCCCTATTCTGAAGGGTTAGGGTTAGGGTTGGAGGAAGAGGAAGAGGATTGGGAGGGGGAGCAGGATCCCTTAGAAATCCTGCAACAACAAGACCTAGACTGGTATGAGGAATTTGGTGAGGCCAGTGGTCTGGACACCTCCCCAGACTCTGGCATGCTTTCCCCTTCTACTCTGGCTATGGAGGAGGGGGCATCTTTTGCCATGGTGGTGCGTAGGGATGCGGAGGTCCTTGACCTTCAGCTTCCTTCAGTGGTAGTCAAGACAAACGTCTTGACAGAGGTCCTGCAGCCTGGGGTCTCGAGGTCGGAACCCCTTCTGCCTTTCAATGAAGCCTTAACAGACGTCCTTCTGGGGATATGGTCCAAACCCAGCACAGGGGCTCCTGTGAATAGGACGATTGCCCGCCGCCATCGCCCCGCTCCCGGGGACCCACTTTTCCTCACCACCCCACCCCAAAGCTTGGTGGTCCAGGCTTCCACGTCCCGAGGCGCATTCCCTTCCTCACCCCTGGACAGGGAATCCAAGAGGCTGGAAAACTTCGGGAAGAAAATATTTTCTTCCGCCAGCCTAGCACTGCAGTCGGTGAACACCGCATGTCTCATGGGCCGTTACTCCCATTCTATATGGGAAACGGTCACCCAGGTGCTGCCCAGAGTCTCGGAGGAGGACCGGACTCTACTCTCCCAAGCTAGATCAGATGGGAGGGACGCAGCTAAGTTCGCCATCAGATGTGGCTTGGACACGACGGACTCGCTAGGTAGAGCGATTTCCACGATGGTGGCAGTTCGTCACCACACTTAGCTGAGAACATCTGGTTTTCAGGGGATGTCCAAGCTAACCTCATGGACAAGCCCTTTGATGGCCCCCGTCTGTTCAGAGACAAGGTGGATGCTGCCCTTGAGCGCTTTAAAGACTCGTGGGCCATGGCCAAGTCTTTGGGCCTCACTACTGCCCCCAGGGCTGCATCCACTTTTTGCTCCTTTTGTGGCTATGGAAGGGGCTACCAGCCGCGCCAACTCTATTCCGGCCAGAAGGCTCCGCAAGTTCAGCAACCCCTGCGGGACCATGGACACAACTCACTCCAGCCTCGCTCGTGGGTCTGGGAACCAGAAGTCCAGCCAAGCCACCATCCCCTCCTCTGCCACAAAACCTTCCTAGTCCGATCCCCCAGGATCATTCTTGGCCAGTTGGTGGCAGAATACGCCATCATCTCCACCCCTGGCGAACCATCACATCGGACAGGTGGGTGCTGCAAATAGTCCGAAGGGGCTACTCCCTCCCCTTCGAGACTACTCCTCCCTCTATGCCTCCAGCATACGATCGGCTGACGGTGGATCACCCTGCCTTGCTCCGCGAGGAAGTCAATGCTCTCTTGGCCAAGGGAGCTATAGAGAGGGTTTCCAGGCCCGAAGTAGGCAGTGGTTGCTATTCCCGCTAATCCTGGCCCCCAAGCAGTACGGAGGCCTTTGTCCTATCCTAGACCTCAGAACCCTCAATCTCTTCCTCAAAAAGGAGAAGTTTAAGATGCTTACCCTTGCTCAGGTCCTGTCTGCCTTGGACCCAGGAGACTCGATGGTAGCGCTGGGCTTGCAGGAGGCCTACTTCCTTATACCTATCCTGCCCTCCCATCAGCGCTACCTGCGGGTCATGGTGGGCCACAAGCATTTTCAGTTTGCAGTGCTCCCTTTTGGCCTCACCAGTGCCCCTCGGGTGTTCACAAAGGTGATGGCGGTGGTCGCAGCTCATCTGCGGAGATCTGGGGGTCCAGTCTACCCCTATCTCGACGACTGGTTGTTGAAGGTGGGCTCTTCCCAAACAGTCGTCTCCCACCTCCAGACGACGGCGAACCTCTTGCATTCGCTGGGGTTCACTATCAACATGCCGAAGTCACACCTGACTCCCTCTCAGTCGCTTCCCTTCATTGGGGCGGTGCTGGACACGGTGCAGTTTCGGGCATATCCTCCCGAATGGCGAGTCCAGAATATTCAGGCTATGATACCGATGTTTCAGCCTCTATCCTGGATTTCGGTGAGACTGACTCTGAGGCTGTTGGGCCTCATGGCCTCCTGCATCCTGTTGGTGAACCATGCACGGTGGCACATACAGGCTTTGCAGTGGGACCTGAAATTCCAATGGGCACATCATCGAGGCAATCTCACCCACCTGGTTCAGATTTCAGAGGGCACTGCGAAAGATCTGCAGTGGTGGCTGACGGACCGCGAATGGTTCAGCGGCAGACCCCTCTCCCTTCCCCACCCAGATCTCACAATAGTGACGGACGCTTCCCTTCTGGGCTGGGGTGGCCATCTGGGAGAGGTGGAGATCAGAGGACTCTGGTCTCCGGCGGAAGCCAAGCTCCATTGCAACTGCTGGAGCTTTGAGCGATCCGACTGGCACTAAAAGCCTTTTTGCCGTCAATAAAGGGAAGGCTTGTTCAAGTGTTCACAGACAACACTACCGCCATGTGGTACTGCAACAAACAAGATGGTGTGGGGTCGTGAACCCTTTGTCAAGAGGCCCTGCGTCTCTGGACTTGGCTGGAACATCGGGGCATTTCCCCGGTGGCTCAACACCTGGCCGGTTCTCTGAATGCCAGGGCGGACGAGCTCAGCCGAAGGTGCCTTGCGGATCACGAATGGCATCTCCACCCGGAGGTGGAATTAAGGTCTCTTTCAGCAGTGAGGAGAGCTTCGCCTCCGAAGAGAAAGCGCAATGTCAGCTGTTCTGCGTGTTGGAGTTTCCAAGGCGGCACTCGCTCGGCGACGCTTTTCGTCGCAAGTGGAGCTCAGGCCTCCTATACCCCTTTCCGCCCATACCACTTCTGCCCAGAGTGCTCAAGAAGATCAGGAGCGATTGGGTACAAGTTATTCTTGTGGCTCCGGACTGGGCACGGAGCGAGTTTGGTATCCCGAGCTTATAGAGATGAGCATCGATCCTCCAATCAGGCTGCCTCTTCGGGAGGATCTTCTGTCTCAGCAGCAGGGGAGGGTCCTCCACCCGAACCTGTCCACTCTCCCCCTCCTTGCGTGGAGATTGAGCAGTTACAGTTGATAGCTTTTGACTTGTCTGTTAGGTTATATTGGCGGCCAAGCGGCCCTCTACAAAGTCAGTATACGCCTGCCGAAGGAACAAGTTTTGTAAATATTATACAGACCGATCTATTGACCCTTTATCTGCTCCCCTATCTGAAGTCCTTCTCTTCATACTGTCTTTCGCCCAGCAGGGCTCTGCTCTGGGCACTTGGAAGGGTTATTTTTTGGCACTTTCTTCTTTTCTTCGGCTGCCTGATCAGCCATCCTTATTCAAATCTCCTATTGTGCAGCGATTTTTGAAGGGGCTAACCCATTTGTTTCCCCCTTCACCTTTCATCATCCCACAGTGGGACCTTGATTTGGTGCTCACTTTTTTGATGTGTGCACCATTTGAGCCGTTGCATAACTGTCCCCTGCGATTGCTCACCATCAAGTCAGCGAACTACAGGCGATACCCTCAAAGCCTCCTTACCTGATGACCTTTCCGGATAAGGTAGTACTCCGGACTAGGGCATCTTTCCTTCCTAAGGTGGTAACACCCTTTCATCTGGGAGAGTCGGTTACCTTGCCCACCTTCTATGCGGCTCCGCATCCTTCCAAGGAGTAGGAACGTCTCCACCGTCTGGACCCAAAAAGAGCGTTATCGTTCTACCTTGATCGAACCAAAGAGTTCCGGGTGGATGACCAACTCTTTATAAGGTACGTAGGTGCAAAGAGAGGCCGTGCTGTCCAGAAGAGGACTATATCCCGATGGGTTATTCTCTGTATAAAAATGTGTTACGCCTTAGCGAAGAAGGATCCCCCTGAAGGGCTTAGGGCCCATTCCACCAGGTCAAAAGCGGCCGCCACGGCTCTCCAACGTGGTGTTCCCATTTCCGATATCTGCCAAGCTGCCACTTGGGCATCTCTGCACGCGATCGCCAGACACTACTGCTTGGATTCCCAGGTTTGCAGAGAAGGCCTGTTTGGTCGCTCTGTTTTGCAGGATTTTCTGGTCTAAGCCATTCCGCAGTCCCTCCTCCGGGGATGGTATTGCTTGGGTAACTGTTCAAAGGTAAGGAATCTGCTGCTAGATGTCTCTATCAGATGGACAAGTTACTTACCTTCGGTAATGCCTTATCTGGTAGAGACATGATCTAGCCACAGATTCCTTACCGACCCACCAATCCTCCCCGCACTGCGGAATTTGTTTTAAGTGTCAGGGACGTCCCCCTTCACAGCCCTAGTTGTTCATTTTTTTAACACACCATGGTCAGTCACTTCATGGCTTTGCGCTTCTGGCGTGGAAAGTCGTGAAAAGTACTGACGTCAGCGAGCCGGAGTGGCGGTTATAATGACGATGCGGACATCATGACGACGACGTCACGCAGAGTCGACAGACGCCACCTACCAGCACGCAGGGGTACTGCTATGAAAAATCTTCCAGATCCAGCCTGACTCCTGGAAGTTCAAAGGTAAGGAATCTGCGGCTAGATCAGGTCTCTACCAGATAAGGCATTACCGAAGGTAAGTAACTTGTCCAATGAAAGTCCCTTTATTAGGTTTCTGTATGTTATTGAAAAAATGTCTTATTAGAAACATTAAAAATAATTTAAGCTTAACAAATTATTTCAATTATTTTTTTTAGCTATATACTGTATCCAGCTTCCATGTTGATATAATGTACTGTGCATATCCTTTAGGAGTAGGCTGTAGATTCAGGACTCTGGAGCCAGGCCCTCCAAAAGACATCATGACACCAAGAACACTATTCAAAGCCTCAAGCTGTGTGTAGAGGGCTCTGGATGTAAGTGCTTGAATGTGGAGAGCCCCCAGAAGAGTGCCACGAAATCCACTGCACACTCCCTCCAGCCATGTGCATTAGGCTCTAGGTGCAGGGCCTGGCATGAGGCCAATCGTTTTGCCCTTGCACCAGCCACCAAAGCCACCTTATATTGCCATTGGCTGTAAACAGCAAGCTCTGGGTGCAGGGACTGGCCTGTGGCCAGGCCCTTCACCATCCCCTGTGTCAGTGATCCTGCTGCACATGCTCACCTGGCTCTAGCTGTAGAAACTGTCCTGAAGTCAGGCACTGCACCAACACGTGCCACCAGGCATATTGTATATGGCTTTCAGTTGTGGGCAGCCTGTGTGAGCCCCCCACACCACTAAACCAGCTCCGCCCAACCTTCAGCCTATTTGGCAGATTTCTTTAAGAATTCTACACAGCTTCTTAGTGCAATTGCCTGCTTCCACGATTCTGCTAGCAGAATATTTTTTCTTGGCAACCTCAATAGCAGTTCTGTATTGCTCTCTGAGCTTATTCATTACCACTTTGCAGCCTCCTGCTTTTATTCCTGACACATGACTGTGGTCGCCCTCAAACTGCGTTTGATCAAGCAGAGATTGACCGAGTACCATTTATGTGATTCATTGGCTTTTTTGTTTGCTTAACATTCCTTCAAAGGTGCCATGAAACCAACTAAAGGTGAAAGTGTGTAAAGCGGTAAGCTTATCCACAGCCCCTGCTGGGGCAGATTCTAATTGTCTTGAGAACAAGTTATCAAGTAAAGCAGTCTCAAGTCTATAGATCGCTTTTTAAAATGTGTTCTGCAGGACACATGAGGTAACATGACAAGATTTAAAATGGCTCACAAAGACAGATAACATTTTCTTAACATTAAACTTGAAATTGAAATAGTCGAAAGTTTCTTATTCCACAAATAATAATCAACAAATTATCATGTCAATCCCGTGTTCTAGTCATAACCATACGTGGTTATTATTATGGATTGCTATAATATTATTCAGTTAATTGTTTGTTCTGATTTCTTAAGCTAAGAGAATATAGAATGTTATTCATTCTGCCTCTTGTCTCCTTTATTCTTTCTTGTTTATTTCGTCTTCTCCTCCACTTCTTTCTTTTTTCTTCTGTTTTCTTATTAATAGATATTACATATCACTTACTTTAGTTATCTTATTATCTAATATACGATTATTTTAATACATGTTTAGCTAATATTTTCTTTCTCAAATACCTATTATTTGTTAACATAATTATTCTATTGTTTTTGTGTACTCTATTTCTAACTTATAGTACTTTGTTTTGTCAAACTAAAAAAAGAAAGAAAGATAAGAGAATAGTTTAGAAGCAAAAGTCATAGATTCAACTATTACTGTCTTAAGAGTTAAAAGGCCAATCACTGGTATGATCCTGTGCATGCATAGCCCTACACTACCTGGCTAAGTCCCATTCCCCCAATATTATCTAATAGGCATAGGAATTGTCACACGGATCCTCTCAGATATTAAAGTTGTTAAGTACCATAATCGGAAATGTTCCACCATTGACCACCAAGTTAAATGTATTTTGATTGAAGGAATGTTTTTGATGCTAACCAGATAAGTCCAAAATATCTGTTGACATGAGATTTGAATTTGAACATTAAGTCAGCTGAGAGGAAATAATAACTTCATGTGAAAGAGCAAGAAGTTGAAACTTGAAAAGTATGTATTTATACATTTAAAAACATGAACTTGAGGCATTGTGTCCACTTTTGAACTGGTAGTTGAACAAAGTATATCAGTCAGAGTAATGAGGCTATGCAGTGTGGGTAAAATTTCTGATTTCACAGTATTGTTTTCCACTGATTACTACTTAATGATATGTCTGTGGTGTTGTAAGTAATATGTTGTTTCACAGTGGTTGCACTCTTTGAATCTTTCTTTGACTTTGCGGGGCTGCAAGTCACAGTGTGTGACTTATGGAAACAACAATTTACACCTGAGCCATTCATGCAAAAAACTACCAGTGTTCACTTATGGAACTGTCCAAATAATTTTGACTCCCTCCAGGTTATCAATAAACATGATTTAACATCCCACTTTTACTGGTCGGACTGTAGAAGTATTATCGACTATATTTTTATATCTAGTGATTTGTTGAATACATATGTTAATTCATGTGTATTATTAATGCCTTTTAATGATCAGAACCCACTTCTTTTGTCTCTGAAATTATATAAGTGTTTCTCTGGATACTAATTTGTCACATGGGGTCTATGAAACTAAACAAGGCGGACGCAGATTAAAATGGGATCGGATTAACCCAGATGATATTCTAAAAAGTGTAGTTGCAAACAATCTTTCTCTCTTTTATAATTGTTCAAATTTATCTGTGGGCACAGATGACTCAGTGCTTGACTCATTCCATTGGATAGCTAGTTATGTTAACACCCTATTAACCAAGGATTATGTTCCCACTGTTGAGGCGAATTGTAATAGATGGTCTAGCAGTCCATGTTCAAAGACCAATAGGATCCTGGGGAAAATCCTCACAAGGCTACCTAGAGACCGAGGGTGAGGTGGCAGTCTGTCGTCAGCAAAATTAAGAAGCGGTGAGAGCCAGCAAACATGAGTTGAAAGAAAAGGCATGGGAGGATGCTCTTCTGGCCAGCAAAGTTGTTAATACCGTTTTTTCTGAAAGCTTGTTTTGTCAAATTTCCTTACCAGAATAAGAATGCTGAACAGCACCTGACAATCATGCATTAAGACTGGGTTAAGCGTTTCGCAAATATAAATGGCAAGATCCCTATGAATACAACTGAGGGTGTTTTAATACAGAGTTCTACCTAACTGAGCATAAGCATGCCCTGTTCCTTTTTAGAAATCAGAGACCATATTATAAACAGGCCTTCTATGAAGGCCCCAGGGCTAGATGGGGTCCTTATGGGCCAATTTAAAAGTAAAATCGATCTTTGGGCTCCTAGTGTTACCAGAGTCCTGAACGCAGTGAGCGAGTCAAGGATCCCTGAATATTGCTTTGAATCGATTATAGTTCCAGTTCATAAAAAAGGTGATAGAGGAGACACATGTTGCTATTGTCCAATTCATTGAAAGACTCTTTCGTAAAAATAGCTGAAAGGGTTATCATGAAAAACGTATACTAAATTGGGCGGAGGAGAAAGGGATTTTTTCAGATGCCCAATATGATCTTAGATTAGGGCACCATAGAGTGCAATACCGTAATCTACAGATATTGATTGTGAAGTACACCGTGGTGAAAAGGGTTTCCCTTCACTTGGCTTTTATGGACTTCAGCTCGGCATTTGACTGTGTCAATATGCCAAAGCTGTGATCCATACTTGCCAATATGGGCGTAGGCTTAACTCTAGAGATCAATACAACACAAAGGGGAATTGCACTACCTCCTTTATTTTGTCTAAGGGAGTCAGACTGGGCTGTGCTTTAGCTCTGATTCCATTTATTTTCTACATTAATAATTTAGATTGCATTGTTGCTGCTAGACATAAAGATGTCCCTCGGGTTAGTAGGCATCTGTTGCCGATTTTATTATATGCAGATGATGCCGTTCTAGGACCACTAATACATTAAAAGAACTTCTGCAAGGATTTTCTCTTATATGGATGCCTGAAACCTTACCACAAATTTTAACAAGACTCGTCATGGTCACAGGCAATAAATTGTTTAAATCAAGAGATTTCACTGTAAAGGGTCACTGTTTAGAGAAGTTTAAGGCCTTCTCCTACGTGGGCTTGCCCTTTGATAATCGATCCTCCTGAATGAGCTGATAAAGCTTAAGCAAAGTTCATTTGTACGTTCGTTTTCTTCTGTTTTGAATTTTGACCAGAAATTGTGAGAGAAACATATTCTGCATATGCTAACTTTATATGAATATAAATGCATTTCTGCTCTTATGGTGCAGCTGTTTGGGGGATATATTAATCTTGGCCCTTTACAGAGAGGAGAAAACAAATTCTGTAGGCGGCTACTGTCCCAAACTACTCTTGTCACGAGGAGCTTGGGATTCCCTACTTGACAGACAGAATTAATCTTTTGCCTATCTTATTATGGCTCTCTGGAGCAGTCCCTATGCCACTTTAAATAGGCAGATTAATAAAGAGCTTTTATCAATGGAGGGCTATGGTAAAACAAGATCAAGATGGCTCAGTTATGTTCAATCCCTCTGCTCAGTTACGTAGAGCAAATTTATTTGATTCTCTAGAGTCTATCACTAAGACGGACAAGAGATGGGTAAAGACTACCTTTTATCAGCTTAGAAATCAGGAGGAAGAAATTATCGAGCAGACAGAATCAACAGTTAAATCATATATTGTGGTTAAACGACACCTAAGATAGAACCATATCTCCAGAACACCTTTGAATCTTAGGATAGGTACCTATTAACACACATTTATTAATAGGTACAGGGCCTAATGGAATTGAATCTTAATGGGACTCATGTATTATCTTGTCAGTTTCCCTCTTGGCAGAAGTCCATCTGTCAGTGTCTGTCTTTATCCTTGTGAATATATATTCTCACAAAACACCTTGCACTTAATTTTTTTGCAAATTTTATGTGGGTTCACGCAAGAAGTTTCTTATACCTATTCCTATAAATACAAATTTTGCACAATGTAGACCAGCACTTTTATATTTACAGATGGTTGCCTGCCCTCTGCATGTTTTGCTGTTAGTTGGTATTTAACTGATGTTATTGGAATTAGGGAAATGTTTAATATCTAACCTTGATGAGTAGGTTTTTATATGCTGGTTTGAGATGCATATTGTTACGGTAAAAGTATTGTATTGTTCCAGCAAAATTTTGAAATGTAATTTGCAGTGAATTGTCTCTTTTTATCTGTTGTATTATCTGTATGCTTTTATGGTTATTTTCACCACACATATGAATCCAAACCGAATGTGATCTAAACTAGGAATTAACCATTTTAATGCAGCACTTTATATTGAATACTGTTAATTTATAGACAGGCTCACCTGCAGTACCTTTCTGAAGTACACGTTGTGGTCACCAGTCAAGACACTTGGCTTATGCAAACTACACCAATATGAGTATAAAAAAAAAAGGAGGGGGAGTGGAGAATAGATATGCATTTGCATGTCATAGATGGTGACTCACTGTGTCTGAGTTTGTGGCATGTGGCACTGTTTAAAAGTCTCCAGATCTCTGGTTCTGTCACAGTCGCACATGTGGGTTGGGGGCGTGAAACTAGATGTTCTCATGGTAGCACCATAGAAGGTGGTATTGGTTGTGAACACCCTATACAATCTTAACTTTATGAATGTTACAAACGCTTGCAGTGTTTTCTTTATTATGCGTTGTATGTCTAAACTTAAGGAGTTGTTAATTAAAAATGTTGGAAGGACCCCAAACAAATGCAAGCATCATCAAAGCCGAAAGGTCTTGCCTATGTGAGATCTGTTAGCTTTGTATGGTAAGCCCTATCTGATCGAAACTTCTAGCTGCAGTTTCCTTACCTTAGAATGTTCCCCAGACATCAGACTGGATCAGAAATTTTCTAACAGGAGCCCTGCGCATAAGTAGATAGCGTCATTCTGCTCCACATCGGCGGTGGCAGATGTGACATGCGCGGCGCCCGCTGACAGCACTTTTGTTTTTTTCCCACGCCATTTATCGCAGATCCAGAGAGAGCTACCCCTAGTCTTTTATGACTGACTTTTTTCTCAACTTTTGTCAAGGCTTTTTTGAGATTTTATCTCCTGGTGTGCTGGGGATGTCTCTCAAGAAGCCCACAGGCTTCGAGCGATGTGGTGTCTGTCACCAGCAGATGTCTGTGACAGACCAGCATCTGGTTGCCTCTGATGTGTGGAGCAGGAACACGACTCCAAGGCCTGCGAGGATTGCCGTACCATGAACACCAAGGCACCGAGGAAACAGTCTGTCAAGCTCCTCGCCACCCAACGTACGACGACCCCACAATGCAGGTCATGGGTAAGTCACAAAAAGGAAGTTGCTGAAACGCTCTTCGATTTCTCCACGCCGGTCCAAGTCTTTGGACCTGACATAAGAGCTTTGGCACTCGAGGCCTCGTTCCACGGTGGAGCCTGTGCCAGGGTCGGCTCAGCACCTCCCACAGTTTCCTAGAGCTGGAGAGACCCCCACCCAACTTAAGGAATTTTCGGAGGCAGTGTACTTCATATTTATTTGGTCAAACCTACCCCTCTGGAGCGCCTTTGGGCCCCACAGGTACGGGACGGCTGCTACTGGTTCTCCACCGGCGGGGTTGTCATCTGTACCATTCGAGCCCCTTTGATCTGGTGCTGGATCTGGAGTGGCACCTCCCACGAGATCATGACCATCCCCGGCACCCGCTTAAGTGAAGTTGATGTCGATGCCACGCAGTAACGCGGACCCCCCTTTTATACCAGACTCTGACATGGAGCCGGAATGACATCGCCCGACACTGACTTCAGCGTCGACCAGGACCATGCCATCCGAGTCAGAGCCAGTGCCTTTTTCTTTTGAGAGGCCTGAAGAGAGTTACGATTGGAAGGGGTTAGAGGACCCTTATAGTTACCATCACACCCTGGATGACACAGAGGACAACTGGAATGAGCAACTGGCTGATGCCAGTGGTTTGGACAACTCACCAGACACTGGCCTGGTGTCTCCCCTACCGTGGTTTCGAGGATGGTGCCTCATTCGAAATGGTGGTGCGAAGGACAGCTGAAGTCTTGGACCTTCAGCTCTCGACAGTAGCAATCAAGACAAATGTCTTGACTGAGGTGCTTCATCCAGGAGTCACCCTTTCTGAACCTTTAGTCCCTTTCAACAAAGCCTTACTGATGCCCTCCTTGGAGCCCGGTCCAAACCCTGCACAAAGGACAATTGCCCCCGGGGACCCCTGTTTCTCCACCCAGCATGCCACCCCAGTGAGCTTGGCGGTCCAAACCTCCACTTCTAAGATAAATCCTGGTGCAATCTGTACCAGTCCACCAGATGGGGAATCTAAAAGACAGGATGCCTTTGGTAAGAGGATTTTCTCTTCCACCAGCCTAGCACTGTGGTCAGTGAATACATCATGCCTTTTGGCACAATTCCAGCACCCTAAGTGGGATTCAGTTGTGCAAGTGCTGGTCATGGTCTCGGAGAAGGCTCGAGCCATACTCGCTCAAGCAATCAACCAGTATTTGTATAGCGCAACTTATCACCCAGGGGGATCCAGGCGCTGAGGTAATGGGAGCTTTAGTCGTAGAGCCAGGTCTGGAGCTCCTTCCTAAAGTTGGTGAGTGAAGGGGAGGTTCGGAGATGCAGTGGTATATCATGACAGGACTTGACAGCTAGGTAGGAGAAGGCTCAACCTCCCCTGCGTCTCTGCCGAATGTGGGGGACGTGGGCAAGGGAGGCAGATCGGAGTTGTCTGGTCGGCTGGTGGAAGGTCGGGCGATGGTTGATGTAAGGTGGGGGGGCTGGCTTTGTGAAGGGCCTTGTAGGCAAGGGCCAGCAGCTTGAACTGTCATCTCTTCTGGACGGGGAGCCACTGGAGGATTCTGATTTGGGGGGTGATGTTTGTCCTTTTGGGCTATTGCTGATGTGTGAGATGCAGCAAAGTTCACCATCAGACACGACCGACTGGCTGTGCAGAGCAATTTCATTGTAAGTGGCACTGAGACATCACGCCTGGTTGAGAGCCACTGATTTCTCAGGAGATATCCAATCATCGTTAATGAATATGCCCTTTGATGGCTCTCATTTCTTTGGTGAGAAGGCAGACTGCGCTGGAGAACTTTAAGGATAGTGGAGCTGTGGCCAGGTGCTTGGGCCCATCCATGGCCTTTGCCAAACCCAATTTGCCTTTCGCCCCTTCAATGGCTACAGTAGGAGCTACCAACTGCATCCCTTCCGCCCAGCCACCAAAGTCAACAGGATTCCATCCCTGCCCTTTCATGGCCTTGGACAGAGTTCCCAGAGATGACCCGGGTCAGTCCTCCACTTCCCTGGCAGCTGCAGCATCCAAACCATCTGCCATCTTACCAACATGGGTGGCAGAATCACCTGCCCCACTGGAATTCGATAACATCCTAAACCCTTCCACCCTTGCCACTCCTGACCAGCTGATGGAGGCCCATCTCTCCTTGCTCTGTCAGGATGTGTTGGCTCTTTTGGCCATAGGAGCCATTGAGATGGTGCCATCATCAGAAGTAGGTCGTGGTTGCTATTCCTGTACTTTCTGGTGCCTGAAAAGGATAGAGGCCTTTGTTCTGTCCTAGACTTGCTCCTTCTCAACTTCTTCCTGAAAAAGGAGAAGTTCAGAAAGCTCACTTTAGCTCAAGACCTGTCAGCCCTGAGCCCTGGAGTGTGAATGGTGGCATCGGACTTGCAGGATGCATATTTACACATCACCGTCCTGCCGTCCACAGGCACTACGTGCGGTTCACGGTGGGCGAAGAGCACTTCTAGTTTGCCGTGCTCCCTTTCGGGCTCACCAGCACCCCTCAGGGTTCACGAAAGTGATGTAGACGGAGGTCAGGGGTCCCAGTCTTTTCATACCTTGAGGAATAGTTGTTGAAGGCGGGCTCGCTCTTGTCTCTCACCTCCAGACTACGGTGGGCCTCCTGCATCCGCTGGCATTCACTATCATTGTGCCAAAGTCACATCTGACTCCCTCTCAGATGCTCCCTTTCATCAGGGCCATTTTGGACACCTTGCAGTATCGAGCCTATCCTCCAGAATGGCAAGTCAAGGATATTTGGGCTATGATTCCAATGTTTCAGCCTCTATCATGGATTTCGGTGAGACTGACTGTGAGGCTGTTGGGCCTCATGGCCTCCTGCATCCTTCTTGTAACACATACCGTTGGCATATGAGGGCTCTGTAGTGGTACCTGAAGTTCCAATGGGCTGAGCATCAGGGGAATCTCTCCGATTGGGTCTAGATCTCGGAGGGAACCGCAAACGACCTGCAGTGGTTGCTGAAGAACCGTGAGTGGGTCAGCAGCAGACCCTTCTCCCTTCCCCATCCAGAGCTGACAGTAGTGATAGATGTGCCACTCTTGCGCTGGGGCAGCCACCTGGGAGAGGTGGAGAGCAGAGGACTCTGGCCTCCGGTGGAGTCCAGGCTTCACATCAATCTACTGAAGCTCTCGGAGATCCGGTTGGCATTGAAAGCCTTTTTTCCTTTGATCAAAGGAAGACTAGTGCCAGTGTTCACTGACAACCCCACTGCCATGTGGTACTGCAACACACAGGGTGGGGTAGGATCATGGGCCCTTTGTCAAGTGTCCCTGCACCTCTGGACATGGCTGGAATCTCAGGGGGAAACGTCCTTTAGGACGAAGCCGGAATCACGCTGTGCCTTCACAGCGCCGGCAACAGAATGAATGCGTCTTTAGCACGCAATCGTTCTGCACACAAGTCGGTACAACGACTTGCTTTAGGGGGGCGCAATGGTGGAGTGGTGTTGGAATTTAAGTTCAACACCTTCCCTACTGTTGCGCAGGCTAGAGTTGGGATAGTAAATTAAACTATTCCAATATCCAGCGGCCCCCTAAGGCAAGTTGTTAAAACGACTTGCGTGCAGAACAAATGCATGCTGAAGACTCATTCGTTCAAATGATGGAGTTCCTAAGGCATGCATGAAAAACACACGCGGAATTTCGTCATACATTCATCTTGGGGCATTTCCCTAGTGGTTCTCTGAATGCCAGGGCCGACAAACTCAGCCGTCGATCCCAAGCGGATCATGATGGCATCTCCACCCGGAAGTTTTGCAAGATCTCTTTCAAGAGTGGGGAGAGCCTTAGTTAGATCTGTTCGCCACTGCCGAGAACTCTCAATGTCAGCAGTTTTGTGTGCTGGAGATTCCAAGGACTTTCACGCTCTGAGACGCTTTTCGTCTCAAGTGGAATTCTGGCATCCTGTACGCCTTTCTGCTGATATCACTCCTGCCCAGAGTTCTCAAGTAGATCGGGTACGACCAGCCTCAAGTCGTTCTTGTGGCTCCGGATTGGGCATGGAAAGTCTGGTATCCCGTGCTTTTGAGCATGAGCATTGGTCCTCTAATGAGGCTGCCCCTACGGGAGGATCTTCTGTTGCAACAGCAGGCGAGGGTTCTGCACCTGAACGTGCGTGCCCTTCACCTTCATGCGCAGAGATTGAGCAGTGACAGCTGACTGCTTTAGACCTTCCTTCCAAAGTCTGTGATGTTATTCTGGCAGCCAGGTGTCCTTCCACTAAGACGGTATGTGCCTGCCATTGGGACAAATTTGTGGCATGATGTGCATCCAGAAACGTCGACCTACTTTCTGGACACTTATCCCAGGTTCTGCTATTTGCTATTTCTTTGACCCAGCAGGGCTCTGCTCTGGGCACTGTTAAAGGTTACCTGTCTGCCATTTTTGCATTCTTGCTGTTGCTTGACAACCTTCTTTGTTCAAGTAACCTGTTGTGACTAGGTTCCTGAAAGGACTGCATCACGGTTCCCCCCCTCAGGCCATTCATTATAACCCTGTGAGATCTTAACCTGATTCTTACCTTCCTCATGAGTGCTCCCTTTGAGCCGTTATACAGCTGCCCCCTTCATTTGTTGACCATCAAGATGGCCCTTCTAGTTGTCATAACATCGTCCAGGAGGGTCAGCGAACTGCAGGTTCTCTCTGTACATCCTCCTTATATACCACCTTTTACCCTGGTTCTCAGGACCCGTCCCTCCTTTCTCTCAAAGGTTGTCACACCCTTTCACGTAGGCCAAAACATCACCTTGCCTACCTTCTATGCTCCGACTCACCCTTCCAAACAAGAGAGGAGACTGCACCGCCTGGGCCCAAAAAAAGTGTTGTTCTACGTCGATCGAACAAGAGAGTTCCGGGTGGACGATCAACTCTTCGTAGGATATGTTGGGGCCAAGAAAGGGAAGGCAGTAAAGAAATGGGCCATCTTACAATGGGTAGTGTTCTGCATCAAGATCTGCTACGCACTGGCCAAAATGTAACCCCAATGGCTTGCATGCTCATTCTTCCAGAGCCAAGACTGCAACCACTGTGTTAGCTCATGGAGTCCCTGTCCTGGATATCTGCCAGGCAGCAACGTGGGCGTCCTTGCACATGTTCACCAGGCACTTCTGCCTGAATGGTCAGGTGTGTCATGATGAGCACTTTGCCCGCTCGGTCCCTCCCATCCGGGTAGGTATTGCTTGGGTATCTATTCTAAGGTAAGGAATCTGCGCCTGGAAGTCTCTTTTAGACGAATACGTTAATTGCCTTCGATAACACCTTATCTGTTAGAGAGACTATCTAGCTGCAGATTCCTTACTGACCCTCCCATCCCATCCTCCCCGTTCTGCGAACGGATTCAGTAGGCCTTCCCTTCTGAGGGCGTAAGTACTGCACACCGGTATGTCGGCATCTTTTGTAGCTCCACGTTTCTGGTGTGGAAAGTTGCAAAAAGAAACTGACTTCAGCCTGCTGGGGTAGTGCCTAAATAGGCACTGCACACGTCACATCTGGTGCTGACACGGAGCCGAATGACGCCACCTGCCGGTTGAGCAGGGTTACTGCTCAAAAATATCCAGATCAATTCTGACGCCTGGGGAATATTCTAAGGTAACAAATCTGAGGCTAGATATTCTCTAGCAGATAAGGCTTTACCGAAGGTAAGTAACTTGTTCATCATGGTAAGGTGTGGTATGTCATTCGATAGTATAGTTTAATTTGCTATGGCCTTTCATGGTATTGTATGGCCTGTCATTGTATGGTATAGTATGGTATGGCCAGTCATTGTATGGTATGGTATCATGTCATGTAAGGTATGGTGGTCTGTCATTGTATGGTATACTATGGTCTGTCATTGTATAGTTTGGTATGGTCTGTCATTGTATGGTATGGTATGGCTTGCAGTGGTGGCCGGCACAGCTCGCGGGGCACGCGCGCAGAGTGGGGGCACGGGCTGCAATGTAAAAAAAAAATAACACTTACCTTGCCGCCGGATCCCGCGTGCCACGCTCCTGCGTGCCACGCTCCTGCGTCCGACTCCACGAACAGGAAGCAGGCAGCCAGGCCTAAGACTAAGCCAATTACAACGCTGCAATGCAGCGTTGTGATGTACCTGAGCACCGTGACACGACGCTCAGCCAGGGGCTGGAGAGTTGGGCATGTTCTCCATGCAGGCTGTAATGCAGCCTGTATGGAGAACAGGGAAGTGCGCATGACTGTTTTGGGCGGCTGAGAGGGCTGACCAAACAGTCATTGCGCACTTAGGAGTAGGCAAACCACTCCTCCCCTACTCTGCAGCCCTGCCCCCTCACACAAAGCTTCCGCAACAGGAGGACAAAATAAAATGATAACGTTACGTTATTATCATTGTATTTTTTCCTTTCTTAACTTTTGATAAGTAGTGGGGCTATGCTCCTCCGCCTTAGCGGAGGAGCCGCCACTGACGGCGGCTTGCAATTGTATAGTACTGTATGGTATAGTACGGTAAGGCCTGTCATTGCGTAGTGTAGCATGGGTGTGGAATTCCTATAGCCGGGGGCCCCCACGACATATTGTTTGAGGTCAAGGACAACAAGTTTTCATGTTTATTCCTTGGGACACGTAGGTCCAACCTACTGCAGCACAAACCCCTTGGCTGCAAGAATACAGTCCCACATTATGGAACAGGGAAGGGTATTGTCTGCAGTTAAGGTAATATTTGTGTCTATATATCTGAAAGAGACTGTTCGTTATAGATTCCTTACCTTAGAATTACCCCCAGGCGTCAAACTGGATCCGGAATATTTTTTCTTGGCAATACCCCTGCGCGTCGGTAGGTGGCGTCGGTCGACTCTGCGTTTGTCGTCGGTGTCGTGATCGCTGGGATGACATCGCAGTATCTACTTGGACGCCGCCCCGGCGCACTGATGTCAGTTCTTTCTTTTTCCTTGCCTGCCAGCACAGACCTGGAGAGAGTGGTACCCTTAGTCATTTTTTGAGTACTCTTTTTCGACTTTTGTCGACATCTTTTTCGAGTCGTTCGACTCCTGGTGCACGTAGGGATGTCCCATCGTCGGACCGGCTTCAAGCCTTGTGACTCCTGTCACAAGTTGATGTCAATCATGGACCCGCACCTCGTGTGCCTCTCGTGCCTGAAGCGCAACCACGACCCGAAGTCGTGCTCCGACTGTCAGGCCATGAACCCAAAGTCTTTGCGGGAGCAGTCCCGAAAGCTTCTGGAGGCCCGGCAGTCAGCTCCGTGCCGCTCGAGGTCCCGATCCATCATTCCTCCTCAAAGTCTTCGTCATCGGGTAAGTCAAAGCATAAGAAGGTGAAGAAGCACTGTCGCTCTTTGCCTTCTCCCTGCCCGTTGGCCAACGTGAAGCGGGACGCGGAAGGTCGGCGTCCTTCGGCTTCGCCCGCGGAGCCTACTGGGACGGCTCCGAGCTTCCCTCGAGCCAGAGCGTCCCCTGCCCAGCTTCGTACATTTTACGAAGCCCTCCACTCCATCTTTGGGCAGCCTGACTCCGCCAGCGCGCCTTAGGGCCCCGCGGACTCAGCTGGGGGTCTAGGCCTTTGATGCTGGCGGCTCCGTCCCTTGCACCGCAGGGCCCCCAGGGATCCAGGCCTGTATCCGGATCGGTGCCGGTCGACCTCACGACACCTCCCCCGGCACAGATTCCCCTGACGACGCCTCCGCCACCTCCGATGCCGGTTGTGTCCCCGGCCGGCGTCGACCCCGGCCTGCCCCTTGACTTGGACACGGAGCTGGATCGGCGTCGACCGGTACTTTTGTACCACTGTTCTACCCTGGCGTTCCCTATCACCCTGAGTTGCAGCCAGAGGAGGGTGAGGAGGACTGGGAGGCGTCTGTTGACCCTCTGGCAGACCAGCTTGAAGAGCCGGACTGGAGAGTGGAGTTGGGTCTGGATACTTCCCAAGACCTTGGTATGCTTTCTCCCCCTACTGTGGCCACTGAGGAGGGAGCCTCCTACGTTGTGGTGTTGCGTAGGGCGGCTGAAGCCTTGGGCCTTGAGCTTCCTACGGTGGCAGTCAGGACTAACCTCCTGACTGAGGTGCTTCAGCCGGCAGCGGCCTCTTCGGAGCCCCTGCTGCCGTTCAATGAGGCCCTCACAGACATCCTTTTGGGCACTTGGTCCAAGCCCAGCACAGGGGCTCCTGTGGATAGGATGATTGCCCGACGCCACCGCCCGGCCCCGGGTGACCCAATTTTCCTCTCCCAACACCCTACCCTGAGAGCTTGGTGGTCCAAGCCTCAACATCCAAAGGCGCGTTCCCTACTGCTCCCCCAGATAGGGAATCCAAGAAGCTGGACCATCTTGGGAAGAAGATGTTTTCTTCCGCCAGCTTAGGACTGCGGTCGGTGAACACTGCATGTCTCTTGGGCCATTACACCCACTCTGTGTGGGACACAGTCGCGCAAGTGCTGCCACAGTGCCCGGAGGGGGCCCAGGCCGTACTCTCCCCGTGGAGTCGCAGAGGGTAGAGACGCAGCAAAGTTCGCCATTCGATGTGGGCTGGATACCGCCGACTCGCTAAGTAGAACTATTTCTAAGTCAGTAGCCCTGAGGCGCTACGCCTGGCTGAGGTCCACTGGCTTCTCCGGGGATGTCCAATCGACCCTTTTGGACATGCCCTTTGATGGCAGTCGCCTGTTTGGCGACAAGGCGGACAATGTGCTCGAGCACTTCAAGGACTCTAGAGCTACGGCCAGATCCTTGGGCCTCACTGCCACCTCTCGCCCCGTTCAGTCTGCCTTTCGCAGCTACGGAAGGGGTTCCCCACCACGTTTCACCCAGGGCCACAGGCCGTCGCAAGCTACCCAGCCTCTGCGCGGCCGGGGACATGGGACCCAGCGCCATGGGTCTGGGGGCCAGTGGGCCGGTCAGTCCACCAGGTGTTCACGAAAGTGATGGCGGTGGTCGCAGCTCACCTGCGCAGATCAGGGGTTCCAGTTTTCCTCTATCTCGAAGACTGGCTGTTGAAGCGGGCTCGCCCCAGGCTGTCGTATCCCACCTCCAGACTACTGCGGACCTCCTGCACTCGCTGGGGTTCACTATCAACGTGCCGAAGTCACACCTGATTCCCTCTCAGAAGCTCCTTTTCATCGGAGCAGTTCTGAATACAGCGCAGTTTCGGGCTTATCCTCCCGAGCAGTGAGTCCGGGACATTCGGGCTTTGATACCGATGTTTCAGCCTCTTTCCCGGGTTTTGGTGAGACTGACTCTGAGGCTGCTGGGCCTCATGGCCTCCCTCATCCTGCTGGTGGATCATGCCAGGTGGCATATGCAGGCTCTGCAGCGGGACCTGAAGTTTCAGTGGGCGCAGCATCAGGGAAATCTTTCCAATTGCGTCCAGATCTCGGAGGGCACTGCACTCCAATTGCAGTGGTGGCTAACCAACCAGGATTGGGTCACGGACAGATCCCTCTCCCTTCCCCAACCAGAGTTCACAGTGGTGGCAGATGCGTCACTCCTGGGATGGGGCGACCACATGGGAGAGGCGGAGATCAGAGGCCTCTGGTCTCCGGCGGAGTCCGGGCTCCACATCAATCTTCTGGAGCTCCGGGTGATTCGTCTGGCACTGAAGGCATTCCTTCCTTCTGTCAAAGGAAGAGTAGTGCAGGTGTTCAAGGACAACACCACCGCCATGTGGTACTGCAACAAACAGGGTGGGGTGGGGTCGTGGACCCTGTGTCAAGAGGCTCTTCGCCTTTGGACGTGGCTGGAACATCAGGGCATGCCCTGGTGGTTCAACACCTGGCAGGTTCTCTGAACGCCAGGGCGGATGAACTCAGCCGCCGGTGCATGATGGATCATGAATGGCGTCTTCATTTGGAGGTGGTTCAAGGTCTCTTTCAGCAGTGGGGAGAGCCTTGGTTAGATCTGTTTGCCACCGAAGAGAATGCCCAATGTTAGCAGTTCTGCGCGTTGGAATTTCCAAGGCGGCACTCGCTCGGCGACGCTATTCGTCGCAAGTGGAATTGCGGTCTTCTATACGCCTTTCCGCCTATACCACTTCTGCCCAGAGTGCTGAAGAAGATCAAGCGCGACCGGGCCCAAGTCATTCTTGTGGCTCCGGACTGGGCATGAAGAGTCTGGTATCCCGAGCTGTTGAACATGGCCATCGATCCTCCGATCAGACTGCCTCTTCGGGAGAATCTTCTGTCGCAGCAGCAGGGGACGGTCCTGCACCTGAACCTGTCCAGCCTCCACCTCCTTGCGTGGAGATCGAGCGGCGCCAGTTGACAGCTTTTGACCTTCCTCCCGAAGTCTGTAATGTCATCTTGGCAGCCAGGCGTCCCTCCACTAAAACGGTATACGCCTGTAGATGGAACACATTTGTGGCATGGTGCACAGCAAAGGCTGTGGATCCCCTTTCTGCCCCTTTTTCAGAGATCTCCTCTTCATTCTATCTTTGGCCCAGCAGGGCTCTGCTCTGGGCACCCTTAAAGGCTATTTTTCGGCCATTTCGGCCTTTCTTCGCCTTCCTCATCAGCCTTCTCTTTTCAAGTTCCCTATTGTAAATAGATTTCTTAAGGGCATTACTCACCTCTTTCCTCCTATTCCTTTCGTAATGCCCCAGTGGGACTTGAATCTGGTCTTGACTTACCTTATGTGTGCTCCTTTCAAGCCATTACATAATTGTCCTCTCAGACTCTTGACCTTAAAGACTGCTTTTCTGGTTGCCATCACCTCTGCTCGCAGGGTGAGTGAGCTTCAAGCTCTATCTTCTAAACCTCCTTTCCTTGCTGTCCATCCGGACAAGGTTGTCCTTCGAACTAGACCTTCTTTTCTTCCCAAAGTGGTTACCTCTTTCCACATAGGACAGACCATCACTTTGCCCACCTTCTTCCCTCATCATTCCAAGGAGGAGAGACTCCACTGTCTGGATCCAAAACGTGTGTTATCATTTTATTTGGAGCGCACAAAACAATTCATCGTGGACGATCAACTCTGTGTTGGCTAAGTGGGCGCCAAAAAAAGTTGGGCCGGGCAAAAACAGACCGTCTGTCAATGGGTCGTCCTTTGCATTAAGATCTGTTATTCCTTGGCGAAAAAGGAGCCTCCGGTAGGACTGCGCACCCATTCCACCAGGGCGACGGCAGCCACTACTGCTTTGGGACTTAGAGTCCCCCCCCCGGTGACATCTGCCAGGCGGCCAGGTGGGCATCTCTGCACATGTTCACTAAACATTACTGCCTGGATAGTCAAGTCCGGAGAGACGGCTTCTTTGGCCGTTCAGTTCTCCAGGACTTTCTGGTGTGAACTTAGTTCGCAGACCCACCTCCGGGGTTGGTATTGCTGGGGTATCTATTCTAAGGTAAGGAATCTATAACTAATAGTCTCTTTCAGATGAACAAGTTACTTACTTTTGGTAACGATATATCTGTAAGAGACATATATTAGTTATAGATTCCTTACTGCCCCACCCATCCTCCCCGTTCTACAAACTGACGTCTAGAGTAAGGGACTCCTTTTCAGGGCACTAGTTTTGTGCACCAGTGGTCAGTGTCTTGCATGGCTCTGCACTTCTGGCGTGGAATGTCGTGTAAAAGAACTGATGTCAGCGCGCAGGGGCGGCATCTAGGTAGATACCGCGACGTTATCCCGGCGACGAACGCGGAGTCGACCAACGCCACCTACCGACGCGCAGGAGTACTGCTGAGAAAAAATTCTCCAGATCCAATCTGACGCCTGGGGTAATTCTAAGGTAAGGAATCTTTAACTAATATATGTCTCTTACAGATCTACCGTTACCGAAGGTAAGTAACTTGTTCGTTAATGTTGTTCAAACTTATATTTATGGTTCATTAATAGAAAGCTTTTATTATTAGGGTATGCACTTTAAGTAAATGTTGTAAGTTCAGACTGCACTACTGGCAGTGGTTCCAGTATAAAAATGTGTACACACGTTTGGAAAGTTTAACAATAAGGCTACATATAATGCTTCTAGGATGTTCTCTGATTAGATGCAAATATTTGGAAAAGCTTAAAAGCAAGATTGATGATTCTTTGCTTTCAAAATAAAATGTTCATAAATAAATGCAACTAGAAACAAAACGTTTTGCTAAACTACTGTGATATATTAGGTAGCATTTCTTTGAAGCATAATTTAGTAAAATGTGTTGCATGCATGCTAGTATTTCCCAAAAAATATTTGTAATGGAATGTCAGTGTAACCAGTTTCAACAAAATTATAGGAAACATGACCATAAACAAGCATTGGCAAAGCCATTAGGTAGTACATTGATGGTCAGCCTTTTGGTTTTGTCAATACGTTTCTTGTTTCGACATGGTTTATGTACAACTTTATTGTTGTGGGACCTGCTGGGCCCTCATCATTATAACAAACATTAGCAAAAGCAAAAAGAATTTTGGTCTCATAAATCACACATTGCCACAGTAGTTCCTGGTACTGAACAAAACTACTTTGTGTGCCGATATGCACCTTGTAAAAGAGCAGAATGCTGTCACTCACAGTGAAGCCAGTCAGTAAATAAAGGGAGAGATTTTAATAAAAACAACAGGTCTTGGATAATGCCAGACCTACATAAGGGCCCAATTGCATTAGTGCAGATTTACGGCTTTCTCTTAATTCGCTAGAATTTACAGTAGTGGGTCAGGAAATTGTACTCCTAGAAATCATTTGTTAACTGCATTTTAGCATGAGCAAATATGCATATGTGGATTTGCTCATACGAAAATCTGTTGAGCAGTAACAAGTTCACTTTCCGACCAACTACTTTTTTCCTCAACCCTGGAAAAAGGTTTACTTCTGCCCTTGTCAGAGTACATTTCCAGGCTTTCCCTGTATGGGAAAATATTAGAGACAGCTAATGAAAACCCATAAAACATGCTAGCAGGTTGCACAGGCTCAAAAGGGCATCCCTACCATTGGGAACTATTGCTTACAACTGCCTCCAGCCCCAGCATGTAGATCTGCGGAAAGGTGGTGAATTGATTGCATTCAAACCCTACTATGTTATGAACTCTGGCATAGTCAGAGAGGCTGTTATCAGAGCTCTTACATAAGGAGATTGCTACCGTAATTTTCCACTACACTACATGGCACCAAAGTGACAAGTGGATTTTGTTACAGGACAGGTAGAATTATGAAGCAACCTGTTCCATGGACAAGTAGATATTTTATTAAATTCCACACCCCTGTATGGTATAGCCTGTCATTGTATGGTATGGCATGGCCTGTCACTGACTGTTTAGTATAGTATGGTGTGGCCTGTCATTGCTTAGTATGGTATGGTATGATAGAGTATGCCCTGTCATGTTATGGCATGGCCTGGGCTGAGCTGTCACTTTATAGTATGAGATGACCTAGCCTGTGATTGTGTAGTATGATATGGTATAGTCTGTCACTGTATAGTATGGTATGCCATTGTACAGTATGGTTTGGTATGGAATGGCCTGTCTTTTTATAGTATGATATGCAATGGCCTGTCTTTGTATAGTATTGTAGGGTATTGCCTGTCGTTGTATAAAATGGTATGCCTGTAATTGTATAGTGTGGTATGCCATGCCATTATATAGGATAGTATGGAATGGTATGACCTGTCATTGTATTGTATGGTGTGGTCTGCCATTGAATAGTATGATACGGTATGGAATTATTTGGTATTTTACTGCCTGGTATGCTTTGGTAATCTTTGTTACAATGTACACAGTAAGATACGGCATGAAACAAAATAGGAGCGGCCAAACAAGCAAAAAACGCTTTACGTTAAAATTTTATTTTCACGACAGAATGTTCTATTCAGCCCTTAATCGTTCAAACATAAACCAATTTTGAACACACCCTGGTTTTTTTTTTGTTGCATAAAACATTTTAATCATGCCTAAGACATCCTATAAATCATGAAACGTACCAAAAAAAGCACTTTGTTACAAACTAAACAAGTGATTACTTAATGGCGATAGCGCTGAGCAATTAATGTGTTTTAAAATCATTGTCAAAAACAGTGCTAACAACCTGTGGCCTTTTCGTGGTGTAAGTTGCACTAAAGAATATAAGGCGAGAAGATGAAAAGTAAAACGGAACAAACACAAGCACGGGAAACACACAGTGAAAGCAACACAGGGAGCAAAACCAGAAGCAAGACAACCTAAAAACACATACAGTCTTATAAAGTACTGCACGTAGAAGAAAAAAATAGACTGAAAGGGGAAGCAGCGGAAGGACACTCCGAAAAAAGGAAGCAGTACTTGGTCCATGCTCTAGGGACTGGCAAAACATACAAACAGAAAGTGAACCAAAGAAAAGCTAGCATGCGCTGACCAAACAGGAGCCAGCAAGTAAGACTGACAATAAAGCCAACAAATGGTAAGGAATGTGCGGACTCTAAGCCCCTTATATGTTAACAAAATGTCTTGCAGGCCACAGCGCAAGCGTTGTCTCAGCCAAGATATAAAGAACAAAGATTAATAAGTGTGCAGTTACAAGTATACCCTAAAAGCTTGAGGTTGTGTACATGCTAGGCAAACTACAAAAGTCATAATTTCCCTGGAGGACACCTGTCAAACAGGAAAAATGAGTAGCGTTAAACAAATTGTATGCGTAGGCCTTCATGGCCCCTCGTATTTTCTATGGATCGGCCTCTATCTAATATGCATAATTTGTGAGACAATACACTCCCCTCTTTCTTGGCAATAACAATAAATATTTCATCTTATACTTGGTTAACGTTTGTAGTTAGCAGTTTTCCTGTGCTTCCGCTTTCTTTGCAGTGCACTTTTTCAAATTTAGAACCTAGTGTACAAAAGCCAATATGAAAGCAATTAAATCCAAACATTAACATAAATCACAGCAGAGTTGTAACAATAGTATTAGCAGAAGGAAGCATAAAGCCATGAGAAAGTGCTGTCGTAAAACTCCAGGAAATAGTGGCGCGCACAGTTGCTCCCGAGAGTACTGACTAGTCTTGAAAGGCAGATGGGCACGCCTCAGTAATCATTTGGTTACCGTGCTACAGTGCTGCAATGATCTAAGCATTAAATGAAGAGACCGTGTCAATTTTTAGGTCTGGCTTTAAAAGCACAGCTGCCTTGAACCTATTGTTGTCAGCTCTTTAAAGTATACATAGTGGGCTTTGGCTCCGACCTAGGGAAAATATTTCTCCCACTTCTCTCTATTAGGTATTTGTCATATAACCATATCTCCTATGAAGTGCTTACATTACAGTGTATGAGGGAGTATTTTACATTTCAAATGTACACTCAATCATCACAAATTAATTTATAGCTCTCATTGATGTATTGTACACAAAAAGTAGTTATTTTTTGTTTTTCTTTGCAGTAGGCTTTTTAAATTATTGAGGCAGGGCTCAAAATGCAAACTAGCCCTGTAGGCTTTGTCAGTGCTTGATTAATTTCTTAAAGCGTAGAACTCAATTCTAAAGATGAAGCAGAATGTTAAGGGCACTGTCTTTAAAAAGTGATTGTCTAGATCAGAAACACTGAGCTTTCTAAGCTCTTTTGGTGGTTATCCTATCATTTGGGTGACTTCCTCACGCTTTTGCTGGATTTACAGGCACCTTTCGGGTGGGTGATGGTGTGTTTTCTATACACCATGATAGTAGTTCTTATACAGGTTATTTTGATTTCCTATTGCAGCCCTGAGGGAAGTCGATAGGCATATTCGCCCTACGACGAAACACATGTTCGGTGCTTGTTCTTGGCTGCTTGTTTTTCTATCGACGGTATATAAACTACCGGATGGATATGGAATAAGAATACCTGAGAATAAAGAATACCTGAACATGTGACACTTCGGAAATTTGATGATTTACTTTTTGAGTTCTCAGGACTCTCTCTCCGTTTATGATTACTGCTCCCTTGTGTGTTTTTTTTGGAGTTGCATTTTTTGGGACTCGGGCCGAGTATGAGTCCCAAGATGGCTGCCTCCACTTTCTGGTTGAAGTGGTGGCAGCCAATCAGATCTCAGTATGAGATCTGTCTGCTATGCGGACCCTCTGCGTCCCTAGATATACATAAATCTTTTTTCTTTAATAACATAAAAACTACTAAACGGATTTACACCAAATTACGAAAAGAGATCTTTCTGGAGCAAAATCTAGTTTTCTGCAAAATGTGGTCTAATTCCGTTCAGTGGTTCGGGCTGTAGTCGTGTCCAAAATCCCTATGGGAAATTGCATGCGGGAAAAAGCATTTTTGGACCCTCCCCTCTTTTCTCGACCCCCGCTTGACGAATCGCCCCAAAAGCCTCCTGATAGCAGGTGAAGTGAGTGGCAAAACAGTTTTGAAAATTTCGTGAAGATTTGTCAAACGGTGCCAACGTTATTAGCAAAACAAAAAATGCTTTTCCTGTGGAAACTAGGTCCTAACTATAACTATCTACTGGCGACCACCAGTAGGTAAGAGATATATATATTTATTTGCCAGTGTACAATATACTGTTTAATACCATTGTTGAGTGTACAGAGGGGACATGACTTGCAACTAGTGAAGCCTCGAGTGGGTCATGATGCCCCTCCCCTTCTTCAGCAAGGACAATAAATAGCATAATAAATTGCGGATCTGCATAGATGGTTTATGGTATGCCATTTTTCATGGGTATTTAACAAAAGCTATTTCATGAAAACCAGGATGCAAGATGTCAAATTTGTGTGGCTATTAGAAGACCTGTTTCCATGTGTAACAAAATTGTAGCATGCACTTTTTTTGCCCCCTGCTTGACGGATCTGCACGAAACTGGTCATGCCAAAGTCAAATAGAATGAGCATTTTGTTTCAATTTCATGGTGATTCGTTAAATGGCACCCAAGTTGTTAGGGAAACAAAAGAGACTTTTCAACAGAAAGTCTGGTCCTTAGCTATACATGCACTGTCGCTGCCTACGCAATACCGCACCTTAGTTGAACTTTTATTTCAGATTTTTTTTTTCTCCATGATGCATTTTATTGATTTGCAGACAAAGCAGTTTTGGGAGTTCACGGTAAGACAAGCTGTAAATAAATACTCAGTGGTGTTCAAATCCGAGCAAAGTGAAAGGAGCTTGGAGAAATGCTAGAAGCCTGTGCAGGAAAAGATGGTCCATATAATGTACTCGGTGGAACACCGTGTAGCTTTAAGCCGACTGCGGCAATGCCTCCTGTGTAACCCAACTAGAGCTTTCTATAAATAAAAGGTGTATATGGTCTAAAGGCAGGGGTGGCCTCAGAACCTTGAGTGCTAGTACCTCGGCAGGCGGCTTGTTTGTCGTAGCTTTTCATGGCTCCAGCTGGGAATGGTACCTTGAGCACACAACACTTAAGGCTTAAGCGTTTGCAAAGACAATTAAAACAGCTGAATGTCAATTATTTATAAATGCAATACTGTATCCTACTTAGCTTGGAAAAGACAACTGGAAATTCTCGAAAATGCCTCTCTGTGGATCCTCAGTTCTCTGGCTCATGTTACTTGCGAATTTCACCATGATTTGATATGATGCGCGGTGCTAGCGATATTGTCCTTACGAATCTTCCTTCCTGGACATGTCCGTGTAATTGAGTAAAACATTTAATGGCGGATTCAAATAGGGCAGACACACAACATTATTTTATTGCACTGTGTAATGAAACCTTACAGGACAGTTTTGAAGATGGGTGTCGTTTTTTAATGAGCGTGTAATATCATGTATTGTGATATGCAATACCCTCGTCAGTTCCTCCATTATCTGCTTAATTGAATTCCATTTGGATTTCAGTAATATAATTTTATCTTACATGCATACCATGCAGAGGATCTGAGTTTTGTTATTTTTTTTCTTTGTGACATTCCAGATGTCCTTTGAACGTCAGGTTTCATATGAATACTTAACAAGGAATCTTTCATTTCACCCACTAGAAGATCAGAATGCGCCAGGCAAATAGTGTGACATTTCCTCACCTGTTTTAAAAAAAAAATTCTTCTGAGGTAAATTATTTCTTAAGATAGGTTGTGATGGAGCATGAATAAGTGCTTATACCTATGCGATATCTGTAAAGAGGAATTGCCACCCACGTTTTTTAATATGTGTAATGTATGCTATACTATGTAATGCTCAGTCTATGTCCATTAGTATGGTTTGTAGTGCTGTTGGCTGTCTTGGGCTGCTCCAGCTTATGGTTTTGTGATTTCCATCACATACCAGAGTCTTTTCAGTTTTTGGTTACAGAGCCTACAGCTTTAGCTATCTCTTGGCCAAACCTAGTGTTTCCAATACATTACATATACTTAGAGTGGGCTTTTGATCTGCCCCTTGCTCTTGTTTAGATGTTTTTTGTTATCTGTTTCACTTCCCTGCTCCTGATGCAAAGGCTTTCCTCACTATTCTTGTGTAGGTCCCACACAGAAGCATTTAGGCATCACAGTATTCAGATGGGACTGAGGTATCATTCTACTGCTGCCATCAGACCTTGCTATGCCTTGGAGAAACTATTTTCTATCCCTGCTCTTCATCCTTCTTTCTTCTCCTTCCACCGAACCAGTTTCCTCTTGCCCCCCCACCCTCCCCCACTTTTTTTTTTTTTTGCAGTTTTATTTTTAAGTCTACCACATTGTTGGCGAGCGGCTATCTTAAAATGGTTTTATGACCATTCGGAAATGTTTGCCAACACGCATACGCAGCGTACATCTCCAAAGGGGTTTGCATTCACTGTGACTATTTTATCATGTATTTTGTAACATCTAACAAAATTCAATTGAAAAATGACAATTGGAGATGTGTGTGCATCCGTTGCGGCAATCTTCCCATGCTTTTTATAATATTTAACAAACTATTGTTCCAAGATAGTGCCTGTGGATGCGCATATTTGTGGCCTCTAGGATAACAACACACATTAGCAAACCCAATACGTTTCACAACCGAGACCCACTGGCTTTACAGATGCTTATTTGATGATGTATCTGTTCTGGGTATTGTGTGCTAGTCCATCTCTGGTTGGATGGTAGTGTCATCTTCAGTGAGCTGTGGGTGTGTGAATGTCGGTGTGTGAGATGTCTGCTGAAGTCTTTAACTACTTGATTGCATTTCTGTTAGGTTGGTAACATGGCCATTGCTTGATTACTGATAGTCTAGAGCTGGTAATGCTGTATGTAAAGAACTAATGTCCTCACCACTCCATACAATTCAAAACCTTATTTTAGATTCTAGAGACACTTGCAGTGTCAAGTGTAAAGAAGGTGCAATTCACCTTTCCCTCCTTTATCGTTCTCTCACAAACATTTTCATGTAGGGAATGACATTTCCAGGGCAAAACACAAACGTTTTAGCAATGTGCAAGTAATACTGTTATGAAGAAGACTTACCTCGCTTTCATTGGATTGGTCGGGGTACCAGCATGGCATTCCTTTGGTAGAAGGCTCGGTAATAGTACAACTATCCTCCTGCTTCCATTTGATAGTTTGCTGTATGGGGCTGCTGTGAGATCCAAATATTTTTTGGGTAGTTCTCCATTAGAAAACCATAGCATGTTAGATGTGTCACCTGTGGGATTGCTTTTATGTACAAAGTATGAGAATTGTGGGTAGCATGTTTATAGCTTTGCTCTCTGAAGTTTAAGCCTGTAGAATCTCTAACCAAAGGACAACTCTGAAGGCCTCTGTATTCTAATGAATTGTTGCCTCTGCCAGTGGGATATATTTAAGCTTAAAGGCAGATTTGCTGTTCGAAGACTGAGCCTATGTGATTTGATTAAAATTAGATTGATCTGTTATCCGATGTCATCGCCTGTGCAATCCCTATAATTCTTTAGACACATCTGAGACCTGAGCTTAAAGGTCCCTGTCAGAGGTGTTATTGTTGCTATGCCAGTAAGATATGGGCATCCAGAGGGGGATAGTCTTTCTGCATAAAGTTAGGGCATTAATAAAGTCTATGGAACCAGAGAGATTGCTCTGCTGTTCAAAGCTTGGATTTCTATGGTTTGTTTAAACTGGAAGTTAACTCATAGAAATCTACTTTCCCCCAAATAAATAATAATAATCCCTTGCACAACGTAGGTGTGGGATAAGAAGGGGAAGAGATGGGTACACACATCTTTGATACAGGCAAGGAGGGTAGTGGCCAGTCGGTCACATAGCCTGTACATGCAAAGGATTCTGAACTATGGTGGGGGGAATGGTGAGGCAGTGAGGGCGGGTGATAAGGTGAACATTGATTCGTCAATTATACTGTGCCCGGACTTTGGGGCGACTGGGTTACTCAAGGGATGTTGTGACATGTTTGTTACTGTATATGTTGTTATGCTTAAAACAATAAACAAATATAAAAAAAAAAAATCCTTACACAAACATGAGTACAAGAATTCAGTGCTATGCTCGTTATTAAGGTAGCTTTCACTGCTTAAGACCAAGTAACTCCATGCCTTTGTGTCTACCCGAGAATCACTGTATAAGTTATTAAACCGAGTCTGTAAAATCATATGTACTATATCAATTAATTACATAGAGAATCAAGCGATCTGCTTGTTAAGTGTTAACCGTGTTTTAGAAGAACAGTTGTTCACTAGGGTATAAATCAGTTTCCCACATAACTGGAGTCTTCTGTGTATGAAGACGATTAAACAATATAACTAGTATCAAGGCATACATTTAAAAGGCCAAAATACGGAATCTCTTGTAATTACGTTATTTAATGCATTATATAAACATATTTATTAGCAAAGAAAAAGATCCGGTGCTCATGCTATAAGTGACATGGAAGGTGCAGTGCAAAGTGCAAGACAGAACAAAACAATTTGCATCACTATTAAAAAGACATATGGCTCTAACTGTACAATTATTTTATTACTATTGGATTTTGCTAAAAACATTCCGCCGCACTGCCGTGGCTACATTGGGATCTCTCTACGGCCCCCTATTTAGCTTTGTGCCGAAGTTTTAAATTAATTTCTCAGCATTCCCGCTCAGTAGCTGAGCCTCCTGTCCCTTGTCTTGCCATGGATGCCTGGATCCCCCCGGCTCCTGGTCAACTGCTGAGCCGTCACATACGATCGCAGTCTGAATATTTGTGATCACGACCTTGTAGGCCATACTGTTTGCCCTCCCATGGTCACCGTTCATTGATGGACCGCTACACTTGATTCATTCCTTCTCACCAGATACTGGGTGCTCTAGCTCCCATCCTGATGATGACCTCACAGTCATATAGGTCGAAACACCGTCGACATTAGACTTATATAGACTCTAATATCAATGAAATAATTGTACAGATAGGAGTCATATGTCTTTTTAATAGTGATGCACATTGTTTTGTTCCGTCTCGCACTTTGGACTGCACCTTACATGTCACTTATAGCATGAGCCACAGATATTTTTCTTTGCTGATAAATATGTTTAAATAAATGCAATAAATAACGTAATTGCACGAGGTTCCGTGTTTTGGCCCCTTATATTTAAATTTATGCCTTGATACCAGTTATATTGTTTAGTCGTCTTCATGCACAAAAGACTCTTGATATGTGTTAAATTGATTTCTACCCTAATGAACCATTGTTCTTCTAAAACACTGTACCACCCCAGGTTCTCTAAAGTAATGAGGTTACCCATGTTTATAGGCATATTTTAAGTGTCAACAGGCACAGCCTCAAAACATGTTGGTTACATACATGTGCCCACTGCTGTAACTTCATGAAACACAAAATTGTCCAGGGCTTACTTTATAAATAAATAAGCAGCTTTACCTGAAAATAATTTATTGTAGTTTTTACATTTACAACTTCCATAGTTAAGGTGAAGTTGATTAATACTACACATTTTGCTGATGCGACAACTTGAGAACAACCCCTAGCTGTCTTCTATTATTGCTTTTTTTCTACTTGAGCAGGCTGACATTTCAGTCTGTTTTCAACATGTGGGCAAATTCTAAAATGTTTTATGCATGAATATTCTAAATAGTTGGAGAGGCCAAATTTGTCTGTGCCCAGGGTTGCATAAATTGTTAAGATGGCTCTGGTTCATGTCATCACATTTCTTTAAATGTGATAAAGTTAGCAGTGAGCATGAAATTGTGGTACTTTGAGTTATGAGGACAGCAGTGTAGGCAATGAAGGCTGCACCAATACATTAGTTCTCATAAATATTTAGATTTAGAATGCTCAACTTTCCGTGACCCCCCTGCTTAGAAGTCACAAATGTTCGAGAAAGAATTTCTCTGCAAATAATGAATGTTGAAAAGGAGCATAAAGTAAAGTATAAATCAATTACCAATTATAAACAGTCTCTTCAGATCCACGAAATTCACACAGAATCGTTGAGCAATGAGTCTTGAAATCTCTTTTTTCTCATCAATTAATCTTTATTTTCATTTTCAGTCAAATGCATCAGCCCAGCCAACGCGTTTTGTCCAAACATGGACTTCCTCAGGGCTGTGAAAACAATTAAATGAACACCATTTAATTTATCAATTCTAGACAAAAAGGTTTAAAAGAAACCTAAGTTGAAAAGACTAGATAGACAAAAACAGGAAAAAAAGGACAAAAAAACAATTTGACCTTAAGTAACAAACATTCATGATGTGAATACACTTATTATCTTCTCGAACACGACTCCCTGCCTATATCCATTCTTAACACATTGTTCCAATAACAAATAGTTCAAGTAAAGCCGCAGCCTTAGTACAATCAATTAATACAATCGGAAAGAGTAAAACAAAATTAAATGTAACTTTGTTACATAGTGATACCATATGTTATTATTAAGACACTCAATTTTCAGATGGTCTGTCTATTAATCTAAACATAAACACAGAAAATCTGTATAGGGATGGTGGCTCATAGTGGTCCAGCAAAAAGTATTAGTATACCTGTGGGTGGGTGCTAAAAAGTACTTTCAATAAATAAGTCACAGTACTACAAGAGATGCGCCTAATTTACCACAGGATTCACTTGATCTGTCTGTTAATACTAGGACAAAGTTAATGTCTAAAAAGGAAGATCGGAACTACGCCTATTCCTTAAGGCCCAATTGTCTATATGTAGACACAGATTATCTACAAAGCGATGGTGGCTCATAGTAATTCAACAAGATAATTATTATTCTAGTAGCTGCTTAAGAGTACTTTAAATAAATAAGTCACAGTACTGCAAGAGATGCGCCTAGTTTAGCACAGAACTCACTTAGGGATATGTCCAACAATTATTATCGATTGATTAATCACCGACCTTAAAGAGATGTTCATAAACAGCATACAACTCACTTGTAATGATCTCATATAGATAGCTGAAGCAATCTTCTACTATACTTCGTTAAGTGCATACGCTGGTAGTCCCCGTAGCGTCTGTTAGGTCATGAACTTATAAGGATAATTGCCTTATATCCATACTGAAAACAAAACAGATCATATCCTGTCAATGCAAAAAGCCTCTAATCTCTGAAGCAACATTTGTTATGACAAATGTAATAAGCTAACATGATGAACTTCTCCAAATTGAAAAAACAGCCATAATACGCTTTGGCGTTGATGTAAGATTCATGATCCAGCCATAGCATGCTCAAACTCACTTCATAAAAGTCTTATATGTCAATTACTCAAAATATCTGTTCTCCACACAAGCTGGTAAAAAGAGTAATATTCTGATGGACTTTCAATCAATTAGAAGATCCAATCTCAGAATATAAAAAATCACCAAGTACTTCAACCTTCAAAAAATCCCCAAGTTTCCAACAACAGTCCTTTAATGAAACTGTCAGTTCAAACAATCCACAATTGTACCCTCCATTAGTATAGCTCACCTGGCATACTCTCCGTTCGTGTACGAAATGCCGTCTGTCTAGCCGTGGTGAGTGCTTCCTCCTTCAGTGATGAATTTAAGCACCTCAACAGCCAATGAAAAACAAGAAATCTGAACCAAATTGAAGCGGCAACTTATTTTTGCCCCGCAATCAAATAATTTTTCTCCTTACAGTTAAACACCCAATTGGCTTCCTGATACAAATTCTTCTTAAAGACCTTCAGGGTTTCCTCTCTGGTCCGCGCTTAATGGACCAATCACCACACGTACTTAATCATTAGTCCGAACGTGCATGGACCAATCACCGCTTTTAAAACAACCAAAAGAATACAAGCCTCACATGTACTTCATCCGCATTCTGTTCATGCTTAGACCAATCACATAGTCCCAACATAACATAGTTCAACAGCAGCATACTTGAGAATCCTGCTCTCTCTCAGGTCCGCTCCATGTGTGCGCCAGTAAAAAGAGGCCTCTCAGTAATATCATCAAGCCTCAAAAGTATACGCTTCTTCATCGGTACGTGCATGCGAGCACCAATCACCGCATTGTAATTGAAGCAGTGAGATAAGGCATGTCTGACAACAAACTGAAACGGCCAGAGGCCTGGAGTACTACTCCCTCTCCAGCCAGCTGGTAGTGCGGTCCAATCAGATTTAGCCTCTTCGTTACCCATATCGAACCCAAGCCCTCAACCAAGCCTTCCCGCCTCGAAAGTCAAAGAATAACCAATCCATCATTCACGGCCTAACCAAAAAAGATAAAGAATGATGGTATACGCGCGCCAATCACCGCACTCAAATTAAAGCCAAGAAACAGGCACGTTCGACAACCGAGTGAGACGGCCTGGAATACTACACCCTCACAGTATAGTCCACTCAGATTGAGCCTCTTCATTATTGAAAGAAGCATCAATAACAATCAATCTCTAACGGTAAATTATATCCTACCTGTTTTACCTCTACTCCGTGTGGGCAAATAGCAGGCCAAAACATGTCGGCTAACACATAATGTACTAAGACGCGCACCGAATCCGAGCCATTAAATATAGTTTCCTAATTAGAAAGTTTAGGAATATTAAGATGGTCATTCGTGGCCCCATTCAAAAAGTAATGTGAGGGTTGGTTATGTCAATTATGTAGTTATAATTGACATAACCAACATTCACATTACTTTTTTTGTTTTGGCCCGCTATGTGCCCACACGGAGTAGAGCTAAAACAGTTAGGATATAATTTACCGTTAGAGATTGATTGTTATTGATGCTTCTTTCAATAACGAAGAGGCTCAATCTGAGTGGACCATACTGTGAGGGAGTAGTATTCCAGGCCGTCTCATTCGGTTGCCGAATGTGCCTGATTTCTTGGCTTTAATTTGAGTGCGGTGATTGGCGCGCGTATACCATCATTCTTTATCTTTTTTCTTTTTTGGTTAGGCCGTGAATGATGGATTGGTTATTCTTTGACTTTCCAGGCGGGAAGGCTTGGTTGATGGCTCGGGTTCGATATGGGTAGCGAAGAGGCTAAATCTGATTGGACCGAACTACCAGCTGGCTGGAGAGGGAGTAGTACTCCAGGCCTCTGGCCGTTTCAGTTTGTTGTCGAACGTGCCTTATCTCAGGGCTTCAATTACAATGCGGTGATTGGTGCTCGCATGCACGTACCGATGAAGGAGTGTATACTTTTGAGGCTTGATGATATTACTGAGAGGCCTCTTTTTACTGGCGCACACATGGAGCGGACCTGAGAGAGAGCAGGATTCTCAACTATGCTACTGTTGAACTATGTTATGTCGGGACTATGTGATTGGTCTACGCATGAACAGAATGCGGATGAAGTACGTGTGAGGCTTGTATTCTTTTGGTTGTTTTAAAAGCGGTGTTTGGTCCATGCACGTTCGGACTAATGATTAAGTACGTGTGGTGATTGGTCCATTAAGCGCGGACCAGAGAGGAAATCCTGAAGGTCTTTAAGAAGAATTTGTATCAGGGAAGCCAATTGGGTGTTTAACTTTAAGGAGAAAAATGATTTGATTGCGGGGCAAAAATAAGTTGCCGCTTCAATTTGGTTCGGATTTCTTGTTTTTCATTGGCTGTTGAGGTGCTTAAATTCATCACTGAAGGAGGAAGCACTCACCACGGCTAGACAGACGGCATTTCGTACACGAACTGAGAGTATGCCAGATGAGCTATACTAATGGAGGGTACAATTGTGGATTGTTTGAACTGACAGTTTCATGAAAGGATTGTTGTTTGAAACGTGTGGATTTTTTGAAGGTTGATGTATTTGGTGATTTTTTATATTCTGAGATTGGGTCTTCTAATTGATTGGAAGTCCATCATAATATTACTCTTTTTACCAGCTTGTGTGGAGAGCAGATATTTTGAGTAATTGACATATAAGACTTTTATGAAGTGAGTTTGAGCATGCTGTAGCTGGATCATGAACCTTACATAAACGCCAAAGCGTATTGTGGCTGGTTTTTCAATTTGGATAAGTTCATCATGTTAGCTTATTACATTTGTCATAACAAATGTTGCTTCAGGATTGGAGGCTTTTTTGCATTGACAGGATATGATCTGTTTTGTTTTCAGTATGGATATAAGGCAATTATCCTTATACGTTCATGACCTCACAGACGCTATGGGGACTACCAGGGTATGCACTTAACGAAGTATAGTAGAAGATTGATCGGCGATCTATAAGAGATAATTACAAGTGAGTTCTATGCTGTTTATGATCATCTCTTTAAGGTCGGTGATTAATCAATCGATAATAATTGTTGGACATATCCCTAAGTGAGTTCTGTGCTAAACTAGGCGCGTCTCTTGCAGTACTGTGACTTATTTATTTAAAGTACTCTTAAGCACCTACTAGAATAATAATTATCTTGTTGAATTACTATGAGCCACCATCGCTTTGTAGATAATCTGTGTCTACATATAGACAATTGGGTCTTAAGGAATAGGCGTAGTTCCCATCTTCCATTTTGGACATTAACTTTGTCCTAGTATTAACAGACAGATCAAGTGAATCCTGTGGTAAATTAGGCGCATCTCTTGTAGTACTGTGACTTATTTATTGAAAATACTTTTTAGCACCCACCCACAGGTATACTAATACTTTTTGCTGAATCACTATGACCCACCATCCCTATACAGATTTTCTGTGTTTATGTTTAGATTAATAGACAGACCATCTGAAAATTGAGTCTTAATAATAACATACGGTATCACTATGTAACAAAGTTACAATTAATTTTGTTTTACTCTTTCTGATTGTATTCATTGATTGTACTAAGGCTGCTGCTTTACATGAACTATTTGTTATTGGAACAATTTGTTAAGACTGGATATAGGCAGGGAGTCGTGTTCGAGAAGATAATAAGTGTATTCACATCATGAATGTTTGTTACTTAAGGTCAAATTGTTTTTTTGTCCTTTTTTTTCCTGTTTTTGTCTATCTAGTCTTTTCAACTTAGGTTTCTTTTAAACCTTTTTGTCTATAATTGATAAATTAAATGGTGTTCATTTAATTGTTTTTACAGCCTTGAGGAAGTCCATGTTTGGACGAAACGCGTTGGCTGGGCTGATGCATTTGACTGAAAATGAAAATAAAGATTAATTGATGAGAAAAAAAGAGATTTCAAGACTCCTTGCTCAACAATTCTGTGTGAATTTCGTGGATCTGAAGAGACTGTTAATAATTGATAAATGATTTATACTTAACTTTATGCTCCTTTTCATCATTCATGAAATTGTGGTAGCTAAGGTCTGTAAGTCAGATAGAACATAAAGGTGGTCCTGGACATGAGTGCTAGAGGTCTGCCAGCTTTGGTTTTATTTTGTGGTCATTATGTCAATAAGAGTCAGCAACTATATCTGTCTTTAGCACAGGATGTTGATTCCACATGCATATTGTTTTACCTATTTTTTTTCATGGGCCTTTTTAAACCGAGCAATTGAGGAATTTGCTATTGATCAGGACAGGCATCTCAATTCATTTTGGTTTTGAGGTAGTGCATAGATGCGTCTTGCCGTGGACAAGTGTCTTTTTTTAAGCTTTCAATGTGGTTGGCGTAATTTTATCTTCAAATATTCTGTAAACATATTCGTCATAGAAACTACCCTTATAATTTAGATACACTTCATTCTGTCTTTCAAAATAGATCAAACCGATTCTTGTACCATATCTTTTCATTCCGAAGTCATACATTTTTGATCATACTTTCTTGACTCTACTCCCCTGAACCTTGTTCTGCCATACTTAATCAGAAGTTTAGAAACAACCTTAAAATATAAAAAGTCTTAACCGCCAAACCTCTATTATCTGCAAAATGTGCGTATTTTTGGTGTAAATGAACCCTAAACCTCAGCAAGCTTCCCAGAGAAACTGTCTACAATGTACGTTAGAAAAACGGCAACACGCTTTGCTTAGCAACGTATTCGCATGCCTCTCACATAAAAAGAAACCCAAATGTTAGAAAACATGCCCAGATAGCTTAAAAAACTGACGCGCTTACCAAACGTCAGCTGCTCATGCTTGCCTAGTCAACCATGTCTGCCGGTGCGCTTCATCCTGAATGAAGCTCTCGCGCCCACACAGGAATTGTAAAAGACGCACTCGGCTGCATGCGAACATATTTAACAGTAAGAAACGCTTTATTCCCCAAAATAAAAGTGAAACTACAAATCTTTAATTGAAACTCCTAAAACTTCCTCTACAATATCCTTATAATGAATCTAACCTGCCTTATAAAATTATATCTTTTAAAACCTCATTTAAAAGTATAAAAACAATTTTATCTAATTCTACATCCAACATTTGTTCAAACTCGAAACTGACCCATAAATTGGATCAAACCCTTAAACACCATACATCATCCATTCATTAATAAAATCACATAAAAGAAATTAAATACTTATCTGCTCAGAAGCAGCAAACAAAAGAGGAGCAAATGGTGGACAGGAGGCTTTTATTGGACTGTGGCATTCTATTATAGCCTTATAGCCCGCCGTAACAGGCTATATCAGCCATTAAAGGCTCGTTCCAGCGTTAAAGTCCCGAGGCGAAGGCCTTTAACAAGGGACTTTAATGCGGGTATAGCCCAGCAATGGAGGGCTATAAGGCTATTGGAACATTCCACCACCAGAGGGCAGAATGTTCTAACAAATAAAGCAAAGGCCTCACGGAGCCCCCCCTCGGGCTCCATGAGACCTTTGTTCACTGCAACAGCTGTGAACGACAACATTGGCATGTTGGAGCTCTGGGCTTCTACCAGCCATTAGAAGCCCAGAGCACTCCATTATTTTCGGTGGAACTCCCAACATTCCAATGTTCTAATTTCCATTGTTTGATGATTAGTGTTCTACTTCTGGATTCTTTGAAGTGGTTGCTGCTCAGAAGTGATGAATAACGGTTTTATGCATAGTGCTAGCATTCTGTCTTCCCATAAAATCAGTGGTCAGCAACTATACCTGTCTTTAGCACAGGATGTTGATTCCCAATGCACATTGTTTTACCTATTTATTTTCATGGACCTTTTTGAACCGAGCATTAGTGGAATGTGATATTCATCATTACGGGGCACTTCATTAATTTTGGGCTTGAGGGTTTCAATAGATGCGTCTTGCAGTGGACAAGCACCTTTTTTTAGGCTTTTGGTGTGGCTGGCTTAGTTTTATCTTCACATAGTCTGTAAACATATTTGTCCTTTCCCTGTTTCCAGATTTAGAATAAGTTTGACTTTATTGCAGAATATCTGCAGACCAACAACTAACTCCTCGACAACACTCATTATGGTTTCAGACCCAACCACAGCACAAAAACTGCCCTCCTCGCCGCCGGAGATGAGATACGTGTGACTCTGAACAGAGGAGACACAGCTGCTCTCAACCTTCTGGACCTCTCTGCGGCATTTGACACAGTCTCCCACCCCATCCTAATCCAACACTTACACATTACTGGAGTCCAAGGATAAGCATTCCAATGGATCTGCTCCTTACTGACTGGAAGAACCCAGTCAGCCTGGCACAATACACCTTGAACATGGATCCTCCCTGAGCCCTATGCTCTTCAACGCATACATGATCCCTCTAGCCAGCATCATCCGCTCTCACAACATCAATTTTCTCTCCTACGCTGATGACACGCAACTCATTCATTCCCTCACATACAAGACGCCCTGTACTCTGATCAAGTTCAGTGCTTGCATGTCTGAAATCGCCCACTGGATGAAAACCCACTGTCTAAAGCTGAACATTGACAAGACTGAAATTGTGATCTTCGGGAAGAGCACATCACAGTGGGACTCCACCTGGTGGCCAATAGAGCTGCGACACAACACCTACCCATGCCAAGAACCTAAGGATCATCTTCAACAACAAACTCAACATACCCACCCAAGTCAATGCCATCACTGCCTCATGCATCCAAACCCTAAAGATGCTGAGGAAGATTTTCAAATGGCTCCCAGTCAGCACCCGGAAAACCATCATACATGCACTCGTCGCAAGCAAGCTGGGCTACAGGAAGACCCTAAATGCCGGGGTAAAAAAAAACTCACCAGAAGGCAGCAGGCCACTCAGAACTCGGCTGACAGAATCACTCAACCTCCCACATCGCACTAGCTTTAGACCTCACCTGAAGGAGCTCCACTGACTCCCCATTCACAAGCAAACACAATCTGAAAGAAACACGTTCGTTATAGATTCCTTACCTTAGAATTACCCCCAGGCATCAGACTGGATCCGGAAAGTTTTTTCGTCAGCAGTACCTCTGCGCGTCGGAAGGTGGCGTTGGTTGGCTCCGCGTCCGGCGTCGGCGTCGTGGTCGCCGGGATGACGTTGCGGCAGCTACTTAAACACCGCCCTCGCTCGCTGACGTCAGTTCTTTCTTTTTCCGCGCCAGCCAGCGCAGATCCGGGAAGAGCGGTACCTCAGTCATTTTTTGACTAAATTTTTCTCGATTTTTGTTGACTTATTTTTCGAGTCTTCGACCCCGAAAAGGTGCACGAGGGATGCCCGGTTTCAAGGCCTGCGGTTCCTGTCATCGCATGATGTCAGTGACGGATCCGCACCGCGTGTGTCTTTTTTGCCTGGATCGCGACCACGACCCCAAGTCGTGCTCCGACTGCCGGTCGATGGCGCCGAAGGCTTTGCGGGAGCGGTCCCGAAAGTTGCTTGAACACCGGCAGTCGGCTCCGTGCCGTTCGAGGTCCCGGTCGAGAGGGAGGTCGAGGGACCGGTCGCGGAGCCACCACCATTCCGGTACGAAATCATCGAAGTCTTCGCACTCGGGGTCGGGTAAGTCGAAGCATGAGAAGAAGTCGAAGAAGCATTGTCGCTCTTCGACTTCTCGTCGGCCGATCCGACGAGGCACGCGGGTGGTGCCCCTCCCGCAGCTCCGCTTGCGGAGCCCAAAGAGTCTGCGCCGGGTTTCCCTCCCTTTCCGGGACCCGGAGCGACTCCCGCCCAGCTTCGTACGTTCTACGAGGCGATGCATGCCATGTTTGGGCGGACCGACCCCGCCGGCACGCCTTCGGGCCCCGCGGACTCGGTTGGGGGGCCTAGGTCTTTGCTGCCGGCGGCTCCGGCGCCGCAGGGCCCCCTTGGATCCAGGCCTGGATCCGGATCAGCGCCGGTTGACCTCGTTACGCCTCCACCGGCGCCGCTTCCGACGGCACCACTACTGCGCTCCATGCCGGTCGGCCCCCCGGCCGGTGTCGACCCCGGCCTCCATCCCGACGTGGACACGGAGCCGGACCGGCGTCGTGCGACGCCGGATCCGGCGCCGGGTGGGGTTTTTGTGCCCCTGTTCACTCCTGGGGTCCCTTTAACTGACCAGTTGGACAGTGAACAGGACTGGAGAGAGGAACTGGGGGATGCCAGTGGTTTGGACATCTCCCCTGACCTTGGCATGTTGTCTCCTCCTACCGTGGCTACGGAGGAGGGAGCGTCATACGCAGTGGTGTTGCGTAGGGCGGCTGAGGCTCTCAACCTCGAGCTTCCTACGGTGGCGATCAGGACTAACCTCCTGACTGAGGTGCTTCAACCGGTTGCGAGCTCTTCGGAGCCCCTGCTGCCGTTTAATGAGGCCCTCACAGATGTCCTTTTGGGCACATGGCCCAGGCCCAACACGGGGGCTCCCGTGGACAGGATGATTGCCCAACACCACTGCCCGGCTCCGGGCGACCCCACTTTCCTCTCCCAACATCCCACCCCGGAGAGCTTGGTAGTCCAAGCTTCCACGTCCAAGAGCGCCTTCCCTACCGCTCCACCGGAAAGGGAATCCAAGAAGCTGGACCACCTTGGCAAGAAAAGTTTCTCTTCCGCCAGCTTAGGACTGCGGTCCCTAAACACCGCATGTCTCTTGGGCCGTTATTCCCACTCAGTGTGGGATACGGTGGCGCAAGTGCTGCCTCAGTGTCCGGAGGAGGCCCGGGCAGTGCTCTCCCAGGCTGTTGCCGCCGGGAGGGATGCAGCAAAGTTTACGATACGTTGTGGGCTGGACACCGCCGACTCTCTGGGCAGGACCATTTCAACGTCTGTAGCGCTTCGTCGCTACGCCTGGATGAGGTCTACTGGCTTTTCAGGGGATGTCCAGAACGCCTTGATGGACATGCCCTTTGATGGCCGTCACCTTTTTGGCGACAAGGCAGACAACGCCCTAGAGCGATTCAAGGACTCACGGGCTACGGCAAAGTCTTTGGGCCTCTCCACCCGTCCGGCACAGTCTGCTTTTCGCCCCTTTCGTGGCTACGGAAGGGGTGCCCCGCTATGTCCCACCCAGAGCCACAGGCCGCAGCAAGTTACCCAACCTTTGCGCGGCCGGGGACGTGGGAACCAACGCCGTGGTTCAGGGGGCCAGCGGGCGGGCCAGTCCACCAACCCCCCTCTGCAGCAGCCTCCAAACCCTCCTAGTCCGACCTTTCAGGCCCATAAAACGCCAGTGGGCAGCAGGATTCGCCATCACCACCCCCACTGGCGCACCATCACGTCGGACAGGTGGGTTTTGCAAATAGTCCGAAGGGGCTACTCCTCCCCTTTGAGACTACCCCTTCAGCCATGCCACCGAGATACCACTTCATGTCTGAGGATCACCTGGCCCTTCTCCAGCAGGAAGTTACGGCTCTCTTGGCCAAGGGAGCCATCGAGCGCGTTCCTGTCCCAGAAGTAGGTCGTGGTTGTTACTCCCACTACTTTCTGGTCCCCAAAAAGGACAAGGGCCTGCGTCCTATCTTGGAACTCGGACGTCAATCGCTTCCTCCGGAAGGAGAAGTTCAAGATGTTGACGCTTGCTCAGGTCTTGTCTGCTCTCGACCCGCAAGACTGGATGGTAGCGACTTGCAGGATGCTTATTTTCACATTCCCGTCCTGCCGGCCCACCGGCGTTACCTACGGTTCACGGTAGGCCACGAGCATTTTCAATTTACTGTGCTCCCCTTTGGCCTTACCAGCGCCCCTCGGGTGTTCACGAAAGTGATGGCGGTGGTCGCAGCTCATCTGCGCAGATCAGGGGTTTCAGTCTTCCCCTATCTCGACGACTGGCTGTTGAAGGCGGGTCGCCCCAGGCAGTCGTCTCCCACCTCCAGACTACGGCCGACCTCCTGCATTCGCTGGGGTTCTCCATCAATGTGCCAAAGTCGCACCTGAATCCCTCTCAGAAGCTCCTCTTCATCGGAGCGGTTCTGGACACTACGCGGTTTCGGGTATATCCTCCCGAGCAGCAAGTCCGGGATATTCGAGCTATGATTCCGATCTTTCAGCCTCTATCCCGGGTTTCGGTCAGAATGACTCTGAGGCTGCTGGGCCTCATGGCCTCCTGCATCCTGCTGGTAGATCATGCCCGGTGGCATATGCGGGCTCTGCAGTGGGACCTGAAGTTCCAGTGGGCGCAGCATCAGGGGAATCTGTCCGATGTCGTGCAGTGCCCTCCGAGATCTGGACGCAAACTGCAGTGGTGGCTCACGAACCAGGATTGGGTCAATGGCAGATCCCTCTCCCTTCCCCAACCGGACCACACTGTGGTGACGGACGCATCCCTTCTGGGATGGGGTGGCCACATGGGAGAGGCGGAGATCAGAGGCCTCTGGTCTCCAGCGGAGTCCGGGCTTCACATCAACCTTCTGGAGCTCCGGGCGATTTGTCTTGCACTGAAGGCATTCCTTCCCTCTGTCCGGGGAAGAGTAGTGCAGGTGTTCACGGACAACACCACCACCATGTGGTACTGCAACAAACAAGGTGGGGTGGGGTCGTGGACCCTATGTCAGGAGGCCCTCCGCCTCTGGACATGGCTGGAACATCAGGGCATTTCCCTGGTGGTTCAACACCTAACAGGTTCTCTGAACGCCAGGGCGGACGAATTCACCTGCAGGTGCATGATGGATCACGAATTGCATCTTCACTCGGAGGTGGTGCAAGGTCTCTTTCGACAGTGGGGAGAGCCTTGGTTAGATCTATTCGCCACCGAAGAGAACGCTCAATGTCAGCAATTCTGCACGTTGGAATATCCAAGGCGGCACTCGCTAGGCGACGCCTTTCATCGCGAGTGGAGTTGCGGTCTGTTGTACGCCTTTCCGCCTATACCACTTACGCCCAGAGTGCTGAAGAAGATCAGGCGCGACCGGGCCCAAGTCATTCTTGTGGCTCCGGATTGGGCACGAAGAGTCTGGTATCCCGAGCTGCTCAACATGGCCATCGATCCTCCGATCAGACTGCCTCTTCGGGAGGATCTTCTGTCGTAGCAACAGGGGACGGTCCTCCACCCGAACCTGTCCAGTCTCCACCTCCTTGCGTGGAGATTGAGCGGCGGCAGTTGACGTCATTCAAACTGCCTCCCGAAGTCTGTGACGTAATCTTGGCAGCCAGGCGTCCCTCCACTAAGACGGTATACGCCTGCCGGTGGAACAAATTTGTGGCATGGTGCACAGCAAAGGCTGCTGATCCCCTTTCTGCCCCTCTTTCTGAAGTACTCTTGTTCCTTCTCTCTTTAGCCCAGCAGGGCTCTGCTCTGGGCACTGTCAAGGGCTATCTTTCAGCCATCTCTGCCTTCCTTCGGCTGCCAGATCAGCCTTCTCTTTTCAAGTCCCCGGTAGTTAACCGTTTCTTAAAAGGCTTAACACATCTTTTTCCTCCAATCCCCTTCGTTATGCCTCAGTGGGACTTGAATCTTGTGCTAACTTATTTAATGTGCGCTCCCTTTCAACCGCTTCATAACTGTCCCTTACGCCTCTTTACTCTTAAGACTGCTTTCCTGGTAGCCATCACTTCTGCTAGAAGGGTGAGTGAGCTCCAGGCCCTTTCTTCAAAACCTCCTTTCCTGTCGGTTCATCCGGACAAGGTGGTTCTCCGAACAAGTCCATCCTTCCTTCCTAAGGTGGTCACTGCCTTCCACATCGGGCAGACCATTACTTTGCCCACCTTCTTTCCGCCTCCGCATCCTTTGAAGGAGGAAGAGAGGCTCCACCGTCTGGACCCAAAACGTGCACTCTCCTTCTATCTGGATCGCACGAAACAGTTCCGGGTGCAAAGAAGGGTCGCGCCGTACACAAACGCACCATTTCTCGATGGGTCGTGTTGTGTATTAAGGCTTGTTACTCTCTGGCTAAAAAGGAGCCTCCAGTCGGGCTACGCGCTCACTCCACCAGGGCGACGGCAGCCACTACTGCCTTGGGAAGAGGAGTTCCTCTGAATTACATCTGTCAGGCGGCCACGTGGGCATCGCTGCACAAGTTCACCAAACACTACTGCCTGGACAGCCAAGTCTGGAGAGACGGCTTCTTTGGCTGTTCTGTTCTCCAGGATTATCTGGTGTGATCTTGGTTCGCAGACCCACCACCGGGGTTGGTATTCCTGGGGTATCTATTCTAAGGTAAGGAATCTATAACTAACTAATGTTTCTTACAGATATATCGTTACCGAAGGTAAGTAACTTGTGCTTTAAAACTTCTCACACACACTTTCAAGGCACTACATAACACTGTCCCAGCATGCCTCAACAATTGCATGTACTTTCACAAACCTTCTGCTCGTCCAGACTCCTAATTTCAAAAATCCCACACATACGGAAAATCAGATCTGATGCTCGAAGCTTCTCCATTGCTCCTAAACCATGATACGACCTCCTGCTACACATAAGAGCCTCCTCCTCACTTCTTGATTGCGCAAGAAGCTGGAGACCTGGCTTTTCGAGAAGTCCAAGTAGGCCCAAAGTGTGGCTAGAGTCACACCGGCTCAACACCAGCATACCCTTCCGGGTGATAGTGCGATCTACAAATCAAGCTGAATCGGGCTTTCGTCTGAGATGCAAACCTAGTAACCATTTGAAACATCATCCCTGGACTACCAGAAGTCATTCAATGCCATGTGAATCTCAAAATGTGTGTTATATAAGTGCCAAGAATAAAAATGTATACAAAAAAGTGATGGGTGCAATGTTTGAATTAACCTCAATCACAGGAAATTACTTAGGCCGCATCCCAGTCCATCATTATTTTGCACACCATGCCACCTCAGTTTGGACCTAGCCATATTCAAATCAGTCTTGACCCTGCTCCAATAGGAACAGTCCAACCATAACTGCCAGGTCCTCCCTGAACCGGAGCACATGCGACCGGGGATGGGTTACGCCCTAGTTTGGACTTATCTGCCAGATATCTTGGTTCCAGTCACACAGTGTGCACAGGACCCACGTCTGGGCATACCCATCCCTCTTAGCAACCCTAAAAGCCCCTTTACTTCCTTGATAAGGAAGGATCACTAAATTGATGGCGGGGTGGCAGCATTTTCCCAGATTAGGAGCAGGTTACCTAGCACGTGTGATCTTTCAGGTGATATAATCCTGGTATTCCACTATCCTTTTCTTTTCCAGAGGAAGTTGACACTTATCCCATCTCTGCTCCTGCCTACTCACAAAAGACATCTTGAAGAAGTGATAACATTTCTTCTGTAGAAATAGGTGATAGAACAAGAGGGGAGAGGATGTGGCCTAATGGCTAGGGCGGTCGCCCTCAAATCTGGGGAACTGGGTTCGAGTCTTGGCAACGACGCACAACATCCTGTGATCCTGGGCAAATCACTTAATCTACCCGTGCCTAACAAAAAAGAATGTCTCCTTGTGTAACGCAACTGGTGCTCATGTAAAGTGCTCTGATACCCGATACCCTTAAAAATAGTGGGAAAAGGGCTGCTACTTCAGGTAATTCTTATTTGCCAAAAAAGGACCGCACTTTGTCCCATTCCTAAACTTTTCTGAGAATTGTTTTTACAGTGGTAACCCTCCAGCCGGTCAGTCTGACAATTCAAGAAACGGCATTCATTGTTTTCCCTAGACTACAAGATGTTTATTTTGATTTCCCCATCCCAGCATGCAATCAGAAGCTCTTACATTGCAGGGTAGGAGACGAGCACTACCAATTTGCAGTTCTTCCCTTCTGATTGCATCCCCTCCCTAGTATGTTTACAAAATCATTTGGTGGTAGCCTATCATTAACATCGTATAATAAATGTTTATTCATATTTGGTTGATTGGCTATTCACAGCTCTGTCCCATTAGAAGACGTTTAAGTTTATAAGGGGTGATGTTCAATATTCTAAAGAAGTTGGCATTCTCCTACCCTAGGAGAGTAAAGCAAATTCTCCAAATTGTCTCAAAGTTCTTGAAAGGCTCATTGCAATTGGCCAGGTTGGTTCTGGAGGCTTCTTGTTCTGGTGACCTGATACATTCCTCTAGTTCCTGAATTTCGTCTGACAATGAAGACTCTGTAATGGAATCTTCAACTTCAGTGGAATCAGTGTTTTTGGAAACCTCACAGATCCTTCTGGATTTGGTTGTGATGTTACTGTGGTGTGACAGACCTGCAAATCTTATGAAAGTGGAATCACTCATATTCCCTTTACCCCAAACTTGCGATGGCCACAGGTGTAATACTTCTGAGTTTGGGAGTGCATCTGGGAGACAGCTCCATCAACTTTTCTGCGGACTTTCCAGGAGAAGGCTCTTTGTGTAAGCTTACTAGAAGTGAGAGAGGCTGGACCGGCCTGCAAAGCCTTTTGTTTGCTAATTTAAGAATACATAACTGAACATGTGAGGAAGCCTTGCTTTTACTGCTAGTGCATTGCCAGCGGGTTGTACTACTGAATATCAGCTCCAACAATACTGCAGTATATGAACATCGAGGACCGTACCGAGGGACAAAATATCAAAAGGTAAGTACATATAGGGAAGTGTAGATTTACTGTACTTAAGTCCACATCTACATACCATGAAGATTTATGTACCACCTAGATACATATGCCTGGAACTAGGTATAGAAAATTTAGACTTGATAACCTGTCGATTTTTGGGCTTTGTTTTCTCAATATCTTGTACTCCATATTCTGTCCCACCGATATTGTGGGTTCGATATTCACGATGCACACCTTGACAGTTATTGGCGTATGAGCAGTTTATATGGCAGTGTCTTGAAGGCAGATCCCAGCAAAATACAATAAGCAGAGTCTATGTTTAGTCTAGGAAATCTTCCACATTTGGGGATTTACAAATGTGGATCTTTTTGTGATTCATGTCAACGATAGGGGCCCACAAATCTGCTCTGCGGAATTCCCTTGCAGAGGATCACTGGAGAACAGATTGTGTCCGAATGAATGTGAAGGGGACTTCACTTCACCTTTACCCCATTTCTCTTCATTCCAATGGTGATTTAGAAAGTCAGGAAGCACTCAGCCCACATAATTTTCAATGACCCTCACTGGGAAGAAGGATATACCGCTCAGATCAGTTTGCTTTCAGGATGGTGCAATTTATTTCCCTCGAATACCATCTCAAGCAGTAAACCAGCTTTGGCAAAGCTAGATCTGCCTTTGGCAATTTGGTGTGTTTTTTAATTTTATTACTTTTTATTATTTTTGATTTGAAGAATATGGCACAAAAATAATTGTGGCAACCATATGCTCGCAATAGATGCTTTAAATTATAAACTAAATAACTGTCACATATAATGTTGATATAAAAGTATGGGTGCTTTCTAGCATGTACTTAGAAAAGGTATAGAGACCATTTTTAGCAGGTTTACTTAGAAAAGGTATAAAGACCATTTTTAGTTTTCATGCACTTCATATGAAAATATGATTCTTAGTGGCGCAAAGGTACTGGTGGCTTTCAATGATTGTAACCTAAAGACATAGGTTTAACACAACATGATGATTTAAAATGAGCACTGGCAAAGCCAGAAGGTCTGGCATTGGCAAGCTGGTGCAATGTTTATTTTTTCTTATTGTAGGCATATATCACAGAAATACACGTGGCTGCCATATGTTTGCAATACATGTTCTTTTTATTTCACAAGTTTTTATTGAATTTAATGCACAAGAGATCACAGCTGTACATGTCTGGACATGAATAAATCTAAGAATTTACAGCAAAACAATGCAATGATAAAATGATTGATTGTTAAGAATTTCTAAGACCAAAATTCACTGCTCCTTTTTAAGTGGGTCAGCCCCGGCTCCTGGACCCACAGGATTATTGGCCTTATGGTCTTTGTCCTGGCCCCCTGCAGCAAGCAGCCTCGATGTTCAGCAACCAGCGAAAGCGTGTCCCCATTTTGATGTTGCATCTATACGGTTGAATGCCCAATACCCTTTCCTTTCACAGAAAAGTGGTCCAGTGCATCTTATACATATCAATTGGTATTGTTGGAACCTTTTAAAACATGTACCGTTTGATGGAAACCTTGAATGCAAAAGGGAAAAGGGAACGAGGAAAAGAAGAGAAAGGGAGGGGAGTATCTCTGAGTCCAAGCGCTGTCTTATTCTGATGTCTTACTCTAGTGGATCCGTGTAATAAGGTTCTTAACTAGAGGAATTCTCCAAGTAAAGTTGCCTAATGGGTCACATCAAGGAGCATTGTGGCGGTTTGTTTTTCTGGAGGTAAACCTCGAGGTTGACCCGCAGCTTTCTTGCATCTTCAACTCCTTTAACAAAACATAACCATGCCCGCCAAGTAGGAAAGGAGATATTTGGTGATCTCTTCCATTCAAAAGTATCAACTTAATTCCTATAGCCAACATAAGGTCAATCAGTTGGAGGTCTGTAGGAAGCAAATTGGGTGTTGCAGTACATTTTTTACATTACAAAATAACGTTTACATACAATTTTCACAGAACAATATGGGTGCATTTTAGGTGGCATGTGTACTTGGAAAATTGTTTAAAAAAAAAAAAAAAAATCATAAATATCACAGGAAAATGTTAATGGTGCAAAGAAAAGGTACTCTTGGCATTCAGTTACTTTAACCTGAAGGCATACATAGTTTAAGCGCACCAGGATGACAAAAAAATACTGAAGACTGGAAAGAAAAAGCATTGGCAAGGTAAAGTAAATGCTGCCAATACTGACATTGATGTGATCTACTTTTGAGGTGGATGTGCATTTTTGATCAGGCAAAATGCCATCACTCACAATGCAAGAGAGCCGATGGTTGAGGTGGTCCATAGCACAACCCCATCTGCTGTGTGGGTGGAAGCAAAATTTGACTGACTGTTAAACATACTTAGGGATGATTAGTGCTGCCCCAAATCCCCTCTATATATTTATATATGTATGTTTAGTTTCTCTATTTTTGTAGACTTTAAGAGGATTTAGCCAGACCTAAATAAAAGGGTAGCCCATTAGAAACCGTTGTCAACCACGAAACTGCTACTCTGTAGTCCCCAAGTTGAAATTTATTGAAAAAAATTGGGTTTGCACAAAATAAATGACTTGGAAAAGAAGTACAGGAAAGGCGAAAGTATCTGGGGAAAAGTTTCAGCACTCCGTCCATCATCTCCTTATGTTTGCTTTGTTCGCCCTTAGGAGAAAGTAAAGTCAAACAGAACCAGGCATGTGAGGTGAGCTGAAACAAAACAAGCAAAGGCAAATTGAAGAAGGAGATGACGCTGTCACTCAGACAACATTAAGGGAGGAGGGAAAGAGTGGGTACTGGAAGCATGGGTGAGGATAACGGAGAAAGTACAAAGGCTGAGACCCTGAAAGTATGTGTATTGCCCCTAAGAAAGCTAAATGCCTCAGAAGGGTGAATGGAGTTCTCTGCTTGTTAAGAAAAAAAACATTTGAGTAATGAATGACCGATATTGAGTCTAAGCTAAATAGTAAGATATATCCATGTACACGCACAAGACATTCAAAAAGGAAACTGTTTAATTTAAGAAATTTCAAAAACCGTCAGGCTATAAGACATTCAAACTTTTTTTTATGTCAAGTCACCCTGAAGTTAAGTGTTTAACGCTTGACATTAAATACGGCTAGCATTGTTAACTCGTCCTAATCGCCTTTATAAGTTGTGTGAATGCCTAGCCTACACTGATTTTATGCTGACATGACATGATCCACTTCGCCTATTTCTTCTCCCCCTCTTTTTCCCCTTGTTCTTCTTTATTCCTTCCTCTTTTCCTCTCTTTAATTCATTCGATGTAATATAATGTAAAATGGTTGCTTTTCTGTTCTTCTTTTCAAATGCCAATAAAAACAATTTAACCGCTAGCATAGCACATTAGAAGGTGATTGGGATTTGTTTGGGTTCAAATAAAAGATAGCATAACAAAAATGGTATGCTGGTTCATGCCCCCGCCATGGCCCTTCAAACGTTATATGTTACAGCATCGCCACCAATGGCACTAGAAGTTTCTTTAACACACATTATACAGGTCAGGAGTAGAACAAAATTCGCTAATACACCAAAAACAGGTACAGCACAATGCAATTTTTTACTCCAACAGAAAGCAGGTGCAGCAGTGCAAGCTTTTCCCAACACACAAAATAGTCACACCGCCGCGGTTCTGAATCTTTTGACTTTTGTGGACCCGCACAGAACCATTAATGGAATGTGAGTATCTTCACTGAAGCATTATTGGAATCCGGGACCCCCCACTGAGTCATTGATGAAAGGGACTTGGCCTAAACAATTTCTACGATTTGAACAATACACAATAAATACAGAAACAATTATACATCAAACAGATACAAAAACTGATTAAATATTGTATTTAATTCACAAACAAATATAGAAAAATAGAAATTTTGATTTTAATGGGGAGGTTGGAGCTTTTTTCAAGTTCGATTTTAATTCTATAAGACGATGAAATTTGCTAAACTTTAGCCTATCACTTCGTCTTCTTTGCTTCTAATGCACGCTCTCTTTTGTTGGCGCTTCGATTGAGGCCACCCATTGTCCATACTATATTTTGTTTGCTATACTACCACTGCTCCAACGAATCAAACTAAGGTTACTGCTGGAGCAGAAATCAGTGAAATAAATGTGGTTTACCATCTCACTCAGGGCTGAACCCCCGCTGTTTGTCCTGTTCAATAGGTTGAAAGACCTTGGACGTTGAATTTTGAGAAGATCAGGAGCAAATCATCACATTAGTCATCAATCACAGTGTCTATTCTAAATTCAGCCAATAATGAGAGTTTAAGCTGTGGAGAATTATGGAGGAAATGGGAGCCGACATTACCATTATAAATTTTATTCGTAGGATGTATGCGGACGCTACAGCCTGCGTCAGGTTTGGCAGAGAGGGCGAGTGTACGAGTCATTTCAACATCACTCATGGAGTGAGACAGGGATGCGTTCTCGCCCCTTTTTTATTTGCTTTATATATCTGATAGAGACTTCTAGCTGCAGATTCCTTACCTTTGAATTCCCCAGGCGTCAGGCTGGATCCGGAAACTTTTGCTGAGCAATACCCCTTGCGTAGGGTGGTTCCATTCGCCTCCGCGTGACGTTGTTGGCATCTGTAACGTCGGTTATGACGTCACGGTGCCTACATAGGCGCCACCCAGGCGCGCCGACGTCAGTTCTTTTATTTCCGCGCCAGTTAAGCGCCGATCCGGGAAGAGCTACCCCTCTGCCGCTTTTTGGCAGGCTTTTTTCTCGACTTTTGTCGACACTTTTTGAGTAGCGACTTCGTGTGCGAGGGATGTCTGGTAGGAAGACAGGTTTTAAACCATGCAGGACTTGTTCCCGCATGATGTTTGGTTACCGATCCCCACCGCGTATGTCTGTGGTGTCTTGAACGCGACCACGATTCGAAGTCGTGTTCAGACTGTCGGGCGATGGCTCCGAAGACCTTGAGGGAGCGGGCGATGAAGTTGCTCGCGGCCCGGCAGTCGACACCGTTAAAAGAGACTACGAGGAGTTCACGGTCCCGTTCGAAGAGGAGGTCGCGGGACCGCTCACGGAGCCCTAAGTCCTCTTGCTCCTATTCGAAGTCGTCTGGACACTCGGGGAAGAGGCACAAGAAGAAGAAGAAGTCCAAGCGGAATTCGACTTCACCTTAACTGGCGTCCGTCGTCGAGAGAGGTAAGGAGCACCGACGCTCTAGGCACGGTTCTGCGGAGCTGGAGCCTGAGTCGACTTCGCGCCTCCCTCCCTTTCCAGGAGCCGGAGCGACTCCCGCTCAAATTAAAGATTTTTACTAGGCCATACGCCGCGTATTTGAGCGGAACGACCCTGTTGGTGAGCCCTCGGGCCCCGCAGGGTCGGATGGGGCCCCCATCAGGTTCGACCCCATCGGCTTCAGCCAAGGCGCCGGTGGGGCTTCAGGGATCCGGGTCGACGCCGGTCGTACCAACACGACCTCCCCCGGCGTCGATCCCGAAGTCGGTGCCTGCGACGTCGCCGATGGCTGTCGGTGACGCAAGCCCCATCCTCATCCCCGATGACACGGAGCCGGAACGGCATCGAGCGGCGCCGATTCCAACGTCGACAGAACCCAGGGGTTCTATGTTGTCGCCTGAGCACTTTGTGGACGTGCTGGGCTCAGGAGAGGAATGGGAGGAGTCCGGAAACACTCTTGAGAACCAGGATATCTCTGAGGAGACAATGGACTGGTATGGGGAACTTGGGGAAGCCAGTGGTCTGGATACTTCCCCAGACACTGGCATGCTCTCTCCTCCTACAGTGGCTACGGAGGAAGGGGCGTCCTACGCCATGGTGGTTAAGAGGGCAGCTGAGGTCCTTGGACTGGAGTTGCCCTCAGTGCAGGTCAGGACTAATCTCCTGACCGAAGTGCTTCAACCTGGGGCTTTCACCTCTGAACCCCTATTGCCCTTTAATGAGGCACTTACGGACGTCCTTTTAGGAATATGGTCCAAGCCTAGCACAGGGGCTCCTGTGAATATGACGATCGCACTCCGCCATCGCCGGGCTCCGGGCGACCCAAAGTTCCTCAGCCAACACCCCACCCCAGAAAGTTTGGTGGTGCAGGCCTCTACTTCCCAGGGCGCATTCCCTTCCGCCCCTCCGGATAGGGAATCCAAGAGACTGGACTCATTTGGGAAGAAGATGTTTTCTTCCTCCAGTCTGGCATTGCGGTCGGTGAATACCGCATGCTTATTGGACCGTTTCTCCCACTCTCTTTGGGAGACGGTTGCGCAGGTGCTGCGACAAGTCCCAGAGGAGGCCCGGGCTGTGCTCTCCCAAGGTGTCAAGGACAGGAGAGATGCAGCTAAATTCACCATTCGGTGTGGTTTGGATACGACCGATTCGCTGGGCAGATCAATTTCATCGACGGTGACCTTGAGGCGCCACACCTGGCTTCGTACAACTGGCTTCTCGGGGGATGTCCAGGCCAATTTGATGGACATTCCCTTTGATGGAACCAGCCTTTTTGGGGAAAAGGCAGATTCGGCCCTGGTCAGGTTCAAGGACTCTCGAGCTATGGCCAGATCCTTGGGCCTCTCCTCCACCCCTGTGGCCAATCTTCCTTTTGCCCCTTTCGTGGCAACGGAAGGGGTTTCCAGCCGCGTCAGCCCTATCCCAGCCACCGTCCCGCACAGACTGCCCAAGCCGTGCGTGGACGCGGTACATTCCGTCCTCGGAATATAGGCCAGAAGTCGTCTACCACAGTGCCCCAGCAGCCGCAGCCGCAGCCTCCAAGCACTCCTAGGCTGATTCTGCAGGACCACACTACTCCAGTGGGTGGGAGAATTCATCATCATCTCCCCCGCTGGAGATCTATAACAACGGACAAGTGGGTCTTGCAGATCGTCCAGGAGGGCTATTCTCTTCCTTTACTTTCTTTTCCTCCTCCTATTCCGCCAACTCAGGAACGGCTGGCAGAGGATCATTTGAAACTGCTCCAAGAGTAAGTTACAGCTCTTCTGGACAAAGGATCTATAGAAAGGGTCCCAGCTTCAGAAGTAGGCAGTGGCGGTTATTCCTGCTACTTTCTAATTCCGAAGAAGAACAAGGGGCTTTGGCCCATTTTAGATCTTCGGACCGTCAATCTCTTCCTCAAGAAGGAGAAATTCAAAATGCTCACTTTGGCTCAGGTATTGTCTGCCCTAGACCAAGGAGACTGGATGGTGGCGTTGGACCTGCAGGATGCATATTTTCACATTCCCATCCTGCCGGGCCACAGGCGTTACCTGCGGTTCAAGGTAGGCCACGAGCACTTTCAGTTTACCGTGCTCCCCTTCGGTCTTACCAGTGCCCCTCGTGTGTTCACCAAGGTGATGGCGGTGGTTGCAGCTCATCTGCGCAGGTTAGGGGTTTCAGTCTTCCCCTACCTAGATGGCTGGCTGTTGAAGGCATCCTAGCCCCAGGCAGTCATCTCCCACCTTCAGACTACGGCGGATCTCCTGCATTCGCTGGGGTTCTCTATAAACGTGCCGAAGTCACACCTGACTCCTTCTCAGACGCTCCCTTTCATCAGAGCTGTTCTGGACACAGTGCAGTTTCGGGCTTATCCTCCCGAGCAGCGAGTCCAGGATATTCAGGTTATGATTTCGACGTTTGAGCCTCTATCCTGGATTTCGGTGAGACTGACTCTGAGGCTGTTGGGTCTCATGGCCTCCTGCATCCTGTTGGTAAGACACGCCAGGTGGCGTATGCGTGCTTTGCAGTGGGACTTGAAGCTCCAATGGGCACAGCATCGGGGAAATCTCACCGACGTGGTTCAGATCTCAGAAGGAACTGCGAAGGATCTACAGTGGTGGTTAACGAACCGCGATTGGGTCAACGGCCGACCTCTCTCCCTTCCCAACCAGATTTCACAGTTGTGACGGATGCGTCTGTTCTGGGATGGGGGGCGGCCACATGGGAGAGGCGGAGATCAGGGGTCACTGGTCTCCGGCGGAGACGGGGCTCCATATGAACTTGTTGGAGCTCCGAGCGATTCGGTTGGCATTGAAAGCATTTCTTCCCTCTGTCAAGGGGAAGTTGGTGCAGGTGTTCACGGACAACACCACCGCCATGTGGTACTGCAACAAGCAAGGCGGTGTGGGGTCGTGGACCCTTTGTCGAGAGGCCCTGCGACTCTGGGCATAGCTGGAACAGCAGGGCATAACCCTGGTGGTTCAACACCTGACAGGTTCTCTGAACGCCAGGGCGGACGATCTCAGCCGTCGATGCCTTCAGGATCACAAATGGCGTCTCCAGTCGGAGGTGGTACAAGGTCTCTTTCAACAGTGGGGAGAACCTTGGTTAGATTTAATGTCCGTTGTACTGCGTGCTGGAGTTTTCAAGGCGACTATCGCTCGGCGACGCCTTTCGTCGCGAGTGGAGCTCAGGCCTGTTGTACGCCTTTCCGCCCATACCACTCCTACCCAGGGTTCTGAAGAAGATCAGGAGCGACCGGGCCCAAGTCATCCTTGTGGCGCCGGACTGGACAAGGAGAGTCTGGCATCCAGAACTTCTGAGCATGAGTGTCGATCCTCCGATCAGGCTGCCCCTTCGGGGAGATCTTCTGTCGCAGCAGCAGGGGAAGGTTCTCCACCCGAACCTGTCAACTCTGTGCCTCTATGCGTGGAGATTGAGTGGCGGCAGTTGATGGCCTTTGACCTTCCTCCCGAAGTCTGTAATGTTATTCTGGTGGCCAGGCGGCCCTCCACTAAGTCGGTATACGCCTGCCGTTGGCAGAAATTTGTATTCTACTGTACAGAAAGGTCTATTGACCCTCTTTCCGCTCCTCTTTCTACTGTCCTTTTGTTCATTCTAACCCTTGCCCAGCAGGGCTCTGCTTTGGGGACTCTCAAGGGTTACCTTTCAGCTCTGTCTGCTTTTTTGCGGCTGCCAGATCAGCCCTTTCTCTTTAAATCTCCTATTGTTAATAGATTTCTGAAAGGGTTGGTTCATTTATTTCCACCTACACCCTCTGTTATGCCACAATGGGACCTTAATTTGGTCCTCACTTATCTGCGCTCCTTTCGAGCCTTTGCACAATTGTCCCCTCCGGCTGTTGACCATCAAAACAGCCTTCTTAGTTGCGATTACATCAGCTCGGAGGGTGAGTGAATTGCAGGCGTTATCCAGCTCACCCCCTTATCTTATGTCCTTTCCGGACAAGGTGGTGCTTCGCACCAGGGCATCATTCTTACCAAAGGTTGTGACCCCATTGCATCTGGGTGAGTCCATTACTTTGCCCACCTTCTTTGCTCCCCCACATCCCTCTAAGGAGGAGGAGCGTCTCCACCGACTGGACCCCAAAAAGAGCGTTGTCGTTCTGCCTTGACAGCACAAAAGAGTTCCGGGTGGATGACCAACTCTTTGTGGGGTATGTGGGAGCAAAGAAGGGAAAGGCAGTGCAGAAAAGAACCATCTCTCGCTGGGTTGTTTTCTGCATTAAAATCTGTTATGCCTTGGCGAAGAAGCAGCCCCCTGCGGGATTAAGGGACCATTCCACCAGGGAAAAGGCTGGGACTACGGCCTTGGAACGGGGTGTCCCAGTTCAAGACATCTGTCAGGCAGCGACGTGGGCATCATTGCACACGTTCGCAAAACATTATTGCCTTGATGGTCAAGTGCGCAGGGAGGGGCACTTTGCCCGCTCAGTCCTGCAGGACGTTTTAGTCTAGCTCATGAGTCCACAACCCACTGCCGGGACGGTATGGCTCTGGTATCTGATTCAAAGGTAAGGAATCTGCAGCTAGAAGTCTCTATCAGATGAACAAGTTACTTACCTTCGGTAACACATTATCTGGTAGAGACTCTATCTAGCTGCAGATTCCTTACAGCCCCACCGATGCATCCCCGCTTTGCGGACTGATGTTGTAAGTCTAGGGTTATCCACCTTTCAGGGCCCTAGTTTTGCACATGTTTTCGTCAGTCACTTCGTGGCTCTGCATTTCTGGCGTGGAAAAAACTAAAAGTACTGACGTCCGCGCGCCTGGGTGGCGCCTATGTAGGCACTGCGACGTCATAACCGACGCTACCGACGCCAACAACGTCACGCGGAGCCGAATGGAGCCACCTGACGTCGCGCGCAAGGGGTATTGCTCAGCAAAAGTTTCCTGATCCAGCCTGACGCCTGGGGAATTCAATGGTAAGGAATCTGCAGCTAGATTAGATAGTCTCTACCAGATAATGCGTTACCGAAGGTAAGTAACTTGTTCATTAACGCTATAGAGCAGGCTTTGGAGGGTTCTACTAAGGACGTTCCCTCTGTTAATTCATCTTCTATTTCCATCCTGCTCTTTGCAGACGATGCAGTGCTGTTGGCACACACAGGGAATGCACTCCAAAGACTCATAGGGGAGTACACAAATTTTATGGGGAACCTTGCCCTGAAAGTTAATGAAACAAAGTCCTTTGTTCTTGTGGCAGGTAAAAAGCTTAAGAGATATCCTAAAATGCATATAGAAGGGAGTAAGCTTGAGGTTGTGGGCACTTTTAATTACTTGGGGGTCACATTTGATAGGGAGAGTAATTGGCAAAACATGGTGGCCGATAGGGGGCTACAAATGGAAAGGACCATTGGAGGGCTCTTTAGTTTTGTAAAAGAAACTTGGTTCAAAGCCAATGGACACTATAAAAAAGATCTATCAGGCAAAGATAGTGTCAGTTGAAACGTACGGGGCAGCTATATGGGGTTTGACTGATACAACGAGACTCCAAATTTTAGAGGACGGTTTTGTGAGGAGAATAGGTTCTCTTCTGCAAACCTGTTCCTCTTATAATTGCCACAGTGAATTTAACCACCCTACATCACGGATCAGATCCGTATTGCACCAGTTTTACTGTGGTACTCAATCTAGAAAAAATAAACACTCAATTTAACTAGGGATATTGTTAAAGACTGCCTGAAATTGGAAGGGGCACTTAAAATATGTTGGTTAAAGTATACTGAATCCAACGTAGAAGCGTTGCCCTCGGAAAACTGTATAAAGAGCCTAAATTATGCATGACCTTTTCAAGAGCAGAACTGAAAGCTAAACTACTGGATAGATTGAACAGAGATAGATGGGAGAGGAATCGCAGCAAGTTTATGGTTAAGCAATACTTTCTAATGCCGAGTATAGATAACCATGTGTCTTCATATTTAACGTTAGTTTCCAATCTCCAGCACAGATATGTACTGTTACGATTCCGGATGCAATATATCCCTGTAATGGTAGTTTACCATGCTATTATACATTCTATCAATGCACTGCCACTTTGTCCATGTGATTTTCAATCCTCTCAGAATGACCTCCATTTCTTATTATTTTGTGATTTATATATGGATGAAAGGAAAAGATATATTTTACCGCTCATGCGAAAACTTAATTTTAGTCAATGTCGTCCAGCGCTGTATTATCTTCAATTATTGTCACACCCTTTTGTCTGTTACTGTTTAGCCTTTTATTTCTGTCTGCCTTAAGAAAAAGGAAAATAATGTTATACGGAGGAGCGCACGCTCATACAGAGAGAGGAAGAATGTAAATGAATTAATATCTTATTGGAGAGATTCATTTTATCTTTTGTACGATTTTAATATGTTTGTAGGTGTCTTGGCATCTTTTAATGACTTCAAAATGTAATTGATTGATTGTTTTAGAATACTTTTTATGCCATATGTAGTGGCGAAATAAAGTTATTATGACTGAGAATTTAAGTAACACTTTTAAGGGTTTTATTAATCAAAATTCAGTAAATCATCTTTAATCGATTAGTTCAGTATTCAGTCATTTAACTGAATTAATAATAAAAATATGGTTAGATCAAATCATATTAAAGTGCATTAAGCGTGTTCCATAAAGTAAAGAATCCCTGTTCTAAGAATAGGGCGAAAGGGTGTCAGTAAGAACCCATAAAGACTTCTAGTTCGAAGAGAGTAAGATCAAGCATAAAGCTCAAAATTATTCAAAAGTCAATTCAATCAAAGCAGAACTTCCCGTATACCTTTTTAGCTCGCCTTAGCAGGCTGTACCGCCCATCTGAAAGAAATATTTAGTTATAGATTCCTTACCTTAGAATCTCCCTTGGATCCGGAAAGTTTTTTGTCAGCAGTACCCCCGCGCGTCTGAAGGTGGCGTCGGTCGACTCCTCATCCGTCGTCGGGGTCGCCGGGATGACGTCGCGGTAGCTACATAGATGCCGCCCTCGCGCGCAGATCCGGGAAGAGCAGTACCCCCAGTCACTTTTTGACTGATTTTTTTGCGACTTTTGTCGACTTTGATTTTGAGTCTTTATCCGACTCCTGGTGCACGAGGGATGCCCGGTTTCAAGACATGCGGTTCCTGTAGCCAAATGATGTCGGTGACGGATCCGCACCGCCTGTGCCTCTTCTGCCTGGAGCACGACCATGACCCCAAGTCGGGCTCCGACTGTCGAACCATGGCCCCGAAGTCTTTGCAGGAGCGGTCCCGAAAGCTCCTCGAGGCCCGGCAGTCGGCTCCGAGTCGCGCAAGGTCCCGGTCGCGTGGGAGGTCGAGGGACCGATTGCAGAGTCATCATCATCACTCCTCTTCTAAGTCTTCGCACTCGGGGTCAGGTAAGTCGAAGCACAAGAAGAAGTGGAAGAAGCATCTTCGCTCTTCGACTTCCCCTCGTACGTCGGCCGACGCGACGCAGGGTGCGGGTGGTGCCCCTCCCGCGGCTCCGCTTGCGCAGTTTTCAGGGTCGACTCCGGCCTTCCCGGGACCAGGAGCGACCCCTGCCCAGCTTTGTCAATTTTACGAAGCGATGCACGCAATCTTTGGGCAGTCTGACTCCGCCGGCGCGCCATCGGGCCCCGCGGACTCGGATGGGGGCCCTAGGCCTTCGACACTGGTGGCTTCGGCCTCAGCACCGCAGGGCCCCCTTGGATCCAGGCCTGGATCCGGATCGGCGCCGGTCGACCTCGTTACACCTCCATCGGCACCACATCCTCAGCCGACGCTGGCTTCCGCCCCGATGTGGACATGGAGCCGGACCGGCGTCGGCCGACGCTTGACCCAACGCCGATGGGTACTTTTCTCCCTGTGTTCCACCCTGGCCATTTCCAGCGAGATTGGCAGCCAGAGGAGGGTGAGGAAGACTGGGAGGGGTCTGGTGACCCTTTGACAGACCAGTTGGAGTACGATCCGGACTGGAGAGAGGAACTGGGGGATGCCAGTGGTCTGGATACCTCCCCAGACCTAGGCATGTTGTCTCCTCCAACCGTGGCTACGGAGGAGGGAGCGTCATACGCAGTGGTTTTGCATAGGGCGGCCGAGGCTCTCAACCTCGAGCTTCCTACGGTGACAGTCAGGACTAACCTCCTGACAGGGGTGCTTCAGCCGGCAGCGAGCTCTTCGGAGCCCCTGCTTCCGTTTAATGAAGCCCTCACTGACATCCTTTTGGGCACTTGGTCCAGGCCCAACACAAGGGCTCCTGTGGACAGGATGATTGCCCGATGCCACAGCCCGGCTCCCTGCGACCCCACCTTCCTCTCCCAACACCCCACCCCTGAGAGCTTGGTGGTTCAAACCTCCACCTCTAAAGGCGCCTTCCCTACCGCACCACCGGAAAGGGAATCCAAAAAGCTGGACCGCCTTGGGAAGAAAATGTTTTCTTCCGCCAGCTTGGGACTGCGGTCGGTAAACACTGCATGTCTGTTGGGCCGTTACACCCACTCTGTGTGGGATACGGTGGTGCAGGTGCTGCCTGAGTGCCCGGAGGAGGCCCGGGCCATACTCTCCCGTGCAGTTGCCAAGGGGAGAGACGCAGCGAAGTTTACCATCCGCTGTGGGCTGGATACCGCCAACGCACTTGGCAGGACGATTTCAACGTCAGTAGCCCTTCGACGCTATGCCTGGTTGCGTTCCACTGGTTTTTCCGGGAATGTCCAATCCACCCTTATGGACATGCCCTTTGATGGGCGTCGCCTTTTCAGCGACAAGGCAGACAACGCGCTAGAGCGCTTTAAAGACTCTTGGGCTGCGGCCAGGTCCTTGGGCCTCTCCACCACCCGCCCTGCGCAGTCTGCCTTTCGAACCCTTTCGTGGCTACGAAAGGGGTGCCCCGCTACGTCCCGCCCAGAGCCACAGGCCGGCGCAAGCTGTTCAGCCACAGCGCGGCCGGGGACGTGGGAACCACCGGCGTGGTTCTGGGGGCCAGCGGATGGGCCAGTCCACCACAGCCCCCTCTGCAGCAGCCTCCAAACCTTCCTAGTCCGACCTTTCAGGGCCACCAAACGCCAGTGTGCGGCAGGATCCGCCATCATTTCCCCCACTGGCGCACCATCACGTCGGACAGGTGGGTTTTGCAAATAGTCCGAAGGGGCTACTCCCTCCCCTTCGAGACTACCCCTACCTCCATGCCACCTCAGTACCATCGCATGTAGGAGGATCATCTGGCCCTTCTCCAACAGGAAGTTTCGGCACTCTTGGCCAAGGGTGCCATTGAGCGCGTTCCTGCCCCAGAAGTAGGTCGTGGTTGCTATTCCACTACTTTCTGGTACCCAAGAAGGACAAAGGCCTGCGTCCTATCTTGGATCTCAGGAACGTCAACTGCTTCCTCCGGAAGGAGAAGTTCAAGATCTTGACGCTCGCTCAGGTCTTGTCTGCTCTCGACCCTGGAGACTGGATGGTAGCGTTGGACTTGCAGGACGCTTATTTTCACATCCCCGTCCTGCCGGCCTACCGGCGTTACCTGCAGTTCATGGTAGGCCACGAGCATTTTCAGTTTACCATGCTCCCCTTTGGCCATACCAGCGCCCCTCGGGTGTTCACGAAGGTGATGGCGGTGGTCGCAGCTCATCTGCGCAGATCAGGGGTTCCAGTCTTCCCCTATCTCGACGACTGGCTGTTGAAGGCGGGCTCGCCCCAGGCTGTCGTCTCCCATCTCGAGACTACGGCCGACCTCTTGCATTCGCTGGGGTTCTCCATCAACATGCCGAAGTCACACCTGACCCCCTCTCAGAAGCTCCTCTTCATCAGAGCGGTTCTGGACACGACGCAGTTTCAGGTTTATCCTCCCGAACAGCGAGTCCGGAATATTCGGGCTATGATTCCGATCTTTCAGCCCCTATCCCGGGTTTCGGTCAGGATGACCCTGAGGCTGCTGGCCCTCATTGCCTCCTGCATCCTGCTGGTCGATCATGCCAGGTGGCATATGCGGGCTCTGCAGTGGGACCTGAAGTTCCAGTGGGCGCAGCATCAGGGGAATCTGTCCGATTGCGTCCAGATCTCGGAGGGTACTGCACGACAATTGCAGTGGTGGCTCACGAACCAGGATTGGGTCAACGGCAGATCAATCTCCCTTCCCCAACCAGAGTTCACAGTGGTGACCGATGCATCACTTCTCGGATGGGGTGGCCACATGGCGGAGGCGGAGATCAGAGGCCTCTGGTCTCCGGCGGAGTCCGGGCTCCATATCAACCTTCTGGAGCTTCGGGCGATTCGTCTTGCACTTAAAGCATTCCTTCCCTCTGTCCGGGGAAGAGTAGTGCAGGTGTTCACGGACAACACCACCGCCATGTGGTACTGCAACAAACAGGGTGGGGTGGTGTCGTGGACCCTATGTCAAGAGGCCCTCCACCTCTGGACATGGCTGGAACATCAGGGCATATCCCTGGTGGTTCAACACCTGGCAGGTTCACTGAACGCCAGGGCGGACGAACTCAGCCGCAGGTGCATGATGGATCACGAATGGCCTCTTCACTTGGAGGTGGTGCAAGGTCTCTTTTAGCAGTGGGGAGAGCCTAGGTTAGAGCTATTCGCCACCAAAGAGAACGCGCAATGTCAGCAATTCTGCGGGTTGGAATTTCCAAGAGGGCACTCGCTAGGCGACGCTTTTCGTCGTGAGTGGAGCTGCAGTCTTCTATACGCTTTTCCGCCTATACCACTTCTGCCCAGAGTGCTGAAGAAGATCAAGCGTGACCGGGCCCAAGTCATTCTTGTGGCTCCGGATTGGGCACGAAGAGTCTGGTATCCCGAGCTGCTCAATATGGCCATCGATCCTCCGATCCGACTACCTCTTCGGGAGGATCTTCTGTCGCAGCAGCAGGGGACGGTCCTCCACCCGAACCTGTGCAGCCTCCATCCCTCTTTGCGTGGAGATTGAGCGGCGGCAGTTGACGTCATTTGACCTGCCTCCCGAAGTCTGTGAAGTAATCTTGGCAGCCAAGTGTCCCTCCACTAAGACGGTATACGCCTGCCGATGGAACAAGTTTGGGGCATTGGGGCACAGCAAAGGCTGTGGATCCCCTTTCTGCCCCTCTTTCTGAGGTTCTCTTGTTCCTCCTTTCTTTGGCTCAACAGGGCTCTGCTCTGGGCACTATCAAGGGCTACCTCTCGGCCATTTCAGCCTTTCTTGGGCTTCCTGATCAGCCTTCTCTTTTCAAGTTCCCTGTTGTAAATAGGTTTCTTAAGGGCATTACTCATCTTTTTCCTCCTGTTCCCTTCGTAATTCCCCAGTGGGACTTGAACTTGGTTCTTACATATCTTATGTGCGCTCCCTTTGAGCCGCTTCATAATTGCCCTCTCAGGCTTCTAACTCTGAAAACTGCATTTCTGGTGGCCATCACCTCTGCTCGCAGGGTGAGTGAGCTACAAGCTCATTCTTCTAAGCCTCCCTTTCTGGCTATCCATCCGGACAAGGTCGTCCTGACAACAAGACCTTCCTTCCTTCCCAAGGTGGTTACTTCTTTCCACATTGGCCAAACTATCACTTTGCCCACCTTCTTTCCACATCCTTCAAAAGAGGAAGAGAGGCTCCACCGACTGGATCCAAAACGTGCGCTTTCTTTCTACTTGGATCGCACAAAACTATTCCGGGTGGATGACCATCTCTTTGTTGGGTACGTGGGCGCTAAGAAAGGTCGGGCCGTGCACAAACGGACCATCTCCAGATGGGTCGTTCTGTGCATCAAAGCCTGCTATTCTTTGGCTAAGAAGGAGCCTCCAGTGGGGCTGCGCGCCCATTCCACCAGGGCGACGGCAGCTACTACTGTCTTGGGACGAGGAATCCCCCTGAAAGACATCTGTCAGGCAGCTATGTGGGCATCGTTGCACACGTTTACAAGACACTACTGCCTGGACACTCAAGTCCGGAGAGACGGCTTCTTTGGCCGTTCTGTTCTCCAGGACTTTCTGGTGTGAACTTGGTTCCCAGACCCACCTCCGGGGTTGGTATTGCTGGGGTATCTATTCTAAGGTAAGGAATCTATAACTAACTGTTTCTTTCAGATGAACAAGTTACTTACCTTCGGTAACAATATATCTGTAAGAAACATAGGTTAGTTATAGATTCCTTACCGCCCCACCCATCCTCCCCGTTCTGCGAACTGACTTCTAGGGTTAAGGACATCCTTTCAGGGCCCTAGTTTTGTGCACCAGTGGTCAGTATCTTGCATGGCTCTGCGCTTCTGGCGTGGAAAGTCGTGTACAGAACTGACGTCAGCGCACGAGGGCAGCGTCTATGTAGCTACTGCGACGTCATCCCGGCGACCGTGACGCCGACGACTGACACGGAGTCGACCGATGCCACCTTCAGACGTGCGGGGGTACTGCTGACGAAAAACTTTCCGGATCCAGTCTGACGCCTGGGTGAGATTCTAAGGTAAGGAATCTATAACTAACCTATGTTTCTTACAGATATATCGTTACCAAAGGTAAGTAACTTGTTCATTAAATTCCCGCTCCAGTGTTAAATGTTAAGCTGAAGGCGAGGGCCTTTAACAAGGGAGCGGGCCTCTAATGGCGGTATATAGCACAGCTACCGGGGTCTATAAAGCTATTAGAACATTCCCCCACATGAAGGCAGAATGTTCTAATTAATTACATAACACAAAGGCCCCTCGGTGCCCTAGGGATTTGAAATCCTCCTCGGGCTCCGAGGCCTTTGTTTCACAGCTCTTGCTGTGAATGTTCTACAGCTGAAGGCGCGCGCAGAGCCACAGCTGTTAGCTGTTGAACATTCACAGCTAAAGCTGTGAGAGGGGGCTTAATTCAGCCCCTGGTTCTCCACAGCTTGGCTGAACTGCTTTTTGTAGTTCAGCCAAGCCACGGAGACCCAGGAGCTGAGCAACATTCACCCCTCCCTCCTGAAGCCCTAGTGATACCAAGCAACAGGAGGAGGTAAAGGTGAAGGCTTCGTGTTTCCTCCTTCACGCCTCTGCCTTTCACTTTCCTATGCCTAAATAATATATTTTCGAGAGGCGGGAGAAAGGGGAAGGCAGCTGCTGTGTATTAGGACCTTGAAATGTTGAGAGCAGCAGGCCTATACCAGTTCATATAGACACCTGCTGCTCCATTGTCTTCAATGGCGCTCTCCACATTCCAATGTTCTAATGTAGCCAGGCTATACCGACCATTAAAGGCCCGCTCCAGCATTAAAGGCCCAAGGTGAGGGCATTTAACAAGGAAGCAGGCCTTTCGTGGACAGTATAGTCCAGCTGTGGCGGGCTATAAGGCTATTAGAACATTGCGCCACTAGAAGGCAGAATGTTCTAACAAATAAAATAAAGGGCTTAGGGAGCCCGAGGGTATTTAAATCCCCTCGGGCTCCGTGAGGCCTTTGCTCACAGCAACAGCTGTAAAATGCAAACATTGGAATGTTGGTGCTCCGGACTTTTACCAGCCATTAGAAGCCCAGAGCACTCCATTGTCTTCAATGGAGCTCCCAACATTCCAATGTTCTAATATAGCCTTAGAGCCCACCATAGCCGGCTGTACTGGCGATAAAAGGCCTCTCCAGCTTTTAAAAGGGAGCGGGCCTTTAATGGCCAGTAGAGCCCGCTCCAGAGGGCTCTAAGGCTATTAGAACATTCCGCCCCTAGATGGCAGAATGTTCTAATTTGTAAAACAAAGGCTTCACGGAGCCCATGGGGGTTAAAATTCCGTCTGACTCTGTGAGGCTTTTGTTCACAGCTTAGCTGTGAACAAACATAAGAATGTTGATGCTGCAGGCTTCTACCAGCCATTAGAAGCCCGGAGCACTCCATTGTCTTCAATGGAGCTCCCAACATTCCAATGTTTTAATAAAGAGAGGTTCACAAAGACTCAGTAGAATCTCAAAGCAATAGGGAATAAGGTAGGACAAATGTGCAGGAGCAGTACCAACCGCAATCAGCAAAAGGGTCTGGGCATAGGGTCTGGGTTAAAAGAAGCATTTGTCATAAAGACCAACCGCATATGAAATGGGTCTGGGGAGTGGTAGGAAAAAGCATCTTCTAGCCTACCGTAGGGACACGTACTATTATAAACAGTCAAAAATAAATGTTGCAGTCAATGTTGCATCTTCTCCCCCTCTCGTCCAATCGGCTTTGTGTTCTCCTGGGAACAGGATCACTCCTTTCCTTCTCACACGAAATTCGATAGACTACAGACAGTAACTTCGAGTGTGCAGCTCTTTTGTATTAGTCTAAACTGCATGAGTCCTTTTCAGTTCAAAACCTCCTTTCCCAGGAATATGACTACATCTCTAATCTTCTACTAAAGCAAATGATATGTTAACTAACAATGGGCTATGTGGAAATCAAAACATCTGCTGTATCAAGAGAAAATTAACATCGCATCTTCCGTTAGAAATAAGACAAGTATGTTATAAGATGTCAATTTTAGTTTATGCCTGTATTTCATGTGTGGTTATTCTTCATAATTCTATGAAATGATACGTTTTAAGCGAGCATTTCAAAACTTCATTGTATAAGCAGAAACATATTGCAAAGTCAAATGAAACATATATTAAAAACATGATCATTGAAAGGTAAACAATTAAACATTTTATGCGTGTTTCAGCACGTCTAGTCAAGCTACTTACAATGCTGCTTTAAGCATTTTTGAGGCTTAGCACGAATAAGTATAACTGCCTTGTACAATTGCCCATTTTTAAGCATATTTTCAGTTCATTTTATATTGCATGTTAATACTGCACATGTATTTTAACTATATTATTTTGCGTTTTACTAAAAATACCCTATAATTACCAACTTAATTTTAGCCTCCAATAACTTGTTTTTTTATTTATATACATTTTACTAATCTTTTAATATTATTTAATTTTCTATCCAGTCACAGATCCCGGGTGGGTCTGCAGACCACAACTTAAGACCATTGTGTATAGAGTATGCAAAAGCAATACAAACCTAAATAATATATAAAACCGGTATGGCACATTAGCATAAAGTCAAATCTGGGGGCAGATCTCCTGACCCCAATAGTGTATGCATGAAGGTGTTGGGGACAAGGGATTTGTTACAGCACCCATCTGTCCCTGCCCCCCGACAGGGTAGAAGCTGGGGACTACACCAAGGTCTTTCTGACTCAAAGGTATATTCTTATGGATACTTCTAACAGCAGATTACTCAACTTAGAATATTGCCCAGGCGCCAGACTGTATCTAGAGATTTTTTAGAGCAATGCTCCAGTACCCTGCAAAGTGGCGTTGTGCGTTAGGTCCACACTGCAACAAAAGTGACAAAGCGGAGCCACATATAAGTGCCACCCCTGAGTTCTGACTTCCTTTCTTTCTGCACCTTTCAACTTAAATCCGGAGCACTACTCCCAAATTTGTCAGGTTTTTTTAACGATTTCCTAACTGTATATACACATGTATGTACACATTTGCTCTGCATACTGCCTTACTTGGTGAACGCATAAGATTCCTCCGACAATCATTTGACTAAAGAAGGGGCACAGACAATTCTAGCGGCCGTCAAATTTCTTTTGAACTATGCTCATCCCCAAGTCGTTACCAGACTCATAAAATTTCTGGATATGGCCGATAAATTACTGAGGCAAAAAAAAACACTGTTTCAAACGCTCTAGAGTAATAGGCCTAGTCTCAAAGATTCAGAAACAAATAACGCGGTCCCGTAGTTGCCTGTTGACTGCCATCCCTACTTAGACCACAGGTGACTATCTACTGGCCAGTTACCTAAAATATTTCAGAGACAACATAAATTACCAGTCTACCTAGAGGTCTTCTACTTTCAAAGGCTTGAAGTATCGGAGAATTGTGAATAAGACTCCGCAAGTTTAGGTTATGTAAAAGGTTATTTATTTAATTACCGAAAGGCCCACAAGCAGCCGGCATGGAGCGCGGCTGTCAGATGAGCAGCTGACAGGGAAAGAATGTCAGGCATTCCATGACGTCACCTTTATACAATCAGAGGGTTCCATTGCACGTCACAATGGAACCAGCAAATGTGAACATTGCGTTGTGCGAACAAGAGTGATTGAATAACTTTATAGAAACCGTTGTGGTACAACATCTCCCTTTCCGAACAGTAACAAATAACAGAACAGGTTAAAACATAACATATGCCTTATACTTGGAGGGTATGTGTGAAACTCTACCAGAACTGGTACATGTGCCTTCAAATACATTAGAAACAGACCCAACAGTTTCTATGGGTACATAAGATCCAGAGCTAGGGGTATTGGTTACTAGTGAACTCTCTGTATCTTACTGCCCTTCAGAGTCCTGAACATCTCTAACTGGCAATTGAACAGGTGATGGGGAATTCAAACTTACAGCAATTTTGCCCTGCACAGGAGCTGAGGTACAGAGAGTAATAGGTGTTCCTTTGCTAACACGCTCATATGAGTCAACAGGCATCCATAAGTAATCATTTTCAGATTCTACATTGGTACTCATGGAATCTGCAATAATTTCTCTCTGACCGGGTTTGAGTTTTACAACATCACTTTTACTTCTCCATCCTAACTTGTCCAAAAGAACAGAGCTATGTGTGGCCTCAATTACTTCCGAGGGGGTTGTGTACTTGGATTCACCTTTTTGAACTTTAACTGTTTTTTTTACAATGACCCAGTCACCTTTTGTTATGTCTTTGCTCACTGCTCTATGGATTTTGTCATGGTAGGCTTTGGATTTGAGCTGATGTTCTTTAATTCTCGCCTGTACCTTCAAGGATTCATCGTTGACCTCTACCACACTGGATTGATTTCTCATTTTTGGAACAATTGCTAATCCATCTTGCTTTGCACGCGTGGGTTCGGATCCCATCCTCGTCGCCAAATTGAAGTATCGGAGAATTGTGAATAAAACTCCGCAAGTTTAGGTTATGTAAAAGGTTATTTATTTAATTACCGAAAGGCCCACAAGCAGCCGGCAAGGAGCTTAGCAGCTGACAGGGAAAGAATGTCAGGCATTCCATGACGTCACCTTTATACAATCAGAGGGTTCCATTGCACGTCACAATGGAACCAGCAAGTGTGAACATTGCGTTGTGCGAACAAGAGTGATTGAATAACTTTATAGAAACCGTTGTGGTACAACAAGGCTTTTTTCTTTTATACTCTTTGAGCAGCTCAGTGGCGAAGGTACTTGAATACTGGTTGGCTTTGGAAACGTCACTCTATTATTAGTCACTTTGAGCGTAACGTTCGTTCCCACACAGCTGCAGCCCGCAAAACCTAACTCATAGTGGAAATAGAAGGCCAGGCTGCTAGGTGAAGGGAGTTCTTAAATGGGTACAGCTGCGATCACCATCAGACTTTGCTGACCCCAGACAAACTTTACATATCCTGCCTGCAATGGATCTCATAGCCCTTTACCTGTTTGTGCTGCACTCTTCACTAGAACTGAAGTGAATTTCTAACAGCTCAAGCCTCTGGCTTTTTTCACTTCTCCCTTCCGATTCTTAGAGAATCACTACCGTTACCAAACTAAGTTGTTTTACCATGAAATTGCACTAATTACCAGGTTATGCTGTTAAATCGCCTTATTTTAAGAGGTGTAGAAATGAATCGTTAAGTGCCAAAATGTTCTGTCTTATATGGCATCAGCAAGATGCATTTTAAACTATGTATGTTCTATGCTGTTATTTGTTATTACTCCACGGGAATTGATAGAAATTTAATTACTGAGATGCTGCTATCTGTCCTCAATTTTTATCTTAATTTGTTTTAATTCATGGAATGTGATGCTGTTTTTATTCGCACTTGCCACTTTAATGGACTTGAAATAAATAAAATATAACATGATTTGAACTATGTTTAAGCTTTACCGCAACTGCAGGAAGCTAAAGTCACAGATCAGCACAAGGTGTGTCTTTGCTGCTTGGGCTCAGAACACGGTTTTAAGTCATGTGATAAGTGCCCCTCATGCATCTGAAGGGGATTCGAGACAGGGAGGAGCAACTGTACGTTGTTGAGCACAAGAAGAAGTCGCAGCCTTCGCATAGGTCCCACTCCAACTCACGGGCCCGGACTCCATCCCAATCTCGGGGCTGTTCCCGCTACCGTTCCACTTCTTGCTCGAAGTCTTCCGATGAGTCCAAATGCAAGAATAAAAACGCAAAGTGGTAGTCGACTCCATCCCGCCACTCTGAATCCAACAAGAAGACGCAAGGATGTCAAGATGCAAGTCACACTCCAGTCACTAAGCTGATTCCTCAGCTGATCCAGACATGCCTCGAATTTCCTGGGCCGACATCGACCCAGTAGCAAATTGAAGCCTTCAAGTGGCTATGCTGCAGATATACAGGGTACTTCCAGCTACCTCAGGCATGCCTACAGACCCCAAAAAGCCACAGGGTACTCTAGTCAGGTTTCAGTCAGTAGGTTCTCTCTTGGCACCGTCTGCCCCTTGGAACTCACTACCCGATCCGTACCAACTAACACGATCCACACCGGTTCGTGTTGATGACGGAAGTTGCCCTGGTGTCGACGCCCATGTCAGACCAAAATGACTAAAGTGCAACGGGTCATCATGCAGCCGGACTGTAATCCTGTGCCTCTACTGCATTGCAGTGGGTCCTTTATCTTGTTGTTTCTGACTCTGATCATGTGCCAGTGTAGGGGAAACTTCAGGAGTTTCATGATGATGATGGTGAGGTGGATAGCTTACTCTCCGCTCATTATACGGATGATGCCTTGTACCTTGATTTACAAAATGCCAACTTGACAATTCCTCCGGAACGGAGCTTGACTTGCCACTTGCGCCACTAAGAGAGGAGAGTGCCTCATTCACAGTTGTGGGTCAGAGGAAATTGAGGTGTAAGAGCTACATCTTCTCTCCTTTGAGACTAAAATAAATGTTTTGACACAAATCCTGCAACCCGGGCCAGCGACATGGATGCTCTTAGATACTCTGCTACCTGGTTGAAACCATATTCTTGCCTGCCTGTGAGCAGGCAGTTGGTCAGACGTCATAGGCTGGTGCCTGGTGACCCGGATTTTCTCATTATGCATCCAACTCTAGAGAGCCTTATTGTGCAGCGCATTTCAGAGGACTGATACCATTGGCAAACATATTTTTCCAGACAGTTTGGCTTTGCGGTCAGTGCAGTCGGCCTGTTGGGTCGCCATAACCATGCCCTTTGGGACATGGCCAGTGAGGTCATACTGGCAGTCCCAGAAGATCTGAGAGCCTCTTTGGCTCAGACTGTACATGATGGAAAAGATGCAACGAAAATGTTATTTGCGCATGTTTGGATACCATGGGCAGAAAACTTGCAGGCCTGCAGGGGCACCATCCTGCCAACTCATCCTCCCCTGCTACACTGCTTTAGTTTGCCCTTATCGGCTCAGATCAATCCTGTAAGATGCAGGATCCAACATTTCCGCCCGTGTTGACAATCCATCACATCTTACAGATAGGTCTTGGAAATTATTCAAAATGCCTACGCCTTCCCTTTTTTCATCTCCACACAATATTCCTCTCACACTGGAGCAGATTTCAGAGAAGCACCTGTCCATCCTCCTACAGGAGAGGCGCCTGTTGCTTTCCAAAGGTGCTATAGAGAAAGTGCCAGACTCTGAGAAAGACTGGGTTGTTACCCTCGCTATTTCCTCTTTCCTAAAAAGGATGAGGTCCACAGGCCTATTTTTGATGTCCGTCCTCTATCAATGCACACCTACAGGGGGACAGTGTCAAGATGCTTACATTGGCCAAGATTCTCTCTGCTTTGGTCCCGAATTACTGGATGGTGCTCTTGGACTTATATGCCGCATATATTCATTCACCTTTCTTGTTCTCCCATAGATATTACCAGCGGCTCAAGATGGGCCAAGAGCATTTTCAGTTTACCATGCTCCCCTTCAACCACACCAGTGCCACTCTCGCGTTCACAAAAATGATGGTGATGGTTACTGCCTATCTTCGGAGGATGAGAATCACTGTAATCCCATACCTCAGTGACTGGCTATTAAAGGGGGGCTCGTCACAGTCATTTGTGGACCACATCAGGACAGCTGTGGAATTCCTGACATTGTTGGGGTCCTCCATATATGAGCTGAAGCCCCACATCTGTCTCTCTGAGGCTTCAATTTATTGGGGTAGTCGTGGATATGGGGAGATCTGAAAGAGACAAGTAGTTATAGATTCCTTACCTTAGAATTACCCCCAGGCGTCAGACTGGATCCGTAGAATTTTTCGTTAGCAGTAACCCTGCGTGTCGAAAGGTGGCGTCGGTCGGCTCCATGTTCGTCGTTGGCGTCTTGGTCGCCGGAATGACGTCGCGGTAGCTACTTAGATGCCGCCCTCGCGCGCTGTCAGTTCTTTCTTTTTCCGCGCCAGCCAGCGCAAATTCGGAGAGAGCGGTACCTCCAGTCACTTTTTGACTGACTTTTTGCCGACTTTTGTTGACGTCATTTTGAGTCTTCGACTCCTGGTGCACGTCAGGGATGCCCGGTTTCAAGGCTGGCGGTTCCTGCCGAAAGTTGATGTCGGTGACGGATCCGAACTGCGTGTGCCTGTGGTGCCTGGAACGCGACCACGATCCCAAGCCGTGTTCCGACTGCCGGAACATGAATCCGAAGTCTTTGCGGGAGTGGTCCCGAAAGCTTCTCGAGGCCCGGAAGTCGGCTCCGCACCATTCGAGGTCCCGGTCACGTGGGGGGTCGAGGAACCGGTCGCAGAGACACCACCACCACTCGTCTTCGCACTCCTCAGGTAAGTCGAAGCACAAGAAGAAGTCGAAGAAGCATCGTCGCTCTTCGACTTCTCCCCGTCCGTTGGCCGACGCGACAAAGGATGCGGGTGGTGCCCCTCCTGCGGCTCCGCGTACGGAGCCCGAAGGGTCGGCTCAGAGTTTACCTCCCTTTCCGGGACCCGGAGCGACCCCTGCCCAGCTTCGCCAGTTTTACGAAGCAATGCATGCCATCTTTGGGCAGTCCGACTCCGATGGCGCGCCCTCGGGCCCCGCGGACTCGGCTGGGGGCCTTGGGCCTTCGACGCCGGCGGCTTCGGCCCCAGCACCGCAGGGTCCCCTTGGATCCAGGCCTGGATCCGGATCGGCGCTGGTCGACCTCATCACACCTCTACCGGCGTCGATTCAACCGGCACCACACCCGGCGCTGCTTGTGTCCCCAACCGGCGTCAACCCCGGCCTCCATCCCGACGTCGACACTGAGTCGGACCGGCGTCGACCGACGCCGGATCCGGCGCCGACGGATACTTTTGTACCCCTGTTCCACCCTGGTTCTTTCAGACCAGATTGGCAACCAGAGGAAGGTGAGGAGGACTGGGAGCGGTCTTGAGACCCTTTAACTGACCTGTTGGAATAAGATCCGGACTGGAGAGAAGAGTTGGGGGATGCCAGTGGTCTGGATACCTCACCAGACCTTGGCATGTTGTCTCCTCCTGCCGTGGCTACGGAGGAGGGAGCTTCTTACGTAGTGGTGTTGCGTAGAGCGGCCGAGGCTCTCAACCTCGAGCTACCTACGGTGGCGGTCGGGAATAACCTCCTGACAGAGGTGCTTCAACCGGCAGCGAACTCTTCGGAGCCCCTGCTGCCGTTTAATGAAGCCCTAACAGACATCCTTTTTGGCACCAGGTCCAGGCCCAACACAGGGGCTCCTGTGGATAGGATGATTGCCCGACGCCATTCCCCGGCTCCGGGCGACCCCAGTTTCCTCTCCCAACACCCCACTCCTGAGAGCTTGGTGGTCCAAGCCTCGACGTCCAAAGGCGCATTCCCTAATGCTCCACCTGATAGGGAATCCAAAAACCTGGACCATCTTGGGAAGAAGATGTTTTCTTCTCCAGCTTGGGACTGCGGTCGGTAAACACCACATGTCTATTGGGCCGTTACACCCACTCTGTGTGGGATACGGTGGTGCAGGTGCTGCCCCAGTGTCCGGAGGAGGCCCGGGCCGTGCTCTCCCGTGCAGTTGCCGAGGGGAGGGACGCAGCCAAGTTTACCATTCGATGTGGGCTGAACACCGCCGACTCACTAGGCAGGACGATTTAAACGTCGGTAGCCCTTCGACGCTATGCCTGGCTGAGGTCGACTGGTTTTTCCGGGGATGTCCAAGCTACCCTCATGGACATGCCCTTATATGGCCGTCGCCTGTTCGGCGACAAAGCAGACAACGCGCAAGAGCGCTTCAAGGACTCTCGGGCTATGGCCAAGTCCTTGGGCCTCTCCACCGCCCACCCTGCGCAGTCTGCTTTTCGCCCCTTTCATGGCTACGGAAGGGGTGCCCCACCACGTTCCACCCAGAGCCACAGGCCTGCGCAAGCTGTTCAGCCCCTGCGCGACCAGGGACGTGGGGCCCACCGCCGTGGGTCTGGGAGCCAGCGAGCGGGCCAGTCCACCACCGCCCCCTCTGCAGCAGCCTCCAAACCCTCCTAGTCTGACCAGTCAGGGTCACCAATCACCGGTGGGCGGCAGGATTTGCCATCACCTCCCCCACTGGCGCACCATGACGTCGGACAGGTGGGTTTTGTAGATAGTCCGAAGGGGCTACTCCCTCCCCTTCGAGACTACCCCTCCATCCATGTCACCTTGGTACCATCGCATGTCGGAGGATCATTTGGCCCTTCTCCAACAGGAAGTTACGGCTCTCTCGGCCAAGGGATCCACTGAACGAGTTCCGGCCCCAGAAGTAGGTCGTGGTTGCTATTCCCACTACTTTCTGGTGCCCAAGAAGGACAAAGGCCTGCGTCCTATCTTGTATCTCAGGAACATCAACCGCTTCCTCCGGAAGGAGAAGTTCAAGATGTTGACGCTAGCTCAGGTCCTGTCTGCCCTCGACCCTGGAGACTGGATGGTAGCGTTGGACTTGCAGGACGCTTACTTTCACATTCCCGTCCTGCCGGCTCACCGGCGTTGCCTGCGGTTCACGGTAGGCCACGAGCACTTTCAGTTTACCGTGCTCCCCTTCGGCCTTACCAGCGCCCCTCGGGTGTTCACGAAAGTGATGGCGGTGGTCGCAGCTCATCTGCGCAGATCAGGGGTTCCAGTCTTCCCCTATCTCGATGACTGGCTGTTGAAGGCGGTCTCCCACCTCCAGACTATGGCGGACCTCCTGCATTCGCTGGGGTTCACTATCAACATGCCGAAGTCACACCTGACTCCCTCTCAGAAGCTCCTTTTCATCGGAGCAGTTCTGGACACGACGCAGTTTCGGGCTTATCCTCCCGAGCAGTGAGTCCGGGATATTCGGGCTATGATTCCGATCTTTCAGCCTCTATCCCGGGTTTCGGTCAGGATGACCCTGAGGCTTCTGGGCCTCATGGCCTCCTGCATCCTGCTAGTGGATCATGCCAGGTGGCATATGCGGGCTCTGCAGTGGGACCTGAAGTTCCAGTGGGCACAGCATCAAGGAAATCTGTCCGATTGCGTTAAGATCTCGGAGGGCACTACACGACAATTGCAGTGGTGGTAACGAACCAGGATTGGGTAAACGGCACATCCCTCTCCCTTCCCCAACCGGAGTACACGGTGGTGACAGATGCATCACTTCTAGGGTGGGGTGGCCACATGGGAGAGGCGGAGATCAGAGGCCTCTGGTCTCTGGCGGAGTCCGGGCTCCACATCAACCTTCTGGAGCTTCGGGCAATCCGTCTTGCACTAAAAGCATTCCTTCCCTCTGTCTGGGGAAGAGTGGTGCAGGTGTTCACGGACAACACCACCGCCATGTGGTACTGCAACAAACAGGGCGGGGTGGGGTTGTGGACCCTATGTCAAGAGGCTCTCCGTCTCTGGATATGGATAGAACATCAGGGCATTTCCCTGGTGGTTCAACACCTGGCAGGTTCACTGAACGCCAGGGCGGACGAACTCAGCCGCAGGTGCATGATGGATCACGAATGGCGTCTTCACTCGGAGGTGGCGCATGGTCTCTTTCAGCAGTGGGGAGAGCCTTGGTTAGATCTATTCGCCACCAAAGAGAACGCGCAATGTCAGCAATTCTGAGCTTTGGAATTTCCAAGGCGGCACTCGCTAGGCAACGCTTTTCGTCGCGAGTGGAGTTGCGATCTTCTATACGCTTTTCCGCCTATACCACTTCTGCCCAGAGTGCTGAGGAAGGTCAAGCGCGACCGGGCCCAAGTCATCCTTGTGGCTCCGGATTGGGCTCGAAGAGTCTGGTATGCCGAGCTATTACACATGTCCATCGATCCTCCGATCCGACTGCCTCTTCGGGAGGATCTTCTGTCGCAGCATCGGGGGACGGTCCTCCACCCGAACCTGTCCAGTCTCCGCGTCCTTGCGTGGAGATTGAGCGGCGACAGTTGACAGCCTTTGACCTTCCTCCCGAAGTCTGTGATGTTATCTTGGCAGCCAGGCGTCCCTTCACTAAGACGGTATACGCCTGCAGATGGAACAAATTTGTGGCATGGTGCACAGCAAAGGCTGTGGATCCCCTTTCCGCTCCTCTTTCTGAGGTTCTCTTGTTCCTCCTGTCTTTGGCCCAGGAGGGCTCTGCTCTGGGCAGTCTGAAGGGCTACCTCACAGCCATTTCAGCCTTTCTTAGGCTTCCTGATCAGCCTTCTCTTTTCAAGTCCCATGTTGTAAATCGCTTCCTTAAGGGCATTACTCATCTTTTTCCTCCTGTTCCCTTCGTAATGCCTCAGTGGGACTTGAACTTGGTGCTTACTTACCTAATGTGCACTCCCTTTGAGCCGCTTCATAACTATCCTCTCAGACTTCTTACCTTAAAGACTGCTTTTCTGGTTGCCATCACCTCTGCTCGCAGGGTGAGTGAGCTACAAGCGCTTTCTTCTAAGCCTCCTTTTCTGGCTGTTCATCCGGACAAGGTCGCCCTCAGAACCAGACCTTCCTTTCTTCCCAAGGTGGTTACTTCTTTCCACATTGGTCAAACCATCACTTTGCCCACCTTCTTCCCGCCTCCGCATCCTTCTAAGGAGGAAGAGAGGCTTCACCGTCTGGATCCAAAACGTGCGCTTTCATTTTATTTGGATCGCACCAAGCAATTCCGAGTGGATTACCAGCTCTTTGTTGGCTACGTGGGCACCAAAAAAGGTCGGGCCGTGCACCAACGGACCATCTCTAGGTGGGTCGTTTTGTGCATTAAAGCTTGCTACTCTTTGGCAAAGAAGGAGCCTCCAGTGGGACTGCTCGCCCATTCCACCAGGGCGACGGCAGCGACCACTACTTTGGGACGGGGAGTCCCCCTCAATGACATCTGTCAAGCAGCTACGTGGGCATCTCTGCACACGTTCCCAAAACACTTCTGCCTGGACAGCCAAGTCCAGAGAGACGTCTTATTTGGTTGTTCTGTTCTCCAGGACTTTCTGGTGTCAACTTGGTTCGCAGACCCACCTCCGGGGTTGGTACTGCTGGGGTATCTATTCTAAGGTAAGGAATCTATAACTAATTGTCTCTTTCAGATGGACAAGTTACTTACCTTCGGTAACGATATATCTGTAAGAGACATAGATTAGTTATAGATTCCTTACCGCCCCACCCATCCTTCCCGTTCTGCGAACTGACTTCCAGGGTCAGGGAATCCCTTTTAGGGCCCTAGTTTTGTGCACCAGTGGTCAGTGTCTTGCATGGCTCTGCGCTTCTGGTGTGGAATGTTGTGTAAAAGAACTGACGTCAGCGCGGGAGGGCGGCGTCTAAGTAGCTACCGCGATGTCATCCCGGCGACCACGACACCAACGACGAACGCGGAGCCGACCGACGCCACCTTTCGACGCGCAGGGGTACTGCTGACGAAAAATTCTCCGGATCCAGTCTGACGCCTGGGGGTAATTCTAAGGTAAGGAATCTATAACTAATCTATGTCTCTTACAGATATATCGTTACCGAAGGTAACTAACTTGTTCTTCAGGGCTTTTGCCCCACAACTACTAGTCCGGGACATTCGGGCTATGATCTAGATGTTTCAGTTACGCTCCCGGATCCAGGTGAGGTTGCTTCTGAGGCTTCTTTGCCTCTTAGCCTGGTTCATACTCCTTGCCGACAATGCCAGGTGACACATGCGCACCCTTCATTGGAACTTGAAGTCCCAGTAGGCCCAGCACTAAGGCCGCCTTTCCGAAATCCACACGATCTTGGTGGAGGTAGCTCAAGATTTACAGTGGTGGTTGACTGGCCATGGTTTATCCAGCAGCAGTCCACTCTCTATCTTCACCACCCCTAGCTGAAAGTGAGGACGAAAGCATCACTGCATTGTTGGGGGATTATCAGGGGGAAGTGGAGATCAGAGAACTCTGGTCTCCAGTAAAGGGTGTGTTACACATCACTCTTCTAGAGCTGTGGGCCCTTTGTCTGGCTCTGAAGGCCTTTCTGCCATCCACCAAAGAGAGTCTGGTGCATGTTCTCACGGACAACACCTCTGCCACGTGATACTGCAATAAGGGACTTCTGCATGCTTTTACGCAACTTCCTCTCCTGCCCCGAGTTCTGAAGAAGACTAGGAATGACAGGGCCCAACTCATCCTGGTGGACCCAGATTGTGCCAGGCGTGCATAGTCCCCGGAATTTCAGACAATGAGGATCTGTCCTCTAGTCAGGCTATCACTTTGGGAGGACCTCCTGTGTCAGTTGCAGAGCAGGGTCCTCCACCCAAATCTAGGTAATCTACACCTCCATGCATGGACATTGAGCAGCAGCAGACTGTTTAGCTGCATAAACTGGTGGATGTTATCACCACCAGACGTCCCTCCAAAAAATCCAATTATGCTAAGCACCGAGACAAATTTGTGGCCTGGTGTAGTGCCCGACATTCAAAACCCTCACAAAGGAAGCTGTTGGACGTCTTTTTGTTTTGTCCTTATCAGAGCAAGGCCTTGCAGCTGGCACAATGAAAGTTTACCTGTCAGCCCTTTCAGCCTTTCGGTTTACCGGCCAAACTGTCATTGTTCAAATCACCTGTTGTAATGAAGGTCATTTAAGATTTGACACACAAGTTTCCTGCCATGCCGTTTATGACCTCATAGTTCGACTTTAACTTGGTCTTGTCATTTCTCGTGTTTACGTCCTTTGAGCAGATGCAAAGTTATTCACTGCTTCTCCTGACCTTGTTCCTGATTGTGATTGTCCGCTAGTTGTGTGAGTGAAACATCCCTACACCATCTGTTTCCTTGACAACTTGGTGCTGAAGACTCATGCAGCCTTCTTACCCAAAGTCATGACTCCCTTCCACGTTGGCCAATCCATCACTCTAATAGCGTTCTTTGCTCATCTGGAACTCCATGAGAGAGAAAGAGAGGCTCCATCGGTTAGACCCCCAAAGGGCTCTGAGTTTTTACATAGATTGTAGCAAGGATCATAGAGTGGATGATCAGCTTTTTGTGTTTTTTTTCTGGCACAATCAGAGACGAGGCCGTGCGTAAGAGGACCTTGTTGATGGGGATAGTGATCTGCATTAATTTCTGCTACCCACTGGCCAAGAAGCAGCACCCGGAAGGAACCCATTCCACCATGACTAAGGCGGCTACCACTACATTGGCGCGAGTAGTGCCTGTCTTTGATATCTGCCAGGCTGCGATGTGGGCATCGGTGCACATGTTCACAAAGCACTACTGCCTCGACAGCCAAGTCTGGCGGAAATGACACTTTGCCCACTCGCTTCAGCAAGACTTCTTGGTCTGAGTCCACTCCACAGGCCCTCCACTATGGGGAGATGCTGCTCTTATATCTATTCTAAGGTGAGGACTACGCGATCATATGAATACTCCATATAACTGTGGATTTCCACATCCCTATTCTGAGGAGGGTCCTCTTTTTAACATTTAAAATGGCCCCAAGTTAGTACTCGGCACACTGTAACCACCAACTTTGTGTCTCAGTTCACTGAAAGGGACAAGACAAAAAACTAATATCAGCTCACAGGATTCACTCTTATCTGTTGCTCTGCTCATCACATCGGGGTCAATATGGAGCCAACGCAGAGTTGCATAGCACCACCAAGCAACGCGCAGGAGCAGAACTTTGAAAAATTGCTAAATCCACTCTGGCACATGGGTAATATTCTGACATAAGTATTCTGCAGTTAGAGCATCCACCAGAAATTGCGTTACTGGAGATAAGTAACTTGTACTTCTGGAGACAAGGTGGGGTACAAACCTGCTCTAATAGTTGGGACAGAGGCCTGCTTCTGGTTACTCAGTCACCCCTCAGTTCGCTTCTGGCATCCCTTGGAGACCCTATGCAGGCCATCTACTGGCTAATCAGGGACTCCTCAGTTACCCTTAGTTGTCAGTTAAGAGGGGCCTCAGCCTTTCATCACATAACTCCTGCAGATGTGCAGGGCCTTTAAGGTGGACTTTACATTAAATCATCATCCAGCTCTCGTAGACCCGCAACTATCCTTGAAGACCCACAACCAACCTTAAGAAGTCCAAAGTGGAACATTAGACTGTCTACCAGCTTTTCCTGAGCTCAATAGCCCATGCGTCCCTGGGCACCTGCTTTCACTCTGCAACTGGACATTTCGCTTATCTGCAGACCCTAGGTTGCAACCTTTCGGTCGTCCAAAATGTGGTCAGAGTCACACAAGAACTAACATTCAATCAACTTTTAAAAAACCCCAAAAAATGAGATTCGCAAGTTATAGTGCAGCGAGCTATCTATAACTTGGGCCCCTGTCAACAACTGCTTGTGACCACACACATACATCACTTATGACATGTTAAAATTAAAAGATAGAAGGCAAGAATGTGGATTAGACGTTTTCACAAGAATGAGTGCAGGGCATTACTGAAGGCTAGTGCCTTATGGGGGCACAAGGTATAGCTATATGACTAAACTGTAACTGGTGCTATTCCGTGGATATGGGGCATTTTAACGTTAGCTCATGTCCCATTCCAACATCTAGCTATATCATCACTTTAACTTGGGCAGACACCTAACACATTGGTTCGCTGACTCAATGTGAATCCACACTGCACCGCAGCTCACGCCCCTGTGAAGTCGTTTGGAGGGAGACCTGGCTCGCCCCTGCACGGCCAAGGAATGGTCTGCCTTATTGGAAAGTTCAGTTCACATTCTGTGCCAGGCTCATTTCTGACTTATCCAATTTTAGATCATACACAGGGCCTGCCTTACCCCTGCCATAATCCACGCTGCCTGCCCTTGCTGCCACTTGGCCGACGCAGACCTGCTCCACATGCTGTGGGCCTGCCATCCCTTCATCGCTACTGGCAAGGCGTTACATCTCACCTATCCACCTGCACAGGGCGTCTTGCATTGCACACATGGGAAATAATATCTCTTAGGCCTCTACTGCAGGGACAAAAAGCAGAGGGTCACCTCCCCCTTCCTCGATCAGGGATTGCTGACGGGCAAACGCCTCATCTCTTGGCATTGGAAATCACCTGATCCCCTAGCACTAGCGGCCTGGACGCAATCCCTTATCACATGGGGTCGGGCAAAAAGTGTTGCACTACATAGGGAAAACAACTTAGGGCTGCACAAAATTTACATTGCCACCAATTTGGACGCAATCCTGACTGATCTTCAGACTTCCACACAGCACGCCACTGAGGCTCCAGATGGCCCACTAGAGGGTGGGGAGGGAACAGCAGGTGACCAGGACTCTAACTAACCACATGAATTTTACAGAGCATCTGGCCTTTCCCTGCTCACTTGTTCCAGGACCCAAACCTTGCACTTTGACTCGTGTAACCATGTGTTCTCCAGACTCAACATGATGTGACTGCAGGATCGGCGGGTTCGGGATTGGGCTTCTTTTCTTCTCTTTAATTGTTGTATTACCTAAAACTGAAATAGTTTATCTAATTCTCGATGCACATATTGTTGACCCTCTTGGCGGATCACTATGTTCGGATTGCATCTTACCTCCTACATGGTTGAGAACAATCTGACTGACACATGCATGCTGAAATGTGGCTAAATTCTCACAGTACTGCCCAATTGTGTAAAGCATGATTTGTAATACGTTATGATGTTCCGCTTTCTGGGCGATACACTGCCTATGTTACTGGAGCATGTCCTGTTGATTGTACGATTTATCAACCTGCGGAAAAACAAAAAACTCATTGAACCGATTCAAAGAAGAAAAAAAAGAACATGACTAACATTTTTTATTTTAACATTTGTTTTTTCAGTATGGGGACATTATTTATATATATATATATTTATATATATATATTTTTTTTTTGCTGATGTGCAATTGCAATGCATAGGGAAGGTCCATGACTCACGAGAAGTGGAGCCTCGAGTGTGTCATGATGCCCCTGCACCCCTTACTGGTACTAAATAGCATATTATACTCTACACTTCGCATATATGCTTTATACAATGGGATTTTTTCATGTTTATTTTTTAATGTGTGCTTGTGTTATTGCGGCCTCATTACTGACTCTCATATAGATCACTGCTGTGGCTAATTATTGTGACCCTACATATTTAATTAGCAGACTCCAGAAAGGTCAAAATGCTTTATTGTCGGCCGTTGCAATATTAATTATGTGGCTTCTAGTTTGTGTTCCTTCTGCTGGTTCCCAATGAAGTTCAGAGTGATCTTCAAGGGCCTGATATTTGTGCACAGCCTATAGAGTCCTATGCATCGGTCTGATTTGGTGCAGTGCTTGCTGTTTACCCAGTTGTTGTGTAAGGTCAGCTAATTTAGGCCTCACATCCAAAAGGCCTTTTGAGAAGAAAATGGTAGGAGAAAATACTTTTGAAAGCCTGGGGTCCAAATGGTGGAGTGACCATCTTGTCAGAAATTAACCGTTGACCAGTAACTGTTCAAAACTCTGTTGAGACCCATCTTTTCCAGGAATGGACTTTCAGAAAACCAAGTACCCTGGTCCCTCTGCTATACAAGCTATTTGGATTTGGCAAAAGAGTATGATGAGAAAGGCTCGATAAATAAACAACTCGATTAGGCAGTAGCCTTTGTGAAGAAATAGCCCCATCATGGCACCTACCAATAAGAGAGGATATACTGTCTCCTCCAATGACAGCAGCTTTTAAGCCTGCTTGCCTGGAACTAGAGGGGGCTTTCACTTTGTTATTGAAAGTCCTGGACATGCTTCTAGTAGTTAGAAAACCATTTACAAAGGCACCCTACTCCAGTCATTCATGAGTTTTGGCAAGGTGATGTTCAGCTGGAGTCATGATGCTGGTATTATTCTGCTTTTACCACTGCCTGCAAGGAGTTAAACAGTAGAAGACTGCTTGGCCCTTGTTTTAGCCTGCCTAGGCCATTTGTTTACGCTGCCCATCATTTAGACATTCGCCTCTTCAGAGAAGATGTGTGGTTGACCCTTGTAGACAATTCTGAATTTATTTGGGCCCGCAAACGATTGTTAAATAGACATCTCAGTATAATGCTTCCTCTCCCTGCCTAAAAGTTAAATAAAACATTTGAAATGAAAAAGAACTTGTCTACTCCATTTATAGTTCCTTCCTAGTATTTGAATACGGTACTAGCAATCCTAATCAGCCCTCCTTTTGGGGGACCAATGTTAGTTCATGCAGCATCTTACTTTTAAACCCTCTTTTCTGCAAGCACAACTTTAGGCACTTTCAGTCTTTCCTCCTTTCACATCCTTTGCAATAGCAAGAGGGACTGTGAGGGCAAAACCATCGTCCCTGCCCAGGGTGGTTATTGGGGTTTCAACCCTCTGATTAGATCTCTTCTAGCATTTTTCACTGCTTCATATGCCTCAAACTCTGAGGAGGGATTACATAGGCTGGGTTCGGGGAGAGCTATGAGCTGTTATTACATAGACCGGTCTAGGGAATCGAGAGTCGATGGCAAGCTATTTCCATGATTTACAGGATGACAGCTAGGTAAATAAGTACGAAATTGAACAAGCAAACAACTGCAAGATGGATTACTCTCTAAATGAATCTCCTTTCATACAGAAGGAATTGGACCTTACTCAAATGAAATGCTCTGCCTCCAGGCTCCTCATAGGTATGCCAGTAAATGCAATCTCTGTAGCTTGTGTTTCTGCCTTAACTGAGAGAAAAGGACAGAAACCGCATTTGGCAGGGCAGTCCTTGGTACTAAGTCTCACCTCTTGATAAGACGTTGCTTACAAGACATTTGTCAGAATGAGTTACCATTGGTAGCGTTCTTTATGAAGCATATGTAGCCTGCAGTTTTATCATCCTTCTCCTCTTTACCATCTATTGTGCTATTGCACTCTGTGGCTGAAGTCACACATAATCTTTTGGTATTGTATAAACATTATTGCACGAAAAGTCTGGACGCACTCTCAGGATGGAGACGGTTCATATAGGGGATATGCAGGAAGCTACAGACATAAGAATGTGACTTCGTCGTCCAGCTGGAGACCAGATCCAGAGGCTCTGACAAGGCTCCATGATTACTAGAACGCTTTCTCAAATGAAAAACTGGGCTTGGTCAATTTGACTGACTCTTGTGGCTCAGTCAGCCAAGGCCTGCAATCTGTATCTTCTTCTCCTAGCATGCCTTCTTCTCCGAGAGTTGGAGAATCTATTCCAAGGCCAGAATGCCAAACATATCCTCTGCATGTACACAGGCTCTTGCTGCTGACTGCATTGCTAAGTGTAAAGATTATGGCTGCCTCCAGACCATTTGATGTATGTAAATAGCTTTACAGAAACTCCTGGGCCAGAGATTCCAGGATTGCTTTGCTTGTGGCAGGGCAGAGAGGGAATGAACAATACAGACACAGGGACTTTTTATACATTTTGACAAAACACACTGATTGATGCCTAATCCTTCCTTTGTGCACTGGATCAGGTATGTTTTGAAACTGACAGATATTGATGTGTCTTGTTTTGGAACTTGACCTTCGAGTGGCATTGCCAATAGCATGGCTGCCACCAGTCAAATGCTGAGAGCGTTTTGGAAAGGGACATCAAACCCGCAGTTTCATATTTCATAGATTCGAACACTATTTGATTGAACCCCACTCTCTTTTCCCGAATTGGAGTAAATAGAATTACATTTCAACTTGCACATTATTCGAGTATCCAAAAAGAGCCTTAAAATAAAGACATTCGGAGCTGTACCTTATGGATAATGTTAATTGTAGTAGCTAGTCAGACATGCAGAATAATACCTCTTCAGTAAGCTTTGAGGTTGTCTATTGCCTCTATAGTTTCTTACCATGATTGTTTTATTCTTCCATCATTTGAAAAGAGGATTCTGCTTTTGAGGAGGTGTTGGACGAAGTAAGGTATCTGATGAGAGTGCAGTTTGTTGAGGGATAATATTTTTATCAATACCAGTTAAATCTGCATTTAATTTGCTGATTAAAAAAAAAAAGAGGAACATCACAGAGTGGATTCTGATTCCAGCTTCCGCGTGTGACCTGGTCTGGCGTTGCTTCACTGGAGATGTAGGTTGTTTAATGTCGTTAAAGGTTTGATTCAATTTTTTGCAGTTTGTTGAAAGGAAATAAATACATTGTGAATTATTCTATGTCCTTGTGTCATTAATAAATTACAACTTTACTCCAGGGGCCTCTCAGAATATCTTCTTTTGTACCAACACGTTTGTGATTTGAAACAAAATGGCGAACAGTTTCCGAGAACATTTTAGGTTTGTGGATAATAGTGCTATGCCGAAAGTAGAGGAGGCCTTTGTATTCCTCAACTATGATTGAAATAAAGGTCAACATTGAAGACCCAGACGAAAAATGATCAGCAAAATTAGAAATGCATTCATTTCGTGTCTCACTCTGCATGCCATTCCAATTTAGGTTCTCTTTCTGTAGCCATGAACCGAAGAATGTAATTACCTATAAGTCAATCTCACATCTTAATGTTCCAACGGCTCCATTGTTACAGACCTTTATTGCAGCTGCATGGTATGTGTGTTTATAAAAGCTTAAAGTACAAAGCTTTTAGCAAGAATGGAAAATGAATCCGACTCAGGATCCTTACCAATTACTCTGTCCATCTCAATCAGATGTATTATTTAGTACTGCTGAAAGCATCCGTTATCAGCAGAACCATCATGTGATTTCTATCTGCACGCCTTTTATTGCTCTGAAGGCAGTCAATAATGGAGACGAAAATCTTTTCAAACGAATCAGCAGTATATATGTGTGTGTGTGTGTGTACAGGATCAAAAGTAAGGTATGCGAAGATGGACAAAATAACATGGTATCCGTTTTTCCTTGCATTTTTAGACGGAAGCCTGGGCAAAAAACAGAATTGCTTTGATGATTTCCAGTGTGCTGCAGAATACCTCACCAAAGAAGGGTACTCGTGCCCTAAGAAGATCACGATCAATGGAGGTTCCAACGGAGGCCTTCTCGTGGGTATGAACTGCTTGTTTTTTTAAATTTCAACATTCTTCTCTTGGGTTGGGTGTAATTGCATTTTCTTATTTATAAAATGTTGTACCTACAAGGTGCTCATTGCAGTTCAATTCGGAACACCACAGGGGTGGGCAAAACAATGTCAGGGTCGAATTTTTTTATTATAGCCTTCTAAAGTTGGGAACTCAATTAAGTTATTTATACTTGTTTTATACTACACCAGAATCCCCATGAGAGCTTGTGGCATTCAGTAGCGATCTGCAGATTTCCAATAGGAAAAACGTAGTCCACGTGGCCCAGGATTGGCCATACTGAGGTTAGTGATATTGGCCAAAAAGCAGGGGCCACTCATGATAGGTCATAGGAAGAGCAATCAGATTTCTGAATCTACAGGTTGTTTTAGCTGATCAGATCAACCACTCTCCAACCACTTAAGTAGGACTGTACATTGATATCAACCTGATTGGCCGATCTGCAGCTAATGACATAACGCAAAGCTTACCAGCTCCCTCAACTAGCAGTCCACTAAAGCCATTGGCCACTCTTTTTTTCCTTCGTTGATGTGGTACTTCTCAAAGATGTGAACTCCCACTGGAATCTAATGCTGTAGTCCCGCAATATAAAAAAAAAAAGGTAATGTCCCTGCCACCCATCTCTGACCAAGTTACTGCAGAAAAAGGCAGCAATTACATGAAAGGTGTTATACCATCAGGGTACTAATAATAAAATAATGAGAGAGGAGCCTACTGTTTAATTATAATGAGTGCAATCGCATTGGTGAGGGATTTTAAGGTCCCTCCCAATACAGTATATGAGGAGGGGAATGAAGTGACTTGGTCAGTGGTGTGCATGATGTTATTTAAAAGGTAAATGTGAACTGGGTGCCTTCTCCTGTTGATAGTCTTAGGTAGTGGCAACACTATACATGCCCTAATAGGGGGAAAAAGAATAACTGACGGATATCCTGTCTCACCAGCAGGTGGTCTGATGGTCCGCATGAGCAAAACCTGAAGTTTACCTATGCTACAGTATTCTGGGAGAATGAGTCATTCAAGCGAGTGTGAGTATTGAAATTGAAATGAGAGACCTCCTACTTGGAAGTGTGTCCTGTCCATGGCCTAGGGTGTAAGGTTGGGGATGGTGTGGCCAGGGAAGGCTGCTGACAGATTGGGTCAGCACTAGAAGAGGATTCGAAGTTTTGATCAGAACTCGAATGCCACCAGTGGGTGGATTAATTATCTTTCCTTTCCTGTGGACAGAATGGCTCTGGACTTGGCAGGCACCATGAAACCTATGACCCTTGTATAACAACAATTAGTGAGAAAGACATGTGGTTCACCACTAGAACAACCAACTCTTTTGGTGGCATGGCACCTTTTCAGTCCCTTTGCTTCAGGTGGATGATGTCCCCCATCCTCTCGACTTGCCAGGCGCCAGTCTAGATGTCCTAGAGGTCTCCATCATAGTTAGCCAGTCCTTTTGTTTTGGATTATCTAAGAGGGAAGAAAAGGAAGTATTCTGTTCAACAGGATACACTCTTTCACTTCCATACAGGACTGCTCCCACTTGCCCTATTGCTGTCTGCACTCAGTGTTGGGAATCAAATCCTCAGGTCTTTGTTCTTGTGGAATAGTAGCCCATACCCAATTTTGTAATTACGTGAAGGAATGTTAGCATAGTGATTTGCTATCGGTGATCTTTTGGGAACAAGGGTGTTATACTTGGGGCTCAGTGTTCTATCAAGGCTGGATTGAACAAAATGTCCAGGGTGTAAACTGCACTGCATAAATTCTTATTTGGGGCCATTAGCACTCATGTTTACCATCATGAGACGATGCACCACCCTAGGACCTTTGCTATTGGGGACCTGGAGCCGAGGTCTGACTCATGGCTCCCATGGGGTACAGGAAAGTTGGAGATATAGTAAAAGACAGGTAGGTCTGTATAGCGTGTAGGAGAGACAGGGTTTTTCGAGAAGCATATTGTTGGAAATTCAGTGGTTTGCAGAAAATATGTTTTTGAAAACTGATTTAAAGAGATCAGGTGAGGTAGCAGATGCATCATGGGTTGAGTAACATTCCAGTAGTCCGACGCAGGGTCAATGACTAAATTAATCCAAAAATGAGGGCTTAATCCCCTGAAATTTAGCAAGATCAAATGATGAGTAAAACACTGAAAATCTAGCTCTGTAATAAAGTTGTAATTTTTTAACGAGTATCTATAAAAGTGAAATATTTTATGCACTCGGATTAATAGTTCAGTTCTATCTTGGTATTGCTGCTGATACAAGGAAAATGTCATCATTTGGAAGAAAGATAATTTTGTCTTGGAATGGTGATCTGCAGATAAATTTGCCATGTCGAATTGATTGCTGAGAGACAACCTGCGAGTAGGACTTGTATTAACATAGATGGTCAAGTTGGAGAATTAGATTTCATCAGCATGGAACTGGTAACCAAAACCAAAAAAGAGGATTAGATTTCATCCACATGGAATATATATAAATAAATATAAAAATGCCTGTATTAAAGTTTGAGTGGCAGGTTTTTTTGTCTGCGATTGCAGTGAATTTCTCCCTCCTCTGCCATAGCAGCAGATGAAAAACCACAAAATTTGGGGGTGCCCTGCCATGAATGTGGAGGTGTCTCTAATAAAGTGCCTGTATGCTCTACGTAAATGGCCGTTATGGAGGGGAGGCGCTAGTGAGCAAAATCGACCAATGTCTGCATCGGGTGGTGACATTTCTTGCACCAAACATGGTCACGAATCAGTACCCACAAATTGTGGTTACATAGTGCGCACATATACCTAGTCTCCCTTAGCTACTGGAAAGTACTTCCCATCATGGTTAGACGTTACGCTCACCTTCTTATGAAAATCTGCTCCCTTTTTCATAGCAATCTTTGACGGAGCAAACCACAATGGACCTGTTCTACTCAACCAATCCAGGACTAACAATCCCTTCACTAATGTAGAATGCAACCCTAACAGTGCAGGACTGAACACCCAGCATAGCGGAGGCGCACAGGGGTTAAAGGTCACACATTTTACAGTTCACCTTCTTAATGTTCGTGCTTTGAAATTTGCTGCCCTAGGCAGTGGGAAACCAAGAGCCCTGTTGTACAATGTGGCATGGTAACTTGGTGCACAAATGCTGATCCTCCGTTTTTGTGCCAAAGCAAAGTGTGCATTTTACTTTTTTTTAATCTGCAATTTCTGCGTTTGCATTAAGTGAATATCCACAAATTTGAATTGTACTTGTTGTGCAGGAGCCTAGTAGTTGTACACGTTTATAAACAATTTGGAAGAGGAGTCTGATTTGATGGTTAAATAGATATTCAAGCACGTCAGACATAGATGAGCAATCCATTGTATTAGATTTAAGATGAGGTTCATGTAAAGAGGTAGAAGCTTGGCATTAGCTTCTATCGGAAGAAAGTGCTCATCATGTTTAAAATCACTTCTTTTAACAAGTCAGCTGAAGGTATAAATACATTGCTTCTTTCCTTTCGGTTACTTCTTTACTGTCCTTATTTCCTTTCTGTCCTCTCATTCTTTTCTGTCACTCTCTCCTTACTTCCTTCCCTTGTCTTTGTCTCATCTTCTTTTCTTTCCTTCGCTTCTTCTATTTGGTCCTTTTTCCTTTTCTTCTCTGCTTCATTCCTTTCTTTCTCGTAGTCTCTCCTTTTTCTTACTTCCTTTATCTCAGTCTCTGCTTTGTTCCTGCTTTCCCTTCCTTCCCTTCTGTTCCTTTCCTTTGTTCCTTTTTTCTTTCATTGACTTCTCCATTTCTTTCTTCTGTCCTTTATTCATCCTTTCCTTCTTTCTCTCCATCCTTCTTTCTCGTTCTTTTCTTCTTGCTTCCTACATTCCGACTTTACTTTCTTTCATTCCACTGTTCATTCCTTACTCTATCGTCCTTTCCTTCATCTACTTTCTTGCTTACTTCTGTTTCTTCACTCCCCTTATGTACCTCTATCTAGGGACTTGTCCACATACATTAGGCAGTAGCTCAGGATGGTTGTAATTTATCAGAAGTTGCTTACACGACTGAAAAGGCTGGAGACTCCTGCGTTAGCACATTAAACGTAGACCTATTGGCTTTGCCACTGCTTGGGAGCTGATGAAGAGTTCCATTGGAGATGGTCTGTATTACTAGAAAAGATAAATCCAAATCCTCTTTTGTCCTCACTTGGCACACAAAACACTTCCAAGTGTTTGCTTTGCTGCGTTAGTTGAGACTACTAAGATGGTTTGGAACACAGCTTTGAAGTGCCTAACAAGTATTTAAAATATAAAGCCCACAATTGGTCCTTCGACAGTTTTAGGTCGCAGCATTTTGTGCTTGTGGCTCCTTCTGCTGGCACTGGCAATCAGTTTTGAGGGCCAGCATTTATTTGGCATACACAGACTATGACCTAAAGCAAGAACTAAAACAAATAGGAAGAAACTGGAGAAAAGAAGAAGAAAAAATGCAATAAAGCAGGGATGAAGAAGAAACTGCAGGAGTGAGATAAAGAAACACATCATTTGGGGTGATAGAAGGAAAGAGACATGAGGGGGGAACCAAGACAAGGCAGCCTTGGTATGTGGAAACCCAGCATCCAGCAACGCTGGTGGTGGGATTTTAAGAAAATGTTTGGGGACCATCACATATGTATTTGTTTGTTTGTTTTGCTTTACAAATAAACCCTGTCATTGATGCCTTATTACCTCTGTCATTTTCATTACATTCATATTTGGTCAGTAAGGTGTGCCCTCCCACAATTGCCGTCATGTGGCAGCACATAAAAACTCATGTATGCCAAATAAAAAAGAACCATGTGGCAATAAAAATAAAACGAATTGATAATATTTTTTTCATTTACCTACTTTAGTTTCTTACATAAGTAAGGATTATTTCATCCCATCTTGGTTCTTCTTTCCCCATAGGAGCATAGACTCAAAAGTTATTCAATCTGGTTTCAAATGGGGCCATAGGGGATCCCTCTATGTGGACTGTTGCAGGAGGGCCATCATACCTTAGAGAGATGCTTTCAGCTTCAAACACAATGTGCAGTATAGCAATATCTGGACGAATAGCGGGTGTCTTGAAAATGAGTTGGCACATCACTACTTTGATATTGATTGGGGAAAGCGCTGAAAATCAAAAGGAGGACCTCAGCGAGGTGATGGCCTTGATGGGTAATGTGTTCAATAAATCAGTGTCTTGTAGAGCGCGACTACTCACCCGTTAGGGTCTCAAGGCACAAGGGGGGGGGGGAGCTGCAGGTCCGCTGAGGCGCTGTGGTTCAGCCGAAGAGCCAGGTCTTGATGTCCTTCCTGAATTGAGGACAATGTTCCAAGATTTGAGCCTAACATGATCTTCTCCTGAATTTACAGGAGTTAGAATCTGTTTTCAATTGACTGTCGAGTACAATTGTGTGAATCACAGTGAAGCGCACCCCTTTCATTTTAAACACCCAGTGATTCAACGCTACATAGAGGCAGTAATTAAATGTTTGCATGCATTTAAGAAGGGTGGGTGACCTAATGGCACGAAAGTGCTTCTCCTGGTATCTGCTTGCACTCGTTAAAAAAATGCAATTTCATCTTGTACGGGAAATCTGATGCAGTCAGATGAAATAGTTGGTGTTATAGGTCTGTAATAAGTACGCCATTAAAGAAGTAAATTGTAAAGAGGAAGGAAAAAATTAAATTTCACATTGACTCATTTTAATTTCATCCTTTAAATTAAAATTGTTTTCTTTTCTTTGAGGTGTTCTTTTTCTTGGATCCATAGTTATCACATTTACCAGGATTTTAGCTCTCCACAAATCATGTTGCAAAGACCTGAAGGAGGAAAAATCTTGTGGAAATGTATTACCTAGGTTGCTTTTAACCAATCATATTGTTTTCTGTGGTTATACCTTCCTTATTGGGCCTTGAGTCGCCACTCAAAATAGCCATGGGCAGCCCACGCTTCCACAGACCGTTTTACAGTCCAGGGACATGGGCAGGCCTAACAAGCTGACTGAAGAAGCGATAAGGCTAGTTTCAATTTGACTCATGAGGCCCTCCTCTAAAGCCTTGGATAAGAGTGACCTGATTGTACACTTGCACTGAAATTGCTTCTTTTTGTGGTGGTACACTACCAGAAATAGCAAGCTAGTGCACAGCAGTGGTCCAGCACAATCATAAACAAAGAAATTCTTCCTGTGCAAAATCGGGGGGAAAAGAAACATTGCTGGTGGAAGACTTGGTGATCAATAACACAACAAACTTTGTTAATATTATACCTCTACCATGATTGTGAGATTTAAAATATACAAAAATCTTTCCACATGATATGAACCACATTGTTACTCTCCTATACCCATAAAAAAGCAATTAATTGTAATAATCACAACTAAAATAGCAGAAAACCAGGATAATTTATGCAGCCAAATATTGACAACCACTCTCTTATGGGTTCTGATGTATTTCTTCTTTCAGAATCTCGTGATAAGAGTACGTTTGGTAACATATGTAACAAAAGGTCACTCACTCGTCCCCTACCCCCTGTCAAAGAGTGATGCCTCCCTAACTGAGCTGAGGTAAGGAGTGGACAGCCGCGGCCTGTGTAAGTAAGAGCGGGTGAGGCCCGGTGGGGGGTATTTCGATGGACGATGATGAGGGAAAATTAAATATTTATTTAATTTCCCCTCATCATCGTCTGTCGAAAATCTCCCCCCACCTGGTCCCACCGCTCTTACCTGCATGGGCAGCGGCTGGGAGTGGATGGTGGCCATGTGCCTTTTGCAGGTGCACAAGTTGTCTCACAGAGAGGAGTCTGACTGTGAAAAGAGCGAGGTGTACTTGGAGAGGAGGAAGTGGACCGAAACCTACATCGTCACGGCCACCCGGGGAGGATATGTCGCACAGTCCGGGCCAGTTGTAGGCATAGGCGAGCTGGGCCCAGGGCACTTTGAGCTTACCTAGCAAATTAATTTAAATCATTTTTTAAATTCCAGTCTGCTGGTGCCTGGTCATTATTTTCAGGCATCTTGATAGGTCTTTTTCTGCCTTCCCTTAACATCTCTCCTTTTCCCTACTCCTAGCATCCCTCCTTTTCCCTTCTCCTTCACACCGTAACCCCCATACCTCCTCTGGCCTCTGTGCTCCAGTTCGGTTCAGAGGATCGGGATTGGCATCAAATCTTCTTCAGCTCAGAGCACTACCAGTCATGCAGACGCTGTGCAGGAGTGATGAGCACAAAGCAGGGCCGCACATGCTCCTTTACTGCAGCACTCAATATGCGCACAGCCTTTCAGGAATCCTTGGCACAAGGTGTGGGCACAGCCTCACTCTGACCACACTGGTCATACATTCATAGCAGCTAAAATCAATCACTGCAGTTGTTTTCAGTATTTCTGCTACTGTACCTCAGTGAAAGATCAGAAAATTGGCAAACTGCTTAGGGACTCTGGACCTGTGGACACATCCTCGGAGCAATATTGATTATTTCCTGACTGAGACTCATTAAAATGATCTAATACCGTTATGAATCATTGATGGTGCTAACAGGCTACCAACTTGATTAGTTGCATGCCGCCTATTCCGGTCTTCGCCAACCGGGTTCATAATTAAGTAGATAAATCGAGGCTCTCCCTCTCACACCGGTTTTGTAAAATCTCATTTTTATATATCTTCAAAATCACTGGTAACTACTGCATTTGTAGAAAAAATCTCCTGCTCTCACTTTTTTTAGTTCCTCCGTCCTTTCATGCTAACCAAATGCAGATTCTCTGGGTCAAGATCCACACTACTATTTCTCTTTAGACCAATTTAGGTGCATCTTGGCCATAAGAGACGTTCAAAAGAGGCCATCTTGCGAAAAATATGGCCTCTTGCTCATGTTCAGAGGCGCAACTAGAGCCAAATTTGGGGGGGGGCCTAATCCAGCAATAGGCAGAGTGGAGATGAAGGGGTGAAAAAACAACAAAGCCTCGATAACACGTAAATGGTCTTTTAAAGACCTGTGAAGTACTCGGGTGCGGCTGCGATAAGTTCAAACACTGTCTGTGTGTGTGCCCGGGAAGCTGTCTCAGACTGACACACGACGGGGGGAAGGGGTGGGGGGGTGCTGAAGCCCTTTGAGCCCACTGGGCGTTGCGCGCCTGCTCATGTTTGTGGCGGTTCCTTTCCAACGACTCCAAAGTCAGGAAAAGAGCACCCCTCCAACCGCAGAATGTTTGTGTGTTCGTGTTTTTGTATATGTGTGTGTATATATACATATATATACATATATATATTTAGCAGCAAAGAGTTACCCCTACAGAGGAGCCACACACAGGTAAGTCGTGCTCTCAGGATTTTAATGAAGGCTGCTTCGTGGACGGAAATACTGCACACAGTCAAATCTTCAGCTTAAAGCCGACGCGTTTCGGGCTCCCGCCCTTTGTCTAGGCTTGGCTGTTGACAGGAAAACACGGCAGTCTTTAGTGCACCTGATTTGCTTCTTAATACCGGGCCTCAGTGGGCGTGGCCGTTCGCACGGCATTATGGTATTTGCAGTGTCACTAGTCTTACTCTGATAAGTTGCTGTGCACTCCCTTGATAAAATCCAAATAAATCCCCAGTGGGTTGCTGTGTCGTTGCTCCATTTCACGAAGACACATTATCGCCTGCATTCCCAGTGCCTGTTCCTCAAGGGCGCACGCCGGTTGGCGTCGCCCAGGGTCTGCTTTGCTCAGCGGTGCTCCTCTACGGCTGGGTCAGCCGTTCAACATTTAGCAGCAAAAGAGTTACCACTACAGAGGAGCCACACACAGGTAAGTCGTGCTCTCAGGATTTTAATGAAAGCTGCTTCGTGGACGGAAATACTGCACACAGTCAAATCTTCAGCTTTAAGCCGACACGTTTCGGGCTCCCGCCCTTTGTCTAGGCTTGGCTGTTGACAGGAAAACACGGCAGTCTTTAGTGCACCTGATTTGCTTCTTAATACCGGGCCTCAGTGGGCGTGGCCGTTCGCACGGCAGTATGGTATTTGCAGTGTCAGTGAAGATTTGACTGTGTGCAGTATTTCCGTCCACGAAGCAGCCTTCATTAAAATCCTGAGAGCACAACTTACCCGTGTGTGGCTCCTCTATATTGAATGCAAGATTTGCCCATGAAACCTCTGCACTTGCGTTGTTATTTTTTTTTTTTTTTTAATAAAATTGTGCATTGAAAGCCTGATCTCCTATTTGCTGATCTATATTAGGCTACAGTAGACATTAGGTTTGATTCTCGAAGGTTCCTTTGGTAGGTTCCTCTTAATACCTTACTGTTGGCTGGAAACTTTGGTAATGCAGCATGTATGATAACTTCATGTAGGGCGAATCTACCACATAGGAAAGGAAATATTGTTAATTCGTTTGCAGACCTCAAAATAAAAACCACATTTTATGTTCTTTATAAAAGAGGGCCTGATTCTGATGCACAGATAAATCTCTGAAATGTAGTACAACCTTGTCGCAATTTAACTTTTCAAAATTGGGTGTACTACCCTCTAAGCGTGCGCACACACACACACAAACATATTTTGGGGCTTTGGGTTAGCCCTCCTCATCCATCTTCAGTCATTGTCTCTTGAACTGTGATTTATGGTATTTCACCACACCGCAAGTGCACATCTATCTAAAAAGGACACTTCATTGCCAGGACTGCCGGGTCAATAGTTCACTTTGGGAATGCTTTTTTGCTTTCCGTTCTGTAACCCTTTTTTCTTTTTCTTTTTTATCCTTTTGTATTTACGCTGTATCTTCAGGTTACAGTAACTCAGATCCAGTAGTATCTTTTTGCGCCATGAAGGATCATATTTTCATATGATGTGCTTTAAATATAAAAAGGTTTTCTGTATATGTTTTAAGTACAACTGCCGTCTAGGAAACACCTGTATTCATGATTTAAAATTCTGTGCACCGGTTAACTAGTTTTTAAAAATTATATTACAGCAGTATGGTCCTCTTTTTTTAGCTGGAGGCAAGTTTTCATTTTGATTTCTAAATGTAATTTTTGTGGCGTCTGCAACTTATCAAAGCCTGACCTTTCGGCAGTCCCGTTGCTCATCTTGTACTTGTTGGAAATTAAGCTGACCTACTTTTCTGGTCCTGATTGCAAGGCTATAAAGTGGAGGTTAGTTTTTGTTTGCTGGTGTTTTAACATAATGCCTCTTCTTTTTCTCCTTTGAGCTGCCTGCTGCAATCAGCGTCCGGACCTCTTCGGATGTGCAGTCGCTCAAGTCGGTGTGATGGATATGCTGAAATTTCATAAATTTACCATAGGCCATGCGTGGACCACTGATTACGGTTGCTCGGATAACAAAGAGCATTTTGACTGGCTGTGCAAGTAAGTTTCTCTTATTTTTTAATTTTACGGTGTTATTTGCATAAAAATTGGATTACAGAAATCCACATTTATTCAATAGATAACTATTTTGAGAGAGAAAAAAAACTATTTTAATACAGCAATATCAGTTCTGATAATAAAACACACCCTGCCCAGACTCCATGAGAGGGCAAGAAATTGAGGGTTCAAACCATAATATTCTGCTATGTATAAATCTCTTCATCGCTACTCCAGATGGATTCAAGCCTACAAAGAGTCCAACTGAGTAAATGTGTAGATTTTTCCAAGATAGCCAAGGTGGTTAAATCACTCATCCAAGAGTCTGCTTTTAGCTTATGTTTCATCCTACACAATTTAAGAATGGCTTTATTCATCACAATAATAGCCCTAAATTCAAACTCCACTCGTGCAAATGCATATATAAAAGCAAACTACCTTTATGAAGAAGCACAACTGAAGCCGAAATTTCAAGATTCAAATGTCATTAAATAGGCATAGAAAAAATATTACTCATAGATCACTCATCTCAAGTAAATGCTAGGATACAATGAAATCACTCCAAAATTCAGGCACCTGCTCAACAACGTTAAATGTAAGAAAGAGTATATTTGCAAATTCAATCACTTTCCCAAATTTTCTTTGTTGTACAGCTCATTACCACTGTTTTGATTTTAGATGGATCTTTCATTTATTTAGTTTTAACAAACTTTTCGGGGGATGTCCAGTCAACCTTGATGGACATGCCCTTTGATGGCCATCGTCTTCTTGGAGACAAAGCTGACGGCGCTGGAGCGCTTTAAAGATTCTCGGGCTACGGCCACATCTTTGGGCCTTGCTGCGCCTTCTCGCCCACTCCAGTCTGCTTTTCGTCCCTTTCTTGGCAACAGAAGGGGCACCCAGCCATGTCCGGCCCAGTCTAGCTACCGGCTCATGCAAGCTGCCCAGCCTCTGCGTGGCCGCGTACGTGGGACCCAGCGACCTCGTGGGTCTGGGAGCCAGCAGGCGGGCCAGTCCATCCTTCCCCCGCCCCCCTCCCCGCCGCAGCCTCCAAACCTTCCTAGTCCAACGTTTCAGGCCCATCAACGGCAAGTGGGAGGCAGGTTCGCCATCTCATCCTCCACTGGCAATCCATCACGTCGGACAGGTGGGTTTTGCAAATAGACCGAAGGAGCTACTCCCTCCCCTTCAAGACTACTCCTCCCTCCATGCCACCGACTTTCGATTACATGTCGGAGGATCATTTGGCGCTTCTCCGCCAGGAAGTTGCATCTCTTTTGGCCAAGGAAGCTATAGAGAGGGTCCCTGCGCCAGAAGTAGGTCGTGGTTGCTATTCCCGCTACTTTCTGGTGCCCAAGAAGGACAAAGGCCTGCATCCTATTCTAGATTTCAGGGCCCTCAACCGCTTCCTCTGGAAGGAGAAGTTCAAAATGCTCATGTTGGCTCAGGTCCTGTCTGCCCTTGACCCTGGAGACTGGATGGTGGCGTTGGACTTGCAGGGCATCTATTTCCATATTCCCGTCTTGCCAGCCCACAGATGCTATCTACGGTTCATGGTGGGCCTCGAGCACATTCAGTTCACTGTGCTCCCCTTTGGCCTTACCAGTGCCCCTCGGGTGTTCACGAAAGTGATGGCGGTGGTCGCAGCTCATCTGCACAGATTAGGTGTCCCAGTCTTCCCCTATCTCGACGACTGGCTGTTGAAGGCGAGTTCGCCCCAGGCTGTCGTCTCCCACCTCCAGACTACGGCACACCTCCTGCACTCGCTGGGGTTCACTATAAATGTGCCGAAGTCACACCTGACTCCCACTCGGACGCTCCCTTTCATCTGAGCTGTTCTGGACACCGTGCGGTTTCGGGCCTATCCTCCCGAGCAGCGAGTCCAGGATATTCGGGCTATGATACCGATGTTTCAGCCTCTATCCCGGATTTTGGTGAGAATGACTCTGAGGCTACTGGGCTTCATGGCCTCCTGCATCCTGCTGATGGATCATGTCAGATGGCATATGCAGGCTCTGCAGTGGAACCTGAAGTTCCAGTGGGTGCAGCATATGGGGAATCTTTCCGACTACGTTCAGATCTCAGAGGGAACTGCACAACAATTGCTGTGGTGGATAACAAACCAAGCTTGGATCAGAGGCAGATCCCTCTCCCTTCCCCAACCAGATCTAACAGTGGTGACAGATGTATCGCTCCTGGGGTGGGGCGGCCATCTGGGAGAGGCAGAGATCAGAGGGGTCTGGTCTCTGGCGGAGTCCGGGCTCCATATCAACCTTCTGGAGCTCTGGGCGATCCGACTGGCACTGAAGGCATTCCTTCCCTCTCTCAAAGGGAAAGAGGTGCAGGTGTTCACAGATAACACCACCGCCATGTGGTACTGCAACAAACAGGGCAGGGTGGGGTCGTGGACCCTTTGTCAGGAGGCTCTTTGCCTCTGGACATGGCTGGAACATCAGAGGTCCTCTTGTATATACTTTCTTTGGCCCAGCAGGGTTCTGCTCTGGGCACTCTCAAAGGCTATTTCTGCTTTTCTTCGGCTGCCAGATCAGCCATCCTTATTCAAGTCCCCTATTGTAAATAGATGCTTTAAGGGCATTACTCCTCTTTTTCCTCCATCTCCTTTCATAATGCCCGAGTGGGACTTGAATCTTGTTCTATCATATCTTATGTGTGCTCCCTTCGAGCCTCTTCACAACTGTCCTCTCAGGCTCCTCACTCTGAAAACTGCTTTCCTTGTCGCTATCACCTCTGCTTGCAGGGTGAGTGCGCTTCAGGCTCTGTCTTCCAAGCCCCCTTTCTTCTCTGTGCATCCGGATAAAGTGGTGCTTAGGACAAGGCCTTTGTTCCTTCCTAAAGTGGTTACACCATTTCATGTTGGACAATCGATCACTTTGCCCACCTTTTTCCAACCTCTGCACCCTTCCAAGGAGGAGGAGATACTCCACCGTCTGGACCCTAAATGTGCGCTGTCGTTCTACCATGACCGCACCAAAGATTTCCGGGTGGATGATCAACTCTTCGTTGGATATATAGGTGCCAAAAAGGCCGGGCTGTTTAAAAACATACCATCTCTAGATGGGTTGTCCTTTGCATAAAATCTCCTACGCTTTAGCGAAGAAGGATCCTCCAGTGGGGCTGCGTGCTCATTCCACTAGGGCTATGGCAGAAATCACTGCATTGGCACGTGGAGGCCCGCTCCTTGATATCTGCCAGGCGGCAACGTGGGCATCTCTGCACACGTTTACTAGACATTACCGCCTGGACAGCCAAGTCCGGAGGGACAGCTATTTTGCCCGTTCAGTCCTCCAGGACTTTCTGGTGAGAGCTTGGTTCACAGACCCTCCTCCAGGGATGGTATTGCTGGGGTATCTATTCTAAGGTAAGGAATCTACAACTAACTGTCTCTTTCAGATGAACAAGTTACTTACCTTCGGTATCGATGTATCTGTAAGAGACACAGAGGTTAGTTGTAGATTCCTTACCGCCGCACCCATCCTCCCCGCTCTGCGAACTGATTTCTAGGGATAGGGACTCCCTCACAGGGCCCTAGTTGTGGTGCACCAGTGGTCAGTGTCTTGCATGCCTCTGAACTTCTGGCTTGAAAAGTCGTGTCAGAACTGATGTCTCTGTGCAGGTGCGGCTTCTTAAGTAGAAACCGCAACGTCATTCTGGCGACCACAACGCCGACGACGGACGCGGAGTCGACCGACACCACCTACCGACGCGCAGGGTTACTGCTGAAGAAAAATCTCCAGGTCCAGACTAACGCATGGGGGAAATTCTAAGGTAAGGAATCTACAATTAACCTATGTCTCTTACAGATACATCGTTACCGAAGGTAAGTAATTTGTTCTTTAAGCATACATACCAACATTTTCAAGCTGGTAAAAGGGAGATTTTGAAACGAAAATCGGGGGAATTGATTTTCCACATTTACTTTCAATGAAGCGAACGAGATTGTAGGTGGAAGACTGCTTAAATAAAGCCATTTGGGCCTTAAAAAAACATGAGTCTCCTGTCTGAATTGGGTCTTTTGGCGTGTATGGTTTAAGTGCAATCGGATTCTCGATTACTTTGTGATTGGGCTGTCTCTGAAAGGTTTCTTAGTAGTTATAGCTTTTTAAATGTGCATTATTTCTATGGTCGCCACTATATCCCTAGCAATGAGCTCATCAGACATCACTTTTTTTTTAGCTGACAACATTGTTCTTAATGCATGCACACAAAGCTAGAGTTAGGCAGGGGCCATCAAAATGGTGGAGAAAGAGACACTATTACTCAATAAAAGAGTGTGATGTTACATGGAAATGGTCCAGTGCTTAATTTGTGCCGGTGGTTTCCGGTGCTCAGCACCGGCACTTATCTCACAGGGCCGGGTCTATGTGATTTTTCTCCCCTTGGCGGTAGGCCCGGTAATTATTAAGGATAGATGTGCCTGTCCTTTGGTGTCTGCCTGGTGGGCCTTCGCAGGCTTACCCTTCCTGGTCCAGACTTGTTGAATGTGCATCATCATCATCACGTTGGTGATGTCAGCGGAGCACGCATGCCTGTCACGAAGGAACATATGGTTTTCATTGGATCGTCGTGGCTGAGGGCGGGCTTGTGGCTGAGCTGGATTGAGGCAGACTGGGAGAGTTCGGGATAGGCTTTTCGAGACATCGTGGAGGCTCAGATTAAAGGTGCATAGCATGCTTTTTTTAATCAGCTCGCACAGAAGTGAGATCAGTTGGAGATGTCTGTAGTTCTGCATTTGACATGCTCGGGCCCAGCCTTTTCACATGTTGCTCGAGAATGATGCTACACCCACATACTGCTCACCTCTCCCATTGCTAACCTTTTGAACTTTCCATGTTTCGCTCCCCACACCTGACTTGAAAGTAAAGGTCTTTTTGTTTCCACTGACTGAACCCGTTTGGTCTGCCAGGTGCAGTGTGGAAGCATTTTGGAAGCCTGAGCTGAAAATAAAGTTTTATATCTATAACTGATTGACAGGTGCTGACCAGAAGGTTTAGGGATCACTGCGGGCTTGTTTCCCAATTGTTTTTCCAGGTTTTGGACATGTTGTAATCTCTGCAGCCCTGGGCTAGTGCATCTCATCGACTGCCACGGGAGAGAGTGCAATCACCATTCCTGCTAGGCCACTGCGTAGAGTACACAAAGGCAGATGCAGCACTTAGCAGTCACTTGTAGCTGCGACTTCCTGGACACTTTTCTAATACTCTGTCCACTGGTGGCCTTTCCATGGCTCAATGTATGGGATAAAACACTAGCCAACGATAGGTATTGTAACTTCTACTTCAATGAGGAATAACAACTGTAAATCATGTGTGTTATTTCATTGGTGCAATAGGTACTGTGGCACCAATGCCAGGGGTGTAAAGGCAGTCTTTTGTTTGAGCCAGTGGTTAACCAGCACTTATTTGTGGGGACCTGCGCTTTTTTTCCCCCATCTGATATTTACCGACCTCATGACAGAGAAAAACACAGAGATTGGAAGACGAAAAAAGAGAAAGACGACAGAGGAAGAGGAAGACAGCAAAACCTTCATAAAGGGAGAGAGCAGGGGCCTTCAAGGATGAGATAAAGGGGCAGGGAGTGTCTGATAGTGGATTAAAAAAGACATGAGGTGGATTCAGACTACGAGCCTTGTAATTTGGCGCACCGATGCTTATTTACACTAGGCTCGGGCTTCTGAGCTGAGTTTTGGGCACTGGCACCTTTTCTTTTACAAATTAAGCACTGGGTCTAACAAAAGTAAAGGTCACTTATGTACCCCAGACAAATGAGTTGTCTTAATCCATCGCCCATACTTCTCACTTTGACATTACCCTTCAATTATGAGTCCTTTGTAATGACGCAGAATAGGGGTTGTAATATTCTGCATTTTCAAAGGCAAAGCACGGTTTGTCCTGCTCCACTGAACTAATCAAAAGTAAGCTATGTGAAAAACTCACTCATTTGCAGAAACTGAGTTAGTGTAATGACCTCGGTTATGCATATTCATGCTCTACAGTACTGTGATGTATGTCAGTCTTCAAAGCACTACTCAAAATGTTGAAAGAGCATACTTCTTCTGCCCAAAAGCTAAAATCATTATTTTTCTTCTAGTTCTTTATTAGAACAGAACATCGAAATGTTAACCACGTTTAAATAAATAATTACATTTTAAACTTTTATGCAAGATCAATGTGCATTTTCAGAATGAAGTCATATTTTCACTTGGTGACACTTTCTCATAATTGAAAATGGTCTGTAGTATAATAATGACATCTGTTATCAGCACTTTCAAAGGATTCAGTTTGTGATGTGCATCTAAGTATAGTGATTACAATTATTGGCCCCAGCCTATTACCATGGGTGACCATATTCATCCCTAAAGCCCACCTTTGAGAGCACTTTGTTGTCACCAAAGGATTAAACTGTTGCATCTCCTCTCTAAACTGTACTTTTTTTGTTACACATAAAGTACATTTCTTAGAAATGTAAAGAGGCACTGCTTGTTTTCAGCTAGCCAAAAACCGGTATTTGAAATGCAGCCAGATGAAACGAGAGTAAACTCAAGCCTTCCAAAGTAGGAGTTTGTTTTGAGAAGCAAATAACTAATGCCCCCACATCCAGGGAGTATTTTTCCTTTGATGGGGGTGGGGGGGGGGTGGGGGGGCTTATTTTTAATTGTTCTGTTCCTTACCGGCAGGTTTTTCCCTGCAGTGACGGACAGTAAAAAGGGGCAGCAGACCCTCAGCCCTACATAGGGCAGGTGGTGTACTGCCCTTACTCCGATGGCCAATTCGTCAGACTGTCGCAGTAAGTTTTCCGTCACCTGAGCCAATGGGGACACTGCTGATGGAATCCTGATGGACTGCCCGACTAAGTGCGGGCGAGTGAGAGTTTGGCAGACAGGGTGCTAAGTAAGGCTCTATGGTTAATGACACTTCGCAAGTATTCGATGCCACCAGATTTTTAAAGGGTTGTTAGGAACACTTATGAAAGATCCGCTGCACACCTCAATATGAAGTCCCTAGGTAAAGTACCAAGAATTTACAAATATATAGAATTAGGAAACATATTTAAGTTTATTGAGTATTGCTTTTTACACACTCAGTGCGCATCTTATGGGTAGTAATAGCTAAAGCTGTGCTGCACCCTTCTTCATACAAATTATGCTATTAAGTACATTTCTTGTATGGCTTTACCCAGCCTATACATTGCTCTAGGATGTTAGGTTGACCCAACCACTGCTACCATATGTAAAAGGGTTTTTAGTGGACCAGATGTTGATACTGAATTTCCTAGTATGTGATGCAAGCTAACTTAAATTTAAATCTGTCTTCTAGAAGAAGCTAGTGAAGTTCTTTAAGTGCGGGCATTAAAAAAAACAAATTTCGGATGTAATGGAGTGTGAGTGATATGCCACTAGCAAACAACTAAATTAATCTCATCAGTGAATAAAATGGGGAAAGAGTCCCTCCCTAACGACGAAGTTGTTTGGTAGTGGCCACAAAAGTGTGAAAAATGATCGGAAGCAAGAGTGTACAGCCACCTGAAAGGGAGTGCATTTCAATGGCAGGGCTGGTGCACCTGAAGAATGGAGAACTACTATTGTTTATATTTTTTGGTATGTTTGCTCCATTTTTGCAAATTGCATATATCTGTCATTAAATTAATACATTAACTGAACAAAATACAAATCACGCTGGCCAAGGCCAGACCAGTGTTTTTGTCAATGATTGTTTGGGAGTGGGTGGGCAGAAGGTAATTTGGTTTAAACCGCTGATATGCCCAGGTGCATATAGTACATACTAGTTGAAAACATATAGAAGGGATGGGAAACTTTGTACTGTATTGAAAGTCACATACGTATTACCCAAAGGGCTATAATGCCAAGGCAAAGGCCCACTGTACACTGTTTAAGTGCAGAGTAACAATGGAAGTGACCCTCTGGAAAGATAATCTTAGATGCTCCTTTTGGATTGGTATATGTGACAGTATGTTGTCAAAACAGAGAGCAAAGAAAATAATTGCTTTATATTGCTGCATTATTCTCGCTCTTCATAAATGGAGTGGTGAAACATCTAGCGGAAGTCCACACAGACGCTCCCTCATTGGGGAGTGTAAAAATAACAACTTTACTGTTTGCAGATGATACGCTATTAGTCTCTAAAACCCCCAGTGGCCTCCAACTGCTACTCGATCGCTTTGTCTTTCTGTGGAATGAGAGGATTGGAAGTTAACACCTCGAAGACAAAGCTCTTGCTAATGAATCCCCACAAATCATTCAGAGGCAAATTGCTGCTGGGTGGGATCCCCCTGGAAAGAGTGGATACCTTCGATTATCTTGGTGTAACCCTTACGGAGAAAATAGCATGGAAACAGCACATTTCCAAGCGAATCCTCCAGCAGAGGAAAACTACCGGGGCTTTGATTATAGAACACAGGGTGTCTCAAACCAGACCGATCGCAGCCCCGCTTCAGATATATGATCAGAAGGTGGTAGGCTCAGCTTTGTATGGGGCTGAAATCTGGGGGTTTGATAATTTGGAGGGCTTACTTCGTACAGAAAATAAATTTTTAAGATCACTTTGCTCTCTTCCCCAGAGCACCCCGCTTACCCCATTAAGGCTAGATATGGGTAGAGCTACAATAGTAGACAGGGCGAGGCTTCGCCCACTTCTATTTTGGCTTCGCCTTAAAAACACCCGAGCTTATCCACTATGCAACCGCCCTTGAAGAAGTCCACATGCTTGATCGCTTCAAAAAAATTGGCTGGTTTAGTAACAGCCAGACACTGCTTTCTGCAATAGGTTTGGGGAATTTGTGGGATGTGACAGATACCAGCTTACTACTTAGCAGAGAGTGTGTCAAGACTTACTGTTGGAATTGGGTGGCAGAGAGAGCCGTTACACACACACACACTAGGAGGCCGCCTCACGATAGCATTCATGGAATTTAAGCTGCTTGGTGTGTTTGACCAGTACATGGAGTTCATTACCATCCCACAAGAGAGAAAGCTATACATCCAATTTAGATTTGGTTGCCTCCCTCTGAAAACGTTCACAGCGTCATGGATTAGGGGTTCTTTGGCCTCATTACGTTACTGTCCATGCTGCTCTGAGACCGAAGAGACGACCAAACATATCCTCTTCGCTTGTCCATCATACAAATCCCCAAGACTTAAATGGCTAGCCCCTGCCTGTAGACAGATGGGAACCCGATGTCACCAAGAAGCACTGCGCATCCTCAGAACAGACACAAGGCCATTAGTATTCTGTGCAGTGGCCAAATTTCTGGGGAAAATGTGGTTCATCAGGAGGCAGATACTAAAAAACGATCAAAGTACACCGCCAGATCATATTCCAATCCCAATTCAGACAACCAACAGTTTTATTTGATAATCTCCGCATAAATAGCAACAGGAATCGTGTCTAAACTATTGAGAACCTGTTCACGGGGCATTTTGCAGATCACTTTTTAAGGCTCCCTCTTAGGTGAACTAAGAAAAATGTAATAGGCTGTATTAAAAAACATTACTCAAATTGCTGCTTATATTTGCTGGCTTCGTTCTTTCACAATAATCGAGTTTTCCAACCAAAAATTGGAACCGGTGCATACATTATATTATATATATACTCACGCATGTAATATTGTATTTTTGCACGTTATGCATCTGCACTTTATGTACTTTTTAAGTTTTTTTTTTATCATGTTGGAGCCTCCTTTTAATGCTATTTCTTACCCAGGTCTCTACTCGTATGTCCCATGAACTTAGTAAAGCACTACTTACCATAAAGTGTTGTTTTAGGCTTGCGATCTTACCTGATGGACCTATTCTAAAGATAAAGGGGTATTGTACTTTTTATTTCATTATTATTCTATATGCACTATTGGATTTTTACATCATAGGCATAGGCGTTTTTATGCAATTCCTGTTGGATTTTATTTTGCGAGAACTCTCTCACTAGCCTATTGCCTGTTTTTAAATTATGATTCTGATTTTAGCAGGAAAACTGCTGCTTTTTACTGTCACCTAATTAGGCCTATATAATGAAGTATGACAATGTTTGCATCATTGAATATATTGTACTGTATGCCTTTGCACTTTAATGGTCGTAATGACCGAATAGAGTTTTTGATGAGAATTAGGAAACATATTTAAGTTTATTGAGTATTGCTTTTTACACACTCAGTGCGCATCTTATGGGTAGTAATAGCTAAAGCTGTGCTGTACCTTTCTTCATACAAATTATGCTATTAAGTACATTTCTTGTATGGCTTTACCCAGCCTATACATTGCTCTAGGATGTTAGGTTGACCCAACCACTGCTACCATATGTAAAAGGGTTTTTAGTGGACCAGATGTTGATACTGAATTTCCTAGTATGTGATGCAAGCTAACTTAAATTTAAATCTGTCTTCTAGAAGAAGCTAGTGAAGTTCTTTAAGTGCGGGCATTAAAAAAAACAAATTTCAGCTGTAATGGAGTGTGAGTGATATGCCACTAGCAAACAACTAAATTAATCTCATCAGTGAATAAAATGGGGAAAGAGTCCCTCCCTAACAACGAAGTTGTTTGGTAGTGGCCACAAAAGTGTGAAAAATGATCGGAAGCAAGAGTGTACAGCCACCTGAAAGGGAGTGCATTTCAATGGCAGGGCTGGTGCGCCTGAAGAATGGAGAACTACTATTGTTTATATTTTTTGGTATGTTTGCTCCATTTTTGCAAATTGCATATATTTGTCATTAAATTAATACATTAACTGCACAAAATACAAATCACGCTGGCCAAGGCCAGACCAGTGTTTTTGTCAATGATTGTTTGGGAGTGGGTGGGCAGAAGATAATTTGGTTTAAACCGCTGATATGCCCAGGTGCATATAGTACATACTAGTTGAAAACATATAGAAGGGATGGGAAACTTTGTACTGTATTGAAAGTCACATACGTATTACCCAAAGGGCTATAATGCCAAGGCAAAGGCCCACTGTACACTGTTTAAGTGCAGAGTAACAATGGAAGTGACCCTCTGGAAAGATAATCTTAGATGTTCTTTTTGGATTGGTATATGTGACAGTATGTTGTCAAAACAGAGATCAAAGAAAATAATTGCTGTGTATTGCTACATTAGCTGGAAAAGGTGGCCTTGAGGCACTGTCATTATCCGCTCGCCTGGCACATGGCATTCGCAGAAAGCCACATCCTTACCAGCTGCATACTGTTTTGTGTCCGCAGTCTTTTGTAAGCACAGCTTCCTTTTCATCTTCCTTGGCTTGCTAATGGTGCTAGCGGTTTTTCAGTAACATTATCCACACCTCGCAGAGTGTAATTGATCTATTTATTGATTTTTGAGAAGGCCATTGTGTGTAACGAAGGTGTTGATAGCCGATGCAGGCGGCTGCAGGTGTGAAACATAAGAGGATAATGTGCAGCGCCGATTATGCTTGATGTAATCTTTGAGAATTGATCTTTCCTCCTGTGGTTTAACTTCTCAGGTACTCTCCTCTTCATAACATCAAGGTACCGCACCAGGAAAGCGCCCAGTACCCCGCCATGCTGCTCCTCACAGCGGATCATGACGACAGGGTCGTGCCGCTGCATTCCTTGAAGTTCATTGCCACGCTGCAGTACATGGTGGGGCAGAACCGCTCGCAGATCAACCCGCTCTTCATCTATGTCGACACAAAGGCCGGCCACGGGGCGGGCAAACCAACAGCCAAAGTCATCGAAGAAGTGTCAGATATGTTTGCCTTCATAGCACGGTGCCTGGACATAGACTGGATTGAATAAACAGCACTGCCATCAGCATCCAGACACAAGGGCTTTTATGCGGTTAAGCAAAGAACAGGAAATTTGGTACATTGGTCACATACCCAAATTGCACAATTCCTTGATTTATTTTCTTTTTGGTCATACTTTTACTTTATCCTTGATTTTACTATTTAAGCAAGAAAAAAGGTATTGAAAGATCTGTTCATTTTGGCCATTAAAGCAAAGTAATTGGATTGAAATATCTATTAAGGTTCTCACATTTGTATTGCATTTTACTCCTTAGTGTATTGCTTTTACTTGTTTTGAATCTGAAATTTAGTTAAAGTGGTTCTTATGTGTCACTGGCTACTTTAACAGCTATATATTTAGGGAGTTGTAAAAGTGTATTACTTTTAGAACTAGTTTTCTAACTGAACAAGCCATTGCATTAAAGAAAGTTGGATAAAATTTCTTGGAAAATGTTACATGGTCGCTTATGTTAGAAATGACAAGGGAAAAGGGGCCTCGATTAACAGTATAAACCTACACAGAGAAAAGTATTCTTGTGTCATAGTTGTCTTTCTGATCTCAGTACTTACTCAGTACAAATGAACTCAATAATGAGAATAAAAAAGTGGGCGCTAATATTGCCTCTTGTATTCTTGTTTCCTAGTGCTTACTTCTTGTGTTTTGATATGATATCTCTTTAGTGACTAACAAGCCACCAATTAATTACTTCGTTTCAGAGCAGCAAATACTCCTTGGAGACACCACAATTGTTACTGCACATTCAGTTGAGTGTGTAGAGCCTGCTGAGATTTGTGTACACCTCATTTTCTTGGACTTAATTTCTACATATTCTATGATGCCAGACTGCTTGGCATCATCTGAGGCCCATCGCAAAGTGAACAACAAAATTCTGAAATCAATGTTTCTGCCTCTTGCACTTCTGTAGAGCTAATTCCTACTGATACCAGCAACTCCCCTTTAAATTCTACCATAGTGAATGAATTTTCTTTATTTTTAGGTTTCTCTTACAAGTTTGTCATCGAAAGACCTACTGAAGCTAATATATTTTATTATATGCTTACAATGGTTGAAGTCAACACACTTTGGCCCCTCCTTTTGCCTCCCCTTCTCTCTTTTTCTCTCTCTCTCTGTCTCTCTTTTCTCTTTGCATTCCATGCTTTATGTGAGGGGTCTCTGCTGCACCTCCCCTTCCCACGCATCGGTCTAAGGCCTCTTCTTTTACCCCAAGCAGCGCCGAGGCCCTTGCTTTATCCATCCATGGCGGCTTTGGCGTTTTTCCACTGCCCAGCTCTTGCTAGTATTGCAGACCAATTTGTAAAGGCTAAAAAGTCGACAAAGCGAATTCGTCGTGTAAGTCTTATTGACTTTGCCAATGTTTATTTTAGCTTATGTCCTGGACAGTTAATATGTGGTTTTCTTCTGACATGGCGATAGACTCTCAGTGTCTTGCTAGAAGGACTGGCTGCTGCATTTTGGACTTTTTAAAAGTGAAAAATGTGCACACCAGTTTTGAATTAGTGGGAAACTGTCTCTTTCTTTTCCTGTCCTATGTTAAAGGGGATACTTGCGGACTTGTCCTGAGTTTGATGGTGGAATGCCATAGACCACTCAGCTGACTAAAGCTTTCAGTGTTGATTTGGAATTGATCACTAGTCTCAAGGCTTTGGCGGTCTTTCTCTGTCCTCCTGCAGGTCCAAAGAGAATGGGCAACTGAACTGTTTTTACATGTAAGGACGTAGTCGTTTTGGTTAGTATTTCATTCGCTCTGCTTACAATTCTTCCCAGTCCGGCGGGAAACCCTGTTCCACACCCCACACTAAACAAGCATTTGCAATGCAATAGGTCTCGCATTTACGAGAGTTTGAGCTATTGACATTGTAAATGCCAATAGCTTAAACTCTCATGAATGCGAGACCTATTCCATTGCAAATACTTTTTTTTTTTAAAGTGCCCCATGCCGCGCTTTCACGTTAATGGAGGCCACGCCCCTTTATTTAGACGAGCCACGTCTGAAAAAAGGGGCCCGGCAGCCATTAAAGTGAAAGCACGGTATGGGGCGCTTTTAAAAAAAAAAAAAAGCATTTGTTTGTCAAGTTGACAAACCAATCCTTTTTTGGAAAAGCCCCCTATGCTGCAGTTTCACTTTAATATCGGACGCGGACCTTTCTCTAGACGAGGCTCATCTAAAGAAAGAGTCGCGGCCTCCATTAATGTGAAAGCGCGGCATGGGACGCTTGTAAAATAAAAAGTGAATACATAGAAAAAAATATGTGGCCGCGTTCGACGCCGCAAATAAACCAAAGGCGGCGCTGCCACTGTAGTGTGCCGTGCTATAAAAAAAAATCGTTAGGAGAGAGCATGTCTTGCCTGCAACAGCAGGCAGGTGAAAACCATTTAACAAAATAGTTCTCGGGGCTGTAATTAAAGCCTACAGAGTAACAACACATGTAAGTGGGCCAGTCCTTATGGGAGTTTACAAGATGAGACAAGGCGGTACTAAAGAGGGACTATTAAGCCTATTGACCAATGAAAATCCACAGTTTACAAAGGACAATGACACAAGCCAATTAAAATTATGGGCGGAGAGTGGGCGGAGCTTCTAGTCCATGCCTGAATACAGCATGCCTCGCGGAGCAGCGCATGCGCTGACCAGGCTCAACCTAAAAACGGCTTTGGAAAGATGCTGTAGTTTTAATTAACCTTTAGCATGTACTATAATCATACCTCATGCCCTCTATACAATTGTTGCCTATAATCAACACTCTATTTCTTGATTTTACACCTTTCAGGTCAGTAATTGCTCTGGAAAAAAAAGTGTTTTCTTTTCTGCTGAATTGGCGACATAAGTGAGGGACTCAGTTCCCAGTACCATTTAAAAAAATGTACAGTGGGATATTTTACTCGACTGAAAATGTTTTCTTTGCATCAGTTCGTCCTCTGTTATTGATCCTACGATGTCGCCTGTTGGCATCTGACAGGGGCTTCTAGCCACAGATTCTTTAACTTAGAATTATCCCCAGGCTTCATACTGGATTCGAAAAACTTGAGCAGTACCCCGATATGGGGCATCATTTGGCTCTGCATTGGCATTATCGGCGGCATCTGCTCTGAAAGTGGCAAGTGCCGGGTGCCTTTATAGGCGCCACCCCAGCGCCATGACATCAGTTCTTTTCTTGTTACGCCAGTTAGCGCAGAGTTGGAGAGAGCTGCCCAAGTCAATTTTTGACTGACTTTTTTTTAAAACATTTTTTTGACGTAATTTTTTAGATTTTTTTCTCCTGGTGTGCTAGGGATGTCCCCTAAAAAAACAACGGGCTTCAAACTCTGTGGTGCCTGTCACAGGCAGATGTCTGTGACAGACCCACACTTGGTTTGTTTGTGGAGCTAGGAGTGGGACCACGATTCCAAGACCTGCAAGGACTGCCACGCCATGAATCTAAATGCCCAGTGGGAATGCTCCCTGAAGCTCTTCACTGCCCGACCCTGTGATGCTCTCAATCCCAGTCGCGTGGAAGGTCCCAGGACCGTTTGCGGAGCTGCTCCAGATGAACGTAGTCCCAATTTAAGTCCCACAAGCGCAAGAGGTCGAAGCTGTCTTAAACTTCAACACACTAGAGCAAGTTCTCAAATGAGGCGCAGGAACGAAGACACTCGAGGCCTCGCCCCATTGTGGAGCCAGTGCCTGGGTCGCTTTGCACCTTTGTGACCCCTGCCCTGCTTGAGGAGTGCAATGAATCCATGCACCTCATATTAGGGCGTCCCAAACCCTCTGGAGTACTTTCGTGCCCTATAGGTGGGGGAGGTGCCCATACTGAATTCCCACCAGTGGGTCAACCCTCTGCACCAGTCAGGCCGCATGTATCTGGTGCTGAATCTGGAGTCCTCGTAGCCCACGCCAGTGCCGTCGTTACCGGCGCTACCAGCCCTATTGTCATTCCCGACTCCGATACGGAGCTGCATCTCTATCAGTACCATAAGGAGCCAGTGTCTTATTTTTTTGATTAGCCTGGAGAGAGAGACAATTGGGAGGGTCTGAGGACCCTTATGGATTCCACCACCCTTTTGACGAACCGAAGGGCAACTGGTACGAAGAACTGGCAGATGCCAGTGGTTTGGACGCCTGACCAGACACTGGCTTGGCTTCTCCTCCTACAGTGACTACGGAGTCGGGAGCCTCTTATCTAATGGTGGTGCAGAGGGTGGCTGAAGTTCTGGACCTTACACTGTTCTCGGCGGCAACCAAGACGAGCGTTTTGACTGAGGTGCTTCAGCTGGGAGTCGTCCCCACAGAACCTCTTCTCGTATTCAACAAAGCTGTCACAGATGTCCTGCTTAGGGCCTAGTCCAAGTCCTGCAGAGGGGCTCCTGTGCACAGGATGATTGCTCGCTGCCATTGCCCTGCTCCTGGGGACACCAGTTTCCTCACCCACCACCCCACCCCGGACAGATTGATGGCCCAAGCCTCCACCTCTAGAGTCAACCCTGGGCCGTTCCCTACCAATCCTCCGGATAGGGAATCTAAAAGGCTTGGCTACCTTGAGCAAGAGAATGTTATCTTCCACCAGCCTTGCACTGCGGTTGGTGAACACTGCATGCCTTTTGGGCCGATACTCCAACACTGTGTGAGATTCGGTTGCGCAAGTGCTTCCCATAGTCTTGGAGGAGGCCCAAGCCATACTCACCCAAGCGGTTGCTGACGAGTGAGATGCATCAGATGTGAACTAAACACAACAGACTGCCTGGGCACAGCGATTGTCTCATCGGTGGCTCTCAGATGCCATGCCTGCTTGAGAACCACTGGCTTTTCAGGGGATGTCCAGGCTTCCCTCATGGACATGCCCTTTGAGTGCTCTCGCCTTTTTGGCAAAAATGCAGACTCAGTGCTGGAACACTTTAAAGGCAGCGGAGCTACGGCTAGGTCTTAGGGCCTCTCCATGGCCCCCGCCAATCCCATTCTGCCTTTTGCCCCTTCCGTGGCTAAGGTAGGGGCTACCAACCAAGTCCTTTCCCACCCAGCCACCAAGGCTAACAGGCTTCCCAGGCTTTTCATGACCGTGGACATGGTTCCCACAGACCATGGGGGACCACCAGCCAAAGGTCAGGCCAGTTCAAACCCCACCCCTGCCAGCCTCTAAGCCCCTTTAGTTTGCCCTCATACAAGCACGGGCACCTAGTGGGAGGCAGGATTCGCCATCACCTGCCACACTGCTTTCCATAATATCAGCCAAGTGGGTTTTACAAACCGTCCAAAGGGAATACTTCCTCCCCTTTCTGGAAACCCCTTCCCCCCCCCCCCAAACCCATGCCCTCTTCTCACGATCGGGTGACGGAGGACTATCTCTTCTTGCTTCATCAGGAAATGTTGACTTTTTTGGCCAAAGGAGCCATTGAGAGGGTGCTTTAGTATCAGAAACAGCGGTTCCTGTGGAATAGTAAAACCAAGTGTTGATAATATAATGCGCAATCGCAATGGAAGGGTTGGAGTGATGTCAGAGGAAAAAGAAACCACATACACCTGTGGTATGGTTTAACACGGTTGTATATTATATTTCACAAACAATATGATAAGAATAACAAGATAGTGCGTAGTGTCCCCAGTGAAAAACAGGAACCTAAAGTATTGGTGACAAATTGTGACAATTTTTACAAGGTTTCCAAAGTGTTACAAAAGTCGACCATCTGTAAATTTATACATAATGAACAGCAACTATATACAATAATACGTGCTGATTTTAATGGTTCGGGTTTCTCTTTTTTGTCGACGACGTTTCGACCCTATCTGCGGTGTAGGGTCTCATCAGGACCTAGGAATTTAGGGACATCTGGGAAAATAAAAATATATTAAGCATATGGCCCATATACCGGCACAAATGCGACAGAATGGAGCATGAAGGCAATGAATTAGATGGTACCTGGGCAGTCGACTGCGCAGCCGCGTGAAGAGTGTGTGCCAGCAGTGAGTGATAGTAAAGGAAAAAAGATACTCACAAGGGAACTCGCAGGTTAGGAACGTCCCCGGCATCTTTTGCGAGAACCCTAAATTTAAGGGCAACTTCAGCCACATTTCCACAACCTGTTCACGCCACTGGATGGTGTTGGGTGTAGAGACGGCTGTGGAACACGCAAAAGCTGAGCTTAAAGAAATTGAAGAACTAGAAAAGGAACTACTTGGAGGTGACGGAGTAGCAGAGGCTAAAATACTGCTAGACAAGTTGAACAAAACAATAGAGGACTTTAACTCCTTTGAATTAAAAAAGAAAGCCGATAAGGTGACTAAGGACATCAAGAATTTCTCTAAAGAAAGGGCCTAACCCTACTTAAGAGAAGATTACTAGACCACTGTCGGTAACCAGAACAGACAGAACACCTGGGGCAGGTTTAGGAGAAATCAACCCATCACATTCTCTGAATCTTCAGGAGGCTCAGACGACTCTAACGTGCAACCAGGTCCCAGCCGATCAGACAACCACCCTGGTCAGCCTTTTTTAGATCGAGGCGGCAAGACAAAAGGGAAGACGTGGTACCAGTACCCAGGGGAGAGACAAACGAGGAGGAAACATTATCAGTGGGGTCCCCAACCGTATTAGATCAAGATATGAGCAGAATGGAGGTCATTCCCATTTTCAATCTGTCTCAGCATGTACTATCTTCTTCAGAAATATCACTTTTGAGTAAAGGTCTATCTTATGTCATCACAGAAAGGACAAATTTCTTTAACTTAAAGGCAGAACTATTTCAGTTTTTCAGAAAGATACGCCTAAAGATTTTTTTTAAAGTCAGGGAACCCATGACACAAGACTCGGTGACGGGCCTAAGACCGCCGTCAACCTTCTATCCCACCAATGGAATGATGCCACCTGAAATGCTCACGTTTGAAAAGCTAGTTTTAATGGGCCTAGATAATCTAAGGCACAGCAGGCAGTACATACCCTATAATATCACACTACAAGAACATCAAGCACTTAATGCATTGAAAAATGACAAAACAATAATTCTTAAACCTGCTGACAAAGGGGGTGGTATTGTGATCCAAGATCGCAAAGACTATGACACTGAGATCCTCAAACAAATAGGTGATGAGAAACATTACAAAAAGTTGCAAAATAACCCGCTATCAGACATTCGAAATGAGATACTGCTAGTCACCACAGAGGGATTGAATGAAGGATACATAAACAAAATAAAATTCGAGTTCTTGAACGCTGAGAATCCTAGAACCCCGGTACTGTATACCCTTCCCAAGATACATAAAAGTACTACCAATCCCCCTGGTAGACCCATTTTGTCAGGATGTGGGTCCATCCTAGAACCCATTGGGAGATACATAGACTTCTTCATCAAGGAGTTTGTTCCCCTACAGGAAACGTATGTGAGGGACACCATGCACATGATCAACCTGGTGGACGGTATGCCTTATAACATCGCATCTGATTGGCTAGCAACCCTAGATATCTCATCCCTGTACACCAACATCCCACAAAATCAGAGTATTCAGGTCATTGAGAAGTTACTAGATACCAGACCCATCCAGGGACCCACCTCCTTCATTATCTCATTGCTTCGCATTGCCTTACAAACTAATTACTTTGTGTCAGGAGGTAATTACTATCAACAGTCGGCCTATCACAGCGCTGACCTCGTGATACAACCTCAACGGTGACAAAGCGTCACACATCAATAAGACAACCTAAACAGCGACTAAAAAACTCAAAATGAATGTGGAGTAATGAGGCTACCGCCTCGGTATCCAAAAACTCACCACTGTCAGAAGGAATCTGACAGACGAAAACAAGACACAAGACTATCAACAGTGCTCCGGGACCAGCATGGGAGCTGTTTTTGCACCTAATCTGGCAAATATTTACATGGACTATGTAGAACAGAAATTTGCACAGGGTCAGACTGATTTGCATATGGCCATGTCTGAACTGGGGTGGTGGAGTGAGCTAAAGAATGATGATGGATTAAACCCAGATCAGTTGACTGGGGGTGAGTGTTTGATTTGCTCAAACGCTCCGTCCATCATCCCCCTTTGTATCGCTTTTTCAGCCCTAAGTTGGCAGGGTATGCCCAGACGTGGGTCCCTTGCTCACTTTGCCACTGGATTCAAGCTAGCCTGGCTGATGACGGCTGAATAGCCAGAAACCGGTCCCAGGATGCTTGTTTCCGGTCCTGGGAAGACATGGCTTGGCAGTTCGGGCTGGACTGTTCCCATGAGGCACAGGGTCAGACTGATTTGCATATGGCCATGTCTGAACTGGGGTGGTGGAGTGAGCTAAAGAATGATGATGGATTAAACCCAGATCAGTTGACTGGGGGTGAGTGTTTGATTTGCTCAAACGGTCCGTCCATCATCCCCCTTTTGTATCGACAACCACCCTGGTCAGCCTTTTTTAGATCGAGGCGGCAAGACAAAAGGGAAGACGTGGTACCAGTACCCAGGGGAGAGACAAACGAGGAGGAAACATTATCAGTGGGGTCCCCAACCGTATTAGATCAAGATATGAGCAGAATGGAGGTCATTCCCATTTTCAATCTGTCTCAGCATGTACTATCTTCTTCAGAAATATCACTTTTGAGTAAAGGTCTATCTTATGTCATCACAGAAAGGACAAATTTCTTTAACTTAAAGGCAGAACTATTTCAGTTTTTCAGAAAGATACGCCTAAAGATTTTTTTTAAAGTCAGGGAACCCATGACACAAGACTCGGTGACGGGCCTAAGACCGCCGTCAACCTTCTATCCCACCAATGGAATGATGCCACCTGAAATGCTCACGTTTGAAAAGCTAGTCTTAATGGGCCTAGATAATCTAAGGCACAGCAGGCAGTACATACCCTATAATATCACACTACAAGAACATCAAGCACTTAATGCATTGAAAAATGACAAAACAATAATTCTTAAACCTGCTCAATAAGACAACCTAAACAGCGACTAAAAAACTCAAAATGAATGTGGAGTAATGAGGCTACCGCCTCGGTATCCAAAAACTCACCACTGTCAGAAGGAATCTGACAGACGAAAACAAGACACAAGACTATCAACAGTGCTCCGGGACCAGCATGGGAGCTGTTTTTGCACCTAATCTGGCAAATATTTACATGGACTATGCGGAACAGAAATTTGCCCTCAACGTCACTAACCAACAGCGTTCAAGCATTAAATGTTTGCATAGATACAAATAGTCGACATTTTTCTCATCTGGTCTGGTAGTGAGATTGAATTCAACAGCTTCGTATCATAACTTAATAACATTCAGACACATCTGACCTTTACCGCTACATTACATAAGTCTACCATAGCTTTTCTAGATCTCAACATCCAACATGCAGATGGGACATTGTATACTTCACTTCACAGGAAGCCCACCGAGAGAAACACGTTCTTATCATATAGAAGCCATCATCCTCGTGCTCTCAGGGATGGATTACCCTTTGGTCAGTTCTTGCGCTTGCGCAGAAATTGTACAAATAAAGAGGATTACATGTTAGAGGCAGAAACACTGAAAACTAAACTAGTGGCAAGAGGTTACCCCAATAGATTAGTGAGGAAATCTATGAAACGTGCCTGGTTCTGTCCCAGAGAAGAACTGTTAACCACAAGAGAGAAAGCCCCATTAGACAGACTCATCTGTATTACCATGTTTGGAGTACACACGAATAAAGTTCGTAATGTAATAACAGAAAACTGGGATATAATCAAGAGCATTGACCCAGAAATTGAGGTCCCGATGTTTGCCTATAAACGTGGCAAGAACATAAAGGATCATTTAGTCAGATCATCTACTGAGATCACAATGCGAAAAACTAATACATTGCAATCCACATGGGGCTTACCCGAGATCAAAGGTCATCACAAATGTGATAATTGTGTCTCTTGCACCTTCACATTCAACACCGACACATTCGAACATGCCAATCTCAAACACGTGTTGGAATTCTTTTCTAACTGCAATACACGTAACGTGATATATTGCATATGGTGCCCTTGTGGTTTACCATACATTGGACAAACTCAACAACCAGTTAAAGCACGGATTGGACAACATCGCAGCCGCATACGACGCTCTGTTGCCAACGCTCCCCTGGTGTCTCATTTTAATGAAAAAAATCACACTGCTGAAGAGATCAGATGGCAAGTCATTGACATGGCCATCGTCCCGGAAAGAGGGGGTGACATTGCACAAATTCTACAACGACGTGAATGTCATTGGATAGACCAAATCAATTCCATAGATAATGGACTCAATTCTGCCGAAGAGTGGCGAGGTTTTGTTACTACATTAACCCACTAAATGCTGGATGTCCTATTTTCTATCACAGGTCCCCGCAGGAACAGACACACCACTACATATAGACCATGCACCTGATACTCAAATTTTCAGAGCTGTCTTTTTGTTCTGAATAGCTCGATTTATTTTTGTTGTGTTTCATTGACTAATGTGCCCATTGATATCTGCCATCACCTTCTCACTCTGACAGCGGGGTGAACAAACGGGCGGTTATGTTGTTCGCAACTTTATGTTGCGCCATGTAACTGTGTGTGCAATATATGCACATACCTTATTTAGTATTGTCTCACGATTACCTGAAATGGCCACACATGATCACCTTAACTCGTGCGCTGCGTACGTGAGTTGATACACCCGGTTAATGTCTCTCGCATTTTGCCAACTTGGTCATGTAAGCATCTTTACTCACTATTTTTATACATGAGTACCTGTGTGATCTCTATAATTGTTTAAATGGTGTTATACAAATGTTTAACCCACCATCAAGTCCGTAGAACCGCCTGCAGATACCGGCTGGCATTGTACATGACATGTTCACGGTCATTTCATAATGGGCCCTTTGTGTTCTCAATTGTCAATATATTTTACTGATGAATGAAATACGTATGCACAGGCTCTGTCGCTCTTAGCGCATTTATTGTTAAATATTTCACACGCCACTTCTATATGACTCGCCAACACTCCCTTGTTCAGCCTCACATATTAGCTACCCAACACAAAGGATTCGTAACCATCACCTGCTTTCAGCTGCCTACATCAGGCCAGAACGCGATTTTACTTTTCTATCTCTTAATTCCTTCTCACCCATCCTTTGACCTTTATTTGTAGGTCTTTCTTCACTTTTTTCCTTTACTTTACACCGAAAACCGGATGACTCCGTGAAGCGGCAATCACAACTGATGCCTGCGGTTCATTCCGGTTTCGGCGGGATAAGTCTGTACTTAAGGGCCCAGCGAGCGCAGGCTCATTGTCATTAGACCTGCAGCAGGCAGACGGATGCTGTCATGCTGCGAGCGCGCTGGATCGTCACGCGCTTTTGAGGAACTTCATCTTCAGTTAGGTAAAAGCATTAGAGTGCATTCATGTGCACACATTGACTTCTTTATTTAAAGACGTGTTTCACCAACTCCCCGACACCTGGGCTAATCCCTGATTCCCATTTATCACAGGAACCTTCTTGAATTAAAGACCCGTGCAGACGGACTCACGCTGTAACTGTATCGATACGTACACTGTATGTGTACCAGACACCGCAATTAGGTAAGAATTCCTAGTTTTCTCAGTATAGCCCCGTTGCTTCATGTTGGAGCGCCCATCAGTACACAGCTAATTCGTCGTCCTTGGTATTTACAGGTTACTGACATCTTCATTGCTCCGTTTTGTTTAAACACAGGCTACTGCTAGAGCTCCCCCTGTGTCCAGCTATCGAATTCAAGGTACTGCACGGTGATATTTACACTTCGTGTGTTTGTGCATGGATTATATTCCACGCAGGCCCTGACTCTTTCATTTTTCCCAGAGTTCCCCACCCTTACATCAGCCCACACACGGTAGGGTGTGTCATCACTTTATCATTAGCGTTGTGCTATTCACGGATTGCCAGCCCCCACTCTCACTTGGGGTAAGTTGTCTACACTGTAAACCGTGAATAGAAGGAATTATTATTTTACCCGCTATTTCTGTTGCCTCGTGGGTCTAATCATTCTTTTCATTTTCTCAATTTCTCCTTTTTCCCTCTCACATAACTAGAACCCGGCTGGGTTCCCTTGTGAGTATCTTTTTTCCTTTACTATCACTCACTGCTGGCACACACTCTTCACGCGGCTGCGCAGTCGACTGCCCAGGTACCATCTAATTCATTGCCTTCATGCTCCATTCTGTCGCATTTGTGCCGGTATATGGGCCATATGCTTATTATATTTTTCTTTTCCCAGATGTCCCTAAATTCCTAGGTCCTGATGAGACCCTACACCGCACATAGGGTCGAAACGTCGTCGACATAAAAGAGAAAAGCAAACCATTAAAATCAGCACGTATTATTGTATATAGTTGCTGTTCATTATGTATAAATTTACAGATGGTCGACTTTTGTAACACTTTGGAAACCTTGTAAAAATTGTCACAATTTGTCACCAATACTTTAGGTTCCTGTTTTTCACTGGGGACACTACGCACTATCTTGTTATTCTTATCATATTGTTTGTGAAATATAATATACAACTGTGTTAAACCATACCACAGGTGTATGTGGTTTCTTTTTCCTCTGACATCACTCCAACCCTTCCATTGCGATTGCGCATTATATTATCAACACTTGGTTTTACTATTCCACAGGAACCGCTGTTTCGATACTAATTAACTACCCTGGTTCCTCAGTGTGTAGGGTCCCCTTGTCCTCTGTTTTCGACATTGAGAGGGTGCTGGCATCAGAAGTTGATCATGGTTGCTTTTCCCGCTACTTTCTGGTACCCAAAAAGAACTGGGGCCTCTGCTGTATTCTAGATCTGTGCCTTCTCAATTTCTTCCTGTAGAAAGAGAAGTTTGTGCTTACATTGGCTCAGGTTCTGACTGCCCTCCACCCTGGAGAATGGATGGTAGCTTGGACTTGCAGGATGCCTAATTCCACATTCTCGTCCTTCCTGCGAACAGGTGTTACCTGCGGTTCATGGTGGGCCAAGAGCATTATCAGTTTGCTGCATTTTCCTTTGGCCTTACTAGGATTCCCTCGGGTGTTCACCAAGGTGATGGCAGTGGTTGCCGTACATCTGCAGAAGTCAGGGGTTCCATTCGTCCCCTACTTCGATGACTGGCTGTTGAAGGTGGGCAAGCCGCAGAGAGTTGTCTCCCACCTTCAGAGTACGACGGACCTCCTGCACCTGCTGGTGTTTGCTATCAATGTCCAAATGTCACATTTGATTCCCTCTCAAATACTCCATCATAGCTGTTCTGGACACAGTGCAATTTCGAGCCTATCCTTCCGAACAACTAGTCCAGAATATTCATGCTATGATTCAGATGTTTCAGCCTCTATATTTGATTTCGGTGAAACTGATTCTGAGGCTGTTGGGCCTCATGATCTCCTGCATCCTGTTAGTGACACATGCCCAGTGGCATATGTGGGCTTTGCAGTGGGACCTAAGGTCCCAGTGGGTGCAGCATCAGAGGAATCTCTCAGACCTGGTCCAAAACACGGAGGGAACTGCAAAAGACCTGCAGTGGTGGCTGACGAACCTCGAATTGGTTCAGCAGCAGACCTCTCTCCCTTCCCCAACCAGAGCTGACTTTAGTGACAGATGCATCACTCCCAGGCTGGGTTGGCCACCTCGGAGAGGTGAAGATCAGAGGCCTCTGGTCTCTGGCAGAGCCTGGGCTCCACATTAACTTCTTGGAGCTGCAGGTGATCAGGCTGGCATTAAAAATCTTTCTTTCTTCAATCAAGTGAAGACTGGTGCAGGTGTTCAGACAACACCACTGTCATGTGGTACTGCAACAAACAGGGCAGGGTGTGGTCGTAGACCCTGTGTTAAGAGGCCCTGCATCTCTGGACATGGCTGGCACATCAGAGCAGACACACCAAGCTGTCTATGCTTAGTGGATTATGAATGCATCTCCATCCGGAAGTGGTGTAAGGTCTCTTCAAAGACTGGGGAGAACCTTGGTTGAATCTGTTCGGCACTACCAAGTACATGCAATATCGGCAGTTCTGCGCGTCGGAGTTTCCAAGGTGTTTCTAGTTCGAAGACTCTTTTCGTCTCAAGTGGAGCTCATACCTCCTGTACACCTTTCCACCCATACCACTCCTGCCCAGAGTTCTCAAAAAGATTAGCAACTACTGGGCCAAAGTCATCATCAATAACTTTATTCGGCAACATGCCATTAAAGTACAAAGTCAATTCAGATAAAACGATTATAGTCGTAAAACATTAAGAAATACAATTAGACATAAATACATCAGTAAAATCCATATTAAAGTATATAAAACAATAAAACATGCTGCGGGGACTTTTATTGATCAAATTAATTAAGCCACAAGTAATACTAGGGAATAGATTGTTTCACATAAGATTGCCTGGTTCTCCACATAGCCAACAGAAACTGTGAAACTGCCAATACTATACATTGACTGGAGTCACATTTCATGATTCTTAGGGCTGCTCTACACGTCCTGTACTCTAGGTAATGACACAATGGTCAGATGCACAAATTCCTAGGGCCTTGATACGCCGAACAGAAAAATAAAACTTGCTCTACTGTTTCGCTCGTTAAGAGACAAAGAGCACCTTGTTGAGAAGAAGGCCTCGATTCAACCCCCCACCTAGCTGTAAAAGAGAGGAGGGGTAGAGACCCATACCTAAACTGCAAATACAGTTTCCTTGCAGCTGCCGACTCAATGTCGTCCAGGAAATGCTCCAACCCGTAGCTATCTTTCCATTCGAGGAAAGCCGATTTCCTACTTGTGGCTGGGCGTGCAACAAATTTAGCTTATATTGCCAAGAGGCAATCTTTATTTTGGCCTTAGATATTTCACCGGACTCAAGGGGGACATCCCACAATTGCCCAAGGCCAATGTTTGAAATGGTAACCCTAACATACTTGAGCAAAGATATATCAGTTGCACCCATACTGCATACGATCTCCTGCAAACCTGCCTGATAGGAAACCAGCTCTGGAGTAGACCAGAACCTCTTCCAATATAACATGGGCTTTAGGCCGACCACGTCTGTTAAGTTTTTTGTGCCCCATGTCTATCCTTAAGGGAAGCAACAGGGTACAGATGGGAAGCCCTGTTAGTTCTTGCAAAAAACAATTTTCAACAAGCACTAGGTAAGACACATCCCTGGGCCCCCAGAGCTCTACTCCATAAAGAGCCGAGCCAAGTGCTTGATGGTTGAAGACTTGCAATGCCGGGGAAATAAGTCGAAAAGGGAAGCCCTTTTGCATTTTTACATTGCCCCCGAGATTTGCTCAAGCCTTAGCCTGCTCCTAGTTATGTGTGTTTGCCAATTGAATTGCTCGTTGAGGGTTATTCCCAAATACTCTAACGTGTGCACACACTACAGGTGAGACCCTCTAAGGACAGGGTTAGACCGTGTGGTACTACAGGGATTGAGTACCATAAATTTAGTTTTGGTAATGTTTATGTCTAGGCCTCTAAGGGTACAAAAAGCATCAAATCTGTCCAAGATCTTCTGTAGGACCATGGAGGGCTTTGAATTAAGCAGCGTATCGTCTGCAAACATCAGGGCTGGTAGCCTGGTGTTTGCAAGGGACGGAGTATCGGAACCACCACAGTTCTCAAAAGCTGCTAGATCATTGATACAGAGGGAAAAGAGGGTTGGGGCAAGGACACATCCCTGCCTCACCCCCTTCGGACAGGAAAAAGTTCCGTTAATTTACCCATCTGACCACATCTCACTTGGACAAAATTATTTTCATATAGGCGCTTGATCATGTGCAACAAATATTGCGGTACCCCCAATTCACCCAGCCCCTCCCACAGCTTGTCGCGAGGAACCAAATCGAAAGCTGATCTAAGATCAACAAATGTAATATAAAGCCATCCCCGCCCCAATACAACAAATTTCCAATAAAGGAGCTGAAAACGGAGCACCTGATCCAATGTGCTTATCTGTTCTCTGAACCCTGCCTTCAAAGGTGTAAGTATCTAAGACAGTCATCCACTCTTGAAGCCTAATCAGCACAACCCTTGCAAAACGTTTCTCATTTTAGCACTAAAAACCATGTAAAAATACGACCCCACACATCAGGTCTACCAAGAAAGAGATCTCCAGGGACCTTGTCCAATCCTGGAGCTTTCTGGGAAACTATTTTATTAATTGCCACAGTAACTTCTTTATCAGTGACAACTAAACAATCAGTCGCCTATAGTGGCACATGGGGCCAAGTCAGTACTAATCTCTTGGGTAGCACTGCTACAAGGAGTGGAGGGTACATCAACAATTTGTAAATTAGAATCTTGGGGAGAATACAAGCTAGAGAAGTGTGCAGCCCAAGTTGCCACGGGTATGTGAATTTCACTTACCATCCAAAATTCCTGTAGCAATTAAGCTCCAAAAGGAACGCGAGTCACTCCTCCTTGCTCCAGCCAGCAGGTTTGCCCACTTCATCTTTTTCCAGTCTCTCTTGGCCTCAGTATAGCTACCTTTGTAGATCGCTCTAGCCTCCTTTATCATAGAACGGTCTTGCACCCTTATGGCCACTGTCAGCGCTACTCTAGCCTCCTACCCAAGTTTCAAGATTCTACATAAAAAATTCTCATAGTTTGCTAAACAATTGCAAATGTATATCTGTAAAGCTTGCCCAGTTATCTAACTCTGCTGGGTCTGATCTATTTGTAACATAAGATCATCAATTCCCCCAGTAACACATCAATAGATGTTCCCAATAACCTCTTCAGATGATATGATGGCACTCCAATGCACCCTACTCCTGCTAGTGGACAGGACCAATCTTCCATCAAGGGGGCCATCAGGGTTGGTACAAGCTGATGGCATTATCCTCTTCAGCTCTAGCAATAAGGGGTTTTGTTCACTATCAATACGAGGGATCACATTCATATCTATTAGAGCAGCCCACAGCCTAACATCCAATAAAATGTAATCCAAAAGGCTCAATCTCTGTAGGCGATTAATGGTGCGATTTTCCTACCTGTCTGAGATAGACCTACCATTACAAGCCCTAAGGCCCTGGCTTAGAACAAATGTGTTTAGTTGAACTGCCAGAGGAGAACATTTGACTGCTGTTATAATTGGCAGTTCAGGTATAGACCAAGCCTGGTCGTCCTCAAGGGACTGAAGTCTAAAGTGAGCATATAAGGGCTCAAACCGGCAGTTAAAATCACCTGCTACAATTTTCATTATCTCAGTAGGAAGTGAAGCAAAATGTACAGCTAGTAAGGTAATCACACTCGACTCAGGATTGCCACTCCTGGGCCTGAAATATATATTATAGATATGGCAAGGGATGAAGCCAGGCGATGCCGGGCTGATACGAAGGATGTCCAGTGAACCCAATTTAACTTCTTCAATAATAGCACACAGAGCAATCTTAACCCAGATTATAACTCCCCCCCCCCCCCCTTGAGGGCCTACCTCTCCCTGAAAAGATTGCTACCTCATTATAAGAAGCAAACCCTTGGTGGTAAAGTGGGGTAGTCGTCCAAGTCCCCTGAAACAAACCTATATCATACAAATCAATAAAATTATACCACTCCGGATTAGCAAATTTAGATGATAATCCTGCAACGTTCCAGGAGACCAATTTGAGGGAGGGAACAGAAGGCGCATTTGCAGAAACAGTAGCAGTAGTAGCTGGGGACACAGGATAATCTTCCTCCTGATCACCAAGTCAATCAACATCTGTCAGAGCTTCAAAATGATTGTGGACGGGGAAAAACTACGAAGATGGCAATAAGGTGGAAGCAGCAGCTGGATCGTTAGTGGGCTTAAATATGGGCAAACTTGGAAAGGGACGGCAACTGTGCTGAAGAGTCCAATGACCTTACATCAACAGGTGAAGCCTGGTCTGTAGCAACAGAAGATTGGACAAGGGGTAGGGCCAAGTACATCTAATTAAGGGAGAGAGTTCTCTCAGTAAGGTCTATTTCATTACTAATGACACTCCCCGCCCTTTGTAACATTCTATCGATTGATGTTGAAGTAGAGGGGGTGTAGCCAGGTGCAAAGAACCTCCAACCTTCTTCTACCCCATAATATTAAGTTGCACATGCCACAAATAGAGTAAATGATAACTAGGGGTTGTTAAATACTACAAGTAAAAATAAAGACCAGGCATACCTCTGGAGAGAGGGGGGTGGCCCAGCCACCGGGCGCGTCCCGCGCAGCGGGATGCCTCTGACTACGTTATGGAGCTCGGGCGCCTGAACAGGACATTGCGGCTCCCCTCTGGGCCGAGAATGTTGGGAAATGTGGTCTCCCCCCAGGTGTAGGCTGTGTAGGCAGCTGCGCAGGACCCCTCTGACTTGCTTTATGGTGCTCCAGCACCTGAAAACGATGTTGCGGCCCCTCTCCGGGCTGAGACTGCCGGGAAATGTGGTCTCCCTCAGGTATAGGCTGTGTAGGCAGCTGGTACTGGGCAAAAGTCATTCTTGTGGCTTCAGATTAAGCAGGGAGAGTCTGATATCCTGAACTCCTTAGCATGAGCATCTGTCCCTCTATCAGGCTGCCCCTTTTGGGAGGATATTCTAGCAGGACAGGGTCTTGCATCCGAACCTGCACACGCTTCGACTTCCGGCAAGGAGATTGAGTAGCAACTGTTGACAGCCTTCGATCTTCCTCCAGAAGTCTGTGATGTTATACTTCTTTCTCTGACCCAGCAGGGCTCTGCTCTGGGCACTGTTAAAGGTTTCCTGTCAGCCATTTTGGACTAGGGACTCCAACATCTGTTTTCTCCAAGACCATTCATTATGCCCCAATGGGACCTTCATTGTTCTCATATGCACATCCTTCGAGCCGCTGCACAACTGTCCAGACTGTCCACTGTGTTTACTCACCATCAAATCGGTTTTTATGATGGCCATGACATCAGCCAGGAGGGTTAGCAAACTGCAAGCACACTTAGTGCTCCATCCCTACACTTCTTTCTAACCAGACAAACTGGTTCTGAGAACCTGTGCCTCCTTCCTCCCAAAGGTGGTGACACACTTCCATGTAGGCCAAAACATCACTTTGCCTACCTTCTTTACTCCGCCTCATCCCATTAAAAAAAGGGGAGTAACTCCACCTCCTGGACGGAAAAAGAGAGTTATAGTTCTACCTTGATCGCATAAAAGTGTTCCGGGTGGATGATCAACTCTTCGTAGCGTACATCGGGGCAAAGAAAGGAAATGCTGTGCAGAAACAGACCATTTCACAATGGATAGTGCTCTGCACAAAGATCTGCTACACATTGTCCAAGAAGCAACCCCTGAAGACTTGGGTGCTCATTTCACCAGAGCCAAGGCTGCTACCACTGCGTTAGCTCATGGAATCCCTGTCCGGGACATCTGTCAGGCAGCAACGTGGGTGTCGTTGCATACATTCACTAAGCACTACTGCCTGGACAGTCAGGTCCGATGTGACAAACACTTTACCTGTTCGGTCCTGCATGATGTTTTGGTCTAATCAGTTCGCAGACCCACCTCTGCGGAGGTATTGCTTGGGTATCTATTCTGAGGTAAAGAATCTGCACTAGAAGTCTGAATCAGATGGACAAGTTACTTACCTTCGGTAATTCCTTATCTGGTAGAGACTCTATCTAGCTGCAGGTTCCTTACCGACCCTCCCATCCTCCCCAATCTACAAACTGATTTCTGCTTAGGGTCACCCTTATGAGGCCTTTAGTCTGTCAAATATGTGAGCCCAACTAAATTTGTTGTAACTTTTCATAATAAACTGTTCAGACCTATGGCATCTGACAAACTTTTCCCAATGAACCAATAAGATTTTCAGCCCTATTTGTTGACTTATTACCATATGCAGCTGAAGCCTACTGTGTTGAGCATAAGCTTTCCAACACCACAACGATCAGGCTAACAGTCATAAAACAACAAGTATTTACTTCAAAACTGCATTTAACTAAACAATATACAGCCTCACCAACCAAGGATTATCACACTACAAATCTTCTACCCCCAGGCTTTGTCAGAGGGGGTACCCAACATCAAAATCTTTATCTAGTATGATAACCTAAGAGATACCATGTAATGAAATACCTATCTGGGTTTAACTCCGTGCATTAACAATCCACCCTTAGAGGCCTCTTGCCTTTCTCCTAATGTTTCATAGTAAGCAGATCAAACCAATTACATCTGACATACCTTTTTCCAACAGCCCTCTCAAGCCGTTATGCTTTAGCCATTAGTTTGTCAACATAACCAGCTCGGGCCTACTGTCTTGAGCATAAGCTTTCACATAAGGCGACAATAGAATTTCAGTATGTACAATTAGATTTGTACCAACCCCCCAAACAAATGGTTTGTGACTTTGCTCATTCCATTTCCTAGACTAGGCTAGTCAAACTACTCGGAGTTCAAGCCCGTCTAAAGTACTGATTGTTCCAGAGGTCCACTTAATTTCTGAAATGTTAAAAAGTGTAATGAAGGCAAACTCTGTTTCTTTAAAATAATGGCCTGGTTCTTCATCTACAATTAATCTTTTGGTATGACACTAAGGTGACCAACGAAGGACAAACCCATCACTCTTTTTGTAATAAAAGACACAAAAAGTCCAAAGGTACAAAAATAAAGGGACATCACTGTTCCCGTTCTTCGTTATCTGTTCGGTACCAGCAGTCTAGGGAAGTTACAGTTTCACTGTGTTACGTTGCAGCTCATCAGGCATCAAACTCTCATAATCACATTGTCTGTTTCTAAGCTGATTCAAGAAGCTCTCGACTCAACAGATGCAATGGATTGGACTTTCATTTAATCTTACTCCAGAAAACAATAACAGCTTCCACTAGTCTACATAAAATTTGGATCTTTTTCAATGTATACTCCTAAAAAAAAGTATGCTTTTTTAAATTACATGCACCTCACCTCACTCCCCCTTACATTTGAGTGTTTGCTGCCACAGAAATATTTGTTCACAGAGAGCTTTCTTGTCTTAGTTTAGTCTCCTATGGGATTGCCCATCTCTAAGGGGACACATTTGTCCTCTACTGGGCACAAAATGAAGGGTTGCCGGTTTCCAATCCTTGCTCTCTGTTTTAAACAACCCATCATCTAATTCCTTTCCGAATCAATCTGTGTAAGAAAATTTGGAATAAATCTGTTACGAAAAATCTATTGTGCCTGGATTTTTTTTTATTTAACTAAGACTCTTGAATTCCTATTTTATTTCAGGTCATGATGCGCTATTACACTTTAACTCTGCTCTTTTACAACTACTTGACCAAGAATCCCCTCTTAGGTCGGGCGAGCCTCAAAACATGAAACCTGAGAACTTCTGCCAGGCTTAATCAAAATACCTGTGTGATTGCATACAAGTTTCTACTAACAGTTCCATGGATCTATTTTAAAATGTAAATTCCAGTTTGAAGCCAACTTGCTCACTTCCTCTCACATTAATGTCACAGAAATTTTGTGAAGAATTATCACTATATTTTCTTTGTGAAATGAAAACAATGTATGTGGACATAAAAATCTCCCATAACATTGTCAACCACGGTCCCATACTCTATTATCTGCAACATCTGGCTAGAATTTAGGACTGCTTCATTCTAACCAACAATGAAGAAGTAACTTCTGCTTGGTACAAATCTGACTCTACCAATGATGCTTGTCCAGTCGCCTTTCTTAATTCTTACAATTCACTTTTCACTTACTCTCTCTCCAGTATAATAAATCTTTATCTTTCCACAGGATCAGTCCCCTCGGTATGGAAGCCCAAAGTTATTACTTCCCTACTAACAAAAAAATCTTGCTGGAACGTTGAAAAAGAAAAATCAGCCTATTACACTGTTACTGGCCCTTGGCAAATTGACCAAGCACATTGCCTTTCTAAAAGATGAGCCACTCATTTAGAAGAATCAAATAGCCATGACCTATTGCAATTTGGCTTCTTCCCATATGGAGATACAGTTACTGCCTTGGCACTGGCCCTGGATAAACGAAGACCGATCCTGGAACAGAGAGTGATTCTACTGCCTTGATGTAGACCTTTCCATTTTTATGAATCAACTAACCAAATTGGGGGTATCCAGTATAGTCCATCCATGTTTTCTCCTCCTTTGAAGATGGGACCCAATCTTTAGCTGTATCCCCCAATAATTCTTCTGTCTTAATCATTATATGTGCTGTACTTCAGAGCTCTTCTCTTTCGCCCATGCTGGTCAACCATAAAAGATACCACTAACCCAGATGATTATATGAAACAGATGTTTGTAGGTCTCTTACGCCAACAGTGCATAATTAATCATACTTCTAGGCCATTTGGCTCCCACCTCAACCAGTAATCCGATTGAGTACCTAAGGGATGTAAAGACCTGGATGTTGCAAAACGTTTTTAAATGCCAGCAAAACTGGAATTCTGCGTGTTGGCAGCTACCGAAATCGTTATATAGACCTTATCTAGCCTGTCTCTCCAGGAGCTGCCCCTCTGTCTGCTGGAAAAGGGAAATCATTGGGAATAATCCTTGACAAGGAACTTTAACTGAAACCGCAGATCAATGAGATCTCCAAGACCTGTTTCTACAGCGCTTGAAATTTTCTGAAAAACCCTCCCCTTTCTACAAACCTACTACCATGCTCCAGTAGTCTACACATTTGTTTGTTCAAAGACTAACTATTGCAGTCTGTTAAATCTGGGGCGGCCTGAAATTAGCTTATTGAAGCTAAAGCAAATTCTCAGTTTTGTGGTGCACAATGTCATTCATTTCAAATGATATGGGCATGTCTAACAAGTCAAAACCAAGTTCACAGTCCTCCAAGTTAAACAAAAAGTATTCTTTTAAATTTCTCTGTCTTATGCATAAGGTTTTCTATGACACTGAGCATTCCCGTCTGCATGAGAATTTCACACCCGTACTCCGGTTGATCATCCAACGCATTTAAACGATTTTGATGTGGAGAATGTTCTCTTAACTTGCTTCGCAGTCATGCATGGAACAACCTGCCAGTATCCCTCAGAAGCATTCCTTCGCACTCCATTTTTGAAAACGTCCTTAAAAATGATTTTGTTAATTCCTTCTGATTCTTGGTCTAATTATAACATGGTGATTATCTTCAGTACGCTGATACTTCTATAGAACCAAGACCCCTGTCAAGGTAAGCATGAGCTCTACAAATAATAAATAATTTTCCAGATAAAGGTATGGCTCCTTGTGTATAGGTTGAGGAACACTCCTCCTGTAAACTTCTTGCCTCTCCAAATCCAGGCCTCACCAATACACTTAACTAGTCTACTACATATCTGAATAGCACTTCACAGCCATCCAATAGAGCACCTTGAGACAACTACAGCCTGCGATTCCAACACTCATATGAAGGCTAAGAGTCTGTTCGTCATAAGAAACATCACAGAGTCATGCCACCATCTTTTGAGGGGGAAAGACCTTTAAAACGCGGTCATTACACCGCGATACCTTTACAACGCGGTCGTTACAACGACCGCGTTGTTAGTACACAATGTAATGACATCGCAAGTCTTTACAACGAATTCCACTAGGGGATGCTGAGGTATTGGAAATAAATTTCCAACACCTTCCCTACTGTTGCGCAAACTGGAGTAGGAATAGTAAATAATACTATTCCTAAGTCCAGCGCGCCCCCTAGTGGAAATCATTGTAAAGACTTGCGATGTAATACATCACGTACTAACAACACGGTCGTTGTAACGACCGCGTTGTAATGGCATGCGATGTATTACATCGCGTTGTAATGTGCCATATTCCTTTGGAGGCTCTTGATGTCCCTCCTCCTGACAAGCTAGAAGATTTGGTTTGTTATAAATAATATCCAAAGTATTCTTCTCCGTTTATAAGGCATGGATCATTCTGTATGTCAACATCCGACCTAAGCATGAAAAATATTCACAGTCAAACATGGATCGTATGTAGTTCCTTGATTTCAAACTGCATAATCAAGTTCAATTTATTTTGGATATAGACAGGGCAGCAGAACCTTTTGTTTTGGCAAAGAATTGACTAATACAGTGGCTAGACGAAGTATTAGTTCTGCCATTTATGGCATACTCTTTTTGCGCCCATCACGTACAGAATCCTTTTGCAACCAACACTGGGAGTAGAAGTAACAAAGTATCTCAGTGCTAGCATGACAACTCTTCCCCAACAAAACCTTCAGCACCTTTTGATGTTCCACCTTGATGCCCTATTAATTGTGCTACGTTCATGTGATCGCATCTTCTTGATACTCCCTCTGTCAGCCTTATTATGTGCCTGCTTGTCAAATAGTACCCCTCTCCTCTGAACAGATCTTTCCCATTGGTCCAGTGATTATGCCCACTCCTGTTCCTCCACCATTTATTCTCTCCATCCTGCTAGCCCAGTACCTGTGTTCCCTTGCCCCAAGGGTATCCTCCTACTGGCTGGGCATTTGTGAGCCCCAACATGACCTTGTCTTGACGGCTCACCTCCTGCTGTTCGTAATACCGGCCTTCCCACATAACTTCTCTTTTGCGTACCCTTCCTTTCATCGACTCATATTCCTCTGTTAAAAGCCATTCCTTCTGTGCCTTCCACCAGTGCAGCTCTGGTACTAGTTGCTTCCTCAGTAATGTTTCACTTTGTTCAGCCCACCACAGCAGCAAAACCTTCATCCTGACAAAATCATTCAGGTGAGAGATTTCGATGAGTTTCAGGTGTTTGCATTCGTCCGGGGTGTACCTTCATCTCAACATTATTACGAAGTCCCGCCTGCACCTATAAAGAAAAGGCCAGAACCTGGCCCAATATTACATGCTTCCACTGTGCCAGACCTAAACATGGGTCTTATTATGTAAAATGGTGCACTGTCATGGTCTGCACTGGACACACCCTTATTGGGTGCACCAAGTGATAACCAGGATAGATGCACCGTATTTCAAATAGAATGCACTTTCCCTTATAAGGTGCGAACACAAGCCTGCACAGGGTAGAGCTCAGCAATGAAAAACAAGCCAGGTTGTTTGAAATCCCCAGTCTGTATTTCATTGTAGAGGGCCCAGCAGAATTTGCTCAGTGTGTGACTGTACTTGCCTCAGGTTAGAAGTCTGAGGGGTCCCTTGGACCTCTGGTCCCTATCCCAACTGTTGACCTTTTGGGGAGGAGATACTAACTGTGCACTCCTTCCTGGTTCGTGCACAATGAGGACACCTTCTTGCAGCCTACATTTATGGGTGGTACTGCATGGGATCAGGACAAAGGCATTGCCTCATTTGTATTGGACCAAATGTGTCTGCTGCCCAGAACTGCAGGGGTATGAAGCAGGAGCAAATACATGGTACACCCCTCGGGCTCTTCCATATTATGACCTCTTTTGTCCTTTCTTTTCTCTCCACCTCCCTTTGCCAAGCTTCTTCGGTATGTACCATATACCTGTATTGAACCAGGGCCTTTCTCTCCAATTGGCTGTGCCATTCATTGATTGCAAAAGGGCCAAAATATCATTTGAAACGATAGAGACAGACCAATTGTTTGAGAGTGGTGGTGCATCCCTTTGTCAATCTTGTTTTGGTTGCTCCTGGATTTCGAAGTGTCTGTGCCCAAGCTCATGATAATCTGCCCGCTAAACTTAGTGTGAGTAGGAGGAGATGTTCAATTAGGCATGCATTTATTCTGTGCAAGTACATTAAAGGTCGCTGCACAGGTGGTACGGGGAGGAAAGAGTTTTAAGCAGGTGATGGTCACTTTAGATTTGTTCTGCATAACTATTTTACGTGTGGAAAGAGGTTTGTGTTGGGGGTTTTGAGGAGGACGCAAAAACCTTTGATCCCAATTTGTAGTTTGGATGGCTTCAGAGTTAGCAAAAGGTTATGGAACAGGTAGTTTCAGCCATGGTTCTCTCCGTGGGGGTGTCTTGTTGCGTGAAGTAGTGGATTGCAGCTAGATGAGTATAGACTAGCTTCAAACTGGAAGCGTGTGGTGATACTTATCTAATTTCATAGAGGTACTGTACAAGATGTGCTTTAACTGTCAATGCTTGGAGAGGGGATGTAGTTACAAGTAGTAAGTTAAAGAGCACAGTGAGTTATTCAGGCTTATTTAGCATCATTAAATTGCACTCGGCAAGGAGCAAATTACCACATGCTGCCAATTTTGGAAACTTGACTGATTTTAAGATGGTTACTGTTGCAGAAAATACCATTGACTGATCGAAAGATGGTTGCTGTTCGGGTCTTGCAGGGAAGTGAATGCACAGGGATGCCTATTTCAAAGATGACAACTGCAGGTGGAAACCGGTGGATAATAGCCCCCCAAATGTTGGACTTCCATGTTGGAGGTTGAGACAAATCTAGGAAAAGGGTAGCTTGGAATCTAGGAGCCTTATACTTGCTTAAGCTGCATAGTGAGATTGCAGCAGCAGATCATGGTATAGTGGCTGGTGTAGGGGCCAGTAAAGAAGGTAACTTCGTTTCAAAGCATATAGGGCTGCTGTGACAGGTTGAGTGTTTGTCACCCAAGGCATGTAGGGAGCACACCAGAATTCTGCCTTTGAGAAGGAGGATGCACAGACAAACTGCGAATGCCACAGAGCAGGAGTTTGTCAGGGTGAGGGGATCATCGCATCAGTGCAAATTGACACTCAGATTTTACATGTGGGGGGGGAATGGTAGAATTATGTCATGCAGGAAAATGTTCCCAGAGGCAAATCTGAACAGGTTACGCAATGGCCGACCTATTTTAATGGTATTAAAAGCTATATCCACAGTACAACACCCAGAATATAATGCTAAAGCCTGTGATGAACAGCTCCTTGTGGCTGTGGTAGTCCAAACCTGTGCAAAGAATTCCCCTTTTCACTTTCGGACATGATGTAGAGACCACATGGTTAGGTAAGGAACTAAAACGTATCTAGACAAAAGATTAACACCCTATCTGTAAGTTATTGAGTTGAGAGCAGACTCCTAGCAAGAAGAGAAGACTGGATGATGTAGACAACCAATTGCCTAAAAAGACCCATGAATCTCCTGCAGCTAGCACTCTAAAGATCCGGAATGGCTTACCTCATTCAGGAGACATCATCAATCTCTTTTTTTTTATCTAATACTAATCCCTATCCATATTTTATTTCCTGATTAGATGATTGCAAATGCATCATGAGCTAATTGCCTTCTTGGAGATGTGTGAATTTTAGGTTCTGAATTTGCTGCTGAGGTGCTCAAGTGTATCATAGAATTTAATGAACTGAAGGTGAGTCGATTCTTTATCTTAGTGCTGAGAGCAGGAACAAGCATATGTGTATGATCTGTGATAGTGTACTTCAGCCCAAGGGACACTTGCTTGGAAATGCAATGAGACAGATCACCACAGAAGCCACCAGAACCAGCCTGGGGTAAATGTCCCCATAATTAAGCCATAAATAGCTTCTCCCCAATTACTCTTTGTGCCATACATTTTGGTCCTGAGGAGGGTATTGATGACGCTATATCAGCACGTGTAAGGGTATGTGTGCTACATTTCGGTCTAAAATTTTGAGAACCCCTGTATCGGTGGCCGCTAAACTCTATCATGTAACAGTAGAAAATTGAAACCCTCAGACACGAGAACTCAATGTCGAGAGCTCGCCTTGGCCCCGGTCATCAGACTTTCAGCACCTTAATACATGACCAGATTCTGAAAGCTCAAGAGGCCCATGAAGTTGGTAGAAATGTGTGTTATAGATGCTTATAACATAGCATAATATTAGGCAGTAACACATGACTTTCTGCTGATCAATCTGATTCTGCCTGTTGTTTTGGATTGGCTGTTGTGTAAACTGTATATAATATAGCCCACACACATTCTAATATTACCTACTCTGATATCTTGTGATTCCCGCGGATTTTGAGTTGAGAGAAGTGGAATCTTAGGATAAGTGACAAAGGACACGCATTATTTTTAAAGTTTAGTTCTTAATATTTTGCTCACTTTTAGCTCATATTTTCAAATCGATTCTGAGTTCATGTTGCTCTTGCATTTAAAAGGTTTTACTTAATTCATAGCAAAATTATTAATCAGGTGCTGTGTATCCATTAACTTTGTTGGTGCAAGGTGAAGATCAAAACATTAATATTTAACCATCACAATTTGAGATTAGATCCTCGGTCCTGGCGACAGGAGCGAAAAGTATTGTTGAGGGTCGGAAACAATTTGACCGCAATCAGAGGAAGGTCAGCCTTTGAAGATTATATTCAGGCTTGAGTAAACCCGGAAGAAAAGAAAATAAGGTAAATCCTTGCAAGATGGCATACTGTCCCAGTTCTGTTTTCTTCTAGGATTTGTTCTACCAGCAGCTTCCAACTTGAAGGAAGAGGGCAGAAATGGCTGATGTAAAGTGTGTGCTAAGTTATGAAATAATGCTCCTTTGACCTTCGAGATCAGGCCTGGAAGAAAAAGTTCAATCAGCCATGAAATATTAATAATAATAATTTATTTTTTTAGATTCCTTTCACACCGCACCTCTGCAGTTTCTAAGCGCTGTAAATTGGATGTGTTCTGCCAGCAGCTTCTAACTTGAAAGAGGAGGGCAGGAATTGCTGGTTTAAGTTATGCGTTAAGTTGTGAAAGAATACTTTCTGAAATTTGATATCAGGCCTGGAAGAATAAGCCATGAATTAAAAATAGAATAATGATAACAATAATAACTTGTTTTTACATAGCTTACATACCACATGTCTGCAGTTTCTAAGCGCTGTAATTAAAAGATGTTACTATTACTCACTCGTGGTACTCAATATACTGACCTTGGTGAAGATGAAATGCTAAGTTGATGCAGCAATCTTGGAAATTTGAGTATCTTAGTGAATCACTGACAATAAAATCTTGCAAATAATACCAAAAATGAGGGATTCAATCATTCAGGCGTTTGTAGAGCGCACTACTCACCCGTTAGGGTCTCAAGGCGCAGGGGGGTGTGCTGCCCTGTTGGGGTCATTCGAAAAGCTAGGTCTTGAGGTCTTTCCTGAATTGGTGCAGTGTCGGGCTTCGCCGGAGGTGAAGAGGGAGATCGTTCCAGTTCTTGGCTGTGAGGTAGGAGAAGGACCTTCCACTCGCTCTGTTCCTGTAGAAGGGTGAGACGGTGAATAGGAAGATGTCGGCTGAGCTGAGGTTTCTCTTGGGGGCATGGAAGGAGAGGCGGTTGTCGAGGTATTGTGGTCCGATGTTGTGGAGGGCCTTGTAGGCGTGCGTGAGCAGCTTGAAAGTTATTCTTCTTTCGATGGGGAGCCAGTGGAGGATGCGTAGGTGTTGGGTGATGTGGTTGTGCAGTGGGATATCGTGGATTAGTCTGGCTGCTGCGTTCTGGATGGTCTGAAGTTTGCGGAGGAGTTTTTTGTTGATTCCGGCGTAGAGGGCGTTGCCGTAGTCCAGTCTGCTGGTGAATAGGGCGTGAGTGACAGTTTTCCTGGAGTCAGAGGGTATCCATTTGAATGTTTCAGGGTTACTATTTCACATGTATTATATCGCATGACAAAACTATTGCACTCACTACATGGACCCAACTGTATGGCAGTATAGTGCATATATTATTTTTTTAGGTCGACATGGCCAACCACCTAGTGTCATATAAGTGGGATTATTATGTATATGTGTACAGGCTTCAACGAGCAAATTACAAAAGGAAGGTATCTCTGAGGAGTCATCTCTTATTAGGTGATCTTCTTTGTATTCTGCTTACAGGCAAATAGCTGTAACATGAAATTCCAGCATTAAGATGTGCTGCCCAGGAGGTAAGCTTGCATTCTTAGATAGATGTGCAATGGGGCTACCAAGGAGGTAAGCTTGCATTCTTAGAACAGCAGAGGTAAGCTTGCATTTTTAGATGTTTGTTAAATGCTGCTGCCCAGGAGTTGAGCTTGCATTTTTAGATATACATTCAGTGTTGCTTAGTCTGGTATTTCAGGTTACCGAAAGTTTAACCTTTTTGAGATAATCTTTTTGAAATGAAAAAAAATACAGTGAATGCATAAAGAAACCTTCCTTGTAAGAAGGGTTCCTCAATTGACTATTGCTGTGGAAGTCAAGGGCAACACTTCCCCCGCAAGCAGCTTTTGGGCATTGTTATATAAACATTCACTGTTGCTGCCCAGCAGGTATACTTGCATTCTGAGACGTAGGCTCAGTGGTGCTGCCCAGGATTTAAGATTGAATTCTTAGATATAGGTTCAGTGTTTCTGCCTAGTTGGTCTACTTGCATTCCTATATATAAGTTCAGTGTTCCTTCCCAGCAGTTATACTTAAATTCTTAGATGTTGGTTCAGTGGTACTGCCTTGGAGGTAAGCTTGCATTCTTAGATATACGTTCAGTGTTGACCTGCTGAGTCTGACTGGTAGTTCAAGTCTGTGATGCCCGATCCCTTTGCCCAATTCCATGACTTAGTGAAAACGGGAAGGTGGGAGTTTTTTGGTGTACTGTAGTCAATCGTATTGTAATATATCATAACAGAGACTTTTAAAGCTCGAAGCTGGGCTCACGTCACTGGCATAATAATATGCACCCCACATATTACTTTATACAAAGAAAATCTTATACAAAGAAAATCTGATCAAGAATGCTTCCACATATGCTCACTGAGTCACTGTGAGCAGACAATGATGGTCACATTGTGTTTGGAGAAAGGGCATGATGGACTGCCAGCAGAAATTTATAAGACTTATGTTGAATCACTGACACTAAAATTGCTAACTTTACATAAAGCGTCACTTTCAGATAGATGTGTTACTATGCTCTATTAAAGTGGCACTAATAGTTTTGCTGTCAAACCCAGTTGAGCCACAAGGGGCAAAACAAAGTTTCTGCCGTGATCGATGTCAAACATCTACTATAAGGTTCTAGGTAAAGTCATAGCGAACTGTCTTTTTAAGGTCTTGCCTGTATTATTCCGCTCACTCCACGGTTGGTTTGTACCAGGCCAGAATATGTTTTCCAAAACAAAGTACCTATTCCATCTACTTGGATTAGAGAAGGTATCGATCCCTAAACCAGTGGTTCTTGTCGTGGATCTAGAATGGAAATCAACTCGGCCTGCTGGAGGTATACAAGTGTTAAGAAATGTGGGAATCAGCAAAAAGAATTGCTGGGATGGGGCATGTTCACAAAGGTAAACTTGCAAGTAGTTACATCTACATGTGTAACTTTGCTCTTACACTTTTGAGTAACTTTACTACTTTTGACTATTCACCATTTACAAATGTAAGAGTTACTCAAAAGTGTAGACTTAAATGTCCGACCCCCTGAAATAGGAGGTTGGAGTTGGTAAAAACATCAAATACGACTGCTAAGTCACTATCAATAATGACTCTACTACCGTATTTTATGTTCTGCACACTTGGCGGAGACATCCCTATAGTAAAGCATTGGGTATAGGAAAATTAATAACAGTTGATTAAAGTTCAATAAAGTAGTTAAATAATTATATATATGCATTTTAAATGCAGAATAGTTTGTTAAAAAAATTACTACACTACCTTTTAAAATATATTTTTATTAATGTAAGTATATTAAATTACTTTCAAATTATTTTAAAGATTAAAAAAGAAATAGACCAACCTAAATTAAAATGTAAACACTATAAAAAACTCCCGTAGTCGTGATTGCCTACTCTAGCGAGGGGGCTCTGGTGTAAGGGCCCAGGCCTCAATTAATATCTACTTCACTCTGCACTTGTTGCCAGAAAGACACCTGAGACACGGGTATAGGTGACATGAATTGTGCAAATTTATAGGGCTACATACCCAACAAGTTTTGGCTAGTCCCCTAGAGCCTTGATTACAGATTGGCACCGTTTTTCATTACTTGAATATAAACTGAGTGAAGTGGTAGACATCGAGAACATGTTGCAAGTTAGTCTTTCTTCCTTTGTCTACAAACGTAGTGTATCATTGAAATTGAATTCACCGTATTCGAGAACCAGTTCAGTGTATACATAATATTTGGGAACATGATACAGGATTTATATCATTTTACAATTTGTTTGGAAAATCTTTCAGTAAAAGTAAACGTTGATAATGTAACATGTTTATATTTATTTCTTATGTATTAAGTTAATAAAAATTATGTATACATTGAATTTAATTTTTTAATTAAATTTTAGAATTAAATTAAAATGTATTTTTAAACTGAAAAAGTCAACTTATTTTAACAAAAAAAATTATTTATAATTTATTTAACATCAAAATAATTGTATATATATTTTTCAAAAAATAAATGTATATTATTTGCTATGGAGTTTTATTTTAAGTCCCTACCTCCATTGTTTTCGATGGCGTTCTATGGAAAGGTGTTGCTGTGCCAGTGGTTGGCCATATGTGGTGCTCAAATGCAACTGTTTTGGGTCTTTTTTGACTGTAGTAACTATAGAAGTGCAGTTTGAAAGTCCATCCCTAAAACACGGCCTAAACCCCCTCCTTTCTCCTCTCTAAACCCCTTTAATTACTTGTAAAAATTTCCAATTTTCCAGTCACTCCTTCCCCATTCCTCATAAACTAACTACTAAAATGTATCCCTACATGTGCGGAGATTTCTGCACATAAAAGATAGGAGATGCAGAGACATAGACATCTGCACATAGGCTGGTGACTAGCATTTTGTAGTATGTTAGTGGTACTATTGTAGTGCCAGTAGTTCAAGTTTATTGTATTAGCCTGACATAGACAGGCCATACAATATACATAACAGATACACAATTTCTAAATTTTAAAATAAGCAACTTCAAGTACAAATACATTAAAAATGAATTTCTTAAAAATTCTCAGAGAGTAAAATTTGAGCACCATACAAGATTCTAGAGAAGTCCCTACTACTATGAAAAAGTTCAAGTGCCTAGCACTTGGGCAAGTCTTGAGGCATTAACTCTTGGACGGCCCATTTATTGCAGGCATCCCAAGTACATCTAGTACTAGGTTGTGATCACCGTTCAGTGCCTGCCAGAATTCCTTTAGGGAATGTTTTACAGAAGGCATAATGTTGTAACTTTATTGCAACTAACCCAAATAATTTTAAGCTAAAAGGACATAAAAATGGGTATAGAGATTCATACGACTTTAAAGTGCTTCATGCATTAGTACTGCCATTCATAACAAAAAGTGCCAGTGCATGGACTTTAAACCACCCTTTGATCAGGAAATCATTAAAAAGATTTGCTATTGCATCTGGCATCCCACTTTGAGATGCTAGAGTTTGAACCTTGGGTGGATATTACGCATGGTCCTATGAAAACATAAAACCAACAAGAGGAGCATTGATTGCATGGTCCCTATTTCCTTGCCATTAATCATAGCTGCCTAAAACATCCTGAAATGGTATAAAAACCAAGCAACTTTTTATAGCTCCGCACAGTGGTGTTAGCCCCCAAAACTAAAAGTGCTAGTGCATGAACTTTAAACTGCCCTTTGATCAGTGAATCTTCAAGAGACATACTATTACACCTGGTGTCCCGCTAGGAGTACTTGTGTTAGAACCTTGGGCAAAATAAAACATGGTCATATGTGTACATAAGACTGACAAAAGTGGCATTGATTATATGTTCCCTGCTTCATGCAACTTTAAAGTGCTTTGTACAATGGTCTTACCTTTCAAGACTAAAAGTGCTAGTGCATGGATTTTAAACCGCCCTTCATCAGTGAATCTACAAAAGGCATACTATTACACCTGGTATCCCACTTGGAAGTGCTTGTGTTTGAACCTTGAGCAAATATTAAAACCTGGTCATATGTGTACACAAGACCAACGAGAGTGGCGTTGATTACAAGGTCCCCATTTCCTTTACCGATCTGGACTCAATTAGATAATACATTGTAGATGAGCCTGGCACTACAGGCGAACTACCAGTGAGTAGCCCAAAGTTCCTTCCTTGTAGTACCAGTAAATGTACTACAAAATACAGTTTGTGAATAGGTCTCTATATGCCATCCTGATAGCTAGAGTGAGAACAGGCCAAGTGATATCTGATTAATTTAACAACATAATAGGAATCCTCGGGGTATCCACTATCCTTCTTAATTTTGCACTATAAATAGGGCCTCTTGTATAGAGTTTCATGAGCATTGGAGAATGATATTGGCATAGTAGTATTGGGTTTGGTCCATGTTGTCTCTTTGTATGCCAATGATGTTTTGGTATACTTATAAGATGTCACTCCTTCGAGCCCAGGACATATTGTTTGGGCTCAAAGACAAGAAGTTTTCATGTTTTTGTCCTTGGGACAAGTAGGCCCAACCCCCTGCAGCACAAACCCTTCGGCTGCCAGATTACACTATCACATTATGAATAAGGGAAGGACTTTGTCTGCAGTTAAGGTAATATTTGTGTCCATATGTTAATGGTGTTTGAGCTTGTATTTATGGTTCATTAATACAAAGCCTTTATCATTAGGGTGAGCGGAAATGTTGTAAGTTCAGACTTCACTACTGGCAGTGGTTCCACTGTAAAAATGTGTACTCACGTTTGCATAGTTTAACAATATAAGGCTATGTATAATGCTTCCAGGATGCTCTCTGATTAAATGCAATTATATGCAAAAGCTTACAAGCAAGATTGATGGTTGTTTGCTTTCAAAATAAAATGTTCATAAAACAAAATGCAACTAGGAAAAAACGTTTTGCTAAACTACAGTGAAATTTTAGGTACCATTTCTTTGAAGCATCGTTTAGCAAAATGTGTTGATGAATGCTAGTATTTCCCAAAAAATATTCATAATGTAAAATCAGTGTAACCAGTTGCAACAAAATTATAGGAAACATGAAAATAAACAAGCATTGAATGCAAAGTCAATAGGTATGACATTGATGGTCAGCCTTCGGATTATGTCAATGTGTGTCTTGTTTTGACATGGATTTTGTAAAACTTTATTGTTGTGGGAGCTTCTGGGCCCTAATCATTATAACAAACATTGGCAAAAGCAATAATATTTTTGGTCTCAAAAACCACACATTGCCACCAATTCTTTCCTCTATTTGCGTCAATAAAGGTGCTCTGTGTACTGCAGTTAAGGCTGCGTACGCTGAAGATAAGCAACAACTTAATATGCAAGCATGTGCGGTATTCAAGCTACCGAAATTAGCGGCTTAGTAAGGGTGCCATGCAGTGGCAGCTGCCACAAATCAAAAGTGGTGGGGATAGGGGATATTAGGGGAATAATATTTCTTTTTAAAGTACATGTCCTGCCGCTGACACTGCTGGCCGCCTCGACCATGCAAAACAGGAGTTACCCCTATGAGGGCCCACCCTGCCAAAGAAAAGAGTGTGCACATGTATGACAGCACAGCATGCAAAAGTGACACTTCATACGCAGAAGATCACACAGTGCAGAAATGCAAGCCCTACACAGTGCCATGCAGAAAACTCTGCACGTACACAACACTGCATCTTTTACCAAGACAAAAACAGACTGTGAACACTGTGAATATTTGTTGAAGATGTTTTAAAAAAAAGATTTTTGATTTGAAAATAGTATTGCTTTTATTGTTTCAGTGAAGGCATTATATTGTTCTTTATATAACAGAGCAAGGTTAAGAAAATTATCCCGCATATGCTATCCCTTGCACAAGCGCACATGGTGCAGAACTGCAAACCTTACACAAACTGAAGCGGGGGTTAAAAAATTCCTACCAGATTTCTCGAGTCCGATGCTCTGGGTGGGTTTTGCAGAGGGTCCATTGTGCCCTTGGTGGGTGTTGTAGAGGATCCATTGTCAGTGGGGGCCAGCACGGATTGGGGGAGGAGGGGGAGGGAAGGGGGGGTAAATAAAAATACTAAACTTACCTCCTCGCCGCTTCCTCCTCATCGTGTTTCTCCACTCCTCCCTCCGGCTGGAACAGAAAGCACCCAGGCTGCAATGCAGCGTAGTGTTTGTTCTGAGACTCACTGATCTCGCTCATTCCAACCATACTCCATAAAATCTATATCTTGAATATGCTTCTCTCTCACCCACCTCATTCCTCTTCTTGTCTCCAACCTCCTTCTTTGTCGCCTCTTGGTCTAGCTATCCCCTCTTGGTTGTTTTATTGTCCTTTTCTTCCTTATTCCTTTCCCTCCCTTTTTTCTTTCCTTTCTACATTTAACTCCCCTTTCTTTCCTTTCCTTCCATATCTTGCTTATGCATGTGTTCCTTTTTCTATCTTACTTCCATAACTTATCCTCTCCATATATGCCTTCTTTTCTCTCTACACTCACATCTCCCCTCTCTCTCGCACTCCCAAATCTCCTTTCCTCTCCATCTATTATTTTTCTCCTTTCCTATCCAGTACCTTTTCTTTCTTTCCAATCCCCATAGTTATCTTTTCTCTACTCTCCCATCTTTCTTTCCATTCTGTCTTTACCATCTCCTTGTTCATTTTCTAACGCTCTCTCTCCTCTTCCTTTATTCTCTCTGCTTCATATCACAATCTCACACCTCAATTCTTTCCCTCCTTAATATCCTGCCTCCACAGTTGACCTCCTCCTTCCAACCTCATACTATCCACCTCTATTTAATGTCACCCTTCTGTTTTTCTTCATTTCTGCTGCCTTTTCACCTCATCCATCAGCTTCCACCCTGTCTCCTTGTCCTCTTTTCTACCGTATAATTAGTTCCTGCACAACCCATTGAATGAACGTTTGGCTTCTGCGCCTCTGTATCCTCTGTTTTGAATTTTACCAGTGCCTGCCTGGTACCGATTGTATTCCCTGTTTGAATGACTCTTCCCCAACCCCTCCCAGAGAAAGAGATCACACAGAGCTAAACCCACGGAGACACTTAACATAATTCTTAGCAAAATCAGGGCACTCTTTGGCTGCTTGTGTTCTGGTTCAGGGAGAACTTGGCCTGGCAGTTTGGCTGGACTGTTCCTATTGGAGCAGAGTCAAGACTGATTTGAATATGGCTGGGTCCAAACTGAGTTGGCAGGGTGGGCAAAAGATCAATGGTTTGGAATGCTACCCTGAGTGATTGCCAGTGGTTAGACAAGGATGTGAGCCAAAAAATGATATCTCCTTGAGGCAGCCATAACAGTGGAGCAAATTTTAAGTCTTCATATTTTTCAAACTTTGTATGTGTGTTGCACTGTGCTGCACACTCAGTGGGACAAGTCGTAAAGGATATTTTTGTCAATAGAAGGAGCCCCTTCCAGTACAAAACCTATGCTTGGCAGAACCCTCACACCCTTGTACTAAGGTCAGGGCCACTGGAAGTATGCCAGGTTGTGGCCTTTTCCGCATAACTATGGATCTGCCACATGTGCCATATAATCCATCATCTGCAGATTTTAAGCCCCAAAACGTTCTTCTAGCTAAAACAGTGACTACCTTTATTGCTGTGAAGTGGCAGACCCTTCTCAAAAGTTAACTGGTCACCTTTCTGTTGCTAATTGTTGTATTTGGGTGTTAAAATGGCACTAATGAGGTGGAACATTTGCCTTGACAGTGTTGGCATGTGTGAAAATGCCAAAATAATCTAGTAATACTATCACAAAATATGCCACATTACACCGCATAATTTGCACATCTTTGCCACATAATTCAACCCTAATGCATAATTTGGTCCTCATCTGCTGCATAATTTCTGTGGCTCTGACTGTGGTGCAAGGTACAGGTGCCAGAGTCAACAAGTTAACAGGAACAGCTGAGCCAAGGGTCGGCTCTAGCTCATAAGAGCCCAGGCACAATACGGCACTTGAAAATATGTGGCATGTCAATCATGCAGCACAGATCATGTAAGAATATGGTAAGGTGTTTTCAAAATTCAAAAATGAAAATGTGGAATCGCTTCACCTTAGTCAGGCCCATTAGAATTATTTGATTCTGCAGCAGTGGCTTTTTTCTCATAATTATGGATTTGCCGTACTTGCCACATAATCCATCATCTGCTGCATAATCTGCAGATTTTGACAACAAAAAAAATTGTTTCGAGGTCAAACGGATCCAAGGTTACCAAAAATGTGGCCACATGTGTTTGCGCACAGTGAAAGGCCCTTAGCAAATGTTAACTGGTCATCTTTCAGTTGATTATTTCTGCATTTGGTTGTTTAACCTGGTAATAATGAGGTGAAATCTGTGCATAGAAAGTTTTATCATGTGTAAAAATGTCAAAACAATGAAGTAATACAATCAACAAATGTACCACATTATGCCACGTGATTTGCCTCTTCTTACCGCATAATTTAGTCAACCCTGCTCACTTGCAGCATTATTCTACTGGCCCTAACCTTAGTACATCAGATTGAGTTTTTAAACTGAACTGAGAAACATCCTGAAAGTATATATATATATTTTTTTTTTTTGCAGTTTTATGTAGCAAACATGACAAGAAAGTATTGGAGCGCTTTAACTGAGCATCAGACTGGAACATGTTTTCCCATTTCCAAAGTCAGCAGCTCTGGCAGTAATTCTACATACTCACCCTCTCTTTGCCATGTGAAACACAATCACACATGTTTATTTCACACTGCCTGCTGCCCGACTCATAAAACGCTTCGAGCTTAAATGAAAGAAACAGCCCCTTTTGTCCGTGATGCATTTGCTGGGCCTCCTGGTGCGCTTGCCATGAAAACAGAAAACCTCCCTTTAATCTCTATTAAGTCTGGGAACGACTAGCACGCTCCCTTAGAGAGTCTGAATGCTCGAAGTGAAAAGGCTGCGCTCGCAGCCTACAGGGAACACAGATTGTCACAGTAGTTCCTGTCACTGAACAAAACTACTTTGCATGCCAATATGCTCTTTGTGAAAGAGCAGAATGCTGTCACTCACAGTGAAGTCAGCCAGTAGATAGAGAGTTGGAATTTTGATAAAAACAAAACGCCAGTCCTAAATAGGGGCCAAATTCTTAAAGAAAGTCACAAAAGTGCCAGCATAGTATATGTCCTTGCATTAGTGCAGATTTACAGCTTGAATGAATTCACAAGAATTTGCAGAAGTAGGTCAGGAAATCGTACTCCTAGAAAACATTTGTGAACTGCATTTTAGCTCTGGCAACTAATCATGTAGATTTCCTCATGCGAAAATCTGTTGTGCTGTAACAAGTTTACTTTCCCACCAACCACTTTTTTCCCCCCAACCCTGGAAGAAGTTTTACTTCTGCTCTTGTCAGGAGTACATTTTCAACCTTTCTCTATATGGGAAAATATTAGAGACAAGCTGGTGAAAACCCATGAGACATGCAAGTTAGTAGATTTAAACAGACTCAAAAAGGCATTCCAACCATGGGGAACTATTGCTTACCGCTATCTCAAGCCCCAGTATGTAGATCTGCGGAAAGGTGGCAAAATGAAGGAATTGCTAGTATTCAAACCCTATGGCATGAGCGCTGGAATAATCAGAGAGGCAATTATCAGAGCTCTTATATAATGAGATTGCTGCCATAATTTGTCGCCGCACTACATGGCACCAAAGGGACAAGTCGATTTTGTTACAGGACAAGTAGTCTTATGAAGCAACTTGTCCCATGGACAAGTAGATATTTTATTAAATTCCACACCCCTGTGCTCCCCTGGACTACTGTACTGGCAAACAATCTCAAATGAGAGTTACAGATAGTCTACTATTTAAGTGTGCAGATCTACCTTATGGTGACTTTGAAGACAACATAGTCTGGGCAGGCAAGTCTATTAGAAGTAACATCGGTTTTTGGAAAACACTTCCTATCACACTTTTTATTCTTATTTTGAGTTCTATATAGTGCTAGCTAGACCTGAAGGTTAAGTGATAACGTTTACAGGAGGTATGAGAGGATTCATAAGAGTCATAGTTGAACAATACAGCATTAAGTGGGTATATAGTCACACATGTATATAACACAAGGACGCATTGAGAAATGGCATCAGGGACAGAATAGGAGCCTGAAAGAGTCATGTGTCCATCTTGAAGGAACTAGTCAAAGAGGAAAAGATTTATGGACAGGGTAGCATTGATTCTACCACACCATTAATATTTATTCAGTGGCCTTCATTTTTACTGCCGACTAAGATCTTTATGGAGCTAAGTGTATTATTGCGGTCTTTAATCTGGAACAATGACAGGCATAGAGTAACTCTGTGCATGCTCTGAGTTGCTAACTTCAAAGGTGGTTTGAGAGTTCCCAACTACGAACTCTATTACTTCTCGGCACCGGTGTAGTGGGTCAACAAATTGTTTGCAGAATCGCCCACAATTATGACTTGTTGGATGATAAAGGGAGCTCCTGAAATCATGTTGTCTGTCTGAAATCATGGCCATAATGCTGGCACCCAAACTGACATAGAAGGGACTTCCATGCAGTGGAGTTGTGATCCCACCATACTGGCATCTGAAGTAAGGGGTGGTTGCCACTGATAAATTGGGTCCTGAACACGCTGATATTATTTATGGATTTCTGTCTGGAAATCTGCAGATAAATGCTCAAAAAAAACAATGCAATGGAAATCAAAGCAAGAGGTGTAAAGACAAGCAAAGTAAAGGAAACTGAAAAGGAGAAATTATGAAAATGGAGAAAGGCAATAGAGAAATGCCAGTTTAAAGAGAGAGGGAGAAGGAGAAAGGTAAGAAAGAAAAAGAAAGAAAAAAATGGGTAGGTAAGGAAGCTCACAAGGGTCAAAGGAAGGATAGATGGGTGAAAGACAAGAGGGTGAAAATAAGAAATAGAAATGAAGGAGTGGCAAAGGATGGCTGGATGAAATATTGAAAGAATGGATGCACTGGTGTGATAATACTATTTTCTAATTTGGCTATTAACATTAACTATTTTGCAATTGAAACAATAATGCTGTGATGTACAGAACTGTGCTTTCCTGACCTATGCCAAACTAAGCCTCAACTTCATTTTGTATTTGTATGGCTGCTGCTTCATAGTATCCATTGTGTGTTTATATTTCTAGTTATATTTCTCATTGACACTGCACGCAGCAAAATGTGCACTGTTGCTTTGTGTTGACATGCCGGGGCATATTTATCAAAAAGTCACCCTTGCCTTGCTGCGCTGTGTGACAAGGAAACGGCAGGAATGTGCTGTATTTAACATAATACGGCTCATTCCTGTCTTTTCCCAGTGCTGGCGCACAATGTGCTGCCTAGCGCCAATGCAGGCACCCTTGCAAGGGTTCCTGAGTTGTAAGCAGGATTGTTTTTGTGCAGGAAGGGACACCCCCTGAGGCATTTTCCTCTTCGTATGTGTGTGCAGCACACATAGAAAGAGAAATTAGCGAGGATCTCATAACGCATCCCCTCGGAAGGCATAGCATCCTGACTCATGCGCAAGCCTACCACTATTGGTAAATCTGGGAATGCTTCAGAATCCATGGGTGGATGCTTAGGAACACCCACGCTCCACCCATGGAACGCCTTTGTAGTGCAGAGTAACACAACATTTCAAAATGTAATTTTTAAATGTTGTGTTGTACCCTGTCTTTAAGGACACATTGCCTCATCTATTCCTGAGGACAACTCTGTCCCACACCCCGCGATGGGCGCTTCAGTCATGCAGATCATCTAACAGATAGCTCCCACAGGTGAAATAATGGAAGTGTGAAATAACTGTTGAATATAATGATGGAGAGAATCGTGAGAGATGGATGAAATAATGGATGAAAGGCTAGAACAGTGAAAAGAAATGATTGGAATGGGGGAAAGGATGGAAGGACAGACTGACAGATGGAAGGGTGAAAGGGTGGGTGTGTAGTTGAGTGGATGGATCAAAGGCTAAAACAATGAGCGGGTAGATGGATCGATGGAAGGTGGAAGGGAACTCTTCTAGGGTGGTTTAGGTTTGCTTGTCAATGCCATGAAAGGTGTATATCAAAGTGGGGGTATTTGAATTTTCTGACTACTCCCTTGGTCGCATGGTTGCTTAAGGTGATCGGATACTACGTGGAATGGTACCAACGCACGAAATGGTGTGAGAACACATATGTCACTAGCATACCAATCATGGTGTTGACTGCAGAGTGTAATGGGGTTCGCCAATGTGGAACACTTTGCATTCTGATGGTAGGAAACCTCTATGATTCAAGCTCCCTGAAGGCTTTTCACAACATGACTCTGGATTACAGGATCCCAACATGCCAGTTCTAGTATTACCATCAGTGCTTAATTTGAGCCAGTGGATTCCAGACTACGCAGCCTTGGTATTTGGAAATCCTAACATTTGTCAGTGTCGGCTGAAGAAAAGCTGTTGGGCACCGGCGCTTATTGTTTCACAAATCCAACACCGATTAGAGTACACTGACAGATCGGAACCCTGGAGGCAGGGATATCATCACAGAACCACCCATACGTAATACTGCGCAATCTTTGTTCAATCTGGGGACTGGGAAGAGAGTGATAACACAACTCTACAAACCACTTATTGTTTAATTTAAAACTGACCTAACAGACTTGAGGGACAAATGGTCATAGGATGTCAGACGACTGGATTATCACGGAATGGGACTCAGTCGTACAAAACACATTTAATTTCTAGCAGTGAGTTTTAAAATACAATTTTGTTCTATTCTTTATTCTGATTCCACAAGGAAAACCATAAAAGTACACAGTGAAAACAACAAAGCTAATGTATTAATAATGTATTAAAAGCGAAAGCACAATCAATAAAAATATGATAGGCACCATCAGCTAAATGTAGTCATGGTATGAAAAACAGGCAATTGCTTCTTAATATACACAGTAGCGGAAACAAAATTTACAATTGATAGGGCTATTAACTAATTGGGAACAGATTGGAGAAACAATGAGGCCTGCCTACAATGCCTAAAATGTAAAACACGTGGTCTTCTAAATCTCGCTCTGACAGAGCTGTAAAAAGTGCAAAAGAAAACAAAGTGCATCGTGCATTGAACAGACTGACCATCACAAGGGCAGACCCCCTTTCTCTGTTCCATTGGCCTCTCAGTGGGTAAGCCACCATAAAATGCACCACAATAAGACAAAACCTAGTTAAACTGTACCTCTGATGAGTAGATAAAATGTCACTCCGGTACAGCTGCATCCCACACACTGGGGGACTAGATAAATACCACTGAGTTCTTCAAGATGTTGTGTTGATCCCTCACAGCTCTTGCCACCCCACGTTATCTGGCCTTTAGCTCTGCTTTCGAGCAATCAAAATTGAAACGCTCCTCAATGGGGATAAAAGGAATATAATATTCAGAGATGAATACACAGCCAGGGTATCTCAGACGAGTGGTTGAGGGAGAGGCAATCAAATAGACATGCCTATTCAGTGCTGCTTCAGGCTTCGTCCAAATCAAATGCCACAGCAGAATAGGCACTGCTTGTATGATATCCTTAATAAAAGCAGATGGAACCAGAAGTGGATAGAGGAACCGAAAGCATGCACCTCAAAATACCGTTCAATGGTTTGCACTTTTTCGGGGCGGGCGTGGCCAGCTGCATGGCTGACTAGACGCAATCGCCGGAGCTCCGGCTGCCCCACATAAATCCGTACTATAATCCTGCCTTCGGCACAGTTTTAACACGTTAAGCGAAGTTCTAAAAGGTTACAGCACCTGGTGTCGTGGTCGCGGAAAAGCTCCGAGATCCGGGACGGCAAGGAAGAACTCCGACAGACTCTCGGCTGAGAGGGAAAACGGACAAAGATGGCGCCAGACCCTGAGAAGAGATCCGTACGCACGGAGGTAATCCAGCGCTCCTAGCAGGGGAGACGCTTGACGGAGAGGGCGTGAGAAGCAGCGAAGAGGAGGCTTCCGCAGAGGGTCGATAGCGAGAGAGGCCCGGAGCAGCAGTGAATTTACGGAGGCACCGCACGGGAGCCGAGTTGAACACACCTGTTGCGGTCCTCCGGAGAGACGCGTGTGCGGTGGGCACCGGTCGTGGCTCAGCATGCCGAGGTGAGAAGAGCCGAGATCCTCTGATGGGAGTTGGCCAGGCACAGCCAGACGTTCCTGGGTAAGGAGGAACTGTGCGGCCCCCCAACGCAAGGACCCCAGAGTGACAGAGGGCAGGCAGGCCTAGACCCCGGTTGATGAACAGAGAGATGTGTTGTGCCGCTGGACTGGACACAACACTCGCCTGCGCAGCTACCGGTAGGTGCTGGGGCCCTTTTGGGAATAAGACGCGGAGCCAGTGTTAATAGATGTAATGGCTACCGCGCACACGCGTCCAGTGACGTCCGTGTCGCGGTAGGCATTTTTATTACTTAACCATCACGTGACTGGACCGAACCATGTCGTCCAGTCACGACGGGGAAAGACCAGGGGACTCCCCTACGGGAATACATACATGGGGGAACCTTCTCAGTCGCCGCGGTTGCGTCACCGCTGCGACATAACATTCCTCCCAAAAACAGAATTAACAATACAAAAGAACAGTCTTACGTAAATAGTCTCTCAGCTTCTTGGATGGCTCAGGATTGCGGCGGAGCTGATACTGGGAACTCCCTCGCCCGTGGGACTCGACACCCACAGCCTCGCTCAAATGTGAGGGCACGGATTCTTCTGAGCTCTCGGGAATTCCATCAGGCCCAGCCATTCCGTGGTCACTGTCCTCTGGGAGGTGAGTGTCTATCACTGGCGCTAAGGGCGCCTCTCCCCCCACTCTCTCGGGTGTTCCAGGGAGGATCGGAGGGTGGCTCGGGACCGGCATCCGGCGCTCCCTTCCCTGGTCCGTCGCAGGGATCTCTGCAAGGTGACACTTCTTGAAATGGGACACGTTCCGTGTTACAAATTCTCCGTCCCTCCGAGCCCTTATTTGCGTACCTCGCACACTAACGACAGTCCAGGGGCGCTTCTCATACGGAAGATGGAACTTGCTCTTCCTTGAACGGTTCCTGAGCAACACCTTGTCTCCTGGCAGCAGATGGACCGGACGAGTTCCACGGCGCTGACTGACCTGCTCGTGCCTTCTGCGCCTTTGCTCATCAATGTGGCGATCATCAGGGCTTTCCGGGCACCAATGAGGATGATGAGGAATTGAGTCCGTGACCACTCGGCCCATTGACAAGTGTCCGGGAGCCAGGCCCGTAGTGGTATGAGGAGTTTGGCGGTAATTTCTCAAGAATGTAAAAAGAGCTAGTTCCAGGGGCTGGTGACGCTCATGGGCTATACGGGTGACCTTGTTTAAGGTCCGCATAAATCTCTCTACCTCCCCGTTGGCTTGCGGCCAGCGAGGAGTAATCCTCCGATGTTTGATGCCTAGCGATGCCAAATATGTGGCAACCTCCTGGCTTTGAAACGGCGGTCCATTGTCAGTTTTGAGTTCTGTAAAAATGCCATGCGTCGCTATTACCTTTTCCAACTTCGGGATTATTTCGGCAGCACTTAGACCATTCACGATTTCAATTTCCGGATACTTGGAATAATCATCAATAGCCACGAACGTGTGTCTTCCATCCGGTAGACTTCCGAAGTCGAGACTTACGCTTATCCATGGCCGAGGGGGCCTGGGTTCCGTGATCACAGGAGCAGGCTTAGGGTTTGCCCCAGTTACTTGGCACCACGGACACTCCCGGACGGCAGCCTCAACGAGCTCATCCATCAGGGGGAACCACACCTTGGTTCTCAGTCGCGACTTGGTCTTAACCATTCCTTGATGTCCACTATGTGCCAGCTGAATGACTCTGTACGTTAAAGACGAAGGAATTACCAGCCGGTGCCCTCGCATGAGGCAACCGGTGTTGTCTTCGGTCAACTCTTCACGTACGTGATACAAGCTCTCCAGTATTCTGCGAGCACCTTCCGTCAGTCTCTTCCACTCTTCTCTGGCCTTGTGCCAGTTGCCATGTCTCACCACCTGTTTGACTCTTTGCAGGCATTCATCGTTGTCTGTTTCATGCTTTAGATCATTCATGGAGAGAGGAATGGGACACGATCTCTCCGTGACGCATCGTACATAGTCCTCCGTGTCTGCAGCATCCTCTTCCTCTTGAGCCGTCGCACACCTCGGGTGGCGTGACAAGTAATCTGCGGGATTGCGACTTCCTGGTTGGTACTCAATTTGACAGTTATAATTTTGCAGCTGCAGCATCCACTTTTCTATTCTCGGCGGCGGTTTTGACGAAGTACCAGAGAATAGATGCAGGAGAGGTTTGTGGTCAGTGGCTACCACAAATGGTTTGCCATAGACGTAAAGATGGAAGTGGCGGCATCCCCAGTGGATCGCAATGGCTTCCTTCTCAATTTGAGAATACCTTTGTTCGGTGTCAGTAAGGGAGCGGCTAGCGAAGGCCACCGGAGCCCAGTCTTCTTCTACCAGGCGGCGCTGCATGAGGACCGCTCCTAGTCCCTTTGGACCTGCGTCGACTGCAACCAGTGTGAGCTTTTGGGGGTCAAAGAACGCCAGGGTGGTGGCCGCAGACAGGGCATCTTTGACGTCTTGGAACGCTTTGGCTTGTGGTTCTCCCCATGTCCAGGAAACGGAGGCTTTGGTGAGATCCCTCAGGGGCTGAGTGAGGGTGGTGAGGTCCTTGATGAAGCGCCCGCAGTAGTTCACCATGCCCAGGAAGCTGCGGACTTCGGTGACGTTGACGGGGGCTGGTGCATTCTTAATGTCTCTGACCTTGTCAGGATCCGGGTTCACCCCCTCAGCCGAGAATGTATAACCAAAGAACTGCAGTTTGTTCTTGAGAAACTCGCACTTTTCTCTATGTAGTGTTAGTCCTGCAGCCTTGATCCTCTGGAGAACCTGCACCAGTCGGGAATGGTGCTCAGGGATGGATGTGGCATGTATCATGATGTCATCACTTACATTGATGACTCCAGGGATGTCCATGATTAGCTCACTGATGACATTCTGGAATACTTCGGCCGCGCTTGATATCCCAAAACTCAGACGGGTATACCGGCGAAGACCTACATGAGTGGAGAAGGTTGTGATGTTTCTCGATGCCTGATCAAGGACTAGTTGGTGATACCCCGATCTCAGGTCCAGCTTTGAGAACCAGCATGCCCCTGCCATTTCTCCAATCAGGTCATCAATAGTCGGGGTGATGTGTCGCTCTCTTTTGATGGCTGCATTCGGCAATCTCATGTCGACGCAGATCCTCACGGAACCTGGCTGCTTCGGTTTCCGGGCTACGACAATTGGGGAAACCCACGGCGTGGGACCTGACACCTTCTCAATTATGCCCGCCTGCTCCAGCTTTAGTAGCTCTTGCTCTACCAATGGTCGCAGATGAAAGGCCACTCGGCGGTGTCGTAGAGCCACGGGTTGCACAGTCTTGTCAATGTGCAGGTGTATCTCTTTTCCATTGAACTTTCCGATGCCCTCGAAAACCGATGCGAACTCCTGGAGTACCTGCTGGATTGACTCTTGATGGATCCCAAATGCAAATGACACGATGCCCAAATCCTCTGCGGCCCGGCATCCCAGGAGCATGCCTTGTCCATCCTTAGTGACATACACCATGGTACTGACTGATTTGTCTTCATGGGTGACGGTGGTCTTAAATTTCCCGTTCATTTCTAACGGTTTATCCTGTCCATACGCGAAGACTGTGGTTTTAGTGGGCTGTAGAGTGGGAGCTGGGTGCATGGATCTGTATAGAGCTGCTGCCATTATGTTGATGGTGGCTCCTGTGTCCACGACGGCTGTGACGTCCTGGGCTCCCACCTGAATGCGGCATTGGGGCAGACGCCTGCTCCTTCTCGATGCAGCTCCAATCATGTGCACCTTATGGACCACTCTTTCTTCCTCTTCGTCATCGTCCATGTCACTCGACTCGCCACCTCCCTCGGGTATTGTATTAACCGCTTGCGTGGGCTTTCGGTACTGTTTGGAACGACATACCTTTATAAAATGGTTGAATCGGCCGCACCCTGTGCATTTCTTGCCCTTCGCTGGACAATCAGCTGCCTTGTGAGGTGGACCACCGCAGTACCCACAGTATTGTTGTCCCCCTTGGTGGCCACTGTTGGACGGCTTTCTGTTGCGACGGTCCGCCGGTTTCGTCGTGACCACATTTACTGGTTCCGCCTTGATCGGAGACTGCAGGGCTGCTTCCATATGTGCTGCCCTGGCTTTGGATAACTCTTTGGTGCGTCCTAGGGTTAGAATGTCCGCTAACGGCTTACCCGACTCTTATAATATTCTTTCTCGCAGCTTCGCCGAGGCACACCCCTGGATGATCTGCCCTCTGATCTCCTCCGTCTCATCTCTAAATCCACATGTGGATGCCAGGAGCTTGAGCCGGCCGTGGAAAGTGTCGAGCGATTCTTCCTGTAACTGCCTAGCTTGACGAAAGATGAAACGTTCGTAATCTTGATTGGCCATTGGTTCGAAATGGCCCGTGAGCGCATTGATGAGGGTCATGTGAGTCTTGGGCGTTGCCTCTACAAGAGTCTTTGCGATGCGGTGGATGTCCTTCCCTCCTAGGTGGAGCAGCATGGCCCTCTTCTGGTCTTTGTGTACCTTTGTTGCTTCAAAAAATATTATTAGGCGTTCTACCCATTCCTTCCACCTGGACGCCTGGGCAGATGGGGATCCTTCCACTACAAATGGTTCAATGGGGGGAATGGTAGACATGATGACTGTTCCTTCGGGCAGGCGGACGTGGTGCTGTGCCGTGTCACACTGTCCTTCCCCTTGATTCCGAATGTAGGAGGCCGAGGATGTCTCTACCGTCACAGACGCTGCCCCTCCTGCAGATCAATTCCTCTGAATTGCCTGTAGATCAGATCAGGTCAGCTGCCTAGTCACCATGTGCTCCAACCGCTTCTCTCAGCTGGCTGCCACCTTGCAGCACCTTCAAAACGGCATTTATCTAGGTGCCAGCTGATGTGGTTGCCTTCCTGCAGTACCTGCAGTCACCACCGGGGGCAGCGCCACGTGGAGATGCACTGCCTTTTCAATCACTGCTCTCGGCGTGTCCACAGCGCATGCGCGCAGCGCTCCACGCTGCGCGGGCCTTCCCGCTCCGGATCAGTGCTTTCAGGACACCACGGGGGATCCACTCACAGCGCAGTGAACACAGCGCAGAAACGGCCCACCTGATGGAGTAGTGCCGGGTCCTCACCGCGTCGGATGACAGCGGACAGCTGCAGGGGCACGAGCACCGCGGGGCCTCTTCCAACCACGCACGGCCGCCCCCGCTCAGAAACGCGACGGGAACACGCCCGCCCTCATCGCCAGTGTTGTGTTGTGCCGCTGGACTGGACACAACACTCGCCTGCGCAGCTACCGGTAGGTGCTGGGGCCCTTTTGGGAATAAGACGCGGAGCCAGTGTTAATAGATGTAATGGCTACCGCGCACACGTGTCCAGTGACGTCCGTGTCGCGGTAGGCGTTTTTATTACTTAACCATCACGTGACTGGACCGAACCATGTCGTCCAGTCACGACGGGGAAAGACCAGGGGACTCCCCTACGGGAATACATACATGGGGAACCTTCTCAGTCGCCGCGGTTGCGTCACCGCTGCGACATAACAAGAGACAGTGCGGGAGAAAACCAACCGCTGGGATAAAACGGAGCCCTGCGCGGTTACTTAGCGGGTGAAACTCAGGCCGGGGCACGCAGGCGGAGAGAGACCGCGGACTCCCTTAGTCATTGGAAAGATGCCTGTGGCAGCTAAAACACAAGGAGACCCCTCCTCAGGCCTAACGAGAGTGGTCTGGGGGCAGAGAGACCCCCAGGTGAGTGCCACCGGACGAGAGAGATCGCAACTCTGATAGGGGGCGGAGGGGGGCAGGGGCCTTTCTCCCCCCCACCCTTGGATCAAGCGAGACTAAGGGACACGTGAAAAGCAGCAAAAGTGAGGGGAGGAGGTCCCCCCCACCCAGAGGTGAAACTCAAAGCTCAGCAGAGGGGGACAGAAGCATTAAAGATCCACTGACTGTTTCCATAGGTTAAGCCAGATACAAGTGAAACCTTGGAATTTTCCTAGCTTGAAGCGCCTCATAACTCAAGGCGAATTTGGAGGGGTCGGACTGGGGACACAGGCGGAAATCGAGAGAAGACCAGTAACAACACCGTGCACTCCTACTGGAGCAGCCCAGAGAAGCGCCAAGAAAGCAAATATTCTCATCTAGGAATCTGGGTGCGAACAGACAAGCGGAGAAACGAAATGCCACAAAGAGTAAAGTGGTGGAGTCCCAGAGGACACTGCATATACAGCCACGGGGTAGAGAGAGGGGGGGCGCCCGGTGCTCCGAGGTGGTCGAAGTATTTCGCAAGACACACAAGACACTTAACAACAGTGGCAAACCATGGCCAAAGACAAACACCCCAAATCCCAAAGACAGGGGAAAATGGATAAATACACAAAAGTGGTGACTCCGCCGCCCAGGGCGGCAGGAGATTCCGCCTCAGTGCCGGACAATGCAGCACTTTTACAAGCAATACAAGCTTCAAGAGAAGCACTGAAAGGCAGGATAGCTGAAGTACGCACTGATGTGACATTACTACGGCAAGACCTTCGCAATGTAGCTGAAAGAGTGACACAGGCGGAACAACGTATCTCGGACACAGAAGATGTAACACATAACTGGAGGGGAGAAGTTACCAAGTTGATGGCCTCCTTGAAGGAGACAATGTGGAAGATGCAGAAAACCGGGCAAGAAGGAACAACCTGCGTTTTATAGGTTTCCCGGAGGGAATCGAAATGGCAGACATGGGAGTGTTCTTCCTCAAATGGCTCAAAGAGACTCTCGCAACCGCCCCATTTTCCACCTGCTTTGTGATTGAACAGGCGCACAGAATGCCTGCCTCCAGGCCACCAGCGGGGGTGCCGCCCAGACCGGTTATAGCTCGGTTCCTAAATTATCAGGACAGAGACCTAATATTATGCAAGATCGGATGCCTGGGAGAGGTCAGGATACAAAATACGAAAATAATGGTGTTTCCGGACTATTCCAGGGAAGTGCAGAAGCAGAGGAGAACTTTCGACTCCGTAAAAGAAAAATTGAGAAACCTCCGAATTCAGCATATGCTGCTCTTCCCGGCCAAGCTAAAAGTAATATTTCAAGATAAGACTTTCTTATTCCAGACCCCCGAGGAGGCATGGTCGTGGGTAGAGGAGAGGCCTACCAGGGTGCGAAACACAGAACAGAGAGATTCACAGTACCGGGCACCGGAGACGGTGGTAAGGCCTAAAACCATGAGAGAAAAAATCAAACGAAGCCTGGGGCACAGGTCTGATTATAACAAGAAAGGGACAGGAAGGGCTTGCGTAGGTCCAACGTACGTGCCCTGCAATCAGTTAACAAGAAAAAGGGTACTTTGTACCCTTTTTCTTGTTAACTGCCCGCACGGGTCGGATTCCCATGGCAGCACACCCAGAAGGCTTAAAGTGGCTGTGGAGCGAGCAAAGCAAGACCAAGACTCAGAAGAGGACTCAAATCGAAGGTCGAGGGAACGACCCCGCCCAGGAGGTAGACCCAGAAGACAACCCACACCGGACACGCCGAAAATGGAGCACTCAGAGGGGTCAGATAACGATCACCCGTAACTGCAGAAAATTAATCGACTAGAAGAGACGGAGGTGGAAGAAGTAATAGGAGAGACGTTGCAGCCAACGACACCAGATGGAAGCGATGAAGTATGAAGATCCAGGGCATGTTGGATGCTGAAGGGACAGTAAGAGAGCACTCGGTGCCAGTACAGACCTATATAGCCTAGGCTGGGAACAATTTAAGCCCGGGCCGGGAGCATCACGGGCTACCAGCTCCCATTAGTTAGTTAGCTTCACTGTTGGGGAAGGGAGGGTAGGGGGAGACACAGACCTCTCAGGCTAAACCTACGACACAGTTGTCATGTTGCCAAGTTGGGGAAAGTGTGTGGGAAGTGGGAGAGAGTGGGATGGGTGGAGTTGGGGGGAAGGTTCAGAGGGGGGACACAAACCAGGGTAATCAGAACTTCACCAATGGTTCCAACGAGCGCATATATGCACATTGAGATACAGGCAGCACAGCGGGACACTCCATCCTGGGTAGCAATGGCGGAGACAACCACATGGGATATGGCTGAAAAGGGCTACACAGCAATGACTTGGAATGTAAACGGGCTGGGGCACCAGATTAAAAGGGGCCTAGCAGCTAAATATCTTAAAAGACTAAAGCCCAATATAGTGCTGCTCCAGGAGACGCACATTAGAGGGACACGCTGTAATTTTCTGGGAAGAGGCATGTATACTACCCTGGCCCATGCAGGATTTACCTCCGGCTCCCGAGGGGTGTCAATACGCGTCAGGAAGACCATACCGTTTCATGTTTCCAACACTTGGTCCGACCCCAGCGGCACATAGGTGTCGGTACAGGGAATATGGGGACACAGGGAGATTACACTAGTCAGCGTTTATGCCCCCCACGACTACAACGACAGACGCTCGAGAAGGTAGCGGAGGTCCTTCCTGGCAGCGGACTCCCCCCCTACACTTGGTGGGTGGGGATTTCAACGACGTGGTAGACCCTGCCATAGATCGGTCCGGAAAGACGGGGGTGGGAGGGGGAACACAAGACTGGCTGAATTTGCTCTTACCCTGGGGCTACAGGACATTTGGCGTCGGCATCACCCCACTGACCGGGCATACTCATAATTTTCGGGCGCGCAACCAGACTAGATTATTTTTTTGCCCCGGCAGGGGAACTGGACAGTGTGACAGGGGTGGAATACCTAGCGAGAGGGCTGTCAGATCATTCCCCCCTGTCGCTCACGGTAGGTGGAGAGACCCATAGTGGAGCGGGGGGATGGAGGCTAAATGCCTGGGATCTCAGAGACCCAGGGATAGCGAAGGAGGTAAGGGTGGAATCAAAGCTGTACTTCCTAGAGAGCAAAGGATCAGTATCCTCGGCTGTGGTTCTAAGGGAAGCTTTCAAGGCCGTTTTAAGAGACAGAGCCCAAAATGCCATAACATACAAGAATAGAAAAGAGACGCAGGACATAGTGGCACTCAAGAGTAAACTCATGCACTTAGAGCAAAACGTGGGAGGAAGTCCTAGTCAGTACACTCTCCGTCAGATAGAAGTCACCTGTGCGGAATATCAATCGTTGGCACGAAGAGAGACGAAACAACAATATCTCGCCTGGAGACATTGCCTATATGAAACAGGGGATAGGGCAGGGAAGCTATTGGCATGGCTAGGTAGGAAGGAGATGGAATCTAGATGGGTGGGAGCCGTCCGCTGAGACGGGCAGGACCTTACTAAGGCGCAAGACATTGCTAACGCCTTCGCGGACTACTATGCTGACTTGTATACAGAAAGGAAGAAGGTGGGAGACACACCGATCCGGGAGTATCTGGGGGAAATAGACCTCCCGGCTCTGTCCCTGGAAAACCGGAAAGCCCTGGAAGAAGAGATTACGCTCGAGGAGGTGACTGAGGCTATACATAAACAAAAATCATGGAAAAACCCAGGGCCAAATGGTCTGCCCGCAGAGCTCTTCAAGGCAAACTCCGCATTGTTGGGACCACACCTACTAGATATGTTTCGGGCGGCACGGGAAGAGGGCATTCTACCACCTGATTTGCGGAGAGCAACAGTAGTGGTTATTTACAAGCCTGGAAAGCTGGTAACAGATTGTGGGTCATATCGACCTATCTCTCTCCTTAATGTGGAGGTAAAGGTATTAGCTTCTATCCTAGCAAACAGATTGGCCTTGGTGGTCACCTCCCTTATACATGCCGACCAATTGGGATTTATGCCAGGGAGAGTGACAAGGTTCAATCTAAGACGTCTAGCAAACTGGGTGAGTACGATCCAAGATAGAACAGAATCTCATATGCTGCTCTCATTGGATGCAGAAAAGACCTTTGATGCCGTCCACTGGCCTTTCATGTGGCAGACATTGAGGAGGTTTGGTTTTGGCCCCCAATTCACGGGGTGGATCGAGCTGCTTTACAGGGCACCGATGGCGAAGGTGCGGGTGAATGGGGCAATTTCAGAGGAGTTTGCAATAGAAAAAGGCACTAGGAAGGGGTGCCCACTTTCCCCGATGCTCTTTGTAATGACCCTGGAACCGCTAGCCTGCCTCATAAGAGCACACCCAAAGGTGAAGGGGTTCACGGCGGGCGAAAGGGAGGAGCGCATTTCGCTTTACGCGGACAATGTCCTTCTGTATGTCACCGAGCCCTTATCCACAATTCCGACCCTTTTTCAAGAGTTAGGGGCACTTGTAGAACACGCAGGCTACAAAATTAACTGGAGTAAATCAATTCTCTATCCTGTGGGAGGACCCCCCCGAACTACAAGATTTTTCCAGGGAATTGCAAGTAACCAAGGAAGGGTTTAAATATCTAGGGATGTATATATCTACGGACATCCCGCGCAGCCTCACATCTAACATCCGTAGGGTTGTGACAGAATTCCACGCTGATGTGGAAAGGTGGAGAAGATTGCCCCTCACATTACTAGGAAGAGCGGCAATGTTCAAGATGATTACGCTCCCTAAATTTCTGTACATCTTGCAAACCACGTATCACAAGATCCTGGAGGATATTTTCAGGGCAATAGACAGTGAGGTACGCACGTTCCTGTGGGACGGGGGGACAACCACGGATTGCATTACGCACGCTGCAGTGTAATCAGTACAACGGTGGGATATCCCTCCGGACATCAGATCTTACTACAGGGCAGCGCATCTGATAGCAGTAAATGAGTGGGGACACCTGCTGAGATCACACCAGACTTATGCGCTGGAACAAAACCAATTTGAAGTACATTCTCACTTGCACTACATATACGGGGGGAGAGGGGTCAAACATTTGCTGCCGGCGACTCAGAGGGCATTGGATGCTTGGAAGGGCGCTGAGAAACAAATGGGCTGGCATAAGACAGTAACGAGGCAGACCCCACTATGGGAAGGAATGCGTCTTCCGGAAATAGGGAAACTGAAAGGGTTCAAAGATTGGGACTTGATAGGAATCTCCGCAATTGGGGACCTAATAAAGGGAGGCTCATTGATCTCGTTTGAGGCCCTGCAGCAAGAATTCCAGATGGGGGACAGACAAAGGTATAAATATCTGCAAATGAAACACGCGTGGGCCGCAGAGGGAATAGAAGTGGAAGACATCCCTGAGTTTGCGCCACTAGAGGGCAGAGTCCTGCAAGGGAAGATACTAGAGAAGGCCTTATCCTGGATCTACAAGACTCTCATTAATAATATCCCGGATAACCTGGTGGCCCTGAGGGGGAAATGGGAGGCTACCTTGGGGGACCTGGAGGGCATAGATTGGGAGGCGGCACTTATGCACCCAAGGGAGGTGGCAATCAAATTGAGGTTGCGTTTAATTCAACTTAAAATCCTACATAGAACATATGTAACTAGGTCCGTCTTCACAAAATGGGAAGGGCAGACTCTCCCGGGTGCCTCCGTTGCAAGACAGAAAGAGGCACGTTCATACACACCTTGTGGGACTGCATGCACAAACAAAGATACTGGCCCAAAATAATGAGGGAGCTAAGTGGGATACTGGGGATTCAGTTACCGAAGGATGCTAAATATGCGCTGCTGGGTATACCTTCTCACATAGACCTGCCCAGGCAAAGCCTTACCCTGTGTAATCTAGGTATGGTAGTGGCAAAAAGAGATATAGCCAAAAAATGGGGGGCGTCGGAGGTCCCGACCTTGAGAGAGTGGAAAACCGGGATGGACATGTACATGGGGGGCGGAGCAAGTGACATATAAAATGAGAGGTTGCCCACGGAAATTCTTTAAGATCTGGCGTCCTTGGTTTAGGTATTATGGGCTCGAGCTTAGTGACACACAGGGGGAGACGCAGAACAGAATAGCGCCCCGGCAAAAGGAAGGCCTTAATGAACAGTCACTAGTGGGGAGGATAGAGGAAGACCCCAGTGGAAATCAATTGCCATGCCTAAAGCTGTAATATATCAATGCTGCTGGAAATGCGAATTGTCTGTAACCAAAGGAGAAATGTGTATTGCCTGATGTTCATACATGTATCAAACGTGAAATCGATGTATTTTGCCATCTATGTTAAAATATCAATAAAAATATTTATAAAACAAAAAAATAGTTTGCACTTTTTCCACCCTGGAGTACCCCCAAATACTTGCCTCAAAGGTAGCAACTGACACAGCTTTGGCACTATACAAAGCGCAGATTGCTTTCAAGGGGTGGAAGACAAGTCTGGCGGCAGAGCTAGATACTGCCCCAAAATTACCAAGCAAGTGCTGTGATTTGATTGTGACCTGCGAAATCCAGCTATCCTTGTTATCAAACAGAACACCAAGGTAGCTAAAAGTAGGGACAACCAGGACACTGACCTTGGTAATACTAATAGTCTACTTTTTCTGACATTTTTTCCCAATAATCATAACAAACGTTTTCTGAATATGTGCTACAATATCTAGGCTTCCCATAAATTGAATAAGTGTATTTGGGAGAGACTGCAATGCATATCGGTACGGGCCATAAGAACGGCGTCATCCACATACACTAATACAGGAATTAATCTCTTGTCAATCTTGGGTATGTCCCGAGGCGGGTCGAGCAGGGCCTTCTGCAGACCATTTATGTTGAGTGAGAAGAGAAAAGGAGCCAAAACACACCCTTGCCTAAACCCATGCCTGACTGCACATACAATTCAATTTCTTACACATATGACCCCCAAAATATTACAGAAAACGTACCCCTCCGTAACATCCACTTGCGCTAGGTGTAGAATCAGGAAGGAGGCCTTCTATCATACGATCTGGGCATGCCCAGTGAATGTTAGATATGCTGAGAAAATAATGGGCATACTGGAACAGTTAGTTGCTGGGTAGAATTAGATTATTTGAACTAATGTCTCAGTTCGGGAAGATGAAAAAATTTGGAAACACGTTCCTTGATTTATCACTGGTGGTTGCTGAAACGTGCATGAGGCAGGCCTGAAATTGTATAGCACTTAGTGTGTGCGTGCACAACCTGATGTTAAATCTTGTTTGATAAATACGGTGTCACTTGCCTCCTGGGTTTCACTCCCTGAATTTGAGTGAATTTATAAATAACCTAATAGCACCCCCACGTCGTGGGGTGTGTCCCCAGGGCTCTAGTGATAATCTCTCAATGAAGAGGATAATACATTTCTCCTGAATTTTTTCATCAAATAACGACAGTTCACTTCATTATGATCATCGATGTTTATATTTTGTAGTTACATTTTAATGAACAGTTATTTCACTGTTGTATTCCATTTTGTAATCCTTTACTGGTCCCAATGCATTTCGGCCGTCCTGGCCTTCGTCAGGGGACACTCTATAAAGTAATAGTGTAAATCAATTGTTCACTAATACATGAATAATAAATGCTAAGTATGCTCATTGTTATATTCATTATGTAAGTCAAGAACGCTATAAGTTATCGAAGTGGTGGTTTGTTTAAAACGAAAAGTGTATAAAGAAAAGATGACTCGTGGGTGATTTGTTTTAAGAAAACCTTAGAAATAGTTTAGTATGAGCTTGCCAGGCGGGTGTTGATAAAATGTGTTCCTCCTCAAATTTGTTCATAAAGATATTAGCGTATGCAGGGGCGGCACAATTGCCCATCGATGTTCCGGTCTTTTGGAGATACCATTCATCTTGCCATTTAAAATAGCTGTGCATGAGGGTGAAATGTAGTAGTTCCATCAAAAATATTTTAAAATCTTCATCGTGTTCTGTGTGTAGTAAGGCTTGTTCGATGGCTTCTAGCCCCAGTTGATGTGGTATTGAGGTGTATAGAGACTTCACGTCTATTGTACACATTACAATGTTTTCATCCTCAGAGATCTCAATTTGATTAATCTTATTGAGAAAGTCTGTTGTATCTTTTATAAAAGTTTTCATTGATAGTACAGATGGTTGCAGATATCGATCCAATAGTTTCCCTAGTGGTTCATGTAGACTTCCCTTTGTAGCTACGATTGGACGAAAGGGAGGGTTAATCGGGTCCTTATGATTTTTGGCACCATATATATGATGGGGCTCTTGGGATTTGTCAGCATCAAATATCTTTTCGTTTTTTCATTTATTATTCAGTTTTCAAAAGCTTTTTGCACTATGGTTTGTAAAACTCCTGAGAATTGTTCTGTAGGATTCATGTGTAACTTCATATAGGTGTTTTGATCCGCTAGATGACTGTCAACTTGATTATGGTAATAGGTGGTGTTTAATATTACCAAGGCTCCTCCTTTATCAGCTTTCTGGCATATTATATTAGGGTTTTGAGCAATTGATTTTAGTATCCCATGTTCTTTTTGACTCAAGTTGTTGCATTTAGGTGTTTTCTTGAAATGTATTTTTGTCAGATCTTGGTTCACTAATAGTTCAAACATGTCTAAACTTTTGTGGCTAACAGGAGCCATAAAGGTACTCCTGATTTTTAGTCCTTTGAGTTGGTCTTCAATCCTGTTGACATTGTCTGTTACTACATTTTCAAAAAAATTACGTAATCTCAGTTTCCTCATGAGTTTGTAAAAGCTAATTTCTAGTTCCAGGATGTTTGTATGGCTTGTAGGTACGAATGATGTCCCCTTTTGTAATGTATGTAGCTCAATTTCAGAAAAATGATAGTCAGATATATTTATCACTAGGTTATCTGTTGACCCCCTTTCTTGGTCTTGGATTTCTTGGCTGTAACTGTACGCGTCTGAGGGTGTTCTTTTTGTTTTTCTCTCTCTTTTTCTGTTGCTCCTCCTGGGTTGTCTCTGTCGGCGGGGCCTGCTTCTAAAAAAGAACTTCTTGTAGTTATTATGGGTTGAGAGATGGTTGCTCCTGATGTTGATGGTTCTGATGTCGGTGGTGTTGATTTAAATCTCAATCGATTAGATGTGTCGCTATCGGATGATGAGGTATCTGTGTGTTGAGATTGAGGTTTGTTTTGCCTTCGTCTTGCGTATATTTCTGCCCAGGAGTAAACTTCTCCTAACTTATAGTCTATAGTGTCCCTACGGAATTTGCGTATTTTTCGTTCATTTATTTCTTGAGTGTGTTTCAACAGTTGTTCATTGATATCTTCTAATACCTTTGTCCAATCCTCTGACGACATAGATTCACTGAGTTCCGCTTTTATGGTTGATATTTCTTTTGTGAGTTCCTCTAAGATGTTCGATAATTCTTCTATTATTAAGAGAATCATGTCTAATGAACATTTATTGAGTATAGCAAACCACCGGTCTTTGAACCTTTGTTCGTTTTTGCACAATGATGTTTTGAGCGGTATTCTCAATCCTCGCGGGATGCGTTGTACCTTGTGGTATCTTATCATAGTGCTTGCATGAAGTCTCTGATTAATCTCCTTTTTGATAAGTAAATGAGTTTACGAATGTTTTGTTCTTTGGTACGCTTAGAAGTAAATTCAGTGATTTCCTCATGTATTAGTGAATATATTCTTGATACATCTTCATTTATAAAGGCAAAAGTCTCTGCTCGTTGCTCAGTAAGGTTTGAGATGTTTTCATATTCCATCTTGTTTAATTAGGTGTGCTCCGTACTGGGTTCAGATGAGGGTAATGTATAGCACTTAGTGTGTGCGTGCACAACCTGATGGTAAATCTTGTTTGGTAAATACGGTGTCACGTGCCTCCTGGGTTTCACTCCCTGAACTTGAGTGAATTTATAAATAACCTAATAGCACCCCCACGTCGTGGGGTGTGTCCCCAGGGCTCTAGTGATAATCTCTCAAGGAAGAGGATAATAAATTTCTCCTGAATTTTTTCATCAAATAATGACAGTTCACTTCATTATGATCATCGATGTTTATATTTTGTAGTTACATTTTAATGAACAGTTAATTCACTGTTGTATTCCATTTTGTAATCCTTTACTGGTCCCAATGCATTTCGGCCGTCCTGGCCTTCGTCAGGGGACACTCTATAAAGTAATAATGTAAATCAATTGTTCACTAATACATGAATAATAATGCTAAGTATGCTCATTGTTATATTCATTATGTATGTCAAGAACGCTATAAGTTATCGAAGTGGTGATTTGTTTAAAACGAAAAGTGTATAAAGAAAAGATGACTCGTGGGTGATTTGTTTTAAGAAAAAAGTGCATATTAATTAAAGTTTTCCATTGTGTGCTTAAATATAACAGTTTAGTGATTGTGAATCTCAACGCAAAAGTAACTATGTATTTATATGTTTACTAAAAGAGACGTGTATTAGTTGAAGTGCTTTCGGTACGCGATAGTGTCTAACGACGCGGTGTTTATAAAAAAGTGAGGTAACTCAAAGCAGTACGTGTAGGATTTAATTTAGCCGAGTGCACGATTTGCGCATGCTAACACAAAGTGAGTCTGTTTTCCACTAAGTTAGGCATTAGAACCAGTCTGATTTCTATGTCTACCACAGCCCGTAACGTCACGTCACACATTAAGTGAGCTCGTTTTTTACCCGTACGGTACTAACACATCACATTTATCAGAAGACTCAGCGCTTCCGCGCACCGGAGATCGACGTACTTTTATATCATTTCACAAGTAAGTGTGCGGGCTTGCCAACTGAAGCACCGCTCACTCTTCATAGATTCCAACCGGTTTTTGTTTTTATTTTAGTCACAGCACTCGGCTAAATTAAATCCTACACGTACTGCTTTGAGTTACCTCACTTTTTTATAAACACCGCGTCGTTAGACACTATCGCGTACCGAAAGCACTTCAACTAATACACGTCTCTTTTAGTAAACATATAAATACATAGTTACTTTTGCGTTGAGATTCACAATCACTAAACGGTTATATTTAAGCACACAATGGAAAACTTTAATTAATATGCACTTTTTTCTTAAAACAAATCACCCACGAGTCATCTTTTCTTTATACACTTTTCGTTTGAAACAAACCACCACTTCGATAACTTATAACGTTCTTGACTTACATAATGAATATAACAATGAGCATACTTAGCATTTATTATTCATGTATTAGTGAACAATTGATTTACATTATTACTTTATAGAGTGTCCCCTGACGAAGGCCAGGACGGCCAAAATGCATTGGGACCAGTAAAGGATTACAAAATGGAATACAACAGTGAATTAACTGTTCATTAAAATGTAATTACAAAATATAAACATCGATGATCATAATGAAGTGAACTGTCGTTATTTGATGAAAAAATTCAGGAGAAATTTATTAACCTCTTCATTGAGAGATTATCACTAGAGCCCTGGGGATACACCCCACGACGTGGGGGTGCTAGCAGGCCTGAAATTCCCTAAAAGACCTCTAACTTAAGCAATGTGTTGGTTGAGGTATATATTGGTCGGGCACAGATGGGGAGGGGTAGCAAAGACATTGTACTTGCAAGGGAGGTGGCGTTCAAAAATGCCACAAGGGTTGATGAACCACACTGAACGTTATAGAACGTAAGCTAGGTAACTGTGTTGCTACAATTTCTGCAGTTGCGACCTTAGAACATTCCATCTACTTTTAATACACAGTTGTATGCTAAGCCTAACCCACCTATGTACCTCTTCCATGGGTTCAACTCGTTCTACAATGTCAAACTGTGACGCCAGCAGCTAATAAGTAACTTAAATGCTGACACCAGTGGTGGCCGCCATAAACAAAAGGGTGGTGGCGTGGGTGGAGTGAACACGGAAGGGGTCGCGTGGGAGGGAAGGAGAGGTTAGATATATTGTATTTAATTAAAAAAAACTTACCTTTAGCCTCCGGCCCCCTCCAGCGTCGCATCCCAACGCCTCTCCTCTTCCTGCCTGGTCCCAGCAGCCCTCGGGACAGACTCCCATCAAATCCCTGTGCTGCAGAGCAGCGTGGCAATTGACCTGAGCGGGCTAAAAAGACGCTCCACTCAGGCCAGGGAGTCTGTGGGGTTTCTCCAGCCTGGCTGCTCAATGCAGCTGGGCTGGAAAAAACCTAAGTGCGCATGTGTGTTTTAGTCGGCCTGAGACGGCCGGCCAAACACACATGAGCACTTAGGGAGTGGAGTGCCCGTAGCACTCCTCCTCCCCCCTCCCATGCCTTGGCCCCACCCCTCCTTACAGCGCAGGCTCCGAGCCAGCAAATGCAAAATAAAACGATGCAAGAACATCGTTTTATTTTTTATTTGATGGCTCTGAGCCAGGCACTGGGGCATGCTCCTCCGCCATTGCGGAGGAGCCGCCACTGGCTGACACAACCCACCAATGTTATGTTTCTAGAATTTTATAACTAACACTGCATGTTGATGCAGAGCCTGTTGGAATTCAAATATTCTGTTTTGTTTTTTTCATAACTCTTTTTTATTGAGTCAACAGATACAGTAATTACAAAATTGTCATAGCATACAATGATCCATATATTGATTACTGAACAGGTGACTAATATATTATTGATGAAGAACAAAAGATCGAACCATTCGGGCCCATAAATGTCAGCCCTGAACATTTCTAAACACTGTGTCATATACTGTAAAAGTATATCCCGGTCATGCCCACCCAGCCCATCCCCCCGCATTAACTCTAGCTGTATGTCCTTACTGCCCTGTGTTACGTCTCTATACATTGTCGATATCGGCAGGGTGTGGCGGGGGCGCTTCCAGTAAGAGGCCCCTATAGTCCGCCCAATGTTTCCATATTTTAAAGTGCTTCTGAGGGCACCCTCACGCTTTAAAAATAGGTTGTTCCAGCCCCATACACCAGTCCATACCCGCCCTCCAGGCACTCAATTTGGGTGGGGATGTATCCTTCCATGCTTTTGCAATATCCCTCTTCGCTAGGGTAAGACCCAAGAACAATAAGTGTCTTTTATAGATGTTGCCTCCAATTTCATCCGTAATATGTAGAAGGGCTAGCTTAGGCGAGCGGGGTATATCCCAACCCAACACCTCAGACAAGCAACTGATAACCCCCCTCCAAAACCGACCCAGTGAATCACAACTCCAGACAGTATGTAGTAGGGTACCCTCCTCGCCATCACATCTTAAGCACCTGGGGGAGTCGATCAGGCCCACCCTCCATAACCGGTATCTAGTGAAATAGGTGCGGTGGAGATATCTGAATTGAATAAGCCTAAGACGGGAAGCAATTGCTGCGTATCTCGGGGACTCCAGGGCTTCCCTCCAGTCGTCACCGTCCAGGGGGCCCAAGTCCATCTTCCATTTCTCCTGGAGGGGGTCAAGTGTTGTGGAGAGGTTTGTCACCAGCGTTTGGTAGATCTTTGCGGTTTTATGATCTCCCAAATCCCCCATGAAGACTTTAGCCTCGATAGGGTTAAATGCGGGAAGGGTATCTAGGTGAGCAATGTATGGGGATAGGGCATGTCTCAGCTGCAGATATTTGTAGAAATGAGCGTGTGGCATGTCGTATTCCTGTCTGAGGTCCTGGAAAGGTTTCATTGTGACACCATGCATAACGTCTCCCAGGGTGGATATACCTATAGCATCCCATTGTTTGAATCCTACCAGCACGGTTACCTGTGGCATAAGGCCACTCTGCAGAGGGGGGTCTCCCCCGTCAATCGCCGCCGTCAGTCCACACACCAAAGACAACTCGAGTCGCAGGCGGCAGCTTGCGCTGCTCTCTCTGCATGTAGAGTATCCGGTGTGGCATCATGTCCCCCATCAACCATTTCTCCACCAGATATGCCGGATCATTGCTATTACCATACCACCAGTCGTTTAAAACTAGAAGGTGGGAGGCTGCATGATATGATTGGATATCGGGGGTCGCGATACCCCCGCAGTAGGTTGATTGAAAGCACGTCTTAAGTGTCACCCTAGCAGCCCTGCCATGCCACAAGAAGCGGCTGAGCCTGGAGTTCAGCTGTCGAAACCAGGAGGGCACTACCTGGAAAGGGTGGTTCTGTAGTTGGTAAAGGAGCCGAGGAAGGGATACCATTTTAAAAATGGCTGATCTGCCCAGTATGGAGAGGGGCATACGCGACCACAACTCCATCTCAGCCTGGGTGCGCGTCCAAACGGGGCAATGTTCTTTTCCCATGAGACCGATTGAGTGTCAGAGATGTACACCCCAAGGTACTTCAAGCCCGTGGTAGCCACCGTCACCTTCGTCGTCCAAGTGCCCATATCCGGGCCCTTGCGTATCGGCCACAGTATAGATTTCTTGGTATTCATATACAAGCCAGTATGCTGGCAGAAAATCTGCATTATGTGGAGAATGCGCGGTCCCGTCCGATGCGGCTCCATAAGAAAAAATAGGACATCGTCGGCGTAGAGAGCTATCCGATCTGTGAACCCCCGGGCCATTCAAAGCCCTTAACCTGGGCGTCGATACGAACCCAAGCGGCTAGCGGTTCCATGGCCAAGGCAAATAAATATGGGGAGAGGGGGCATCCTTGACGGGTACCGCGCCCGATAGGGAAAGGGGCAGATACTGCCCCAGCCACTCGGACAGACGCCGAGAGGTCTGTATAGAGGAGTTTAATATAAGACAGAAGGCGGGGGCCACAGTTTAAGCGTTGCAGGAGGGCAAACAGATACGCCCATCCCAGCGAATCGAATGCTCTGTCAATATCCGCTAAGAGCAGGGCCGCCGGGCCCTCCAGGCGATCAATGGCCGCAATCGCATTGTGCACCCGTCGGATATTGTGACGGGTAGCCCGTTGGGGCATAAAGCCGACCTGGTCCGAGTGAACCAGATCTGGCATATGCGGGAGAATACGGTTGGCCAGTGCTTTGGCCAACAGTTTTGACTCGATATTTAACAAAGAAATAGGACGATACGAGGAGTGTTGGTCTGGGGGTCGGCCCGGCTTGGGGAAGACTGCAATTTCAGCATGACGCCAATCCGGAGGGAGCCTCCCGTCGTCAAGGGCTGCATGTATTGCTCCCAAGTAGTGAGGGAGAAATTGAGTCTGAAATGATTTAAAGAATTCACAAGGGAAGCCGTTTGGGCCCGGTGCCTTCCCAGTGCGTAAGTCGACCAACGCCGCACTCAACTCGTCCACAGTCAGCGGGGCATCCAAATCCCCCCTCACAGCGTCGGATATGGCCTTGGGGGACAAGTCGTCGAGGTATTGCCTAACCAAGGGTTCCGGGAGAGCGTCTCTGGGCGCATAGAGCTCCGCATAGTATGCTGCAAAACTAGCAGCAATTTGCGTTGGGTCCGTAAGTGTCCGTCCATCCCCGTCGAGAATCCCCGGTATGCTAACTGGACGGAGAGCGCGCTGGCACAAGCGGTGGAGAAGAGAGCTGGATTTGTCGCCCCATTGATAAATCCTACTGCGGGACGCCAGCCAAGCCTGTCTGGCCTCGTCGCGCAGCGTTTCAGCATAGGTTTGTTGAAGCAGAAGTAGTTGGCGGCGGCTGGGCCCACCGTGTTCGCCTCTACAGGTATGTTCTAATTGCACGATCTGGGCCTCAGTCTGGAGCAGGGCCGCCCTGTGCCTCTTTCTTTGAGCTGCACAATATGCAATATCCACCCCCCTGATGGTGGGCTTCATAGCCTCCCAGAGCGTAGCCGGAGAGTCCACAGTACCCGAGTTCTCAGCAAAATATGTCGTGAGAGCCTGGTGTAGGTGTGACCTGTATTGTGGGTCCTCGAGATGCAACGGCGACAGGCGCCATCGGAAAGGAGGACACGCCACCTCTAAGTGCAGTGTTATGGCCACTGGAGAGTGGGCAGCTAGACCTCTAGGTAGGATATCGGCAGCTGCAATTCGGAAGTAGTAGGAGTGTGGTATGAATGTATAATCGAGTCTAGAGTAGGAGTCATGGACGGCCGAATAGTATGTGGAGCCATATGTGCCTGGATGCAGGTGCCTCCATGTGTCCAACCACCCCATATCCCCCACTAGTGTATGTAGACACGTTGACCTAGGGACCTTGGGCGCCGTGTGTGACCTCCACCTGTCCTGCGCCACATTTGCCACATCGTTCCAGTCTCCCCCTATGATGGAGAGGCCTATAGGCATATCTAATAGTAATGTCGTCATTCGCTCTACCAGCGAGGCTGAGAGTGGAGGGGGTGCATAGACGCTGCCCAAGAGAGTGGCCTCCCTGTGTACGGTCCCCGACACAAAAATATATCGACCCTGAGGGTCTGTCCACGTTTTAGAGTGAACAAAGGGAACTCCGCGGTGTATAAGAATGGCTACCCCCCTGGAGCCCCTAGTGAAACCGGCGTGGTAAACCTGTATATAGCCAAAGCGAGCAAGGCACAACGCCTTGGTGCCCATAAGGTGGGTCTCAGGCAGAGGGAGGACATCGGCCGAGGCACGCTTGGCCTGCCATAGGACCGCACCCCGTTTGATCTTGTTTAGCGCCCCCCGTATATTCCAACTAACCACCCGGAGCCTACCTGCTGTGTCCGTTGCAGGGCAAGACATCTACTCACAGTGGAGAATTTCGGGCTGGCGCGGGGCATATAGACCACAAGAAGAAGCAAGTAAGGCACAGTGTAAGCAACAACATCAAACAAACCCAACCCCTCCCACCCCACCCAATACCTCATAACAGCTGAAGCATCTGTCGCGGTATGTGCCGCACCGCTGCCCCAACGGGAGCAGGGCACAGTCCCATACCAAGAAGTCCCGAAAGAACTGTCCCCAAACATACAATAAGTTCTCAGATACTGAGAGAGAAGTTGTGGGCTCAAGATAAGGCAAGAGTCATCCAACCTGCAACCATTACGATGAACCATTACGATGAAAGTTCTCCAGCATACAGTCATGTTGGTGACGGGGTTCGCCGAGTCTCTGCTATTCTTGATTCAGAGGTGCTTCGCGATTTGGAACGGCGTCGCGATTGCGATCTGCGAATGGGTTTCGTCCTGGGCTTGACCGGCTGCCGCGCGGTTTCTCCGGACGATGATTCGGAGTCAAATCGCGTGGAGTATGTGGCTTGTGGCTCTGTTTCTCGCCGTCCAGGCGAAGACCTCCTCCGGAGTATCGAAAAAATGTGTGCGTGACTTGTAAATGACTCTCAACCTCGCCGGGAAAAGCAAAGCATACTGGATCTTTAGGTCCCCCAATTTGGCATTAGCAGCTGTAAAAGACTGGCGTCGCTGCTGCACCAGGCGCATGTAGTCCAGAAAGATTAGGATATGATGGGACTCGAAGTGAAGTTTGCCAGCCGATCTGCCCTGTGCCAGGACCGCGTCGCAATCATGAAAGTTCAAAAGTCTCGCAATGACGGGCCGCGGGCGGGCCCCGGGCGGTGGTTTTTGCATCAGGGCACGATGCGCCCGCTCAATAATGAAGCACTGCAACAAGGCTGTCTGGGGGATCCAGCTTGCGATCCATTCCGTAAGGAACTGTTCCATATTGTTGCCTTCGCAGCCCTCCGGAAAACCTACAAATCGAAGGTTGTTTCTTCTTGCCCTGCCCTCGGCATCCTCCGCTCTTATCGCCAGCCCCTTCGTAATGGATTCCAGCGAAGTCACTCGTGTCTGGAGAGAAGCAGTTGTATCCTCCACGGTGGAAATACGTGTTTCGGCCTCAGTAATCCTGTCCACCGCTTTGCGTAGGTCCTGACGGATAAGGGCAACATCTGAACCCACCTCTCCAATCTTGGCCTCAAGTGCCTCGCGGGACTGGGTTATCGCCGCCAGCAGGGCCGCGTTGTCTGGCTCGACATCTCCGGAGTGTGCGTCCCAGGGCCCGCGTAGCGATCCAGGGTACTTTGCTTTGATACTTTGTCCCTGGTCATTGTAGTGCCGGTGGGTGGGTGTTGGCCCGACGATTCAGAGTATGGTGCCACTGAGTATGCTAGGCCACGAGCCCCCAGCCCCGGCAGATGCGCGACAGGCCGTCCGATCCCTCGTTCTGTGTCCGTTAGGTGGGAAGACCGGCCCAGAGGCAATCTGCACCCAAGCCGCACCAGGCCTAGCCCGGCCGCTTCCGTGCACAGGTGCCCCCGCGCCCCCCCTAACGGGTGTCACCCATCCGCCCAATCTTCGCGTAGGTCCCAAGTGGAGTGTCCGCCACTGCGTCCTAGGGAATGTTGCGCTGACCCTTTCGCACGAGGGCCCCTCAGCAGTGCCACCGGAGATCCTCAGCCCAGTAGGTGGACACTCTCATCAGCACAGTCCCGGATCTCCTACAAAAAGGGGGGGGGAGCCCACCCGCGGAACTCCACCGCAGTCACAACCAGCAATGCAGCTACACCCCCCCACCGCACAATGCCTGCACAAAGGGTCCAATGGTAAGCATTTATGGGGGGAAGAGGGAGCTCCCACCTCTGTCGCCGCTTCGAGCAGGCGCCAGCTGCACCCCCTTGCAACAGATAGCTCCGGGGAGCCTGGCGCACTCACCACCACATTGTCAGGAGTATGCACCAACATCAGCCATCAATCGGCCTCCGCATCAGGACCTCTGCCCCCGTCCTGTGGGGTCTGTACAGGGATCAGCGCTCCACGATGCAGCCAGCCGGGCCCAAGATCACCAATACAAATGGGGGACCCAGCGTTGGTCGAGGCTAGGTCCCCGTGGCACAGCTTCACCGCCGCTGGCCGCAGCGCGCTTCCAGCGCTTCCCAAAATGGCCGCCCGGACGAGGGGTCGCAGAAGGCCCTATCCTGGGATATCCCGATCGCGGGACACCACCGGCGACAGTCTGGCCAACCACCGCAGCAGAGACACCACCACGGGGCGCCTGGGATCCCCATGCCACTCACCGCAATCCCCAGAGGCGGCGGGCGGGTCCCGGCGTCAGCGTGTATCGGAGCCACGGCGGCCCCGCAGCGGGCGACGCTAGGATGCCGATCCCCCGGTCTCCGGCCGCGATCGCCGCAGCACCGACCTCCTGCCGCATCTCAGCTGATCCGGTAGGCAGTGAGAGAGCTGGAGCTGGCAATTCGATGTGTGGATGACCAGGATTATAGGAGGATATTGTTTGAGCCCGCGGAGCTCTTCTACGATGCGGCCGCCATGTCGGACCTCTTGGCCACGCCAAAAAATATTCTGTTTTAACCCCAAAGACCCTTTTCTTGATTATTACGTTTTTTATGTACACCACTGATGTTCCGGTATCTACTCATGCATATTACAAATGTTTTGCTTGGTGATACTAACATGAGTGTCCAACATATGTCCAGTAAGGCTAGATATCTGCCAAATTTCCAGAATAAGCACATAAGGTTGAAATAGAATTGAAATTACATCTATATAGTGCTTAGTGCCCCTGATGAGATGTTGAAGTACTGTACTGCAAGTAGCACGCTACCTCTTAGTCCAAAGTTAGTGGTCAATCCATTGGTTATCAGGATTAACCATTCCATGCATTTACTCCAGTTTCCTTGTTATACATTGATGACTTAGGTGTAGTTGATGCATGCAATCATTTTACACTATACAAACTACTCATATAAGCATGTTATGTAAACGCCCACTAACTTAATATATAACAATGCAGTTGATAAACATTTTGCAGCAATCATATTCAGCTAATTCAGTGCACCGTTTATATGACCCTCATCACCTGACTCCAAGTGCATGGCAAAGTGCTGCCACCTGCCGCACCCCCAGGAGACCAGCAGGCCCCACAGACCTGACACCACAGTCTGTAGAATGGATGTGTCTTATGGTCACATCATGACTCTCCAGACTTCAACTTACCTCGTAGTGTACCACACCGGGCCCTAAGCAGTAACATTCAGCAAATCTAAGTTAATTTATTTATGATTGTCCTGAAAATCTGGCCCCTTTTGGCCAGTGTTGGGTATGCCTGCACTAAAACTTGCAAGTTCCTCAGGACTTATGTCAGCCTTTCAACACACTGGGGACGGTCAACACAGAGGCTGAGTTTACCTGGTCGGAATTGAGGCTGAATGTCAAAGGCAGCTGTACAGACGCTGCAGGGGCATGCATTGTGCATCAGCATTTCCAGCTATTTAAACTGCACGCTTAATTGATCTCGATGTCCCTTAAGTAAGCATAGTCTGCATAGCATCACTGTAAATACATAATTAATGCTAGTATAAAGTTTAATTGATGCAAATGGTTGATGTTCTCGTATCTCCTCCAGTAATACATTTAAAAATAGTGTAAGCAAGGTAAACGTTTTAAGACAGAACAGAGGTATATTGATTGACATTTGTGATACCATCCTGTACGTAAGATTATATTATGTCACAGTGTATTTGGAATAGAAGTGTGTGTGCAATGCAGCACAGAGATAGATATGAAAGTGTCTATAGGAAGTGAAGGGTGCATTTCATTCTGCAAGTAACATGGTATCACAAGACATCTAGCTTTAGTGTTTCAAACGTGTCGACAGCTGAAGAAACCTACTCTGTGGTATACGTATTTGAAGGTATGATCTTCACCCTGAGGATCTGATTCGTGCCACATTTTCTGGAAATCCTAATATGGTAAATTTGCTTAAGAGGATCTAAATTGAACTTATTCACATAAACAGTGATTATCCAGCAAACTGTTATACCTGCTGCTCAGCCAGTGTGACTGGGTTTGTGGTATGTTGGTGTGGTGATGCTGTGGAATGTTGGATGAGTGTGGTGTCAGTTGGAGGATGGGCTGAGCAGCAGGATGGCGCTCCTGGTAGGTCTCTTCATCTTAACATCTTACTTAATCTACCTTGGAACTGGACGTCTTTTGTCATTACAACATATTTTGGCGACGATTTTAAAAGGAACCAAAGAGGAATCTACGCGTGTGATCTGAGAGAGAGAAACTATGGATCCTAACCTACAAGAAACTAACCTGAGGAAACTATTGGAAAAAGAAACCTAAAGTAGAGAGAAAGACAGTATGCCCTTCAGCCCCACCGGTGTCCTGCTCCACCGTACAGCCTACCAGCCAGGGCGTACTTTAATTGAACAGCTTGTTGTTGTAACATCCATCAGGTCTCAGGGACGGGAATTCCATGTGGCCCTGGGGGACTCTGTGTTACAATTGGAAAAAAGGAGAATCGGCACTGCTGATGAGCTGCGTGTTTCGTTGCCTCATGACTTCACCACTTTCACTGGTCAAATGGATGGTTTGAAAGTAGGGCAAAGACTTATGTGGATGACGCCTGCAGCCTGTGGTCGGTTGAGGTGGTAACCAGCAGCGGTTTAGTTCTGTGAACCGGCTGAGGAACTAGTGAATTTTTGTGAGCGCTGCTGTGGACATAGCTGTGTCGTTGCGTACTGGCAGTTATTGTAAATACGCAGCATTTGAATAGTCCGCGAGGTGTAGCGCGCGTCCCCTTACCTTCTCCTGGGGGTCACGTGAAGATGCGCGAAGGTGCTGCGGTGAAGTCAGCAGCATTCTCCTAATTGTTGGCATGAGTGCAGCACCCTGTGCAGCATGTACGTCCCCAGAGCCACTCGGGACGATTTTCCGACGTGCTGCCATCTGTGGTCATGACGAAGCGAGAGCAGGAATTCTGCACAGACTGGAGATTCAACCGACGCCAGCGGTGTCATCATCTTGAGGAGCAGCGGGGGGCCTCAGCACTGGCAGTGATGTCCAGTTTGCCGGTGCACATGAAGGGTCCTGTGTCTGGGTCTTAGACAAAGTCGGATTCCAATTGTTCCTCTTCCATATCTGTAAAGACTGACCTGAGAACCTCTCCGGCCGACGGTATGGCTCGCAATGGGAAAGATGCAGACATTGATGAAGGCCTCTACTCCCTGCAGCTGTACGTGCTGGGCCATGAGGCAATGAAGCGGATGCAGAACTTCTATGTCTTGATCTCTGGCATGAGAGGCTTGGGTGTAGAGGTGGCCAAGAATATCATTCTTGGAGGGGTGAAGTCAGTTTGCATCTATGATAAATGCAGCGCAGAGTGGACAGACCTCTCCTCCCAGTCCTATCTGCGTGAAAATGATCTGGCCAAGAATGGAGCTGAGGTCTGCCACCCAAGCCTTTCATGGTGTTTGTTCGTTCTGAGGTTTTTATGTGAGTAGTGTCTGACTAATAATGGTTATATTTAAGTATGGTGAGGTTTTCCAGAGATGGAGAATCGTTTTATATACTGCTAAAATGCATGTTATTGTGGGGTGACTGGTTGGAGTAAGTCATACATAAGTTATCTGTGTGAAAATTACCCTTAGTGTCAGTGTCAAATTTCTGCAGTGCTCTATCTGCACAGTTTTTCAGTATGGAGGTATTCTTGTGTATTCTGCCTCTCGTTATGCTACCACTATTTTCTGGTGGTTGTGGTTCGATTGGAGGTTAATCGTTCACTGTTGAGTTGCGTTTGTGATGACTTTTGTTGTTCCACCCTTCCTACGGGGTAAGGGTGAAGGGCAGGATTTAAGCCAAATGACTTGTGTTTGTAGTGTGACGTTTTTGTTCCATCCTTCCTACGGGGTAAGGGTGAAGGGCATGGGTTTAAGTCAAACGTCTGGGGATTAAAATTTTAGTTCCACCCTTACTATGGGTAGGGGTGAAGGGCAGCAAGTAAGCCAACTCATGGGTGTTTCAAAATGTTTTTTAGTGTGCCATCCTACCTACGGGGTAAGGGTGAAGGGCAGGAATTGAAGCCAAACTTCTTGTGATTGAAGAGTTTTTCCATCTCTACTATGGCTCGGGGGTGAAGTGCAGCTATTGAGCCAACTCATCGGTGTTCATGGGTGTTTGAGGTTTCTATAAGGGTAAGGGTGAGGGGCTGTGTTAAGCCAAGGTGTTTCATCTTTCCCGTTGGTTTACTTTTATTTCAGACTGTCCTCTACCGTGCCTCCGGTGGTTGGTTCCCTGCATGCTGTCTTTTATATCAGCCTGTTCAAAGAACAATTGATGGACAGAATGCAGAACAATGTCATACATCCACCCCAGTGCAGAGATCTGGGCCTAAATCCATCGTTTTTTTGCTCACCATGCCATTCCAGTTTGAACCCAGCCATATGCAAATCAGTCTTGACCCTGTGCCCAATGGGAACAGTCCAGCCCGAACTGCCAGGCCAGGTCCTCCCTGGACTGGAAACAAGCATCCTAGGACCGGTTTCGGGGTTTCACCCCTCATCAACCAGGATAGCTTGTCTCCAGTGGCATGGAGAGCACGGGACCCACGTCTGGGCATACCCGTCCCACTCCGGCTGACAAATGCAAAAAGAACAATAGATGGACAGGGTATGCCCAGGCGTCGGTCCCTTGCTCACTTTGCCACTGGATTCAAGATAGCCTGGCTGATGAGGGCTGTTAGCCCGAAACCGGTCCCAGGATGCTTGTTTCCGTTCCAGGGAAGACATGGCTTGGCAGTTCAGGCTGGACTGTTCCCATGAGGCACAGGGTCAAGACTGATTTCCATATAGCTGTGTCTGAACTGGGGTGGCAAAGTGAGCTAAAGAATTATGGATTCAACCCAGATCTGTGACTGGGGGTGAGTGTTTGAAAAGTTTCAGCACTCCGTCCATCATCTCCTTGTGTTTGCTTTGTTCGCCCTAAGTTGGCAGGGTATGCCCAGACGTGGGTCCCTTGCTCACTTTGCCACTGGATTCAAGCTAGGCTGGCTGATGAGGGCTGTTAGCCCGAAACCGGTCCCAGGATGCTTGTTTTCGGTCCAGGAAGACATGGCTTGGCAGTTCGGGCTGGACTGTTCCCATGAGGCACAGGGTCAAGACTGATTTGCATAAAGCTGTCTCTGAACTGGGGTGGCAAAGTGAGCTAAAGAATGATGATGGATTCAACCCAGATCTGTGACTGGGGGTGAGTGTTTGAAAAGTTTCAGCACTCCGTCCATCATCTCCTTGTGTTTGTTTTATGTCAGCCTGGCCAGCTGGCATGTTTGTGGCATTAGGGGTCTGTTAGGATTATTTGTGGTGTGGTAGAGTGTATGTTGTTGCTGGTTGGAAAGGGAGAAGTTGAGTGTATTCTTATGTTTGCTTTGTAAACAAGGGTGATGTGATTGTATTCTTATCATATGGTTAACTTTATTTTCTTTATTTGCTGTGACAACATGCATGGTACTTTCCTATTAATCCGTTATTACAAGTTGCTTATTCATTTATGCATCATGTGTGAAATGTTTCCACCTTTTATTTCCAGGATCCTTTTGATGTCCTGTTTGCTATAGGGTAAACATGCATGCAAGAGCTTCTATTGTTATTCTTTGCTTTAGTGAAATCTTGCATGCAAGAGCTTCTATTGCTATCCTTTGTAAAGAAGGGAGATGTGTTATACCTGCTGCTCAGCCAGTGTGACTGGGTTTGTGGAATGTTGGTGTGGTGATGCTGTGGAATGTTGGATGAGTGTGGTGTCAGTTGGAGGATGGGCTAAGCAGCAGGAAGGCTGCTCCTGGTGGGGCTCTTCATCTTAACATCTTACTTAATCTACCTTGGAACTGACGTCTTTTCATTACAACACAAACGTTGCATGGATCTCATCCTGCTGGAACTGCCTTGGACATCCCTGTAGTATAGCATATGTTATTCTGGCTACATCTTCAGTTTATTTGCTGTTGGTGAGCTGAATGGCCACAGGAAAGCAAAGTGGAGAAGTCTTGGATAATGGATGTGTATTCTCTTCTGCTTCATATAGGAGGCACCTCCAGTGTGCTGACTCCAATGCCATGCGCATACGAGTAGAATTAACCTCTCAGATAGGCTATATTGTATTTTGGGCTGAGTTGATATGAGCTGGCCTAAAGAGTTATTAATTCAAGATGCATTAACAGATTTCCATTTATTCACACAAAATAATACACTTAAGATTATGCACAGTTTTATAAACAGACACATGGATATGAACCCAATTATATATTTGGCCTGCAGGGACTTCAGGGGTTACAGATGGAAGGTTAAAGACTCTGTTTCTTATAACTCAGGCAAATGATTGACAGCTCAGTATGGAAGTTCAGTAGTCATGTTGTGTTTCTAAAAGAATTCAGGTGAAGAGAAATGCCATAGCATCAAAACGAATCTGGCACATGATGCCATCAAAAAAGGCTAAGGAAGCATGGTTGGCTACACTGTCTGCAAAATGAAAGCTGTATGGGTCATAACAAGAATAAGGCCTAGACCCTCATTGAGTTGAAATCCCTGAGACAGGTAAGTGCAAAACATAACACGCCTAATACATTGTTCAACTGGATTGTGACCAATGGGCTCTAAACATTTTGACCGATAATTTTAAGCCCTATAAATGTATAATCTGCTGCAGAGCACAGGCAGAGGTGGGAAGATTAGGTCAGGCACCGCCTTCATCTAACCCGTAATGGGATAAACCTGGATTACTTCAATACTGGACTAACAAGGTAATCCCAGGGCCTCCTTGTCATTGGAAGATGTTTGCAAGGACTATCCCGGTATAGCCATGACTTGAGGAGGTGGAACATTCTGTAAAGGGTGGTACATCATATACATATACGGCTACTTGTACTGTTTGTTGCAGAGAGTTCTTGAGGGACATTGGGAAGAGGCCAAGTAATTCTAGATGCCTGTTCATGGTGATTTGCAGTGCATCATCATCCTCATCCACAGTTCTCATCATCCGTCATTACTGCGATTCTGCATTCCTCATCTCCCTCTTTACTATTGCAATCATGATTCCTTGCCTCGCTTCTGGCTCTCATACCACACATCTTTGTTTCTTTTCCATAGAACAGTTTTTCCCACAGTACTTTCCATTTTTTGTAAGGGACTGCAATGCAAGGGTCTGTCTGTTTGAAGTTTTAATTCGAATTATTTTAATGCGCAGATTGAGAAGGACTGTGAGGGTATGTCCATTTTTGTTAATTATTTTATATTAGTAGTGGGGTGTGCTTGGGTGGCACTTGGGTCCGCATTGTTTACAATGGTCAAGCTGCGCCGGTGGTGGGGTAGCTACAATGCTTGAGCACATGTTCTTACCGGCAGGGGGAGGGGGGCCTGCAGGACCCACCCCATGTTGTACCTTGGTGCTTGGTCCTGCATTGGTGACATCAGGTTGGCTGAGATCGCTGTGTGCTGTCCTGCGGTGCTTCAACCCGTGTTTCTTTACAGCGAGTGTGCTGAGCCCGCTGTGTGTGCTCCTGTGGTGCGTGGACCCACGTTGTTTAACAGTAGAGGCAATGCGCCACTCATGGGCCATATTTCCTGCTTGGTTCAGCGTCCTTTATTAAAATGTTCAAGCATATTTAGCGCCCGTAAGGCAAAATTGGCTGTGCTCAGGCTGCAATACTATGTATTATTATGGTTATTTTAGTCAATTACAAAAAGAAAAAGAAGAAAATGGTTGTTGGTCACCATAAAGTAGAGCAGGAAGATATATTAGCAATTGGGTTTGTAAGGGTGGTATAAAATTAAAAGCTATTTTCTTCCTTATCTCCACTTTTTGGCAGTATTGTCTGTTGAACAGGAAGGTTTACCTGACAACCTAGCAGCTTGTTGCAAACTCGTCAGTGTTGTTTGGCCTTTTGGCATTTTCTTTGCTACTCTTATTTTATAAACCTATTGTTAGAAATGGGGTCTCTAGTTGGGAGTGGTTTGCACTGTTGTCCAAGTAGGGACCATCACTCTAGTCAGGGTAAGGGAGTCACACAGCTAAAATAACCCCTGCTCACCCCCTCGGTAGCTTGGCATGAGTAGTCAGGCTTATCTCAGAGGCAATGTGTAAAGCATTTGTACATACACACACAGTAACGCAGTGAAAACACTACAAAATTACAAAAATCCAACATACACAAGTAAAGATACCACTTTTGAAAAGTAAAACAAGTTCAGTTCATAGAAATCTATGGATGTGTCACTTTTAGCACAAAAGTAATTGGGATGCGTCAAAATCAAAGACGAAACAGGCGCAGGAGAGGTGAGGCACCGGAAAGGCAAAGCGATGCATTGGTTCCTTACTCCTAGGGGAGGTGATGTGTCGGTTCCTGACTGCCAGGGGAGGTGATGTGTTGGTTCTCTACTGTGGGCAGGGGAGGAGATGCATCGGTTACTTACTGTCAGGGGAGGTGATGCATTGGTTTCTTACTGTAAGGGGAGGTGATGCATCGATCTCCAGACACGCAGCCTCGGTTCCTTACTGCTGAGCAACGTTGATAAAGAAATCCGCGCCCAGGGACAATGCGTCAAAAATGCAGACGCGCTGGCTTGATTCCACAGCGATGAAGCAAGTGCTGCATCAGAGTTGGAGCGATGCGTCACGGACATTGGGATGAGGTGCTTGAAACTCACACTGCGACGATTCTTCTGACGCGATGCGACAGAAAGCTGGGGCCTACGGTGAAAGCCATGGTCGATGCGCCGATTGGGAACCACACTTCGGTGCTGGCAGCGGCGATGTGTAGAATCTTGCAGCAATAAAAAGATGCTTGGAGACGATGCGTGGACTTTTGCCTTCAGGTCACCAGATTCTACTTCCAAGGGCCCAGGAACTGGATTTGGCATCCCTTGGCAAGTCAGGACTCTCAGCAGAAGAGCCCAGGCACTAGTAGGTGAAGTCTTTGATGGCCCTGAGACTTCTTAACAGGAGCCAAGCACGCACAAGCCCCTGGAGAACATGGAAGCAGGATGTAGAAAGCAAAGTCCAGTCCTTTCACTCGCAGGACAGAAGCAGCAGACCACCACAACAAAGCAATAGGCAGAGTGTCAGTCCCTCCTACAGCATCCAGCTCTTCCTCCTGGCAGAATGTCCTTTAGTCCAGAAGTGTTCTGAAGTTATGGTGTCACAGCTCCAGTACTTATACCAGTTTCTGCCTTTGAAGTAGGCTAACTTTAAAGGAGAGGCTTTGTACGGCACAAGACCCTGCCTTTCCCTGACCTGGCTCCAGACACACGACAGGGGGGTGCAGACAGCTTTGTAGGACGACAGGTACAGCCCTATTCAGGTGTCATTGACAACTCCTCCCACCACTCTAGCTCAGGAAGGCCCATCAGCCTGGTGATGGCCCATCAGGATATGCAAGGCAAACCTCACCCCCCCTTGTGTGACTGCCTAGAGTGTATGCACAAGAGCCCAACTGTCATCCTGACCCAGACCTGGATTCCACAGACAGGCAGAGGCACAGAATGGTAAAGCAAAAAAATGCCCACTTTCTAAAAGTAGCATTTTCAAACACCCAATTTAAAAACCAACTTCACCAAAAGATGTATATTTAAATTGTGAGTTCAGAGACCCCAAACTGCAAATCTCTATCTGTTCCCAATTCTGGAAGTTACACTTGTAAGATGTTACAAGGCATCTCCAATGATAACCAATGGGAGAGATAGTCCGTGCAATAGTGAAAAATTAAATTAGCAGTATATTACTATCAGGACATGTGAAACCCACCAGTTCATGTCATACCTTTCAAATACACTGTACCCTGCCCATGGGACTACCTTGGGCCTACCTTAGGGGCGCCTTACATGTAATAAAAGGGAAGGTTTGGTCCTGGCAAGTAGGTGCACTTGCCAGGTCAGAATGGCAGTTTAAAACTGCACACACAGACATTGCCATGGCAGGTCTGAGACATGTTTGCAGGGCTACTCATGTGGGTGGCACAATCAGTGCTGCAGGCCCAGTAGTAGCATTTGATTTACAGGCCCTGGGCACACCTGGTGCACTTTACTAGGAACTTATTAGTAAATCAAATATGACAATCATTGATAAACCAATCACCAATACAATTTAGACAGAGAGCCTATGCACTTTAGCACTGGTTAGCAGTGGTAAAGTGTCCAGAGTCCTATAGCAAACAAAAAAGGTCAGAAAAAATAGGGGGAAGAAGGCAAAAGGTTTGGAGATAAACCTGCAAAAAGGGCTAGGTCCAACACCTATGTTATCCTTTTGCTGACTGAGGTAAAAACCTTAAAATAATATAAAATTGTGAATTCCTTCTTTGAGGTGTCAAAAGTAAGGAAATAGGGAAATAATGGTAAAGGTAGACAGAATTTGTTTCGGTCCTATATTTTATGATTTTATAGACTTGTGAATTGAGTGCTCACTTGCGCCAGTAGTCCAAGATGGAGAAGCACAGTGAGAACCAGAAACATAAGTCCTCTTCTCCTTCAAGGGGAAGTCTGCCTGCTTCAAGTAGGAATCAAATGTTAAGAAGATAGCCTGATGGCAGTCATGGAGTGACAGATAAACAGATACTTCTGATGGCCAAGTCTATTTCTGAGGACTTCCAGACTCACCAGAAGGGTAAATATACAGATCAGTCCACTCCAATGACAGATTCTTTCCAGATGTATTGCATGTCTCCTTCATGAGCCTCTTCTTCTTGGTCAACCCCTATTTATTAACATTGTGATGATACTGGCATGGTTATTCATGGGGGAAACCCATTCAAAAGGAGGAGCCTAAGGAGTTAGTATTTGTTATATGTCTTCTAACTTACAACTTCCTTTAAATTATGATAAGCCCTCTACCAGTGGACTATGATTCAGCCAATTTAACAAGCCTCTTGTAACTAAAGCTCCTTCTTACTCACTAATAGTCCCTTTCCCACATTTATTGGGAGATTATACCCTATAGCAAAAGGCGAGTTAGAGCTTCTACATAAATTGATGATTGATCCACTGCTCTCTAATCTTTCTGGTCAACCAGCAAAGCTATTGTTGGATGACATTTCCATCCAGATCTGGTGAAAAAGAGAGGAGAAGCTTCACTGAAAAGGGCCTATTCGGGCACAATCTTGGCTAATAGAGCAGCGACGATTTCAGTATACACCTACGCGGTCAAGGACTTTTAGTCTCTTTCAACAACCTTGTAGAATGAGGAAGGTGTGTCCTAGCATCTGGCAACAATGAAATCGCGCCAATAGTATCTATTGGATGCAGAATTTTACTTTTTGAATGCTTCTGCCATGGTGGCTGCAATATTACACATATATTAAAGACATTGGAAAGTGAATTCTTAAGATTCTTGCCACTACAAATTGCATTTTCAGCGAGCAAACTATTTGGAGAGGAATTGGAACATGTAATAAAGTATCCTTTTGAAAGTAGGAAGCACATACAGCCTTTTAAATATCGCTCCAGAGAATGGTCCCAAGTTGTCCTAGAATTCAAAGAATAATCCGTATTCCTGACTATGCCAGACGGAGTTTTTTGGAGGCGGTTGGAGGAAAATTATACCTGTTCCACGAGATTTGGCAGAATGAGGTCAAAGACGATTGGGTAAATCAAGACGTTTCTCAAGGCTGTACTTTAGAGTTTCAGATTCTTCCAACAGAAAATCGTTTTCTTCTGACACCTGGGCCAAAGAGCCCAGAGAAAAGACAGGCTTTGCATAATAACCCTCAGAATGTGTTAATCCTAGTGCAAAAGAATGCAATAGTGCCAGTTTGGGAGTTGAAACAGGCACACGGGTGGTATTCATTGGTTTTCTTGGTGAAACAAATGTTAAGAGAATACAGTCTCATAATAACTTTAAAGATCTGAATATGTTCATACAGACAATACAAAATTAATACCCTTCAAGAAGAAAGGTAGGAGAAGAAAACATTTTGCCGTCCATATATCTTCAGGATGTTTATTTATATGTTCCTAAGAGCCAAGACTATCGGAAGTTCCTTAGAATTGCTGTGGGGGATGGACCATTGACAGTTTTGGGCTCTCCTGCTTGTGTAAAAATCCTTCTACCAGCATGTTTACCAAGATTCCGTCTCCATTAACCTCAGTTCTCTATGAGAGAGAAATATGATTATCAATCAGCTGGATTAAGAAATTAATTTTATTTGGGAACCATCACTGAGTTTAGTATTCTGGATGTGGGGCTGGCTTGTCTGCCTCCAGTTAGTTCAAAGACTGTTAGGTCTTCTAAAGCTAGGCCATACTTGCGCAAGTCCATTCCTCTAGGTTGAGGGCGATGTGATAGGTATTGCTATGAACATAAAAATCTAATCAAACTTGCTATATCTTTGCTGGACTCTAATTCTCCTGTTCTTTGCAAACAGCATGCTTGCTTGTGGTCACATGGTCACATCTACATCTGGGTCTATTGGTTCTTCACAGAAGAATTTCGACTCCCTGATTCCGGTTTTAGAGCACCTGAGGCATCCGATGTAGTGGTGGCCAAACCCTCTCAATCTAGACGGGGTATTCCTGTCCCATCTTAATCCTCGATGGTGTTATCTACAGAGGTCAACAAGATGGATTAGGGGATCAGGAACAGTACAGGGTCATTGGGAAGTTCATCAGAGGGTTCATTCCTTGAATTGTAGAGAGTTTATGAATGTTTGGGCGGTTCTTTAGTTTTTTCAGGAGGAGATACAAGGAGTGGCTGTAGTAGTCTGATTGGACAACTCAATAGCCACATTGTATCTAAACAAGCAGTTGGGCACAGGGTCATTGTCTCCCAATCATCTGGTTCAAACAACTTGCAATTTTACAGAGTTGAATCTCTCCTCTCTCTCTCTCGGCCATTCATATAAAAGGGAAAGACAATCTGGTTGCAGATCCTGTAAGCAGAGTTTTCAAGTCGTCTCAGAATCTGAGGCGCTCTATTCAGACCTTTCAGGAGAAATGTTGGAGGTTTGGCAACCTAGATGTTGATCTATTTGTGGATCACCTCAATACTCTCCTGCCTCAGATTTTCTTGGTACCAGGGCCATCAAGCCTTGAGGGTGGATATATTGACATGTTATATCCTTTCCCTCCCATTCCTCTAATCCAGCACCTTCTAGCAAAAATAAGAAGAAAAGAGGTGGAAGTAGTCTTGGTTTGTCCATATTTGGCGAGAAGGCATTGGTTTTCACTTCTAAGGGAAATGTTGCTGGGTCAAATGTGATATATTCCTCTCCACCCTTATCCTCTCCACTTCCGTTATCTATTCAAGTTCTACAGCAGTTGATATTGGTGATGTGGAATGTGAGGGGGATGGCTTAGAAGGTTAGGGGTCATGCCTCAAGGAAGGAGTCCACTAGACAAACGTATAATCATCCCTGGGTGGTAATTCCAAACCTGTGAGGGTATGGATTTTCTCCTCTTCTTTGCCCCCCTCCCCCCACCCAGAAGACAGCCTGTAATTTTTACAAGATGGGTTTCACAATGGTCGGTCTAGCTCTACCTTGAACCTGCAAAGGGGAGTCATTAAAGCCTTTTGTTCTCCATGGAGAGCACGGTCTGAAGTTGAAAACTGGGCGTTTAGACTTTTTAAAGGTTTTAAGGTTAGCAATATGTTTCCTAATTTGGGTCTTTTACTGGTTTTAGATAGCTTGCGGAAAGCTCCCTTTGAGCCTTTAGAGGAAGCTGCCCTTAAATTTCTGATCTTGAAGGTTGTGTTTCTTGTGGCCCTTGTTACAGCTATGCACATAAGAGTGTTGCTTGCATTCATGTGTTGTCCTCCTTATCTCAGGATTTTTGAGGATCACATGGTGTTAAGGTTGGGGCTGCAATTTGTTCCAAAGTTGATTTCAACTTACCATAAATTTCAGGAGATAATTCTTCCAGGGTTATCTTTCGACAATGATGTAGGTCATAAGGAATTTCTCATTGTAGTAAGAGTAGCTAAGACGTATTTCTTAAGACTATGGAAAGTGTGATTTATTGTATATAAACTTTGGTCAGCTAATAAAGGTAGAAAAGCTTCCCTTTCTTCTTTAACCTTTTGGCTTAAGGAGGCAATTTAATTTTTTATGTGATTTCTAGTCTTGAGCCTCCAAGGTCAGTTTAGGCTTAGTCGACCAGGGGTATGGCTGCCTCATGGGTAGAATAGGGTTGTGTCTCTATCACTGATATTATCAGCAATGTGGGCAACAAGGTCTACTTCTGTTAAGCATTATAGGTTATAATTGGCCCCAGTAATGGACCTGTAGTTTGGTACCAAAGCTCTGAGTGCAGGAAATGTATCATTACTCTGAGTTCACATTCCTCGTCCCACTGCTCACATTCCTGCTCAACCACCCTGGCTGGGTAAGGAGTAAGTGGGAGCTTGCAACATCAGGGTGATTTGAGTTTGTATTCCTCTTTAATAGCTACAGCTTTGGGTATTATTCAATGGAAATGGAAGAATGTTGCTGGGTATGCGTTCCTTGAGTGAGGCGTGGCCTCCCGATGCTATAATGAGTAGTGGGACAAGGAATGTGGAATTGCCCGGTCTCCCATGCAAAAAATGACATTGGTTGCCTATTAGAAAGTGGGCAATCTTCCAGGTTTGCTGCTTGACGCACAAGGCTTTACAGCAGACCCAAACTGCTCTCTTGCGCTCAAAACTCAATTATTTGCCTTCGAGACAGTTAAGGTCCTCTAGCAAAGCTCTCCTACAGTCCACACGCATTCGTTCCACCAGATTTGGTGGCAGTTCATTTTCATATCTGGCCCCGCATCACTGGAACAGTCTCCCTCTTCACATTTGCACTTGTCCCAACTTCATGAATTTTAAGAAGATGTTAAAAACATGTTTTTAAACAGTGCCACTCTCGCCTGATCAGCATAGCGCCGAGATACTCCTCAGGGAGTGATTAATGCGCTGTATCAAGTTATAATACCTTACCCTAACCTAAGGGTAAGTTATGCAAGAATTACCAAACCAGACCCCAGAAGCTGTAATGGAAGAATTCAAAAGCATCCTTACATTATCTGTCCTCCATATCTGACTTCATTGCTCCAAATCACAGATAGGGGTGATAACCTCTGAATCTACAAACAGGAAAAAGATGACTAGAAAGGATACAAACATGCCATCTTTAGGGTATGTTATATCTTAGGCAGAGGAAAACTTTAATGTTTAGAAGTTCTCATGCTCTGGCTTGGAAGACAGAAATTACAAAGCAAATGCAAATCTGGTATTTAGTAGCTGAAATGTGTTTCAGTCCACTCCTTCATTACTGATCACTTTTTAGCAGATTAGAAAAGATGAAATCCAGGAAGAGAATGGTTCTGTAAAATTGGTAAAACATATCCACAAAAATGTGAACCTATTGCTGAGCAAATATGTGAATCTACAAACATCCTAAAGCAACCCAGTTTAAAAAAACAAAATATATCCTTACCCTGGTTATACACAAATAAACAAAAATTATTAAACCCATGTGTTTTAGTATTAAATTCTGATATATGTCTCTGTGCCTTCAAATCTGGACTGTGAAAAATGTGCACTTTAATTAACGATTTAAATTATATTTCTGTACATTTCATTAAAATGGTTTACCACCCTGTGTGTTCAATAAACGTGTTTTAATTAAATGTATGTATCATCAAATGTATTTAATTTTGAGATGGTTGTTGTTTTAAAATATTGCATGCTAAAATGTGCACGATTCTTTAAATATGCTTTGCTCAGTTTTATCTATTCCACGGCATGCTGCATCTTGTAACAGAAGCCTCGCTGATTATCCACATAGGAATAGCCGGGCAGAGGCAGTACAGAACACGAGTCATCTGGAGGGCGGCAGGGATACCGGTGATATCAGAAAAAACAAGACCACTTAGCTTATTCAGAAAGCTTATGCTAATGGAAGAAAGAGGCAGAGATCTCCATTCATTAGTTTGTGAATACCATTTTGTATTACATGAATATTACTACCAGAGTACTACTTTATGTATTACAAAATGGTAAGACCTTTACAGATTTTGGATTGTCCACTTAGTTATAACATAAACCCCAAATCATGTTCATTTCATTAAAATGGCCACAAAAAGTGTAATTGGAAGCCAATAAAGAAAATGAAAGAAGGTGTGAGAAAGCAGATGTTTACTAACGTTCTGAGAAGTATTTTACCATGCACACAAGGGAAAAAATATATATATATATATAAAGATATTATTATCGCTCCAGGTACATCCACTTGGTGCACTCACGGACGGGTGCTTGCAAAATGCGGAGGTGCATCCGCATGTCAATAAACGCTCCAATTTCCCTCCAAACCATAGGAGAATTCCCAAAGGAAGACAGCACTCGCGGGGGCAGGTTCCGTTGATTTATTTACACGGACCACAGGCACTCAAAACAGACGCGTTTCGGCAACGGCCTTCTTCGATGTTTACCGAAACGCCGGGTCATCCTACTTATAAACGTCATCACTAACATGTTTCCGTTAGCAACATAAACATAAACAACAGACAATAATGTGCAATCACAGAAGTGTCGAAAAGGGCGCCATCTTGGAGTGTCCCAACCCGTGGCTACGTGCAACACAATAGCAAATTAGCATCTAGAAAAATATCTAATCTAGAGCAGAAGCAAATACTCCATAGCTACTATTATGTCTATATTCATAGGTAGCAAATATCAGCACGCAGTCGTCTCATGAAATATCGAAATATAAAACATAAGCAGGATGACCAGCGTTTATATATATATATACCAAGCCCCCACTCACTGTCTGTAAAGGGTCCGACACCGCCGGGATAAAATCAACTGGATTTATTCATGCATGGAATACAGCGCAAAAGGGTGTAACATCGTGGCAGACACGTTTCAACAGGTTTTGCTTTCTTCAGTGCCAGTTATCAATCAATCACAGAATTTGTAGAGCGCACTACTTACCCGCGAGGGTCTCAAGGCGCTGGGGAGAGGGAAGGGGGGGGGATGCTGCTACTGGTCGAACAGCCAGGTCTTGAGTAGCCTCCTGAAGGTCAGCAGGTCTTGGGTCTGTCGTAGGCTTAGTGGAAGGGTGTTCCAGGTCTTGGCGGCGAGGTGTGAGAAGGATCTGCCGCCGGTGGTTGTTCTTCGAATGCGAGGGACGGTGGCGAGGGAGAGGTCGGCGGAGCGGAGCTGGCGGTTGGGGACGTAGAAGAAGAGTCGTCTGTTGAGGTAGGCTGGGCCAGTTTTGTGGAGTGCCTTGTGTGCGTGGATGAGGAGTTTGAAGGTGATCCTCCTGTCGACGGGGAGCCAGTGCAGGTTCCTCAAGTGGGGGTGATGTGGCTGTGGCGTGGTACGTCGAGGATCAGTCGTGCGGAGGCGTTTTGTATGCGTTGCAGTCGCTTGATGAGCTTGGCCGGGGCTCCCACGTAGAGGGCGTTCCCATAGTCCAGTCTGCTACTGACGAGGGCCTGGGTGACTGTTCTTCTTGTGTCTGTCGGGATCCACCTGTAGATCTTGCGAAGCATGCAGAGGGTGTTGAAGCAGGAAGAGGAGACTGCGTTGACTTGCTTGGCCATGGAGAGCGTTGAGTCGAGGATGACTCCCAGGTTGCGTGCGTGGTCGGTGGGTAGGTCATTACACCTGGTGGTCATTTGAATGTTCCCTTGACCACTCACAGTAGAGCCTTGTCAAGGCCCCTCCCATACCTTAAAGCTATAATCCATTTCACGCTGATTGCAAGCTGCTGCATGCTGGTATTGGAAGTCACTGCACGGGGAGAGAGGAGCAGTACTTACTGCGAGGGAAAAATCTAGTGGTTCAAGCACGAACATTGACTTTGATAATCTCAGGCAGATGGGCAGAGTGAGGTCCGAGGCCACATTGATGGGACAACACTAGGTGTTATGGATTTCCCTCTTACTCAAGGGGCATCCTCACAGGACTTTCTGGCTGGTGACAATAGACGTAGTGTCCCTGTACACATGTATCAAACACGAGGATGGCATCAAGGCCTGCAAGCATTACTTCAGTGATAGGTCTATCTTTCTGTATGAACAATCAAGTATGCTGATTGAAATGCTGACTTTCTGCCTTAATAACAATTTTTTCCTTTTTGAGGACAGATGGTATAAGCAAGTGATTGGCACCGCTATGGGAAGTTGCTTTGCGCCGAGCTATGCCTGTATGCTAATGGGATGGTGGGAGGAACAGTTGGTCTGGAGTGACGTGAATGAACATCTGACTAGACACATTGTGTTTTGGACCCGGTATATCGACGACATTTGTATGATATGGGGTGGTACTAAAGTAGATCTGGACAAATTCCTAAGCATGCTAGGTGAGAATGAAGTAAATCTCTGTTTTACGCACAAATATGATCAGCAGGAGATGGACTTTTTGGATGTATGTGTACAAGTCAAGGAGGGGGTGATGCCAACCACCTTGCATAGAAAGGCAACCGCAGGGAACAGTCTTCTGCATGCTAAGAGCCACCACCCCCCTAAACTGAAGTGGAGTATTCCATACGGAGAGCTAATAAGAGCCAAGCGCAACTGTAACACCAATGCAGGCTATGAGAAAGAGCGGAAGACTATGCTACACAGATTCAGGAAGAGAGGTTATCCTGAGAAAGTTCTTAGTACAGCAAGTGAGAGAGCAGCCTCCCTGGATAGGGCAGCCCTACTGGTAAAAAGACCAAGTACCAGGGGAGAAAAGAATGACATCAGAATGATAACGGATTTTAATATTGAGGCAAATGCAGTTCGAGAAACCCTCAAAAAACACTGGCACATTGTTAAAAATGACCCAGTGATAGGAGTGAAGGTCAGTGAATATCCAATGGTAACATACAGAAAGGCACGATCCCTTAAGGACATGCTGGTCAGTAGCTATATGGGTACCTGTAAGCAACGAAGTTGGATACAACAGCAGAAGGGTTTTTTCAAATGCGGGAAGTGCAAGGCCTGTAGCACAAGCAAGAACAGGAGAACATACCCATTACCAACTGGGAAAACTGGGAGCATAACAAAATTCATAAACTGTAACACTGACTACTGTGTTTACGCTATAGTCTGTCCCTGCGAAAAAATGTACATAGGGAGTACCATCTTCCCTGTGAAGAAAAGAATTCTGGAGCACATTAGAGCAATCAGGAATAGGTATCTGAGTTACTCTACTGCACGACACTGGCTGAAGTACCATGATAAAAACACTAACAGCTTGTCTTTCTTTGGTGTTGACAGGATGGCAGCAAGTCCTAGAGGGGATGACCGTGAGAAACAACTGAGGGTCCTGGAATCAAAGTACATCATACTCCTCGACACTAAGAACCCCTTCGGTCTGAACGAGGATGTGGAGCTTTTTGTCCACATAGGATGAGTACACCGCCTGATTTATTGACTTTCTCCTGCTTTCATGGTGATACATGATTTCTCTGTGTATACTGTGTCTCGGGGAGGGCTCTCCACCCTGACACAGTATTAGCAGGTTGGAAAACTTCACAGGAAGCATAGCCTGCTGTATTTTCCCAAACGTGGGTTGACATCTACTGTTAATTTAACATTCCTTAACCCCTAGCCCACTATGGTTGGCCGCGAACCCAAGATTTGATAATATCCATTTGAGGCCCGTTTAGCCTGCTTTTTTTAATCCCTCCTTTTTTTCCCCTTTCTTTGTTGTTTTTATTTTACCTTTCACCTCACCCACACCTCCCACCACAGGCTTTGCCTTCCCCCCCAAGAGGAAACCCCCACCCCCTTCACTGTTTAAGGTTAGGTTTCTTTTATAAATAGTTTTTATGGGATACACGAGAGTCCCCTTGTGTCTAACAGGGATGACCCCCTTTTTTCTTTTTATGTATATAGTCTTCAGGACCAGAACCAGTGTTGTATTATGAGGATGTGGTTACATTTGGGCTGAAAGATGACTCAACTAAAGAAAGGCCACTTGGCCATCACTAAAGCGCAGCAACGGGGCAGCATCTGAAAGGAATAATAACGCAATTTGGCGATGTTTATCACCAGACGCATGTGACTGTGACCCAACTTTAAAACGCGCTCCTCCAAAGCCTAAGCAAAATTGTCGTGTACCACTGTATATATCTGGGGTTTCTTATGTTTTCTTAATATCACGAGATCAAGTGGCTAAATATTTCCTTATAATTCAATGTGAATTATGTAATAACATTGTGTCGGAGAAAAGTTAATTTTATTTACAATGCGTAAAATCAAAAGACCGGCTTTGTAACCTCTCGCCGGCAGAAAGTCTTTCTTTAAACTGCAAACCCTGAAATAATACGGATAGTATGTTTTCTATGTTTATACATCACGATGGTCCTTCTTCTATGTTGTATATACACTTTAAATGGTGATCACTAGTGGTGAAATGTTGGCTTGTGAAGAAGATCTTTTGATCGAAACGCGTTGCCAGTAAATACTTATCATTACATTGACCCTGGAGTGCGATTCCTTTTTTCCTATTGAGGGAAGTGCTCAAATGGGAATCTTCTTGGAATTACAGCCGGGATCTGACACCCGGAACTCGCACCGACCCAGATTGGAGAGGAGTCGGTTTCTGTCGGAAACTTTCCTTTCATATATATATATATATATATATATATATATATATATTCTACTGGCGGTCGCCAGTAGATAGTTATAGTTAGGACCTATTTTCCATAGGAAATCCACAACATTCTATTTGAAATAACTTTGGCGCCGGTTGACGAATCTTGGCGAAATTTTCAAAACTTATGGCCCGCTCCGGTCCGCTCCTATCCTGAAAGTTTCGGGGTGATTCGGCAAGCGGGGGCCGAGAAAAAAGGGGGGTCCCAAAACGTGTTTTCCCCATGCAATTTTCCATAGGAACCTTTCATCGCAGCTACAGCCCGAACTGCTGAACGGAATTACATCAAAGTTGGCAAAAAGGTAGCCCGTGGTTCAGAGGCATGCCTTTTGGTTAAATGGTGTAAATCCGTTCAGTAGTTCCTGAGAAATTTGAAAAAGAAAACACATATATATCTGGGCGGAGCCTAACCACACATGTCATCGTGAGATCTGATTGGCTGTCAGCACTTCATCCTGGAATTGCTGGCAGCCATCTTGGGACCAATATAAATGATAGTACCCCATTGAAATGCATTGTAGTGAATCGAAGATTTTGAGGGTTACCAAAAGGAGAACTATAAAGGGTGATAACAGACTTTAGTTACATTAGAATTCATTTGTTGATGGTACCATACTAATTTCAGGAATTGTGGTGTGTTCTAAGGTGATTTTACCCTGTGAAAAACCTTCTGCTGGGATATCATGAATCATGTTTGAGAGAAAACTATTTTCACGTGCTTGTCCCATACAGTTTTGGAAGGTGCTCCAGAAGCAAAAATGAGAGCATATTTTCTGTAAATTCACATTATCTTTCTCAGTCATGTGAGAATGAAGTCTGACATTCTCAGTAAAACATGTACATCCAACAAGGGCAGAGACTGTCAGTTGATTCCTTTGTGTTCTACTGCAGCTTCCCAGAGTGTTCTAAAGAACAACTAGAGAGCTAACAGTCTTACTTATGACAAAAGTATGGCACACCTGAAGCCATCTTGATTGGAATAAACTGGTAACACTTAAAACATTTAATTTAAAAAGGAACAAAATGAGGGGGTTCATTTTGTCATAGAAATTATGGTTAGTGCTGTAGAAAGAAAAATTAGGACATGTTTCAAGTGTGATCTCAAATATCTTCCTGTTATATTTCAACAGGAGCAGCCTGTCAGTTGATGCCTTTGTGTTCTACTACAGCTTCCCAGAGTGTTCTAAAGAACAACTAGAGCGCTAACAATCTTACTTATGACAAAATTATGGCACACCTGAAGCCATCTTGATTGGAATAAACGGGTAACTCTTAAAACATTTAATTGAAAAAGGAACAAAATGAGGGGGTTCATTTTGTCATAGAAATTATGGTTAGTGCTGTAGAAATAAAAATTAGGACATGTTTTAAGTGAGATCTCAAATATCTTCCAGTTATATTTCAACAGGAGCAGCCTGTCAGTTGATGCCTTTGTGTTCTACTGCAGCTTCCCAGAGTGTTCTAAAGAACAACTAGAGCGCTAACAGTCTTACTTATGACAAAAGTATGGCACACCTGAAGCCATCTTGATTGGAATAAACTGGTAACACTTAAAACATTTAATTGAAAAAGGAACAAAATGAGGGGGTTCATTTTGCCATAGAAATTATGGTTAGTGCTGCAGAAAGAAAATTTAGGGCATGTTTTAAGTGAGATCTCAAATCCTCTTCTATTTCATTAGAAAATTCTGACATGCAGACTGAAACAATCACTTTCAATACCAGCAGTAGACTTCCAGTTAACTCCCTGGTGAGCAGTAGCTTTACTACAGTGATCTAATGAACAACTAGAGTGCTAACATTCTGAATTTATGGCAAATGTGTGACACATCTGAATGCCTTCTTGATGGAATCAAAGTAAAAAACTGAAAGCATTTCCTACTGAGGAGACTGCAGTAAATGACGAAATTAGGAAACTTCATAACAAATAAGTCTCCCAAGATGGCCACCAGAGAAAAAAGAGCCCAAATGTAGCACAAATATCACCCAGATGTAGCCCACATATAGCCCAATGACAGAAGTGTGCAAAACACTTTTTATTTTTAGTTTTTCTGCAGTTTTATATAGTGCAAACTGGTCAGGTATTGGAGCGTTACATCTTACTTGGACCCCTTATTGCGTATTTTGCACGAAGTACATGAGATTGATCTTGCAAAACATTGAACTTTACGATTCTGTTAACCTGAAGTTGCTCTGAACCGGGCTTTGTAACACCCGTTTTTACCTACTGGTTTTAATTAATTCTCACTGTATTGTATTAGGAAAGAGGATTTACTGTTTTTATGTACACTTTTATGATCTATGTTTCTAAATCAGATCAAATAAAGTTTAATGAATTCTATGGCAGGACGGAGGCGAGGATTATGCATATCTTTCCTCACTTTATTTGCATAGCAGTTCAAAGAAAACGTAACACAACAATCATTAAACAAAAGACTACACAACCCATGAACCACTAGGGGGTAGTCTCCAAGGCAACTATAGTCCAATCATATCACAGTCCATCGTATATAATATCGTGACGTCCCTTCCGCTTCCTCTTTCTTCACTGCTCGTCAGTTAAGTGCATTCCTTACATTCTTGGCTTAATCTGACGTAGTTGCTGTTTGTATAGCGGTTTCTTGTGCACGTTATTAGCATTATTGCCTTGGTATTGTTTCATATTCCCTGCGCAGCAGGCTCTTGCCCGAGCGCGTTCTCCCCTCGCAGTTTCTCCCGCTGTGTGCTCTGCGCGCGGTGAGATCCTGTCAGGCGCGTCTGGTCCGAGCGAGGCAGCTCCGTCGAGCGCTCCCGCTGGTCTTTACGCGCTATTGGGAATCCGGTCACTCCTTTAGTGTCCGCTTGATTCCCGACCAACCCTCGCCTAATTTTGACACCGCTACGCAGTGATTTCCCCACACGGCCACGTTAGTGACCAGCGCCACCTGGTGGTGGTAATTGGTATTGCGCCTCAGTCTATTCTTATAACAGCTTCTGGGAAAGCCCAGCTGTTGGAGCACCGGCGAGGGGGCTGTCTTAAGGATTTTAAGGGCATTTGTTCTGTGCTCACACCCTCTGCTATCATGTCTTCTCCAGAAGACCATTTTTCCTCCTCCTACCAGGAAGTGGAGGAGGAATGGCCCCCAACTTCTCCCTCCAGCAGTGGACCAAGCCCTCTCTCTGGCTATTTCTAGGGCGCTGGCTCCTCTTAGGGATCAGGTTGATAAGCTGGCGAAAAGCATCCCTAGGGTGTTCAGTGACCCAGATCTGGTGGTGGCGGGTCCAAGTAGCTCCCAGATGGGGAATAAAAGGGCCGTTAAGCATAACGCGGGGCACTTGGAAGGATTTGATAAACTTACGGAGACCTTCCTCAAGAGTGCGCGAACGCTAAAACATGCACCCTGCCGGGAGGAGGAGGGGCCCGGAGAAAATTGCGACACTGTCACCACTATTGTAGACCCAGGCGGCGGGTTTCCCTTAGAGGGAGAGGGTGTATCGGAGGACGATTTCTCCTCCGATGAGGATAAGGACTCGGGGCGTCCCTGGCGTCCAGAGTCCCACTCCTCTCAGTCCCCGGTTGGGGACGGGGTCCACTTGGACATGTTCGAGCCTACCCAAATTTACCATCCTAGGTCGGCAGAGTGGACACCTGACGCCAAAGTGGCAGAGTATGTGGTGGGGAAAATCCATCAACCCCTTGAAAGGGAGGTCAGGAATAGGATGAGGGGAGAATGCCCCAGGCCCTCACTGAAGGGGAAGGTGGCACACACGCCTGAAATTGATGAGAAACGATGTACTTTTTTCTCCAAGTATATGAGGGATCCCAAGAAAGGAATTGATAGGTCTTGGACGTGGTAGGGCCCTTGACCCAAATTATTCAATTCACGGAGCGTTCCAAAGAGTCAGGATCCCCTTTGTCCACGGATATTGTGGCAGGTTGGGTGCACTACCCTAAACCCTAAAACACTACCCCCTCCACTACCCAAACACCACTGCACTACCCTAAACCCTAAAACACTACCCCCAGCACGACACCCTACACTACCCAAACATAACTGCACTACCCTAAACCCTAAAACACTACCACCAGCACGACTCCCTACACTACCCAAACACCACTGCACTACCCTAAACCCTAAAACACTACCCCCAGCACGACTCCCTACACTACCCAAACACCACTACACTAAACCCTAAATATACCCCCCAGCATGACCTCCCACACTATACAAACACCACTGCACTACCCTAAACCCTAAAACACTACCCCCAGCACGACCCCCTACACTACCCAAACACCACTGCACTACCCTAAACCCTAAAACACTAACCCCAGCATGACCCCCTACACTACCCAAACACCACTGCACTACCCTATACCCTAAAACACGACCCCCTACACTACACAAACACGACTGCACTACCCTAAACCCTAAAACACTACCCACAGCATGACCCCCTTCACTACACAAACACCACTGCACTGCCCTAAACCCTAAAACACTACCCCAGCACTACCCCCTACACTACCCAAACACCACTGCACTAACATAAACCCTAAAACACTACCCCCAGCACAACCCCTACACTACACAAACACCACTGCACTACCCTAAAACACTACCCCCAGCACGACTCCCTACACTACCCAAACACCACTGCACTACCCTAAACCCTAAATCTACCCCCAGCACGACCCCCTACACTACCCAAACACCACTGCACTACCCTAAACCATAAAACACTACACCCAGCATGACCCCCTACACTACACAAACACCACTGCACTACCCTAAACCCTAAAACACTACCGCCAGCATGACCCCCTACCCTACTCAAACACCACTGCACTACCCTAAACCCTAAAACACTACCCCAGCACGACCCCCTACACTACCCATACACCACTGCACTACCCTAAACCCTAAAACACTACCCCCAGCACGAGCCCCTACACTACTGCACTACCCTAAAACACTACCCCCAGCACGACCCCCTACACTACCCAAACACCACTGCACTACCCTAAACCCTAAAACACTACCCCCAGCACGACCCCCTACACCACCCAAACACCACTGCACTACCCTAAACCCTAGAAAAGAAACCCCCACCCCATGCCCAATCCCCCTTACCTCTCACTCCTCATGGTTCCTCTCTCCTCGTGGTTCCTGCTTCACGTCATCTCTGAGGGGCGGTGCACGTCGTTGTGAGTAAACGGAACAGCCTCTGTTTCCTTACAACGACATGGATCGTCTACATGTTTTAGAACGCATGGTCATTTACCATACATACCTTTACAACAAAATTTGTTGTAAAGGCATGCGTGGTAAATGACCATGCGTTCTAAAAAATGCGTAGTAATGACTTCGTTATGTACAACGCATGCGTGGTAATGCATGCGTTGTAATGGTATCGCAAAGTAAAATAGTCGTTGTAACGGCTGTTTACCGATCGAAGCTGGCCCCTGTTCTTCAGTGAGACGTTTATTTGATTAATTAGGAGGAAGGAATGTGGTTTTTTTACCGAAAAGTGCATTCCCGGCTGTTGTATTGTGAAAGTGTCCGCGTGGCCTGGTTTCACTTCCGGTGAGAGAGTGGAAGAGTCTGTTTGGATCTAAAGGAGTTCTGTTGTTGGACGGGGCCGGCGCGACATGTCATCAGAAAACATAGCTAATGGAAAGCGTCCTCCCTGAAGTGTGGAGCAGTGCCATGAGAGGTCAACGAGTGTGCGTCCCACCGCAGTATGACCGTACCGCGTGACCCATGTGCCGCCTCCAGGGTACGGGAGGAAGAAGAGGCATCGCAGGTCCTCTTGAAGACCGTTGTAGCACTAATTCTACATTTTGGTACTAGGGCATTTTAACTTCGTTGTTCCTGCCAGATACAAAGAGAAGATCCTGTGTTATTCAGTGCCCTCGTTACCTTTTTGTGGGTTGTGGTGCTTGTCACTTCGCTGCCCCGCCGGTGCACACGACTGGGCACCCCACCTCGTGTGCCATCTGCAGGGCCTCTGCCCTCGGATCACTGGTTTCGGTTTCTGGAGTGGCAACATAAACAGTTGCTCCCAAAGGACTAGCCTGAACACTTAGGTGAATATCCCCTGCACCAGCATTGCACGGAAATTCTTTCCTAGCTCTCCCACGTCAACGAGCACGGCTCCGCTCGCGACACCGTATGACGTCATCGGAGCCATAAGAGGACCTCGTCGGCCTGCTGACGTCAGTTCCACCCATTTTTTCCATGCCACCGAGGCAAACAGGGGACCGAGACATTTTCACATGTATACATAGTATAATAAATATATATATATTCACTGAAAAAACCATAGGTTTCAGGCACGTTATAGTTAGAAATTAGCATTTAAAAAACCTTAGAAATTCACTGAAAAAACCATAGGTTTCAGGGGCGTTATAGTTAGTTGGACATTTCACTCGTACAAAACCATAGAAATTCCCCCGTTATAGTTAGTTCAGCTAACTATAACTCGCGCGCCCGCAATGCACTGCTGATGACGTCACATATTACATCACTCATGACATGGTCAGTGACATCACTCATGACATCACTGATGACATCTCAAATGACATCACTGATGACATCACTGATGACATCATCCAGTGAATGTGTGTTTTTCTGAAAATTAAATATGTTTTATATATGTATATCTCAAGGTCGATGGAAGAATAAATGGGTATATAAGTGTCTAAATGGATGATTTTTTTTGTAAAATTGATTGTATAACTGACTAAGTGTATTTTAGTGAATACATGGGTTAGTAAATAATGTTTAAATATGAAAATATCTGTATCAGTCTCTCACTTTGTGTATAAGTGGCTGCATGGGTTGGTGAGTAGCTACATGAGTGTCTATTTAGGTTATTAGTTGGTTTTTTGAGTATCAGTTTGAGTGTCTGAGTGTCTGTATGGTTCGGTGGAGGGTATTACTTAGTGCATAGATGCATGAATGAGTGACTCACTGTTTGTATGTGTTGAAGACAGCATGTGTGCAGGACTGTATAGGTGGATGAGTATGTGTATGGGTGTGTTAGTGAGTGAATGACTGTCTCAATAGTGTCTTTTTTTTTTTTTAACTCTTTTTATTACATTTTGAATGATAAACAACCATACCACCGTGCAAGGTGGGTTACGTGTGCACCCCCCCCAAAAAAGGAAAGCAAAAACAAATTATATCAAACCAAATCATAACAGATTAAGCACATGACCCAGTTGTGATTGCGCAGTCACCTGAGGAGAGGTAGGTACAAATCAGTTTCCATACTATCTATACATTGACAATGTGCCAGTTGATACATCCGAACCACTTTTTACCCACATCAGTCTAAGTCCGCTATCGCTTTTTGTTGCAAAAACTGTCTCAATGGCTCCCATAGATCTGTCGGCCTGGATGTTGCCGGTAGTTCCTCTGAATACAGTTCCAAGTTATCCTTGCAATATACAAGGTCTCTGATCCAGTGGTTCACCTTCGGTGATCGTTTACCTCCCCATGTTATGGCAACCCTGCGTTTGGCCATCATCAGTGCTATACGTAAAAATTTTCCTATGACCCCTTTTACCTTCGGAACACAGCACAGTAGACAGACTAAGGGCGTACAAGGTATCTCCACCCCGACCATTTCTTCTATATCCCGCACCACCTTGCTCCAATAGCAGGCTACTCTCCTACAGCCCCATGCCAGGTGCAGAAAGTCTGCTTCGAGTTGACCGCATCTCTGGCACCCGCTGGAGTTCCGTAGTCCATAACGGCACAACCTCTCCGGTGTGTAATATACCTGGTGTATGTATTTAAAATGTATAATACGCAAGTTTCCGTTTGGAGAAAGTTTACCGGTTAAGCTGCATATGTGTTCCCAATCTGCCAGTGGTATCGGGGTGTTTAGCGCATCATTCCATCTCTCTAGGCTTCTGTCCGTGCAGTCTGATCCCTCAGCTCTAATTGCCCGGTACAGTTTAGTGATTAATTTTTTATTAGTGGGAGTGGTTAGCACCATTTGCAGAGAGTGTAGCGTAGCAGGCTCAGCAGGATAAGTGTCATAGTGCGATTTGATGGCATGACGAAGTCTATGAAACGTGAATTGGAACAGCAACGTGGGATTATTGATATATTGCAGGGTTTCTGAGGTGTGAAATGTGCCCCCTGGGTATAGGTCTTGCATTGTAGTCATGCCTGCCTCCTTAAGTAGACGCATTGCCCCCACCTCATGCGTAACTGACAGCGCCGCATGGTGTTCCAGCTGCATTGCCGAGGCGTAGATTGGTGTTTTATGAGCTATTTTCCCTATTGTCTGCCAGGCCGCTATGGTTGTATCAACGGTATTTATTTCCGTTTCGGGACTCCGCGTTTCGTATGGGTGAATAAGCTATGCAGTGGTATAGGGGAGGCATCTCCGTCTTCCACGGCTACATGTGGAGTGAAGGCGTGTGGTCTAACCCAGAAATATGCATATTGTGCTTGAGCACTTAGATAGTAAACATATAGGTCGGGCGCGCTGAACCCCCCCCTGTCATAATCCAGTGTGAGAGTGTTCCAACTCACCCGTGCCTGCTTGCCTCCCCAGATCAATCGGATCAGTATCGCTCGCACTGTGTCGAAAAACCCCTTTGTCAGCTGAATTGGTATATTGGAAAACAAGTACAAGAAGCGTGGTAGTACCACCATTTTTGTTAGTGCAATACGATCTGCAAGGGACAATGGCAAGTGTATCCATTTGTCGACTTGTTGATCAAGAGTGCTGCAGGCCCTTCCATAGTTTTCACGTATGACTACTGCTGGGTCACGATGGACCCAGATCCCAAGATATTTTACCGGGTCCGCCGTCCATACCAATGGATATTCCAGAGTTGGCCGGGGTGTACACTCCATCAGGGGCATGATGATGGACTTATCCCAGTTCACCGAGAGACCTGCCATCACACCAAATCTGATGTATTCTCGCAGTAGCTGCGATAGATATCGAGATGGTTCCCTTACGAACAGCACCATGTCGTCTGCGTATAATGATATGGCGACTGGGCGATGATTAAAATTTAAAGCTGTCTCCCTGTGTCTTTGCCGTATTACACACGCCAGAGGCTCTATTGCGAGAGCAAAGAGTAATGGTGACAGCGGACAGCCCTGCCTGGTGCCCCGCTTTACAGGAAAAGGATCCGATGTCAGTCCTCCCACTCGCACCCTTGCGGATGGGTCAGCATACAATATCTGAATCCATTTTGTGAAAATTGGCGGGAACCCCATGCGCTGTAATATATAAAACATATATTTCCACTCTATGGAATCAAAAGCCTTGGCTGCGTCTAGCATTACCGCGGCGGCTGGGAGGCGTGGTTCTAAGACATGCAGCATCGCAAAGACCGTCCGCAGGTTGTGTGATGTGGACCGCTCAGCTATAAAACCCGACTGATCCGGTAGGACCAGACAGGACATCAAGGGCTGAAGCCTGGTAGCAAGGATTTTGGCAAGGATTTTCGCATCTATATTAATCAGCGAGAGTGGCCTATATGACTCACATAAATCTGGGGGTTTATCCTTTTTAAGCAGCGTTATAATCAGCGCCTGGCGCAGCGATGGCGGCAATGTCCCAGACTCATGCGCCTCAGCGTACATCTCTAGTAGATAGGGAGTGAGCAAGTCCTCATACGTTTTATAAAATTCGATCGTGAGGCCGTCTGGCCCAGGTGCCTTTGCGTTCGGTAGGGCTCTAATCGCTGCTTTTACATCCGCAGCGTCAATTGGCTGACTTAAATATTCTCGGTGATCATCTGAAACCCAAGCACAGGCCACGTCCTCCAAATATTCGTCTAATTCCGAGTGGGTAGCTCCCCCTGGTAGTATAGAGATCGGCGTAGTAGTCGCGAAATTGATCAACGATATCTAACTGGTTATAATGTTCCTGGCCATGCATGTCTGTGATCTTTTCGATATGCTGTTGTTCTGTGCGACTTCTAATTTTATTTGCGAGATTGCGGCCCGGCCGACCCCCTTCTCCATATTGGCGAGCCACATGTCTGCGCGATATGTAACGAATCTCAGTTTCCGCCAAGGTATCGTATTCTCGAATTAATTCGTGTATGCGGGCCATGGTGCCCATCGCTGGGGCTGCGCTGTATTCACGCTCTAGGGACTGAAGTGTGGTCTCTATTTTTGCAAGTTGGGTTCTAATGTCTTTTAGTATGCCAGCAGTGGTACCAATGCACACTCCCCGTATCGTTACCTTAAAAGCCTCCCATAATGTGAAAGCACTATCTACGGTACCCTTATTGATCCCGAAGTAATCTTCTTTGGCCGTGCGAATAGTGGTGTTGTAGAGTGGGTCTAATAATGCCTCTGCTCGCAACCGCCATGTAAAAGGACGGTGTATGGCCGTTGGGATTCTAATGTCGACTGTCTCAATAGTGTCTTTATGAGTAACTACATATGTTTTAAACTAGTATATGTGAGTATTGGTGTATATAAGTGAGTATATGTGAGAGTGAGAGATTGGAAGAGTTCCTGTACAAATAAGTAGGTGTTTCTATAAGTGATTGTTTAAGAGAGTAAGTATGTGTAAGTTTCTGTAGAAGTAAGTGTGGTATTGTGTGTATAACTGTATATGCAAGTAAATGGATGTTTGATACTTTGTTTGCATGTGTGACTATGTGTGTGAGTAACTCTATGGATCAGTGGCGGTGTGTAACAGGATGTATAGGTGTATGAGTACATATGATGAGTGAGTACATGTATGAGTGACTGTATAGGGAATGTTGGTGAATGAGTGGATGTGTGTGTAGATCTTGGAATTACTGAATAGGTGTGTTGTAACTGGTATTGGTATGTCCATTGTTTTGAAAATGTTAGTTTGTATTTTTGAGTGTGTGTATCAAAGGTTATATTAGGGTGAGAGGAGGTCTGCCACTCGATCACAAGGATGATGTCATCAGTGATGTCATTTGAGATGTCATCAGTGATGTCATGAGTGATGTCACTGACCATGTCATGAGTGATGTAATATGTGACGTCATCAGCAGTGCATTGCGGGCGCGCGTGTTATAGTTAGCTGAACTAACTATAACGGGGGAATTTCTATGGTTTTGTACGAGTGAAATGTCCAACTAACTATAACGCCCCTGAAACCTATGGTTTTTCAGTGAATATATATATATATATATATATATATATATATATATATATATATATATATATATATATATATATATATTAAACACAGCACCTCTCCAACCGGCGAAATAGAGAGGAAACGGACTCCATTAGCAGATTTGGCAAGATTTTAATCTTCACACACCTCCGTCAGACGCGTTTCGAGCAACGCAGTGCCCTTGTTATATTTATAGTTACTGAACAAGAAAGGTTAAAGTGACATTATAGTTAGATCTTGTAATAATATAAAAACGATTGTTTTAAAACAAAAAAAACATTAAAAGTCACCAGTTAGAGTTTATTTAGCTAACGATAACTGGCGCATCAGTGACAAATAAATCAGTGACTAGAATCATTAAAACACAGAGAATACTAAACGTAGTAAAGAACGAGTGGTGGGGTTAACTCGGGAGGTAAAGTCTAAATACTGTTTAAATCCTAGGTCCAGGACTAAGAAGAACCGTCATTGTAATCTTACCAGGGCACAAGTCGAGGGTACTTGCGGGTAGACGGCGTCTACCCACTCTTTTAACAGGGAGGACGCCGTCTACCCTGCCATGAGGTTGGGCCCCACAGAAATATGATGAACTTATCCAGGTGTCATTTTCAGACATTCAGCAGCGCCGTACACAAGCAGCAAGGTGAAAGCGGGAAGGGGACTTATCATATTCCAGCTGACACCTAACAAAGGGCAAAGTTAAGCGGCCTTCAGGCATCCTTCTGTTGGAGTATCCTGGCTGAAGCTATTAGGAGCCTCACACCTAAATGCAATGGGGGCAGGGGGAAGGGGAACAAAGGCACACAGGTTATCACTTCACAGGTACTTAAGAGGCATGCCTTTGACTCTGTCCAATCCCTGTATACAAGAGATATGCATATACTGTAAGAATGTCAGATGTGTTGGTCTGTCCCAGTATTTACACAAACAATTTAAATACCACTATTTTGTTTTATTTGTTTTATAGAGTTATAGCTCTACTCATCCCAATGCAGGGTGTCCGAGTGCTTTGCATCACGCACACACATTATATATTGACAATAAATCATATGTGTGTAAATCAATGTGTAGGATGTGTTACATAAGGCAGTGAGGGTTACAAGGTGGAGGAGCAACATGTCCTTCATAGCTCACTGTGCTACATTAGAAGGATTACAATTTATGAACTGCAAGTAACAAAATGATCTCTGTGTTAAAAGCAGTAACCCACTTACATAAAATAAAAATCTGTCATCTGTGTGTTGCATAATGTGTTTTGCAGGAGACACATAAACCCTCTATGCTACTTTGATTCAAAACTGTGACTAGACAAAACCCAGCTCTCTCCAGCAAAAACGTTAACCTCCAGAGTCATCTTACCATTGTTATCATTCCCTGAGATTTAGTTGGTACAGAAAGATCTTTGTGGCAACTGCCATAACCACATAATGTATTTTAAAATGCAGACTTTGCAACCAATTAAGCATTACAGATTTACTGCCACATTTTTCTTTTTGCCAATCTCTTGGTGGCAGGGTATTAAAAAATCAGGCCCTTATTTAGAAAGGGTTTGCACCGCCTTTGCGTCACTTTTTTGTGATGCTGCAGCAGCGTAATCAGGGGCGGCTTCTTCACTAAGGCGGAGGAGCGTGGCCCAACTGCCTTAGCACTGCAAAAAAGGAAAAATAAAATGATAACGTGAGTGTCGTAGCGTGGTCCCGTAGGCGATGTCTCTAACACCCCCTGTGTCACAAAATCATACGCGTTTGTGGGGTTTTGACCATTTATTTGTTACTGTTAAGTTTAAACAACTCCTCGTTTATTTCTTTCAACAGAATGTCTTTATACAGTCTCTAGTTGAGTTCAAGGTCTTCTTCTCCTTTTTTGCTGCTTGCTTCCGTCCGGGTTGCAGTACTCAGGAGGTTATGTGAAAGGAAAGAAAAGAAAGGAAAAACTTCAGGCTACTGCCTTTCTTGTCAAAAACACGGGTTGGGATTTGTGCAGCTTCACCAGTGACCCTAACTGTGCAGTGCCTAAGGTGAGGCATTTTATGGTGTCGAGGTTGGTGTGGCCCTTAACCCTGCCCACCAGCCCTTTAACGAGAACGCGCGCGCAGCTGGCACTTGCCTGCAACCACAACCCTCTGGGGCCGTGGTAAGGTGAGATCCTGCCTCCTCGTTTCCCTTTGGAGAGCCGGTCTTGTTCGTGGAGCTCTGGGAGCGGTTTTCCGGTATCCTGGTTTCCTCTGTCTCTCTGGAGTCGTCCTCAGACCTCTAGGCCTCTTCTGTGGTTTCCTCGCCGGCTCGACCCCTCTCGCCCTCCTCTCGCTCCGGGTCTTCTCGCGCCATCCGCCAGTCCCCCGCGTCTCATCTCTCTGCTGCCTTTAGTCCGTCGTTGATGGGCATTGCGTCCTCACGTCGTTTTGGGGAGGCTGGGCCGCCTCCACTACATCCTGCTTGGTGTATCTCTGCGGCCATATTGGATAGGTCGCCGCTCTCCCGGCCGCCAAGGGGTATCGCCTCGGGTAGCCCATCACACTGAGGTTATTATCATTTTATTTTTCGTGCTGAGGTAGTTTTGCGGGGTGAGTCTAGGCTAGGCAGCGCAGAGGGGAGAAGTAGTGGCACCCTCTAAGTGCCCATGATTGTTTGGCCAGCTGTCTTGAACTGGCCAATCAGTCATGCGCACTTTGCATGTTCTCCTCCCAGGCTGCATTACAGCCTGGGTGGAGAACATGTCCAGGCTCCCATTCCGTGTCTGAGCGCCAAACTACGGCGCTCAGACCAATCACAACGCTGCATTGTAGCGTTGTGATTGGCTTAGGGAGCGTGGGTGCTTCCTGCTTCCTGTTCGCAGAGAAGCCAGGAAGAGGACGGAGAGGATGGAGGCGGCGGCGAGCAGGTAAGTTAACTTTTTTTTTTTAAACCTCGCCTCCATCCCCCCTCCCGCCCCACTACCGCTTACCGGGAGCAGCCGCCCTTGGGCATAATCAACGTGCCACACTGACCCCTATTTACAAAGTGACGCATCTAGGCAGATGCGTCGCTTTGTAAAAGCGTGCGCTACATTCCTGCGTCAGGTATAATGTATGCAGGGTGGGTGTTCCCCCGTAAAAAAGCCTCATAGAAGTGGCGCAGTGAAATTTATGAGATTTCGCTATGCCACTTCTACGACTTGACTGCGCCAAAATCCTTACGCCTGCTTCAAGCAGGTGTAAGGATTGATGCAGGTCTTTTCCCATGGGACTCGCCCATGGGTCATGACACATTGCTAGAGTAGCGTCAGATTTCCGACAAACTCCAGAAATGCACCATTTTTGCACCACCAGATACGTCAGAATTCCTGATATATCTGTAAATTCTTGCGGCATGGAGCGCCGTATTTACAATACGGCGCATCCATGGTGTCGCAAGGATCGCGCTATGAAAATTGACGCATTGCTGTTTTTGCTCAACGATGTGTCACTTTTCATAAATGAGGCCCTAAATGTATAAATTGAGGACCAAATTTTGTATCTGAGTTGCATCACTTTTTAGGAACAACCCAGATGCAAAATCTCATTTGTTCAATATTGTAATGCGCTCGAATGTACTCATGATTGACATGCTAAACATATGTGTGAGGTCTTAAGATCTGATGTCACTTCTTGTGAAGTCGCTTCCTGTGAGGTCATGGGTTGTGATGCCACATCTTGTGATTCCACGTGCGTTGTCGCGCCCCTGATGTCACACAAGCTGTTGTCATACACCATGATGTCACTTGCATACTGCCTAACCTGGTTAGTTCCCCCACTTCTTTTTTTAGGACTTGTGCTCTGAATCTTACCTTAAGGTCAGACGTACCATTTTAACCACTTCCTCCAAGTTCTACAATAGCATGTAAGCAGTACCCTTTCTGGAATTGACATGTAGCAGTTCATGAGCAGCTGCAAATGTAATCAATAATTAAGACCCAAACTCATTCGCATACAAACGGATGTCACGGTTTGAAGAAACTTCTGAAGGGAACACTCAACACTCGAAGGACGACTGCGTCCTTGCTTCATTTAGCATTTAGGCTACTTCCTGGCATGACGGAGCTGGCTGTCAAGTAGGCGGCGGATGACAAAGTGTCGTAATGGGGTTTTTTGTTTTCTCGTTAAAGTAACTGGAGGATGAGTTATGTCATTCCTGCAGCGAACGCGCTGTTGTGAGGGGGTGTTGAGGCGGGAAGGTAGTGAAAGCTACGGGAAGCCGGCTAAATAATCCTTCTGCCCACAGGGGAAGGCGCTGATTGTCGAGCAGTGTCTGGCAGCCCAACTGGTTCTCAGACCCCTAGAATACTTGCATTTTAATGTGCAAATATCAGCGCAATTACCGCTTGCATCAGGGGTGTAAGAGGCCCACGCGCTGCAGCGGCCCCGACCCTTCAAGGGCCCCTCATTCGCTATAAGGCTTGTGGAGATACAGGGATTTCAGGGGTTCCTCACTACATTCTGCAAGGGGGTACCTACCCATCATTTTGCCTTACGTCACTTCTTTGGGTGCGACGGTATTGGTGAATGAAGATAATGTTCTTGAAAGGATGTCTACTGTCAAATGTATATGTAGGTCTCTTTCAAGGGAACACATCGGTCATGGATTCGTAATGTTCACACTACGCAATTTTGCAGATACATTTCCCTTTTAAATTGTACACTGGTACAGTGCCTTTATGCACTGACATTTGCAATTTAGGCTTGGGCTGTCTCTGTGCAGATGCGTATTTCGGGGACCTATAAAAATACAACTAGTATAAACTTATAGAGTGACCACTTCCAAGGGTGCCCAGAAGTCCCGGATATGTTGGGACAGTTCCGTTTTTTTTTACAATCTGTTCCAGAAAAGTTCAATAAGTGTAGCACAGGTACCGGTTTTCAAAGAAGGTCATCTAAACAAGGAAGGAGTCAAGTTTTCTTGTGTTTCATTGCAGAATTAGTTAGCAGCCCTTAGCAGAAAGCACTTTAATTAAGACTGATGATACTGTGGGTAAAAGTTGAATTTATTACCAGTCAGTACCTCATTGTGGTATGTTTTTTATGCTGGTGAGTGCTGTCAATTAAGTCATTCGGTGCCCCATGGTCTACGCAAAATTGCAGTCCCTCGCCTGTGTGAAATGTCCCTAATTTTGTATTGGCACCTCCCTCCAGCAAACTCCTCCCATTTCTACAAACCTATTTACTACTCTAGATTAGCAGGTACATAAGTTCAGGAAGGGCCTTATGTCTCCCTCCACGTGGCCTTACCTTGCCACCAGCTGTGGCTAGCAAAGAGAGCAGCTTAAAAATATGAATACACATTTTTTGCAGGTGTGGTGGGGACCACCACAGGCAAGACTGTGAAAACTCTTGCACAGGCGGTAGTTCCTTTCTAATCCACACGATAAAACTGTGGAAGTTGATTTCACAAGTACAAAAAAGTGACAACCACTTTCAGTTTACGAGAGTCTTAAAAACCTGACCATGTCCATTCACATTTTTCTATGAGACTACTGCTAAAGAAAAAGGTATTCAACCATTTTCATGACAGTATTTTTATATCTTTCCTCATCCCATTTAAGCACAGTTACAAGTCCTACGTCTGTCCCCCTTATTAGAGAACGTCTCCGACCTTCACAGACCACCCCCAATTCTTCATTTAAAAGCCAGACTAAACCTTTCACTCATTTACTCCGAGATGGTCATCTCGGATTCGAATGGCAGTGCGAGCGCCTTAGTCTCTTCAGAAATATAAAGCGCTACATAAATTCAGAACTAGTATGCAATCCAATTATTCCATATATTTGCATTTTTTTTAATAATGTGTGATATACTATGCAGTGATATTTCAATATAATCACAAGCGCAAAAATTGTAACATTTGACTAGGCACAACAGGGCAAATTTACTATTATTTCATGCAAAGCAGCGCAACAACCAAAGTGACAGAACCATATCCACAAAAATAATTTGCAGCTGCTCTCTTCGCAATTGCTGGCACACAATTTTGTTGCCTTGCACCATGCACACATATTTCCACTATAGGGCAAAAGTGTGTGTATGATGTCTAACATAGGTTCTGTACTGAAAGGGTGTCCTTCCAGTACAAAGTAATGGCCTTAGACAAACCTTAAAACTTTTCCCACTTTGTATGTGTGCTGTTCGGTGCAGTACACTTGCAAAATTTGAAAAGTGTGGCGAAATACACACATTTCTCCTGCTTTATGCCTGCCTCCAGGATTCGTATTTTGGGGGCAAAGCCCTGTTTACCAATTTTAATAGATGAGACTTTTCCTCAAAAATCATCGTTGGTAGTGTGGGAACAAGCGCGTACCATGAGTGGGACGACACCACCTTGATGCAAAATAATACAAGCAGCACAAAGCTTGTGTCACTTTTAGGCAAATTTCCAGTCCTAGAAAGTCAATAACTTATTGACACTTTGCACTGGTTAGCATCACTTTCGAGACTTTGTACCCATGCAAAGTGTTGATAAATCTGACCCAATGTCACCTGTGGGTGAAGATCGCTGCTAGGAGCATAAAGTACATATGCAGTAGTGATTGAGAACATAGGGCCTGATTACGAGTGCGGCGGTCACAAGACCGCTGCACCTGCGCTGGTGGTGGTCCGTCCGCCGCATTACGACTTTAAAAGTGAACAGTTGTTCCCTTGTGGTGGCGTAGCTGCGCCAAAATGTAATATGCTTAGCGGGACTGACGCAGTCCCGCTGAGCATATTGCAAATTTTTGCACTGCCAGCCATTTCATGGCGGGAGCCCCGCCATGACAAGGCTGGTGGTGAAGGAACAAAGGGGGTCCTACAGGGCCCCCATGTCCCTCCGCAATGGGGATACATTCAGGGGGGACAATATGTGCCCCCCTGTCTGTATTCCCTCAATGTTCCAGATCGGCATGGACGTCACCGTCCATGTCGTGCTGGAACTTTTTTTGCCGTTCCCATTGCGGTGTCTGTTTTCCAGGCACCTCCATGGGAAATGCAAAGGACCATCCGCCTTACACGAGTTCAACACGTAATAAGGCAGGCGGTCCTTGCGGGGCTTTGGTGCAGCTGTGCCTGTGGAGAGCCGGCGCAACTGCGCCAAAGTCGAAATCGGCACCTTAGATCTTTCATAAATTGGGGAGTGGTTCTTTGGAAGAAATTGCAGGCCAACATTTGCGTGTAAGCTCGCTGCCTCAACAGTGGAATAGTGAAGGCCTTTGCTCTGGCAGTGTAGCCTTTTCATTGCTGTGCCCCAGAGGATTACATTTATTCCACTTACTTGAAGGAATTTTGGCTCCATTTTAGAGATCCTCTTTAGTGGAAACCGCCCTAGCAAATGGTGGGTGCTTGGATTAGCATAGTTGTGAAGCAGGGGTGTCGGTGAAGGGCAGTCACTGCTGCACAAACATGGATGTCACAAAGGTAAGAGGAAGTGGGAGCCATTTTGTGGGTTTCTTACCAGTTTGTCAGCTCTCTCACTCTTCTGTACTGCACGCACTGTATATTTTGCCATAGTGTTAGCCAGCAACTTGTCTTTAGCACTACACTTGCCCCACAGTAGAGCTCAGGGGTCAGAAAGACAAGAGAATGAAGGCAAAATGTATCACAGAAAAAGTCATTGTGGAGGAACGTCCATTATCTAACAAGACCCACACCTCCAAATCTTTGAAAAGCCTTAAGTTAATATGCAGCCAAAAGCACTTGACACTACATTTTAACCGCCTGGAGGGCCCTTTTCTTACTTCAAAACATTCCTGCACATGATCCATAACCTGGCCGGAATTGAAAGTAAATTCAAGATTTATTGCATTGAATGACCTAGTAGGGGAGGTTGGAAAATAAGTTTCTTTGAGGAAAAAGAACGACTTGGAAACCGGTAGGTAATTTGTTATGAGAAATTGGAAACATACTCCTCAGAAGCTACACATTCAAGAATGGATAGCTGTGGTTTTCAAGCTTTCATCCGTTGAGCGAGTCACTAATAACTCTAGGGAGAAGAAGGATTCTTATGAGAGCATGGTTTGTCTTACTGAAATAAAAACACCTGTGTTATTTTTCAGAACACAGCAGTAATTACTGTTTTATAATTATATCATGTTTTTACAACTTGTTATTACACAGGAATGTGTCTCGTTAGATGACTAAAATGTAAATTTCTCTTTTAAAGTATGAAGAGATATCTATATGGTTTGTCATAGTAATTCAATATTACTGACATTTTTAAGTGTTATTTACAAAAGAAAATTAATTCAAAGTGTAAAAAGGAAACTTTCTGGAAGTATACTAAATTGATCCTTTCTGAGCCACTCACAAAGTCCGCAGGCGTATTGATGGCTGCCATTTGGTGGGACAGCCAGAAAATGAAGGGGCTTATTTACAAACCACTTGTGCCGCCGGTACGTTACTTTTTCCCATATTAAAAGTGACATACCGGCGGCACAAGGGGCTTGTAAATAAGCCCCAAAGTCTTAGCTTACCATCTACTCTTCTGAAAACCAATGCATGAGTTATGATCTCAAGTATGGAAGCCAGTGAGGGAAATATTTGGCCTCTGAATCAAAACTTTCCTATAGTGTCCTAGAAAATTGATTTTTCCTGGATTTCCTGTGTTTAGACTATGCTCAGCGTGTGTTGTAAACTTCCAACATCTTTGTTCCTTGTTGGCAGAGCTACTTAAACCTTTCTATGCGAAGTATGTAAATATATACAATTTTTACACGAAGAACATATGTTAGAAACGGTTTTATGGCGGTGGTCCTACTGTTGGCTATAAGGAGTTTTCCTTAGCTTTGGAAAATCTGACTGTAGGAAGTGGGGTTCTATCCAGTGAACACCCGGAGTTTTCACTTTAAAAAAAAAAAAATCTTTTTATTAACCATCAAAAAGTCGACATTACAGGGCACTGAAAATGCGTACATGCTTCGAGTCTGGAGCATACATGGGTACAGGCATACAAATTACACCGAGTAACAACAAAGACTATGGCGTAAGTTGGTCGTCTGAAACAGGGTCCGGGGGGGGCACAGATACATCCGCGATAGTTATTCCATTTGTTCCTTATGGAGGACCATTTTCTGGGACATCCACGTGAGATATATACAGTTTTTTCTCTGAACATGCACCAGTCCATGTCGTTTTTCCAGGAGTCCACCCTGTGTGGCTCCTTCGCTCCCCATAGCTGCGCTATGTTCCGTTTAGCTATCATTTGGCCCAGCGTAGCCCATATCGTATCTCTGCTGTTGAGGTCGGTGGGCTCCCAAATATTCAAGAGGCATCTCTTGGCCTCCGGCCGTATGACTACTCCCGACACCCGACTCATACATTCAAGCACTCATGACCAATAGGACTGGATAAGGGGGCACTCCCAAATTATGTGCATAAATGAACCAGTCTGCCGACATCCACGCCTGCAGTCACCCTCATCCGTCCTTCCCATTTTAACCAGTGTTGGTCCGGAAACATATATCCTGTGGAGGATCTTTAACTGGACCAAACGTAGTCTAGAAGAGATGGCCACCTCCTTTGGGGAGGCCAGAGCCTCCTGCCTCTCCTCATCGTCTATCTTCAGCCCGTCTCTCTCCCAACGCTGTCTCAGGAGTATCAGGGGATCCGGTGTGTTATTAGCCAGCTTTTTGTATGTCAAAGATATAACCCCATCCGGTAAGTAACCATCTAAAAGTCTGTCCTCTAGTGGCGAAGCGTCCGATAGGGAGTTGTCTTTAGGTAGATTCGACTGTAGTGCGTGTCTAACTTGCAGGTACCGGAAGTACTCTGAGTCCGCAAGTTAGTGGCTTTGTTGCAAATCGGCGAACGACATCACCTCCCCGTTTTTCCACAGGTCTCCGACAGTAGAGATTCCGATCAGATCCCACTTGTCGAAACCCTTTGTGGTGCCCAGTGTGCCCAGCCTTTCCGAGTCCCACAAGGGAGTTGCCAGAGTGAGTTTCCCATCCCACCCCAGGCTCTTGCTAGCCGCATGCCATATAGCCACCGAATGTATGGTCGGGCCTGTAAGGTGATACCGTTGGGGCCTGGAGTAGAGAGCTCTGTAGTACGTACCCCCCGGAAGTAGCCATTTGTACATCCTGTAGGCAGGATCATCTCCCGAGTTTATATACGCAGTGGTTTATGGCCGCCAGGTGTGCGGCCCAGTAATATCGCTTTATGTCAGGTAGAACGGTACCCCCATCATACCAACCCAGGACTAACTTCTTCAGCGCAATACGAGGCCTTCCCTCCCACAACAGGCTTCTCTGCAGGGCCTCTATCTCGCTAAAGTAGCTGGCTGGGACTAAGTCGAGGGAATTCTGCAGGGCTTATAAGAAGCGCAGCAGTGACATCATTTTAAATAATGCCGCCCTCCCCAGAAGTGAGAGCGGAAGTTTCTTCCAAGTGGCGACATCACGGTGAGCCTCATAAGTGGGGGGAGTAGATTACGCTCATAACGGAGCCTGGGGTCAGCCGCAATAAAGATGCCCAAGTAGCAGAAACCCTCGCTTGCTATTTGCATGGGACAGTCACGGGGCGGGGGGGGGGGCATTGCTGAGAACGTACAGAAGAGACTTACTCCAGTTAATTCTATACCTGGAATATCTCCCAAAGATAGTAAAAATGTCGAGGACGACTCGTAGGGAGGACTTGGGGGAGGCCAAAAATAGGAGGATGTCATCTGCGTATAATGAGATGCGGTCTTCCCATCCCGCCGTCCACTTGAGCCCTCGAATTGAGGGACTTCAACGGATCCATGACGCCAGGGGTTCCAAGGATAGGGCAAAAAGGAGAGGCGAAAGGGGACACCCCTGACGGGTCCCCGGACTCAGACCGAAGATCACTGATTTTTTGTTGTTGACTACCACCTGTGCCAGGGGCTCAGAGTACAGGAGCCGCACCCAGCCAATGAAACCAGGGCCGAAGCCCAGCTTTGTCAGAACCGCAAAAAGATAAGACCACTCTATCGTATCAAACGCCATCGAAGCGTCCAACAAGACTACCACCGCCGCCTGAATTGTGTTGAGTCTGCCCAGGACGCCGTGAAGGCGTCGTAGGTTTAGCGCCGTGTTACGATGGGGCATAAAACCCGATTGGTCAGGGTGTATGAGTTTATAGATCACTCGTACAAGGCGGTTTGCCAGTGCTTTTGCTAGGATTTTGGGTTCAGCATTCAACCGGGAGATGGGCCTATAGGAGGAGCATTGATTCTTGGGCTTACCATCCTTGTATATCGTCACCAGAGTTGCTACACGCTGGTCGTATGTCAGAAGTCCCTTCTCTCGGCTCTCATTGAACATATTGCGCAGGTGGGGAGCAATAGCGTCCGGTTTCAGTTTGTAGAGCTCGATAGGCAGTCCATTGGGGCCTGAAGCCTTGCCGGGGCGAAGGTCCCGGATCACCTGCGCCAGTTCGTCGTCCGTGAATGCACTGTCGAGTGTATCCCTTTCGCCAGCAGTAAGGGCCGGCATGTGGATCTCCCTGAGGAGCTGCTCTGAGTCTGTGACAGAGAAGGTGGAAGTCGACCTATGCACGGAGCTGTAGTAGTCTGCAAACGTATTCGCGATTGCTTGTGGGTCAGTCACTGTGTGTCCCCCCTCGTCTATCAATTCTGGGACTAACCTGTTAGCCAGTTCTTTCTTGTCCAGCCAGGCCAGCAGTTTCCCTGCCTTGTCCCCAAGATCATAAAGTCTACCAGCTTTTTCTCTCCCCAGTGTTTTGGCCATGTCTGTAGCAATGTTCCTATACTCATCCCGTTTAAGCTGCAGGGTATGGAGCGTCTCTGTTGTGAGTCCTTCCGCCTCTGTATCTTCGAGGTGAAGGATCTCGCTCTCCACCTGGACTAGCTCTTTGACCTTGTCCTTTCGAGTCCCGGCAATCGAGGACAGAGCCTGTCCCCTAAGCACCGCTTTGAACGCTTCCCACAGGACCTGTGCAGATTGGACCGTACCCTCATTGTCACGAAAGTAGTTGACGATAGCCTGGAGGAGTGTTTTCTTGACAGCGGGGTTACGGAGGTACCAGGGGTTAATGGGCGCAACCCTCCCAACTTGTCCACCCCCCAGGACCAGATGTGCCCAAAGCGGAGAGTGGTCTGAGATGCCCCTTGCCATGTGTCTAATTTCCTGTGTCTCTGTTATCAGGGCCGCAGGGGCTAGTAGATAGTCGATACAGGAGAAACTACTGTGTGCGCCAGAAAAAAAGTATGTTGAACGGTGTCAGGGTGGAGTGTACGCCACAAATCCACCAGTCCCATTGCATTAAGGAAGTCGGGGAGCCATCTCTGCGAATGCCCAATGTCCCGTGGGGGGTGGCGGTCTAGGAGCCCCGAGACCACTGAGTTAAAATCTCCACCCAGTACTAATCGGCCCTCGGGGAGTGAGAGTAAGAGAATGCCTAGGCCCTTAAACGTCAGGCTCTGCAGTCCCGGAGGGACATACACCGTCACTATGTTAAGGGATGAGCCCTCCCATTGGCCGGACAACGCCACATACCTTCCCATGTCATCGACCCACGTGCGCTGTACAGAGAATGGGAAGGAGTTCTTGATCATAATACCAACTCCCCGGGATCCAGTGGTAAACCCAGAGTGAGCCACTAGTCTGTAACCCCACCTATCCAGTGCTTTACAGGAATTGCCGACCAGGTGTGTCTCCTGGAGGATCACCACCTCTGGTGAGTGACGTTTAACATGTTGTAAGACTATGCTGCGTTTGAGTTTGTCCCCCAGGCCGTTGTCATTCCAACTTAACAGTCCAATCTGCCTGTCTCAGCCGTTCCCCATTTTAACTGACACAGTGCGCACCCTGTTGCGCCAACTCGAAGAATAGAACAGTCGACATGAATAAACAAATAGTGGAAAAAAAGAACAAAACTACATTCCCCAGATCCTACCCAACATCCCCCCTCCCTGTTCCCCTGCACTCTGGGCCTAAAACTGCCCATCGGTAACACTGCAGAGTGCCTGTCGCCCAAACTGGTGACTAACGGTAGTCTAACTTGGGGGGTGGGTGGCCACTCCCTCGTGAATCCTCCCCGATAAGAAGAATCATTAAGGCTCCTAAAATCAAGACTACAGGCAACAAATCTACTATTTATCGACACATTTCCCAACGTTATAATGACTGGCTCCCACTAGAGTGTCTACGAGCCGAGAATGCACCAGCTCAAGCCTGACCACCCCCTCTTAAGTCTCAAGGTGTGCATCTTACAGTTCAGCGGTTGTCAGAGTCCCCAGGCAGCTCACGGGCATTCATCTGCGATCGTCATGTTCCTCTTCACATCTCCAGCCCTCAAGCCAGTCCGCGGCGTCTTCTGGGTGATCAAAAAAGCAAGCTCTACCATCCGCCTCCACCCGGAGACGGGCTGGGAACAGCATTGCATATTTCACCCCCCTCTCCCGGAGCTTCCTTTTAACTTCCAAAAATGATCGTCTCCGTTTCTGCACAGCAAGGGTAAAATCCGGGAAGAAGGAGATCTCAGCATTTTCGTAGCGAAGTGGCGGGGCCTTCCTGACGGACTGGAGGATGACATCCCGATCTCGGTAGTTTAGTAATCTGGCCAGGATCGGCCTGGGCCGCGCTCCAGGTTTCGGTCTCCCACCGGGGACTCTATGTGCCCCTTTCGACCACAATGAATTTGGATAGTCCCTTAGGCTGGAGGTGGGCAAGGATAAGGTCTTCCACAAAAAGGTCCGTCGCCTGTCCTTCCGCTTTCTCAGGGACCCCAATAATGCGCACGTTGTTGCGGCGGGTGCGCCCTTCATAATCGTCCAGCTTCTCCTCCGCATGTTTCCGAAAGGTCTGGAAGTCCTCAACCTCGCGCTGCAGCTGGGACGTGTCGTCGACTAGACGAGAGGTGGTAAGTTCCAGTTGTTTTACCTTTTCACCGTTTTTCGTGAGGTCTGCCCTGAGAAGTGTTACCTCCGTTGCTATAGTGTCCATCCTCTGCTCAAGGGACACCCGTACTCCAGAGATGGCATCCAAGACATCCTGGAGAGTCAGTTCTGTGGCAGTCCCTTCTGGGCTCTTTGATGTGGTGACCGCGTGCTGTGGATCTGGAAGCGTCGCCTTCGAGAAAGTGTATTTATCGAGTTTGTTGGCTTGTACTACTTTCTGGCCTCTGGTCCCCGACATCGTCGCTGCGACACCCCAGTCCCCCGCGACTCCAAAACCACTATGGGCCCGATGTGCCCCTGTCGCAGGTATCACACGACCACCAGGGGCCGTGAACAGCTGTGGTCACTGAGGAAGGAGCTACACAGCAGCAGTCCAGGCCACGGAGGCCCCCCCCAGATGGAGCCGAACGCCGGGCACCGGAGGTAATCCAGGCAGACCGCAGGCAGCTCCGGGGCACTGATAAAGTGAACACCTCTAGGAGCGGGTGTTGGGCGCCCAGAAGCGATATCCACTATCTTGGCCGCACCCCCAGCGCTTTAACCAATACAGCGATGGGTGGACAGTTGGTGGAGGTCTAGTCCAAGCTTCCGCCGGTGCAGAGTTCCAAGGAAGCAGGCACTGTCAATCGTGTGTCCCCGCTACCAAGCAGCCACCACAGACAACCACGAGGAGCAACTCTTGGCACCAGACACCCTCGGAGCTCCTCAAGGCCAATACGATGAGGGGCCGCTCCCCTCTCCGACGAGGGGAGACACACACCAAGGGAGGAGGCGCCCGGGCCGCATCCACTGAAGGCAAGGGTGGGAGGAAAGGATTGGGGCACCGCTCCTGCGGGCCCACCCAGCAGTCTGTCGACTCCAGCCACACCGGGCCTGAGGCTCCAGAGTCACAGCCACAACGCAACCGGGAGCGCTCACCTGGCTCTCTTATATCAATTGGATGGCCACAGGACCCTCCGCCGCCCGGGTCCACCGCCGGGCAGTCCGTTGCGCCCTCTGCCGGTCACGGGCCTCACCAGACACCAGACACCAGGCGGGCCGCAGGCCGCAACCACGGCCTCGTGTTGATGGCAGCCCGTCGGCGCACGTCACCACGTCCAGCGCTCTGCGCCTCTGTCTACGGACGGGGGGAAGCCGGCCAGGCCTCAGTCTTCTGCCGGGTGATTCTCGGCCTTCGCTCAGCCCGAGCCTTCGTCGCGGGCTGGGGCTGTGGCAGCAAGGTTGTTGGCGCATTCCAAACGCGATTAGGGCCGGATTTGTTTGGCGGATTGTCGGGTAGGGTTCACGGATGCCGGAGCTCTACAGACTAGCGGCCATTTCGCTTCGTGGCTTGGCCACGCCCCTCTGGAGTTTTCACTTTTGAGCCTAATGTTTTTGGACCTCAGCTGTTGCTTGCTACCCCCCCCAACCCACTGTGATGCTCCTGTTAAACTAGTTTTGAACTGTAACCTTTTGTGCTGACCTTTTAAAATAAGGTCATCTTCTGTAGTCAGCTGGGGTAAGGGCTCCTGAGAGGAGGTGCACATTTAAACATAGGTCTACACATGTAAAAATGTGCATGCTGACCGAGAAATAATATTGTCTGAACTCACCCTGGCTTCTGCTCACAGGTAGCACTGTGACAGATGTGGCCCAGACTAAATTATTATAATTTAATTGGAGACCAAAAGGAACTGGAGCATTAACTTTTTTGTATAGTTTAATGAATTGGTGTATAGTGCTTCATTGGGTGCTATTTATGTAAATTGTGTTTTTACTGCATCTATAAATTGGCATATGGATCAAAGGTCAATGTTACTTCCTTGTATGCAAATGAGTGGGCCTGGAAACCAAACATAAGGTCAGTTTTGACATTCTTGTATTTCTTAGCTTACCTTTGTCATACCTCTCTGGGGCAGGGCCAAGATGTCGGCTTGAACGGCCATGCGGCTCGGCACTCAGCGGACAGGCACGGCTGAAATCTTGCGGAATCCTGTGTCCTCCTTATTCCCTGAGGCCCGTGCACCACCTATGGTGTGTGGAGAACCCCCCTGGACTAACTTGAGAGGCCCTTTTGTCAGCTAGAGCAGCGGACCGAGTGTTTGCTCGTGCTGCTGCACGGGGGTTGGGGGCAGGCCTGCGGCTCCGATCGAGCGGCTTGCCGCATGGTGAGGAGGAGCCACTGCTGCGTGGGTACTCGGCCCACTTCCCGGACCGACGACATGTGGTGGACCACAGTGGCTGTGTTGGAGCCTGTGTGCGGACTTGCTCCAGGTAGCTGAACCATTGAGCTGAGGGGCCAGGCCTTAGCACAAGAGTATTGAGCATGGGCGGGGCCGTGGATCTGTGCCATACTTGGCCTGCTAATCCCCTGAGCACGGACTGAGTGTGGTCTTGACTGCCCCCCTCTCTGGTGCCCCATTGATGCTGAGACTGGCCTAAATACTTAAAGACATGCTCCCCAAAGTCCCACAGCATGCAACTGGTCAAATGCCCTCAATATCGTCAGTAAAAAGAACAATAGCTAGAACTAAAAAAGCTACAGCTACCACCACACCTGTTCCCAAAACTTTTGCTGAAGTAGACATACCACCCAAACTCAGTTACCCATAATGAAGAACCATTTCTTCTTTATGATAACAAATCAACAGACAAAAGAATAATAATATTTGGAACTGCCACTAATTTACTAAAACTACAAAACTGTGAGACTTGGATGATGGACGGGACTTTTAAAATATGTCCCAAACCATTTTATCAGTTATATACAATACATGAGGTTTATCAAAATACAAATATCCCCTTTCTATATGCTTTATTACCAAACAAGCAAAACTCCACCTATATTGAACTTTTAACTAAAATCAAACAAGAAACCAATAATTTTTTTCCTCAAAAAATAATCATTGACTTTGAACAGTCAATGATACAAGCCATACTAAAAACCTACCCTCACACAGCAATTCAAGGTTGCTATTATCATTTCAATCAATGTATTTGGAGACACCTTCAAAAATCTACACTAAGGGCCCAATTCCGATCTCGTAAGGAAAGCCCTCCATACGACTCGGATCTGGAGGGCTTTCTGAGCGAGACGTGCTCCGGGAGTCCGAACGAGTATGCTTACGGACTCGGTTCGCTCAGACTCCCATTGAACTCTAAGGGAGCCCGTGTACAGACGCGTACACAGGCTCCCATAGCAGAAAAGGGGTGGGCGGGGAAAAGCGTACATGCTTGGATCGTGGAGACCCATGCGCACCCCCGTGACAGATTCAGAGGGCCCCGGGTAAAGGGGGGCCTGCTACAGCCCCCCGAAGTACGATTCCGACAGCCATTTCGTCTCGCTGGGACCGAGGCGAAGCGGCTGTCCGAATCGTGCATCGTACTCGCTCGGTTGGAATACGACCCATTGCGTGGCGCGATTCGGCTACGAACGTGTCGGACGGACAGGTTCGGGTTTGTAAACGATTCGCACGGCGCGTACGGGATACTCGCATCGTACTTGGTCGTTCGGAACGGGGGACAATTCGGACGGAAAGATAGGCTCCGAATCGGATTTGCTCTTTACAAATCTGGTTTGGAGGCCTTACGAGATCGGAATCGGGGCCTAAGTATTGAATATGCAACAAATAGCTCCTTTGCATATCAAATTAAAAAACTAATAGCACTGGCATACGTCCCAATTACTGACGTAGCCGAACACTACAATTTATTAATTGAAAGTGTATACTACCAACAAAATGAACAAAAACTAAGTCCCCTACTTGACTATTTTGAGGATACATGGGTGGGAAGGCTACACAGATCTGGACACAGAAGGCAACCTAAATACCACATTCCATGGTGGAATGTATATAACAGTACCCTAAACAAAGAAGCTAAAACTAATAATGCTGTAGAAGGATGGCATAACGCGTTCCAAGCAACAACAGGCAGAACTCCACAAACTCTACAAATACTATTACTATCTATCCAAAAAGAACAAAGCTACCAACAACTAAGAATCGAGCAGTCTGTAACACAAATAGGCCCAAAACTTACCAAACAAACTAAACAAATGTTTGAGTACTTACAATACAAAGTAAGACTATACCCAACAACTAAAGGGCTAGAATACCTTGAAAAAATAACCAAATCCCTACTTTAACTAAAAATACCTCAAAATACCTAAAAACTAAACATACAAATAAATAAAATCCTTATAATTCCAAAAATATAATTATTTTGTCAATTTTATTAATAATTATACAAAAAATATTGACATAATTATATTTTATAAAATATAAATCACAAAAACAATGTCATTTTTAACATTTCCCTCCCACAATAAATAATTCAAAATAACTTACTGTTTCCGTAGCTGAAGAAACGAAATCCCAACTGCCATAAATAAATCCACGTTTTCGATAATCCCAATATAAACAAAAATCCCCCCCAAAAAAGGAAAAATCCAACTGGTTAAAAAGTAATCCACCGGCAATAACTCCACAAACGATAAACCCTAAAAATCCCAAAAAACGTATTTAAAAAAATAACCGCTCCAGGAAAACTCAAAAAATTAAGGAAGTGTAAAATAATTATTAGTTGTCTAAAACTAATACACACTTCCTTAAATAAAAAAAACGCAATATTCTCCCAACTGTCATGTTCCAATCGACCAAAACCTGTAATGAAAAAAAACAATCCCACCCACACAAATTACACATACATTATAACATAATACAAATAAATATAATACTAACACCACAATTTAAACATATTTTCACATATCTATTTAACTCTAACACCGACCAATTAACAAACTACCGACATTTTGCTAACACATAACTAAAACATACAACTCACCAAAACTTTAAAAACCTAACACTACACACACTTTCTAGTACTTAACTACCCTTAAATTAATCCAAAATTAAAGTTTAAATAAAGAAAATTAAACTTACCTTACCCGATGCGACGCAGCTTCCAACCGCAAGCTTCTTCCCTCACAAATGACCTAAAACAAAACGGAGCGGTTACAAAATACAAGTTAGAAATAAATATGGCTGCTTTAAATACTAAAGATTTATCTATTTCTTTATTAAACTGATAGTACATTATAAAAACTTTGTTATAAAGTTTGGTACAAATACTACAAAATGTTACTTATGTTAAAAAAATAATGTTAATTTTTTTCTCTAATGTATAATTATAATAATAAATATTAAACATTTAATTATTATAATTCTAAAAATATACATTTCATATCCAATGTATATTAAAAAATATGTACTATCTTGAATAAATGTTAAAAAACTGTATAAATGTTATAAAAAATGTGTGTATTAAAAAATGACATGTACTAATTAATATTATTTATATTTCAAATATAAATATTATTACTTAAAATATAACATTATATGTTAAACAATGGGAAAATATTGTAAAAAGGGTGAATAATAAAAATGTGTTAAAACATATATGTTAATAATAATTTACACTATATGTAATACTGTAAACAATGTTTAGAATAAAATTAATGTATCACTGTTATTGAAAAATATTTTTTGTGAAAAAATATTTAAAAAGCAATGTAAAACTACATCATTTAAAAAAAAAAATGTACATAACTGTAATAAAAAGTTTAATGTTTAAAATTATGGGTCCGATTACGATGGCGGACGGACTGGAGTCCGTCCGCCATGGTGGTGGCGACCGGGACCATCCGCCACACATGCGGTGGTTCCGCACACCGAATCAGGATGCGACCGCCACCATGGCGGTCGCACCTGCTGCACTTTTAACATTGCGGTGGGTGCTGCTGACAGCAGCACCGCCGCGATGTTAAAAATGCATGTCGTGCATTCCACTGCACTACGTGGCAGGCACCACACGGTGCCTGCCACTTGGTGCAGTGAAATGTAGGGGGTACCATGGGTACCCCCCCAGTGCACAAACACCCACCCCAACACATTGGGGGCCCACAACGGGCCCGAAACCAATCTCCTCCAGCCTTTCAATGGCGGTTTACCCGCCACGGAAAGGCTGGCGGAAGACCACATCGTAATTTGGAGGACGGTGCCTGCTAGACACAGCCACTATTTTGTGGATGCAGACCGCTCCGCCAGGCAATCGGAACGATTGCCTGTGGCGGTTCCGTGGTGGACGGTCTTTACGTCCGCCGCGGTCGCAGTCTGGATCCCACCGCCATCGTAATCTGGTGGTGGGAAAATCGTGGTCCGATGTGGGAAGGACCGTCACCGCCGGGCTGGCGGTGACGGTCCTTCCGCAGTCGTAATCGGCCCCTAAGTTTGCAAAAATGTTATATATAAATGTATACATATGTACAAAATATATAATATGTGAAGAATAAAAATTGTCTTTTTTTCTATGTCTAACAATATATAATAAATACACTTAATAAAATAAAATGCTATTTCTTTTTATTTATTAATGTTTGAAAATAAATAAAAATATCAATAAAATAATAACATGTTTCATGATTTTTTGGGACATTTTTTGAAACCTAGTATATGTATTAAAATATTTATATTACATCAATATACTTTATAAAGTATATTATTATAATAAATATGTCTAAATATATTATATTTGTTAATAAAAACTATATTATTATTTTTAAACATTCCCACTATACACTACATTAATTCTGAAAAATTGCTGAACTGTTAACATATATAATTTACTATTCCCACTCCAAACTATATTAAAAGTCAGGGAAGGAGCTGGACACTAAACATATATAATTTACTATTCCCACTCCAAAGTATGTTAAGTCAGGGAAGGGGCTGGACCATAAACATATATAATTTACTATTCCCACTCCAAACTATGGGGGTCATTACGATGGCGCAAGGACCGCCACCGCCAGGCCGGCGGTGGCGGTCCTTCCGCCATCGCACTGGATTTTCCCACCGCCCAATTAGGATGGCGGTGGGTACCGCGGCGGACGGAAAGTCCGTCTGCCACTTCACCACCAAAGGCAATTGGCCCGATTGCCTGGCGGGCGGTGCAGGTTGCCCAAAATGGTGGCAGTGCCTAGCAGGCACCGTCCACCAAATTAGGATGTGTGCTTAAACCGGCCTTTCCATGGCAGCGGTGCCGCCATGGAAAGGCTGGTGGGGATTGGGTTTGGGGGCCCGTTGCGGACCCCCTCTGTGTGGGGGGAGGGTGTTTGTGCACTGGGGGGGTACCCATAGTACCCCCCTGCATTTCCCTGCGCAAAGTGGCAGGCACTGCGTGGTGCCTGCCACGTAGTGCAGGAAAATGCACTATGTGGCATTTTCGCATTGCGAACGATGCTGCAGCCAGCAGCACCGTCCGCAATGTTCAGGGCCCTGGATGCGCCTGCCATAGTGGCAGGCACATCCTAATTCACTTAGCGGGACTGCCGCCTTACTGGCGGCCGGTCCCCAGCACTGCAACGATGGCGGGCGGACTCATGTCCGCCCGCCATCGTAATGTGCCCCTATATTAAGTCAGGGAAGGTGCTGGACACTAAACATATATAATTTACTTTTCCCACTCCAAACTATATTAAGTCAGTGAAGGTGCTGGACACTAAACATATATAATTTACTATTCCCACACCAATTAATGTGAAATCAGGGAAGGTGCTGGACAGTAAACATATATAATTTAATATTCCGACTCCAAACTATATTAAGTCAGGTAAGGTGCTGGACACTAAACATATATAATTTACTATTCCCACTCCAAACTATGGGGCTCATTAGGATGGCGGAAGGACTGCCACCGCCAGCCATGCGGTGGCGGTCCTTCCGTCCTCCAACCGCGATTTCCCCCGCCAAATTAGGATGGCGGGGGAATCTCACCGTGACCGTGGCGTTCGCAAAGACCGTCCGCCACGGAACCGCCTCAGGCAATCCTTACGATTGCCTGGCAGAGCGGTCTTCATCAGTAAAATGGTGGTGGTGCCTAGCAGGCACCGTCCGCCAAATTACGATGTTGGCTGTAGACAGCCTTTCCATGGCGGTGGAACCGCCAGGGACAGGCTGGCGGGGATTGGGTTTGGGGGCCCATTGCGGGCCCCCCTTGTGTTGGGGGAGGTGAGGCTGCACTTGGGGGGTACCCATGGTACCCCCCTACATTTCACAGCACTACGCGGCAGGCACCGTGTGGTGCCTGCCACGTAGTGCTGTGAAATGCACAACATGGCTTTTTAGCATCACGGCGGGTGCTGCTGTCAGCAGCAACTGCCGCAATGTTAAAATGCAGGATACGACCGCCACGGTCGCATCCTGATGCGGTGTTCGGGACCGCCGCATGCATGGCGGACGGTCCCAGTTTACACCAGGATGGTGGACGGACTTGAGTCCGTCCGCCATCCTAATGAGCCCCTATGTTAAGTCAGGGAAGGTGCTGGACTATAAACATATAGGGGCTTATTTATGAGAACTTGCGTCCCTTTTGCGCCGCCGGTGCGTCACTTATTGTGACGCACCAGTGGCGTAAAAAATGCGCCATGTTGCGTCATATTTACAAAGTGACGCATCTAGGTAGATGTGTCACTTTGTAATCCCCTGCGCCACATTATACCTGCAGCAGGTATAATGTATGCAGGGTGGGCGTTCTGACGCAAGTAAGCCTTGTAGAAGTGACGCAGTGAAATCTATGAGATTTCACTGTGCCATTTCTAGGACACAAATGCGTCAATATCTTACACCTGCCTCACAGCAGGCGTAAGACTGACGCAGGCACATTTGAAATGGGACTTGCCGATGTGAAATGACCCATTGCTGGAGTTGCGTCACTTTTGTGACACACTCCAGCAATGCGTCTTTTTTGCGCCTACAGATACGTCAGAAATACTGACGTATCTGTAACTCCTTGCGACATGATGCGTCATAATGTAAATAAGACGCATCCAGCATGGCGCAATGAAAAGTGACGCATCGCTGTTTTCACGCAGCGATGCGTCACTTTTCATAAATGAGGCCCATATAATTTACTGTTCCCACTCCAAACTATATTAAGTCAGGGAAGGTGTTGGACACTAAACATATATAATATACTATTCCCACTCCAAACTATGTTAAGTCAGGGAAGATGCTCGACACTAGACATATATAATTTACTATTCCAACACCAATTAATGTGAAGTCAGGGAAGGTGCTAGACAGTAAACATATATAATTTACTATTCCCACTCCAATTAATGTTAAGTCAGGAAAGGTGCTGGCCAATAAACAAATATAATTTACTATTCCCACTCCAAACTATATTAACTCAGGGAAGGTGCTGGACACTAAACATATATAATTTACTATTCCCACTCCAATAAATGTGAAGTCAGGGAAGGTGCTAGACAGTAAACATATATAATTTACTATTCCCACTCCAATTAATGTTAAGTCAGGGAAGGTGCTGGACAGTGAACAAATATAATTTACTATTCCCACTGCAAACCATATTAACTCAGGGAAGGTGCTGGACACTAAACATATATAATTTAATATTCCCACTCCAAACTATATTTACTCTGGGAAGGTGCTGGACACTAAACATATATAATTTACTATTCCCACTCCAAACTATATAAACTCTGGGAAGGTGCAGGACACTAAACATATATAATTTACTATTCCCACTCCAAACTATATAAACTCTGGGACGGTGATGGACACTAAACATATATAATTTACTATTGCCACTCCAATTAATGTGAAGTCAGGGAAGGTGCTGGACAGTAAACATATATAATTTACTATTCCCACTCCAATTAATGTTAAGTCAGGGAAGGTGCTGGACAGTAAACTAATATAATTTACTATTCCCACTCCAAACTACATTAAATCAGGGAAGGTGCTGGACACTAAACATATATAATTTACTATTCCCACACCAATTAATGTGAAATCAGGGAAGGTGCTGGACAGTAAACATATATAATTTAATATTCCGACTCCAAACTATATTAAGTCAGTTAAGGTGCTGGACACTAAACATATATAATTTACTATTCCCACTCCAAACTATGGGGCTCATTAGGATGGCGGAAGGACTGCCACCGCCAGCCATGCGGTGGCGGTCCTTCCGTCCTCCAACCGCGATTTCCCCCGCCAAATTAGGATGGCGGGGGAATCTCACCGTGACCGTGGCGTTCGCAAAGACCGTCCGCCACGGAACCGCCTCAGGCAATCCTTACGATTGCCTGGTGGAGCGGTCTTCATCAGTAAAATGGTGGTGGTGCCTAGCAGGCACTGTCCGCCAAATTACGATGTTGGCTGTAGACAGCCTTTCCATGGCGGTGGAACCGCCAGGGACAGGCTGGCGGGGATTGGGTATGGGGGCCCATTGCGGGCCCCCTTGTGTTGGGGGAGGTGAGGCTGCACTTGGGGGGTACCCATGGTACCCCCCTACATTTCACAGCACTACGCGGCAGGCACCGTGTGGTGCCTGCCACGTAGTGCTGTGAAATGCACAACATGGCTTTTTAGCATCGCGGCGGGTGCTGCTGTCAGCAGCAACTGCCGCAATGTTAAAATGTAGGATACGACCGCCACGGTCGCATCCTGATGCGGTGTTCGGGACCGCCGCATGCATGGCGGACGGTCCCAGTTTACACCAGGATGGTGGACGGACTTGAGTCTGTCCGCCATCCTAATGAGCCCCTATGTTAAGTCAGGGAAGGTGCTGGACTATAAACATATAGGGGCTTATTTATGAGACCTTGCGTCCCTTTTGCGCCACCGGTGCGTCACTTATTGTGACGCACCAGCGGCGTAAAAAATGCGCCATGTTGCGTCATATTTACAAAGTGACGCATCTAGGTAGATGTGTCACTTTGTAAACCCCTGCGCCACATTATACCTGCAGCAGGTATAATGTATGCAGGGTGGGCGTTCTGACGCAAGTAAGCCTCGTAGAAGTGACGCAGTGAAATCTATGAGATTTCACTGTGCCATTTCTAGGACACAAATGCGTCAATATCTTACACCTGCCTCACAGCAGGCGTAAGACTGACGCAGGCACATTTGAAATGGGACTTGCCGATGTGAAATGACCCATTGCTGGAGTTGCGTCACTTTTGTGACACACTCCAGCAATGCGTCTTTTTTGCGCCTATAGATACGTCAGAAATACTGACGTATCTGTAACTCCTTGCGACATGATGCGTCATAATGTAAATAAGACGCATCCAGCATGTCGCAAGGAGGGCGCAATGAAAAGTGACGCATCGCTGTTTTCACGCAGCGATGCGTCACTTTTCATAAATGAGGCCCATATAATTTACTATTCCCACTCCAAACTATATTAAGTCAGGGAAGGTGTTGGACACTAAACATATATAATATACTATTCCCACTCCAAACTATGTTAAGTCAGGGAAGATGCTGGACACTAGACATATATAATTTACTATTCCAACACCAATTAATGTGAAGTCAGGGAAGGTACTAGACAGTAAACATATATAATTTACTATTCCCACTCCAATTAATGTTAAGTCAGGAAAGGTGCTGGCCAATAAACAAATATAATTTACTATTCCCACTCCAAACTATATTAACTCAGGGAAGGTGCTGGACACTAAACATATATAATTTAATATTCCCACTCCAAACTATATTTACTCTGGGAAGGTGCTGGACACTAAACATATATAATTTACTATTCCCACTCCAAACTATATAAACTCTGGCAAGGTGCTGGACAGTAAACATATATAATTTACTATTCCCACTCCAATTAATGTTGTCAGGGAAGGTGCTGGACAGTAAACTAATATAATGTACTATTCCCACTCCAAACTACATTAAATCAGGGAAGGTGCTGGACACTAAACATATATAATTTACTATTCCCACTGCAAACTACATTAAATAAGGGAAGGTGCTAGACAGTGAACAAATATAATTTACTATTCCCACTACAAACTATATAAACTCTGAGAAGGTGCTGGACACTAAACATATATAATTTACTATTCCCACTCCAAACTATATAAACTCTGGGACGGTGATGGACACTAAACATATATAATTTACTATTGCCACTCCAATTAATGTGAAGTCAGGGAAGGTGCTGGACAGTAAACATATATAATTTACTATTCCCACTCCAATTAATCTTAAGTCAGGGAAGGTGCTGGACAGTAAACTAATATAATTTACTATTCCCACTCCAAACTACATTAAATCAGGGAAGGTGCTGGACACTAAACATATATAATGTACTATTCCCACACCAATTAATGTGAAATCAGGGAAGGTGCTGGACAGTAAACATATATAATTTAATATTCCGACTCCAAACTATATTAAGTCAGGTAAGGTGCTGGACACTAAACATATATAATTTACTATTCCCACTCCAAACTATGGGGCTCATTAGGATGGCGGAAGGACTGCCACCGCCAGCCATGCGGTGGCGGTCCTTCCGTCCTCCAACCGCGATTTCCCCGCCAAATTAGGATGGCGGGGGAATCTCACCGTGACCGTGGCGTTCGCAAAGACCGTCCGCCACGGAACCGCCTCAGGCAATCCTTACGATTGCCTGGCGGAGCGGTCTTCATCAGTAAAATGGTGGTGGTGCCTAGCAGGCACCGTCCGCCAAATTACGATGTTGGCTGTAGACAGCCTTTCCATGGCGGTGGAACCGCCAGGGACAGGCTGGCGGAGATTGGGTTTGGGGGCCCATTGCGGGCCCCCCTTGTGTTGGGGGAGGTGAGGCTGCACTTGGGGGGTACCCATGGTACCCCCCTACATTTCACAGCACTACGCGGCAGGCACCGTGTGGTGCCTGCCACGTAGTGCTGTGAAATGCACAACATGGCTTTTTAGCATCGCGGCGGGTGCTGCTGTCAGCAGCAACTGCCGCAATGTTAAAATGCAGGATACGACCGCCACGGTCGCATCATGATGCGGTGTTCGGGACCGCCGCATGCATGGCGGACGGTCCCAGTTTACACCAGGATGGTGGACGGACTTGAGTCCGTCCGCCATCCTAATGAGCCCCTATGTTAAGTCAGGGAAGGTGCTGGACTATAAACATATAGGGGCTTATTTATGAGAACTTGCGTCCCTTTTGCGCCGCCGGTGCGTCACTTATTGTGACGCACCAGCGGCGTAAAAAATGCGCCATGTTGCGTCATATTTACAAAGTGACGCATCTAGGTAGATGTGTCACTTTGTAAACTCCTGCGCCACATTATACCTGCAGCAGGTATAATGTATGCAGGGTGGGCGTTCTGACGCAAGTAAGCCTTGTAGAAGTGACGCAGTGAAATCTATGAGATTTCACTGTGCCATTTCTAGGACACAAATGCGTCAATATCTTACACCTGCCTCACAGCAGGCGTAAGACTGACGCAGAGCACATTTGAAATGGGACTTGCCGATGTGAAATGACCCATTGCTGGAGTTGCGTCACTTTTGTGACACACTCCAGCAATGCGTCATTTCTGCGCTCTACAGATACGTCAGAAATACTGACGTATCTGAAACTCCTTGCGACATGATGAGTCATAATGTAAATAAGACGCATCCAGCATGTCGCAAGGAGGGCGCAATGAAAAGTGACGCATCGCTGTTTTCACGCAGCGATGCGTCACTTTTCATAAATGAGGCCCATATAATTTACTATTCCCACTCCAAACTATATTAAGTCAGGGAAGATGCTCGACACTAGACATATATAATTTACTATTCCAACACCAATTAATGTGAAGTCAGGGAAGGTGCTAGACAGTAAACATATATAATTTACTATTCCAACACCAATTAATGTGAAGTCAGGGAAGGTGCTAGACACTAAACATATATAATATACTATTCCCACTCCAAACTATATTAACTCAGGGAAGGTGCTGGACACTAAACATATATAATTTACTATTCCCACTCCAATAAATGTGAAGTCAGGGAAGGTGCTAGACAGTAAACATATATAATTTACTATTCCCACTCCAAACTATATTAACTCAGGGAAGGTGCTGGACACTAAACATATATAATTTACTATTCCCACTCCAATAAATGTGAAGTCAGGGAAGGTGCTAGACAGTAAACATATATAATTTACTATTCCAACACCAATTAATGTGAAGTCAGGGAAGGTGCTAGACAGTAAACATATATAATTTACTATTCCCACTCCAATTAATGTTAAGTCAGGAAAGGTGCTGGCCAATAAACAAATATAATTTACTATTCCCACTCCAAACTATATTAACTCAGGGAAGGTGCTGGACACTAAACATATATAATTTACTATTCCCACTCCAATTAATGTTAAGTCAGGGAAGGTGCTGGACAGTGAACAAATATAATTTAATATTCCCACTCCAAACTATATAAACTCTGGGACGGTGATGGACACTAAACATATATAATTTACTATTCCCACTCCAAACTATATAAACTCTGGGACGGTGATGGACACTAAACATATATAATTTACTATTCCCACTCCAATTAATGTGAAGTCAGGGAAGGTGCTGGACAGTAAACTAATATAATGTACTATTCCCACTCCAAACTACATTAAATCAGGGAAGGTGCTGGACAGTAAACTAATATAATGTACTATTCCCACTGCAAACCATATTAACTCAGGGAAGGTGCTGGACACTAAACATATATAATTTAATATTCCCACACCAAACCATATTAACTCAGGGAAGGTGCTGGACACTAAACATATCTAATTTACTATTCCCACTGCAAACTACATTAAATAAGGGAAGGTGCTAGACACTAAACAAATATAATTTACTATTCCCACTCCAAACTATATAAACTCTGGGACGGTGATGGACACTAAACATATATAATTTACTATTGCCACTCCAATTAATGTGAAGTAAGGAAGGTGCTGGACAGTAAACATATATAATTTACTATTCCCACTCCAATTAATGTTAAGTCAGGAAGGTGCTGGACAGTAAACTAATATAATTTACTATTCCCACTCCAATTAATGTTAAGTCAGGGAAGGTGCTAGACAGTAAACATATATAATTTACTATTCCAACACCAATTAATGTGAAGTCAGGGAAGGTGCTAGACAGTAAACATATATAATTTACTATTCCCACTCCAATTAATGTTAAGTCAGGAAAGGTGCTGGCCAATAAACAAATATAATTTACTATTCCCACTCCAAACTATATTAACTCAGGGAAGGTGCTGGACACTAAACATATATAATTTACTATTCCCACTCCAATTAATGTTAAGTCAGGGAAGGTGCTGGACAGTGAACAAATATAATTTAATATTCCCACTCCAAACTATATAAACTCTGGGACGGTGATGGACACTAAACATATATAATTTACTATTCCCACTCCAAACTATATAAACTCTGGGACGGTGATGGACACTAAACATATATAATTTACTATTCCCACTCCAATTAATGTGAAGTCAGGAAGGTGCTGGACAGTAAACTAATATAATGTACTATTCCCACTCCAAACTACATTAAATCAGGGAAGGTGCTGGACAGTAAACTAATATAATGTACTATTCCCACTGCAAACCATATTAACTCAGGGAAGGTGCTGGACACTAAACATATATAATTTAATATTCCCACTCCAAACTATATAAACTCTGGGACGGTGATGGACACTAAACATATATAATTTACTATTCCCACTCCAATTAATGTGAAGTCAGGGAAGGTGCTGGACAGTAAACTAATATAATGTACTATTCCCACTCCAAACTACATTAAATCAGGGAAGGTGCTGGACACTAAACATATATAATTTACTATTCCCACTGCAAACTACATTAAATAAGGGAAGGTGCTAGACACTAAACAAATATAATTTACTATTCCCACTCCAAACTATATAAACTCTGGGACGGTGATGGACACTAAACATATATAATTTACTATTGCCACTCCAATTAATGTGAAGTAAGGGAAGGTGCTGGACAGTAAACATATATAATTTACTATTCCCACTCCAATTAATGTTAAGTCAGGGAAGGTGCTGGACAGTAAACTAATATAATTTACTATTCCCACTCCAATTAATGTTAAGTCAGGGAAGGTGCTGGACAGTAAACTAATATAATTTACTATTCCCACTCCAAACTACATTAAATCAGGGAAGGTGCTGGACACTAAACATATATAATTTACTATTCCCACTGCAAACTACATTAAATAAGGGAAGGTGTTGGACACTAAACATATATAATTTACTATTACCACTCCAAACTATATAAACTCTGGGAAGGTGCTGTACACTAAACATATATAATTTACTATTCCCACTCCAATTAATGTTAAGTCAGGAAGGTGATGGACAGTAAACTAATATAATTTACTATTCCCACTCCAAACTACATTAAATCAGGGAAGGTGCTGTACGCTAAACATATATAATTTACTATTACCACTCAAAACTATATTAAGTCAGTGAAGGTGCTGGACACTAAACATATATAATTTAATATTCCCAAATAAAGGGGCCTATTAGGATGGCGGACGGACTTCAGTCCGCCCGCCGTCCTAGCGGTGCTGGGACCGTCCGCCATACGTGCTGCGGTCCTGCTCCGCAAATTAGGATGCGACCGCCACCCTGGCGGTCGCATTCCGCATATCTAATATTGCGGCGGGTGCTGCTGTAAGCAGCACCTGCAGCAATACCAAATAGGCATGTTGCGCATCACCATGCACAACGTGAGAGGCACCGCGTGGTGCCTGCCGCCTTGAGCATGGCAATGTAGGGGGGTACCATAGGTACCCCCTGAGTGCAGCCCCCCACCCCCCCCACCCCCTCCCACCCCCCTGGGGACCCGCAACGGGCCCCCACAGCAATTCCCCCCAGCCCTTTCATGGCGGCATCGCCGCCATGAAAGTGCCAGAACCGCCAGGCATCATGATATGGATGGCGGTGCCTTCTAGGCACCGCCACCATATTATGCCCGAGTTCCGCCCGGCCGGCAATCGTGACGATTGCCGACCGGCGGAAAAGCGGCAGACGAACTTTCCGTCCGCCTTGGTACCCCCCGCCTTAGTAATATGGCGGGGGTAAATTGTATTGTGATGGCAGGCGGATCGCCACAACCAGCCGGGCGGTGGCGATCCGCCGGCCATCATAATGTGCCCCAAAATTTCTTAAATTATAAATGTTACTCAGTATTAATGTAATAAATATTATTCTTAATTATTAAAATTTCATAAAACTTATTTTTTAAATACTGTACCCAAAATTTATAAAATATTAAAATATACAAAATATTTTTAATAATTACAAAATATTAAAAATATTTTTCTTAATATGTTAATAAATTAAATATTATTTTTTATATAAATTTTAACTTTTTTTTTATAACTCTGTTTATTGAAGAGAACATAAATCAAAGAAAAAGAAATACTGGTGCAGTTGCAAAACAAAGTACAAGTTCTGAGGACAACCGGAAATGAAAATGAATCAAAAGAGTACATCGGGTCAAAGAAAAAATTTACAACGATATCGTCAGCCCCTACAACCGCCAGCCTACAGTGTAACATTGTCGACAACATCGGTCGTCTCATCAAATGGGGTGCAGATAAAACCTCTGCTTTTGTTCCAGGGGCGCCATACCTTGGTCCATTTACCCGGGCAACCTCTGCCCTCGTACACCGCCCTCTCCGCTTGCATGCACCAGTCCATGTCCGATGCCCAATCCACGTGTCGGAGTGCAACCCCCCCCTTCCAGGTTCTAGCAATATTGCGTTTGGCGATCATACATACCAGTGTGACCCAAAGACGTTCAAACCTGGTTAGGTCAGTGGCTTCCCAAACATTCAAAAGACAGAGACGTGGGGATACCTCAATTGGTTTATGACATATGTGGGACATGGCGGAAACCACACTACCCCAGTATCCCTGAAGGTCGGGACAATCCCACCATTGGTGTAAAAAAGTACCTATCTGTCCACAGCCCCGAGGACAATCTAGAGAAGACAAAAGACCCATCCTGACGACTGCCGAACTGGTGTAGTATGCCCTATGAAGCAGTTTGAGTTGTATCAGTTTAAAACGAGACCGAATTGCCACCTCCCGAGGTGATGCCAGAGCCTCCCTCCACTCTTCATCATCTAGCTCTCCCACCTCATCATTCCATTTCGCCCGTATTTTACCCATAGATTCAGGCATATTGTTAAGAATCTTACGATATGTCAGGGAGATCGCTCGTTCTGGGAGGTAATCATCAAGTAATCTATCTTCCAATGGTGAGGAAACCGGCAGGTCGGAGCCTCTAGGTAGTACCTTTTGCAATACACTGTGTACCAGAAGGTAACGGAAGGTTTCCCCCTCCTGAAGCTGAAATTTGTGTTGTAAATCACTGAACGGAACTACTCCCCCCCTAGCCCAAAGGTCACCCACCGTCGAGAGGCCAATTAAATCCCATTTGTCAAACCCTGGGAACCTTGAAAGCATACCCAGCTTAGAAGACTCAAACAGCGGGGTGGCCTTAGTGATCCTACCTTTCCATCCCAGCGCCGCAGTGGCCGAGCCCCAGAGAGAAATCGTGGTAGAGGTCGGGGTGTACTTAGGCGCATATTTGGTCCCTCCATACAAAGCCCTGAGAAAGTTACCCGAGGACATATTATACCTGTCCATTGTGTATGCCGGATCCGTGACGGGCCGATGCATCCAGTGGTTGAGTACCACCAGTTGCAAGGACCAATAATAATATCTAATGGCAGGCAAAGCTATGCCTCCATCATACCAGCTTTTGGTGAGCTTGACGAGGGCGATTCTGGGAGTGCCATTATTCCATAATAAGGAGCATACCTCGGACTCAATAGACAGAAAATATTGGGAAGACACCAAAAAAGTCGTATTCTGCAATGCATAAAGAAAGCGGGGATGAGCCATCATTTTAGAAAGAGCAGCTCTGCCCAGGAGTGTGAGGGGTAAAGATTTCCAGTGTTGCACATCGGCACAGAACCTCTGGAGCGGAGGGAGCAAATTTTGACGGTGGAACACTCCTTCATCTTTGGTGACATATATACCCAAATACCGAAAACCCTCAGTAACGATCCGGGCCGGACAGCCCGCTGGAAGGATCGGAGGCTCACCGCTCAAGACATACACCAGCGATTTATCCCAGTTGATCGTATAACCGGAATATTGCTGAAAGAGGGCGAAAATGTGAAGCACTCTATGAATTGAGGACCGGGGTCGGGCCAGATAAAGTAAGATATCGTCGGCATAGAGGGAAATTCTGACTGACCAGTCTGGTGACCAATTTAGACCGCGAATCAGGGGGTCACCTCTAATCCATATGGCCAGGGGTTCTAAGGCTAGGGCAAAAAGAAGAGGCGACACGGGGCAGCCCTGACGCGTGCCCCTACCCAGCTCAAAAACGGCTGATCGGCCTCCGTTGACCGCCACCCGCGCCAAAGGGCGGGCATAAAGCAAGCGCACCCAGGATATAAATCGAACGCCGAACCCATATCTCTCCATCACTGCGAACAAAAAGGGCCATTCTATCATGTCAAAGGCCATCTTAGCGTCCAAGGACACTATCACTGACTCCTCCTGAATAGTGGCGGCACGGCCTAACACCCCAAACAGCCGTCGCAGATTAAGCGCAGCATTTCGGGCGGGCATGAAACCAGATTGGTCCGGGTGGATCAATTTGGGAAGACATGGGGCGAGGCGACGGGCCAAGAGCTTGGCCAATATCTTGACCTCGGGGTCTAAAAGAGAGATAGGCCTATACGAGGAGCAGCAGTCCGGTGGTCTGCCTGGTTTATGGATAACAACAATATTGGCCAATCTCTGTGTGGCCGGCAAAGTACCGAGGGATACGCCTTCGTTGTACATGCGCACTAAAAATGGTGCGATCACAGAGGTGGTAATTTTGTAAAGTTCAAATGGGAGGCCACTCGGACCCATGGCCTTCCCAGACTGTAGCTCCCCAATGGCTTTGGAAACCTCCTCGGAGGTCAGATCAGCGTCAAGGTCTGACACCTCTGTGGGATCCAGTTGTGGCAAGGGTAACGTTGAAAGCAATTCTGCTGCCGCGGCCTGGGTGCAAGTGGACGAGGAGGCATACACACCCTTGAAATAATTAGCGAAGGCGTCCGCAATTCCAAGCCTGTCATGGTGACGTGCACCCTGTGGGACCAAAATCTCCGCCACCCACCGATTGGCCAACTCCCTCCTATCTAGCCATGCCAGCAGCTTACTAGCTTTATCACCAACATCGTAAATCCGGTGCTGAGTGGCTAGGTACTGGGCCCTAGCGGCATCTTCCGCTATGTCTCGGTATTCTTTCTGCTTTATAGCCAATATATGGGAGACCTCCGAGGACACGGAAGCGACCATATCGGCTTCTAAAGATGTCACCTCCATCTCTATATCCTGTAGTTGTTTACATTTCTCTTTCTTATGCCCTGTCACAGCTGCCACTCCGCACCCCTCTATCACAGTCTTGTATGCCTCCCACAGTATTATGTCAGAAGCGACCGAGCCATCATTTTCTGTAAAGTAATTTTGGGTGGCGTCTAACAATTTGGTGCGTACCGCTGGTACTCGGAGATACCAAGGAGGGAGCGTCCTTTCACGGCCGCTGGGGGGGGAAGCGCCTCCGTAGTGGGCAACAACAGGAGAGTGATCGGAAATACCCCTCGGAAGAAAAATAATCTCCCCAAATTGTGGAAGCTGGGTTGCCTTGCAAAACAAATAATCAATGCGAGACATACTCCAGTGTACCCCGGAGTGAAAAGTGTACTGTCTGGACTGTGAATTACATACACGCCATACGTCAATCAAACCTAAGGCGTCTAAAAATTCCGTCAAGTGCTTGCCGGATGACTCCCCCCGCTTAGAAGGCACACGATCTAGGTCACCACTAAGGGCCGCATTACAGTCGCCCCCCTCCAACATGTCACCCTCCGGTAAATTAAGCAGGTGTGAGCCTAGATCGGTCAAAGTGGAAGAATGAAGTTTGGGGGGGACATAGACAGAAGTGACATTCAAAAGCCTCCCCACTGCCCAGAGACCGAGACAAATCTTCCCAGGTGGTCAGAAGTGATTTTAGACACCTGGAGTGGAAGGGAGGTGCGTACCAAAATGCCCACCCCCTGGGACCCTCGGGAATACCACGCATGTGCAATAAGTTTATAGCCCCACCTATTAAGTGCACAGTAGGATGTATCTTGAACATGCGTCTCCTGAAGCAAAATCAGATCTGGGGACTGTCGTTTTAAATATTGCAGCACTATGCCCCTCTTGATGCGATCCCCAAACCCATTCACATTCCACGAGAGTATTTTGAGGCGACCCCTGGATGGAGTAGAGTTACAGTTTTGACTCATTACAAGCCGTGAAAGTGAGGCTCCCCACCCCCAGCGAGTGAAAGAACACGTCCAAACATTCTATACTGGCACAGGAGACACAATAATGAAGAACCAACACAGGTGAGCGTTGAAAATTACAGAGGCCACATACCCATGAAATGGTGAGACCCCCCCTTCCCTGGGAAACCTGGGGACCCAAACATGTTCTCTGCTCCTACACAATGTACACCATGAGAATTAGAAACTGCAATCAGGCATTGGGTAATGCAAATACAACAGTCAGATGACCCAAAAGACACTATAAAAAAGGTTGTCCAATAGGTTGCACCAAAAAGAAGAAGTGGACCCACTAAAAGCCCACACAAAATAAAAACAAAAACTCCCAACAACAACCCTGTAACCCCCCCCACCCTGCCTCCCTGCAACGTGGACTCAAAACTGCCCACCCCCCAATTTGCAGAGCGCCTGTAAACCCCATAAGACTAATCTAAGGAGGGAGTGTCGCCCTGCCAGACCACCCAGATAACTACTCTGTGGACCCCCCAGGAAAGATAATGAACCAACCGTATCACATAATGACAGAAATTGGAGCCTTGCCATGAATGTAGGTAAAAATATTCCCGCCCCTGGTCATGCAGCAATCAGACAACAAAACTAAAGGATAAATCCACGGCAGTCCCAATAGTAGTTGAGGCCTCGGAACAACTATAATCAAAGAAGCAGTAACAGCCCCCCTCCCAAACCCGCACATCAATACTCATTGTGTCCGGAGAGTGGCCAGGGACCAACACAGTTCCATCAAACAGCTCCATTATATGTTCCAGGTGACTCATAGCAAAAATCAGCCACATCCGCTGCCTCCCGAACGTTCCTGTTGATTATCAGAGTCATGCAGTTGATGCGGGGAGGATCGTTGACCAGTGTTGGAGACACGCCAGTTCTCAAACCAGTCCCAAGTCTCTTCAGGAGTTTGAAAAAACCAAGATTTTCCATCTGCCTGGACGCGCAGTTTCGCCGGAAAAAGCATGGCATACTTGAGGCCCTCCTCACGGAGAGCACGTTTGACTTCCAGGAAGGATCTCCGCTTTTGCTGCACCTTGAAGGTAAAGTCCGGAAAAAAGGTAATGGTGGCGTTTCCAAATTTCAATGGTGGGGCAGACCTAGCCGTCTGAAGGATCGCGTCGCGGTCTCGGAAATTAAAGATCCGCGCCAACAGGGGTCTTGGAGGGGCGCTGGGTCTTGGGGGGCCTCCTGGTACTCAATGCGCCCTTTCCACCGAAATGTACTTAGAAAGGGACCTAGGTTGCAAGTGCCGCTGAATTAACTCCTCCACGAACAGATCTGCGGCTTGCCCCTCTGACTGTTCGGGGACCCCCAAAATGCGAACGTTATTCCTCCGAGGGCGCCCTTCATACTCCTCCAACTTTGCCTCAAAGTCTGACGCCTGGGCTTGCAGGCGCTTGACCGTGACTTCAAGGGACTTGGTTGAGGTCTGCAAGGTTGCGACTGAATCCTCCGTGTCCTTGACTCTGTCCCCCATTTTACGAAGGTCCGCCCTGATAAGGGTAATCTCCGTCATGGCTGTGTCAATCTTGGCCTCTAACGGTGTACGAACCCCTTAAATGGCCTCCATTACATCTACCAGGGATGGGCCTTCCGCTGGCGTCGGTTGCTTCGCCTCTGACTCCCCATGCTTGTCCTCAGTCACTTCAGCGTTAGTAAGTGCAAACTTAGACATCTTGCCAAGCCCGACTGCCTAGTTCCCTTATTGGAAGCCATAGTGCCGAAGTGACAATGATACTGGTAAGCCAAAGAGTAAGTACCAAGGTGCCCTGTAACGAGGATAGGGGGGGGGGGGCAGCACCTCAAACAACTCAGGCCCAGAACCAATCCTGTCTCCACAGAGGACCCAACTGGAGCTCACAGGCCTACGATCCCGTCCCGAGCAGAGAAATGCTCCTCCACACCAATTCAACGACTCAAGGGACAGTGCCAAGTTAGCAATAATGCAATGGGGGAGGGGTACCACTCCAAGCCAAAGACACAGTCAATGCAAACCCTCACCGAATTCCACCTGCAGCGATCCTCGACGGCGGACTCGGCTTGTAAACCGGGGGGGGACAAGAAACACCCCGCGTCAGTCCCACCTTCCGGGGCCGAAGAACTGCCAAAATTGTGCCCCCCGCCTTTGCCAAAAAACAAGCCGGAGCCCACCCGGTGCAGCGCTCCGATCCTTGCCTGGCTCCTGAGGACGTGGAGGGAACGAAACAATAGCCCCCACGCAGCTCTCCGCACTCGGCGCGCACCGGAGTCCACCCGGCACAGCGCCATGCCAAGCCGTCCACACAAACTTCAGGTTTCTCCAGGGGGGGGGCCGCAGAGGACTCTGCAGCCCCTCGGCATCCAAAGAGTGGCGCACTGGGGCCGAGGGCCGCCCTGCACCAAGACCCAATGTCTGCGCCGGCACCAACACAAAGCGGCTCCGGACGTCCTCACGGCCCGCGCGTCCTCGCGGTCACGGTCCGGAGCCGCGTCGCCGGATCTAGGGAGCTGCGGGACGGATCAGCGCCGGGAAGGGAGCGAATGAGTCCTCAGGGCAGCGGCTCCCAGGAGCTGCCAAGTTCGCACGGCTGGACGGATGTTTAGCGGATATATGGGGGTTTTAGGTGGTTCAGAGGCTCAGAGCCTGGGAGCTATGCGGCCATCTTGGGTGTTGGCTAGCCACGCCCCCTATTAAAATTTTATTTAAATATTATAAGCAAAGCAAATTTAGATACATAATCCAATAACAATAGAAAATAACTCATAATTAAAAAATGAACAATTGCAAAAATACTAAATAAAAATTTAAATATTTTATTTCTTTATTTTAAAGATTTAATGAAAATTATCCCATATTAACACTACATCTCAATCTGAAAATATTTATTTTAAATTTTAAATTAAAAAACTTAAAATTTGTAATTTTGTTTCAAACTAAAAAAAAACACTCCCCACCATAATTACCTATAAACACAACATCCCACTACTAAATATATATATTTTTTAATGATATTATTTTTTTAAATGTTTTCAAATTTTTTAAAACACTCCCCACCCTTATCCTCTATAAGCCCAACATCCCGCTCCTAAAAATTAATTAAAAATTATTTTTTTTAATTTAAATTTTTTAAAATGTATTTAACAAATTCTTTAAAACACTCCCCACCCTTATGCCCTATAAACCCATCATGCCGCTCCTAAAAATTAATTAAAAATTAATTTTTAAAATTTAAATTTTTTAAAATTTATTTCACATATTTTTTAAAATACTTCCCACCCTTATCCCCTTTTGATAATGAAATTTATTGGTTTTAGAACATATAAGCAAATCAGCAAAAACACGGAAGACAGTAGATCTGTTACATCTTTGAGAACAATGCATCCCACAGTTACACACCCCATGAGATACACATCGGCAAAATGGTTTAGCAAATCACTCAGTAGCTTCCACAGTGCCCAGCCATTTACCCCACACCCTACGATATTTCTTAGGGCATCCTCGTGCCATGTACAAAGCTTTTTCTTGGGTCGCGCACCAGTCCACTCCCTTGCGCCACTTCCCCAGGTCCGGTGAAGCGGGACATTTCCATGCCGACGCTATATCGTGCTTGGCCACTGTCATAGCTGTGTTAAAAAATATCTTGTCGTTTCGGGACCCATCCAGCCCATCCGTGATCCCTAATAGTGAGTGACGTGGGTCATGGGGAACCACCCATCCTAAGACCTCTGTAAGCTCTTCCTCAATAGCCCCCAAAATCTCTCCAAGTGAGGACAGGACCAGACCACATGAAAAAAATCTGCCGGGGTTTGGCCACACCTTGCGCAGGACGCGTCAGGGCGTAAGCCCGCTCGATGGAGGCGCAGTGGAGTGAGGTAGGCAGCATGTAGATAGTATAGTTGGATTAGCCTAAGTTTGGCGGAGGCGGTGATTGTCTTGGGTGCCATGAGGGCATCGCGCCAGTCCACCTCGTCCAGGGGGCCCTCCCACTCTACCGATTGATCCCTCAACTTGTCCAGAGAGGTGGGAGTGTTATTGACTAGGGTGCAGTATATGCGGGAGATGCCCCCCTACCTAGATCTCCTAACAGAGTCTGAGCCTCGGTAGGGCTGTATTCCGGGAGCCGAGTGCCGTCGGTGATGTGTGCCTGGAGGGCATGTCGTAGTTGTAAATACTTATAAAATTGGGAGGGGTGTAGGGAATAACGGGCTCGCATGTCTTGGAAGGAGAGCATATGGCCTCACGCCCATACGTCCCCAAGTTGCGTGATGTCGATAAGATCCCAAGTTTTGAACCCCCGCAGACCACTAACCTCCCGAAGCCAAGCCCCGTGCCAGAGGGGTGTGCATTGGGTCAATTTGCACGACCAGCCAGTGTGACGTAGCGATGCCCGCCAGGCCAGCAAGACAGACCGCGTCACGTCTGGTAATTGGGACAGGATAGGCCCCCCGTACATCATGGCCTGGACTTTGGATAGTCCCAACTCGCTCAGTTCCAGCCGGTTGGCCGGGTCAGACCACCCCCCATTGAACCAGTCATGGACCAGTAGTAGACTCACTGCTAAAAAATACAGATACAGATGTGTCAACCCCATGCCCCCGTCAAAGGAGGGGATCCAGCATGTGGACAGGGCCAGGCACGCCCTTCCCCCGCCCCAGAGAAATTTGGTCGCTAAGCTGTCCAATTCCCTAAACCAGGTCCTAGGGAAGCAGAAGGGAGTATTTTGAAGGACATAAAGAAACCTGGGGAGGATCATCACTTTAAATAAAGCAACCCTACCCAGAGGGTTTAGGGGTAACGTCTTCCATTTTTGAAGGTCTTCTTTGGCCTTGTTAATCAGTGGGGTGACATTGAGGGACCAGCCCAACTCTGGAAGCAGGGTGACCCATATCCCCAAATACTTAAAAGAGTTGCGCCGAAGCGGTATACTGGACTGCCAGTCATAACAGTCTCTCGATAAATGGAGTGGGACCAGCACCGATTTCCCTGGGTTCAATCGAAGACTGGAGGCTTGCCCAAACGCCTGTAGAATCCGGAGACAATGTGGTCCTGAGGAGACGGGTTCGGCCAAAAAGAGCAAGACATCATCTGCGTATAACGCGATCTTGTCTGTTTCAGTGTTTGGCCATTCCCAGCCCCTAATGCGGTCCTCAGCCCGCACCAGGGACCCCAAGGGCTCCATCGCCAGGGCGAACAGCAAGGGTGAAAGGGGACATCCCTGCCTTGTACCCCTAGCAATGGGAAATGCTTCGGACAATACGCCGTTGACCAGCACTCGCGCGCGCGGCTGTGCATAGAGTACACGGACCAGAGCCATGAACTGGGGTCCGAACCCCATCTCGGCCAATACGTCGTGTAGAGACGCCCAATCCACCGAGTCGAAAGCTTTTTCAAAATCCATGAGGAGAAGAGCTAGGTAAGGGGTAAGTAAGTGTTGATGGGCCAAAGCCAGCTGTAACCGCCGAAGACAGTGTCGGGTCGCACGGTTGGGCATAAAGCCGCATTGATCCGGGTGGACCAACAGGGCCAAGTAAGGCTTCAGGCGCTGGGCCAGGATGGTGGCGTACAGCTTGATCTCCGTATTGAGGAGGGAGATGGGACGATAGTCCGCACAGTGACGGGAGGGAGGCTGGGACTTCGGAAGGACCACGATAGTGGCAATATCCGTCTCTGCCGGAAAGGAGCCGTTTTCCAAAGCTTCCCGAAATAGGCCGGCCAGATGGGGCACAAGAGTGTCGCGGTACATCGCATAATCTTGGGGAAGGCCGTCTGGTCCTGTAGTCTTACCCGAGGATGTGAGGGAAATTGCTTCCTCAATTTCTTTCCTAGAGATGGGGCGGTCCAGGTCTTTCTGGGCGGCCGCCTCCAACCGAGGGAGACGTACGTTACCTCTTTCAAGGAGAACGTGAAGCGGTAGGTCGGGGGTTTGCGCTGCGTATAAACGCCGATAATAACCGGCGAACGTGTGGGCCATCGCTAGTGGGGCACTGTGCACCGTGCCCTGGTCGTCTACCACCTCTGGAATTATGCGGTTCGCCCTGGGATAAATGGCTAGCCTATGCAAAATCGTACCGTTTTTGTCTCTCCAGCCATATACTCTCGCTACCGACGACCTCCATAGGAGCTTGGCCGTCTCTAGGGATAACTGCCTAATCTCGGCCCGGAGGTGAGTGAGCTGTCGGCTTTGGGCGGCCTCCTCAGACAGGGAGAGTGATTGCTCCAAGCGAAGCGCTTGCGCTTCCCTCAGGGCAATTTCTCGCAACTGCGCCTGTCTCTGTTTCTTAAGCTGCCCCTTCGCGATGCCCCGTATGGTCGCCTTCCCCGCCTCCCACAGGGTACCCGGGGAGGACACTGAACCCTCGTTGGTAAGAAAATACTGTTCGAGTTCCTTCCCTACCACCTTCTTGAAGTCTTTGTCTTGGAGGAACCATGCGTTCATCCTCCATGTTTGGCGGGCTGAGGGAGGGGGAGCCCCTGTACTAAGGAGCACCAGAGAGTGGTCTGAGATCCCACTAGGTAGGATGCGAGTATCAACGATCACCGAGCAGTCAGTGGCGGGGACGAAGATCGCATCTATGCGCGCCTGTGTGCGATGGGCTGCGGAAGTATGAGTGAAATGGATGGTGCGTGGGTGCCACGTGCGCCACACATCACAAAGGCCTAATGACTCGGACCAGGTCCTTAGCTGTTTCGCTTGCGCCGTGCGGGAAGCAGAGGGAGGGCCCGTAGTATCTAAGGCCGGGGAAGAGACTGCATTGAAGTCGCCACCCACGACAGTGGAGCCCAGAGGGAGAGTGGTCAGCAGGGCCGTGGTCTGAGCAAGTGTGGGAGTGAGCAGCGAGGGGGGAGAATACATGGACACAAGATTGAGGGGAGAGCCAGCCAAGGAGCCACAAATTGCCACGAATGTGCCCTGGGGGTCGTGGGTCACCTGGGAAAGGACGAAAGGCAGATTGCGCTTCATAAGGATGGCCACCCCACGGGAACCTCTGGAGAAGCCGGAGTGCCATACTCTGTCGTACCCGTAGCGAGCAAGGAAAGGGCAGCAATTACCCAGGAGGTGTGTTTCCTGGAGCAGGGGGATGTCTATGTAAAGGCGTTGCGCATAGCGCAGGACTGCCGTGCGCTTAAGTCGGTCCAAGAGACCATTAACATTCCATGACCGGACATGGAGAGATGCCCCGAATGTGGTGTCCTCGGTCATGGCGGGCGATATCTGGGTCTAAGACAGGACATCCCACAGGGGTGTGTGAAGGCGTGTGGGAGCCCACAGGTATATGAGTGGTCGCATGCGCTGGGAGCTAATACAGCCCGTGAGGAAGATGCATATGCCGGTCCGTGGAAGCTGAAGCAACAAAACAAAAAGAACAACGACTTAGGGAGAAAACAATCCCAAACCTCCCCCTTCCCCCTCTCCCCACCCTACACTTCGAGAACGGAAGCATCTGTCGACCCCCCATTTAACACGACCAAAACTAAAACGCTCGGATTGGCTGCGTGGAGGACCCCTCCAAAAGAACGGATAGTCGGTGGATCGGCATTAAGACAATTTAAGTGAACATAGAAGTCTACCAGTGTCAAAGGACCCCGCCGGTGAGGCGCCCTACTCCGGTGGTGGACATGCAATAAACCTGACCCCGTAGGCCTTTAGAGAGTAGGAGTGCGGGAAAGGTCCGAGACCATCTCGCGCGAGCCCACCTGGGCCAGCGATGAGGATGATCTTTGTGAGTTCTCGGTAGAGCGGTGCCTGTTGCGGGGCGGAGAGCCAGATTGGCTGGAGGAGTCTCGAAGTCCAAGGGCCGCCACACTCAAGGATCTGAGTGCTGTTGCCTGTGACCAGCGCCCTTTACAAGACCTCGTGCGACGCCGGCGTTGATGTCCCGGCGACCTCGGCCCCTCAGGTTGGGAGCCCACACGCTCCGATGAAGGGTCACGCTGGAGGCGGAGGGGGCGTTCTTCCGTCAGCCATGTCCATGCCGCCTGGGGTGAGTCGAAGAAATGCGTTTTGCCCTGAAAAATGACCCGAAGGCGTGCAGGGAATTGGAGCTGGTATTGTAGGCCCAAGGCGCGGAGCTTTTTCTTAACGTCCGTGTATGAGCGCCGGAGATCCTGGACTCCCCTGGTGTAGTCCGGGAATATCATAATGACGTGGTTTTGGAACTTGAGGTGTCCTACCGCCCGTGCCGCCCGCAGGATGGCATCACGATCCTTGAAGTTGAGAACTTTTAGGATGATAGGGCGAGGCGGGGCTCCGGGAGGAGGCCTGGGTGCCAGGGACCTGTGGGCTCTCTAAACCACGTTGAAAGGGTGTCTTTAGGCATCCACGACATAAACCAACCTTCGACGAAGGTGGCCGTCTGGCCAGTCTCAACCCCCTCGGGAAACCCCACCAGGCGGAGGTTGTTTCAACGTGCACGATTTTCCGCATCTTCAGCACGCCTATGGAGCTCCCTGGTGTGAGTGCGGAGGTGGGCCACTTGTTCCTTTAGTTGTGAGATGTCATCCTCGGCCGTGGATATGCGGGACTCAGCTTCTGTCAGCCGCGCGGTCACATTGCGGAGGTCTTGTCGGAGGAGGGAAACATCCACCTTGATTTCCCCGATCTTCCCCTCAACGGATGCCTGCGAGGCACTGATGGCCTGAAGGATGGTGTCAAGATCTCTGTCCGGGGGGGGGGGGAGGACCCCCCGCCGCCCTCCCGGGGGGGTTCCGGATCAGAAGTGGTAAACCGGTCCATTTTTGTCTGCGTGGGAGCCGGCGTAGACCTAGGGGCCTTGTCTCTCCCCATGGCCGAGAGTAAGTCCCAATGTCTCCCAGATGGCGGGGGCCAGAAGTGGGGGAAGCCAGTAATCCCAGGAAGTCTGTGTGGAGGCCGGGGACCCACAGGAGTACGGAATGTCCGTTCGCAGTCAGTGGACCACCCGAACTGCAGGTAGCTGGGGGACACCGCCCACCGGAGAAACGCGGCACCAGCAGCGCCGACCGCAGGTCCAGGGGGGGTGGGAGGCCGGTGGAGCTTCAGGATCTGACCGGGCCCAGAGCAAGTGAACCCGGCCCATGCCACCAACCGGTCCACGATACCCCCGGTGCCCCCACTCCGCAGGCGTGACACCTAGGCGAGAGGAGACCAACCGGTGCGAGGGGCCACCGCAGGCAAACAGCCCAGAGGATACCCACAACAATGCTCCCCACCGCCACCCGATGTGGTGGCCGAGACCGCCCGTCCCCAAAAGCGGAGCTCAGTGCCGCAGAAACGTGGTTAGATTAGCCCCTTCGGCGTCCTGAGTCCGCAGACCCCTGCTCGGCCACAAGGGCGGACGAGGGCCACGAACACGCACCACAGCCCTGCCAATGAGGAGTCAATATGTCTGGGACCCGCGCTCAGAGAGCGCCCTCCGCCACCAGGTGAGATGGCCGAATTCACCCACCGCAGATCCGGCTCCACCAATACCATGGGCCACAGTCTAGGCCCCTCAAACCCCCGCACTTCTAAGCTAATGAAGGTAAGGCCTCCGTTCGGGCCTGCAGCAGGAGAGAGGGGCGGGGCCACGCGTAGCTCTTCACGCGCACCACTGCCCGACAGTGCAGCCGATCCCCCACACCAGGCACTGGAGGGAGCGGAGTTGCCAAATGACCCGGCAGGAGGTTCGCCCACTCAGGGGAAGGCCCGGCCCAGAGCTACTGTCACTGCAGGCCTCGTCGCCCCAGGCACCTCGGGTCCGCCAGGAAAGGCCCCTTCAATGCGCCGGAGCACGTCTGTCCCACAGTCAGCCTCGATGCAGGAGGGATGCACAGAGCCCGTCAGAGGGAAGGGGGTGCGAGTATCCCACACCTGCGCCGCTGCCCGATCCGACAGCCGGTCCCCCCCACTCACCGGCAGAGTTAGCGGCGGTGTCCGCGTCCAGAGGCCTTCTTCGCCGCCGCTACAGCCGCGCTCCAGGCGCCAGCCGATGTGCTGGCCGATCCAACTTCGGAACCCTCCAAAGGCCTCTGGGCCGGTCGCGCCCGTCGATTGCAGGGCCTCGCACAGGATAAGGGCAGCGGGTGCAGCTTGGGCCTCTCTGGACGCCGCCGGTCACACAGCTTCCCTCTGCATCACCACTCAAGCGGCGCCTTGGCTCCACCGGCAAGGGGCCGCCCACGCAGGGACAGACAGGCCGCAACGGGCCGCGGGCTCCAGATGGCCTCAGAAGCCCCGCGACGGCACCGGGAGCCCAGGGGGGCAGCGCCACCGGTCGGGGGACACACAGCGACCAGGTAGGCGTCCCGGATGGGTGCCGATGTCTGCTGGATTCGAGGCGGATGACGGAGGGGTCCAGAGCACTCTTAGAGTGCGACCGCCATCTCGACGCCTCAGGCCACGCCCCCCTAAAAAAAATTTTAAACTTTTATTATAAAATTTTTTACATTTATTTTACAAATTTTTTAAAACACTCCCCATCCTTATCCCCTATAAACCCAACATCCCGCTCCTAATTTTTTTAATAATTTTATTATAAAAATTTTAATTTTTTATTTATTTTTATTTTTTTAAAACACCCCCACCCTTATCCCCTATAAACCCTACATCCCGCTCCTAAAAAACAATTTAAAATTAATTTTATAATCATTTAAATAATTTTTCACATTTTTCACCAAATTTTTAAAACGCTCCCCACCCTTATCCCCTATAAACCCAACATCCCGCTCCTAAAAAATATTACAATTTAAAATTTTTATAACATAAATTAACAATTATTAAAACATTAACAAACATATAACATAATAATAAAAAAAGTAAAACGATATATTTGCATGACGATATTTTAACAAACGACATTTCTCACAACAATAATTTTAACAACACACTAAATCAATATAATGAACATCGATATATTAAACATCGATCTTTATTGCTATCGATATTTAAAACTCGATAAAATTACACTTCGATATTAAAAAATCGATATTATGTCCACTTACCACCCAGAAACTCCTCAAGAAGCTGCAGAACACCTCCGCAAGACTCATCCTCAATATCCCCCACCACAGCCACATCACCGGCCACCTGAGAGACCTCCAATGGCTCCAAGTCAACAAAAGAATCACCTTCAAGCTCCTCACACACGCCTACAAAGCCCTACACAACGTGGGACCTGCGTATCTCAACCACCGCTTCGCATTCCACGCACCCACCAGAGACCTTCGCTCCGCCCAACTGGCCCTGGCCACTGTCCCACACATCCACAAGACCAGGGCCGGAGGAAGATCCTTCTCCAACCGTGCAGCAAAGACCTCAAACACCCTGCCTCCTCACTTCAGGTAATCACTGTCACTGCCTCTATTTAGGAAGGACCTCAAGAACTGGCTCTTCGACAGAACCACAGTGCCTTCAACGGACCAACAGCCCCCCCTCCAGTGCCTTGAGACCCCAAGGGGTGAGTAGCCGCGCGTTACAAGACACCTGATTGATTGAAGACACCCGACATGGAGGGAATAGATCATGAGGGACGATATGCCCATCTGGTAGGGCAATTGGATGGGAGGGATGTTGCACCTAACGAGGATCAATGCACCTTCTTAGATACACTGGCCCCACTTCTGGCAAGAGTCACTAATTATCTCCTGTTGGTGGGGGGAGACTTTAACTGCACGGCTGATATGCTTCTGGACAGATAGCATCCCTCCTGCCCAATGCTTCCACTTGCAAGACTGCCAAGAGGTTTAGCAACGCAATTTAGGGGACACTTGGAGGCTCTGTTGCCCTACAGAGGGAATACTCCTATTACTCTAGTATGCATGCGCTCTATGTACGCTTAGACAAACGTTTATGCATCACACCCTTGCAGAGCAAGGTCCTATCAGCAAAATATTGGCTAGAACACATTCTGACCACAACCCGCTGTTATAACATTTGCTTGGGATGTGGCCAGACCCTTAATCCCTACGTGGAAATTAAATCAACTGTTGTTGAGGACCCGGTTTACCGCAACGCACTGGGAGAGGCTTGGCCCACTACTTCATAGAGAGTGATGGTACTGGCACCTCCATACTGTTAGAATGGGATGCCTTTAAGGTGGTGATGCATGGGCACTGTGTTGCAACAGCGAGTGGGGTTTGAGCGCAACTGCACGCGGAAATCCTGCTCTAGGAGGACCTCCTTTAGTGCCTTGTAAAGAAACTGGAGCTGAACCTCTCTGCAGAAAACAAGCTGCGTGAAGATAGAGAATCCTTTCTGACTTTGGTTGACCGGCTGAGGGGGGTATGACTATTGCTCCTATATTACCAGGGCTCACGGTGAACGTGATAAGACTGGTCATTTATTAGCCTGGCTCACAAACTCTGAAAAGAGGGGAGTTGCAAATTCTGGCTATCAGAACAGCCCAGGGTGATATGGTACACTCACAGGTGGCGATCAATCAAGTATTTTTAGACTACTATAGATGATTATACAAACCTGGTGTAATGTGTGGAGCACAACTGCTCCATGACTATATTCATATATATTCATATCCATATATATTTATTCAGTACCAAATTGGACCGTATCTGGGTACAGGAGATGGAGCAATTGGGTCAGGCCATCTCGGAGCAAGAAGTCAGGGGGGCGATCAAAGCTTTGGCGAGGGGCAAATCACAAGGCGCCTACGGGCTACCGTTTGAGTTTTACACAACCTACTCAGACCGCTGTGTCTCAAGGCTCATCACTTTGACTCACTATATGACTAGAGAGTACGGGGAGCTACCTAGCAGCATGTGGGAGGCGGTGATTACAGCCTTGCCTAAACTAAGGCGGGATGCAGAGATAGTGGGTTCGCATCTGCCCCTCTCTCTACTGAATGTAGACTACAAGATTCTTAGCCGAATCCTGGTGGATCGACTCCTGCCCCACGTCCAGAGCCTCATGCACCCGGACAAGGCTGGGTTTATACCCTCGCGCAGTACCTTCTAGAATATCCAGTGGCTCACACAGGAATTAGACTGCTCCGCGAAACTCCCCCCCGTTGGCCATGGCCTTGGCCATTGACATCGAGACAGCTTTTGACTCCTTGATGTGGGACTTTCTTTATGCAGCAATGACGGGAATGGGGATAAGTGATGGGTTCATTGGCTGGATGAAACTACTTTACACTAAACCAACGGCCAAAGTCAAAACAGGCACTGTTATTTCGGATAGCTACAGTGTGGGATGGGTTACACGACAGGGATGTCCTTTGGCGCCCACCCTATTCGCCTTAGCCTTAAAACCACTAATCGTCAAGTGGTGTACTGTCGAGGTCTTTGCATTCAAGGGAAGCCGTACTTTCTCTCTTTGTACACGGATGATATGCTATTATACACGCAGGTTACCGCAGCCGATATCAGTGTAGCCTTTGATGCTTTAAAACAGTATGACGCACTCTCTGGCTTGAAGGTTAATTGGGAAAAATCCTGCGCATTCCCTCAAATGCCAACGAAGGGGGGCTGTCCCGGAAGCACTGGGTGATTGGCTTCCCATGATCCCAACATGATCAAATATCTCAGGGTCCGCATTTATCACACGGCAGACCAACTTCTTGAGGGAAATATACGGGAGGCTGTGGCGGCATTGCGCCCATCGATCAAGTTTTGGCTAACGCTTTCTGTTACAGGCAGGAACGCCCTGGCAAAGATGATTGTCCTCCCTAGACTTCTATATTTCTTTACTGCCCTCCCTGTGAAGGTCCCCAGAGAGGTGTTCCGAGACATTGATGACTTAACCCTGCAATTAATATGGGGCACTGGAAGGACAAGAGTTGTGCTAACAGAGCTTCAGCTCCATGCGTCTGAGGAAGGACTGGCGGTCCCGGACTCTGAATCTTACTACCTGAAGGCGCAGCTGCAGTGGACAGAGCGCTGGTGAGAAAACTGTTGGGGAAGCAGTAATAGAGCGGTTCCCGACTTCCCCCCTGGGGACACATTGGCACATTTATTATTGAAGCCTAAGGGCCCACCTCAGCCTCAGAAGGAGGCAAAACTGTTAGTGTCCCCTCGATATGCGTGGATAAGAGCCCTGCAGTGTTCCAAAACTCAAACGCTAAATGCCAGAAGGTTCCCATTGCTCACTCTCTTTGCCGTCCCCCATAGGGTTGACTGGAGGGAACTGGGAGAATGGCCGATGCTCAAACTCACTAGGGTTGGTGATTTGTATTCCAACAATACTGTGGCAGAGTTTGGCACGCACCAGGACCAATATGGTATCCCATCGCCACACTTTTTGTTACACGGGTCACTGATGGCGGCAATTCGACGGTGATGGTGCACAGAGTTGACTGAACCAGAGGTCCACTTGGGCCTACAGTGCATATGCGAGACTGATGGGCGACGACACGCTCTTATATAAGGCACTGCTTGGACAGGGAAAACAGATTTGAGGCCTTTACAGGAGAGGTGGGAGTCAGATCAAGGTATTCCCACTGGAGAGGAGGAATGGGCTAAACTACTGGAGTATACAACAAGGGTTTCCCAAAATGCACCATTTAAACTAATCCCATATTACTTCCATCACAGGGCGTACATCACCCCCAAAAGGTTGAATCTAATGTCCTCTGTTGTGAACTCAGGCTGTCCCAGATGCGGAGAGCCTGATGCCGCATTCCTCCACAAGGTCTGGGAGTGCTCAATTCTCGGCCCTTTCTGGAAGTCAGCGCTGGAAGCTCTGACAATGGCCACTGAATGACCATCGCCCTCATCTCCTGTGACCTGCCTCTTGGGATGGTTTCTCTGACCTAAGGAAGGGATAGTTACAACCAGGTTTGTTGATCTGGCATTAATCCTTGCAAGACGTCAGCTAACTATGGCCCGGAAAAAAACAGAGGGTCACACCATCCGGGGTTGGTTGGTGGAGCTACCCAAATGGGCTTCTTGAGAAAGTGTTATATTGAAAAGAGTAGCAAACAGATGGCTGCGACCTGGAAGCTGGGCGGAGGCTTGGACACAAATACTGGATGATCTGCACATGTGGGACTAGATGGACAATTGCTTAGGCGCATTATGGGACTAGGCATCATACTTACCTGTCTAAGAATAGTGTATCCTTAACACCCACTTCTCTCACAATGTATCACCCTGGACCAGTGGAGATCTAGCAACAGAGTCCTCCACACATCAAGACAAATCTACTCCCTATACACTACATACCCAATCACACTAACTGTGACTTACTCCCTAGCATCTCCTAAACTCTCACAAGACTGGTTCTTAGTTGTAATTGTTGGGTGTGGTTTCTGGTTTACTACACTGCATTATTACATGCCTTTCCATATTTGTATCAAACACATTCCGCGCCTTAAGGGTTCTGAATTTTGACACAATTATGCATGTGAATCTAAATTGATACAGCAAGTGTATGCAAACTAACCCTGGGCGTAGTTTGCGTAGTGGCGCTACGCTACTCGAAGTGCACTTCGCAAGCTACGCGTAGCTACACGAACTGCGTAGTGCGGTAGGGAAAATGCTGTTCGCACTGATTGCACAGTGCCGGATGCTTGTCCGCACTGTGCAATCATTGCAAACGGCATCTTGCACAGTGCAAGCGGTCGTTTTCTGCCGCTCGAGTAGATTTGTACTCGAGCTGCAGTTTTCTCAACGCGGACTGGTAGTTTCTCATCGCGAGCGGTCGCGAGCATACGCGACCACTCGCAATGAGAAACCTGACCTCCCCGCGTTGAGAATCTCGCCGGGAGGTTTATTTTCCACGCTCGCGATCGGCAACTTGATGTTGCTGATAGCGAACGAGGAAAAAGTCTAGCCGGGATGTCATTTTGCTCGCTCGCGGTCGCCAACTTGACGTTGAGGACCGCGAGCAAGCAAAAAATGCCCGCTACGCGTTTTTTCACTCTGCTACGTGCAATTCGCGTAGTAGCGCAAACTACGCAAACTACGCGAGCGTAGCGTAGTCCTACGCCCAGGGTTAATGCAAACTTGAATCTAATACTATCATGGCTGGTGCAGAGGGATGTAAAGCTGCTATTATGTTATTTATTTATATGCAATGTGAAAACTCAATAAACTACATTTAAAAACCTTTTTCATGCCGCTCTGAGCTAGACCTTAATGAGATTTGTGCTTTGAAACTTAATTGCTGGGTGACTTAATTCTTTGCTGCACCAGCTGGCAGGTGAAAGGCCTCAGGACACGAAAAAGACTCCAGTATCTGACAGATCAAAAATGGCCTATGTATGGTTAGTCGTAGACAGTGGCATCTTTAGAGGAGGGGCCAGTGCCCAAGCTCTATTAGCCAGACCACCAGAGCTGCTTAATGCGGCAGGAGGCGACTCTGGAAAAAACTGTTCTGCTCCTTGTCACGCACATTAATTTTCCAAGTACCTTTCATTGCAATACAGTGTTGTTTGCTTAAAATGTTTAAATCTGACTTTTGCGATATTTTATTGCTGCTTTTGTTTTTACTCTGTGCACTGCGACACTGCTAAACAGGCCCCAATGCATGTGCTCTGACCCTTAAAACATGTTGAAATTGGCTATACTCCTGAATGGCATATTTAAGTTACCCACAAGTCCCTAGTATATGGTATAAAAGTACTGTATGTCACAAGTGGACTACAACACATATTGTGCCACCACTAAAGTGACAATGCAAAGCATGCCCTGTGCCTACCCTTGCAACCTGGGTGTGCAAATTTAAAGCTGCCAATTCGATCTGGCAAAATAAACCTTTAGCCAGGCCTAAATCCTCCTTTTTAATACTTATACATCAAGTTAGACCCAGAGTGCCCATAAGGCAGGGTGCCTGGTAAAAAGAAGTACATTAACAATTTCGAAGACTGCAAATCATTCAAAACGCTGCGGCCAGACTCATTAGGAATGTGCCACTTCGTCACCATATCTCTCCCCACCTGCAGAGCCTCCATTGGTTGCCTGTCCAAAGAAGGATTGAGTTCAAGGCGTTGTCCATCGCCTATAGAGCACCAGGGACAGGGTCCCGGATTATCTGAGACAGAGACTCCAGAAATATAGCCAGACCAGGGTCCTAAGATCTAATCATCAACAACTTATAAGGATTCCTTGTTTCTCTATAGCCAGGATTGGCGGCCGAGCTTTCTCAGTGAGAACGGCGTCACTTTGGAACTCTATGCCAGAACACCTTCGCAAGTCTGAGACAGAACATGCAATTAGGAAGGCACTGAAAACTTGGCTTTTCAGCCGACCTTAAGGTCCCCTTCTCTCACTGTCGAATCCACTGCTAGCGCCAGGACACCTCCGTTGGAGGTAGCCGTGCGCTGAATAAATGTTCAATTGATTGATTGATTGATTGATTTCTGTATTACATGTCCTGCAGTGAAAACCTTCCAACGTGGTTTTTCCCTGTGGCAAGGCTGGCTCTCCCATAGAAAAGCACTGGGTTACATTATAACACCTTAAAAAGCATAGCTTCAGTTTGGGAGCAGATAGAAAAATTTAATTTAAAATCAAACTTAATGATCAAGTTAGATTTTATAATGCTATTTTGAACATTACACTTTTATCAAGGTGTCATTTTTCTGCTGAAGCTAAATGTACCTCTCTGCCAAGGTTCAGTGTCACTACTGTTGATGGCTCCCTACTGGTGAGACGTGTATTGCTCTCAAACAGTGGATAAAAGGCCTGGGTGTGGGGAGATGTTTCTCCTTCTTGACCAAAATATCCTGTGCAGGATATATTGGGGGCCGTGCCCAGCTCTTTCCTGAACCTCATAGGATGCCTACTCTGTCACTGGCACCTAAGCCCACACCTAGGCCTGCCTCGCTTTTGTGTTTATAGCCAGTGTGTCTTCAAACCCAGTGGGAGGGGGAGCTACCTCAGAAATGATTTAGAGTGGCCACAAGGGAAGGTCTGTCCATTATCATTGCCACAAAACTAGGTTGGCCTGGTGAGCTCTGCACCAAGGAAGAAAGGTTTTGCCATCTTGGCTTTAGGTAGAGAGGGGCACTGTGGGATAATTTACAGTAAAACGCAGAAGAAGTGCTGCACAAATGGGCAGGTTTACCCTTGTGGACTCTTTCCCTATTGGTCAAGGGAGCCAGGAGTCACCCCCACCCACAGGCTGGAACTTAGATATAAGTGTGGCACCCACAGAATAATTTTCAGAACACTTCTGGACCTGTGGAAGACATAAGAAGGACTTCACCTGCTGCTGTTGTGACCTGTGAGCAGAACCCTAAGGGCTGGACTTGCTCCCTCTTGTACCCAGGACTGAGAAGTGGACCCCAAGTTCAATTACCTGACCTTCTGATAAACTTCTAGGACACAAAAGTTACAAGAAGCCCCTCTGACCAGTCACAACTGAACCTGCCCTGGACCCAGCTGGTGACAACTACTGGAGTGAGTCCTGACCTTTAAGTGCTGTCCTTAAGGTCCTTAGATATGTGTCAGAGTGTACTCTGCCTGCCTAACTTTAAAACTTGGGACTTAGAAACCTTTTCATGGAATTTTGCCTGGAGAACTGACAGAAGACCAGGACTAATCTGCGAAGCTGATCCACAGAGGGTGCATCGCAGGTGGGCCTGACTGTGCCGCAGCTCCCGATATGTTCTTCTCTGTAGCAGCAAGTCCGATTCAGTGGGACCAACGTCGAACCCTCTCTGGCTGCAGGCTGCAGCCTTGCCACACTGAAGGAAATGGACTTCCAGAAAAGAGACTAAGTCCAAAGGTAGAAATCTTCCCCAGACCTGACACCGAGCAGCATCCTATCGACGTCACGCCTTCCTGGGCACAAACTCCAGATTCTTCCCACTTTGAGATTTTACCACCTTCATTGACGGCTTCACCAAGACCTTGTCTTTCGTCAACCCGTTGTCAACGAGCCCATCTTCGACCAGCCTGCTGCCTTGTCCCGCTGAGGATCTACTATCTTAGAAAATGTCTAAGTCTGCAGGTAACTCTTTGACCAGGATCTGCCTGGGCCTTGTATCTGGAACGTGCTCCATCACAGTCAGCTTTAAACTTTACTTTTAACCCGGTCTTGTGCGACCAGTTTCCTCGGTTGATGCGCAATCTCTGGCTCCCTTTATTGGATTTTTGTTGTTTTGGTGTCATTTTGTTCAGTTAAAATGTCTCTTTTTTGTGTTATGCTTTTAACTATTTTATTGCATTGGTACTTCTAAATATTTACACATTTTCTTAAATTAAGCCTGTCACCTCTGTGCCATAGCTACCAGGGGTTGAGCCCAGGTTTAAAAAACTGAAACCTTTACTGCCCCTTACAAGAATAGTGACATTATTATTTGTGAACTACCATACACCCCAACTAATAATCCAATTTCTTACAGTATGTATTTTCTATGTAAGTATTTTTATAGCTGTTCTGTTGGTTGGTTGAATTTTATAAAGTAGAATTAATGTTAGTTTAATGTTATTTTTTTTAAATGTAAATTAATATATCTTGTATATATTTTATTAATTTAGAAATATTTGATTTTGAGTTTATATATTAAATATATATTAATAAATACTTTGTGTTATTTAATATTTTACAGCCATTCCTTGGCATAAGTACATTAAAAATACCTTGGGCAACTTGGTATTCATTGACTATTTTGAAGAACCGGACAAGATACCCTCTCTTTCCAAGAACCCGGTGAGGGGAAAGTACATTGCATATAAAGAAGAAGCTAGGTTTGTGAAAGTACTGGATTCAGTAATGGTCCAATTATATGTGCCACCGTCCACCACCAAGGGTATGGAGCCTTATCTGACATGGGTTAAGTCCCCGGAGTTTAGATTTTATCTCACATGGTGTTGAGGAAACAAGATTTTTTTCTTAGTGGCCTTTCCTGTCCCAGATACCTGGTTCCCAACATTACCGTGTTGCCCTTGTGATGGGAGGTCGCACCAGTCAACCAAGCACTTTATGCTTTTTTGCACTTTATACTCTTCTTTTAGGAGGGCTTGCTTCTTCTTCAGTGTCTTTAGTCTCCACTGATTTCTTGCTCAGTCCTGGCCTTTATTACACAAACACTGAAACTGAGAATGAAAAATGCTGTGTAACCTGAGCAACGTTTTTTTAAAGCTGAAGCACCCCCGCGATAGCCCAACTTTAAAATAAATTGTTTCTTCCACTGAGTTTGATATTTCACCTGTGTACCTTTTCATTGGGGGGCATAGTAATTATAGCTTGATTGTGTCATGGTTTTACTGTAATAAGATGTTTTTAATCTTGTTTTTACTGCGATTTTACTGTGCTTTTATGGTCGTTTGACCGAATAAAGTTGTTGAACTGAACTGAAATTTTACAGTGTGTAAAATTACTAGTTCTGTTTTTAAATTATAGTCACATTTTTTATTTATTGTTAACAATATTTTAGTTGTCAGCCATTTTAGTTATGATATTTTGTAGTGCTGTATTTGAATTATAGTCAAATTTTTATTTATTGGTAACAATATTTTAGTTGTCAGCCATTTTAGTTTTGATATTTTGTAGTGCTATATATATCTACAGTGATCACGATATTGTGTATTTCCTTATTTTTGTTTTTGATATTTGGGTATTTTAGATATTTTTAATGGTGATATATTTGCAGTCGATATTTGTGGGCTTTTTGTTTAAATATAGGATTACAATATTTTTGTGATCAATATTTTTTGCTAATATTTCTGTATTTCTTTATTGTTGGCCTGAGTATTCTGTCATGCAAGCTTGATAAGGAGATGTGTCAGGAGAGGTGTAAACTCTTCCATGTAATGATAGTGAGCTAGTATACCATGAGAGGTGCAAATTCTCCCATGCAACGATATTGCGCTGGCATACCAGGTTAGGTGTAAACTCTCCCATGCAATGAAAAGGCCGTGGCACACCAGGAGAGGTGCAAACTCTCTCATGCAACAATAAGGCACTGACATCCCAGGAGAGTTGTAAAGTCTCCAATACAATGACAAGGCACTTGCATACCAGTAGAAATGTAAATATTCCCATGCAATGATATGGTGCCGATAAATCAGGATGGGGTAAAATCTCCCACGTAATAATATGACAGTGATATACCAGAAGAGATGTACACCCACTCTCCTATCCAATTATATGGTGCTGGTAAACCAGGGGAGGTGTAAATTCTCCCTGTTTTTGATACGGTGCTGAAATAATAGGCGAGGTGCAAACTCTTCCATGTTTTGATAAAGAATGGCAATGCCTGGAGAGGTGTAGACTGTCCCATGCATTGATAAGTAGTTGGTATACCAGGAGAGGTGTAAACTCTTCCATGCACCATTGAATGAAAATGTGCTGGCATACCAGGCAAGTATAAACTCACTCCGGCAATGATATGGTGCTCCTATGCCAGGAGAGGTGCAACCTCTCCCATGCAATCATAAGGCGTTGGTACACCAGGAGCGGTGTAAACTCTCCCATGCAATTTTATGGTGCTTGTTGGACCTGGACCGTTTCGCAGTGTCTTCCCCCAGATTTTTGCCTTCTCTTGCTAAACCCGTTTTTGTTTAATTTAGTATTCTATGCACTTTACCACTGCCAACCAGTGCTAAAGTGCTTGTCTCTCTCCCTATAATATGGTCCAATTGGCCTACACCTGATTGGCACTTTTATTTAATTTTAAGTCCCTTGTATATGGTACTATATGGTACCCAGGGCCAGTAAATTAAATGCTGATATTGGGCGTGCAACACTCATTATGCCACCCACTCAAGTCGCACTTTAAAACATGTCTCAGGCATGCCATTGCAGCCTGTTGTGCAATTCTAAACTGCCAATTCGAATTGGTAAAATAAACCTTTTGAGCGAATTTAGAGACCCAAAGGTGGCTAGGGCCAGAACGCACAACAAAAATCCTTTGGGCTAGGTTAAGTCACAATCCTCAAATGTTATTAATAAGTATATAACAATAATTGAACAGAGCTAAAGGGGTGGTAACATGCACAGTTTATTAATGTCATAATAGCACATTTCTAGACAAAACAGTTCCTATGATTGAAGTATCACACAAATGTTACTCCACATTTGATACACAATTAATGCATAACAAAAAGAAGGTTGCGAGTTTCTAGAACGATTTTGTCAATATAACCCAATGCATTTCGGGTGTATACACACTTCATCAGGGGTAACTGAAAGTAAACAAAGCATCATCAGCTTCATTCACTGTAGAGACAATTTTATTGTTGCTAGCACACAATGGGGCATATTTACAAGGAGTTAACACCACCAGAACGTCACTTTTTCCAACGTTCTGGTGGCATTAACTCCGTCACCTTATTTACAAGACGGTGTTAAGCCACTTAATGCCCCTATTCACGCAGCACTTAGCGTGAAAGGAGCATGCAATGGGTGTTGCAGTGGGCGTCCTATAAAATCACCCATTGCTTTTTGACGCTGCCCATTTTTACAAGGTATGGAGAGCACGGGACCCGCGTCTGGGCATACCCGTCCCACTCGGGGTGACGGGTATGCCCTTGCTCACTTTGCCACTGGATTCAAGCTAGCCTGGCTAATGAGGGGAGGATTCTTGTTTCCGGTCCAGGGAAGACCTGGCTTGGCAGTTCGGGCTGGACTGTTCCCATGAGGAACAGGGTCAAGACTGATTTGCATATGGCTGGGTCTGAACTGGGGTGGCGAAGTGAGCTAAAGAACGATTATGGATTCAACCCAGATCTGTTACTGGGTGTGAGTGTCTGAAAAGTTTCCGCTTCTGTCCATCTTCTCCTTGTGTTTGCTATGTTCGCCCTAAGTTGGCAGGGTTTGCCCAGATGTGGGCCCCTTGCTCACTTTGTCACTGGATTCAAGCTATCCTGGCTGATGAGGGGTGTTACCCCAAAACCGGTCCCAGGATGCTTGTTTTCGGTGAGGGAAGACCTAGCTTGGCAGTTCATGCTGGACTGTTCCCATGAGGCACAGGGCCAAGACTGATTTGCATATGGCTAGGTCTGAACTGGGGTGGCGAAGTGAGCTAAAGAACGATGATGGATTCAACCCAGATCTGTGACTGGGGGTGAGTGTCTGAAAAGTTTCAGCGCTCCGTCCATCATCTCCTTGTGTAAACTCGTAATCAGGCCCTAAGTACTTGATTCAGAATGTTTCCATTTGCGAAGGACTCTCTGCATATTTGTATCAGGATTCACTGTAATCTTCTATATTTGGACAAAATATTGAGTCAGAAATATCAAGCTACATTAATATCGAGTTTTTAATATTGTGACACATAAATATCGTGGTGCAGAAATATAGCTGTCAAAAATATCGATTTTTAAGGTAAGTAATATCATTAAAAAAAATATCTGTGTTGTTAATATCGTTTTTAATGATATAGTTGTAAAAAATAGCATTTTTTAATTATCTTTGTGTTTTAATTCATATATTACTTGTTTATGTTATATATATTGTTTGCATAATTGTTGTTAATGTTTTTAAATATAGTTTGCAATTTTCAGTTATTTATAATTTTCATTTAAGTGTTGATAGAAATTTATAGTGTTGTATTGGGTTGTGAGGTTTGCAGGGGTAAAGGGTAGGAAGTTAATTAAGTATAATTAATAATTCATTTTTAATTAATATTAAATATTTAATTGTTAATTATTTATTTATTTATATTGTGTAAGTAATATATTTTTTAAGTTATATTTTAGGTGTGGGTTTGTAGGGGTTTAGGGTGGGAGGTTAAGTAAAAATTGATTAATAATTAATTATCAATTTATTATTCATAATTTCATTGATAATTATGTACATTGTGTAATTATATTTTTTAAGTTATATTTTAAGTGTGGGTCAATAGGTTTGAAGGGGTAAAGTGTGGGAAGTTAATTAATAATTTATTAATACTTAAGTTTTAATTTATTATTAATTATTTATTGATTAATTATTTAAATTGATTAAACATTATATTTTTCAAGTTATATTTTACGTGTGAGTTGTGTTTGTAGAGGTTTAGGGTGGGAAGTTCATTAAGTAAATATTAGATACTAATTAATTATTTATTTTAATTGAAACATGTAAACAATTTATAATTATGTAAATTGCTTAATAAATACATGTTATGTTATATATTAAGTGTGGGTTGTTGTGTTTTTAGTGGGATAGGGTGGGAAGTTATTTAAGTCATAATTAACAACTAATTATTCATTTATTATTATTTATTTTATTTATTACTTAATATGGTAACTGTCATACTTTTTTATTTTAATTATATTTTAATTGTGGACTGCTAGGTATGCGGGAGTATAGTGTGGGAATTTAATTAAATAACAAATGAATAGCTTTTATTATTTTATATTAAGAGTTTTATATTTTTGGTCAATTAATACAATTATTAAAATATGGTATGTGTTTGAAGTGAAGTACTTTCGCTACTGCTGCACAGACTGGAGTGGGAATAGTCAATTTTACCCCTCCACACTCCAACGCTTTCCCTACTGCTGCACAGACTAAAGTGGGAATAGTAAATTTTTACTGCTCCTGCGTCCATCGCTTTCCCTACTGTTGCACAGACAGGAGTGGGAATACTAATTTGTATCCCTCTTCAGTCCAATGCTTTCCCTACTGTTGCATAGATTGGAGTGAGAATAGTAAATGTTACCCCTCCGCAGTCCAACGCTTTCCCTGCTGTTGCACTGACTGGAGTGGGAATAGTAAATTTCACCCCTCCTGAGTACAATGCTTTTACTACTGCTGCAGAGACTGGAGTGGGAATAGTTTATTTTTTATTCCTAGAATTCAATAGTTTTGTTAATATTGTTTAAATATATATTATTATTATGTGTTTGTGTACTTAATTTTATATTTACCAATCTTCTGGAGTGTGGAATAGCTCTGTTCAAATTCATGCAGAAACTCTGATTGCGCAATTTTTTGATAATTTACCACCAAGTGATAATAGATTTGAAGAGCTTGACTACCAAGAATTTAAACCTAAAATTGTGTTCATTGCTCCAACATCACTAAAGACTTTGGATTTATTTGAAGAACTTTGTCAAGAAAGACTTTCAACATATGAACGTTCAATCTACATGCAGCCGGAACATCACACGTAAAGAACAAAACATTCTCTTGAAACTGACTCAGGGCAAGAATCTTGTTTTCCAACAGGCTGGTAAGGGTGGTGCCTTGATCTTTATGGACCGGTTGTATTATGAAGAGAAAGTCACATCTCATATGATGGAACAGGACACATATATTCTGCTTGACAAGGATCCCACAGTGGAATTCATTGCAACTATTCTGACAAATGCCCTAGATTACGGGTGGATCAATCAGAACACGAGGCAGTTTGTACTGACAGAGCATCTACACAGGCCCGTCTATATATGCTACCCAAAATCCATAAGAATCCACAGGATCCTCTGTTCAGGCCTATAGTCTCCGGCAGTGGGTCGTTACATGAACCCTTAGGCAAATACTTGGACACTTTTCTCCAACCATTGGTGCAGACATGGCACCCATACATTCAGGATACAACTGATTTTTTTTAAAAATCTCACTGCTTTGCCAGTGGTGAAACTGGAATCCTGCTGGTTATGTACAATTGATGCTACAACACTTTACACCTCGATGCATCATGAACAGGGAATTGAAGCAGTTGAGTGGGCTCTGCTGCAACACAATAACATTCGAGCAAGCAAGGTGTTCATCTAAGAACTTTTGCATTTTTGCCTGTTTCATAGTTATTTCACATGGAAGGATTCTTTCTATTTACAAAGGCTGGGACATCAATGGGCATTTCCAGAGCTGCAAGCTATGACAACATCTTTATGGCCAAATTTGAGAATCAATTTATTTTCGAATCCGAGGTTTGGCAAGAAAACTTAGTCATGTATCTGTGATACATTGATGACATGTTTCTAATATGGAAAGAGTTGAGAACACTCCTGGAACAACATGTATGCATACTGAACAACCACAATGCACGGATTCAGTTCATCCACACAATCAGCAACTCGAATATCACATTTTTGGATGTCCATCTTGAACTCTCCCCCTCTGGTTTATCCACTCAGGTCTGTAAGAAATCAACCGACAGGAATTAATACCCTTCACTTCAGCAGTTTTCATCCTCAAACGCTGAAACAGCATTTACCTTTGTCACAGCTCATCCGCATCAAAAGAATAACATCTAATCAAGAAGTGTGTAATCAGACTTTGCTTGCAAATAAGTCTCAATTCAAACAGAGAGGTTTTCTGATCAAATTCTCAGTACTGCTTTACAACGCACAGGTACCATGGATCGTGCATCATTACTTCAGCCCACCCCAGTTGACAAACCTCCACGAGAAGCTTTCAACACAAAGTTTTCCACAAAGTCAGTGGCGATCAAACAGAGCATATGTAAATGTTGGGATCTACTACAGACGGAACTTGATTTTGGAGGACTCTTCAGGCACAGACCTATTTTTGCACATGTATGCTCTAAAATTTTGAAAGAGGTTCTTCCATCCACCCTGTGTTCTCATCCCATCAAATAAAAAGGTATGCAAAAATGCTTCAACTGAATTCATTGCAGTAATGTGATCATTGGCAACTCAGTGTCACACCACAAAAAAGGCAAATCCATTAAACTACACCACTCCTCAGATTGTAATTCCTAAAAGGTGATTTATGTCATCATATGCCCCTGTGGCTTAATGGAGAAGAAGGTGAAGGCTCGAAGGACAGAACATAAAAGCATGATCAGGAGCAGAAATTCAAGTCTCATGGTTCACTTGTTGGACCACAATCACAATATAGCTCAACTCCGATTTACCATTGTGGAGAAGATTATGGTGAATCCTTACACTAATGTGCATAGAGTCTGTTCGCAAAGGGAAACATTCTGGATCAAGTACTTAGACAGTTTGCCTCTTAATGGTCTCAATAATAAGCTGGAAATGGCATGTTTCCTCTAAACATTTAATAGGTTTAGGATTTTTATCAGGTGGCAACCTTAGCTTTAATTGTCCACCTCCATCTACACACATATTTTTGTACATAATTCTCGTCTTAGCCTTCAGAGTTGATTCAAAGAACCTACCATTTGTTTTCCATAGTCTTCACATAACTCACAAGTCAATGGCGTCACAACAGCCAAGAGGGTTTCACACATTTATCCACACTACACAGGCTACGGAATACACTGCTTTCAAATACCACCTTCTTTATCACTTTATATATACATTGCTTGACCTCTCCCAACACGTAGCACAGGTTATTTTCCCATATGTAAGAAGCGATATACAGTAGCGTGTGTTTCATTATTGTGTATTTCCTGTGTATTTAATCCTGTTCTACATCAGTTGTCATTTTAAAATCAGCTTAGTACATGTGTTGTATGATCTCATCTACACCTGTTGTAACTTTACCGGGTTCCATTATTTGTTTTGCTGTATTCCATCTCACAGCTTATGTTACCACACGTTTTGTTACGTACATAAGGATTAGATTATATAATGTTTTTTATACAATCAGTCTGTTTACTTTTCACACTTTAAGCACTCAGGGGGGTCTGTTCTCGATGTCTATCATGTAGGTGTTGCACTTACATGTCTTAACTGACTAAAAGACATGCACGACGTTCACTTTGTTTCTGACGCTCACACCAGCGCGGCAACACTTTACACGGTGGTCTTTTCGATTCAGGACAGGTAATGTGGAATCTGTGCCAGAGTTGCGCAATGGTTAAATAGTTTGCACGGGATGTGTCTGAAGCCTAACTCGATATCTCCATTTTGTATACCAGGTTGTTTCCTTGGTTGTCTACGGTTTCACCGCAGGACCTTGCGGCAATTGTAATTGACTTGTGGCTTTTTGGAAGGAGGGACAACATGTAATTAATGGTTCCATCCAGGTATGTTTCTACAAGCTAATTTGCACATGGCAGTAGATGAGGCACGAGCCTCCGTACAGGCACTATTCCTGTCCACACATTGTTTCTTAGCAGGATCCTTTTTAGGTCTCGCAGACCTGCGTTGCAGCGTGCATGCGCTGCTCGCTCTGCGAGGCTTCTTGTAATCGAGTAGATTTCAGAAGTGGACTTGAAGCCCCTCCCATCATTCCTATTGGCTGGCGTCATCGTTTATGCTAAACGCTGGCTTCTGATTCAAAATGAGGCTTCTTTGTCACTGCCCTGTCTCCTTCTCGGACGGCCCATCCGGACTGGATCTTTTACTTGCGGCGTTACACGGTGGGCTTTATCTGGTGGGTGAGCACTTTTTTTTTCCTTATTCGCGAAGTGACAGCTTGTTAAACATTGCGGCAGCCTCAGCAGTAATGGTGTTATTTGTATTCCTGGTTTTGTCGCGCGGTACTCTATTTTTATAATATTTTATGCTTTTAATAAGCAGCGCGGCACAGGCAGCATGCTGCGCTGCTTACTAAAAGTATAATACATTGAAAAAATAGAGTTTAATGACCTGCGCATTTCTTTAACTCGTCGCCGCTCACCAAACTCTGATGGGCTTTCTGCAAGCCCCGCCTCACCCCACTCCAAAGAAAGTCTCAGCTCGCCAAACTCTACTTTTTCAATATTTTATTCTTTTAATAAGCAGGCAACATGCTGCGCTGCTTACTAAAAGTATAAAATATTGAAAAAAAGAGTTTGGTGAGCCGCGCCTTTATTTTATTTCTTTAGCAGGCGATCGGGACGGGACAGCAGAGGAGCGTGGGCATGGCGGGGATGGAGGGGGCTTGGAAGGGGAGGGAAGGGCTGAGTCGGGTCGGAGCAGAAGACATGACTAGTTAGTGCATGGGGAATGCATGATGCTGCTTCAGTTGTATTTTTGCACTCAGTCACACACGTTGTTAAATGATCAATGCATCCTGCTTATTATTGTGTGTCTGCGGATGCTACACCCACGGTGCACAATACCGACTGCTTGCAAAGTTGTCAGCTTCCTGTTTTCAAGGTCTTCGTTGGGACGTGTTATCTCTGCTGCTGTTTTGTGTGTCCTTGCTAAAGGACACGTACTGTGAAAATGCAAGTGTTTTATGAGTGTGTCAGCTCTGTGGGTGCGTCTTTGCTTCTATCCCAATGACAAAATAACAAATGAGTGTCTGTGGACTTGATGTATGTGTGTGTGTGTTTGTGTAACATAATGTGCGTTTGTGCATTTAATGGCGTTTGTGTGCATGGAGTGGCGTGTGTGTGCGCATTTGAAAATGTGTGTTTGATTAGTGTATATGTGCCTTTAACGGTGGCTGCATGAATGTGTGTTTTCGCATTTGGTGATTTCTGTGAGTGCATGTTATGGTGTGTTCGTATCCATTCATTCGTGTATGGTGCATTAGGGGATGTATATGCCTGCAGTGTGTGTGTGTGGGCGTTCGGTGCTGTGTGCTGTTTCAAGGTGTGCTTGGGGTTAACAGGGTTCATCCTTAATCTCTATGTGGATGTTCGATATTTGTGCCTTTTTTCACCGAGTTGTTGGTGTTAATGTGTGCATTCATTTCTTGTGTCCGAGGAAAGGAATAGAGTCATGTGTTCTGTGTGTGTTGCTTATGGTCTGTCTGGTAATTCGTTTGTTTTATTTTGCCTCTTTTGCTCACATTTATCACCTCTTCCTGGCCTTATTGTAGCTTTTGCTCTATTTTGTTCCACTTAACTCCCATCTCCTTTTCTCCCCCTATAGTTTTCCCCCTCATTATATGTGTAAGTGCGGGCAATTTCATGGCTTATCGGGAAAACTCCTAGCTGAAGGGACACTTTCTTACTCACAGCGGCTGTGACAATTCCGTGGGTCATGGTGCAATTGTATGAGCTTTGTGGAGGAATTTTGTGTACATATACATAGAGCTTCATGGCTCACACAGTCTTCCGTGCCTATTTCATGTTTTATTGACGAAGTCAGGCCTGTGTCTTTTTTGATTTTTTTGTTTTTAACTTTCCACTGAAGTACATCTCCCGTTTTTCACCCATGTCTGTGTCTTAATGCTTTACTTGTATCACTCTAAAACCCTGGTGGGCTTTGAAGTGCTTATGACTTCATCAATTGTAAAGGGGGCCTGGGGCGTTAATGACTTTTGTGCACGTTCCTCTCCATTCATTTATCCATCCATTTATTAGGTCGAGCCTGAGCAGTGCATGCGCTGCTCTGCGAGCCATGCTGTATTGGAGTATGAAATAGAAGCCCCGCCCACTCTCCGCCTATATTTGTCATTGGCTTGTGTCATTGTCCTTCGTAAATGCTGGCTTCTGATTCATTAATAAGCTTGTTAGTCCTTCCTTAGTACCGCCTTGTCTTAATTTCTAACCTCCCATGAGGACCGGCCCTTTTACTTCGGTTGTTACACGGTGCGTCTTTTTTAGTCTGTAAGCATTATTTTCTTTAAATAGTTTCTCCTACTGCAAGCACGACATGCTTTCCTGCAACACTCAGCGCGCCATGCACGCTTTCACTTTATAAGCAGCCCAGGACAATGGCGGCCGCTTCTTTGAATAGGTCTCGCATTTACGAAAGTTTGAGCTATTGGCATTGTGAATGACAATGCCTCTTATTTATATGTTTTGATAATTATCAAAACATATAAATAAAAGGCTTGTCATTTACAATGCCAATAGCTTAAACTCTCGCAAATGCGAGACCTATTGCATTGCAAATGCTTGTTGTTTATAGTCGCCTTCTATATTCCACCAAGGTTCAGTAACATTCTGTTTGTCTGCACATCGCAGCATGTGGAGCGTAAGTATGCTGCTCCCACCGCAGCACTTATGACGCATGCTGGATATTGAAGTTTCCTTACAGCTGGGGACGATGGGCACCCGAGTCACACAGGCCGGGGCGTAACACAGGCCCCCGCAGCCCCCGCGGTGCGGGGGGGCCCCGAGCTACAGGGGGCCCCCTCAGCACAGTACTTTTGCCCGAGAGTTCCTGATGAAGTTCTGAGCGGGGGCCCGTCCATGCATCTTGCAGGGGGCCCCCTCAAATTTCGTTACGCCACTGCACACAGGGGAGATGTAATTCTGATTCGTATTCTTCAAATTTTTCTTTTAGTTTTATTTGTTATGTATCACTGGGTCTACGGGGGATTTCACTCTTTCCTCTCGGTCTTGATCTGATATTGATGTTTGGTAATCATATGGTCACCTCACGCTACACATGCATGATGTGGCAGGATGTTCACCAGATTCTCTTTTACAAACTGCATACCAGGGATTGGAGTCACCATTTTGGTGCATCTAGGGCACTCATCAACTTACAAGCAAACGTAAGCGAGGCGCTTTGTTTAATAAACTCTATTTGGTACACTAGCCCGATGCTTTTATGAATCTCTCTCGCCTTTCCCTTGATGCAGCACCTCTTTTCACTACTATGTAGTGGCAACTCTTTCGAAGACCGTCTCCCCACCTTCTGAATACAGAGCAATGTGTGTTAACAACAGCAAAATTGTCTCTACAGTGAATTATGTTGATGTTGTTTTGTTTACTTTCAGTCCCCTGGCGAACGGTGTATACACCCGAAATGTATTGGGTTATATCGACAAAATCGTGCTAGAAGCTTGCAACCTTCTTTTCGTTGTGCATTGATTGCATATCGAATATGGAGTAATATCTGTGTAACACTTCAATCATAGGAACTGTTTTGTCTAGAATTTTGCTATAATTACATTAATAATCTGTGCATGTTAGCACCCCTTTAACTATGTTCAATTATTGTTGTATACTTATTAATAACTTTTGAGGATTGTGACGTAACCTAGCCTATGGGTTTTTTGTTGTTGTTGTGGGTTCTGGCCCTAGTCAACCTTTGGGTTTTATTAGATTTGCTCACTTTTTCACAAACACAGACTGGTTTCATTCCAGAACGGCACACACACTCTGTTTCCTTATGTTTAATAGTGCTGAATTGTATAGTAAGCAGTAGCGGCTCCTCGAGGGAGTGCTTCGGGGCGGTGGGGCGGGGGAGGGGCAAGGTGGGGGGTAGTAAACACCGGAATACGGGCGAACGGAGTTGAGTAACTAAATAAATAAACAAAACGAATTACATTGCGCGCGCTGCAACGCCAAATCGGCGATGCAGCGCGCAATGTAATTCGTTTTATTCATTTATTTAGTTACTCAACTCCGTTCGCCCGTATTCTGGAGTTTACTACCCCCCACCCTGCCCCACCGTCCCACGGAACTCCCTTGAGGGGCTCAACACTGATAGTAAGAGTATCTAATTTCTTTCAAAATATACCTTTTGCCAGGTCTAAACCTTCCTTTTTAATACATATAAGTCATCCCTAAAGTAGGCCTTAAAGGCTCATAGTGCAGGATGCAATGTATTAAAAAAGTGGGGCATGTGGGTTTAAGTTTTACATTTCCTGGTAGTGAAAACTCCTAAATTTGTTTTTTTTACTGCTATAAGGCCTATCTCTCCCTTTGGACAACATTGGGTTACCTTATTACATTTAATGGGTGATAACGTTTGATTGGAAGCAGGTAGAAATGTCATTTAGAAGTCTCTTTAATGGTAAAGTCAGATTTTAAGTCACAATTCTGAAAATGTCACTTTTAGAAAGTAGGCATTTTCTTGCCCTAACCATTTGGTGCCTGCTGCCAGTGTCCTGGGTCACATGACAGTGAATGGCTCTACTGTTGGGGTTTGTGTATTCCTGCCAGACAGTGAGACAAAGGGGACCGCTGGAGATTTTTGACTTTCAACACAGTGACAAAGTCCAAAGGTAAAAATCTTCACCACAACACCGTTCAGTGGCTCCCTGACGACACCTACTCCTCAGACACTGTTTGCTGCGTTGCCCCGCTGAACTCTAATTTCCCATCTTGAAAACTTTTCTTCCAATTTTTTTCCGAAGATAAGTCGAGACCGGGCCCAATCCACCTTGTGTATCTAACCTGCGATCCTTAACTTTTGACTTTGCTTCAGCCATGCGCGACCAGATATACGCGGTTGGCGCTTTGATCTTTTATGTGCTATTTTGCACTAAAAACTTTACAAAATTCATAACTCTGGTTATACTGATTGGATTTAATTTGTTTTGGTGTCATTTCATTCATTAAAATGTACTCTATTGTTCTAAATTGGTTTGGGATATTTCTTGTGTTATGTTTTAACTTTATTACTGTTTATGTGCTGTAAAAATACTTTACACATTGCCTCGAAATTAAGCCTGACTGCTTTTGTGCCAAGCTACCAGAGGATTAAGCACAGGTTAATTCAGTGACGTTTGTGGTTCACCCTGACAAGGACTGTGGTTAGTGCTTGAGTAGAGATTTTCATCCCCCTCAACCAATAACCAGGATTCTTACAGTGCTGAAATACCAGAGGAGGTGTCAACTCTCCCATGCACTGATGTGGTGCTGGTATACCAGGGAGGTGTAAACTCTCCGATGCAATGCTATGGTGCTGGTATACCAGGAAAGATGTAATCTTCCCCATGAAATAATACGGCGCCGATATTCCAAATGATATCAGTGGGACACCACCTCCAATGATAAGTGTAGAAATTAATTGACAGAATTTAACTAAAAGACAATTTTTGTTGCCTAGTTTAACCTTTTACTGAAACAGAATTTCTAAGGAGTTTTTAAAAGACAGCTTCCTCTGGGTTTTAACAAGGGTATACCGCTGACACTTTGGAAAGTGATTGGTAATAAAATGCCTGTCTCCCAAGAAAATCTTGAAACCAGCATTTTAAGTCCTCTAGAAAGATCAATCTGTAAAATAAAAAATATTCGTCCAAATCACCAAACTTGTTAATTTTGCGTTTCTTGTGCATTTTCTGCAAAGATTGTGAATATAATGTCAAGGGAAGATACAGCATGCACTTTACTTTCGTCACCAGATGCATGTATCCATATTTTCTCTCTCTCACAAACACACACACACACACACACACACACACACACACACACCCACATGACCTATATAATTATTGCCAAGATTTCATCACAGACTGAGAGCAAGGTCATAATGCGCTGTTCTAAAAAACGATTTCTCAATTGGGCACCCGAATGGCAAATGAAAGACGTTACTGTTTTGCAGATAATGTGAGTTTCCTTCATTTTATTACTGATGCTCCGGTCTTTTGCAGCAGAACCATATGGGAAAGCCTGAGAGGTCTCTCTCAGCACAATAGTTCAGCAATGAGGCATTTTTACGGGATCATTTTTTGCAAAAGCAATATTTAAGTAACCAAAAATATTGCGCAGTGGTGAGACTTGAAACATAAGTACAGTATATAGCTCTCCTATAAATGGTTGTACAAATGTATAGGAATCAGAAAGATAACCCCAATCTCTAGGGGCTTGAAGGATTAAACATCCATTACAGCCCATGCCACCACCTTCTTCCTGTTTCTCCCTCAGTGGGACTGGCACACATAGAAGGTAGTTGTTTTAAAAATTGTCGATTTAAATCTACGAGTTTCATTACAATTATTATTGTTTTGGGTTCACAAAAATCACAAATGCATACGTCGAACCTAGCTGTCAATATTTTTTCAACTCTACCAGATTATGGGTATGGTTAATGTGCAAACATTTCTGCATGTTCGGGCCCTGAAAAATTGTAAGTGTTAAGGAATTTTTCACACCTACATGGGCACGTGCGCCAACATTTTTGTCATTAAATGTAGGTGCCAAAATTGGTTGTGAAAGAAAACCTCTTGGAATATATATGTATGTCCATTTAGTTGAATTGTAGGATCCGATAATGAAAGCTGCGAGCACCAAATGGGAGTATGAAATACGTGCCAAGCGCAGGTGTTGCTCCCGCCATGTGTGATTCGGAAAACCTCTTACTGATTGCAGGAGCAAACAGTAAAGTGGGGTATAACCAGGGCTTTAAGTGGTCTGGGTCCTGCCGGTGCTCAGCTCCAGGTAGTTCTAAAAAGCAGGTGCTGAGACGGGTCCCTATCGGGCTCTCCATTTTTTCCCTCAGCGTGAACAAAAAAACCATCTTAACTGCAGCAGTACCACCCTTCACAGCCTTTGAGGTAACTTCCAAGAGACTCGCTATAGTACTTTCACAGCCTCATCATTTCAGAATTGAAGCATTTTCAAGATTTATATACAACAAAGCCATAGTTGTTGCTTATTTATCTTATGCACTAACAACAATTGACAAAGCCAATAGTCCTGGCTTGCTGCAGGTGTAATGTTACTTGTTGTATTATTTATCTAGATGCAATGACAGAAGCAGCACAATACCAGTTGGGCGGCACACTTTGCTAAGCACAGATTTTTTGCTTATGTGTTTTTAAGCCACACCTCTAGTTACATTGGCCACGCCCCTTTGACAGACCCCTGCCCCCAGTTTTTTCACCCCACTTAAAGCCCTGGGTATAACATCCAAAATGTACTTATTATGTCCAATTCCTGCATAATTGGGCACACATTGTGCTATCACAAATTTGCAAACAAATGTGCCAACGCAGATTTGCAGGTGTATGCACAATTTGCATCCACAATCTGCGGGCCACTCGTGATTGGAACCTTAATCGGTTTTAGGCTACTTCTCAATGACCTTTAACCTGGGAACACCTAGGTTCCAATCCATAACCACTTGTGTGGTCAAAGTGAATGAGTAAATGTCTACAAATCCTGATTCTATCAATCAGGTTTTGTCATTTGTACATTTAGATACAACATTATGTGCCCCTACGCAAAACCTAGGAGTGTAAACGATTTTGAGAATTTGGACCGTGTCACTCGTTAATGTCCGGAAAGCACCACTACTGCAATTATGGCTTGAACTTCCGTCCATTTAACTACTATAAGCTATTAATAAACAAAACTATGGCACATGAAGGATCAAAACGATAATTCCAGAAGCACCTGTAAAAAATTGAGGAGGACAGGTGATCAAATGGCTCCTTCTTTTCAGAGAATTAATAGTATTATTTTATCCAAATTCTCATGCATAATCATCATTGTTAAAATATAAACAATGACCCATCCTCTGAATAGTGAAGCACAGATGTTAGGAAAGAGAATGTGAAAGCCACATGCATGTTTTGGATTCAATTTCCTTACTTGTGATCCTTTGAGGATTCATATATGAATACATTTCTTATGCTAGCCTCTCTGGCCATTAAGATCGAAAACAAAATTCAACGGTGTGGCAGCGGGTTTCTTTTACTACTTAGCCCCTATAACTGGTTACGACAGTCCTGATTTACAAAAAAGAAGACAAATTTAATTTGGTAGGTTTAGTCCTAGGTTCATAGTAAACTTACACATTTTTTTGGCATTCACAATAAATTCCCAGAGTATTCCTGAGAATCAGCGACTATTGCAGTATTTTAGGATTTCACAAATGTATAAGCATTTGAACGTGGTTTTTTTCTTCAAATTTATTTTATTGATTTTCATAACATACAACTGTGAGACTCAGCGTTAAAAAAAAAAAAAAAAAGGCAGTACAGACCATGATACAATGATTATACAGGCCACTGAGACAACAAGGCAGGCATTGTTGACAGTAAAGTACATTTATACTCCCCAGGCATGTACCCCCCCAGCCCTCCTTTCTCTATAGCAGAGGTCTTCAATCTGTGGGGCGCGACCCTCAGGGGGGCCCCAGACTCCAGGGAAGGGGGTCGCGCATTTCCAGGCCTAACTTCTGCCTGGAATACAAAACGTGCGATCGTTAAAATCATGTACGGTAAAACGAAGAGGCCCAGCAGACAGGTAAAACAATTCTTCAAATAAGCCTTCATGCCAGGGTGCCTGCTTGCCTGAATAAAATGCAAATGCATGCTAGGAGTTAATCTGCAAATGTAAAGGATGCTTGGGAGTGGTTCTGGGTTTAATAGCTCGAATCACTTCAAGCATTGTGATGGCAAAGGTGTTTTTTGTGTGTGGTGGTTAGCACTGGGCTGTGAAGTGTGTGCTTTTAATGATAACTGTATTTACACAGCGCTTAGTACCCCTGAGGAGGAGTTGAAGGGACAGTTATGCAAAAAAAGACAAAAAATGCATTACTTATGGTTTGATATTACACAAATCTGCATTTTGGAAGCTCCATTTTATCCTAAAACTCTTTGCACATTTTGTAGCAGTCTATCTTATAATGTGTGCAATGCAAGTATAAAATAATGACTTACACGTTCACAGTGCTTTCGGTCACAGGCTGTGACCTCGTAGCACTAAAAATACACAAGTCACTATTTTCCACTGCACCAACCAAATTTAATTCTGTGGCTCTCCGGTTACACACAGACCTATGCAGTGCATTAAATAATAGAGGTTTTATAATGTACTATATGGTGCATTTCCCAATGAGTAACAGCTTTTTAAATTTATTTTTCATTTAAGCTACCCATTATTTTATATGTAGCTACCTGATGGTGAAACACCTAAAAACGAAAAAAATGTTTTGGGGCTGATTTATCAGAGGCTTGCGCCGCTGAAGCGTCTGTTTTTTTGAAGTTTCGGCAGCACAAGCGTCTCAATCATATCTATGAGGCGAGGTAAAGTCACCCTGCGTGGCTTTGCATGACCTCATAGATATGGAGTAAGACAAAGCAGAGCAAGTCACTGTGTTGTCTTACAATATGTCAAGTAGGCGTTCCATAGGCGTTGCGGTGGATGTTCCCACACAACGTCCATGGATTTTGACGCTGCCCCGGATCTGCAAAACCATGTAAACCTGGGACAGCGCCAAAACCTTACGCCTTCCCACAGCAGGCGTAATGAAGAGAAATGTTTTCATTTCTCCTCTTTTTTTCCTCTTTCCATGCGTGCTGCATTCTGCAGCACATATAGAAAGAGGAAAACCCCTCTCAGGATTGTTTTTGTGTAGGAAGGTACCCCTTCCTGCACAAAAAAACATCCTGCCTATGTTGGCGCTAGGCAGCAATTTGTGTGCCAACATAGGGGGAAAAGGACAAGAATGCACCATATTTCATAAATAAGGTGCATTCCTGCCCTTTCACATTGGCGTAGGGCAGCGCAGCAAGAAGATTTGCGGCGGTGCCCTACGCCAATGCCTCATAAATGAGGCCCTTTGTTTTTAGCCACACCTTTGACCACACCCCCAACCACTGACCTTTGGTTTGCTAAACACTGTTTAATCTATTTCCCCAATGTATAAATGATTTGCTGTGGGAATTGGAGGCGTTTATGGTTGTTGATAGTTGGCAATGATGAGGAGGCCCAAGTTCTAGAAATTTTTGTCAGGAGGGGGTCCTTACACCTAAACATTTTTGACAGGGGGGTCTCGGCATCAAAAGGTTTGAAGACCTCTGCTCTATAGTGTATTCTGTGGATGGTCTTTGGATACGATGTGATTGGCCTATAATTGCATTGAGTCGTCTCAACCCTGCACATCTGACGCCTCGCCAGCCACATGTGTGGCGGTAACCCGGTAGGTATTATATAATTCCCAGAAATTCTTGGGTCGATTTCGTGGGGGTAGGAGATCGCTGTATAGTTCCGTCTGTGTGCTGCAGTATGTCATGTCGTTTCTCCATTGCAGAAGCGTTGGGAGTGGACCATGGAACCAATTGATCGCCACCCTGCGTTTGGCCATCAAGAGTCCCATGTCCACAAGCCTGCGGACACTCTTGGGTATCGTTAGGGAGTATCCAAGTAAAGCTAGCATGGGATTAGGATCCAGGGCTATTTCGGTGATGCGACTCAATTCCCCAAAAACCAAGGTCCATAAAGCCAAAATACCTGGACAGGACCAAGCTAGGTGGAGAAAGTCAGCCAACGGGGCACTGCAGCGGTCGCACTGCGCATCCCCCCGCAACCCATATCTGCATAGCCTCTCCGGAGTGTAATATACCCGGTTGAGAAATTTAAAGTGCACCAACCTATGCCTACCGTTGAGTGAGATGCGTTTGGTGCTAGTGCAGCAATAGCTCCATATAGTGTCTGTAATGTCCGATCCTAGGTCCCTTTGCCATGTCAAATGCGCTTTGGTATAATGGTTTGCTCTATACTCCATAGACGTGTGATATATCATTGCTACCATTCGCTTTGGGGATTTGGCTCTTATTAACTGTGTGTAGGCCTTGATTTCCGGGGGTTCCAGATAGTCATCCCCCAGGACACCCCTCAGTGCATGACGTGTTCTATGATACTGGAAGTGCATCAGTGTTAGTTCAGCAGTTGAAAAAGTGTCCCAGGGCCTGGCCACCCCCTCCTCGAACAGCTCACCCACTGTCTGTACGCCCAGGGCATTAAGCGCCTGTTGGACCCCTCGCTCTCTACACGGAGGCAGCCACGTACACCAATCAAGGGGCACTAACGGCAAATAGAGAAACGTGCAAGCCTGTAGCTGCAACAGGTTGTGCCAGGCGTGGACTGTGGTATTAACAGAGTCTAGAATACCCGTCCGCCTATCTGCTGTCTGGCTAAGCATAGCGGGAAGTGGCAACGGAGATGCCACCACTTGTTCTATGCGGAAATGCGGTATATCCCGCGAACCATGCACCCAGTAATGTGCGTGTGCGCCCTGCGCTGCCCTGTAATACAAGTCAAAGTCTGGTGCACCCAGACCCCCCATATGGTACTGTAGGACCAGTATGCGCCACTTGACGCGAGGCTGCTTTCCCGCCCATGCCAAACGGATCATTAATGTAGTGAGGCGACTACAAAAAATACGAGGGAGGACCATGGGAATATTGGAGAATAAGAAAAGTAGGCCTGGGAGTACCACCATCTTCATGATGGAGATCCTACCCAGGAGGGACAGCGGGAGTTTAATCCATCGCTCCACATCCTCCTCCAATTTACCAAAGGCTACTCCATAATTTTCCCGGAACACCGTCTCCGAGTCAGTGTGAATATTGATTCCCAAATATCGCACTGCGTCTGTAGTCCATTTTAAAGGATAGTCCGGCTCGATTTGAGGTGTGGCATGTGTGAGTGGAAATATTATAGATTTCGGCCAATTGACATGTAGGCCAGACAGGGCACCAAAACGTACCACTTCCCGGAGTACTGCTGAGAGATTGGCCTCTGGGTGTCGAACATATAACAATGTGTCGTCCGCATAAGTAGAAACGATAATTTTATATCCCGGGAAACATATGCCTCTATGCTGGTTGTATTCCCGAAGTGCTCAGGCTAGAGGCTCCGCCGCCAGTGCGTAAAGCAGTGGCGACAGTGGACAGCCCTGCCGCGTTCCCCTCGAAATACGAATAGGTTCCGTTACCAGGCTGCCTATCTTCATTCTTGCTGTGGGTCCGCTATATAACGTGTTGAGCAGTTGAAGAAAAACTGGGCCCACTCCCATCCTGGTAAGAACTTGTGACATAAGAGGCCATTCAACGGAGTCGAATGCCTTTTCTATATCTAAGAAAACTGCCACAGCTGGCGTTTCTGGTTTTACATGTTGCATGACTCCGAATACCGTGCGCAGATTGTAGGTCAAGTTTCTACCCGGAACAAACCCTGCCTGCTCCGGCGCCACTAGCTGCGGAACCAGGGGGGCCAGCCTGTTCGCAAGGATTTTGGCAAAGATCTTTGTGTCAACATTAAGAAGTGACAGCGGCCGATAAGACGTGCATTCGTCCGGGGGTCTCCCAGGTTTAAGGAGTGTGATTATCAACCCTTCCGACATGGATGGCGGCATAGTGCCCCTCTCGCAAATATCATCAAATAATGCAGCCAGCTGTGGGAGCAATTGTTCTATAAAAGCCTTATAGAAAGCGACTGTGAGGCCATCCGCACCGGGGGCGCTCTGTGCTCTCATACCGGACAGCACTAGGTGGATTTCGTCCCGTTCTATGGGTCGCATGAGGAATTCTCTGTGCGTGTTAGTAAGCCACGGAAGTTTTATGTGCTCAAAATACTCCTTAAGTTCCTCTTCGGGGATGCCGTGCGTGAGGTGTACAATTCACTATAATACTGGCGAAAACGGCCTGCTATTTCTGCCGCATCAGTTAAAGGTTCACCCTCTGCAGATTGAATTTCTGGTACCTGTACTGCCTCCCTGCGTTTCCTAATAAGTTGCGCCAATACTGACCCCGGGCGTTCCGCTTCACCATATATCCGGGCCGTGGAGTATTTGCCCATGTGTTTAATCTCATCGTCCGCTGCCTCATTATACGCGCCCAGCAAGCCCTCCAGCTCAGTCCTATTGTGGTCACAGGGGTTAAGAATTTGACGACGCTCTAGCTTCTTAAGTTCCCCTTCCAAATCCTTCAAACGTTTACGTATGGAACGAAGGACCCCCGAATGTTTGGATATAGTGATCCCTCTAATATATACTTTGAAGGTTTCCCATACGACCTGAAAGTCGTCCACTGACCCCACGTTCGTATCAAAGAAGGTATCTATGGCCTCTGCCAGTTCGTCTTTAAAGACAGGGTCCAGCAAGGAGTACGGCGGAAAACGCCACGTAAAGGGGGGCACCATCCCGCGGAAAGTAGACAGTGCCAGCAGGATCGGAGAATGGTCTGAGACTGTTCGTGGCAGCACCTGGCAATGACGTAGCCGATCCATAAGTGTCCTAGTGGCGAACCAATAGTCTATACGTGTATGAAGGTCATGGTACGCAGAGTAGTGCGTGAAGCCCCCCCTGTGTGGATGTGCCTGGCGCCATACGTCACATAAGCCGTGTTTAAGCACCACGCGTTCAATCTCCCTTGCTGCAGCTGTAAGAGGTCTCTCCGGGCCCCCCGACCTGTCAAGTGTGGGGTCACAAATCAGATTAAAATCACCACCCCATATCTGACAGTCTCCATCGTGTCCACCCACCGTGTCAGAGAGTGTTCGAAAAAAACTTGGGTTATCAAAATTAGGGCCATAGATGTTCACTATGAGGAATTGCATATTTTTCCCACTACACCTAGTGAGTACATACCTCCCGTTTGTGTCAGTAGCCACTGGCGTAAAAGTGAGTGCAGATCTAGGGTTAACCCAAGTAAGCACACCCCGGGCGTGTGTGGTAAAGCCCGAGGCGTGTACATTGCCAACCATGCCACGGCATTTCAATATGTTTGAGCTGAGTGGGAGATGCGTCACCTGTAGCAGTGCCACATCAATCTCGTGTCGTTTCAAGTATGCGAGGACCTTTCGGACTTTCCTATAATCATTTAGGCCCCTGATATTCCAGGTGATCGCCCTAAGCGTGTCTGCGCCAGTCTCTGGCCTGTCCGCCGTCAAATGTGGTTCAGCAGTGCACTCTGTCGCCATGTCTCGCATATGTTAGATATTATCAAATCGTACTGCATGTATGTATCCCTGAACGCCTGCATGATGCAATGGCTGAGTCTCGGTAGCCCTCCACCCCCCTCCCACATCAGAGCCCTCCCAACATAGACCTGATGAAACATACCCAAGGACCCCTCCCACTATGGAGCAAACGGCTTCCAACCCACCCCTCTCAAAGAAGAAAAAAAAAATGAAGAAAAGAAAAAAAAAAAAACCCAATACAAAAACCCAGTAGTGTGCTTCACTCGTGGGAGGAAGTTGCCAACCTGGTACAAACAGTCAATAAAATTGTGGTCAGTTAACCACTCCGCACTCCGACTAGCTACTAACGCGCATTTAACAATAAGCTTACATTATTTCGCCCATTAATATCAACCCAACAGTCATTTATACGTCACATCAAGGATCAGAATACCCAATTCTAAGGGTGGGGAGAAAATAGAGAAAGCGGCAATGTCCCACAAAGATCTGTCCCCAAAGGGGGGTTACATCTCAGAATCATCAACCCCTTCCCGTCCCCCACTTTCGTAATTAGCTTATCTGTAGGTGGGACTCGCAACATCTCAGTCCTGATCGTCCAAGGTTCCGCCTGTCGCTCCCGCTGCAGCATCAGTATCTGGGCTACTCCGGCGCTCCCTGGACCACTCCTTCAAGGCTTTCTTCAAGAGCTTGGGATCTGTGAAGATTCGTGTCGGTCCCTGCTTGTTCACACGCAGGCGGGCCGGGTATAGCATGGCATAGTCCACTTTTTGCTCTTGCAATTGTTTCTTGAGTGGCGCAAACTGGCGGCACGCCTCCTGCACCCTCAGGGTAAAGTCCGGGAACAACGAAAGCGAAGAGCCCTCGTACTGCAAAGTCCGTTTCTCCCTTGCCACTCTCAGCGCCGCGTCCCTGTCGCGGTAATTAAGGAGTTTTGCTATAATCGGTCGTGGAGGGGCGCCCGGCCTCGGACGAGGGCCCAGAGATCGGTGAGCCCTCTCCACCACGAACATGGGCGAGAAGGTGTCGCTGCCCAGGAGGGTAATCAATAATTTCTCAATGAAAGGCTCCATGGGCCCAGTCGCGGTGGTCTCCGCCAGGCCAATGATTCGCAAATTACATCTCCGAGACCTCGCCTCCAAGTCCTCAGCTTTGTCTTGAAGCACCTGCAGCTCCCTTTCAATCCGCTTGTGGCCTACATCCAGCTCCGTCTGCGCCTCCTCCACTTCAGTGGCGCGACGTTCTACCATGTCTATTCATTCCGCGTGTTTATCTATCCATTCAGACATTCTGTCCATCCGGTAGGAGAGGGAGTCTATTTTAGAGCCTAGCGTGGACAGTGTGCTCTGTAGACTTTTTTCCATCGCAGTGAGCATGGACTTTAGTTCGCTGTCCGGCGGGTCGTGCCCTTTATCGCCGCCAGTGGCTCTGCCATCCGCGGAAAGTGTGCGCTCCCTGGTTGCGCGGTGTTCAAAAGGCAGTTTCGATTGTGTTTTGTCCGTTCTGCCCATTGTCCTGGTCTGGGCTCCTGTGTCGTACTTTTCAGGGCGTCTGTCACCGGTACCGTTAATGTACTGTGGGCCAAGTTGCTCCGCAGCGGAGATCCACGCTCCCGCAGCCCCCAGGTGCTCACCACAGGACCGCTCCAAAATGTCAGCCCAGGCACAGTATCAGGAGCTCACTGGGTACTATGGCGTGCCCCCGCCTGATTGATGTTCCAGGGCGGGCAAGCCCCAGTAGGCTGCAGCCATGGAGGTCCCACTCAGCCAGACCACTCAGTAGTGTGTGCAGAGCCTGCAGCGCGGCCGGCCCCCACGCCCTCAACAATAGTGTTACTTTCTTTCATGCAGCCAGGATATAAGAAGCCTCAAGACCAGGGGCAGTCGCCACCACCGCAGGTTACTCACTGTTCAGGGCGACGTACAGGCACCACCCACGCACCGCAATATGGTGCTATGGCGTGCCCCTGCTCAATTGATGTTCCAGGGCGGCCAAGCCCTATTAGGCTGCAGTCATGGAGGTCCCACTCAGCCAGGCCACTCAGTAGTGTGTGCAGGGCCTGCAGCGCGGCCGGCTCCCACGCCCCCAACAATAGTGTCACCTGCCTTCAGGGGGCCAGGACATAAGAAGCCTCGAAACTAGGGGCAGTCGCCACCACCGCAGGCCACTCACTGTTCCGGGCGACGTGCAGGCACCACCCACGCACCGCAATATCTTGTCCCGGTGCTTGCAGCTATGGGGCCAAGGGTCTACTCCAGCACCACTTGACTTGTCTCGGGCTGCAGTGTAGGCGCAGCTCACGCCGCTCCCGGGGACCAGCCGGTCCCAGGCGCTCCCCAGCCCGCGAGGGTGCACTTCCGGCGGGATGAGGCCGCTAATCCAGACCGGGGTTGTGCGGCCTAGGCAGCGCGTCTCCCCACTACGCCACCGCTCTGCTGTTGTCACCTGTTCGGGTCCCGGGGCTCGACCGGACCTAAGCCGTACTGCTTCTACGTTGGGGGAGCGACCTGTAGGCCGCGAGCGATCGCGCTATGTAGCAATTCCTGCCGGATTGGTAGTCGGGTTTTACGGAGCTCGCTGCTCAGGCAGCCATCTTCGCCGCCGGCAAGCTCCGCCCTCATGAACGTGGTTTTTAATGTACATTTGCACAGGTCTAAATGTCCATTACAAATGCATTTGCACCTGCTAATATTTTTCACTTGGGGAGACACTTATTTACATTAACAAATTTCCAATCATCTCCAGGGTGGGACTGTACCTTGCAAAAGTTTGGTACAAACCTAAACTCACAAGTTTGTGGAGTTCACCAACTTTCCAAAGTATTTCATACACTAAAGTCCACTTGCCAGCCATAGTAGCACATTTTCTCACATCTTATATTATACGAAAAAGATGTAATATTACTTGTGAGTAAATCCCTTACAATGCTACCTTCAAATGTTGTGAATACACAACGTGAATTAACGATTAGAAAAAAACGTTGTTTACACTGTTCGATCCAACATAGGTTCCAAGCGGCTTTATGAAGAAGGCCAGTCATGTAGATTGACTGCAGTATGTGTGCTGAGGTCGATAGCCTGTAGACAGAAAAACACATGCAAGTATGTCCACCACATGCATCCAAAACCAGGAAGTGACAAAGTTGACCAGCACTGCCAGAACAATATTGGCCTTCCAGTAAAAATGAAGTCCATGGCTGCTCCTCCTGGGACCACGTGAAGGTTTAACTCCCTTATGACACTCTACCGCTGATGAACGAACTGTGGCCCTGCTCTCTAGATAACAATGGCCCCCCTATTGAGTGTGAATGTGTCAGATGTAGATGCTTTCATATTCCCCAATTTCTATTATTGCTTTACGTGTATTTGCAAAATGCAACATTACGGTTGCATAACGTGGTCATAATGTTGCATCTAGCCACAATTTTTTGAGTTCAAAAATGCACATCTTTCATCATTACAAATGAAAATACAGGGTTATGCAAGGGAACGTGGCACTACTGAGCCTCTGAATCAGTACCATTACAAGCATAGATGTTCTGATTTTGCTGAAGCAGAGTTTGATGAACATGCATGGACATAATAATACGGTAGCGTAATATTATCCTCTCAATTTTTCTTTGTGATATGGGCTTTCACTGTGTCTCAGTATATAAATACAAAACACATAAAATGTGTGTTTAATGTTCTGGGAGTAGGCGAGCAGTACAACTGAGAGCTGCTCGGGTCATTTAGAAAGCGAGCAGCCAGTGCCCTCTGAGGTACCGAGGTGTGGAGGATGTTGTTTCCTCCCGCGCTGCATCAGGTCGCACGCGGCGAGAGCTGCTGTGCTGGCGGTTAATGTCTGGAGAAAGTGCGGCCTCCGAAGCAGCAGCAGCACCCTCCTCAACAAGCATTGGCATAGCCAATAGGTCTCGCTTTTGGGACCTTATAAGTATTTAGTCATGCAACAGTTGATGTTGTTGCACCAAGGATATTGTGCTGCATAACTAAATACTTATAAGGTCCCAAAGCGAGACCTATTGGCTATGCCAATGCTTGTTACTCATTATGATGACATATGCCACCTAGTTCCATCAGTCGACTGAGCTCCTGTTCCACTTTAATAACACCCACTTCTTCCCCCAGGCCTAGGGCGCCCCCTGGCACCTGGCATTACTCACACATGTGGGGTTGCTGGTTTCATTACCTCTTCAGGTCGCTGAGTCTGGAGGTCTCGTCTCGGATGTAGGTCTGCAAATGCTGCAGGAGTGTGGCCTCCGTCGCCAGGGCCTGCTGCACGTTCACCATGGAGGTGTACATCTCACCCCAGACCACCACCAGGCCACCGAAGCACAGCAGGCACCAGCGGAGCGTCCTCAGTGGTGGCAGCATCTCAGCAGCAGCCTCCCAAAACCAGCAGTACAACCAGCAAGGGATTGCAGCAGCACTACAGTTCCACCAGAAGTAGCAGCACAAGCAACACAACCAGCAAGGACACCACCGCAAGCAGCAGCACCACTACGGCTCCACCAGAAGCAGCAGCACCAGCAACACAACCAGCAAGGACACCGCCACAAGCAGCAGCACAACTACAGCTCCACCAGAAGCAGCAGCACCAGCAACACACCCAGCAGGGACACAAACACAAGCAGCAGCACCGCTGCAGCTCCACCGGAAGCACCAGCACCAACAGCAGGAGAACCTCCACTACCACCAGCAGCAGAAACAATACCAGCAGCACAATCAGTAAAACAACCACTATCAGCAGCAATACCAGCAAGGGGTTGCAGCAGCACTACACCTCCACCAGAGGCAGCAACACCAACACCAGCAACACAACCAGCAGGGACACAAGCAGCAGCACCGCTGCAGCTCTACCAGAAGTACCACCACCGACAGCAGGAGGACCACCACTACCAGCAGCAGAAACAGTCTCAGCAGCACAATCAGGAAAACAACCATTATCAGCAGCAATACCAGCAAGGGGTTGCAGCAGCACTGCAACTCTACCAGAGGCAGCAGCACCAGCACCAGCAACACAACCAGCAGGGACACCACCACAAGCAGCAGCACCGCTGCAGCTCTACCAGAAGTACCACCACCGACAGCAGGAGGACCACCACTACCAGAAGCAGAAACAGTCTCAGCAGCACAATCAGGAAAACAGCCACTACCAGAGGCACCACCAGCAGGTCTAGCAGCTGCAATACTAGTGCAAGCAATACCAAGCGATACTAGCAACACCAGTCAAAATACTACAGCAGCAGCACCAGCAATAGCAACAACACCACAAGCTCCACCATAAACAGCACTCTCAATCTGATCACCAAACCACACCCAGCAGCAGCACAAGCTAGATTAACAGCACATTAAGAACCCAGCCACAACCAGCTGCGCAAGCACCAGCGGCACTACGAGCCTGATCAACAGCACCACCACCAGCAAGAACCCACCACCACAACCAGCAGCACCAGAACCTAGATTAACAGCACAATAAGAACACCGCTGCAACCAGCAGAAGCAGCGCTAGAAACAGCAGCACTTCCACCCTGATAAGCAGAACCTCACCCAGTACCTAGCAGCAGGAACAGCACCAGCACAAACAGCAGCAAAACCAAAATAAGCAGCTGCACCGTAACCAGCACCACCACCACCAGCCTGCCCTACAAGTGGAGCTCTGCCAGCAACAGAAAACCCACACCACAGCCAGCAGCCACTGTCCGGATCGCCACCTTCCTACCCCAGAGCCCTGCTCCCCGTGCATGTAGGGTCATGTGCACAAGTCCCTGCAGGGCTCCCACTCAGCACCTCTTCGCCGCAGGATGCTGTGTGGTGTTCCGCTTCCCTCCTCGTTGCTGCTGTTTTAATTCTATGAAAACAAAAGCTGACAGGTTTCCAATGTCTCGGGTTCGGCGCTCCTCTGAGTGATGCCACGCGGTGGACGAGGGAGCGCGCCCCACAGATACACGTGAGGCAGGGAAACCTCTGGCTGCAATGCGAACCAGATGTGCCCCCAGCCGCTTCCTGGCCCTCGCCCAGCAGCTCCTGGCTTCAAGGCTCCGGAGGCAGCTCGCCCTGGCAGGCAGGCAGGGAGTCCCGGGTTAAGGCCGCAGCCTGTCCCAGGGCAGGGGAGGCGGGAGCTGCCGTAGGTGGAAGACAGTCTGAGTAAAGAGGAGTCATTCATTCCCAGCCACCGAGGATTTTTTTTGTCAGTAATTGTGCGTGCTTTCAACCTTGAAGCACCGCCTCGAGAGCAGTCTAGTGTGTGCGTGATAAATATTTGTTGTTCACACGCTGCTCACAAATATCACAAGAAGTGAGCTGGCAACCGGGGAACTACCCAGCATCGTGCACAAAGTGCACACAGTCCCTGAAAAGAGGCGCCGTCGCCAGCAGGTACCATTCACATTGCACCAGATGCCGTGTACCTTCTATTGACGATAATATTCATAGCACACGCCACATACAGCAGTCTCTCGGCGCTTGAATGATAAAAGGAGTGTTATCATTATTCAATTATGCTCATGTTTTCAGTCTTGGACGGGCGAGAAGCTACGCCGTCAATACGGATTTAACAAGCATTTGAAGGCACGCGAGGGGAGGAGGGGGGGCGACGCGAGTGGTGCGCGCGCCTCGCGCTGAAAGTTAATAAAAAATAAAAAAAATGAAGCTGATATCCGCGCGGCCGTGAAAGTGACACGTCCGCGCGGCGCGAAAGTGAAAGGAAAATGAAGCTGACGAGGAGGGAGTGGGAGGAGGGGGGAGGGTATTCACGCGCTGTAGTGCACGTCGCGCGCGCTTGTGCGCTTGCGAGCAGCAGGCGTGACCACACGCTCGTGCACCATGGCCTTTTGCTTGCGCGTAACCGCCCGAAAAAGGCCACGACGCACGAGCGTGTGGTCAGCTTCTGAAACCCCCTTCATAAAGTCTTCGCCTACCAGCGCTTGCGCGCTACTCGAGGCTCGACCTAAAAATGAATCTCAGACAAGCCCAAATGTCATTTCGGCCTGCGTGTCAATCTTCCTAATGTTTCAGAAGCACATCGTCAACAAAAGTAAGACAAGTATTGACAAAATGTCGTCAATGCTTGTTTTTGTTTTGTCATCATCGTTTTTACAAAACTTCGTTGTTGGCAAAGATGCTGTGCCCTCGTCAATCTGAAAAGAACACTGACTAGAAGCAAAAATATATTTTCGGTCTCAAAAAGCACACATTTCTACCTTAACACTAAATGGAATTACTTTGTGTATGAATGTGCGCCTTGTGGAAAAACAGAAAACTGTCACTCACAGTGAGGTTAGCTAATGGCTAAAATAGGCTGACCCTTTACCTCATGCTGTGTTTTATAGTGGATGGAATAAAAACGTGAATGGCACAGTAGCAGACCAATGGATGATAAGGCTGGCTGAAAGCCCCCCCCCCCCCATGTAAGTATGGTATACACATAATTTTAGGAAAATCATAGTCTTGGCTAATGCCGCACATAAAAATGGCCTTGACACGCATGGTGTTTCTTTCTCACCTGGGCTTTTGGGCGGCAGGCTTTATTTATTTATTTTGTCTGTTTCGCCATTGCTTGCATGGTGGACCAGGCAGAGAAAAATCTGAAAACCTCCTGTCAATCGAGTGGACCTCCCGATGCACTAAAAGGCAGCTGCGTTGTGACAGATGGACTGCTGCCATTGAGTGTGAGCTGGCACTGCCAGCCGTTCCCCACCTCTAAATGGGGTGATGGACGCATGGACTTTACAGGGCAAAGGCCCGCCATTTTGGAGTGGGGTTCTCGCACCATCACTTAAATGATGCTCTGAGTCAAAACTTATCCCAGCTGATGTTGAACCTTTGCAACATAATTTCCGAATAGCTTGCTAGCTAAATGTATACTGTACAAACCATAAAATCGGTGTCTTCTGCGTGCATTGAATCTCTCTCTAGTTTTCACATTCATGCATGTTAGACGAAATTCATCTTAAAAAAATATTGCTGCATGTTTTTTTTGGCCTGTTCAAGAACCAAATACTAGGCCAACCACCCTGTGAGTTTATTAAACAGGGTTGTGTGTACCTTCACTTGCTTTATAGACACAAATAGTAATTCATATACCAGGCCGTTACTGGTTTATATGGAGTAGCTGCAGCATAATTTCTGTGTCAATAAGGCTGAACGACATATCCGAGTTTCCTTAGCTTACATGTGTGCACTTATGATCCAGATCTGATTGAATCACTCCAGGGGTGCAGAATAAATCATGCACAGGCCCGGGTCTGGAGAGAACCCCACGGTTTTTTGGGAATTCACCCGTGGTGTCAATTATATTTAATAATTACAGTCTGTGTTTGGGGACCTGAAACAGATTTAAATATAGGCGATATAATTTCCCTCTGTGATCTTAGGCTGTTCATGCCAACCCCCCAAAGAGGATACATATAGGACGTGGTGGACTATTCTAAATTTCTACATTTCTTGAGATCTGAAAGTGTACAGTCAGACAGAATGAATGGACACTGTAAATTCTCACATGCAAGTAAATTCATTTTAAAGGACAATAAACTTGGATAATAGATATTTGGAAAGGTCTTTATAAGTATGAGCAGATTTTAGCCTTATACAATAGGAAAAAACACATTATTTGTAAAACGAAATATTAGATGTGGCGAGCCTCTGAAGGCTGGATCCATATATCTGGCTTGGCTCGGCACCAGGTCCTTTAGGAGTCTAGAGCTAATCCGACTCTCCAGCCAATCGCCATCTAATCCTTTCAGTAACTAGGCTCCGCCCATGCCGCTACCCTTTACAGGGGGTCCTCTACTGAGAGCCTGCCTCCGACCTCTCCATCATATGGTGTGAGTTTGAGAGAGGGTAAGGGAGGGATTGGAGAGAGGAAGGGGATAGGGCAGAGGAAGATGAACAGTAGTTAGGAAGAGACAGGACAGAGAGAAATACAGGGGGCACCTGTTGAAGGACATGTAGGAGAGAAAGGGGCAGCAATGTGTCTTGGGGAGCCGTGAGAAGTGGGAGAAGTTAGACAGAAAAGGGGAAAGAAATGGCACGAAAGAGAGACGAGACTGTGTCAGGCTGGTGTGAAAGGCAAGTAGGGCTGGTGAAAGTCAGTAGTTTGATGTGACTGCCATTGCTAGGGCTACCGGCCTGTCAGGGACTCCAGCCTTTCCCAACATATCCATATTTAGCTATGGGTCAGTCTGCCCCTGCCTCATCACCGCGTGCCCCTCCCAGCACCTTGAACGCCATTCCCCATCCGGCCTCTCACAACATGGCATTTTTTTTCTGGCCCGGCTTGTGCTTTGGCTCTTAGAGCCAAGCCGTACCCCTGCACGGCTCTTCCCATAAATTCACTGGCTTACCCACCTATACTAAACTAACTGTACCCTTAACATTAACTGCACATTTTAATGCTCCTTTTCTAAGGACAATTATTATAGCTTTGTTTGCCAGTAGCATTCCTAGTGAATGTATATAAGAATTAAAAGTATATAACTATGATTTTTAGGTATAAATATGAAAATAATAATCATCTGGCATTTAATGGGAACTGTTTTTCTTAATTTATATGAAACATACTACTTGTTTAATTCACATCACTGAGATCAAGTGCGACACTATTTAATATCTATGTGTCGGACTTAGCTAGAGTAATCCAGGTTCATGGGATGGGCCTTACATCGTATGCCGACGATACGCAACTGGTGCTGACTATACACAATGATGGTGAAAAGGTAGCAGCCAACTTTCAAAAAGGCATGCTTGCAATTAGCAGCTGGATGACCAGCAATTGCCTCAAATTAAACTCTGATAAAACAGAGGTTATGACATTTGGCAAGCTATCTCCTATTTGGTCCTCCTCTTGGTGGCCTGTCTCACTGGGTTCCCCCCCACTCCCAGTCACCAGGGTTAGGAACCTGGGCGTCATATACGATGACAAATTGACTTTTTTGCCTCATGCTAACTCAGTGGTCTCAGCTTCATTCCACAAGTTACGTATGATAAAAAAGATTTTACCATTTCTGCCGTTGACTGCTGGGAAAACTCTGGTTAGTACATTAGTTATGTCTACTATTGATTATTGCAACGGGCTTCTTGTAAATGCCCCCAAAAAAGTCGTCCATAAGCTACAGTCAGTCCAAAACGCAGCCGCCAGGATGCTATCAGGAACCCCTAAATACAAGCCAATTTCTCATGTTATTCGGAAGTATCACTGGCTTTCTGTGAAGAACCGTATAAAGTTCAAGGCCTTGTGTATTGCCTATAAAGCCTTTCGTAAAACAGGACCTCAGTTTTTAATCAGGGAGCTAGCAGCTTACATTCCGGTCCGAGCCCTTCGCTCATCCACTGCTTTTCTGCTTAGGGTCCCTCGCACTAAAACAGCCTCATGGGGCGATAAACGTTTTATAGTCGCCACTGCAAAACTTTGGAATTCTCTTCCACTAAAGATCAGATCTTCCCAATCTTTGCTAACCTTTAGGAAAATGACAAAGACCTGGCTGTTCAATCAGTAAGTTTCTCCGATATATGGTATCTGCCTGCTGTCCTTAGCGCCAAGACACCCATGGGTAATTGAGCGCTTTACAAATCTCAAAAAATAAAATAAATAAATCAATCTGTACTCATCCATTTCTTTCTGATGTAACTGCAGGTACTTTTTCCTTTGTTTTGAGGTATTAAATGCACAAGGAACAGGCACATAAACCCTCTGCGCAGCTCTGTATATACATTACAGTAGGCACAAAACTGTACATTGGGAGGCAGCTCCGAGCTTCATAAATGGATTTTGAATTGCTAGGACCCTTCCAGGACAGGATAAATAATATCACAAGGCCAGATTCACGAGGGGGGTTGAGCAAGTAAATTGAATATGCATGAACAAAACAGCTGAGCACGGAAACTGCCTGATCTACATTCACAGAATCAGGGTCAGTCGCAGACAGACTGACTAAAATGGACAGTCCCCGGCACAGCAGAGTGCACTGAGGTCCATGTGGCTGATAGTTTAGGTAAATGATGAAAAACATGTGAGAGGCTATAAACGTGCCTATACCAGATCAAAAAGTCCTATTTTCAAGCCATGAACATGCATGGGGTAAATCGTCCAAAGTGCTATTTCGGGTTCATGCCGCACCCACAACCTCGTTATTCATGCCATACAACAAGCGCGGCCGCCCCACCTAAAGCCTACTCCTACCTTCCCTGGATGACATGTAAGCCCACCCTCATCGACATCAAAAAGCCCTTACGCTCTACTCCTTAGCCCCCTTCCTTCCCTCCTACCCCTCTTCCATGCACTTCTTCTCCCTGCCCATGGCGCCTCCTCCCTATCCCGTGATCTCCTGGACTCATCTGCATGCCTATTTATGTTCCACGCCACCGCACCCCAAGCCACTGCACGTCTTTCCACTGCACTCTACTCCGTGCAACTCCACACAACTCTGCACCATTCCACTCCAGGCTACCGCACTCCCCACCATTCCATGCAACTACACAGCATGCCACTGCACTCCATGCCAACACTCCACACCACTGCATTGTAGAGCGCAGTCAGCGGCGGCCGGCACAGGTAAGCGCGGTGAGGCGGGGCAGGGGCAGGGCAGGGTGGGAGTGGAGGGAAGTCGACAGACAACGGAATAGGTACAATTAAATAAATAATACCTATTCCGTCGTCTGTCGGCTTCTTCCCCTGCTGCGCCCCGCGTCACCACGCTTACCTGTGCCGGTCACGGCTGAGCGCAGTGGCATAGTGCAGAGCAGAGTGCCGTAGAGTACAGCGACGCAAAGTGGCATAGAGCACATAGATGTAGAATAGAGTGGCGCAAAGTGCAGTGGCATAGAGTAGAGTGGTGCAGAGTGGAGTGCGGTGGTGCAGAGTGCAGTGGTGCAGAGTGCAGCAACTTAGATCACAGTGGTGCAGTGCATAGCAGAGCAGAGTGACATACAGTCCAGTGGCACAGAGTGCAATGGCCCAGAGTAGAGTGGTTGAGAGCAGAGCAGAGTGGCGTAGATTGCAGTGGGTAGAGCAGAGCAGCACAGGGCACAGCGGCACAGAGTAGAGCGGTGCAAAGCAGACCAGAGTGGCACAAAGTGTAGTGGCGAAGAGCGCAGATGCGAAGTGCGGTCGTGCAGAGCAGGGTTGCCACTCTACGCTGCTCCACTGCGCCTCACACCACTGCACTCCACGTCACCACACTAGAGTACAATAGCGAAGAGTTCAGTGGTGCAGAGTAAAGTGGTGCAAACCAGAGTGCAGTGACGCAGAGTGCAATGACGCAGAGTGCAGCGGCACAGAGTGCAGCAGCGCAGAGTATGGTGGTGCAGAGCAGAGTGACACAGAGTGCCATGGCGGAGAGTGCAGTGGCACAGAGTAGAGTGGCTTAGAGTAGAACAGAGCAGCGTAGAGTGCAGTGGCACAGAATGCAGTGCCATAGAGTGGTGCAGAGTAGAGTGGCGTAGAGTGTAGTGGCATGCAGTGGCTTAGAGTAGAGTAGTGCAGAGCAGAGTAGAGTGACGTAGAATGCAGTTAGGTAGAGTGCAGTGGCCTAGAGTAGAGTGGTGCAGCATAGACTGCAGTAGAGTAGAGTGCAGTTGCGCCAAGTACAGTGGCGCAGGGTGCAGTGGCATAGAGTTGAGTGGCATAGAGTAAAGTGGTGTAGAGTGCAATGGTGCAGAGTAGAGTTGACACTGGTCTCTGCACCACTGCCCACGCCACTGCATTCCACATGGATAATTTCAGTTTTTCTGTGTATAACAAATGATTATGAAAATGTATTTCTGTGTGCAAAGCTTTTATGTATTTCTCTGCATGGTCCAGTTTGTTGGTACAATAGCTAAAGTACAAGGGCCTCCTCTATTACAGGACACTTTCGCAGAAGACCCCCAGCCATATTTTCATTTACTGATGGTGTAAAAGTAACACTTGCTTTTTTATTGCTTTCCTCTGATTGTCAAGATGCTCCAAATGCACAACTAACAAATAGAAATATATGGCCTCATCTAACTGTGGGTGTGGTAGATTTTAACATATATGACCATAAAAAAGGATTGCTAAAAAGCTGAAAAGGAAGCACAGGTGTCCTGATGGAAGCTAAAAAGGAAGCACAGGTGTCCCAATGGAAGCTAAAAAGGAAGCACAGGTGTCCTGATGGAAGCTAAAAAGGAAGCACAAGTGTCCCGATAGAAGCTAAAAAGGAAGCACAGGTGTCCTGATGGAAGCTAAAAAGGAAGCACAGGTGTCCCGATGGAAGCTAAAAAGGAAGCACATGTGTCCCGATGGAAGCTAAAAAGGAAGCACAGGTGTCCTGATGGAAGCTGAAAAGGAAGCACAGGTGTCCCGATGGAAGCTAAAAAGGAAGCACATGTGTCCCGATGGAAGCTAAAAAGGAAGCTAAAAAGGAAGCACAGGTGTCCTGAATGGAAGCTAAAAAGGAAGCACAGGTGTCCCGATGGAAGCTAAAAAAGGAAGCACAGGTGTCCTGATGGAAGCTAAAAGGGAAGCACAGGTGTCCTGATGGAAGCTAAAAAGGAAGCACAGGTGTCCTGATGGAAGCTAAAGAACAAGTTACTTACCTTCGGTAGTGATATATCTGTAAGAAACATAGGTTAGTTATAGATTCCTTACCTTAGAATTACCCCCAGGCGTCAGACTGGATCCGGAAAGTTTTTCGTCAGCAGTACCCCTGCGCGTCGGAAGGTGGCGTCGGTCGACTCCGCGTTCGTCATCGGATCGTGGTCGCCGGGATGACGCCGCAGTAGCTACATAGATGCCGCCCTCGCGCGCTGACGTCAGTTCTGTACACGACTTTCCACGCCAGAAGCGCAGAGCCATGCAAGACACTGACCACTGGTGCACAAAACTAGGGCCCTGAAAGGATGTCCTTAACCCTAGAAGTCAGTTCGCAGAACGGGGAGGATGGGTGGGGCGGTAAGGAATCTATAACTAACCTATGTTTCTTACAGATATATCGTTACAGACGGTAAGTAACTTGTTCATCTGAAAGAAACAGTTAGTTATAGATTCCTTACCTTAGAAAAGATACCCCAGCAATACCAACCCCGGAGGCGGGTCTGCGAACTAAGTTCACACCAGAAAGTCCTGGAGAACAGAACGGCCAAAGATGCAGTCTCTCCGGACTTGGCTGTCCGGGCAGTAGTGTTTGGTAAACGTGTGATGTCCACGTAGCTGCCTGACAGATGTCATCGACGGGGACTCCTCGTCCCAAAGCAGTGGTAGCTGCCGTCGCCCTGGTGGAATGGGCGCGCAGCCCCACTGGAGGCTCCTTCTTTGCCAAAGAATAGCAGGCTTTGATGCACAGAACGACCCACCTGGAGATGGCCCATTTGTGCACGGCCCAACCTTTCTTAGCGCCCACGTAACCAACAAAGAGCTGGTCGTCCACCCGGAATTGCTTTTGTGCGATCCAAGTAGAAGGAAAGCGCACGTTTTGGATCCAGACGGTGGAGCCTCTCTTCCTCTTTTGAAGGATGCGGAGGCAGAAAGAAGGTGGGCAAAGTGATGGTTTGGCCAATGTGGAAAGAAGTAACCACCTTGGGAAGAAAGGAAGGTCTAGTTCTTAGGACGACCTTGTCCGGATGAACAGCCAGAAAAGGAGGCTTGGAAGAAAGTGCTTGGAGCTCACTCACCCTGCGAGCAGAGGTGATGGCCACCAGAAAGGCAGTTTTCAAAGTGAGAAGCCTGAGAGGACAGTTATGTAGTGGCTCAAAGGGAGCGCACATAAGATAGGTAAGAACCAAGTTCAAGTCCCACTGGGGCATTACGAAGGGGACAGGAGGAAAAAGATGAGTAATGCCCTTAAGGAATCTATTTACAACAGGGGACTTGAAAAGAGAAGGCTGATCAGGAAGCCTAAGGAAGGCTGAAATGGCCGAGAGGTAGCCCTTGATATTGCCCAGAGCAGAGCCCTGCTGGGCCTAAAGAAAGGAGGAACAAGAGGACCTCAGAAAGAGGGGCGGAAAGGGGATCCACAGCCTTTGCTGTGCACCATGCCACAAATTTGTTCCATCGGCAGGCGTATACCGTCTTAGTGGAGGGACGCCTGGCTGCCAAGATAACATCGCAGACTTCGGGAGGCAGGTCAAACGACGCCAACTGCCGCCGCTCAATCGCCACGCAAGGAGGTGGAGGCTGGACAGGTTCGGGTGGAGGACCGTCCCCTGCTCCTGCGACAGAAGATCCTCCCGAAGAGGCAGTCGGATCGGAGGATCGATGGCCATGTTGAGCAGCTCGGGATACCAGACTCTTCGTGCCCAATCCGGAGCCACAAGAATGACTTGGGCCCGGCCGCGCTTGATCTTCTTCAGCACTCTGGGCAGAAGTGGTATAGGCGGAAAGGCGTATAGAAGACCGCAACTCTACTCGCGACGGAAAGCGTCGCCTAGCGAGTGCCACCTTGGAAATTCCAACGCGCAGAACTGCTGACATTGCGCGTTCTCTTCGGTGGCGAATAGATCTAACCAAGGCTCTCCCCACTGCTGAAGGAGACTTTGCACCACCTCTGAGTGAAGACGCCATTCGTGATCCATCATGCACATGCGGCTGAGTTCGTCCGCCCTGGCGTTCAGAGAACCTGCCAGGTGTTGAACCACCAGGGATATGCCCTGATGTTCCAGCCATGTCCAGAGGCGCAGAGCCTCCTGACATAGGGTCCACGACCCCACCCCGCCTTGTTTGTTGCAGTACCACATGGCGGTGGTGTTGTCCGTGAACACCTGCACTACTCTTTCCCGGACAGAGGGAAGGAATGCCTTGAGTGCAAGACGAATCGCCCGAAGCTCCAGAAGGTTGATGTGGAGCCCGGACTCCGCCGGAGACCAGAGGCCTCTGATCTCCGCCTCCCCCATGTGGCCGCCCCATCCCAGAAGTGATGCATCGGTCACCACTGTGAACTCTGGTTGAGGATGGTAGAGGGATCTGCCTTCGACCCAATACTGGTTCGTAAGCCACCACTGCAATTGGTGTGCAGTGCCCTCCGAGATCTGGACACAATCGGACAGCTTCCCTTGATGTTGGGCCCATTGGAACTTCAGGTCCCACAGCAATCAATCAATCAATCATATCATTTGTAAAGCGCACTACTCACCCGTGAGGGTCTCAAGGCGCTGGGGTGGGGAATGCTGCTACTGCTCGAAAAGCCAGGTCTTGAGGAGTTTTCTGAAGGTCAGCAGGTCTTGGGTCTGCCGTAGGTGGATGGGGAGGGTGTTTCAGGTCTTGGCGGCGAGGTGGGAGAACGATCTGCCACCGGAGGTCGCTCTTCGGAAGCGGGGGACAGTGGCGAGGGCGAGGTCGGCGGAGCGGAGCTGGCGGGTGGGGGTGTAGAAGCTGAGTCGTCTGTTGAGGTACGTTGGTCCAGTGTTGTGGAGTGCCTTGTGTGCGTGGGTGAGGAGTTTGAAGGTTATCCTCTTGTTGACCGGGAGCCAGTGCAGGTCTCTCAGGTGGGGTGTGATGTGGCTGCGGCGAGGGATGTCGAGGATCAGGCGCGCAGAGGCGTTCTGGATGCGTTGGAGCCGTCTTAGGAGTTTGGCCGAGGCTCCTGCGTAGAGGGCGTTTCCGTAGTCCAACCTGCTGGTGACGAGGGCCTGGGTGACCGTTCTTCTCGTTTCAGTGTGGATCCACTTGTAGATCCTGCGGAGCATGCGGAGGGTGTTGAAGCAGGCGGAGGAGACGGCGTTGACCTGTTTAGTCATGGAGAGGGTGGAGTCGAGGATGACCCCTAGGTTGCGTGCGTGTTCGGTGGGTGTTGGGGCGGTTCCCAGTGCGGTCGGCCACCAGGAGTCGTCCCAGGCCGAAGGGGTGGATCCGAGGATGAGGACCTCCGTCTTGTCCGAGTTCAGCTTCAGTCGGCTGTTCCTCATCCATTCAGCGACGGCCTTCATTCCTTCGTAGAGGTTGGTTTTGGCGGTGTGGGGGTCCTTGGTGACGGAGAGGATCAGCTGGGTGTCATCGGCGTAGGAGATGATGTTGAGGTCGTGCCGACGGGCGACGTGGGCGAGCGGTGCCATGTAGATGTTAAACAGAGTTGGGCTGAGGGAAGAGCCCTGGGGTACGCCGCAGATGATCTCGGTGGCTTCGGAGCGGAATGGGGGAAGGCGGACGCTCTGTGTTCTGCCGGAGAGGAAGGAGCTGGTCCAGTCCAGGGCCTTCTCTTGGATCCCGGCGTTGTGGAGGCGTGTTCGTAGTGTGTGGTGGCAGACCGTGTCGAAGGCGGCTGACAGGTCCAGGAGGATGAGGGCCGCCGTTTCTCCGTTGTCCAGCAGGGACTTGATGTCATCGGTGGCGGCGATGAGGGCAGTCTCGGTGCTGTGGTTGCTGCGGAACCCGGACTGGGAATGGTCCAGGATGTTGTTCTCCTCGCGGTAGCGGGTCAGTTGTTTGTTGACGGTCTTCTCGATGACCTTTGCTGGGAACGGGAGCAGGGAGATGGGCCGGAAGTTCTTGAGGTCCTTGGGGTCCGCCTTGGGTTTCTTGAGTAAGGCGTTGATCTCGGCATGCTTCCAGCTCTCCGGGAAGGTTGCTGTCTCGAAGGAGGTGTTGATGACTTTCCGGAGATGGGGTGCGATGGCTGTGCTGGCTTTGTTGAAGATGTGGTGTGGGCATGGGTCTGACGGAGATCCGGAGTGGATGGTGTTCATGATCTTGATGGTGTCGTCGTCGTTGATGTTGGTCCAGGTGAGCAGGCAGTTGGTGCGGATGGTGTTCGTGGGGGCGGAGGTCTCAGTGGTTGTCGGGGTGGTCGTGGCGTTGAAGCTGTCGTGGATGTCTGCGATCTTGCGGTGGAAGAAGGTGGCCAGCGAGTCGCACAGGTCTTGCGAGGGTGGGACGTCGTTGGTGTTGGAGCTGGGGTTGGAGAGTTCCTTCACGATGTTGAAGAGCTCTTTGCTGTTGTGCGCGTTGTTGTCTAGGCGGTCTTTGAAGGAGGCCCTTTTGGCGGATCTGATGAGGTGATGGTGTCAGCGGGTGGCGTTCTTGTGGGCTGCGTGGCTGTCCGGTGTTCGTTCACGGAGCCAGATCTTCTACAGCTTTCAGCAGGTTTGCTTGGAGGCCCCGAGGTCTTCAGTGAACCAGCTGGCTTTCTTGTTGGTGTGACTGTTGGAGGGTTTCTTGATCGGGGCGAGGGTGTTGGCGCAGTCGTTGATCCACTGTCTGAGGTTGCGGGCGGCGGTGTCGGGGTCGGTGGGGTCGGCGGGTGGGCTCTGGGCGAGGGTGGTGGTTAGTTGGTCTTCGGTGACTTTGCTCCAGGAGCGGCGGGGCATCTGTTGGGTGCGGTGGTGCGTGGTGGGTTTCTTGAAGGTGAAGTGGATGCAGCGATGGTCGGTCCAGTGGAGTTCGGTGGTGTGGTTGAAGGAGATGTGGGGGCTTGCGGAGAAGATGGGGTCAAGCGTGTGACCGGCAGAGTGGGTGGGTGTTGTGACAAGTTGTCTGAGTCCGAGGTTGGCTAGGTTGTCGATCAGGGTGGTGGAGTTGGTGTCGTTGTTGTTCTCGAGGTGGAAGTTCAGGTCCTCGAGGAGGATGTAGTCCGTGGAGGCGAGGGCGTGTGTGCTGACGAAGTCGGCGATGGAGTCGCTGAACTGTGGTCGGGGTCCGGGGGTCTGTAGATGAGGGTTCCTCTGAGGGTGGTGTTGGGATCGGTGTGGATCTGGAAGTGCAGGTGTTCGGCGGTGCTGAGGGTGTCGTCGGTGTTGGTCGAGACTCTGAGAGTGTTCCTGTGGACGATGGCGATTCCTCCTCCTGCTCCGTTGGTGCAGTCCCTGCGGGTGATCTTGTAGCCTTCCGGGACGGCTATGGCTATGTCAGGTGCCGAGGCGGGGTTCAGCCAGGTCTCCGTCAGGAAGGCGACGTCTGGGGAGGTTGAGTCGAGTAGGTCCCAGAGTTCAACGGCGTGTTTGCGGGCGGAGCGGGTGTTGAGAAGGATGCATCTGAGGTGGTTGGGTTCCTTCCTGGTCGGCGGCATGGTGGGGCGGATGCTTGTGAAGCTGCAGTTCCGGCAGGTGAAAGCTTCGTGGGTGCGCTTCGGGGCGGCCAGGAAGCAGGTGTGTGATCGTCCGGTGTTGAGTGCGTGGAGGGATCTGGCATCGTAGCGGTGTCGGGCGTCGTGGCGTTCGCGGGGTCCAGGGGTCCTGGCGCTGGGCGCGGTCCAGGCGCGGACGGGCGCAGACGGGCTTGCCTTAGGCGCGCCTTCGGCGCGCGGCCTCCATATGAGGGGATGTGGGAGGGAGGAGCAGCTGGGAGGCGGGAGCGGGGCAGCGAATGGGAATGCAGGGGGGCGGGGCCGCAGGGACGCAGCAGTGGGAAAAATGGGCGGGCCGCGGGAGAACTGGGCACAGGAAGGAAAAACAAGTTTAGGCAAGAAAACAAGAACAGGCACAGGGGAATTAAAACAAGTCTGGGCAAGAAAGCAAGTTAGGCACAGGGGAATAAAAACAAGTCTGGGCAAGAAAGCAAGTTAGGCACAGGGGGAAAAAAACAAGTCTGGGCAAGAAAGCAAGTTAGGCACAGGAGGATAAAAACAAGTCTGGGCAAGAAAGCAAGTTAGGCACAGGGGGAAAAAAACAAGTCTGGGCAAGAAAGCAAGTTAGGCACAGGAGGATAAAAACAAGTCTGGGCAAGAAAGCAAGTTAGGCACAGGGGGAAAGTACAGGATTAGGCAAAAACAATGCAGGCAGAGCCGTGCAGCAGCGTGGGGAGCGACCTGCCTGCGAGCAGGGTCAGAGGTCGCTCCTTTCACCGCTGCGCGGCCTCCATATGAGGGGATGTGGGAGGGAGGAGCAGCTGGGAGGCGGGAGCGGGGCAGCAGAGCCCGCATATGCCATCTGGCATGATCCACCAGCAGGATGCAGGAGGCCATCAGACCCAGCAGCCTGAGGGTCATCCTGACCGAAAGCCCGGATAGAGGCTGAAAGATCGGAATCATAGCCTGAATATCCCGGACTCGCTGCTCGGGAGGATAAACCCGAAACTGCGTCGTGTCCAGAACCGCTCCGATGAAGAGGAGCTTCTGAGAGGGGGTCAGGTGTGACTTCGGCACGTTGATGGAGAACCCCAGAGAATGCAGGAGGTCGGCCGTAGTCTGGAGGTGGGAAACGACAGCCTGGGGCGAGCCCACCTTCAACAGCCAGTCGTCGAGATAGGGGAAGACTGGAACCCCTGATCTGCGCAGATGAGCTGCGACCACCGCCATCACTTTCGTGAACACCCGAGGGGCGCTGGTAAGGCCAAAGGGGAGCACGGTAAACTGAAAGTGCTCGTGGCCTACCGTGAACCGCAGGTAACGCCGGTGGGCCAGCAGGACGTGGATGTGAAAGTAAGCATCCTGCAAGTCCAACGCTACCATCCAGTCTCCAGGGTCGAGGGCAGACAAGACCTGAGCGAGTGTCAACATCTTGAACTTCTCCTTCCGGAGGAAGCGGTTGACGTTCCTGAGATCCAAGATAGGACGCAGGCCTTTGTCCTTCTTGGGCACCAGAAAGTAGTGGGAATAACAACCACGACCTACTTCTGGGGCAGGAACGCGCTCAATGGCACCCTTGGCCAAGAGTGCCGAAACTTCCTGTTGGAGAAGGGCCAGATGATCCTCCGACATGGGATGGTAGTGAGGTGGCATGGATGGAGGAGTAGTCTCGAAGGGGAGGGAGTAGCCCCTTCAGACTATTTGCAAAACCCACCTGTCCGACGTGATGGTGCGCCAGTGGGGGAGGTGATGGCGTATCTTGCCGCCCACTGGCGTTTGGTGGCCCTGAAAGGTCGGACTAGGAGGGTTTGGAGGCTGCTGCAGAGGGGGCTGTGGTGGACTGGCCCGCTTGCTGGCCCCCAGAACCACGGCTGTGGTTCCCATGTCCCCGGCTGCGCTGGGGCTGAACAGCTTGCGCTGGCCTGTGGCTTTGGGCGGGACGTAGCGGGGCACCCCTTCCGTAGCCACGAAAGGGGCGAAAGGCAGACTGCGCAGGGCGGGTGGTGGAGAGGCCCAAGCACCTGGCCGTAGCCCGAGAGTCCTTAAAGCGCTCTAGCGTGTTGTCTGCCTTGTCGCCGAAAAGGTGACGGCCATCAAAGGGCATGTCCATAAGTGTGGATTGGACATCCCCGGAAAAACCAGTCGAACGCAACCAGGCGTAGCATCGAAGGGCTACTGACGTGGCAATCGTCCTGCCAAATTCGTCAGCGGTATCCAGCCCACAGCGGATAGTAAACTTCACTGCGTCTCTCCCTTCAGCAACCGCTCGAGAGAGCACGGCCCGGGCCTCCTCCGGGCACTGAGGCAGCACTTGCACAACCGTGTCCCACACGGAGTGGGTGTAACGGCCCAATAGACATGCAGTGTTTACCGACCGCAGTCCCAAGCTGGAGGAAGAAAACATCTTCTTCCCAAGATGATCCAGCTTTTTGGATTCTCTGTCCGGGGGAGCGGTAGGGAATGCGCCCTTGGACGTGGAGGCTTGGACTACCAAGCTCTCAGGGGTGGGTGTTGGGAGAGGAAAGTGGGGTCACCCGGGGCTGGGCGGTGGCGTTGGGCAATCATCCTGTCCAAAGGAGCCCCTGTGTTGGGCCTGGACCAGGTGCCCAAAAGGATGTCTGTCAGGGCTTCATTAAACGGCAGCATGGGCTCCGAAGAGCTCGCTGCCGGTTGAAGCACCTCTGTCAGGAGGTTAGTCCTGACTGCCACCGTAGGAAGCTCGAGGTGGAGAGCCTTGGCCGCCCTACGCAACACCACTGCATATGACCCTCCCTCCTCCGTAGCCACGGTAGGAGACAACATGCCAAGGTCTGGTGAGGTATCCAAACCACTGGCTTCCCCCAGTTTCTCTCTCCAGTCCTGCTCATACACCATCTGGTCTGTTAAAGGGTCTCCAGACCCCTCCCAGTCCTCCTCACCCTCCTCTGGCTGCCAATCTGGTCTCAAAGAGCCAGGGTAGAACAAGGGCACAAAAGTACCCGTCGGCGTCGGATCCGGCATCGACTGACTCCGTGTCTACCTCGAGGTGGAGGCCGGTGTCGACGTCGGCTGGGGACACAGCTGACGCCGGTGGCGGACGTGGTGCCGGTGGAATCGGCGCCGGGGGAGGCGTAACGAGGTCAACCGGCGCCGATCCGGATCCAGGCCTGGATCCAAGGGGACTCTGCGGCGCCGAGGCCGAAGCTGCCAGTGCTGAAGGCCCAGGGCCCCCAGCCGAGTCCGCGGGCCCGAAGGTGCGCCGGCGGAGTCGGGCTGCCCAAAGATGGCATGCATCGCTTTGTAGAAACTCCGAAGCTGAGCAGGGGTCGCACCGGGTCCCAGAAAGGGGGGGGAACCCGAAATCGACCCAGCAGGCTCCGCACGCGGAACCGCAGGAGTGGCACCACCCGCATCCCTCGTCGCGTCGGCCGACGGACGGGGAGAAGTCGAAGAGCGACGATGCTTCTTCGACTTCTTTTTGTGCTTCGACTTACCTGACCCCGAGTGCAAAGACTTCGACGAAGAATGGTGTTAGCTCCGCGACCGGTCCCTCGACCTCCTTCGTGACCGGGACCTCGAGCAGCGCGGGCCGACTGCCAGGCCTCGAGTAGCTTTTGGGATCGCTCCCGCAAAGACTTCGTGGCCATGGTCCGGCAGTCAGAGCACGACTTGGGGTCGTGGTCGCGCTCCAGGCAGTAGAGGCACACGCGGTGCGGATCCGTCACCGACATGAGTCGGTAACAGGAACCGCAAGGCTTGAAGCCGGGCATCCCGCGTGCACCAGGAGTCGATGGACTAAAAAAACAACAAAGTCGACATAAGTCGAGAAAAAGCTCAGTCAAAAAATGACTGAGGGTACCGCTCTCTCCGGATCTGCGCTTGCTGGCGCGGAAAAAGAAAGAACTGACGTCAGCACGCGAGGGCGGCATCTATGTAGCTACCGCGACGTCATCCCGGTGACCACGACGCCGACGGCGAACGCGGAGTCGACCGACGCCACCTTCTGACGCGCAGGGGTACTGCTGACGAAAAACTTTCCGGATCCAGTCTGACGCCTGGGGGTAATTCTAAGGTAAGGAATCTATAACTAACTGTTTCTTTCAGATAAAAAAGCGCAGGTGTCCTGGTGGTCATGACTTAGTTCCCCACTATCATCCCCATATGCATGGAGCCTCTTGAGCACTGACAATTTATATTTCTGTATTCTACATGCTATTACTTTCATGCTGTGCATCTATACAATTAGACTATTACGATCCAGAAAAAGAGACCAGAAGGACGCCAAGAGCTACTGTAGAAGGCCTTTCACATGCCATACAAGATCAAAGGTTATTGTGTGGCAATTGCTTGTCACTGATACAATGGCTATGAAAATAATGTGTATCTTGCATCAGTTGTGCCTCTTCACTCATGCTGATAGCTGCTTTGCAAATGTTTTCACTGCTGTAGAAATGTACTTAGTACAGTTTTAAGTGCAATGTGTAGTCTGATTTACTCTATAAGGCAGTGTCAAATAAGGTGTTTGAAATGATAAGCAACATAAGTCTGCCACCAAATTCAGCAAAATATCTGGCCCGATAGGTTAATTTGGCCTATATTCTTACAAAACAACAAAACAGAGTACAAGCCAGCAAGTGTGAAGTCCTCTCAGAACATAAGCAAGTCCTTGTCATTACGCTTAAGAAGAGTGCAACAACTGTACTGCCTGCAAGCTGTCTGCAAAATAAACTGTGTTTACAACTGCAAGGGCACCAGGGCCTACAGAGAGAAATAAAGCTGGGGCTCTGTGAAACATAATGCAAATGGCTGAGTCAGGGCAAAACAAAAGTAAAATCAAGGACAGAGGAGCAGGTACATCTGGTCTCCATGGAGGGGTGACTCACTGGCTCATGAAGTGCTATGAAGCTGAACTAAAGAGCATAGTCAAGGCCTGTCTCTGTCTCTTGAAAGGAAAAGAAAACATCACTTGCAGGGTGCATGGAGCATCACTTATCTTCTGGGTCCTCAGCTGAAAGAAACAAAGGAGACATCATTGCATGTGACACATGGCCCTTTGTTCTGGACCCTGTTTCCTGGAACATTAACCTTCATGCCTTCAGGGACTAACATCTGTTCACTGCCTCGACACGTTGCCCAAAGTCTCAGCCGCTATGACCGTGCCAAGCAGCCCTACCCTGGCAAATCAAGGGTACTAAGTGTAGCACTTCAGAGCCCCTACGTTAAACAGACCAAGTGCCAGATTTACCAGTTTCTCACGCAGCGCAGTGCAGCAGCCGCAAATGCTGTGCTGCGCTGAGAGAGCAGGAGAGCGCCATATTTAGACAAATATGTCACTCTCCTCCCCTCTCCCTAACGCCGGCGCAGAAATGTGCCGCTGTGCGCAATGGACACACCTTTGCACCATAGTGCAAGGGTGTCTCTGTGAGTCTAGCATAGGTTTTGTTCTGGAAAGACACCCTCCCAGTGCAAAACACTATGCTTAGACTAACTTTAAACATTTTCCCACTTTGTATGTGTGCTGTACAGTGCAGCACACATGCAAAGTCGGAAAATAAAGGAGAAAAAAGCATTTCTCCTTCATAGCGCCTATCTGAAATCAACACTATTTATTTTCTGACGCTAAACCTTGTCTACTTTTTTAAGTAAATAGGGTTTAGCATCAGAAACCTTGGGTGGTTGCATGGGAACACCTATGCACCACCCATGGTACGCCCCTTGGCACCAAGTAATGCAAAGCAGCACTGTTTGAATTACTTTCAAGTGATTTTCCAGTGTAAAACAGGTTTCACCCTGGAAAGTAAAAAGGGAAGAAAAGATTTAGCGTCGTTTTGCGTCACTTTTGTGAAGCAAACACAACGTTAAATCTTAGTAAATAGATCCCCAAGTGTCAAGAGTACCATGCAAGAATACGGATTGGGCACTGATTCAGAATGGGCAGGAGCCCCCTCCAGAGGACTGTACAGCTTTCTTCTTCTTTCTGATAACATATTTGTTTCTCTGAGAGTAACAATTTTGGAAATGACTACTATTAGAAAAGTTGCTTCGTATATTTTAAGGGTGACCAGCTATAAAGCTGAAGGTTGGTGAAAAGCTTCATGAGCACAAAAAAAGGAAAAGTACGCAAGTACAAATGATATTTATTGGAATTAGAAATCTCTTGTATTTTCATTAGTAAGAATATGGCTGTGCTCAGTAATATATGGCTTTCAATCCCTTGTGGTACTGGTGCATGCATCACTTTGTCATTGCACTGTCTTGTCCTGGCACTCAGGGTGAGACCAGCACTTGCTGCACCTCGGGCCACAAGCACTGCACTGATAAAGGTAAGCCAAGGAAAGTTAGAAAAGGTCTCAGGGTCAACATTCCTGCTGAGGGAAGACTGTGCATGACTTCTTGCACAACAACTCCAGGAAATATATCTTGGGAGGCCATGTTGTCTTCCAGCATACACAGAGGGTTGTGCCTGCATATCCCCTATGACCTTCTGTTGTGGCAGAGGGTCAGCCTAGACTGACCCCTGACAACAATCCCCTGTGACAATCAGAAAAGAGGACATGTCAGTGCTTCAGTGAACTTTAAGTGGAGCTCAGGGTTTCCAACTAATCAGTTCCCAGAATGATTGTGTGCCTCAGTTCTGGTGTTGCTGTATTCCTATATATATGCTCTTTGTGGTTGCCAGGCTCCAGTGTCATGTCTCTTCCTTCCAGAGGAGCAAATGACAGCGTTACGCTGTTGGCAGCCTCGACCCTTGACCTTTGTGGCTTGCTGAGCCCTCCCTTCCCTTGCGGTGAAGGATGTAGTCTGAGTTAGGCTGTCTAGAAGAAATGGAGAAGGTGTTCCAGAATATTTGGGTGCCAAGGGTACCCTTATATGCCCAGAAAATGCCCTCGGTTAGGATGCAGTTGGTAGCCAATGGGCTACCGGGTTCCCTCCCACCTGAGGACCACTTCCTGGGAAGTGTGGCCTCTGGCTATCCCAGGAGACACCATTCTGTCCACTCCCAACATGGTGGGAAATCTCTTGGTGTTTGGAGCCCCCTAGTTCAACCCAGAGGTGTGGCCACCAAGGGGCTACACGCCGCTGGAAAACCGGTTTGGCAACTGATTTCTCCTCTCCTGTCCCTAGTGCCAGCCTGTCTGCCCACACAATAGAGCAGCCCATCTCCCAAGTGTTCCCCATTTGCCCTTCAAAGGCAGCTTACTCTTTGAAGCTCACCTTTTAGTCCAACACCTGTGTGGCTTCCTGCAGGAGGGAGGTGACAACTCTCTTCCGTGCAGGTCCCTATTGTCACCCTTCCTGGGAGTCATTAGCACGACTCCCCAGGTGGGCAGAACGCCGTCTCAGGGACAAGCTTCATGTGCACAGGAGATTTAGTGGCAAAAAAATGACAACTTTGCTAAATTTGCACACTGCAACAAGTTACATTTATTTTGACTTGAGAATCAAGTCAGGCTTAATGTATCGAGTTGTTTGATACCTTGCAGTATCAACTTTGGTTGCACTATTCAGGAGTTAGCACAGCTGAGGGATCAGCTTGTAACCCTGTACTCGCCAATGGGGTGGCAAAGTTTCTCTATAGTATAAACCAGAGTTTTCAGATTTTTGCTATCAGAATATGTAAAATACATGTTCAACCCATTAAATATCCTACACCCTGCCGTAGGAGTCGATAGGCCTTCCATAGGGGTGACTTACACACATTTGCAAAGGGAGGCTTGGCTTTGCCATTACTTTAAATGGCAAAGACTGGCGCAATTTTCAAACTGCTTTTCCAGTCTACAATGGCGGACTGGGAGTCTCGTTTTACTCGTGTCACACCCTAGGTAGCACAACCAGTACTGCAATCACTGGGGTGACCCTATACCTCCCATGGCCTGGGTGCCATATATGTGGGACTTACAAATAAGTTAACCTATGCCAATTACATATAAGCCAGTTTGACATACACGTTTCAGGGTCAAGGCACTGGCACTGAGTTCTATTTAGCAGACCTCATTGCACTCTGAATAAAAAAACTAGCAGCATCAGTCCAAAAACCGACCATATAAAAAAGAGGCATTTTCTTTCAGATTTTCTCCTTAGTGGGTCATAGATGTCAAACAATCCACGTGCTAGCAATTGAGCAGTAAAACATTTGTGACTGCAAACCGCAGTTTGCATTATTGCATGGGATACGGATTAGGATACTTAATTTGCATATATGTCATTCATGCTTAAACAGACGACAGACATATTAATCCAGTTCGGAGCACTGTGATCTGCAGGCGTGCCATGTTTTCTGGCTTGTGGTGAGAGCAGCCCATAAAGGAGCCTTCTTGCTGGATTCTGTTAACCATTCTACCAAACCTACATGCTGCACTCCTGTCTCTGTTTCATTCCCAACAAACATTTCACAAAACTAGCAATGCTATTGAACAGAAAGATGACCAACGAAGTGCCAACACTGTGTTCCTTTATTGAACAAAAATAACAGAAATGTGCCAGAATAAATAGATCTTTACTTCCCAAACTACAGCATTCCAGATACAATTCTGGATTTCAGAACTACCACTTGTTTTTATTTTGAAGGTGGGTTTGCTGCTGGCAATTTCAGTTCAGTAATAGCTATTGGTTTCTGCCTGACATGTTATTTTTGCATATATATATATTTAAAAAAATCTTTTTATTAAACATACATCAGTTGCAGTGTACAGTAAAACATCAGCGGGGGTCTGAAGGTTTAAATACAGGAGCCTACATGTCTAGTTCTGTAGTCTATTGGTACAACAGTTATTCCGGATCTCGCCTCCTTAACCCTATTAATCATGAACAACTCTTTCCCACCTATTATCGGTTGCATTATCCTCCCTCCCTCCCCCTTCCCACCTCATAAATCCCTGTATGTCTCCCATTGGTGCCACACTTTCTCCCATTTCCGCGGGCAGCCCCTGCTCTTGTATACTATCTTTTCTGCTGTGTACACCAATCAAGATCGGCCTTCCATTGACCACGCTCTGGCAATGTTCCTCTTGGCCACCATTGCCGCCACTAATAGCCAAATGTTCTGATATTTCGGCCATGTCTGCTCCCCTGTTACTCATAGTATATGCCATCTGGCATCTATGGGAATTTCCTGCCGAAGGACCTCTGACATTACTCGTATTACCTTTCCCCAATACTGTTGTATAGCTGGACACTCCCAGATGATGTTAAAAAAGGTGCCTCTTTGGTCACAGCCCCGTATGCAACGATCTGTGTGAGTGCACCCTAACTTGTGCATAGCTATGCTTTTGGAGTAGGACCTATGGAGAATTCTTAACTGTATTAGCCTAAATCTCGCTCTGACTGCTACCTCCCTTTGGCTCTGTATGGCCTCTGCCCAATCATCATCTTCTAGTAGGCCAATATCGGCCTCCCAGGCCTCTCGTAGGGTCTTCAGCGGGTCGGGCGAATTGTTGATAATCTTCCTATATGTGAAGGATAATGCCTTTTCTGGGACTGGGTCTAGTATGAGTCGATCCTCCAGGGGGCTGTACTCATGGATTCGTTCCCCTCTCTAATATGCCTACGGAGTGCATGGCCCAACTGCATATACCTGTATCTTTCTGTGTCAGCTAACTGATGCTCCTTCTGTAGGTCTTCAAACGAGATTATCGCCGGACCCCTCCATACGTCACCTAGATGGCCTATATCTAGCATCTTCCATTTATTGAAGCCCTGTAGTTTGCCCACCTCCTCCAGTATATCACTGTTCCATAGCAGGTTTCGTTCTGTCAGCCTATTATCCCACCCGAGGAACTTGTTGGCCCTCTTACACGCATCCAGCACAGTCTTCGTGTGCGGGGGCATATGCTTCCCTGCCAGCCTCCGGTACAGTGCACCTGGGTATCCTCTTGGCCCAATCACCCAGTTGTCTACCCGGAATGCCGAGTCATTCCTATCCACAAAAATCCAGTCATTAATCGTTATCAGTTGCGATGCCCAGTAATATTTTTTGAGGTCCGGTACAGCAAGACCACCCTCATATACACCTTTCAGAAGTTTGGCCAGTGCTATTCTTGCGCTGCCCCCATCCCACAATAGTTTCCGCAGTTCACTATCCACTTACCTGAAGAACCTATCAGATACCTTATATGGGGTGTTTTGGAGGACATATAGCATGCGCAGTAGTGTCATCATTTTGAATAAAACTGCTCTCAGGGAGATCGGCAACGTCCTCCAATGAGCGACATCTCTTCTCAGACTTTCCAGTTGGGGCAACAAGTTTCCCTCCATAAATTCCGTTTCTGTCTTAGCGATGGTAATACCTAGGTATTTAAAACAATCCTTAGATTGGAGCTTTATCTCTCCTGGGAGTGCGGGCGTCGGTCCATCTGAAAGCATAAACATGAGGGACTTATCCCAGTTGATTTGATACCCTGAGTACCCCCGAATAACTGGAAAATTTGTAGTAGCCTGCCGATAGTAAAATGAGGCCATGTCGCATACAAGAGGACATCGTCTGCATATAGGGATATTCGCTCTACCCACTGTCCGCCACCTGTTATTCCGGACACCACCGGGTCCCCCCTCACCCATGCCGCATGCGGCTCCAGCGCCAGCGCGAATAGTACGGGGGACAGAGGGCACCCTTGTCTCGTCCCCTTATGTAGGACGAAAGAGCGGGAGACAGAGCCATTCACCTGCACCCTAGCCAGTGGGCTCTTATACAGCAACATGATCCAAGATTGAAATCGAGGGCCAAACCCGAATCTTTCCAGAACCTCTAATAGTTAGTGCCATTCGATGCTGTCGAACGCCATGCGTGCGTCTAATGACAGCAACGCCGCCTGCTCCCCCGGGTGAGATTTTGTCAAGTGCATCACATTGTACAGGCGTCTAAGGTTTAGCCTGGTGCTCTGGCGAGGCATGAATCTGGACTGATCGGGCTGTATCAGTGTCGTGATCGTCCCCAAAAGGCGGTTCACCAGGACTTTAGCGAGGATTTTTACTTCCATGTTTAACAAGGATATGGGCCTGTAGGAGCTACATTGGTCTGGTGGTTTACCCGCCTTAGGTATTACCACAATGGTGGCTGTTCGTTGGTCCAATGGCAGGCAACCTCCTTTTCTGGCCTCATCAAACATTTCCAGGATATATGGCGCCAATACGCTCGCCATACCCTTAAATAACTCAGCCGGCAGGCCATTCGTTCCGGGGCCTTCCCTGCAGGTCTTGTATGGCTCCCGTTATCTCCTCGATTGTTATATCCTTCTCCATGTCCTCCTATCTTCGTCGGACACCGCGGGAAGCTGCACCTCAGCCAATAGTTCCCGACAGTCCGCTTCTGATCTGATGGGGTTGAAGGCCTAGACCCCTCGTAGTAATTCGCAAAGGCCCTCGCTATCCCTTCACCAGTGATGTGCCTTGCCCCCTGGGAGTCGCAAATCTCGGCCACCCAGTTTCGTTCCCTGTCCCTCTTTTCCAACCAGACGATCATTTTGTTGGCCTTATGAATTAAGTCGTCTAATCCTCTTTGTGTTGCTAAGGCATTTGACCTTGCGGCATTGTCCGCGAGGTCCCTCATTTCCTGCCTTTTGATGTCAAGACGATGCTTGAGTGGTGGGTCAGCCTTTTCCCACGCTAATATTGTAGCCTCCAGCGCAGCTACTTCTGCTTCTAGTGTGTCCCACTGAATCCTTTTTTCTTTTTTACAGCCCCCAAGGTGAGCCTGGATATGTTCCCTTATTACTGGCTTAAATGCCTCCCATAGGGTGCATGCCGAATCCATTGATCCCCCATTTTCCTGAAAATAGAGTTGTGCTCTTTCTCTAGTTTGGTCGGCTAGATCCTTATTCTTGAAGACCCAGGGGTTTTTTCTAGGCGGCAGAATGTTGGTTCTTATCGGGCCCCGCATGGCCACCTCCACCGGTGAGTGGTCTGAGATTCCCCGTGGTCCAATTCGGGCGTTATGAAACCACCCTTCACTTCCCCTATGTGTTAAGACATGGTCTAGGCAAGAATAACTGCCATGCACTTCTGAGTAAAAGGTGTATTGCCGGGCTCGGGGATTATGCAGCTGCCATAAATCTGTCAGGCCCATTTCCTCTACAAATGCTCCGTCCCCCGCCCCCTGTTATCCTTAGTTTCTCTATCTCTCTCCGGGTCTATGGTGGAATTCATGTCTCCCCCCATTATCAAAATCCCTGGTGGGAGGTCCACTAGCAGGGCCCCTAGTGCCGACAGTGCCTCCGAGTGGATGGCTGGTGGTATATAGCACGAGACAATATTCATAGTCTGTCCCTCCCATGTCCCTGTGAGTGCCACGTATCGTCCCAGGGGGTAATGCCAAATCTTTCCCACTACCAGGGGGAGGGCTATCCTAAGCACTATCCCTACTCCTCTCGATCCTGTTGTGTAACCTGAATGTGCTGCGAGTTTGTAGCCGTATCTATCCAGTGCTTTATACTTGTTACCCGTCAGGTGTGTTTCTTGGAGCAGCGCCAGGTCAGGGGAGTGTCTATGCAGGTATTGTAAGACTATTGTGCGTTTAATTCGATTACCCAGACCGTTTACATTCCAAGACATAACTCTAAGGCTGGTGGTGCTCCGGTGTTCCCCTTGGCACTGCACCCTTACACTCTGATCTTCCATTTGAGGTACAATAGAATCGTTAATAACCATTTGTGCATCGGCCCCATCGCTTTATAACCAGAGTACTGTACTAATTCCGCAATCTGACATTTCAATAACAAATAAGAAACATTTCTAAAATAAAAAGAAGAACACTTCATACCCCAACTATATCTTCCCCCCTCCCTGCTACCCTGCTGGCGGGTTCAACAACCACCCACCTCCCCAACTCGCAGAGTGCCTGTCGCCCTTAAACTTGATAACTAAGCGGGATTTTTGCATATATTGTTGGCCATAAGAACTGCATTTGCATCTAGAATCTGTAACACAAAGGCTAGAATCGTCTGTGGAAAGGTGTGCTGAACTCATTGATCAGATTTGCCCAGAATCACACATGAGTAAACAAACTTAGGGAGTAGCCAGAAAACTAAAATACCCCCCACTTAAACCACATCCAAAATGGAAATAAGCAAATGAGATTAACAATACCAGCAGGCTTTCAGGGAGTGCTGCCCCCGAGGGAGTTCTTAAATATCCTTCCCGCCCCTGTTTATCTTTCAGTGTTTTTCATTCTTTTCTTTCCTTGATCTGTATTCTTTTTCTATGTCTTTCTGTCCTTCATTTACCATCTTTGTCATTTACTATCCATCCTTTATTCTTGCTTTCCTTTGTTCATCCATCCATCCTTCCTTCTTTTCTGCTGTCTTTCCTCCTTTCTCCACCCACCCATCCATCCATTCATGCTTCTGCCCTTACATCTCTCTCTATATCCATCCTTCTTTTTTAAAATCTTTCCACTTATCAGTTTCTTTATCCTTTTATCCTTCTCTACATCCATCCATTGATATTCATTTATTCTCTCCATTCATGAATAAGTGTATTATCTTTAAGGCTCTTTGCATTGTTCACAAGGTCTTTTACAACACTGACCCGGGTGAACTTAGGAACTTGTTCCAACGTTATACTGCTCCTAGAAGGTTGTGATCCTCAGACAGAAACCTCCTAATTGCTCCTAAGGATCGAAAATCCAGATGGGGAGGTAGAGCCTTTTCGGTGGCATTCACTCCTCACTCTATTTCTAGTCTTCAATTTTACATTCCATTTCACAAGGCCCTGTAAACTTGGCTTTTTACTCTTTAAGGTCAGGCAGTGGGATAAATTCCTTCTTCTTCTTCACCTTCTAAGACTAACTGCTACTAGCGCCTTGACGCCTTCGGGCAACTGCTGCGCTATAAAAGTCTTTTTTCCATCATCCATCCCTCTGCCCATCCAACCATTTATCCGTCTATCTCTCCGCCCATTTCCCCATCCATACCTCCATCCACCCTTCTCTCACACCCCCTTCTCTTCCTTCCTTCCTTCCAGGCTGTCTTGTGTCATTTGTTGCCCCACAACACCTTTTTACTGCTAACAGTGGTATGCATATATGCGTTTCATTTCGGAAACTAGCAGTCTCTGATCAAATTATAATGAGTTAGAAACAAACAATTAAACTTTTCATGTTAGTCAGAGCTTTCTAGTGGCACCCACCCCCGCTTCAGCTGCTAAAGTGGGGGGTTGTGACGCCCCTGATAAGTCACACCCCATTTCTTGCACTCAAAGTAGCAATCGTGTTCTTGGGTTTTGGTATGGGTTTCACGCCGTTAAGAAAACTTGATGGATGCACTTAGCAAATTTATTTTAAAAATTATACATGTTATGCATAATTGTACACCTGATATTTAGATCATGATCACGTTAATGCTTCCAATCCCATTTTGGGAATAAGCAGGAGCTTGTGCCCAAACTGGGATTACAATCTAAGCGCAAGTCAGAGATGTTCACGCCCTTGATTTTTGTAAGAAAAAACCTGCGGCAAATTACAAGTGCATATTGTGCAAAATGTTTGTACAGCTGGTAAATAGGTAGAATCATGTTCAATTTGTGTGTGACTTCCCGTTTCTGACTGCACAAACTATAATTGTGTTGGAATTTCCCACTCACTAATTTGTATATACAGTATTATCCAAAATTATTGGTTGTGCATATTGAACTTGCTTTTTGCATCTAATCATGATCGGGCCCTTAGAAGACTAAGGTAAGATTATCACTAAAATACCTAACTGGATGTACAGTTGAATTTTGCAGCCATATAAAACAGTAATATAGTATTCAACTCCATTTTCAAAGTGATTATATCTAATATTAATACCAAGACTTATTCTGTTCAAAGAGGTTTTCTCAGTTATAAACAAATGTTTTAGGATATCTTTTAATACATGGATGAAACTGTTTACTTGGCCTATAGAATAGCTGTAGCCCACGGTTTTATGTGACGATAAAGGACCTTTCCTTATGAAAGTTGATATATGCTGGACCAAATAAGGCACTCATTACAAATGCAGGGATAAATTCCAATCCCTGTGCAAACGCCTGAGGATAAGAACCACACTTGTTGTCATAAATTCAGGGGGAAAATGGTCGGTGAGTTCGATGTTGCCCACCTACAGCTTATAGTGGGGCCTGTAATAGGAAGTGTGTCATTGTGCTAGATATCATATGTGGATTATGAACAACCTTTTGTGCATATCAATATATGATTGGGTTCATGATTTCTAGTTCTGGTGATGGAGGGAATGGAGAAAGGGTTGGTGTCAAAGTTTCTGGTGTGAGGATTTATAGTAGGGTCTTTCACAGGTATGTATTTGGTTAATTATTTAGGCCCAGATTTACTAAGGGCTTGCATTCTACTTGCATCATGCGAGTCGACGCAAGGCAAAGCAAGTCCTTAAGTGATCATTACTAAGCTACACAAAGGGCATTTTGCTCTGCTTTGCACGACTTTGTAAAGAAATGTAACGCAACACACCTGCTTGTGCTGCACTGTGTTACATTTCGTAGTGATAGCCATTCAATGGGTGGAGCATGGAGTTCCTGTGCATCCAAGCATGGAATTTGGAGCAATCCTAGATTGACTAAAATCTGCAAACCTGGGATTGCATGAAAATGGTGTGACTTCGAAGGATGGCATAACGAGGAGACACATTTTTAATTCTGCATCACACATAGAAAGAGGAAATTGTCTCTTAGGATTGTTTTTGTGCAGGAAGGCATTCCTTCCTGCACAAAAACAATATTGACTGTAATGCAGGTACCTGTGTGCCATGGCGCTAAGGTACCTGAATTGGTGCTAGGCAGCACAAAGTGTGCAAGCGTATGGAAGGAGCAGAAGTGTGCCATATCTTAGTAGGTATGGCGCATTTCTGCTCTCTTTGTTTTCATGCAATGCTGCGCAGCAAGTTCCCAGTAAATCCGGCCCTTGATGACTTGAGGGAGGTATGGAGATATGGGTAAGAATGGTATGTCTGTGTGTATTCCTTTGTTAATTTTTGTATGAATTGAGATTGTAAGGAATAGTTCATCATATGGGGATGTATTCATAAATGAGGGTGAAAGGTAAAGGGGGCGTGGCCAGCCAGCCAAACATGGTGGACGTGAATCACTAGAGCTCCGTCCTTCCACCCCTAATTATCCTGTCCAATTCTAGTATCCCCCGCCATCCGGGTGTGCCCAGCTGACACAAGAGAGCCTGAGCAGCGGCAGCCCAAGATTGGGAACGGATGAAGGCGGAGGAGGTGAGAAACGGTGCGACTGCGATCCTGTGAGACCCGGCGCCAAGGGGCGCGCCGCCGAGCACCTCCAGGGACGCGGCCGGCAGTTGCAGGGCGCCTGGCCTCCCCTGGTCGGCGAGTGTATCGCAGTGGTCATCGTTGGCGAGGACTACGGATGCCCACCATCTGCGCAACCCCTCCATCGGAACTCGCAGACCGCTGAGGCGACGACGTGCCCTGCGGAGGCCCAGGGGTGAGGCACGTGCGAGTGGTGCAATACCGCGGCCTCCGGTAACGGCCCATGAGGCGCGGGCCTGCACATGCGGGGCCGCCGGAATAGCTAAGAAGAGGCGGCGGGCTGCTGGGCCCCTCCGCCCTGGGAATCCGAGCGCCCTCCTACTGAAGTGAGATAGTGGGCACCCATGTGAGCCGCTTTACAGACGGAGGAAGACAGTCATTGAAGCAGCCCGGCGACCCCCTGCGACTGACAATGAGCGCACAGTGGCTGGGTTGCTGAGCTGTGGGACAGGCCTGCTGCGAGTGCATGGAGGTAAGCGGCCTCCTCCCCTGACGTGCTCCCCACTCGCCAGGACAACTGCCACTAACGAGGTGCTGGGGAAGACTGCTAACATGCCCTAAGCTGCACTAAGACCGCTTGCTGATGCGGTGTAATATCGGGCGTATGAGCCCTGCAGAGGCCCTGTGGGGCACGCGCAGCGCTGAAGAGGAATGAAGGCCTACAGAAGCGGCCCGCGTGGTGCGGGTCTGCGCCTCCTGAATCACAGGACCAGCATCGAAGTGTGACCGTACCATCGTACCCCTCCGGCTCAGACTCTGAGGTGCACCCTGTGTTGCTATAGGAGGGAGGTGGCTGCCCGCTGCTACTGTGCGCTTGGACCGCCCGTGCACTGTTGTGGCGATGTGAGGGGGAAGCAGTGCAGGTGGCCCAGCGACCCCTGAGGAACACAACAAATGCTTTGGACCTGAACTGTGGAGCCATAGGGAGAGGCTGTTCCATGAGTTTTGAAGCGGACGACGTGCCCCTGACTCCCCCCCTCTCCTCGCCTGGATTGATGCTGCGCTGGGGTGCCCAACTCACTCACACACCTTGAACCTCTCTGGGACGACTACACAGGACATAGTGGGGGTGAACAGTCGCCGCCTGGGCTGAGCCATGAGGCTGACCTGGACCTCGTCTGCGCAGACAAAGCGGGGGGAATAACAGCGCGGAACCTGGCCAGACGCAGATTTGCCCGGAGGTCGGATCGGGCCTAGGCTGTCTGCCTAAGAAGCCGAGAGGAGCACTTGCCCTGCGGAGCCCGAATATGAGTGCAGGAGGATGCTGTGCGCCTACACTGCGCTGGTCCACACCGCGCCACGGGGATGGAGACATATAGGGAGCGTGCACAGCGGGGCCGCCCTCTCCCAGTACTGTACCATAAGCCGTCAAGCAGTGCCCAGAGACACCTCAGTGGGCGCCCACAGACCAGCAAGTCAGATGCCAGGGAAGCCCTACCTTTCCCCCCTCTCTACAAACAGCAGACTTAATCAGGCCTCACTACGTCCACCCAAGGTGGAGGCGGTAACCAGGCGATAAAACACGGGTGTGTAAGCTGCACACGCACATCCCGGTAACTGTCAGCCTCATACGCCGCGTAGGCAGCTCCTCCACGCGACTGGGTCTACTGCACCAGTACGGTCCCTACCCTGCCCTGGTGGCACCTACACAGACCTGTGATGGATGCCGACAGCGCAGCAATTAGTAATGGGCCATCTACGCACCATCACCCAGCAACTAAGTGCACGGACCGGCTGCTCGGAACAGACGGCGGCGGAGAGCGACACAAACACAGAAATGCCACGTGCAACGCTCGCTGCCAAACTGGACTCTGTTCTGGCAGCTGTGGAGAAGATAGGATCGGCGCTAGAACAAACCCGCTCCTCGTTGGAATCCAAAATCGACAAGATTACCTCCGATTTTACCCTCCTGAAAGCTGACCTCCACAAACTCGGGGACAAAGTACGCCTCCAGGAACAAACACTTGTGGAGCTCAAACCAGTCACACATAATCACACCGCAGCCCTCCAAGACTTAATAGACCGGGTGCACAACCTTGAAGACAAGGTAGAGGATGCGGAGGGAAGCTCGCCCCGCAACAATATTCGCGTTGTGGGACTTCTGGAGGGTGAGGAGGGACGACAGCCGGAGGACTATGCTGAACGCTAGATCAGAGACTTGCTTCCCGCTGGTACCCTGTCTCCTCAATTTGTAGTCGAGAGAGCGCACCGCGTCCCGGCGCAAAAGCCACCACCGGGAGCCCTCCCGCGCCCATTCCTGTTTAAAGTTCTCAACTATAGAGACAGGGACTCGATCCTCTGCGAAACCCGCAAGCTGGCAAACATAAAGATAGGAAGCAGCCAAATCATGGTCTTTCCGGATTATACGGCGCAAGTCCAACGCAGCAGAAGCGCATATACAGCCGTGAAAAGACAGCTCCGCGACCTTGGTTTAAATTACTCATTGCTATTTCCAGCTCGACTTCGTGTTGTTGCAAAAGGATCGGGGCGCTTCTTCGATTCACCCGCTGAGGTTTGGGACTGGCTAGAAAAATCAGGAACAGTGACGGGTCCCAGACTGCCTGCGGAAGAAGAACCTAGAAAATTCAACAGAAAATGAAATCGTCGGAGCAGACACAACGGACACCACACGGAAACTGCGGCTACCTCCACGGCCCCTGACCTGGCACAGAGGAAGGCGGAAAGGCAAGAGACACTACAAGTGGCCGCGATGCTGGGAACTGCAACGCACCATTCAGACTGCCACTTAAGCCCGACCAGGTCCTCGGCCACTGGGGACTCCACGCCATCCAGACTCGAGGACCCTGACGAGTTCCCAATGCCGGAGGCTACGTCGCAAACAGCTGATGACATTATATGACTCTTCCCAAGACCTCCTGTGGACTGATGAACATAACCCATGCAAGTACCTGTCATGCTGGCAGAACGTTGTGTTACTTAATATGTTGAATATATCACTGTTTTCTCACACAGCGCAGCGCTGCCTCACACACGGCTACGCCCAACACATACCTAACACTACGTTGGGGGGCGTGCGCGACCCGCACCTTCTTCCCTCGCACTGCGGACAGGCCGAGGGGATACACGATCACAACACGACAATAGGGGGCAAATCACTCTCTGCTGCCGACACACCACCCACACCACACGTCAGTTTGACAAGAAGTTTTTAGCCCTCGGTTGGGTAATACAGTTTGGACGAACTGCCACTCGGAACTCGCCCTCATGGTTATGCACAGTTTAGTTCACGTCTGTATCCTGTTTCTAGTAGCGCTGAGCTGGAGCACATCCCTGCAGGCCAGGAACTGCAGCATTTTGCCCCCCCCCCAATGCTGACCTGGTAAACGTTAAATGGAAGCATGGCACAGGTCAACATAGTCACTTGGAACGTGGGCGGTATACACGCGCCGTCACGCAGATATTCGATCTATGCCTATCTACGGCGCAGAGCCACCGACATAGCGTTGCTCCAAGGAACACACATGTCCCACGTGGAACTGGGGCACCTCCGCCGCCGATGGAGGGGCCAGATACATGGCACCAGCTACTCTGCACACTTGCGAGGCGCCCTCATCTGGGTGAGAGCAGGGGTCCCGTTTACATGCGAAGAGGCGCTAATCGACCCGAAGGCAGATATGCGCTTGCCAGCGGGAGGCTCAATGGTCAACCGATACTAATTGTGTCCATTTATGCCCCGAATGTCAGTCAACCCACATTTTTAGAAAATCTCACAAAAATTCTAGCAGGATGGAGTGGAGTCCCCTGGCTCCTGGGGGGAGACTTTAATTCTCTGCTCAATGTAGACCTGGACAGATCGTTACCGCCCTTGTCCAGGACTGCAGCTACGTCCAACGCGCAGGCTCTCACAGACTGGCTGGCACACTGGGCGTTATTAGACATATGGCGTGCCATCAATCCTGAGGCTCGGATCTACTCACACTACTCAGCAGTGCATCGCCAGCATGTACGTCTAGACAGAATAGTGGGATCCCCCGCGCTGCTCCCATTGGTCCACCATATAGAATATCTAGGCCGGACGCACTCTCACCACAACCCCCAACTACTGAAACTTACCTGGGAACCTGAGCGCTCCCCTGCCCCCACGTGGAGACTCCAAACAGCCGCACTCGAAGATCCACCTTTTCACTCCTCCCTGGGCATGGCGATCCTCAAATATTTTGAGCTTAATGAGGACACAACGGGGGATGCACTAACAGAATGGGAAGCTTTTAAAGCTACGATAAGGGGACACTGCATGGTTGCGACATGGAACATACCCAAAACACTCACCTCCAGTCTGAACAAAATAGAACTAGAGCTACTGCACCACGAGACAGAAGGGGAAGGTGAGGGCAGAGACAGTCATCGTCTGGGGTCACTGCGCACACAACATGCGGAGTTGATGGAACGACTCCGCTGTCACAATTACGCCAAGCACACGGCCCGCGCTCACGCCGCTGCTGATCGTGCAGGTCGACTCCTAGCTTGGCTGATCCACCAAGAGCATGCCCGCACACCGATAGTTGCACTGCGTGATGGCACGGGGCTTCTAGTGCACACACAGCGGGACATTCACGAGGCCCTGACTCACCACTACCAGCGGCTGTACCAATCCCAAAGTCACCGTACACCGCACTCCCTCTCAACTTTCCTAGAGCAGGTGCAACTGCCTGAGGTGTCGCGGTCACACAATGAGATACTGGACGCTCCGATTTCGGCAGAGAAGATTAGAGAAGCAATTATGACCCTGGCCACGGGGAAGACCCCGGGACCAGACGGGCTCCCGGCGGAATACTACAAGGCGTATCAAGTGTCATTGGTGCCACGGCTACGTGTCCTCTACGAGGCTGCTGTAGATGTAGGGCAGCTCCCTCCCACATTATGTGCAGCGCATCTGATTTCACTGCCCAAACCCGACAGAGGCCCAGCAGACATGGGCTCATATCGACCCCTTGCCCTGATAAACACTGATTATAAAATCTTAGCAAAAATCCTGGCGGACAGGTTAGCGCAGGTAGTCCCCACTCTGGTGCATGCAGACCAAAACGGCTTCGTGCCATCCCGAAACACCTCGCTCAATATGCGTCGCTTTTTTTGAGTCGCAACCTACTCCGTATGCGAATGGCCGAGAGCAGGCTGCCTCGTACACGATCTCGAGAAAGCATTCGATTCTCTTGAATGGAATTACATGTTTGCAACCCTCGAAAAATACAAATTAGGCCCCGATTTTTTACAGCAAACCCGCCTTCTCTATACAAACCCTGTGGTGAGAGTGAAGTTGGGACCATACGTTTCGGCTACCATCCCGGTGCGGCGAGGGACGAGACAGGACAGCCCGTTGTCCCCTCTCCTTTTCGCGCTCTCAATGGAGCCACTAGCGGAGTCACTAAGAACACAGCTACATGATGGCATACTGCTGGGTGATGGCACGCACGTGGTGTCACTGTACGCGGACGATCTGTTGATCTACTTACGAGACATCACTCAGATACCAGAACGACTAGCCCAAATCCTCCGGGAATTTGCAGTTGTATCAGGGTTAAAAGTAAACGTTGCTAAATCTAAACTATATGCCTTTAAAGAGGATTGCTGCAACCCAGGCCTTCTACTCAATGACGTGAGAGTGCAGTGGAGCGCTGACACATTCCGATACCTGGGCATACGCGTGTATCGCCAGCCGCTGGACCTTTTCGACGGAAACCTAGGGAGAGCGTTGACGGCGGGGAGATCCCAGATGCAATTCTGGAGTACGCTCCCTCTCGCAGTGGTCAGTAGAGTGGCACTGCTCAAAATGGTCGCTTTGCCGAGATTCCTGTACTACTTCGCCAATCTGCCCATCTATGTCCCTGCCTCCTTTTTTGCCACACTGGAAAAGATGATCAGAGACTCTATCTGGGGTCCCAACCGGCACAGGGTGGCGATTAAAAAAACTATATCTGCCAGTCGACCAGGGAGGCTTGGCGGCACCTTGCTTCGAGCATTACTACCTGGCAGCCCAACTTCAATGGATCGCCAGATGGATGGCAGACCTTCAGCGCGACGACACGGCGACCACACGTTCTGCATTTGCACTCCCCCAGATCCTTTGCGCTCTTCCACCCCGGCACGCGGGTGCGGCCTCCTGAGCCCCGATTCCTGAATGTAGCGTACAGTTGCTACCGCAGAAGCCTCTACCTCACTCGGGGCACAACGCCCTACGCCCCTGCGCTCCCCTTGGAAGGTGCCCCTATGGGCCGAGCAACACTTACAGCCGTCGAGCTCCAGCACTGGCATGACGCGGGTATACAAACCCTAGGTGATCTCTATCGCGAAGGCTCGCTTATTCCCTACACCACACCAGTGGCCGACGACGGACTCCCTGCTGGGCAATTCCTCCTACACCGCTCATTGATGGCTACGCTCTCTGTGAAATGGGGAGACCTCGCAACAGAACCGCCAACACACCTCACTGTACAATATATACATGTCATGGGACGTGGTAGGCACCTGATGTGGTGGTTCGCGACCTTGCTGCGGCAGCATACAGCGGTAAATCTAGACCCCCTCCGCCACAAATGGGAACACGACCTGGGCCGACAATTCACAGATAAAGAATGGGGGCGGGCTCTGGCCAGTCCAGTTCAGATCCCCCAGGAACGCTAGATTCTAATACTACATAATGCAGAGGGCGTACCTCACACCAGCCAACATCAACAGATACTTTCACCGTGCTGACTCAGCCTGCCCCAGGTGTGCTCCTGTAGACGCAGACTTGGTGCACATGCTCTGGGGCTGCACCAGTCTGAGTGCGTTCTGGGAGGGGGTAGCGACCATGGTCCGCGCCTGCACCTATAGAGAGATACCCTTTGACTGGCCAACATACTTGCTACACATATTCCGTAGGACTTGAAACACTAAAGTCACCTCAAGGTTCCTAGACCTGGGCATGGTGACAGCCAAGAGGCTAATCACCAAAAGATGGAAGGCACCTGATCCCCCGCATATACAAGCATGGAGGCGCTCTACCCTTGCGTGGGCCAGAGCTGAAGGTATAGTGATTCGGCATGAGGAAACCACAGGCCTCAGGAAGATACCTATCTTCACGAGCTGGAAAGTGATTCTGGCGGCACTGCAGCAATGTGCGGATCAACCAGATCAGCCCTTGCAAGCACCTGACCCGGTGGGGTAATACCGCGCATGCATCCAGCATCCCTAAATCATCCATAAGCATTAGATCAGTTGTCCTTTGCTGTGCAATGGCAAGTTGGAGCGCACGCGCAGCAGACACCAATTACCAAGGCAATCAACAGGGGCGCATACAGCGACACGCACATACACAAATACCAGCAGCCATGCGGGGCTGTTCCAGCTCTCCTCCAAGTTTTGTACCCCGTCTCCCTTGTTTTATTTCCCCCCTTCCCTTATCAAATGTACAATATGTCAGTGGAGCCTAAGCCGAACTAGATCTGACGCGATACCCGCAATGTAACAACTCTGTTAAGGACGTATGATATCATGGGCCATATATGCTATGGCCAGACAAATGTAAGATGCACGTTCTACCATCTCATCATACCCGCTGTAGGAGCATATGAAAAGTACGCTGTTAAGATCAAAAACGTTATAGAATATGTCGCTGCATGTTGTAACACAATGTCTCAACTGTAGGAAATGGAAATGTGAAACTCAAAAACTCAATAAAAATATATACTACAAAAAAATGAGGGTGAAAGGTAAAGGGTGAGCAGCACAAGGTTGGGCATTGTCGCTAAGGAAAACTTGTGTGTCCCATTTATAAATGCATCCTGGATATTCTACTGGGTGCTGCAGGTATTTTTACACAGATTTCAGGGTGAGTCTACAAATTCATCCTCTTCCCTGGAAACCTAAAGTACATTTCACCTCCTTGATTCCCACTGCAACTTCTGATAAGTAAAAATTCGGACTAGGTTTCATAGTATTCAAGTGGACATATTTCCATGGCTGAGAATTCTGCCAAATGGCCCAACAGTCCTGACAAGCTATATGTTTCTATTTGCTGTAATGACTAGTCTTGTTGATGGGTGTCATTTTACAAGATAGAAAGCAGAGGTAGAGCACAGGGGAGGATGGCACATGCGATGCCTTCTTCTTTGCCCGTCTCCTGGAATTAGATTCCAAACCTCTCTAACCTAAGCTAATGAAAAAAAATACAACTCATCAAGTGCAGCGGTGATTAAGCACAATATTTGAACCTGATATAATTCTGTGAAATAATTCTTTACACTGACTGTATATGGACCAGGTGCTGTTTCTGTGTGATGGCTCTTGAAATTGGCAGGCAAATGATGCAATTAGGGATGGAAGAGCTGAGGGAACAGTCTGCCCCTGAGACTGGACGGCATAGTCTTGGGGTGATTTCATGTTCAGAAAATATTGTGCTTTCTACAGGGGGTAGATGTAACAAGTGGAATGGCCTGGGACCACCCTACCTTCTAAGACTAATTTCCATCTTGGGGGTAGGCTGCATGTTCTGTAGTCATTCCCTCCTAGAAAATGATAAGTAGGAGCAGTGGGTGACTGCATGGCCTAGGGCTATTTGTCATTGGGCAACAGCATTGTAGGGCTAGCGTTGCAGTCAGTGATATGATTGTCCTATGTCTCGCCCTCTCTGACTGTGGCTATCTCATAGGGGCATTTTGGAGAGCCCCTACTGTGGTTTCTCCAGTATGCCTCCCGGTGTTTGGTAATCCCACACCAACGACATGAACATCCTACCCATGTTATCTAGAAAGCGAGAATGGGTAGAGGAGCCTTTTACATGTTCTCTCCTTCTTTTTCTCTCACTGGTCTGTATACAACACACTTTTGCCATTCTATGGTTAATACACCAGACAAGAGAGACAGGAGCCAGGGGCCAGGGGAAAAGAGAGGCAGAGTCAGAAACAGGAAGATGTGGAGAGAACATGGGATAGAGGGAAAGGGAAACATAAAGATAAGGCATTAAGAGAAGAGGCAATGGACATGCAAAGGAGAGTCATTGGCTTGTTGGGATGAATTTCTCATTTTCACCAGGACCCATATCAGCCTTGCTATGTCACTGCGCATTTCAGCGCTAGTTAGGAGTGCCATTACAGCCAAAGATTGGCATAGTCTGCTGATTACTGAAAATCTGGGCAGGTGATCCTTCCAACTTGTACAGCCAAATCATCATTGAATAAATGGATACTCATAGCTTCTCTCAACTCATCACTGTCCCAAATGACTCATGAGGATATTGCAGCAAGCAACCTATTTTCCTCATTTACTGAACCTCTTCTGCTCCCAGCAGTTACCCTGGTTGGATCATAGTTTAATTAAGTTCTCCAATGAAAGTGAGTTCTGTAAAAACACACTAATCATTCTTCTGGCCCAGAACACTCCATTCCACAGAAACGTAAATTCTAACCTTCAGATTTCACACAACTGCTTCAGGACTGACCAGACTCTATTTGGAGGACCAGAAGAAATTCTACTACATCTAAACAAAATTGTTTTTGTGCACTAGATATACTTTCTCCCTTGTCCACTGGCAAGCTTAATCCCTTGACGACCAATCAGTGGTTCACAGATAATCTTTGCCATCTGAAATGTCAAGGCAGGGTACTCAAAAGACATTATAATAGATTGAAGCTACTATCTCATTGTACCGCTTGCAGAGTGTTATCTAGGGCTACAAATCAGCTTGTACCAGTGCTACAAAAAGAATACTTCCAAGCCGGAATTACAGAGGTAGATAATTCAACATAAAAACATTTTTCATACCTGTAAAATGTGTTCCTGCAATCTAATGACGCCTCCTTGTACCCTCAAATGAGCTGTATGATAAGCTCCTTGCATTCTCTACCAACATAATCAGTTATATAAGATAGAGCATCTCTTCCACCAGCCTTTGACCTGTTGCTCTACCCCAGTTCACAAGTTACCCCAATCACGGATGATGATATCAGAAAAATCTTGATGTTCTTCAAAAAATTCTCCTTGTCATGGCTGTTCATAATTTAAAAGTGGTCAGCCAGCGTCTCACTGTGCTATTGCATTTCACCAACATAGTAATCAATACTCTGTCTCTAAGGGATAGTGGGGCACATGCATCAAAGTAAGGAATTGCGATTCCTTAATAGCGATTATTAAGGAATCGCTATTAAGAAATCGCAATTCCTTATGCATGTAGGTTGCGCTACAATTTTAGCGATTTCTACACATTCCTTAATTGCAAATCGCAAATTGCGATTCGCAATTAAGGAATGCCTTCCCATTCATTCCTATGGGCCTGGAGGCCCATAGGAATGAATGGGACAGCATCCGCAATTTGCGAGTACCAATAGGTACTCGCAAATTGCGCATGCAATTTCAAGGGTGCAAGGGTGTCAAAAGGACACCCTGTTGCACCCCTGAAATTGTGATGTGCACCCATGTTGCACACACACATGCCCCAAGGGCGTGTGTGTGGGTAACGTGAAACTTGAAAAAATGCATTTTGGTGCATTTTGTAAAGTTTTTGCAAATTACAGACAAGTTTGATTTGTCTGTAATTTGCGGTCCTAAATAGCGAAATCGCTATTTCAAAGTGCTTCTAGCATTGCATTTAAGGAATCGCAAAATGCGATTCCTTAAATGCAATCGCAATTTAGGAATTCGCAAATAATTGCGAATTCTTAAATTGCGCATAGGTAACACTTTCATGCATCTCTAAGGGCCAATTTGTGATCGCAAACGGCCGATTTTTGCGAATCGCATCGTTTGCGATCGCAAAAACCTTTGATGCATGTGCCCCCAAGTCCTCAAATTCCCACTATAATCCCTACATTATCCCTACCTTTGGTGGACCAAGCCAATCTTTCAAGCTATTGACCTATTTCAAATGTATCCCTTGCTATAAATGCACTTGAAACAGAACCCTCATCACGCCTAGGATCAAATTGCCTTCATACTGACTTTCAGTCGTGTTTCACACCCCTCAGGGGCACTGAATGCTTCTTGACGGTCAGTCTTGTTTTTTTGTCATCAGCGTTACAGTGCTATTTTAGTTTATATCCTTCTTACTTACTTTGCTTTATTAAAAGTACTGCAAAAAAAACTGTGGATAGCCTCAGAGAGCACAGAGATACACAGAAGATTGAAAATTGATTAGGTTCTAGATAATAACTGAACATCTCTTGAAGTAATATTGTAAATAAAAAGAGTCAATTAAACATGGATGCTGACAGAAAGGTGATAAAGCTTAGGTGAAGAATCTGTAGGATAAAGTGACAGAAATCAGGTTTTTGTCTTCTGGCCAATAGGCCCGAAGAAAGAACAGAGGAAGGCAGTGGAAGGACAAAACAGATGTCAGTTTGATTAAATGGGTTTTGAGACTCTCTGAAATTTGAGAAAGCCAGGCTCCTTTTGCACAGACAGCAGTAAAGAGCTGCACAGGGATGATCTTTGGACATGAAAGATGAAAGGCAATTCCTTTCAATTTCTTGGAACAAGTTGAAGGGATGGACATTACCTTTCTCGCCAGTGTTCTTCGCCGCAGTCCTTACAAAATGATCTACTCTGTGGCTTGCGCACAGTATTCACCCACATAAATAAAAAATATATATCCGTACCCCAACCAATATGGCCCCCACAGGAAGCATCTAGGCTTGTGGTAAGATAAAGGCGAAGCTGGCTCACAAATGGAAAATATGTGTATGAAACCAGTTCAGGGAAAGAGGGTACTGGACTGGCTGCTCTTGTTACAATAATTCCTTGCCATGACTTGGACCTTTTACAAACTATGATTACTAAGGCAGTAAAGGCAGCCTTTGTGGCCTGAAAGGATCAACCTGGCCCAAAGATTGACTGAACCTTGACTTCCAGTGACCCGGATTCTGATCACTCAGAAGAAGATCACAAAGGCAGATATATACAAGACTCGGAGTTGAAGAAAATGCTTCCCATACTAAAGAAAATTTGTCCTTCCAAGATACGGGAACCCAATTTGAGGAAGATGACTTTTTTTTAGCAATACAGACAGAAGGAACCTGAATCGTGGACTTCTTTGGAAGAGAATGGTCTGATGACGAGAAGACGGATGTCTACGATTCTTATCAAAGAGGTACCATTACATAAATCCCTGGAGGAATTTCCTTCTACGGTGAAAGTTGATTCCATCATGGCTGAGATTGGCATCTAGCAGATCTCTGAAGATGCTTCTCCGGCAGATCAAGTTGACAAAAAGGTGGAGGGGGGATCAAGACAACTTATTCTGCATCACATTTCTCAGTTAGGGCTGGAACTAAAGCAACATGTGCAGTCCAGTTTCTCATCCACGATTTTCAAGCTTTGACGGAGAAATTGCAAAAAGAGAAGGATGGTTTGGCCAGGCTGAGAGTCATGGAGCAACAAGTCAGATTTCTATCTGACATAACTTTTGACACCTTGTCTGTAGCGGCTGCAGTGTCAGGTTCTGCTATATTGCCAGGCGCCATATTTGGATGAGAGCCCTGAAGGCAGACAATTTTTAGAAGGCCCTTTCAAGTCGACTTCCAATCAATGGGTCAAAGCTCTTTGGCCCCCAACTGGAGGATCTCGTCAAGAAGTCAGTTGAGGACTGCAGGCTTCCTACTCAATTTAAGCCTCCCTCGCATGGTAGATGCTTTACATTTCGGACAGCCTTTGGTAGCCAATCTTCATCAATGAGGGGTTCTCAACAGCCCTTTTGCTGCAGGGGTTGCGGCCAGGGTACCCCCTTTGCAGAACGATCCTGACAGCAGTCTTCAGTCCTTCCAAATCCCCCTGCCATCCCTAAAGCATAGCTATCCATCCAAAGGGTAAACAACCCTGACCACGAAACCGTCACCCCGCATGTTGTTACAACGCGGTTGTTACAACGACCGCATTGTAACAACGCATACCATTACCACGCAAGTCGTAACCACGACATGCGAGGGGGGGGAGAAAGTGTTGGATTTAAAATCCAACACCTTCCCTACTGTCCGCACAGACTGGAGTTGGAATAGTAAATTATACTATTCCAACATCCAGTGCCCCCCTCTGCAAGTCGTGGTTATGACTTGCGTGGTAATGGTATGCGTTGTTACAACGCAGTCGTTGTAACGACCGCATTGTAACAACATGCGGGGTGACGGGCAGCGGGAAAAAGAGGCATATTCCGTCCAAAGTGGGGGTAGGAATAAAGTCATTTCTTTCAGCTTTGGAAGCAAAGGTTTCATACGCTCGGTTATTCAGCTGTGAGGGATGGCTACAAGAAATAGTTTTGCACTCAACCAGAGGACTTCTTTATTTGAACTTCAAACCCCCGCCACCCAGAAAAGCTCCAGGCTTAAAATAATGAAATTCAGGATCTTCTTACGTAAGGAACCATCATTCTAGTATTAGAGAAGGAAACAGGATAGGGAGGTTGCTCAATTTTGTTTTTGGTTTAGAAAAGCTCAGGTGAGTTTCGGCCAGTCCTCGGTCAGAAATCTGTGAATCAATGAATTCCACATCAGACATTCAATATGGTGAGTCTCCAAAACATCCTACCTCTTATCTCTTCTGAAATGTACTTGAAACCCATCGATTTGTTGGATACATACTTACATATTCTTATGCACCCTTCCTCTCAGAGATTTCTTAGGTTCTATGCCTCTGGCCACAATTTAAAATTCTGTGTGCTCCCCTTTGGTCTTTTTTCAGCACCCAGAGTCTTACCTAAAACCGTAGTGGGGAACCTGCATTCCTTGGGACTTTTGGTTGTCACTTACTTGGATGATTGGTTGATTGCTGACGCTTCTTTTTTCAAGGGTCTGTAAGCATCAACTTGGTGTGCCAGTGTCTCCAGACTCATGGTTTCCTGTTGAATATCAAGAAATCTCACCTTCTGCCCTCTCAAGAGCTTCAGTTCATTGTAGCCCTGTTCAACACCAGCATGAGAAAGGTATTCCTCCCTCCTGCCTGCAAAAGCTGATTTCACGACTCAGAGCCTAGCTATCTCGTCAGGAAGCCAAGGCAAGCGACTGGTTGGGGGTACATGGCACCATAGTGGCATCACTGTTCCTTGTGCTTTGGGTGCATTGCCATCTATTTGTATTTGGTACCCCATCTCTTTTCAATTTGAGATCTGGCATCTCAGAACTATGAGGATCAGATCTAGGTCTTGCCATCCATAGTCCAGAAGCTGCTGTGGTGGCTAACGGTTTCAAATTTAGACAAAGGGGTGTCTCTTTCTCCCTCTCTACCACTAACAATCATCACGCCTGCAAGCGGTGGGTGCGGAGCAACAATGGAGAACCTCATGGCACAGGGTTGCTGGTCAAAATGGGAGTCCATGGTATGTGTGTCCCTCAGTTGGCTTCCTTGGCAGAGCAGATAGAAAGCTGGACAGAAAACAATCTTCTCTCTCTGACAGCGATCTATCTTCCAGGGAGGGAGAATATGCACTTGTACCTTTTGAGCCAAACGTTCCCTCCTCAGTCTCCCTGTCTCTTTGTTCCCTGTTGTTCCAGCAGATCATGGATCTGTTTGCAGCTCTGTGGCTGGACCTGTTTGCATCTACTTAGGACACTCTTCTGCCTAACTTCTGTTCCCTTCTTCTACACCTGGAAGCATGGGGGAGAGGTACAATGAGCTTCAGGTGGCCCATCAGTCTGTTACATGGCTTTTCCCATTTCCTCTCATAAGCAAGGCGTTAGCCAAGAGAAAGAAGAAGGAAACAAAACAGAAGTGTTGCCTGTTGCTCTTTTTTAGAAATGCCAACTTTTGTTTCCATGGTTGCTTCCTCTGGCCATTCAACCTCCCTGGAATTTTCCGCTTGTCCCATCTCCTATGAGATATTTGATTCTACCAGTTATCTACCTTCGATGTCTATCTCTGGGGGTCTGGAGATTGAGAGGCCAAAATTAGAAGCTCTAAGATGTTCCTCTGAAATTGATGCCACTATTCAGAACTCTAGAAAGAGTAGCACCCTCAAGATCTATGACAGCGATTGGAGTAATTTGTCTAGGTGGTGTTCTGTCAAAGATCTTCTTCCTGTTTCATGTGAAGGGGGAAAAGTCCTGGAGCTTCTTACAGACGGGTTTCTCCTGGAGTTGGCTGTGCCTACCTTACGTAGTCAGTGGGCAGCGATTAAGGCTATTAGGTCCCCTCAGTTTCTCAACTGGATCCTCTTGCTTCTCGTAGTTTGCAGGGCTTCCATCTCAAGAGACCCATAGCTAAATTGAATCTCCCTTTGAGCCTCTTCCAGAAATATCTTTGACATTTTTTACTTTAAAGGTATTTTTTCTTGTAGCTATAACTTGGGGAATTGGAGTCCTTCCATTTCATGAACCCTTCTTCAAATTCTTTCAGGACAAGGTGGTCCTAAGACCGGATCCCTCCTTTCTACCTACATGTTTTCCTCTGTCCATCTGCTTCAGGATTTAATCCCGCTAGCCTTTTTTCCTGCCCCTTTTTCAGAGCAATAAATATTGTGGCATACTCTAGATGTGACGATGGCCCTAACAATATACTGAGAAAGAACAGCACCCTTCAGAAAAGTAGATTTCTTATTTTTTATCCTTGGTTTAGCTAAGAAGGGCCACTAACCTACGATTTCCATTTTGAGCAGTTGGATCAAGACAGTAATTTCAATGGCTTATCAAAAGGCTGACCTTTATCTTCCACATCCATTCAGGGACGTTCAGCATGAGTGATTTCCTCTTCCTGGGCACCATTCAAGGGAGCATCACTCAGAGACATTTGAGCAGCCGCAGCTTGGGCCAGTCATCACACTTTCATTGATCATTATAAATTGAGAATGGGTGATATTTTTTCTTCTTCCTTCGGCTCATCTGTCCCTTCTACAATACATTTTTTGGCAGATGGGTGTTTGTAATTTTGTAAATAAATTCACTGGGTTTAGCTTTGTTTAACGACTGAAGCAAATTTTTACCATATTTGCTTGGGTATATGCTAATTTCATCAGGACCGTGGCGAGGAAAACGGGAGAGGAAGGTAATCTTCATTACTCAGAGTCATAGTCTTCCTTGCCACAGTCTTACATTCCCTCCTGGGGAGAAGGGAGAAAAAAATGGTTTCTGGTCTCATATGGCTTCGTATTTCAGGAAGATCTCTAGTCAAGTCTCGACCATATGAGTATGGAAGCATCTACATCCTGTGCAGGCATATTGGTTGGGGTATGGGTATATTTTTTTATTTATGTTCTTGAATAATGTGTGCGAGCCACAGAGTAGCTCATCAGGACTTTGGCGAGGAGGACAATGGCTTGGAGTAATGGAGATTACCAGAAAGTAAAGCAGGCAGTTAGTTAAGATTAAGAGACATTCAACAGCTAGTGGTATGATAAGAGACAATCAGATTTGACAGGAAATCCAGGGCTCAGCCATGTAAGTCTTTTACACCAAGCAGATGAATTTGAAATTTCCTCTTTCCATTGACAGGGAGCCAGTTGAGGGCCTTCAGCACAATCGTGATGTGGTCATGTTGATTCATACCGAACAGGAGGTGAGAGGAAGGTTATGGGCTCTTAGGAGTTTGGATATTGATTTCTTTTGGAGTTTAGTGTAGAGGCTATTGCAATAGTGATAAAGAGTTGGGGAATGTACCTCTTCCACTAAATACTTGTCAAAGGACAGTTCCAGATTCTACACTCGGTGGAGCAGGCGAAAGAAATCCTGCAACAGAAAAATGAAGACAGTAATTGGGGGGTTCCAACCGCTATGTGGATGAATGGATAGCAAACTCTGAGTGTTATTTACTTATTGAGTTTCTTCTTTTTTCATATTTTTAGGTTATGGCAGTCACCATCGATGTGACGACCTAAGTGCCATACCAAGGCACATTAGCCTCAACATCACAGGAAAGGGAGCGAGACGGTGTCTCCCCTCCCCATTTGGGTACTTTTTTGGGGTGCACTGGGTTCTTCGGGGGACACCCAGGGTGGGCTGGGGAGAACTTTTTAGTTGGAAACAAGGTCAGAAAACAATTACCAAACTCTATGGAACAAAACACTAGTGTCAGTAGAAGGGTGACTAAGGGAACTACAAAAAAGTCTTATAATGTCTTCATCTCCAAAAAGTAGAATTCGGATTCTTTCATGCAACATCAATGGGCTAGCCAATAAGCGTAAATATGGTAGTGTGATGGGCCGGATAGCTTCCTTTACACCTGCCGTTATCTATTTACAGGAGACCCACTTAAAGAGTAACACAACAAAGTTGAGAATTCCACAAATGTACTCATATGCATTTTGTGCGTCGGCCAGTTCAGCAGTATGGGAGATGCTATATTGTTGAGTAACAGTGTTGAGTGGGAGGTGAGGGAAATGATTTGCGATCCATATGGGAGGTGGCTTTGGGTTAAAGTAATGACGAATGGGCAAAATATTAATCTTATAAATTACTATGGTCCCACAAGTGATGAAACAGACGTCCTCACAAGGATTGCCCTGGGAGCTTCTGGTCCCCTGATTTGTGGGGGAGACTTCAATTTTATACAACAGTTAGCGAAAGATACCTACAACAAAAATTAAAAGCAGCTTAAGCCCAAAACCAAAAAGGTATTAGAAGCATTAAAATCGAGCTACCAGTTAATTGACCCTTGGAGAGAGGACTACCCAGAAGGTAGATGGTATACATGTTTTTCGTATAGATTTAAAACCGCGTCACAAGCTGATTTTTTCTTAATATCTAATTCACTAAATAGGGGCCGAATGGACATCCACTCCAATGCCTATTCAGATCATTCCTTGGTCTTCTGCGAGGTCGCGATTAGGCCAAAAAATAGGGATAGATCCAGATGGCAATTTGATAGATTTCTGCTTTTCGATCCCCAGTGGGTGGAGGAGACGAAGCAGTTCATTTTGGAGTTTTTTACCCTTAATTACAATACAGCTATTTTATTTTCTATCTGTTAGGCCTTTAAAGAAACTTTAAGGGGGAGGATCATTGCCTTTAAATCAAGAAAAAACAAGATACACATCAAACAGATTGCAAGCCTACAAGACGCCTTAGAAAATGCAATTAGAGTTAGGGAACTAAATAACGGGCTTGAGATGGAGCCAGGTTCAATTGCCACTGCAAAGCAAAATCTCAGAGATTTTTTTTACTTTAGAAGAAATCAATAAGTCGAATAATTATCAAAAAAAATATATGAAGAGAATCAACACATCAGCAAGTTTCTTGGCTGGTCAACTAGACTAAAGAAAGAGAAAGAATTGGTCATTTCTTTAGAACATCCAATCACAGGGAACAGGGTTACCGACCTGGATTAATTTCAAAAACTTTTTCTTCAACAGTATTCTGATATTTATCAGACTCAATATATCGTATCCAGGAGTCTTATTAATCAGTATTATGATTCATTGACTCTGCCTCTTCTGTCCGAATCAAATATCCAGGCGATGTTGAAGCCTATAACCTCTCCGGATATTCAACAAGCCCTAAATTTAGTGCCCAGCACATAAGCCTGCGGAAATGAAGGGCTAACCACAGAATTATTCAAAACATTTGCAAGCGAGCTTCTTCCATTTTTAGTCGATTTATTTAACTTCATTAAAAGCGGGGGCACGATCCCCTCAACCTTTCAAGAAGCAATTATAGTATCATTTCTTAAAAAAGATAAGAATCCAAAATCTCAGCATTCTTACAGACCGATCAGTCTGCTCAATACAGACTATAAGTTGCTAATGAAGCTCTGGGCTAGACGTATTACTCCAGCAGCAAACATCTAATACATCTAGATCAGACTGGGTTTGTGGCAGGGCGAAAAATGTCTTTAAACACTCAGTTTCTGATTCAGGATATAGATAATTTTTCAGAAAATCATGTAAAAAAGCCCTAGTGATGATGATCGATGCTGAGAAGGCATAGATCTGGTAAACTGGGACGCTTTATTTTATAGCTTAGGAAAATTTGGTTTTCCTCCTCAGATTATTTCGATGCTAACCAATCTGTAAAATGGCGCCCAAGCTAAGCTGATGGTAAACTCCAGGGTAGCAGGCCTAATTAGGATCAAACGAGGCACACGTCAAGGGTGCCCCCTCTCCCGGATCTTATTTACTTTCTTTATAGAACCACTTGCAATACAAATTTGCAGTGGGACAAATATAAAGCCCCCAAAGTTGGGGATGGCAAAGCTTAAATTATTTGCTGATGACATGATTCTATATTCCAACCCCGATAATGATAATATAGAACGAGCTTTCCAGATTATCACAGATTTTACAAAGATAGGAGGGTATAAGATCAATCAGACTAAAACGGAACTATTGCTTTTCAATGCTGCAATTCACGATCTCCCGTTATCTCTACAGTCTCGTGCTAGGGTAGGGTCCCCAATTAGATACCGTTGTACCTTGGCTCCCATGTTATACTTGCCCTCTCTGTGGAATCTTTATGTGATGTCACCTTACAGAATGTTGGGAGTCAAAGAGTCACAGTTGGCTGGGCTGAGCAGCATGCTGGCTGCTCCTGGTGGGGTCTTGATTGGGTCTTCACTGGATCTTGAATAAATCTACTTGAATCACACTAATCTGCGTGGACTCAATTACTACAAGTTTTTGGCGACGATCTTCAAAAGAACCTGCACCTACCACCTCTTCAGGACCTCAAGCCACTCTAAAAACACAGGACCTACTGCAATCTCAAGTTAAGCTAAGTCAACTGCCATCCTGACCCCACCAGTGACCTATCGGTCGCCCACAGCAGTCTGCCAGTTGTTCCTGTGCGTCTGGGGGAGTGCCACTACAAGAGCTGCCCATCCTGTCTTTGGCGTCTACTCCCCACTACCTCATTGCGTCCTGTGCTGTGCCATCGTCTGCGTTTTGTGCTGTGCCTCCCGTGAGGGTAAGCCTACGTCTGGACTCTACGTGTTTTGTACTGTGCCTGAACTGAGGGAAAGCCAGTTTTACTGTCTGCTAAGCCACACATCAAAGCCTACACTGTCTGGTGAAGAAGTGTGTTTCTACATGTGTGCGCCTCCTGTTCTAATCTGGTCCTGCTGTTCCTACAGTATCTCAAAAAGTCAGTTCCTGTGGTTCCTGATGATTTTTAAGAACCAGCGCCTGGAGTATTACTGGTAATCTGCTTTCACAATACGGTCACCTGCATAACCCTGCAAGACTGTCAGAAGTCTCTCCAGCAAAAAGGCTTCTCAGAGGTGCAACCATCTTGCGAATCGTGCCGTGTTCCCTGTGTTATTTGGGCCCTCAATCTATGTGGGAAGTGTCGTGCTCTGACAGCAAGAGTGTTGTTATGTTCTTGCAGCCACTACATGAGAGGTGTTTTATTTCGCTGCAGAGGCGCAACAGGTTTGCACATTTGAGTTGGGTAAGGCACTTTTGGTCTTTGTTTCTTGGGCTACTCTGAGACTTCAAATCTGCAGTGCTCAACCACCGATTTGAATTTTAAAAATGAACTCTACGCGAGGCAGATTCTCCACGCGCTTACCTGCCTCAGTCCTGCTCATTGTCCCGACCTGTCTCTGAGTCTTGGTTGTGACGCACTCTTCTCCTCTGCTACGGATGCCCTCATGAGTTCGGAGCACGTCCATGCCGTGAGCCACCCGGCATGACGTGATCCAACGTGCCGCCATTCCTGATTTCAGCTGTGTCCAGTGGATCTTCTGTGACGCACAGATCTTCTTCGATCCTGCTATTGCCACGGACGTTTGGGTGCACTCATTTGCTGCTAGCCATCCGGCATGCCGTCAGAGATGCGTGCCACCAGTATCTTCATGTTACCTTCCACGTCTCACTTTGCCAATCACGCATCTGTCTGACATGACAGTTTCAATAAAGTTATTTGAAGTCTGCGAGCCGACTGGAGCGCTGTCATGTGAAGATGTTCTACATGTCGTCTCATCTCTTGCTTCCTTTGTGTTCAAGTTTATTTCAGGTATTTTTGTTGCATTCTCCATGTTGTCGTCGTAAGTGCTGGAGGACAGTTGAGGTACTGTTATTACGATCTCCATGTTCTTGTCGGAAGCGCATGAGCACATTTGAGGACGTCAACTGTCGTTTCCTTGTACATTTATCAGGGTGAAAGAGACACTATGTTTTTCTCTTATTTTTGCATATGGTGTTGCTGAGTCCTGATGCCTACAGCTCAAATTTCCTATGTGCAGTGTTTGATGTTACAGTGTCTGGTGCGCTTTACTAGAGCATACCTCGTGGAAATGTGTTTTTCTAGCTTGTTTACTGCAAATGTTTTCAGCTTTCTATGTATATGTCTGGTTTACTTTTTACGACTTACGTTTTAATTGCTAGACATGTTCAGGATGGTGCCATTTTAGCCTTGCTTACATTTTGTTCCCTCATGCAATGGTGAGTAGTCGCTCACCGGTACTCGGGTGAGTACTCGCTTCCGGGCGTGGATCACTGATCTACCTTCAACACTATTGTCCATGGACCCTAGGTATACGCCAAGTTGGTAAACGCTGTCAAGAGTCCATTACATTATTCTGTTTTTATACTATTCCGTTTTCCCTCCCACGGAGGATCTAAGCAAGGGTTCGCTGTAAAGAGTCCATTATGCATGCTATATTTTGCATGGGTTTCTACACATGTATTCGAGTTCCTACCCAAATATTCCTTTCACCGTTGGAATATGTCATGAGTTGCTACTCATATGTGTGTTATGTCAACACACTTACACCTACTCTTATGTGTGTTATGTCAACACACTTACAGTACTCCAGTTCTACCCTGTCACAGGGGATCCATGCAGAGGTTTCAGTCCTTTTGCTTTAGTACAGGTTCCTACCCGTACGCTTTCAAATGTACCCGTCTACAGGGTGTGTCCATGCGAAGGTTACAATCCTTTCGCATTAGTCAATTTTACCTGTGTTCTATCCCTTACACGAGGGTTGGTGTCTTCCTCCTGGAAGCTATGCGAAGGTTTTAGTCCTTTCGCATTATCATATGGGTTCCTATCCATATCTGTTTTTATCGTATGGGTTCCTACTCATATTCCAATGTTTCACTGTATGCGAGTTCTATTTTGCTCAAAGTGCTCAATTTCAAATGCTATTTTTTTTTGTTCGTGGATGGTTTGTCCAGTGCTGGTTTTATTCAAAAATGACAGTTTAGCATTTGCACATCTCAATGCATGTCAAGTTGGGAACGTTTGTCAACGCTCCAACACTATGTCAATTAAGTTTCCAAGGGGCATGCGGTTCTATCTCAATGTCATTCTGGTGTTTATCCAAGCCAGTGGTCACACGTATTTACATGAGTGCAATTTCCACGTTCTGGAGGTACTTTTCTATGGTGCTCACCATACGGTATCTTTCTAACGTTATGCGAGCCAAAGTACAATCTAAGTGATATGTAGGCGAATGCAAATGTTTGTTATTTTTTTTAACAATGTTTTCTTCACAGGATTCTACATTGTGTTATTTCTATTCAACTCAGTTCTAGTGCTCTTTTGTCTCTATGTTCTTGCTTGCATGCAGTTTTCTCTTGTTGGGATGGCCTAATTCCATTTACATGCATTCACTTACACACTCTCTATAATTCAACTTAAACATTCTCTATTATTCAACTTCTCATTTATTTCAATCTGCATGGATGTGTACAATTACTCAATAATCTCAGAGTTCATCCTGTCCTGCAGTATTCCCTAGTTGCGATTATATACACTCTCAACATTTCTAGTGCTCTATTATGTCTAGCATTTCTATGTGCATGCGTGGGAATCCTAGCTGGGATTGCACACCTCTATTCTCGTCCATTCTACTAGTATTCTCTAGTTGAGATTACAATGGTCAAATCTATCCTCGAATGTTAGGTTTCTCATGTTTCTAGCGCTGCTTTCCTGCATGTGTTTTTCCAGCCATGCTGTTTCTTACCTTTGCTATTCCTTCTTTCCATTCCAATCTCTTTTTAGTTCAAAATGCTCAATTTCAAATGCAATTTTTTTTTGGGAAAATGGAAATTCAAGGTTAACCTTTACATAAGGTTGTTCTCAAATGTCCGCTGTGTGATATGTATGTAGTTGAATTTTAGTTCAATGGTGTACATACTTGTATATGACCGTACTTACATGCTCTCAAGATTTCAATTACTCAATTTTCTCTGTTGGTCGATTGTCAATGTACATGAATGTGTTCAGTTACTTTATTACCACAATGTACGTGCATGTCTGCAGTATTCCACGTTCGAGATTGCATATCTCAATTTGTATCATTCCAGTAATATTTCCTAGTTGGAATTATATTGTGTTGTACTTTCCACGGTACTACTCTACATGGATGCGTGCAGTATTCCTTAGAGCGATTGCCTCCTGTCGCACCTGTCTGTCTATGCTGCCACGTTTTAGCTACATCTATTTTACGTTCCAATGTTTCACTGCGTGCAGTATTCCTTAGAGCGAATGCGTTTATCAATTCATTTTATCGATTTGCATGCATTCCAGTTGTATTCCCTAGTTGGGAGTACATTGTGTTGTATCTATCACGATACTCATGGTTCAAATGGTCACCTTCAACAGTTCATTTACTCGATTTTTTTTCAATGTGTGACTTTTATGAGGTTGTCAATTTTTGTTACTGGCGGTCAACATTTCAATATTTTTTTTCAATGCTTGACCTTTTGAGGTTGTTGATATGGGGGTCATCCCCCTCAATTTTTCAATGTTTCTTCAATATAACCTTCACTAGGTTGTGGGGTTATTCTCCTCTATTTTTCAATGTGTGACCCTTTACGAGGTTGTCTCGATTTGGGTTTTCCAAAGTATCCTGCGTGCTGTATTAACACAGTTACATTACTACAGTGCACGGTATGGTTTTTCCACACGAAGTTGGTCCTTACACTGAGATGTGTATGGGGAGAAGTACTAGTTTTGTGCACAACGCATCTCCATCCCAAGAGATTCGTCATGGGTTCCCACCCATGCATTCGTGTTTACATATTTAGCTTACGTTTACCCTTTTTGGGTGCATTTTCATGCTTTCATTGCTAGTATGTACGGTTTGTATTGAATTTTCTTCTATGAGATATACACTGTTATTTTTGTATTACAATCTTATCGTATTATTATGATAATGGTGTTTGGATGAGGAATCCCTCTTACTTTTCCTCATCTTCCTTATTTCTTTCTTCATTTCTGTTTTCCTTCTTATGTATTCTTCTCGTGTCTCTTGTGTATTCTGAACTTTCCTCTGCTTTTCTGTCGTGTTTCCTTTCTCTGCGCTCATCGCAGCCTGTAGCCCTGTGTTCTGTTAGCTTTCCATTTTCAGCCTCATTTCATTCCTGTTCTGGCCTGTGTGTGTGCATTGTGGCAGTCTTTTGTGTTTCTTTTTCTCCTCTTCTCTGATGTCGTTATTTCTCTTCTTTTCTGTTGTGTATAGAAGGGAGGATGGTTGCTATGTTTTTGTTATCCTTTCTTCTCTGCTTCTCAATTTCGTTCATGTTGCTCTTCATTTGATGGCTTTACGCTTCTGTTTCTTTGAGTCTCCTCTTTCTCGGTTCTTCTCTTTTCTTTTCTCATTGTCCTTTTTTTTATTAAGAAGAAAGGAGGATATGTTGTACCTTGACTCCCATGTTATACTTGCCCTCTCTGTGGAATCTTTATGTGATGTCACCTTACAGAATGTTGTGAGTCAAAGAGCCACAGTTGGCTGGGCTGAGCAGCATGCTGGCTGCTCCTGGTGGGGTCTTGATTAGGTCTTCACTGGATCTTGAATAAATCTACTTGAATCACACTAATCTGCGTGGACTCAATTACTACAGATACCTTGGTATAGTTGTTACAAACAACTTCTCCAGCCTCTTTTATCTGATCTATACCAAAATGTTATTCAAAATCAAGGGTTTGCTTGATAGGTGGTCTCTGCTTCCCTTGACTATAATAGGCCGTATATCAATGGTCAAAATGTCGATTCTACAGCTATTAATATTTTTATTCTCCAATGTTCCTATAAAAGTTCCTAACTGGATTCAGCTGTGAGGAGCTTTATATGGAACACAAAATCTGCAAGGCTCAAGCTAGGGGTCCTACAACTCGATAAATCACAAGGTGGCTTGGCATGCCCCAATATTCGTATCTATTTTCAGGCAGCACTACTTGATGCACTTTTGTGATTTTCAAATTGGGTTAATGCATCAGATAAGTATTTTTTAGAGAAAATGATACAAGAATCAGTAACGAGCTTACCAGTTTTTTTTATAAAAACAGCAAAGTTACCATAAAAACAAGATATAAATTTCTTCACGACATGTTTGGGCGGATGAATGCATTGGGAAAATTCTTTGAAACTCCTTTTATTGTTTGTCCAGTCCAGCTGCAGGAGAGTAAATATATGGGTGTGCCCTTGTAGAGAGGAAAATTAGATTCTCGAATTCAGCAGGATTCAAAATATTGGGTGACTTTTTAGACAAGTGAAAATTATTTCATGGCAGGAATTACGAGAACGGGCAGGCCCGCAATGTGTACAACACTTTTTAAGTTTTAATAAGATCACACATTTTCTTCAGGCTCAATGTAAAGATGTAAATCCAGGGACTCAATCGATAAGCAGAACTCTTGTTATAAGCCAATTATTAGGAATAGGTAATTGATATAGATTCCTGCAGAATCTGTCCACGAAACCGGATTTAGTAGCTTTTCTATCAAAGGTACTGGAAAAAACTGAATGCAGTGTTACAGTGAGTGACTGCAATTAATTGCAGAAATAGGAAATAAATCCCTTTGGGCAGCTAATTTTAAAAGAATGGTATTTTTGTCTAGATGGCTATCATATTATACACCGGAGCATCTTCATAAAAGCATCCTAGGGTGCCTAATAACTGCTTCCGCTGCCATCAAGCAGGTCAAGGGGTTGGCTCCATATGTTTTTTACTTGTCCACACTTAACAAATTCATGGTGCCAAGTATTTACAGCTATCAGCAACACTATTAATCATTTGATTAGGCCTGAGGCCACATTAGCATTATTTGGTGCTTTCAAAGCTAGCCAATCATTAACAAAGGCCCAACAATATTTTGTTTCAGTAGCTCTATCTATCGCACGCTCTCTTATTCTTCAGAATTGGAGGTCTGATAAGATTTTCTTGATAGTAAAATGGAGGAAAAAATGTCCCATACTATGAATTTTGAATAGGCCTATGCCAAACGTGTAGGGGGAACGAAAAAATTCAACATCATTTAGCAATATTGGCACTAAACGAGTAAGGTTGGGGTAAATGATTTTTCGGCCATCAGGCGGCTCAGATCTATATATGCCAGTTTGAAATTATCAGGAAATAGCATTCCCCCACGCCTCTCTTATTTCTGCAATAGTATTTTACAAGCACCTTTGCACATTTTATATAATAGAATAAGCTTGCTTATAATTTTACTACTAAAAGTCTTAATTCCCTCTTCAGGTAAAGGGGTTCAGGTATCAGGCATAGATCATTATAGGAGGTCTTTAACTCTGTATATAATGGATAAGCACTACAGCACTTTATGATCGCCTCAAGACGTTTGCAGGTTATTAGGATCAGCACTCAGGAGCAAGTCCAGAGGCGTTACCATATTGTTTCAAATTGAGGATCAATCAATCAATCAATCAATCATTTGTAAAGCGCACTACATACCCTCGAGGGTCTCAAGGCGCTGGGGGGGGGCCGCTACTGATCGAACATCCAGGTCTTGAGCCTCCTCCTGAAGGTCAGCAGGTCTTGGGTCTGTCGTAGGCTCAGTGGGAGGGTGTTCCATGTCTTGGCGGCGAGGTGGGAGAAGGATCTCCCGCCGGTGGTTGTTCTTCGGATGCGCGGGACGGTGGCGAGTGAGAGGTCGGCGGAGCATAGCTGGCGGTTGGGGATGTAGAAGGAGAGCCGTCTGTTGAGGTAGGCTGGGCCGGTCTTGTGGAGTGCCTTGTGTGCGTGGATGAGGAGCTTGAAGGATATCCTCTTGCTGATGGGGAGCCAGTGCAGGTCCCTCAGGTGGGGGGTGATGTGGCCGTGGCGTGGTACGTCGAGGATCAGTCGTGCAGAGGCATTTTGGATGCGTTGTAGTCGTTTGATGAGCTTGGTCGGGGCTCCCGCGTAGAGGGCGTTTCCGTAGTCGAGTCTTCTGCTGACGAGGGCCTGAGTGACTGTCTTTCTTGTATCTGTCGGGATCCATCTGTAGATCATGCGGAGGGTGTTGAAGCAGGAGGAGGATACGGCGTTGACCTGCTTGGTCATTGAGAGCGTTGAGTCGAGGATGATTCCCAGGTTGCGTGCGTGGTCGGTGGGTGTCGGGGCTGCTCCCAGTGCCGTCGGCCACCAGGAGTCGTCCCAGGCTGAAGGGTTGGAGCCGAGGATGAGGACCTCCGTCTTGTCCGAGTTCAGCTTCAGACGGCTGGTCTTCATCCAGTCGGCGACGGCCTTCATTCCTTCGTGGAGGTTGGCTTTGGCGGTGATGGGGTCCTTGGTGAGGGAGAGGATCAGTTGAGTGTCGTCGACGTAGGAGATTATGTTGAGGTCGTGCTGTCAGGCGACGTGTGCGAGCGGGGCCATGTAAATGTTGAACAGTGTCGGGCTGAGGGAGTATCCCTGGGGTACGCCGCAGATGATCTCGGAGGCTTCGGACCGGAATGGGGGGAGGCGGACGCTCTGGGTTCTGCCGGAGAGGAAGGAGGTGGTCCATTCCAGAGCCTTGTCTCGGATCCCTGCGGCGTGAAGGCGTGCGCGTAGTGTGCGGTGGCAGACGGTGTCGGAGGCGGCGGAGAGGTCTAGGAGGATGAGTGCTGCGGTCTCGCCGTTGTCCAGCAGGGTCCTGATGTCGTCGGTGGCGGCGATGAGGGCGGTCTCGGTGCTGTGGTTGCTGCGGAACCCTGACTGGGAAGGGTCCAGGATTCTGTTTTCTTCGAGGTATTGGGTTAGCTGTCTGTTGACGATTTTCTCGATGACCTTGGCTGGGAAGGGGAGCAGAGAGATGGGCCGGAAGTTCTTGAGGTCTCTTGGGTCAGCCTTGGGTTTTTTCAGTAGGGCGTTGATCTCGGCGTGTTTCCAGCTCTCAGGGAAGGTCGCGGACTCGAGGGAGAGTTTGATGACGTTGCGCAGGTGGGGTGCGATGGAGCTGCTTGCTTTGTTGTAGACGTGGTGCGGGAAGGGATCAGACGGAGTGGATTGGATTGTGCTCATGGTCTTGATGGTGTCATCGATGCTCACGCTGGCCCAGGCTAGCAGGGGGTCGTGGTCGATGGTGTGCGGGGGGTCTGTTGTGTTGCTGTCTGTTGGGTCTGTCTGGGTGTTGAAGCTGTCGTGGATGTCTGCTATCTTGCTGCTAGATTGGCAGCAATTATCTATACGCTCCTTTCGGCTTCTTTAGGGGGGAATAAAAGAAGAGGAAGGAAGATTGCAGGGAAAAAGGAAAGAAAAAAGTAAAAAAAAGTAAAGTGATTATTATTACATTAGAAATATGAGAGAAACTCTGGATCATTTAATTAAATTACTAAGCTTGGGAAAAAAAATCTAAGCACTTTAGCACTGATTTCACTTCATATCAATTAAAAGCAATGTTATTATCCATAATTTCAGAAACTCCAGGAAAACGTAAGATAACTTACTTAAATCATTAAATCTGAAGTTTATTTAATATTAGGCTAGAACAAACCAAAGCACTTTAGCACTCTTCATTTTATATTGATCAAGAGCAACCTTATGATTCATAATTTCAGAAATTTGAGGAAAATGTAGGATAATTTACTCAAATCATTAAATCTGAATTAATGAGGAAAATTAATGTATTTATTTATTTTTCCTGTTTCCTTCAAGCACTTTAGCACACTTGCCCTCTCCATTAATAGAATCTATCGTAGTCTGTTAAGTTTTATGTCAGATATTGGTGGTTAGATGTTATATACAGCAAATTAAATCTGGGTATAGTAGGTGTAATTAGATGAAGATCTGAAACTAATAACTTTATAAATGTATACTCATTTTGTATATCAAGATTTGAAGTTTCAGTAAACAGCTTTAAATAGCTTCAAGTATTTTAAGTAATGCAGAGGTTTAGGTCATTTAAATCAAATTTTAAATTTGATGGAGTATAATCAGATTGTTTTTTTCCTCTTTTCTGTTACAAATTACTAGCTACTAGTCTTCAAGTTCCTGTATAAAACTTTGTTTGTCCTGATTATTATGCAGTGTTGTATCTGTTGATGCTCTCTTTGCTCAATAAAAAATAAAAAAAATAATAAAAAGTCTCGACCATATGGGTATGGAAGCATCTACATCCTGTGCAGGCATATTGGTTGGGGTATGGGTATATTTTTATTTTTATTTTTAAATTTTATTTATGTTCTTGAATAATGTGTGCGAGCTACAGAGTAGCTCATTTCGTCAGGACTTTGGCGAGGAGGACAATGGCTTGGAGTAATGGAGATTACCAGAAAGTAACCCAGTCAGTTAGTTAAGATTAAAAGACATTCGACAGCTGGTGGTAAGATAAGAGACAATCAAATTTGACAGGAAATCCAGGGCTCAGCCATGTAAGTCTTTTACACCAGGCAGATGAATTTGAAATTTCATCTTTCCATTGACAGGGAGCCAGTTGAGGGCCTTCAGCACAATCGTGAAGTGATCATGTTGTTTCATACCGAACAGGAGGTGAGAGGATGGTTATGGGCTTTTAGGAGTTTAAATATTGATTTGTTTGGGAGTTTAGTGTAGAGGCTATTGCAATAGTGAAACATAGAAAACAGTTGATAAAGAGTTGGGGAATATATCTCTTCCACTAAACACTGGAGAATATTTATTTCAAGAGGTATAAAGACTTAAACTATGAAAGGAAGAACATGCCTATGAAACAATGTAGTGTATGTCTGCCTGGCTCAGCACCTCCCGCATCACTGTCTCAGGGATCCTCATGCAGCATTTCATGACAGAACCTGACAGGCAGTCAGCATCCCTCCCTTCATACAGCTGCAGAGTTTGTGATGTTCAGACAAGTGACCTTAGCCCGCTTGCTGACTGGCCTCACCCATCCACATCCAGTCAATTAGTTGTTTCAAGTAGGATTTTGCTGGCAATGAGTGCCCAATGAGTATTTAGCTCCTGTGCGACTACCGGCAAGATAGTGTGAAAAATAGAGAACCTGGGGAAGATATGTTTGACGCCACCATTGCGGGTTGGGTTATAGTTGTTTTATTTTCAAATTAGAACTGGATCCCCTGCCGCAGCACGACTGGTATGACATAATGCAGTTCCTTCCATTACCCGTGAGACACCCACCCGATTACCCATGAGACACCCACCCGGCGCTGCTCTGTGCGGCAAGTGCAGTATTGCCTGCACATTGTTGTCTGCTACAGTGTGGTGCCAGAAAATTGTTGTCAGAATAGCATCGGACATAAAAATCTTGTCACAAATATCGTCTACAAAATACCACCTCATTGATAACAAAAAATCTACACCCAAAGTAAACTGGATTGAGAACACAATGGGGCAGATTTACAAGAAAGTGACGCATCTGTAGAGATGCGTCACTTTCCGTGCGCCACCCTGAGAAACCCTTGCGCCACCATGGATGCGCCGTATTTACAATACGGCGCACCATGGCGCAAGGATTTACAGATGTGTCAGAAATTCTGACGCATCTGTTGGGGCAAAAGTCACGCATTGCTGGAGTCGTGTCGCAAGAACGACGCAACTCCAGCAATGCATTTTGAGGCCTATTCCCACTACACTGCGTCAATCCTTACTCCTGCTTCAAGCAGGCGTAAGGTTTTGACGCAGTGGCGTCCTAGAAGTGATGCAGTGAAATCTTGTAGATTTCACTGCGTCACTTTTACGAGGCTTTCCTGCGTGGGAACGGCCACCATGCATACATTATACCTGACACAGGTATAATGTGACGCAGGGCTTTACAATGTGACACATCTCCCTAGATGCGTCACATTGTAAATTGGCCGCATTTTTTACGCTGTCGCTGCGTCACAAATGTGACGGAACGGCGGCGCAAAAGTGTCGCAAAGGGCTTGTAGTTCTTCCCAAATATTTCTGCCAGATGATCTTTCTGCTCATGATGTTCGGAAGAGGAGTGGGTGTGATGTTTCATATAGGTACCCTAACATAGGCCCAGGTAACATCATACCCCTTCACCTACATTACCTCCCCTACACTACACTACACTGTAACGAGCCTTTTTAGGATTGAACCTTTACCTAGTTCTAGTGCTGGGTGCAGAAGGAGGGTTTCTCCTGAACAACAAAGTCCTATAACTCCATCAATAGACTCACACAGTATGAATGGATATTCATAAGGGTTCTTAGAAACCAGGCTGGGGCTACACCACCTTCCTCCCCACATCTACGTACACGGTTCATCCCATACGTCATCCTCAAATCCAACAATGGCTAATACAAGCAACAAGGAACAAAGGAGCCCTAGATACTTTCTGTATAAATATAGCACCTCTTGCTAGTGTTAGAGAGAGGGAACCGAGACTTCCAGGCTGACACACTGACCAGAGAGGTTGAGGCTCCTACATGCAGACGCTCCAGCTGACAGTGGTCTGAACATCCCTCGCAGGGTGTCCAGCTCGAGACCAAGAAGGGCTCCTACATTCACACTTCAGGTAATGGGGTTCGACTAAATCCTAGAGGGATTCTTGGCTTCACACCTACTCACATGCTAGGTACACTTAGGTCCATCTAGGTAGGCATCGTAGGAGTATGCGCTTTCTTTTATCAATGCATTTTATATTCATGTATTTATTCATGCATAGTGCAAGATGGTAGAACTGTACTATCCATTTATATTCACTGTACTGCTAATCATATATCTCTGCTACTGTCTAATGGTTGTTGCAGCTCATATATTCTACACAAGAATAACGACTGTTCAATAAACCTTTATTGAAACGCCCAGGCTGTTTATTCTGTGTATCTCTGAGACAAGATAAGTGAGCACGAGTGACTGAGCGAAAAGTAGTACATTGTTTCCACGATCCTGAGGGATCAGGGTTGTCATGTTCTGAGGTTGCCAGAAACTATTCTCTCCCCGATAAGAGGAGACACTAGTGGCACTGTGAGCTAGCTAATGCAAACAGGCTAACATTCTCGGTGGGGGTGCTCAGAATCAGTCTGCCACCAAACCCACAGTTTATGCTATCCGAACGCGCAGGTCCTGTATGGGTAATATAGGAACTACACGACATGGCGCCCAACGATGGTTGGGCTGTTATTTAACAGCAGAATCTGAGTAGTTCAGTCGTGCTATTCTCAGAGACCCCTACTCACAAAACGCCAGAGACGTCTGGAGTGGGTGGGCACAAATTCCACCACAGCTGAGTAGGCAAGAAATCCTATTTATTGGCTGTTGGCTAATCAAGCTTGAAGGACATTTTGTTCCTAAAATTGTGCATAACACCTTATCTTATTTCCCTTGAACAAACTTCTCCTTTACAAAATGACTGAGGGCGAAGATAACCCGGTGGTGGCTAGACGCCTCTCAGTAGAAGATGAAGAGGTGGATGGAATTCTCATTGCACCTAAATTCAGACGTACTATCACCCTGAAACTACTAGTATATGGTTTAGCACCTAGGGGTGGCTTGGTAGCTTTCGTGATTGAGGCACACGAATCAAACAAAACAGAGATATTTTATTTGTGGGTTATGTTCCCAGCAGCAGATGCAAGAACACAGACATTTCACTACTATACAGAAGGAGAGGCACCACAGAAATATGGTCCTTGCGAGGACATTGAAGTTCCACTCACGTACCAGGAACACCTATACTGGTTTGAAGGCGCCCTACCCCATATAAAAAACAGAATAAGATTAGGTCAGCTCGGAGGAGACGGTGCAACATGGCCAATATTAGCGGCCTACACACCACATCCTGACATTGACACAATGCCGCAGCCAGACTTACTCTTACAACACAAGGATTTAATTAAAATCTACAGAAACCTGACACAGTATGTCATGAGGACTTTCAGTCCAACCAACATCAGTTGCAACAAATGGAACTCAAATTCAGGGTACAGCAACTAAAATTACACCACAAACATTACACGCAGTAATGGGCAAGATGCCCATGAAACGTGAACAAATACCATTCTGGGTAGCTCAGAAAATAACTCAGCTCGAGGCGGTATACCCGAATACTACCCCGTTTGAAAAACACAGAATGCTAACTATCTGCTTGCCCATGGGGATAACACCACAAGTAGAGGACTGCACCTCTTGGGGTACAGTCTTTGCTGCCATATATACCAGAACGCATGGTATTCCTTCATTAGCAGTAGTACCAGATGTATTGAGACAGATACAAAACGAGTACGGAGCAGAACCTGCCCTGAACTTAGGGATATTAAATAACTATGACCAGGTATCAGCCATAATACTAGCTAATATTAAAGGGGAAGCAGCTTCTGTGGCAATCCGCCAACGCCTAAGGGAGTTCGGCCCTTTAGAACTTCAACACGAACTGCCCAAAATAATAGAAACTGCATATGCAGAATTAGGCAGAGACAGTTTGGGTGGGAAAGCATTAAAACCACAAATGATGGGCGGTCCTGAAAAGGACACTACAAAGCAGACACCTGCTTCCTCTAAAAAGAAGTGGGATAATAAAAAACAACAACATTTTAAAAACAGATCTCAATCCAGAGGCAGATCTCCTCCACAGGAGCCCTCGGAAAAGAGGTGTAATCTCAGGAACAGGGATAATATTAGGAAACCTGACCGGTATCAGGATACTGATACACGTTCCTCTCGTTCCTTTCAGGGCTCGACGAAAAACTCCGAGAGAGAAGGAAGGTCAGAACACAAAGAAGAGCGTACAAAGTCCAGAGACAAGCAGCACGCTCAAGACTATACTTCCAAAAAAGAAGACAAACCAAAATCAAAACCTCAGTTTAAGAAGAAGAAAGTTGCAGGCATAAAGATCAGACATGCCCAGAATTCTGAGGACGCAGCTTTTGAACGGGGAATGGGCTCTGACGATGCTAGACAGTGCGGCAGAAGTAACAATAGCTCGCCAGAACCTGATGGAATTTCTGGTGACAGCGGACTTGAATGATTACATCACGGTGGAAACACCAGACACAAGGATGAGCGTCCCACATAAGTTACACGAAATAACACTCCAAATGGAGGGGGACAAACCCAGGAAAGTTAAAGGTCTCTTTTGGGAAAATCTGTCATCTGGTTATGACATCCTATTCGCAGAACAAGATTGGCCGCCAGCATTCGTTATGGAGTGCCCCAGGGGAGAAACAGTAATTTTTCCATCATTCTCCGACCTCGTTCCCATACATCTTAAACATGTATATGCACAGGAGTGGGCGGTTGCCCTAGCTCCAGCACTATACAAAAATCATGCCGGTTGGGATGAGTATTCAACCCACCACGTGATACCGTTAAAAGTTTCACCAAATGCTCAGAGGCAATACCCAATAAAGCAAGAAGCTAAAAAACAGGTCACGGAGATCTTAGATCAACTTGAATACCAAGGGGTGATTGTGATTTGTCTAGGCACTATGCCTGCCCCAAAGCACCAGATTAAGAGCCTAGGCATGTGGCTTGACAGCTCCTTAAGTTTCAATTATCAAGCCACCAAGCTCTCAGCTACTTGTTTTGGCCTGATGAGGATGTTAAGGAAAATTCTTCCTTTACTCCCCTTCCAGGCGCGAAGGATTATGGTGCAAACCCTCATCTTGTCCTGCCTGGATTACGGGAACGCCTTGTATCTGGGCACCCCTCAGGCCACTACTCAAAAATTACAAGTGATCCAGAATTGTGCGGCTCGCCTACTCCTCCAGATTCCTCGGAGACAATCAGCAAAACCCACACTGAGAAAACTTCACTGGCTCCCAATCAAGTCCCGAATACGATTTAAGGCCATGTGCCTGGCCCACAGAGCCATCTGGAAAACTGGCCCTGCCATTATCCATCCCCTGGTCACTCCTTATCAACCTTCAAGGAGTCTTCGTTCCAGCTCCGCTTTCCTTGCTACCACAAGGAAAGTACGCAGATCCAGATGGGGCGGACGTTCCTTTTCCCTGAATGCTACTAATCTCTGGAATTCTCTTCCCTCTACTCTTCGCATGGAACCTAACTTACAGACCTTCCGTAAACTCCTTAAAACTTATCTTTTTAGTACTACACACTAACTTGCCGTGATTCTGCCTGTCCTGTCCTAAGCGCTACAAGGCCTCAGGGTAGTAACGCGCTATAGAAATTTAAAAGATAAAGATAAACACGCACCTCACCAATGAACAATCCTTTGTTTCCAGTATCAAAACCCGACAACTCATATCATCTAGTTCTAGATTACAGACATTTAAACTCATGCACAAAGATATTCGCTGTCCAAAACGCACAAAGTGCCCCATTAATGAATAACATTGTGCGGAAAAAGTACAAAACTACACTGGATATCTCAAATGGATTTTTCTGCCAAAATATAGCGCCTGAAAGCAGGTATTTGACCGTATTCTCAGCGTTGGGGTCCCCGCGGCAATTTTGTCGTCTCCCCCAGGGGTATAAGAACAGCCTGGGGGTATTCTCAGCAAGAGTAACAGAGTTACTCCAAAATTTTGATGAAGAAGCATTGTCCTATGTGGATGATATTTATCTGACGGATGATGACTTAAAAAAACACTTGACCAGGGTGAGCACCATTATCATGGGATTCGCCTCTGAGGGCTACAAATTTAATTTTAAGAAATCTAAAATAGCCCACCTCAATGTCCTGTTTTTAAGATACGAGCTTTCAAGTGAAGGGAAAAGCCTGGCAGCCAACTTTTTAGAAAAGTGTGCGCTGCTTCAACCACCAAAATCATTAAAAAATCTACAATCAATACTGGGATTCCTAAATTTCGGCAGAATATACATTTTAGATTACGCGGAAAAAGTAAAACCTTTCTACGAATTAATAAAACCTGACTTTTCAGTCAGACATTGGACACAGGAACATTCAAATATCCTATGTTCATTACAAGAAGACATGATTCCTTCCAAACACTTACAGACACGCGTAAACACACACAACTTGGTGATTCGTGTAATAGCGGGTCAATGTAGGTACACCTACTTAACCTTCAATGAAGGCGAAACAGTACCAATCGCATACAAATCACACCTGTACACAAACGCAGAAATGCATTTTACTTCAACAGAAAAAATACTGACAGTTGTTCAGACCGCTGTAGCAAGAGAAAGAGCACTGGCTCAGGGGAAACGCATAATTGTCTTGACCCCAGTACCAGCTTTAGAAGCTGTTACAAAGGCAAGCATTGCAAACGCAAAAGCCTTGCATCCAATATGGATACAATGGGCTAATTCTCTTACTGCAACGGACGTTGAATACAGATTTGACCCAAGTCTAAAAACACAAGCATTTCTGCAATACGAACAAGAATATCCTCTACCAAATGAAATATTGCCTCTAGATCAGTATGAATATATTATTTACACTGACGGATCTGCTCAACCGGCCATAGGGAGTAAGCAACAATACAGCGCAGCATGTGCAATCGTTAAAGGTCGCATGCGAGATGGAAAGTTCCATCCGAGTTGCACCAAAACGCAATCTCTAGGAGACTGCACGGCTCAGTTGGCAGAGTTAAAAGCACTGATACTGGCACTTGTAAATACGGATCACGAATTCCCCACACTAATTGCGTGTGATTCCTTTTACTGTGTGCAGTCATACAATTAATACTTGTATCATTGGGAACAAAACGGGTTTAAAGATGCAGAAGGTGGCACAATTAAGCATAAAATGCTATGGGAACAGGTAGTTGAGTTAAATACGAACTACCAAGGGCTCACGTGATCCATACACTGAGTCATCAGCGTGATGGCGTTCACGTTGAAGGGAATTCATTGGCTGGGGGCTGGGGGCTGTACGCACAGCGTCTGTAGCTGTAATCACTCGTTCAAAAACGAGGGTAGACGGTGAGATTATGGTGGCTGTTAATGCTTCAAGCAGAAACAGCGGTGCAGTACCAAAGAAATTTCCACTCAAGTACTCCTACAAGTTAGATGCAAACAACATTCCATATGCTCAGATTCCTGGAGTGGAGGACAGAGTAATACCAAATATGGATCGTAGGCAAGGTTTAATACTAGCAGCACACAAGGGTTTGGGCTCTGCACATACAGGCGTTACAGCGACTATTACATTGTTGAAACAGCGCTATTGGTGGCCCGGTCTAACAAAGCAAACTAAAGACTATGGGGCCGATTCCGATCTCGGCCGGTAGGGCACCTAACAGTATTCGTCCGGAAAAAACCCAGCCGAATGCGTGTTTCCCGACCGATACGTACACCCGTCCGGACGAACAAGTACGATGCGTATAACAACCCATTTCCCGAGCGAACCGTACTCACCCAATCCAGCTCTTGTTCCCCGCCCGAGCCGGATCCGTAAACGCCGAATCGAGTCGCACGGAACCAAATACACAGCACCTTCTGGCCGGACTAGTACGAAGCGCTCCGTACGCACCGAACCAGTCGCTACATCCGGCACGTTTCAGCATCCGGGAGACCCGCACATAAGCTCCGTTTCGCACCACAAGACGATCCACGGCTACGAGACGAACAAGCCAGCGACGAGTACGAGTCGAAGACATGAGAAACCCGAACGAGACGACCCAACCATGAATCCCATCGCACAGGTCCTACCTATACTCTACATCTATTACCGGGACCGGTACGGACGTGTACGGCGCAGACGGTAAGTCAAACACCAAAAATACAAACAAACTACACGTACCCAAAATATGTCACACACACATAGGGATGCACAAATGATGTACACTAGCAACAGCACAACCATAGGGGTGGGATGGGCATCACCAATGCCACACACACCCATAGGGGGATGGATGCCTACCACTACCACCACCCCTACTCAGGGGGGGCTGGATGCCTGTCACTACTACCATCCCCACCCATAGGGGGATGGATGCCTACCACTACCACCACCCCTACTCAGGGGGGGCTGGATGCCTGTCACTACTACCATCCCCACCCATAGGGGGATGGATGCCTACCACTACCACCACCCCTACTCAGGGGGGATGGATGCCTACCAATACCACCACTCCTACCCAGGGGGGGCTGGATGCCTACCACTACCACCACTCATGGGGGCCTGGATGCCTGTCACTACTACCATCCCCACCCATAGGGGGATGGATGCCTACCACTACCATCACCCCTACTCAGGGGGGGCTGGATGCCTGCCACTACCACCACCCCTACTCAGGGGGGGCTGGATGCCTGCCACTACCACCACCCCTACTCAGGGGGGGCTGGATGCCTACCACTACCACCACCCCCTACTCATGGGGGCCTGGATGCCTGTCACCACTACCATCCCCACCCATAGGGGGATGGATGCCTACCACTACCACCACCCCTACTCAGGGGGGGCTGGATGCCTGTCACTACTACCATCCCCACCCATAGGGGGATGGATGCCTACCACTACCACCACCCCTACTCAGGGGGGGCTGGATGCCTGCCACTATCACCACCCCTACTCAGGGGGGGCTGGATGCCTGCCACTACCACCACCCCTACTCAGGGGGGGGCTGGATGCCTACCACTACCACCACCCCTACTCAGGGGGGGCTTTATGCCTACCACTACCACCACCCCTACTCATGGGGGCCTGGATGCCTGTCACCACTACCATCCCCACCCATAGGGGGATGGATGCCTACCACTACCACCACCCCTACTCATGGGGGCCTGGATGCCTGACACTACTACCATCCCCACCCATAGGGGGATGGATGCCTACCACTACCACCACCCCTACTCAGGGGGGGCTGGATGCCTGCCACTACCACCACCCCTACTCAGGGGGGGCTGGATGCCTACCACTACCACCACCCCTACTCAGGGGGTGCTGGATGCCTGCCACTACCACCACCCCTACTCAGGGGGGGCTGGATGCCTGCCACTACCACCACCCCTACTCAGGGGGATGGATGCCTACCACTACCACCACCCCTACCCAGGGGGCTGGATGCCTACCACTACCACCACCCCTACTCATGGGGGCCTGGATGCCTGTCACTACTACCATCCCCACCCATAGGGGCTGGATGCCTGTCACCACCACCACCCCTACTCATGGGGCCTGGATGCCTGCCACTACCACCACCCCTACTCAGGGGGGCTGGACGCCTGCCACTACCACCACCCCTACTCAGGGGGGGCTGGATGCCTGCCACTACCACCACCCCTACTCAGGGGGGGCTGGATGCCTACCACTACCACCACCCCTACTCATGGGGGCCTGGATGCCTGTCACCACTACCATCCCCACCCATAGGGGGATGGATGCCTACCACTACCACCACTCCTACCCATGGGGGCCTGGATGCCTGTCACTACTACCATCCCCACCCATAGGGGGATGGATGCCTACCACTACCACCACCCCTACTCAGGGGGGGCTGGATGCCTGCCACTACCACCACCCCTACTCAGGGGGGGCTGGATGCCTACCACTACCACCACCCCTACTCAGGGTGGGTTGGATGCCTGCCACTACCACCACCCCTACTCAGGGGGGCTGGATGCCTACCACTACCACCACCCCTACTCATGGGGGCCTGGATGCCTGTCACCACTACCATCCCCACCCATAGGGGGATGGATGCCTACCACTACCACCACCCCTACTCATGGGGGCCTGGATGCCTGTCACTACTACCATCCCCACCCATATGGGGATGGATGCCTACCACTACCACCACCCCTACTCAGGGGGGGCTGGATGCCTACCACTACCACCACCCCTACTCAGGGGGGGCTGGATGCCTGCCACTACCACCACCCCTACTCAGGGTGGGCTGGATGCCTGCCACTACCACCACCCCTACTCATGGGGGCCTGGATGCCTGCCACTACCACCACCCCTACTCAGGGGGGGCTGGATGCCTGCCACTACCACCACCCCTACTCATGGGGGCCTGGATGCCTGCCACTACCACCACCCCTACTCAGGGGGGGCTGGATGCCTGCCACTACCACCACCCCTACTCAGGGAGGGCTGGATGCCTACCACTACCACCACCCCTACTCATGGGGGCCTGGATGCCTGTCACCACTACCATCCCCACCCATAGGGGGATGGATGCCTACCACTACCACCACCACCACCCCTACTCATGGGGGCCTGGATGCCTGTCAATACTACCATCCCCACCCATAGGGGGATGGATGCCTACCACTACCACCACCCCTACTCAGGGGGTCTGGATGCCTGCCACTACCACCACCCCTACTCAGGGGGCTGGATGCCTACCACTACCACCACCCCTACTCAGGGGGGTAGATGCCTGCCACTACCACCACCCCTACTCAGGGGGGCTGGATACCTGCCACTACCACCACCCCTACTCAGGGGGGGATGGATGCCTACCACTACCACCACCCCTACTCAGGGGGCTGGATGCCTGCCACTACCACCACCCCCTACTCAGGGGGGCTGGATGCCTACCACTACCACCACCCCTACTCATGGGGGCCTGGATGCCTGTCACCACTACCATCCCCACCCATAGGGGGATGGATGCCTACCACTACCACCACCCCTACTCAGGGGGCTGGATGCCTGCCACTACCACCACCCCTACTGAGGGGGATGGATGCCTACCACTACCACCACTCCTACTCAGGGGGGCTGGATGCCTGCCACTACCACCACCCCTACTCAGGGGGCTGGATGCCTGCCACTACCACCACCCCTACTCAGGGGGGCTGGATGCCTGCCACTACCACCACCACTACTCATGGGGGCCTGGATGCCTGCCACTACCACCACCCCTACTCAGGGGGGGGCTGGATGCCTGCCACTACCACCACCCCTACTCCTGGGGGCCTGGATGCCTGCCACTACCACCACCCCTACTCATGGGGGCCTGGATGCCTGCCACAACTACCACCCCTACTCAGGGGGGGCTGGATGCCTGCCACTACCACCACCCCTACTCATTGGACCGGTAATGCATGACACAACCAGCATACTCCCACATAAGGAATGACAGAAAATGACATCCCCCCAACACCATGACAAGCGTGTGTAGTCTGTGTCAAATGCCTACAACACTGAACATGACATTGAACATACAATGTGACCCACTATCACATGTGTCACACATAAATGTGTGTGGCCTCCACAATGCAAGCAGACCATGACCACTGTGGCCATGGGGTCGAACACCCCATCATCACAGTGACCAAAAGGTAAGTGTGGGGTCCATAGCTGATGTACCTCTTGAACAGTGTGGCCATGGGGCCTAAAGCCCCATCACCACAGTGACCAAAAGGTAAGTGTGGGGTCCATAGCTGATGTACCTCTTGAACAGTGTGGCCATGGGGCCTAAAGCCCCATCACCACAGTGACCAAAAGGTAAGTGTGGGGTCCATAGCTGATGCACCTCTTGAACAGTGTGGCCATGGGGCCTAAAGCCCCATCACCACAGTGACCAAAAGGTAAGTGTGGGGTCCATAGCTGATGCACCTCTTGAACAGTGTGGCCATGGGGCCTAAAGCCCCATCACCACAGTGACCAAAAGGTAAGTGTGGGGTCCATAGCTGAAGCACCTCTTGAACAGTGTGGCCATGGGGCCTAAAGCCCCATCACCACAGTGACCAAAAGGTAAGTGTGGGGTCCATAGCTGATGTACCTCTTGAACAGTGTGGCCATGGGGCCTAAAGCCCCATCACCACAGTGACCAAAAGGTAAGTGTGGGGTCCATAGCTGATGTACCTCTTGAACAGTGTGGCCATGGGGCCTAAAGCCCCATCACCACAATGACCAAAAGGTAAGTGTGGGGTCCATAGCTGATGCACCTTTTGAACAGTGTGGCAATGGGGCCAAAAGCACCATCACCACGGTGATCATAAGGTAAGTGTAGTCATGGTAAAAGCTGCGAAAGCCAAACTGTATGGATGAATCCTGGTCACGCAACAACAAACACATCAGTGGCATAGTAGTGCTTGTGTCCCATAGCAACATAGATTGGGCGGGGCAAACAGTGCAGTGTCACAGAAACATTGTTTTGGCCATGTGCATACAAACATCACCCATGGGGGACCACATTGTCAATATTCACAAATAACACAATGACAGAAGTGACCATCATAATGCTGAGCCACATATCTGCACCAATGGACACACAAATGTAGATATCCTGTGGAGACTGTCGATGTCAGGTGAACAAATACCATACCATGGCATCAATGGGACATACAAACCATGATCACTGTGCTGACTGATGACCTAGGAGTCCCAGGGACAGCTGGGGAAACCAAACAAACAACATACAGACAATGGCACACTACAGAAATGCCAATGCAGTGGTGCAAATGCACAAACACAAACAGGCAGACTCACACTGCATTTCAAACACAACAGGTGATGGGGGGGTGCCAGTGTCCCCAGGCAACCACACAACACATGAGGAGGCCTGAACTCCAATCACACAGATGTGTATACAGTGCCATACAAAAGTTACTCATGGATCGGATACCCCTATGTGGGCAATCAGGCATCGTCAGCTGAGAGGGAGGCCAAATTACACATGTCACACAAGCTTGTAGGAACAGCAACTAACACAGCAAGAGACAGACCCACCACAGCACTTCCCCCAGGGACCCCACATTCTGCTGACACTAGCCTGCATGACAATCCCACTGTGATGACAAAGGTAGATGTCGTTCACACTGTGAACCACAGCCATGTGTCCTGAGCAACAAACTACCATCACACCTACACAAGCTCCAATCAATCAGCACGGCCTGCCAGCCAAGGCCAATATGGAGGTAGGGGTCTAGCCGTGCAACAACTCACATTTGCACACTCAACACCACACACCCTGATCTCCACCAATGTGCAGCAGTGAAGCTCACATGGACTGGTGACAGTGCACATGCACCCATGACAATTCCAGGGGTGGCGGGGGGAACTAAGGTGCAGACACCCATCACACATGGCCAGTCATTAAGACTCGTCAATGTCTGACACACAGCACAGTACGCCGTACATGGGCATGATGTGAAATCTACCACAATCAATGAGATCCTGGCCATAGTCACACACCTACGAAGAAGCCAAGGTGACACACAAAGAACACACGTACACAACTTCCAACAGTGCAGCTCTGACCCTGAGGAGTGGCAGCAGTCACACACACACCGTGTCACAATCACTGAAAGCTACCACAAACTGAAATTCACATGACTTGTGTAAACAACAAGTGCCAAGGGGAATCCAGAATGTGTCCCATCACCGTTTGCCCACATCCCCAGCCCTGACAACAAAGACAACCTGGGATGACAACCTCATGAACATTAGTTTGCCATGCAACCACATCACAGAGAAACCAGGTCCAAGATGCTGGATGAACACAGACCAACTCTGCAAGCAACACAAACAGGAACATCCCTAGGGACACAGATTGTGTAGGAAAAGGGAAGGGAACACGCACAGACATGCTTACACAACACACAACACGGGCACACGCAATGTCATGGGTTTACACACTGTCATGAGGGCACTCCACTCCTGTGGAAGGTCCGCTGTGCCAAACCTTGTCTGTGCACGACTCAAACATGTCAGCAGGACACTCCGTCAGTGAGTCAACAACTACAACACACAGAAGGCTCTGCTCACATCAGCCTGGGTACGGGAGTGTCACGTCAGTCATCTGCATACACCCAAAACACGTGTCAAGCCAGTTGCACTGTGTACACAGATGAGTCCTTCAACATTGATGTGCAAAACTGCATGTCCAGTGGAGATGGGCACACAGTCAGGGAAATCGGAACATTGAACAGTGGTAAGCCCACCAGATGTGCATCAGTGTAAGACAAAGATGTTCCTTTACAAATGCAAAACGTACATCCCTGTGTCAAATGCTGAACATTACACCCTCAGACTGCAGCAAAGGATGCCATAGATCCAGAGTAGAACAGGACACATATCCCATGGACCACATGGAGTCCATCACAGCAACACTTCATTTTCCTGAACTGAACACTATAACAACTGCAAATGCAGGATGCTACTCATCTACATCATGTACATCAAAAGAAACACCTCAATTAAACAAAAAGAGGCTTTATTCAGCTAATTTAAAATTAAAAGTTGACGTCCAAAAGAAACTAAGGCCAATGGCTAGTCCAAAATCCATGTCCCAACAGGGTGACAAGTGACAACTGGTCACCCATTGCTTGCCTGCACTGGTACGGACAGGGGACAGGATCAGGGGCCAGGCACCGCAGGGACAGGATCAGGGGATGGCAGAGTGAGGCAGTGAAGGGGTGGAGGGTGCAGGAGTGTCACCGGCAACTGCGGTGGAGGTGTCTGACTCAGGGGGGGCCAGCACCACCGTGCTACACAAGTCAGTTGGTGTGGGTGCTGCAACGGGCTGGTCTGATGTAGTGGACTGGGTCCCCACTGCAGTGCCCAAGTCAGACGGGGTGGTTGTGGACTCCACTGCAGTGCATAACTCCAAGGGAGTGGAAGGGTGGGCAGATGAGGTGGGCAGGACAGAGGGGGGGGGCCCGGTCCCCACACCAGTGGCACTAATAGGCAGAGCATCTGGGTTGGGTGTGGAAGAGCAAGTGGCAGGGGGGAGGGCCTAAGCAGTCTGGGGATGCGGTATCGGTGTGTGGGGGAACCTGGGGCAGGGTGTGGTGGGGGAACCTGTGGAGTGGTGGCCTGGGGGATGGAGGAGAGAGACTGGGTGGTGGAGCTGCGTGGTGGTGGTGGTGGGGTCTTGCTCTTCCTGGTCCGGGGGGACTTCCGAATGGGGTCCTGTGTCTGCCTGCGCCTGGGGGAGGGTGTCCGGGGGCGAGGGGCACTCCCCTCTGTGTGGGTGGACTTCCTCTTCCCCGGTATGCTGGATCAGCAGGATTGGAGGGGAAGAGGCCGAGGTCACACAGGAAGAGCTGCTGTGTATGTGGGGTAGCAGGTGAGGCAAGGGAAGGGGTCTTGGAGGGAGAGGATTTGGAGGACTGCGGAGTGACTGTGGATGCCTGTGTATGTGTGTGTTCCCCATCCTCTGTGTCTGTGGTATCAGTCCCCTGAGGATGCTTGTGTGCACGTCTTGCCTTTCTCTTGGGTGTGTCTGTGCTGCTCGTGTCTGTGTGTTTGGGTGATTGTGCAGGTGTGCATGTGCTTTGGACAGGTAGGGTGGCAGGAAGTGTGGATGGGGCAGAGGTGGGAGGGGTGAGGGACTGTTGGAGGAGGGACACTGCTGCCGTCAGGGAGGAGTCCATGGACCTATTGCTCCTCTGTAGGGCAGACATACCCGTCGAGATGCCCTCCATGAACGACACCAGCTGTGTCAACAGAGTGGTGTGTGCATGGAGGACAGTCAGCATTGCTGTCTGCCCTACATGGAGCTGCCGAAGGAGGTACACAGACTCCTCACTCAGGGCAGCAGGGGACACAGGGGCAGGGGTGCGGTGCCTGGCATGAAGGAGACACGCTCCCGAGCACGGGAGCCTCCACGGACCTCAGGAATGGGAGCCAATGGGAGGGCGGTGGTGGTGGTGGTGGTGGCGGGGCCAGATAGACTAGCTTGACTTTGGTGGCTGCTGACACCCGCCTCCACAAGGGAGTCATCCTCCGAGCTGCTGAGGTGGATGGTGCTGAGGACTCCTCGGTGTGGCTCCCCTCGCCCTCCGTGCCACTGGGTCCCTCTGACCACTCGTCGGACGCTGACCCAGTCTGGCTCCGCTGCTCCTCCTGGTCCGTGGAGCTGTCCCCTCCTGTGGCCGTGGATGTATCTGAAAAAAATTAGGGAAACAGACAAACATCAGTCACCTGCACTGAACGCACACACCACAGTAAGTACAGCACATCACAGAGCCAGCCCAGGCATCCTTAGTTGAACATTGCCTAAAGTCCTCACACAGATTTGTGGAAGCCAATTGTCAGTCTGATGGTCAACCATGGCACTCACACCCCTCCTGCCCTTGCACCCATCTGTCTGATGGTAAGACCCCAGTGTGGACACATGCACCACCTACACAGTTGTTGGACATTGCAGGGAACACGGTGAAGTATGTGAACATGCACACAACACATCTCTTGCCACTAAGTCAGTGCAGGTGTCCGGATGAAGGGATGGCCAGAGTCTAAATAGAAATGCATGTGATGCATACCAGCACCACACACCATGATGCACCCATGTCCGGATAGTCAATGCCACAATGGGGTGCATGTTGCACATGTCACTCCCCTGCAGGATCACTCTTAGGAAGTTTAATGCCATGACACAGGCATGCGTGCAAAGTCATACATCACTGTCTCCAGTCACATGGGCATGGCAGCCAGCCAACAACAGTCTGCACTGTGTCACAATCCTAGGACATGGGGAATGCAAGTTATGTAACTGACAAGTGCACATGTCCATCCCCCAAAAACCACATCATCAGTACTACTACTTGTCCACGTCATACCAATTGGACATATGGGGGACATGAAACACAACTCTCTGAACATGAGCACCTCACAGTGTGCTGTGAATGAGAAACAGCTGCCTGAAAGTCACAGTCGCATACACCTGTGTGCACAGTCAAGTGATCAGACACCTAAAAATCACAGAAGTTTCGTCTATCATGGTCACATCTCCGCTGGCATGCTGAGCCCTAACCGATAAACATACCAGTAGTCCTGACAACGAGGACACAGCACAATGACACAGAGGCAGACACCTGAGGGAACATTTCACTAATCACAACATGCCAGATGGTACACAGGAGTGGGAGTACAGAGTGTATTGTATGCCCTGGAGGAGGCATGACTGTCCAGCTCCACCTGTAAGAGGAATGAGTCCTGGACAGTAGGCATGTGGCTAAGCACGTGTGACACACTTGATACACATACTCCTGAGGCCCAAACATTGTTCCCACCGGCAGCATGGGTGTGTGCCAAATTCCCCAGGGACATGTGGTGATTCAGATCAGCAAGTGGACCACATATCAAAGTTACACCCAGATTACATGTCAGAACTTAGGCATTGTGTAAGCAATTGACCCACACATGAATCCCACAACATAGTCACGGGAACAAATGCTGTCCCCCACCTTGAGCGAAGCTAAATGCAATGACACAGTCCCCAAGTGACACAATTTCCTGACTGTAAGGGCCACACATATGCGTATCAGAGGAGAAGTGGACATGTCACAAATGAGGGACATGGGTCCTGGACCACATGACTGATGTACTGTGGAAGTTTAACCAGGCCAGAGGAGGGCACATAGCATGTCAGACAAAGTGCACAGTGCAGTCATGGACTCACCCCCTCCTTGCTGCTGTCTGGCCTTCAGCTGCCCATCCAGGTCACGGAAGACCACCGCCAGGATCCGGAGCATGTGGGGGGTCAGGGTCCGGTGTCCGCCCCTCCTGCGAGGAGGCGACAGCTTCAGCTGGACCCTTGCGATCCTCCGGGTCCAGCCACGAAGGTCCTGCCACCTCTTCTGGCAGTTGCGGATCCTGCGCCTGTAGACCCCCACGGATCTTACTTTCCGGGCGATGGTCAGCCAGATTTCCTGCTTCTGGTGGGCATCGACCTGTGAGGATGACAAAGTGAAAAAGGCCATTACTACACATGCAACATATCCGTGCATCACACAGTTGGATATACATGTCTCAATCACAGGGGCATATGATGTACATAGGCAGTGCAACAATGGCTATGAACAGTTTGCCAGCAGTCACTACATGGTGTCATTGCATGGGGAGTAAACCTTTTTGGAATGCACTGTTACTGCACTGTACCTGTTCAGTGCATGTAACTACACACTTTGGGGTGTGACAACTACTCAGTGAGCATGCTAGCCAGTGGTGTGCACACTGTAAGTCCTGCTAGTCAGACAACATGCACAATTGGTAAGGCAGTGGACAGCACACTCACCTGCTCCCCTGGTTTCCCATACAGCTTGCTGTACTGTGGAAGGAGGCTGTCCAGCAGGGCCTGGTTCTCCTCAAGGCTGAAGGCTGGGGCTCTATCCACAGTACATGCCATTGCAGTAGCCAGAGGATGCAGAGACAGCAGCAGTGTTGTTGGCAGATGTCGTCCTGGAGCATGTAGTGCAGGCAAGTGAGCTCTCAGGGGAACAGCCAGCATTATATGTGTGCTGCAGAGGCAGATACTGTCCCATGTGTCCAAAGTGATTGGTCCAAGTCGTTTGCATCTTCTGAATCTGACCAATCCATGGAATAGCAGAACTAATACACGCCCACAGCATCCTTCAAATCTTCAAATTCATGACATCCATGATTTTGCAACATTGTTGTGACTGGCCAACTGAATTCACTGCATCAGACTCGTTGGAGCCACGAAAACGCGTCCGTTGCCATGCAGGCCCCAGCCAATGCGTGCGCACCGATTGGTCCATTGCTGTACAATGCGTATTTCGGGGTACAACGCGTACCCGCACACAACACATGCAATGGGCCGGCCGGGCACACCGATCGGTTCATTGCTGTACAACGCGTATTTCGGGGTACAACGCGTACCCACACACAACACATACAATGGGCCGGCCGGGCACACCGATCGGTCCACTGCTGTACAACGCGTATTTCGGGGTACAACGCGTACCCGCACACAACACATGCAATGGGCCGACCGGGCACACCGATCGGTCCATTGCTGTACAACGCGTATTTCGGGGTACAACGCGTACCCGCACACAACACATGCAATGGGCCGGCCGGGCACACCGATCGGTCCATTGCTGTACAACGCGTACCTGTACAGGTCAGTCGCATATGTCACCATGCTTGTCACTGGTGAACATATGCCAGCCACATATACCTGCCAGAGACACAGGGGCACACCTACAACACCACACCCACTCCACACTGTTTCCTAAGGCATGTAAGGCTGCATTACCTTTTCTGTGTATGGGGGTTGACATGTGGTTTCTGTGGTGGCACTGGTGGGCATCCACACCCAGGCTGTGCATGTGTTCATGGGGACAGGGTCCTTTGTGTGTTGTGCACATGACCACTGTGATGTGCAACAGTTCATTTCAGAGCATGTGGCATGGTCACATTTCCAGGTTGTGTATGTGTGTGACATGTCACATACCCCCAGGGTCCCATGGGGGAAGGCATGTACGTAACAGGATGACCCATTGCCACAATAGTGATGTCCCTCCACAGTCTGTGTGCATGTTGTGTTTCCGATGTCTCTGATTCCATGTGCACGATGGGAGACAGTCTCCACAGCAACGTTGTTTATGCATGGACTTTGATGTTGTGCGTGTGTGTGTCACTGACGTCCATGTCTGTCCTGCGGAGGCAACAGGGGCCACTACCTGTGGGAGTCATGTTTGTTTTTCTGACGTGTACATGATACGCCATGTCATGCCAGTGTCCATGTGGCAAGACAGGGTCCCTGGGAATCTACCTGTCAATGTGCTGTGATGCCTGTGGCGCATCTGTCCAGACATGTCACTGTGGTGTGTGTGTGGAACGTGACAGCAGTAAATGGGTACTGTGATACAGCCTAATGGTTTCCCATAGCACAACCTGGTACCTGTTGTGCACACATGTTGTACTGAGAACTTAGATGATGGCCATGTAGGTGCGAGTTATGTCCGAACAGAACGGCACACACATCAAGTACTTGTGTCTCGTAATGATGTATCATGTGAAATTGAGTATGGTGAAAGGCACATCTGTGGGGTGACTGACAATCTTTCTTTCTTCATCCTATGCACTGCAGGGCTCCAGCTGTCCATAGACCATTCCCTGACCTGGCAACGATGGTGGAACGTGACAGCATCCGACGGTACCGCTTCACCAGGCAGCTGATTGAGGATTTGGCAGTGCGCTTGGCATCACATCTGCAACCGGGCCGGCCGTACCCTACGGCGCTGACACCCAAGGTGAAGGTAATGGCTGCCCTACACTTCTTTGCCACCGGTACCTTCCAACACACTGTGGCGACTGATGGTGGGATGTCACAGACTATGTTCAGCCGTGTGCTACCGATGTTTTGGTGGCTATGTTGAGGAACCTGAACCAGTTCATCTATTTCCCCAAACGTCGACAACTCACTGACGTTAAGAGTGACTTTTATGCCCTGGGGAGGATGCCACATGTAATTGGCTCCATTGATGGGACACATGTGGCTTTGGTACCACCACAGGCACATGAGCAGGCCTACCGTAACCGCAAACACTACCATTCGATCAATGCGCTGGTGGTATGGCTTGCAGATATGACCATCACACGTGTGTGCCCGTTTCCCCGGTTCTGCTCATGATGCCTATGTGATGAGGAGTAGTCGCATCCCGAGGATGATGTCACAGATGCCGAACCATCGTGCCTGGCTTGTCGGTGTGTACTGACTTTGTACCATTGTGTGTGTTCTGCTATGTTGTATTCCGCCCACTTTTTGAACTCAGCTAATGTGCAATTGTCTGTCTGTAGGTGACTCCGGATACCCCAACATGCCGTGGTTGCTGACACCCCTCAGGAACCCTGTGAGACCAGCCCAGATGCGCTACAATGAGGCACATGGTCGGACCAGGAGAGTGATCGAGTGGACCTTTGGTCTCCTGAAGAGCCGCTTCCGCTGCCTGGACAAGACAGGAGGGGCCCTCCCATATGCCCCAGCAAAGGTGTGCAAGATTGTCATCGTTTGCTGCATGCTCCACAACCTGGCAGTGCGGAAGGAGTTGCCTCTCATCCTGGATGACGATGACCAACGTCCGCCACCTGTGGAGGATCCTGGCCTGGACCACGATGCCAGTGATGATGATGATGATGGTGGTGATGTCCGCACACAGCTCATCACCAACTTCTTCAGCTGAATGTGAGTATCCAGGGAGATGCAATGTGAATGATGTGAGTTTGCATGATATGTGTGGGTGGTGCCCTGGTGCTGTTTTAGTGTGGCCATGTGCCACTTGACTGGATGCGTGCAGCGATGTGTCCTTACAGGTAGTCTGTACTCCCCAACAGTGTTGACATGCAAACGTGCTTTTGTGTAGGTATCTTGTGACATGTTTAGGGCATGAGTATTGCAGTTCTGTCCGGTTCTTCAGTGGTTTTGACTGTGTGTCATGTCTGTCCTTCACAGGGTGCTTACAGAGTTGTTTGGTCAACTTGGATCCCCCAACACCATGATTCAGCTTTCAGGGTGGCAGCAGTCGTTTCCCTACAGGTGATGTGCCACACACCCCTGGACTTCATATCTTCTGCACTTGTTGACTGTGTGGCCACTGCCACGTGGGATTAACTTGCATTTGTAGTGGTAACAACATGTTACAAATGTGTAATAAACCAGTGCTTCACTTTGGGATGTGCGTTGTCTGTGGTCACACATCTGACTGACATTTGCTTACTGCACCTGTGGGTTAGTTGACACAGACTCTGAATAGGTGTGGTGTCTGTGCACTCCACTGTATTTCCTGGCAACATCACTGTGGGCGATGAGTACGATGGCCCTGGTGTCTGTGTTGTGTAGCCCTAGTGGTGTGTCTCCCTCATATGTGTCACGTCACCATGACTCACACGACGGTGTTGTACTTGCTGTAGCAGTTAGCATACACAGTGTAAATTAGCAGAACATCATCACCATAACAGTATCCACATTTGAATAACAACAGTGGCAAGTATGGTGTACTAGTGATTTTATTTACAGAAATGTGTGTGTGTATAGTGCACAGGATGGTGGGTGCTGTACATTGTGATTGTGATCCAAAGTTCCCAGATGAGTTGGAAGTCCTGGTAGCAGAAATGTCCTGAGTGAAGTCCACAGTCATATGATACATTAGTCCAACTTGAACTCCCCATGTCATGTGGGAAAGTAGTGTTGCATTCGACAGGGTGAAACGTTTGCACACAAAGGAGAATTTCCGGAACAGGTGTTGGCTTCCTGGGGGATGTACGTGGCCATCAACCTCTCAGTTTTCCTTCCTCGGACAACCCCTCTTCTTTGTGGGGGGACCCTCACGTGCAGGCTGCTGCGGTGCAGGGGACTCTCCGCCAGAGTCCTCCTCCCTCCCTGTGGCGGTGTCAGTTGTTGCAGCACCAGATGTTGTGGGCACACAGGGAGGTGTGGCCATGTTGGTGCTAATCTAGCGGAAGCATGTCAATATGTCCCTATGCACCGCTGTGAGTTCTTGCAATGTATCCCACTTGGACTCCATGCCCGACATGTGTGTCTCCACACGGGCCATGTGTGTCTCCACACGGGCCATGTGGGAGTCCAAGCGGGCATGATGGGCAGCCTGCTGCTGTTGTATGTCCTTGAGGATCCCCACTACCTGTCTGACCTCTCCGGTGCTATCCTGGTACGCATCAGCGATGCGTGCCAGTTGTGGGTCATCATGCAGTCCAGACCCCTCTGCAAGCAGCGACCTATGTCTACCACCCCTCCCACCACCCCTGGTGACACGTGCAGGACATGCGGTGGCACGCACAGGTGACCCGAGGCCCACTTGGGGGTTGTTAGTGGTGTTGTCATCCGTTGCTCCATGGTGGGCCTGGGACCCTGTGCTGTTGTCAGCGGTGGTCCTTGGTCTGTCCGTGTCGGCGTGGGTTGTCTGTATGTTGGCAGTTGTTGGAGGGGTGGGTGCAGGGGGTGCAGATGTTGGTCCAGCTGGTGCTGCATGATGACTCAGACCGGAGGTGCCAGGTAGGTCTTCGCCATCCGAGGTGGGCAGAGGCTGTTCCACACCAGTGAGCTCTGTGTCCTCCGGAGCCTGGGACAGGGACTCCTCCTCGCCTGCTGCTGTGTACCCATCATCATCACCTGTATTTGGAAGAGACACACATTGTATGTAATGTTTCTACAGGCATCAATAGTTCACAGACCTGACAGTTGTGACTGTACATCTGGATGCGGGCATGTACATTGCATTGTCCTAAGTTGTCACAGTAAGAGGTTGATATTGGTGTAGCACATTGTCATGCATACCTGGGGCATTTCACTATGATTGTTGAGGTGTCTGCATGGCCAGCATTGGTTGTATTTGGTGGTCATCCGGCCATCCTTCTCCACCTGGCCCAGTTATCCCACCATGAAGCATGCCACCGTTGCAGTGGGTTCAGGTTGACTCTCAGGATGTCATTCAGTGGTTTTGTGCTGTTTGTTGGTGCACAGTTCCCAGCAGGGCCTTGTGCTCCCCACAGCAGTAGCCAGTGTCAGCCATCTTGAAAGTCCTTGTCCACTCCCTGTGATGTGAGCATGGTTCAGAGTGGTGTTGATGGGCCAATTGTGAGGCTGAGCAGTATCTGTGACTACAACTCCCATCATGCTATTGGCTACACCCCCCATCCCAGCATGCCCGTACTTCCTTCCTTTGGACTGTGCTTCCCTGTGGGGTAGTGTGCCTGTGCTGACAGGAAGGCTGACAGTGTTGTCCTTGCGTTTGTTTGGCTACAAGTCCCAGGTGTGTCCCTGTGCTTCACACAGCATTACCCAGGGTGGTGGTTCTTTGTGGGATCTTCATTTGGTATGTGAGGCATTGCATTCTCCCAGGTGGGTTATGTGGAGTTTGTGTTGAGCGGGTGTGTGAGGTGAGCTGCTTGTAACTATGGTCAGTGCTGTGAGTCCTCCTTCCCACCCAGCCAGATATCCCACCATGCTACATGCTTGCATTGCAGAGAGTGCAAGTTGGCTTTCAGGATGTCAGGCAGTGGTGTTGTGCTGTTTGTTGGTGCACAGTTCCCAGCAGGGCCTTGTGCTCCACACAGCAGTAGCCAGTGTCAGCCATGTTGTAAGTTCTTTTCCACTCCCTGTGATGTGAGCATGGTTCAGAGTGGTGTTGATGGGCCAATTGTGAGGCTGAGCAATATCTGTGACTCCAACTCCCATCATGCTATTGCCTACACCCCCCTTCCCAGCATGCCCGTACTTCCTTGCTTTGGAGTGTGACTTCACTGTGTGGGTAGTGTGACAGCACTGGCAAGATGGCTGACAGTGGTGTCCTGCTGTTTGTTGGTGCACAGTTCCCAGCAGGGCCTTGTGCACCCCACAGCAGTAGCCAGTGTCAGCCATCTTGTCAGTCCTTATCCACTCCCTGTGATGTGAGCATGGTTCAGAGTGGTGTTGATGGGCCAATTGTGAGGCTGAGCAGTATCTGTGACTCCAACTCCCATCATGCTATTGGCTACACCCCCTTCCCAGCATGCCCGTACTTCCTTCCTTTGGACTGTGCTTCCCTGTGGGGTAGTGTGCCTGTGCTGACAGGAAGGCTGACAGTGTTGTCCTTGCGTTTGTTTGGCTACAAGTCCCAGGTGTGTCCCTGTGCTTCACACAGCATTACCCAGGGTGGTGGTTCTTTGTGGGATCTTCATTTGGTATGTGAGGCATTGCATTCTCCCAGGTGGGTTATGTGGAGTTTGTGTTGAGGGGGTGTGTGAGGTGAGCTGCTTGTAACTATGGTCAGTGCTGTGAGTCCTCCTTCCCACCCAGCCAGATATCCCACCATGCTACGTGCTTGCATTGCAGAGAGTGCAAGTTGGCTTTCAGGATGTCAGGCAGTGGTGTTGTGCTGTTTGTTGGTGCACAGTTCCCAGCAGGGCCTTGTGCTCCACACAGCAGTAGCCAGTGTCAGCCATCTTGTAAGTTCTTTTCCACTCCCTGTGATGTGAGCATGGTTCAGAGTGGTGTTGATGGGCCAATTGTGAGGCTGAGCAATATCTGTGACTCCAACTCCCATCATGCTATTGCCTACACCCCCTTCCCAGCATGCCCGTACTTCCTTGCTTTTGAGTGGACTTCACTGTGTGTGAGTGTGACAGCAATGGCAAGATGGCTGACAGTGGTGTCCTGCTGTTTGTTGGTGCACAGTTCCCAGCAGGGCCTTGTGCACCCCACAGCAGTAGCCAGTGTCAGCCATCTTGTCAGTCCTTATCCACTCCCTGTGATGTGAGCATGTTTCGGAGTGGTGTTGATGGGCCAATTGTGAGGGTGAGCAATATCTGTGACTACAACTCCCATCATGCTATTGGCTACACTGACTTCACCAGCATACACAGATTTCCTTCCTTTAAGTGAGCTTCCCTGTGAGGTGGTGTTCTAGTGGTGGCAAAATATCAGGCAGTGTTTGTTGGTTATATTTGTACCACTGCCTTGCTCTATTTGTTGTTGTGTTTGTACATGTCATGACACAGTTACATATCACTATGAGATGGCATGTATTGTGTTAATCTAACTGACATACACATCTTGGGATGATTATCTTTTGGTTGCTGTTGATTTGCTAGGGGTGGATGGTTTGACTGTCCCCTTGAGAGTGATGTGTGTGTATTGGCACACAATATTGTGTATATTAGTTGTGTACTCACCAGGCTCTGGGATGTCTGTTAGTCCATATACGCTCACTGGTGGTAGGATGGCCCGCACCTTCTCCTCCCAGGGCCTGAGGTATAGTGGTTTTGCAGGAGGGCCACTGCCGGTGTGCTGGCTCAGGAGGTAATCCTTCTTGAGTAGGTCTCTGACCCTCCTGCGCACATCATACCACCTGTTCTGGATGTCTTCCTTTGTGCGCAAACATGGTGATTGTGCGTTCACATCTGTCGACGATCCTCGCCCACATCTTGGTTTTCTGCGACATGGGGGTCTGTTGGACCAATGTGCCAAACAACTGTGGCTCTACCCTCAGGATCTCGTCTACCATGACTTCCAATTCACTATCTAGGAACTTTGGATTCTTCTTTAGGGGCATGGTGATGGGTGGTGGTGGTGTTTGATGTGTGTGTGTGTGCAAGTGAGGGTGTGTGAGTGTAGATTTTGCTGTGTGTGTGTGAGGGTGCTATTTGTTGAGGTGCTAATGGTGTGTGGCTTTTGTGTTGGATGAGCTGTGTGTGTGTCTGTGTTTGCTGTGTGATGGTGTTGTGTGCTGGCAGGTCAGTGGAATTTGCAAAGGATCATGGTAGGGATTTGTGGGCTTTATGTAGGTGGAGTTGGGGGTGTGTCCTTGTTCCATTTTTTTCTCCCCCTGTATTTATTGGCTTTGTCATTGCTTGTTTGGCCCTTTTTTTTGTATTTTTTCATTAGTGATTATTGTGCATGTAGGAGTCGTTCTTCTGACCGAGTAGGACGTTGCAGTTGTCTTGTGCGCGCCTGTCCGAGTCGTTCCCGCTGTGTGTCAGCTCCGTTTCATATGCGGCGTACGCGTTGTTCGCGGGGTATTGTGTTTGTTCGGCTGGCTTTTGTATGCGTGTCGGTCGTACGGCTTGGGCTCCGTGCGAGTCGGTCTGATTTTGCACCCATTGCATCGTACTGCGCGGGTCGGAGTTCGCGGGTACGTTTCGTTCGGGTTGTTTCCTGGTGCGTGTCGGTCGGTGCGATTCGCGTGGTTTCCCGGACGGATAGCTTGTTTCCGGCCGGGTCGGTCGTTCGCCTTGAGTTCCGTGCGAGTCGGTCGTGATTTCCATGCATTTCATCGTACTTCCCAGGTCGGGCAACGCCGGTACGTGTCGGTCAGACTATAATCCCGTACCGAGTCGGTCGGTATTTTTTCTGGCCCGAATCCGAATCGGCCCCTATGTCTTGAAATGCGACATCTGCCAACAGATGAAAGGCTCCACCAGAACACGCATGGCGCAGACACCATTACTAATATCTAACAAACCTCTTGCATGTGTGTATCTGGACCACTGCAGCCCCTTACAATCTGATGGGGCTTACAAGTATTTCATGGTTGCAGTGGATTCCTGCTCAAGATTCCTATGGGTTTGGCCTCAGCGCTCAGCTGACGCTCAAACTGTTATAAAAGATTTGCGAGTCTTTATCGGGACATACGCAGTTGGCACGTTACATTCTGACCGTGGCCCGGCGTTTAGCTCTCGGGCTTACAAAGAGGCCATGATAAGTATGGGCGTTGCACTGCGGTACTCCTCTCCGTACCATCCTGAGGGAAATTCGGTAGTGGAGAGGAAAAACCGGGACTTAAAGCAATCTTTAGCAGCTAAGGTATTAGGCAAGGGCGGTAGTTGGGTCAGTCACCTTTTTGGGGTACAAAGAGCACTTAATAACCAGCCAAGAAATTCTCTAGGGGGTGTCACTCCACATGAGGTCCTATTTTGGACGAGAATGTGGGTAGCTGATCTTGAGTATGAAGGCGCAGTGGCGGATGAGAAACCATTTGATATCCATGATCGTTTGGCTGTTTTACAGGATCTAAATGAATCCAGGACACAACAAAGCAACGTTGTCCAGAAACAGACCGCCACTGGGGAAGTCAAGGCAAACACAGCAAGACCTGTCTGGATCCCAAAAATCCGGGATCTGGTCAGAGAGAAAATAGCGGACAAAAAAGAATTTGGACCATCATACAGAAAGCCTGTACCTGTCCTAGCAATTCAAGGAACACAAACTGTTCTTTTGCCACCTCTTGCCGGGAAAAAGGAGAAAAGATTTGTCTCAATCGACTTAATCAAACCACACTATGTGGCCGATACTGAATAGTAGGCCTCATGGACTCCACAGTAGCAGATGCCCTCCTCTAGCTACAATCCAAGAAGTTCAAACAGAAAGACTCATCACGTTCGAAGAGCCTCCTGTAAGGAATAAAGGACTAAGCAACAATGCTATGGAACTCGTTCCACTTGAACCAGAAGTTCAACTTCAAAATTCAATTCAGAACAACACACAAGTTGCAATCAGACCAAATACAGACGTCTACGTCAACATGCCTCGACGAGAGCAAAATGAGATTTCAACAAATCCCAATGCAATTCCTACAATTGATCGAACTGCTTCTGGCTACTTCATGAACTTTGATACGTTTTCCTTGGATCCAAGTGAACCGGAAACTACGCCAGCCCAAAAATCACGTAAACAGCAAGCTAAAGACCTTCTAAACTTTCTCAAAAAGACTTACCTGGTATCGCCTTGGTTATAACTTTGGGTAATTACTGGGATTCTATTTTTTCTTTTCTGGCTAGGCTTAGTAATAACTTTCAGCATGCTTATTAATGGACGATATCTTCAACAAAGCTCTACAGCCCCGAAAGTTAATTTGATTTTAAAACCACATCAATCGTCCCATCATGAACAGAGAGAATTGTTATCAGTGAACTTCACAGCGGTTCCTATACCAGATGGTATAGTTTGGGACAAGGTTGATTTCGAAATATTCGGTCCGACTGAACTTTTAAAAATTTCTCATTTATTTAAAATTTCATTAAGTTACTGATGATTGGGACTCTGAAACTGTTAATAACATGTTGTCTGATTTAGAAAAAACTGCTGCATTTCCGAACACTGAAATGTTAGAAGGTAATTCAGACTATGACACATTGTACTGTTACCAACAATATGGTCACCATTTCCTACACAAATCTATTTCGCCTAGAAATGTTTTTGAATACCATCAGTGGGAACCTTGCCCTACACCACCAAAAGGTAGTTCGCATACATTTGCACAGAAATTTGCATATTTTTCAGGTTTTAACGCCACAGATCCGACCTCATATTATTATAAGGTTACACCAACATCAGCACTGAAAATTATGTTGACAAACACCAAACAGATTTACTCTGCTTATTTATTGCCCAATTGTCTGATCAGGGTTTTGACCTATGGAAGGACACAATAGACTTAAAATCAGTCTGGGGTTCTAGGCACTGGCAAGTCCAGGGAACAGAAGCGCTATTTAGAGCATGCCTCATTCCACAGCAGATGATATTTCTAAACTAAACTGTGCAACAGACATCCTGTCTTGGATTAGCCAACATCAAGGACCTGAACACACCTCGATTTCCAACACCATCACAGATGGGAGGGTGGCAAAATTCGACTTGACAGGAAGGGGCAACAGTAAATGACATTTTACAGTACAATAGATCAGACCCGAATTGGGAAAAATGGGTGGTTTGACCCTTAGACACAAACATATGTCATAAACGATTCCATTTTCCATTTCAACAAACTTTATTTCGGTCATAAAAGGCCATAAAAAGTAGAAATTCATATACAAGTATAGCATTAATAGACAATATTTGATAATTCATTGATTGCATATTTCATACTATATCATTTTAGTTTGTCCAATATCTTTACACCAATTAAAAACAAAAATGATTAAAACCGGATAAAAACTGTTAAAATTTTGAGTCTAAAAACGACAAGAGTGCAGAGAACATTTTTTACAGTTACAGAGATGTGTTTAAAAAGGCCCTACGCCTGTACCACATAGAATTAAGAAAGCGGGACACGGCAAAGACTATGGGGGGGGGGTGTGTCAGATCTTAAAATTCTATACGCCTCCAGACACTGTGTGCAGCCCATGTTTCTACATAATGGTATGAGCCAACGCCGTCTGGCAGATTTATAGCCAGGGCAGAAAAAGAGAACATGTATGTCGGTCTCATCAGGGCTGTTGCAGGCAGGGCAACCAACAGGGGGATCTTTTAACCATTTATTCGGGAAAGCATTGACCGGGAGGGTCCCTAATCTGAACTGGATATACAGCTTCCTTGCCATGGGGGGCTGTATGTCATCCAGAAAAGACTCAAAGAGATACACGGTTTTTATGTTAAAAAATTCAGCCGTTAAATGCCCGACTTTAGTGTTCGCCTGCAGATCAACTAGTTTGAGTGCTCTATAAGCTCTCACAAGTTGTAGTCAAGATATTGTTGGAGACATTACCTCGGGATTTATCCACAGGTTGGGCATACCTATTCTGGCACAAGTTTCTTTGATGTACTTAAACCAAGGCAATTTTCCCACCCCCGGTAGACCCAGGACCCCCTTGAGTTCAGTTTGGTAGGATGCTAGTTCAGGGGTCGCCCACAATCTGCACCAGAAGGTCAGTGGTCTTAGACCAATCTCTTCTGCAATGGGTTTTACCGAAGGGTACAGTATCCACAGGCCAGACCCACGTTATGTACAAAGAGAACATCCAGGGGTAGTGACATCCTACAGTGTTGGGAAGTTGTGCCTTGATTGGCTAGAAACCTCAACACTAACAGAAGTGAAACAACACTTAGCCTTACTCTCACAAGACATGGATCTTAGGGATTTTTTTACAAGGTCCCAGGAAACAACGTCAGAAACGTTTCATATATGCTGGCATTTATGCTGCCTATAATGAAGATTGGAAAATATCACAACAAGAGGCCGCAGAGAGAATACGGGAAATAGACTGTATTAGCTTAGAAAAATCGTTGGCTGTGGTAGACAATGGGTTAACAACTTTGTCCTCCAGAATATATTCTTTGGGCAACATTGTGTCTTCTGCGATAGATATCCTAGAACAAGATTTGGCCATACTACAACACAGGCAATCTCAATTAGGTTCTATCGTGTTATTGAGCTGGACGCTGCAATCTTTGTGTGCAGGCTTTGTGCCTTGTTTTATAAACAGTACGTCTCGGTTTTCTGAACATAATCTAACAGATAAACAGGTTGAAACGGCACAAAGGGGAGCTAAATATACAATGCTGGGTATTGAGAAACTGGACCGACTACCATTTACAGTAGCGGAAGCTCCGTCTACTGAATGGGTGAATGGTTGGTCATTGTAGCTGTTTTCTGGTGAGACCGATCCTTGTTTGCTGAGCTTTTGATATTCCTTGATTCCTGAGCTATAGTTAATCCTTGTTCCTTGATTCCTGAGCTATAGCTATTCCTTGTGCCTGAATTAGCACTGCAGGTTTCCTGAGTTCCTGAGCTATAGTTATTCTTTGTTCTTGTTCCTGGGCTTCAGCTATTTCTTGTTCCTGATTTGCACTGCTTGCAGTGCTCTCTTGACTCCTTGTTTCCTGAGCTGTAGCTATTTCCTGTTTCCTTGAACCAGTACTGCCTGCAGTGCTACCTTGACTCCTGAAGCTGTAGCAGTCACTGGTGTTCGGTGAGAGTTGCAGCAGATGCTGACTTGCGGCCAGCATACGAAGAACACGCTCCAGTTTTGGCTCCGTTTTTCGTAGCGGACGCTTGGCAAGGAGGTCAGGACTACAGAAGCGTATCCGGCGAGGCTAGGAGACCTCCGAGTCCCTCCCGGCGGGCCCGGCTCCACGAGGAGCGTTCCTTCGAGCGGTGTGCGCCTCCTTGGAAACACTGGGAATCAGTGTACGTACCTCGGAGCGGGGTGTGTGCCTTCCTGGGGGGAAGGAATCCCTGCTGTTGACCCTCCCAGCAACGGCCCTTCCCGCTGGCGGTGGCCCAGCAGGTGAACGAGCAGGAGGTGGGATCGGCAGCATCGGTGCGATCCGGGGCACAGGAGAAATTAAAGCGGCCACAACTTAAAGTGGAAAGAGACTCTCGAGTCAAGGGGCCCACAAGTAACATCGGAGCTACCCTGGGTCATGTTTTAAAGAGGCGAGGGCCGTCTTTGAAACAGCAGGCTTACAAGGCATCGGAGTGATCCCACTAGCAACGGCAGTGAACAACGAGGCAAGCGACAGAACAGTCCCAAATACTGTGAAATCCCAGGAACCATTTACTTCATGCGGAAGGGCTAAACTGCAAACACTCCACAGCCCAACATAACGACTGTGTGGTACCCGGGCAAGAACGAATGGATGGATGATTGCAGTATCCAAATGCCCCGCTCAAGTGCCCACTAATTGATAATTTGGCTGCATAAGGGGCAAGGAAAGGGGGGTAAAGCAAGGAAGAGCATTAAAATTAGACGCACAGTATAATTGAAAACTATTAAGAGCGTCATAAAAAGGTACAGGCCCGCGATAGACAAGGGACGATGGCACCAAAAAGGTAGCAGAAAACGACGGAGCAACGCTCTGGAAGGAGAGAGTCTTCCGGGGAGATTAGGACCCTAGAGGAGAGCCAGGAGAGCCAGGCAAGCGCCAGAGAAAGGCCAAAAAAGGCACTGCAAAAGAGTAAAAACAAAAAAGCCACTAAAAAGTCCCTGAAAGCGACCAATGGGAGTATGTTAGCCTCCACATCTATAAAGGACTTCCTAGGTAAACATTATAAACGGATAGATCAACCAGTGGAACTCGCGGAAATGGAAGCAGCGCAACAAAATGGAAACGGCACGGTAGAACTTTCCGAAGAATCACTGGAGGCATCATTTCTGATAAACCAGTCCCTTTTAAGTCAACACTCTTTAATAACAGCACCGCGACTATCATCCTCCCCAGACTCTTCTCAATGCAAGTACAGGAACCAGTGTCTTCAGGTCAAATGGAGAATAATAGTCAAGAGAAGAGAATCGAATAGGGGGATATACCAAATAATCTCGGCACCACACTCAAAACAGAGTAGAAATCAAGACCAGCAGGAACGATCGAGAATAGAAAGAACAGAAGATCTAGAGAGAGATAGTCTACAAAATCTAGACATCTCTGCAATCCCTTCCTCATCATTTATGGACTCTATTGATGATGCTTCAGAAAACCCTGAAAGGGATACTAGAAGTTACAATGCTAAATAACGGCGCTCTGAATATGCAAAAGCTATATTTGAAAAAGATTGAGGAGGAGCTGCAAGGCATCAGAGGTCAAATGCCGCACATGATGAGGCCAGTAGCAGACATCCAGTCCACAGAACAGAAAGAAACTCCAGAAACTGTAGAAACCTCACACAATGTTTATATATCTAAACGTCCGATGTTGATAAAAAGAAGAGGGGAAAATATAAGATCTAGCTCCTGGCACAATAGGGGCCAAGCCAAAAGGAAGATAGGCAGAAACATGAAATCTAAAGTAGAAACAAGGGAAAAAATTAAGGGAAAGGATAGAGTGAGTAACTTAAAAATTCCCGCAACGATAAGGGTATCCACCAAGATTCCCGGAGCTGAGGGCAAGAAGAAGGGCCCCAATAAGCAAGTAAATATTCAGAGTAGCATCAGGCCCAAGAAAGGATCAATTAAAAGCAAAACCGGATCTAAAATTAAACAATGCAGGTAACAAAATAAAATTCCAGAAGTACCAAAGTCAAGGAATAGCAGGCCCGCAACAAGGGAAAATAGAAGTAAAAAATAAACAGGGGTATGATAGGTGGGAAACTACCGGACAGGTGGGTATAGAAGCCCCAGAGATAGGGATAGAAGTGGGAAGCAATAAATGGCTGTGCCTCGAACCAGAGCATCCCGAAAAAAAAGGGAAAAAAATAAGGAAAATTATACCCTTAAATAGATCCCAAATCCTATTTTCATTTTCCAGATGCCCCAGCCTGAGGGGAATAGGAACAAAAGACTTGAGACAGGTGGGCTTTATAGAAAATATAAATGGAAAGGAAATCACAAGAGTACTTACTCTACTCTGACCTGGTAAAATTGGCAATTTTGGAAGCAGAGAGAGAGATACAGCAGGAAGGTATAAGGTTAATCACAGAGAGAGAATTAAAGGGATATTGCCATCCAGGAAGTAGTTTCCTTAAATGTCATGCAGGACTCGGCAAGAGACAGGTGAGGCTCCGGGAGGATAAAGAAGAAGGAGGGAGTATCTTGAATGTAGTAGTTAATAACTCAGTTACCGATAACTCATGGGGTAACTGGAGTCAAAGAAGCAGTTCCGCAGGTCCCTCCCAGTGGTTTAGGGTAGATATGGTTGAAGATGGAGGCCTAAGTGAGGTGGAATAGGATGAAGGGGTGTCGCATAGCCTAAATTTTCTATCATGGAATATAAATGGTCTTGGAGACATAACAAAACAAGAATGTATAAATAAGCTAGCAAGAAATGTTGAAATTATTTGTCTGCAAGAAACCTGGCTATGCGACGAAACCCCAATATTCGATGGCTTCCTCCAGTTCCACCGACCAGCCAAGAAAAAAAGGTTTGGTCGCTCGGCAGGGGGGATTATGACCCTACTGTCTACAAAAGTAGCTAACAATGCGATCTTGTTGAAAGTAAAATGTAAATGGCTCCTGGTATGTAGACTCTCCCTGCTGTTTTCTGAAACAAAAAATGAAAATGTGATCATCATAAATGTGTATATGCAATGGGAGAATGCCAAGGAGTATGGAATAGAGTTGGGGTATTTTAAAGATGATATAGATTCGCTGTGTGAAAAGTATGATTTGGATATGTTTTTTATCGTGGGGGATTTTAATCATAAATTGTACCCAAAGGAGGTAGACATCTGGCACAGGGATATATTAGACGCATATGAAATAAAACAAGCAACTTTCCTCGCCTGCGAACCAACAAGACAGGATAAAGACCTGGGCAATTACCTAGGTACGCAGGGTCTATTCTGCCTGAATGGCAGATTAGAATCAGATTGCCCAGCAAAGAAGACATTTAAAATAGGTACACAGAGTTCCCCGATAGATTATGTCTTTATGTTTGCCTGGAATTTCTCACTCATAATGGATTTTAAGATACTTAGGGAAGAAGGCAGTGACCACAATCCACTGAAGTTGAAGATTCAAGGGGGAACCCCGAAACCCAGAGATAAAGTAATTTTACAACAAGTAGAATACCCTAAAAGAGTGACAACCAGATTAACGGAAGAGTACATGGAAAAATTGGGAAAATTCCAACAGAAGGTACTCCTGGGAGAAATAGGGGGCAAGAAGCTGAAATGGTATGAGGGGAAAAATAGACCAAGTGGTGCAATGCCTTCGAATAGAATTAAAAAAAGATAAAATAAACCAACAAATAATGCCAGCAAGGCGGCCAAAATGGTTTACTGTAGACTGTCTAAAGAAAAAAAGAGAGCTAAGGAAAGCTATAAGAAGCATTAGTAAAAAATACGACCAGAAGAGTCAAAGCTATCTTAATAAATTGAAAGGAGAGTATAAAAAATTGATTGTGAGTGCAAAAGGGCGTACAAAGACAAATGCTGGGAAAATCTGCTGGAATCTATTGAATCTAAAAATATAAGACAGTTTTGGAAGCTGGTAAAAGCAGCAGCCGACCATCCAACAGGGGCAATGAACTGTGTAGTAGACGAGGCAGCATGGGTGAAGTACCTGAAGGAATCTGTATAGCCCTCGTAGAGAACAAGAAGCTGAACAGCCCCAGCCGTGGCAAGAGCTAATGGAAGAATTGAAACCTGATTTTGCAGAACAGAATGTAAAAGACATAATAAGTAAATTAAAATTAACACGAGCTGCAGGACCAGATAATCTCCCAGCAATAATAATAAAGTCACAGATGATGTGGTGGGCGAGATTTTTCTCCCTCATGTTCTCGGCAATTTTAGATGGTGGACAAATACCAAAGAATTGGAAGGGGGCTATAATAAGGCCAGTCCATAAAAAGGTAATATGAACGCACCACAAAATTATAGGCTGATTAACCTGCTAGACATTGGGGAAAAAGTTTTTCAAAAATAATTCTGAACAGATTACAGAATTGGGTAGAGGAGTTTTCAATAGTACCAGTTGAACAGGGGGCTTTAAAGAAGGCCACTCTACGATCGATCACTGTTTCGCTCTGTGGGCAGTGGCACGTAAATCAATAGAACAAAATGGTAAGCTGTGCTGTTGTTTTGTTGACTTCCGCGCAGCATTTGATTCAGTTGACCGGAAGGTGCTCTGGGATACCCTTGTAAAAAGAAACATTCCCGAAGGCTTGTTGGCATTAATAAAAGAGCTACATAGCGGAAATTGGGCACAAATAATTAGAGACACAGAAGGGTCATTGACGCCCAAAATAGCAATTAAGAATGGCCTTAGACAGGGCTGCGTGCTGGCCCCTCTGTTATTTGCCATATTTTTAGGAGATTTACCTGCAAGCTTAGAGGTTGAAAGAAGTGCTAGTCCACGAATGGATGGAAATAAAGTGTCCTGCCTTCTATATGCTGACGATCTGGTAAATCTGGATCAGACTGAAATAGGCCTCCAAAGAAAGCTGAATGTTTTTAAGGAATATTGTGAAAGAAAATTTTTAACTGTAAATATGGAAAAGACTAAAATTTTATGCTTTGGGAAAAAAGGTATCAGTTTTAATTGGTTTTTAGGAGACCAGAAGCTAGAAATAGTGAAGGAATATTGCTACCTTGGGATGTGGTTTGACAGGTTCTTAAAGTGGCACACTCACATAGAAGCCCAGAAAGCGAAAGCCTATACATCGATCTGTGGTTTGAAAAAATTTAATCGAGATTAGGGAGATATGTCCCACAGACCACTGTTAAAGGCTTTTAGTGCGATGATACCGCCACAAGTACTTTATGGAGCAGAAGTCCTCTATCTAAGCGGCAAACAAGATTGGGATCTAGAGGAAGGGAGGTGCCTGAAAACTCTGCTGTCAGTGCCACACTCGTCAATGATTCAAGCAATAAGAACCGAGTTAGGCACTACTGCATGGAGGGTTCAGTCACAAATGATTTTAATAAGATTTTGGAAACGCTTGGACTTAGATACAGGCCAAAAGGTATCTCAGTGGTGCAGAAAAGAGATTCAATGTAGCAACCTAAAATGGGCTAAAAAGATAAGGAAGGAAATATTATCGGTTTGTGAGAATGTAAAGGTGAAAATTTGCCTAGAATTCCTGAATGTAGAATTCAGTAAAAGCGATCTTAGAAATAAAGGGCTAGAAGCCTCTAGACGAGCAGATATGGATTATCTGGCTAAGAAAAATCAGTGCAATTTATGAGAGATGCATGGCTAAATGAAAAAATGGTTCCCTTATCTGGATATTTTACCAAACCACTGGTACAGACAGGAGATTTTAAGACTGAGAATTGGTATAAATCCCTGGCTAGTAAATGAAGAACTAAAAACAAAAATGCTGTATCAGGATGGGTACTGTAAGTGCATACTGGGAACTAAAGGCGATATATTGCACATCTTGTTAGACTGTGTAACAGTTTTAGAGCAGCGTAAACGATATCTTCGCCCAATATTTCTAAAACATGATATAAGGCTACGGATACAGGCGGTTAAATTACTTACTGAAATGCCTAATCTCGAGATTGCGATTGCAGTAGGAAACTATATGAAGGAAGTCAAAAGGTTCCTTAGTGAGAATTAGTCTTTATTTTTATAAATCTTAAACTACTATTTTTATAATGATAAATATTTGTATAGTATTTTAAAAATGTTTTAAACTTTGTACAATTTTTAGAAAGAGTGGTGTTGCCCTGTGCAGAAAAGTCATTTTTGCTACTTCCTCACCGATAATCTATCAACTTTTGACATTGAGAATGTATAAATTGTGTTGTTTTATTTCGCTTTTTATTGGTATTACCATTGTTTAAAGACCAAGGTCTAAATAAACTTAATTTTGAATTGAATTGAATGGCTAATCCATGGCCACATAATTCTACTAGTCACTACTTTTCAGTTTCAATATTGCCTTGAACAAAGGCAGGCGGGCAAATATGAAAAAATGGGTAAGGAATACATTAAGGAATCCTGGGATTTACCATATAGATTTCGATGCAGGAGTGTTGATTGAGAAGTGTTTCTAAGTGGTACAAACTGCAAGAGTGCTTTGAGCGGTTCTCTCATGTGCCGGGACATCTAATTGCACGGAGCGTGTAATGGGTCGATAGCAAACCTGTCCTGCCACATGAAAGGGACTCCAGCTGCCGTGATTAAACCGGTATTCGAGCTGCTCTCAAATGGGAGTTACTTGATGCTGAACGATCAAGGTTGCTGTGGTATGCTTCCGGGCATTGCCTATCTGGTCACTGTGAACTCCAGGGTTACTTGCTGTATGCAAGTATTGTTTCCCCCAACAAGTACAGTCAGGGAGGCGCCGTTATGGCCTTCATTGAATGTTTCCTTTATACAATTTGATACTTTGAGCAGACTGAAAGCCATGCTTTTACAGCAAACCGTACCCTTAACCTCCGCTCGAGAGACCTTTGATCTTCAAATCGCAAGGACCTCGACTGAGATACAGGCACTTATACGTACAAACTGCCCCATTCATTTCGCAGAAATGGTGGGTCGTATCTTTAATATGTCTGATACGAGTGGTATTGTACACCTATTTAAAACCATAGGGTCAGGACTTCTTAGCACCTTTCAGACAATCCTCGGAGTTATCCCGAACTTTATACACTCCGTATTTGGAAGCATTTTTAGAGGTCTACCTCTGATCCTGCTATCAATAGCGGGAATCCTGATTGTCATCTACCTGCTACGCAATGGACGGCCCAATTACCAACAAGATGGCAAAAGCGCTCCTGGAGCAGAAATACCGTGAACGCATGGTACAACATCTGGGCACACCTCGCCTGGGGGAACTAAGCGCCTCTTGGTTCCTATCGTTTAGACCAGTCTGGATGGACTGCATCCTACCTGTTCTTCGATGCCTGTTTTGCGGTGAAGAATGCGTGTTGGACCTCTGTTTGACACTTGCGACGGACACGCCTGTGGACTTGAATACCAGGCTGGAACCCCTGAGGGCCCATGCTCGGCAATGTCCCCAGCATATTCCCATCTTGATGGCTGCATTCCTCGAGAATCCGCAGGTGCCTTTTACAACTGGGGTAAGCTTTAGCTCCACCACTGGCACCAGGTATCGACTACAAGACCGGCTGCCTCTACACCCGCATTTGATTAAAAGACTTCAAAGATGAGCCCATGAAGAAGTTTTAAATGGTGAATATTTATTTATTAAAAAATGCAATTACCAACAGATTTTACCTAGCTCAAACTCTGCTCCCCTAAAACCAACAATTAATTATATGTCTCGAGACATCAGATACGGAATCTGATGCTCTAATCAAGTCTTTTGGAAAACGGCAGAGGATAGCTGGACATTGTAGACGTTTCTCTGTGTGAGTAGTGAAGGTATGGTTGCATTGTTGTCAGGGTATGCAGAGTGTGTTGATTTCTAACAGCTTTTGCCCAATTTTTGACACAAATTATGTGTTAGCCTTTTTAAGTGTTGTCTTATTTTTTTGACATATGGGCTAGTTTCTATGCTGGTTTCATCTCACAAAACCATGACAGCTTCATACACAGTATTTATTTAATTAATTTTACATGGCTCCTGCTGCAGCGCTCCAATGCTCAGAGTGGACAAGGGAGAGTCTCCCTCTTGTGAGATCAGAGTGCAGGAGAACCTTCAACTGAGCACAATAGCCAGCACAAACACTTACAGAAAATGTGGTTGTCCTCCCTTAAATAATAATTATTTCCTTTGATGTTTATTCATTTATAATTTGGGCAATCATGCAGAGTGAACGATTTAAAAAGAAACAATCGAAGCCAAAGTAAACCGGATGAGTTTCTGAGTCCATAAACAGAGAAGAAAGACTATTTGAGGACTTTTAACTTTACTCACTTGTAGCTTTACACTTGGTCTTAATTTCTTAATCAATGAAACTATCACCCCAGCTATGACAACATCAAATATGACTGTGAAAAAGCAGATTGCCGCACGATTTAACATTTTAGTCGACTGATTTAACAGCATGATGCAGGAAATCAATGAAAAGGACACAATGGGTGTACATTGTAATTCTGCAATGAACATTAGTTTGACTCCCAGCACTATGCATTAACTATAACGACTTAAGTGAGGCCATTCAAACCATTTATAACTTAATAAAAGGTGCACAGTTCTAGTTCACATTTTCACAGCAGTAACCTGAATGCTTCTGTGAAATACACAATTTTAAGATGAAATGTCAGTAGCATCTAACAATGACCTAAATATTGACGAGAATATGCATTTTCGAGTACCGAGAGAGAACACTGGCTAGATGGAGGGAAGGCAGAGCCAATATCTAGTGATTGAGGCAAGCTTGTACTGTTCTTCACTCATAATGGTGTGTGAATAATGGATGTCTTCAAAATGAAAACACATCCAGTTTATTTACCAGATCGCTGAAATAGGAGGCCCTGTCCTGTGCATTGTTCAAATTGTTTGCCCACAGTCTGATGAAAATGATGAATATTTTACTTGCTTTTAAAAAGTACATCTCCTTGACTTCCATTTTCTTGCCAAGAACCTTTCTGTCTTCGTTGTTCTGTTTTCATAAGGTTATTTGGGGCAAATACGCCTTCACTTTTCCATTATACCAAACCAGCATAGATCATTTTTGGAGCCTTTAAGGTTCCCCAAAAACAGATTTTAGGTGTACCCACAAAGGTTGTCTGTTAGGGGAGCTGGCGATGCTGTGATTAGTGGTTGGTGACATTTTCCACTCAAATGTGTAACTGTCTAAAGACACATACTTTAGCATCCTGGTTGTGCTACAAAATGTAAGGAGCTCAGGGACAATTTTTTTATAGGTTGCCATTCACACCAGGTTCTTTCTGCAAGTGTGATGTATTTTTTAAAAAAAAACATATTTTATTAAATTTTTATGGTACCACTTGGGCAATCGCCCGACAAAATCCAATTGTAGACAATATATTGACATGTCACAAGACACGGGGACCTCCATGGGTACAGTTCTTATACAAAACCAACAGGAAAAAACAGAAAACTTTACGCAGACTTTCCCATTCCACCCACATTGGCAAGCAAATTGCGATACATGTGAATACCCAAAGAAACGAAACGATACCTCATACATTATGGCCCACAAACATCCCATGGAACTGCTTTACCGGGATTGTGAAGGAAGAGGAGGGAGGACAATGCCCCGGTAGGTAGCCCATATTTTTCTGTGCTTTTGGGGGCAGCCCCTCGCTTGAAACACTGCGATCTCAGCGCCCATACATTTATCCAGCTCTTGTCGCCACTTTCCTTTTGTTGGTGGTGAGGTGCCCTTCCGAAACTACACAATATCACGTTTGGCGATCATGAGAGCAAGGAAAAGTAAGTGCTGCTTATAGCGATTCCCACCTATGCCCTCTGTGCTACGAAGCAGGAATAGTCAAGGGTCGTGTGGAAGGTCCCAGGACTGTACCTCGTTAAGGCAGGTCGATACTCTGCGCCAGAAGGGCTGTAAAGCAGTGCAACTCCATACCGTATGGAGAAATGACCCCTCCTCCCTGTCGCAGCATAGGCATTGAGGGGATGCAACGACTCCCATCCTCCAGAGACGGAGACGGGTGTAATATACACGATGGACATACTTGAACTGAATAAGACGGTATCTGGAGGCTACCGCAGCGCCCTGGGGACTAGCTATCGCCTCCGCCCAGTCATCGTCCGTCAGGTCCGGGATGTCATCCTGCCACGATTTTCCTCGTTTTGTGAAGAGTCGTGATGGAGTGTGCTGTCAGTGTTTGGTAGATTTGTCGTATTTTGTGTACGCCTAGATCACCCATGAGGAGGCGGCCCTCCAACGGATGAAATACAGGGAGATCAGGTAGGTTTGTAAGTTAGGGGGTCAAAGCATGGCGTAACTGGAGGTACCTGTAGAACTGGGTTTTATAGAGATGGAACTCCACCTGCAATTGCTGAAAGGATTTTAGGGTGGTGCCCCGCATAACGTCCCCTAGTGTGGAAATGCCAATCAGGTCCCGCTGGCGGAACCCATTCAATGCGACCACCTGGCGTAGATAATTACCATGCCACAGGGGCGGCGTCTGTGTCAACCGCATGTGCCACCCCATTCGTCGGACGGTGTACCGCCATAGTCAGATCGTCGTTCGGGTAGCATGTGGTAAAAAGTCCAGATTCTGTGCACTATATAGCATCCGTAGGAGGGGAGTCCTCTCCATGGCCGTGTGTTCCAGAGCGAACGCAGGGTCCGCAGGTGAATTATACCACCAATCATTGATAACTAAGAGGTGGGCAGCCATGTAATAGGTGTAAACATCGGCGGCGGTGATGCCGCCGCAATAGGTGGATTGCGCACAAGTCTGCAGTGCTACTCTAATTGCCCCTCCCCCCATAAGAATTTGTTATGTATAGTGTTGATTTGTGCGAACCACACTCGTGGGATATCATATGGAAAATTTTGAAGTCGGTAGAGCACTCTGGGGAGCGAGACCATTTTGAAGATGGCCGAACGTCCATATAACGAGAGAGGTAGGGAGGACCAGATAGTAGTCTCGTCGCGAAGGCTGGCAAGGAGCGGATTTATGTTGTGCGCCCAGGAGATCTTCGGACAGGGAGACACGAACACTCCTAGATATTGGAACCCTTCCGTAGCATGTTTGAGCTGAGATGCCCACGTGTTTCTTCCCTGCTGACCACATACAGGGAACAGTACCGATTTAGCGGGGTTAGTGTGAAGCCCGGTGGTTTGTCCAAAGACCCGGAGGATTTGCAGGATACGCGGGCCCGAGATCCACCGGTCTGTCATAAAAAACAAGACGTCTGCATATAATGCAATACCGTCTGGCTGTGAGCGTGGCCAGTCAAATCCTCTGAGAACCGGATCCCCACGAACCCATACCGCCAGGGGTTCCACCGCCAAGGCAAAAAGAAGCGGGGACAGGGGGCAACCCTGCCGCGGCAACGGCTGATGGGGAAGAAGGGGGAGCGATGACCAGCAATACGCACTGAGGCCATAGGTTCAGTATAAAGTAGGCGCACACAGGCCAGGAAGCGTGGACCGAAATTGATAGCCTCCAATAGTTGGAATCAATACTCCCACCTACGTGAGATACCGCTGTCTGAGTGGCCATATACCAAAGCTGGGTCTGTGAGTAATAGTACGCCGAATGGAGATAGGGAGGTGTGTCTGCGCATGTAAACAACAACAAAATAACATACTTCCAGGAATTAGGAGCATCTGTCGCGGTGAGGAGCACCCCAGGAAGTGTGATGTATTTTGACCAATCAAAATTCAGACCATTCTGATTGGCTTCTGGGTAGCCAGTGAGAAAAGCTGAAGCATTCCACCACTTACTGGGCCTCTTAGCACTGAAAATTCCATGCCATCCATACACTACTAAAGCACTCTATGCACGATTTTAATGCCGTTTCCTATACACTGATGTACATTATGAAAATGGCAAAACTCCCCAGTGATCTACATCTGCAGTACATCAATATAAAAAAGTGTTTTCTACCTAAATTTTGCTGGGAGGTAGAGACTGGTGGGTGAATGGATGTGGTTTGTGGTTTAGGAAGGACTGGATGATCGACCAAGGGAGTCAGTTATTTCATGCAGGATTACTGCTGATTACTAATTAATGGGTGATTACATACAGGAAATGGCGTTTGCACACTAATCCCTGCAAAAATCTCTCCATAGTCAGCATGTGTTTCACCCTGTATCTTGCCTCCTTTAAGCAGGCGAAGTGTCTGGGTAAAAATATCTGGAGAACAGTGTTCCTGCAGATCATGTAATCAAGATTGGGTCAGTATTTCATACTGGAATTAAATAGAGCCTCGTAAATATTTAATTTCTTCTCTCACCGCATGCTGCCCCCCCCCCCCACCCTTTAACACTCCATGGCCACTCCCCTCCCACTCATCATCGGACTCCTCTTGTTTTCCTTTTTAAATTATTGAAATGTTTTTTATTGTATTTTTCCAAATGAAAATCTGGCAGGTGTCAAGTGCCCCACATGTCCTTGTTTTGAACTCTGCTTTCTTTTCTTTTAGCATTTTAATTTATAGTTCTAACTTGGCCATTCACCATGTTAGAACAGCAAACTAAAATGGCTGCCATGCATCGTGATGCAAACCCATTCCAAAATGAAAGGCCTTGCATGAGGATGCATCTCGACTAGCAATGGCAAAGACTATAGCTCGTTCACCTAAAGCTCTGACCTATTGTATTTGCCAATGCTTGCTCAGTGTGGTGTTTCACAAACACTACTTACTAAACTTAGGCCCTCATAAACCTAAAAAAACATCCATTCTGAAAAATATTTGAGAAGTGCAAAACATGAACATGAATGTACACCATAAATGGCCTCTCCTTGGTCTCTTAAATATCTTGTTAAAATTTGCTGTCATTTTTAAGCAGATGATGCAGCCCTGCATTCAGTGGCGTCTTAATGCATGGGCATTCTGGGCAGTTGCCTGGGTGCCCCACAAGCATAGGGGCCCCATGCAGACCAGAATTTAACACTAATTTTCCGTTAAACATTTTTATTCCTGTGAGTGGTTGTGTAGGCAGGGCCCAGTGCACTGCGTTGCGTGGGGACCGACAATGCTGTTAAGACGGCCCTGCCTGGATCCACTCTAAATTCTTGCATCCCCGAGATCCATTGTAATGGCTTTTGACGATGTCGATGTTTTCACGTATTCCAACCTCATATACGTGCATTCTCCCTCCTTCCTACTCTCATTTTTACAATATACAAATTAGATTTTGGACATCGAAAGTGAACTGATCCGGTCCCTATTTGCCGCTCTTACAGCTGGTCTGTCCTCCCCTCCCTTGCCGCCTTGCCAATGGTGTCATCCTTTCTCCTCCCGCCTCCTCCCTCCACAGGTGTTGTTGATGTTTCCCCTGCCTCTCAGCCGATAGTAAATGCACCTTGTTTCCTAAAATCCACTTGATTGGAGCAAATTGGAAAGGATAAATATACAGCAATGTTATGGAAGGAACACTGGTCTTTGTTGTATAAAAACAGATAACATGAGCTTTTGGTCCTTCAAAGAAGGGTCCCTTGAGGATGATTTGCCAGATTCACAAAAAAGTCAAAACGTCTACAGCGTATAGGGATTTCCCAGTCAAAACCAATATATACTAAAACCTGATTTACAGCATGCCAGAGAAACCAATGATTTCTGTCGATTCCCAGGCATAAGTCTAGATTTCCTAACTGCATTTCATCACAGTAAATCCCCAGGCTTAGGATTTCAGCAAGTGTGAAAATTCATAAACATGTATTTATTTTTAAATCACTTTGGAAATAAATTTACTTATGAAAAAGTCCTTTCCTTTAGATCCTTTTCAAGTGCTGTACATCCTTTTCTCCACTCTTAGGGGCAGATTTACAAGGCCCTTGCGCTACTTTTGCGTCACTTTTCCCATGTTAAAAATGACGCAAAAGTGGCGCAAGGGGCTTGTAAATCTGCCCCTTAGCACCTAGATGTTAGCTGAGGAACGCTGAGAAGACTGGGGTGGGGGTTGGGGTGGGATGTGGGATAACAGATGCTGATGAATACCCTCAAATTTATATCTGTCATATAAACCAAAATACACATTCAGCAGAGCGGAGCGAGGCAATGGCTTGATGAGGGGGACTAAAAACTGCTTGAGGATGCAGAGAGATATATAGGACTACCATAAGGATTTGCGGATGAACAGCTATATGAGCAAGGTGAAGGAGAAAGTGACAATTTCAAAATGAAAACAAAGGTTATGCTGGCGCTGTGTCATTCACTCTCTAGAGGTTTCCCCACCCTGATGTTGTGTCCTTTGGTTTTATGTTGTGAACTGACCTTGGCGACCATAGTAGAAATTGCCAAGTCAATAAACTGCATCTGGTTTTGACAGCTTATAAACAGCACTTCTCCTGTTGGACATTTTATGGCAGCAGGAGCCAGACGACCCATTGTAATGCACACCTGTATGAGCCTGAGCACAGAGGCGAGGAATCAAGAATTAAAATGTGGTTATTATAGAGTGCTTGAAAGTGTACATCTACCATTTCCTGACACTGTAAATATCAGGTGTTACTGCTATTCAGTTTAATGTATTCATTTTGCTAACCTCGCAAGGACGGAAGACTGCGTTGTCTTTGTAAGGCTTCCAACTGGCTGTCAGAAGATCTTCGCAAATGTCAGTGGCAAGCATCACCTCACTGAGCCATCTTGCTTGCTTCATGGGCATGCTCCCCTTTGCTCCTCTGTAACTCCTTTAGTATAATTAATTTGGTCAAAGAGATTAGGGGGGCAGATGTTAATTGAAGCAATGCATTATGGTATCTGTAGTTTTCTTATTTATAAATAAAAATGTAAAACGTTTGATGTACATGATGTTGAAAACATATTTTAATTTATATAAAAATGTTATTATAAAAAATATGTTTTTAAGCAACATCATTCTAAAACTTTTTTTTATGAGTCATGCCACCATTTGAGGAAGAAGAAGCAGGAGGGATACTAGAAGAAGAGGAGGCAATGAATCAGGCAATATTAGTCAACCCACAGACACTCCTATACCCCCTGAAAGTTGGGGATCAACACGGCCTAGACAACAACAACATACCAGACCCCGCACTCAGCCTCGGAGTGTAAGACAAATGCAGGCCCAGTCTATGATGAACTGAAGGTTATTAAGGAGCCGCATTTTTCAAAGATCTAAAAATGGAGTACTATCTCAAGAAACATGGAAGGTGGGGGTGGAGTTCCGAAGCCGGAGGAATTTAAAATACTTGAGAAACCTATGTTAGTTGTCCAAAAAAAAAACAATTGTAGGTCTTAAAGGATATATCTTCAAAATTTGGTGGGTTGTTTGAAGAAACCAAAGAAGGCAATAAGGCAGTATGCAATAGCAGCAAAGAAGCCTGTTAATCTCTCATAAGCAACATGGAGGCTTAACTGGAACTTATGCACCATCATTGAAAAAGCAGGAACATCACAAAGACTCAGACATTAACAACCCACCGATTACATAAATGGGTTTAGTCATTCTGTTATCACTCTTGCTAATGCCACTACTATATTGTCAAGGCGCTCAGTAAACTTGCAGGTCTAAATGGGCCATTACAGTGGTGATGTGGCATGCGGCTTAGTTCAATTCACCACCGCACTTAAGTTTTACAAACTTCGCAAGTAGCTGAAAGGGAAATTATACAAGCCCCTTCTCTCCCAATAGCGAGGAGGCCTCAAGCCAAAGTAGTATGTCGGTTTAAGAGGTAAGCAGCGTGCATCAAACAAGGAGCAGAAATGATGAGACAGAAGTCTTTCGTCACAAAATCAAGGCAACGCCAACAAAAATATATTTTAGTCTACTTCATTATTGTTATTGTGTCATTAATAGAAATTTACATCCATTTTGCATTATGGTTTGATTACACACCAGCGCTAGTAGTGATATTGTTTTTATTTGTAACTACTGTGAATTGACATTAAAATTATTTATTTTAATTTTAAAAAATATGTTTAACTATCCTAGCGTTTTTATTCTAATATTTTGGCAATAAGATTATTAGTGAAGTATTAAGTATGTTATGTACTTAACATTTTTCAATTTTTTAAATAATTCATTAGATTTAAATAAATGTGTAAGTCATTTGGATACACCCCAACTGATGCCAACAAAATGCAGTGTTAATTAATTTCAAACATACTTAAAAACATAAATTAAAGAAATAATTAATATATCTATTTATTATTGTGATTAAAGATCTTTAATGCTAATTTCATTCTATTCCATATTTTCCACAAAATTATCCATGCTAATTTAAATGGCATGCTCTTTTACCTATTTTCCAAATATTTTTTTTAAAATCCATACATTATAATAAGATATTCAGGTTAAAAAAAAACTATTTTTTTACATTTTGCACTCAATTGCCACTTAATTGAACATCATGGTAATTTGGGAATGCAAAATGCAGGTTTCACGACTATTCGCTATTATCGATTCACTAATACATAAGGGGCCAGATGCATCAACAATTCATTTTGCGATTCGGTAACAGGTTACTGAATCGCAAAATAGGGTTTGCTGCATCAGAAAGGCATTTTTTTGCGTTCGCAAACGGCCGATTCTGTGAATCGGCCGTTTGCGAAGGCAAAAAATGCTTGATGCATATGGCCCAAGATAAACAAATTATTATCAAAAACAATGGCTCCTGTGGACTAATGGCAACGTCATCTTGATATAATAATGCACAATGGCAATGTAATGGGTTAATGTGTTGTCAAAAGGAGAGGAAGCCGAACACACCTTAAATTTGTATTTCATAAACAATTTATACAATTTTTTTTTAAACAAAAATACACACATGGTATTCAGACAATGATCTAACAGTAGTGAGTGGTGTCCCAGTGAAAAATGGAACCTAAAACAGTGATGACATGTTTGTGACATATGTACAAGGTTTCCTATATATCATAAAGACGACCATTAGAAAGTATATAGTATATGAACCGCGCTTTATACAATGATAAGTGCTGGTTTTTAATGGTTCGCTTTTGTAAACAGTCGACGGCGTTTCGACCCTGCGTGCAATGTAGGGTCTCTTCAGGACCTAGGAGTGTAGGGACACCTGAAGGATAGTTTGCGCAGCCTTGTGTAGAGGGTGTGCCACCGTGAGTGTAGTGAAGAAAAACAATACTCACATGGGATCCAGCCGGGCGCCCATGTGAGGTTAGAGGTAGGCTGGCAAATTCAGAATGGCACAACGGGAAAAAAATCCACGTACAGGGCCAATACAGAATTACGATCGCGTAAGACCTCCCCACTGGATGCAAGCAACCTTAATTATTAGCGAGACAGAGCAGCTGCCCCTCGTGCCATATTGAACCCCTGTGTTCCAGCATACGAATAAAGAGCCTGCACCTCCAGCGCGCCGATACACCCCTTGGAGTACACGCCAGGACCGCACATCCACCGTGCCCTCTTAAACTGTACCCTGTACGTGGATTTTTTTCCCGTTGTGCTATTCTGAATTTGCCAGCCTACCTCTAACCTCACAAGGGCGCCCGGCTGGGTCCCATGTGAGTATTGTTTTTCTTCACTACACTCACGGTGGCACACCCTCTACACAAGGCTGCGCAAACTATCCTTCAGGTGTCCCTGCACTCCTAGGTCCTGAAGAGACCCTACATTGCACGCAGGGTCGAAACGCCGTCGACTGTTTACAAAAGCGAACCATTAAAAACCAGCACTTATCATTGTATAAAGCACGGTTCATATACTATATACTTTCTAATGGTCGTCTTTATGATATATAGGAAACCTTGTACATATGTCACAAATATGTCATCACTGTTTTAGGTTCCATTTTTCACTGGGACACCACTCACTACTGTTAGATCATTGTCTGAATACCATGTGTGTATTTTTGTTTCAAAAAAATTGTATAAATAATTGTTTATGAAATACAAATTTAAGGTGTGTTCGGCTTCCTCTCCTTTTCACATCACATTAACCCATTACATTGCCATTGTGCATTATTATATCAAGATTACGTTGCCATTAGTCCACAGGAGCCATTGTTTTTGATAATAATTTAAGTACCCTGGTTCCATGTGAGTAGGGTTCCCTTGTTTTTGGTTCTCGCCAAGATAAACAAATGGCAAATAGGGAATTGCTTTTAGGTGTAATCATTCAGTAGGCTGTGTCATTTTAGAGAGCAACATAGACTTTAATATATCCCAACACTCGTTTTGTGGTTGCAAACCAGAGAGCAACTGGTTTGTGATTCGCAAATCTTTTATACATATGGCCCTTATTTGTCTGTTAAATTCTTCCTATCAACTGATCCCTCCTTTCCTACCATCTCTTTTATAGTATTTTATGTATTGCTAGGCGAATAGTCAATTTCACGAGGAGAGCTTGAAAGGGGTAAAAAAAAAACAAAGCTGCTTCAACACATTTGGCAAGTGGCATAGGAATCTTTCTATCCTTTGTATTTCTATGTATTTATTTTCATGGTTTATTAAAGCAGGCACAAGGTCAGGAGGTACACACGAACACTGTAAAAGACAAGGGAAGATCTACTCACAAAGAAGCAAAATAAAAAATGGGTGGAGCAGTAACAGATGTCAAGAAGGGGAGGTTAACAGTTGAACAGCCCTCATCTCGCAGTGACGCTGCATTTAGAAGACAGGTGTAAACAAATGGCTAGATTTAGAAAATATACACGAGACAGCAAATCATTGTTAATTTAGATAATTATTAGGTTATCTACTGGTTAGAGAAGAAGGACTTTAGTGACGTGCATACCTCCTCTAAAGGAGTAAAGGAAGAGAACAAAAAGTAAAGGTACATACAGACTGGAAAGTGTCCGCTGGTATTTTGAAAGATGGTGAGGCACTAAGACAACACCATAATGTATTACTCATTTGTATTATTTTTTAAAACAAAATATTTAAATTATCCATTACTCCTTATTAAGCATCAATTCTGTACACAATAAACTGCCTCAAATATGAAATAATTTCACATAAGTAGGTCCACAAAACCGGTATCTGTAGAAAGCATATAGATACATTGGCCACTAGGTTAGGCTAAGTTGTTGAGGTGGTCTTGAAAATCAATTTCTTGTGATCTTTATGAAATAGAATGAGGGATGTCAAATTCCAAGAGAAACACATTTCAAATTCTCTGAGAATAGCAATTGAAGGCTTTATGGAGTGTTATTATTGTTTAGGATTGGAATACAGAGGAAGAACTCTATGTTATTGACTTCATCAATTGTGAGTATTTCTTCAGCGTCCTTGGGAAGCTGAGCTGTACGGCTTTGTACACCAAGCATACTGTCTTGAAGCTTGTGGAGTGGTAATAGGGCTGCAGCAATACTGTTGGTCAAAACAAAATTGACTATGGGAAGTTATGCAGGTAATATCATGCTGTACCAAACTTTAGAGAAGGAAGCCAGATGTTTCAGAAGCCTACAAGGATAGCATTGCCATATTCTATCCTGGACAGCACAAATGCCTGAACCATTGAGAAAATGGATATCTGCTATTGTGAATCAGATCACATAAAGTAAGCTCATTTAAGGCATGGTCTCTGCTGTAGTGATGGGATGATTAGGGTTTTAAATAGTTGAGGAGCTGGAACAATGTTCTGTAAGTCAGACAAGAATCTGCAATAGTTTATCCTCACATTGCCCTATCTCATTGAGCATATGTCATATGTTACAGCACAGATGCTATGTTATAGCCTTTTTCAGGCCTCGTGTGTCTGCTGTGTGATTGAGCTGACTAACTAAGATTAGTAGGACTGAGGCTGACATTGAAGTATGGATCTTCATTGTTCTGTGGATCCTTGACCTTACATTGAGGCACAATATGTTTTAATTGATTCTGAGAGAACTACTCAGTCTTGCAAGTAAAACACTGAACCATTACATCTGTAAGAATGTGGCCTCTTAAACATAACTTGAAACTTTGTTAGGTCGACATATTCGGTGAAGAGTTGTGACGCGGTGAGTGCATCATGTGAAGAGACACATGGTAAAACGGTGTCTCAATGCTGATAAACACAGTTCCCTTTGCGATCATTTCTTACAAGGAAGACCAAAATATGAACTCTGTTCAAAACTGGAACCTGCATGTGGTGAGTGAAGTGGGGACGTTTGTGAAACAAAGCTTTATGCCCTCTTTGAAAGAACAAAAACAATGGCAACATTCACTCTGTGCGCATGAGTAATTGTCCTTCTTAGGACTGTCTTCCTTAAGCTGTTTGCTTTATCCTAGCTACTTTTTGAATGATTGGTTTTCAGCTCCTGATCATTGTAGACTACCCTTGTTGTGCCCACTGGAATGTGTATGCTTACTAAGGCTTTCCATTGTTGAAGTTTGTTCTTCTCTTACCCTTTATCAGTATATCCCAATAGGCTAGTTATTAATTTAATTTTTGGCCACTTTACTAACTCTCATTTTTCCCCATTAACTGGTGTGTAATATAGTACCCGGTCTTGGACTGGTCCCATTAAATACTTCACAATTTCACTCTGACACTTTAATACTTGCTGCACCCTGAACTTTCTTTTCTCTCAACCTAAGTATCGTGTCTTACTGATCACCAGATTATGGCAACTGCAGCTACAGATCTCTTCAAGAATACAAATCGTTATTTCATAATTTCTTGGTTCCACACATAGTAGCTGGCAACACCCAGGGGCTTATTTACAAGTCCATTGCGCCGCCGGTGCGTCACTTTTTTTATGCACCGACGATGCAATGGGCTTGCCCATATCTACAAGGCCACGTAAAGTCACCCTGTATGACTTTTCATGCCCTTGTAAATATGGGCCCCTTTCACGCATTATTCTGCATGAAAGGGGCGTTCTTTGGGTGTCGCTGTGGGTGTTCCCACGCAACATCCATGGAACTTGAAGCATTCCCATATATACAACATTTTGTAAAACTGGGAATGGGTCAGAATCCTATGCCTCCGCAGAAGAGGCGTAGGAATGTTGCAACAATGAGAAATACTTTTATTTCTCCTCGTTTTTTCCTCTTTTTATGCGTTCTGCATTTTGCAGCATGCTTAGAAAGAGGAAAATGCCATTAATGATTATTTTTTGTGCAGAAAGGCATCCCTTCCTGCACAAAAACAATCATCCTCGCAGCTCAGGCACCCTTGCAAAATGACGCAAGGGTGCCTGCGCTGGTGCATGACAGCCAATTGTGCCCCAGCACAGGGGAAAGCACAGGGATGTGTCGTATTGTTGTTAATACGATGCATCCCTGTGCTTTGAAAATGACGTAGCATGGCGCAGCTAAATGGCTTGTGGCGCAGTGCTGCGTTATTTTCTTGTAGATGAGGCCCCCAGTGTTGGTAACCTTATTTTTCTGATCTGGTCATTATTGTATGTACCACCACGCTCATATATCTGCCTATCTGAACCTTTCATACAATATTGACACCCTCCAAGCAGTTGGCATATTCTTTTTCTTTATAACTTATACTAAAGCGACTCTAAGAATGCAGCTAGGAATTTCAAAATTTACCTCTCACGGATCACCCTGAGACCTTCATTGCGGATCAATGTAAAAGTCTATGAAATGAAATCCTGGAAAAGGATCAGTGGCGTAGCAAGGGGGGAAGGGTGCGGTCTGCTACGGGCGGCACGTGTTTTGGGGTCAGCGACCTCCCCCGCTCTTCCATTCGGCCGTCGGGCGGCAAAGGCAGGGACCACCACAGGTGGCAAAGTGTCTAGCTACGCCACTGAAAAGGATTGTCTTCATCAATAGAAGTGGTCTCTGGTTGAATGTTTTCTCCTAGGACCTACTATTCCACACCACTCTATTATCCTCTAAGGCCATATACTAACCACATTTTGTCGACCTATGTTTCCATGTTGATCTCTCTATTTTCAGTTTCAAAAATAGAAAATTATGATTCAGACCGCTGATTATACACTTAAACTATTTTATCCCCAGTTCCAACCTCTTCTAGATGCCAAAAACAAGGCTAGCACTCTTTCCTCTTCTTTCCTTACTCACTACCCCACCTCTTCAGTCTTTCACTTCTACACTCCCCTCCACTCCTCTCTCACCCTTATTTTTCTTCCAAATTGTCCTGCTGTCAATACATACAGCCAATCAGACACTGTGGGGCATATTAGCAAGGAACGGCGATAACTATCGCTAACGCAAGTTAGCGGCAGTTTTTTTATCGCCGTCGATCCCTGAAAGTTATCGCCTTGTTAGCGACGTATTACCAACACGTCGCTAACAGGCGATAGCTACAGGGATCAGCGGCTAAAACTGCCGCTAACTGCAGCGCGATGGCGATAGGAAAACAGGCGATAGCGGGCGGAATCCAGCGATAAGCCCATTAGCGATAAAAAAACGCACGCTAGGCAGCAAGTGAGGACTTTGAAAAAATAGCCTATCAGTCCACCTCCCATAGAAAAGATGCCCAAAAAAACAGTTAAATGCAGATTGGAGCAGCCAGGGCCAAGTGCAGCACACATCAACAACCTCCTCAAGCCACCCAACATCCAGGATGAGAGCCTGGATGCCTCGCTGGACCTGCGTCTGGAGCATGGATGCCTCGCTGGACCTGCGTCTGGAGCCTGGATGCCTCGCTGGACCTGCGTCTGGAGCCTGGATGCCTCGCTGGACCTGCGTCTGGAGCCTGGATGCCTCACTGGACCTGCGTCTGGAGCCTGGATGCCTCGCTGGACCTGCGTCTGGAGTCTGGATGCCTCGCTGGACCTGCGTCTGGAGCCTGGAGTGGGATGCGGAGGAGCTGTGGAGTCGATGAGCCGTGGCGGGAGACATTGATGTGCGACGATCGCCCGTACCTGGTGGTGAAGTCTGGCAGGTCGCATAGAGACACGTTGCTGACCTGTGTGAGAAGTCCGCCTTGCGCACCTTGGAGCAGTTAATGGTAGAGGCGCTCATGTGCACCAACGTAGTGAGGTCCGCATCGCATACTACAATCCACCACGACACCGGGGTGCACGGAGGGGATTACCAACGGTGGGGGCCGACTCCCTGCATCACAGGCCGGATGATGTTGGGCTGGCCGTATGCTGTGGAGGGTGCTACGCCGAACTTGTGTGGTCTGAGCGCTGCAACTACACACCTAAGGGAGCCCTGCTGCATCAACTGCATCGGGAGGTCCACCAGTGGACTAGGCGGCGACTGCTGTACCCAGCCCAGTGAAATCACACCTGGCTGAGTCACAGATTTGGAGAGAGTGCAGTGGATTGCGCCACGGTGTCAATGTCCAGGTAAGGAGAAGGTGGGATGCATAGCGCAGGAGGGCCGGGGGGTGAGTCGCTCATACCTATCACACGTAGATGACGCACCCCCAGTGGTGGCTCTACCGCTATGGCGGAAGAGCGTTGCCCCACCGCCTCAAGCAGTGCAGAAGAGGAACAATCATCACATGATGATAACTCAATCAATCAATCAGGGGAAATGTAAGCGCGCTACTCACCCGTGAGGGTCTCAAGGCGCTGAGGGGGGTAGGGGGGTGGGGCGCAGATCTGTTAGTTGAAGAGCCAGGTCCAGAGGGTCTTTCTGAAGGTGTTCAGGGAGGGGGCGCGTCTGATGTCTGCCGGTAGCTCGTTCCAGGTCTTGGCTGCAATGTGGGAGAAGGATCTTCCGCCTGCTCTGGCTCTGTGGATGCGCGGGGTTTCGGCCAGTGCGAGTTTGGAAGATCGGAGGTTTCATTTGGGTTCGTGGAAGTTGATTCTGTCGTTGATGTATTTGGGTCCGTTGTTGTGTAGGCATTTGTAGGCGTGAGTGAGGATTTTGAAGGTGACTCTTTTTTCCACGGGGAGCCAGTGCAGTGTACGTAGGTGTTGGCTGATGTGTTCATGCCAGGGGAAACCGAGTACGAGTCTGGCGGCGGTGTTCTGTAATGTCTGGAGTTGGGACTTGTAAATGCCGGTGTAGAGTGTGTTTCCATAGTCCAGTCTGCTGGTGATGACTGCATGGGTGACTGTCTTCCTTGACTCCGGGGGGATCCATTTGAAGGTCTTGCGGAGGATGCGGAGGGTGTTGAAGCAGCTGGAGGTGACGGCGTAGACCTGTCGGTTCATGGTGAGGGATGAGTTGAGTACGATGCCGAGATTTTTGGTGTGGTCCGAGGGGGTAGGTGGGCTTCCGAGGGTGGCGGCCACCAGGTGTTGTCCCATGCTGAAGGGGTGGTTCCAAGGACGAGGACTTCTGTCTTCTCGGTGTTGAGCTTCAGGCAGCTGTTGGTCATCCAGACTGCGACGTCTTGCATTCCCCCAGTGGATGCCTTTCATGGTTGAGGCGGTGTCTTCGGCTGTGACCGGCACCCAGGTGGAGATGGTGGGTTTGGCTGGTGTCTGGGGGGCGGGGGGCCAGCTGTGGCGTCTGGTGGATGTTTGCCAAAGCTGGCGTACAGTTTTTTGATCTCGAGGAGGAAGTAGGTTCCACGCTTATCGCAGAGGTCTTGGGACGGGGTGATGTCTGTGGCTTCGCTGTGTGGGTTGGTGAATTCATGAATGACACTGAAGAGTTGCTTGGAGTTGTTGAGGATTTAGTTGTGGATGAAGTCCCTCTTGGTGGTTCTGATTTGGTTGTGGTAGTCCGTCATGGCGTCCTTGTAGGTGGTGTAGATTTCGGGTGTCTTGGTGTTTCCCCATTTCTTCTCCAGGCGTCTGCAGGTGCATCATGCTTCTTGGAGATCGGTGGTGATCCATATGGCTTACCTGGGGTGCTGTTTGTCGGGGTTGAGTAGCGGGGCCAGCTCGTATCCGCAGTTGGAGATCCAAATGTGGAGTTATCTGGCTGCGACGTTGGCGTCGGGTGCCCAGGTGTGGTTGTCTCGGGTGAGGGTGGAGTTGAGTTGAGTTGCTCGTCAGTAACCTTGCTCTAGTTCCTCCGTGGTGTGCATGGGGCTGGTTTGGGTGCCTTGGGTTCGTCAATGGCGAAATGTACGCAGTGGTGGTCGGTCCATGGCGGTTGCGTTGTGTGGCTGAAGTGAACGCTGGGGTTGTCGAGGTGGAAGTTCAGGTCTCCAATGAGTATGTTGTTCATTGAGGCGATGGCGTGGGGTGCGACGAAGTCGGTGATGGTGGTGGCAAAGGGGGTCTGGGGTCCGGGGGGGTCTGTAGACGAGGGTTCCTCGGAGTGTGGAGTTGTGGCTGGTCTGGATCTGGAAGTGCAGGTGTTAGGTGGAGGGGAAGGTTTTGCTGGAGGTGGTGAGGCGGAGGGTGCTCTTGTGGGCGATGGCGAGGCACCCTCTGGATCTTGTATCCGTCCGGGATGGCGGTGTTGATGTTGGGGGCAGAGGATGCATTGGTCCAGGTCTCCGTGAAGAAGGCGATGTCGGGCGAGAGAGAGTCGAGTAGGTTCCAGATTTCCATGGCATGTTTGTGCACGGAGCGCACGTTGAGGAGGATGCATCTTAGGGTGTCGCCGGTGCTGGCGTCGGCTGTGTTGGAGTCTGGGGTGGTGGTTAAGGTCTGGCGGCAGTGGAGGCAGGAGAACTGGCCGTGAGTCGTGTTTGGCGATGCCTGTTGGCAGTCTCTGACTTTTTCAGGGTTGAGTGCGTGGAGGCTGGCTGTGCTGTAGCAGTGGGTGGCCCGGGATCCAGGGTTTCTAGCGCTGGTCGCAGTCGGGCGCAGATGGGCTTGGCTTAGGCACGCCTTCTGCGCGCCAGCCGCGCACGTCCCCTGCGCAACCGCGCAGCGGCCACCATTAAGTAGGGGACGGTGGAGGAACGATCAGCTGGGAGGCGGGAATGGGCGAGGACAGGGGTGCGGGCCGCAAGGGCAGCAGCGGCGGGAAGCGGGAAGTGCGGGCTCAGAGAAGCCTAAACAACAGATTAAAAAGTGAAATACAAGGGATAACTAACTGATGTGATCATGCTATGTATCCTCAGGGGGTGGGAGGGTGGGTAGGGCATGGGCGGATTGGAATGCCCACTCAAGTGCGCAATGACTGTTTGGTCGGCCCACTCAGGCCACCCACAGCAGTCATGCGCACTTTCCTGTTCGCAATGCAGCCTGCATTACAGCCTGCATGTAGACCATGCCCACCCCTCCGGCCCCTGGCTGCATGAATTGTACCGTTGGCAATTACCAATCCCACCACCACATCGCAGCGTTGTGATTGACTCAGGGGAGGGAGCCTGGCTGCCTACTTCCTTTTCCTGGAAGCAGACGCAGGAGAGCAGGAGCTATGATGACACGGGACACAGCTTAGAGGTAAGACTTCCCTCAATACATTTTTAACAACACCCGCTCACACACACATCCCCGCGTCCATACACCATCCAGTTTTCTTTCCGGCGTTTACCACCTCACAGCTGTCCAGCCCCCCACGCACTTCTCAATGGTGGCCACTGTGCGCCCATGCACAGCGGGCGTACCACTCGTGTGCCAAAGGCACATACGTAGTTGTGACGCATGCCATAACATCGCATTCCATTCCAATGCATACTAATACTAGGCACATTGCAACAGTAGAGTAGGTGTTGCATAGCGGAGACATGAAGATCACAGTTCCCACTTCAGTGAGTGCAACCCAAAACTGACCTTTGCACCACAAACCCAACCGTGAACCCTGGAATTCCTTTTTGAGCCCCCAAAACACACCCAAAATTCACATTTGAGACAAATGCACACCCCAATTTTCATATTTTACCCCCAAAAAAACCCAATTTTCATATTTTACCCGAAAAAACACCCCATTTTTCATATTTTACCACAAAACCCATACACACCTGTAAACTTTAAATTACCCCATTACTGACCTCACAATGCATTGTAATCACAGGCGATGTAAAGGCACCTGCGTTGTCGGTGTTGCGTTGTTGACGATGTACTGCCTGCATTGTAATGGTCGTCTCCTGTGCCAAAGGCAACCCATAGGCTACGCCGCTTGCGTCCGTCTGCCCCTGGAACGCGCCCAGCACCAAGGAGCCTTCCTCTTGGACACTCCACCGCTACGACGCCAGCACCCTCCTCGCCATCAACCCTGGACGCCACCTCGCCTGCTAGGACCAGCCTCTGCTCCGGACCGGACATCGCCATCGCCATCACTGATGGCTGCAGTATCACCCGCAAGGAGCACCCTGACCATCAAGGAGGAGGCACTGCCATCACCTACAGAAGCACACTCCGATTGACCATGTACTCTAATGACCCAAGGGTGAGCATGGACCACCTCAACTCCCAGATCCGGACCAGGCCCAAGTACATCCTCTGCGGCACCCTCATGTGCACGCCCCCCGGGACATGGCCCCCCATTCTCCAATACCAATGTAGACCTCATTGCACCCCAGGGTCTCCCATCCACCGACAACATCCTACTCGGCGAATTCAAGTTCCACCTGGACAACCCCAGTGGCCAGAACACCAACCCGTCCTGGGGCGGGTCCGCTACATCAGACGCAAGTAGCAAGTCACCTCAACAAGCCACATAGCAGGACACACGGTCGAGCATGTCACCTCCGCCAGCGGGAACTTCAACTACAGCCACAACGCCGGACTCTCCTGGACCGGCCATCATAGGTGACATCACGTCTTCACCTTGCCCACCGGACGCCACCGCCATCATCGCACCTCCTCGCAGCTGGATCAAGGCCACCAAAGAACCTCTCGTCAATTTCTTCCACACCAACACTCCACCAAGGCTTGTAAACTATGACACCGCAGCCCGCAACCACCACCGATGGATCTCCAACATCGCCGACATTCGGGCACCCCTCATGTACGACACTGCGTCAGAACCTTCCGCCTGCCTGTTGGCAGGCGTGAGGGTGACGAAGTACCACAGGGATAGACTGGCCCCATGCATTGCTGGAGTTGCGACATGGTTGTGACACAACTGCAGCAATGCGTGACTTTAGCGCAGACAGATACGCCAGCATTCCAGTCGTATCTGTCATTACTTGCATCATGGAGCACTGTCCAGTGAATACAGCGCATCCATGCTGTCGCAAGAAGGGTGTGGTGAGAAGTGTTGCAAGCTGTCTTGTCGCAGCGCAGCAACACTTTTCATGACTGGGGCACAGGAATGCGCACTATCTTATTGATTGTGCGCATTCCTGCACTGTAGTTTTGTCGCAGGGCAGCACTGCAACATTGCTTGCAGCGCTGGCCAGCGCCAAAACCTGCAGAGATATGGGCCCAAGTGTTATCTCCATTTTTTAGACCAGCTATTTTCTGGTCTTCAGTAACTAGCTCTACCTCCAGTTAGAGCCAGTTTTTTTGCTCTTTGGAATTTCAAGGAGCCCCTTGGTAATATGGAGTAGTGGTGTTTGCGTGCCGTTTTGCACCAGGAACGGTATTCTACCCTTACTTCTTGGCTGGAACTGCGCATTACCGTTTCTACGCATTTTTTACTTAGCATGCTTTTAGTACGCATGCTACCGTTACTTCGCAAATAGGTTTCTTCGCAGGCTATCTACTTCGTTGTGTTTATTTTGAGGCGCTTCCGTATAACGCAAATCTGACGACAGGAAGCATAAGAAGAGAGGAACCACGCTTGAAGGTGAAGAGAGGGACCACAAGGGGTGACAGGTAAGTGGGGCTGTGTGGATTTTAGGGTGGTGAAGGGGGTAGACTTTTAGGTTTCAGGGTTGTGTTGTGTTGTGTAGTGTAGAGTAGTGTATTTGTGTTTAGGGTAGTGTCGGGGTCGTGAAGGGTAGTGTAAGAATGTAGGGACAGGACTGGGGGAAGAGGGTGGGTCGTGCAGGGGGTAGTGATTTAGGGTTTAGGGTAGTGCTGTGGTGTGGTGTAGTGCTGGGGTGTTTGTGTAGTGTAGGGTAGTGTCAGGGGGGACGAGGAGGGTAAAAAGAGATGTAAATGTGACGTTTTGTGCCTTAACAGTGTTAGCACTGTGACTATATTCAGTGCTAACTTGAGAAAAAAAAGTGTCACAAGAGGTGAAAGGATCATTACAACAAATGCGTCTAGTTTTTGCATGAATGTGATGCAATTTCTACAATGGTTTATTTGATCTCAGCAGTTTATCTCTCACATCGTGTTTGATTAAAATAACTTGGCACTCGTTTTTCCTCGATATTGTTATTGGTTTATTTAATCATTGTACGATGTATACTTGTTTTTCTTTTCTCGTTCTCCGTTTCATAATTTTTCCCTATCTCAGTGATGTTGGTATTTTGGCTGCATGATGGCTCTTTCAGTTAGTACGTGACTAAAATGAAAATAAGTGGTATGCGTATTAAAATACATCGGAAAAGAGCATTTTTTTTTGTCAATGTATTTGCGTAGTAAAAGCATGCGCACTATAATATTGCGAAGTAATGGTTTTTGCGATGTAAAAAACATCGCACTAAAGTCATGCGTAGTAATGGTCTGCTAACTAACGTCATATATTCCACGGGAACGCCTACATTGCATGTCATCAGCGTTAAATATCGCTAACATGCTTGGCGATGAAAAAACGGGCCGCTATCGCTAGAAAGCTGTCGCTAACGCCTGTTAGCGACAACTTGCTAATAGGGAGATAAAAATATCGCCGCTTTAGCGGCAAAAAAGTGCTGCTAAAGCGGCGATAGGCCCTTGATAATGTGCCCCTGTGCCTTCTGTAATGCATTCATTTGGCTGTTAGGAATATGATTGCTCCTCCCCACAAATATAAGAAAAATATCTGAACTCCTTTTCTCAATACCTATCATGGGTCTGCCCATCTTCTATTACACTAAGACTAGAAAAGCCCCAGACCCATCTAACAACCACTAGTCACAAACAAGTTACAACTACCTGACAGGCCCTGACTCTGAGTAGCCTCCATCTCCTCCAGACTCCTCCCTACCCCCAATAGCATTCCCAAGCAGACCCTTCCTGAATGCATTACGTCTTCCCCAAGATACGAGGGTCTAATCTCCATAAATCCCCTGAAGATCAGTTCTCCAGGAATCTGGTTACATTTTCAAATCTCTGTCTCCTCTCTAGTAGACTGAACAGAATCCTAAGCAGTTCTCCACTTACCTGCTCTCCACCAGGTCATTCATGCACATGTAATCTACAGTAATTTAGCATCAGGCACTGCACCTCACTGCCTGCCTCCCACACCACACTTTGCAGGGCATGCATACTTTACTGGAAGTCGCTAACACCCCCAGGTTTACACATTGACTTCTAACTTACTCTGATGACTTCCATACCCATTTGGAGGACTACAAGTCCCCTAACAATCTCTATTTGGCCCTCCTCCCATGCCATCTCAACCCAGACGTCCTCTTCCTCGCACTACTCTCATTGTTTTCTGTAAATTAGATTTCTCATGCTTATTGTCTCATTAGGATAATTCAGTACAACATTATCATCCAGATCACACTGGATGCCACCTCCACTCCACTCTACAAAATAGAAAGACCCCCCCCCCTCCCCCCGGTCCCCTCCAGAGTCAAGAGCCTCTTTCAACATTTGCAGATCATCTTTAAAGCACAAAGTTAGAGATAGCTTACATGAATAACAGGGATGTTGTGATCCAGGCAGAAATCTGAATAAATGGCACATCGCACATCATTATGGACCTCCTCTCTGACTACTCCATCATTCACCTGGACCCTGAAGGAAGAACTGATGGTGGTGTTGCAGTGACACAGAGACTTCCCTAGATACAAATGCATCCAGATGACTCTTTTTCAATTAAATGCAGAAGCATTTACAAAAATATATATTTTAGGCAAAGACCTCCTTCCTCAAAGGCTGAATTAACTGAGCTTCATAGCTCCCTTAAACAATAATTTGACATTGCCAAAACAGCTACTAATTGACCCCTCTCCTTCACCATCCTAAACGAAGAAGTAATGTGTGATGAACTTGGCCGTTTTATCAATGAATAAGTGAAAAACAACACACTTGTTCTTTGCTCCTTTGACACTACAACCTCCCTCTGGCCACTGGCTGTCCTTTAGAGTGATATCTCAAAATAAAATGCTACGCACAATTGCTAACTTTAAATCCTTCATTTAAACAATTAGCTCTTTTTCAGCAATAGTTGTGAAAGTCATAAAACATCACTTTAAGGAGGGCAGTCCCTGGGGCTTTTTGAGGCTACACTATGTGAACTTCCTCCTAGCAGGCATTCCCAGAGTGCATCTTGCTCCTTTGGTTTCCCCGCACACAGCAGCCAGTCACATCTCTGCCAGTCACCAATTTGTTAGTAGGGGGGGTTCAACACAAGCACCAATATGTTTTGACGCATAGTCCGATCGACTAAGATAGCTATACCCTGCTTTGCATCAACAAAGTAATATCTCCTTGAAGCATGCACAAACAAATGGAATTGTGTATATATCTCAAAACAAACAATACATTGTGTGTGTGCTGCAGTGTGCAGCACACATCTAATTACACGGGAGCCTTCTGAGTTCGTCTAGGGCGGCTTAGGAATTTGTACTGTAATGGTATGTCTCCAGAACAAATCCTATGCTAGATAGCACGTACTTACCTCTGCACTATGCTGTGAGGCTGTGCACAGAGGTTGATTCTAGCATCAGGCCAATCTTAGTAGATAGGATGGGGCAGAGCTTGCGAGCCGAGAAGATGGCTGCCTGAGCGACCGCTCCGAACCGCCAACACACGATCCTAAATATAGCCTGCTTCTAACCACAGCACTGTCCCTGCCGTGGCCCTCAGCTGGTGTCGGAAGGGCTGGAGAGTCGAACGAGCTGCTCAGTCCGCCCGGTCTCCCACGCACGGCGGTGAAATTGGTCGCGGACCGCTGCGGCCCTGTGGGACCGGTTGAGCCGCGGCCTGCGGCGGAACGCGCCTCCGTGGCCGCTAGACTACCGGCCGTGCTCGGGGGGGCCGCCATCACGGCACGGCAACCCGGGGCGGGCAGAAGTGAGACGGACTGCTTCTGTGGGACGATCCTGTAGCGGAGGGCCTCGAGGTCCTTGGAAGCGGCAGCGCACCGGAGCTGGTAGCGCGGTGCCGGAGGGCCCTGCTGCGACCCCGGTGCCCGACCCCGGCCGAACAATACCGCAACCGCGGAGGCCAGCGAGGGACGCACGGCGACTGGTGGCGCCCCCCCTGCAGTGCCCAAAGAAGAAGGCCTCTCGCATCAGACGGCAGCGACGCAGTGAGTAACCCGCAACACGGGAGGGGCTGTAGTGAACGCGGCTGGCGCCCCGGCTGATTCGTCCCTCGGGGAGCATGGCGTTCTGCCTGCGACATGCTGGGCCTATAGATCGTGCTCTGGTGTATACATACTGGAGGCCTCTGGGAACCTGGCAGTGGGACAATACATGCGCGTGCCTTGACCCCTGCTGTCTACTGGAGATAACTGGCTGTGTTTCCTCAGCGTGTGCCGCCATTTTGTGTGTGGTGTCAGATACAGGGTCCACACAGAGCCCGGTCTGGAACCCTGCATAGAAGTGCCCGGGGGCAGGGCGGGCTTGCTCCCCAGTGACTAACTCACGACAAGGGACTCATCGCACGCAGCGAGGGAAGCAACGCTAGCCCCTTGCAATAGCACGGTGCGCCGGTGCCTGCCTCACACTCTGACCGGGGCCACTCACCTAACCTCGTGCTCAGGCTACAAGCGACCACTCACACAGCTCAGTCTGGTTGGCGGAGAAGACCGGGAGCGTTATTTGATAACATTGGCGTTGGAACTTGCCATAGGCCTCGAGTGAGCACGAAACCGTGAGGTAAAGACGCAGGTGGTTGAGGTGGGACGGCGCACCGAACGCTAGTGGCAGCTCGAAATATAGGGGAACCCTCCCGCAGACGTCCTTGTTGGTCACTAACTCTGTCAGCGCTCGGAAGCTCCACGGACTGACTGCTGCTCTGGTCTGTTCACGATGGGGAGAGTGGACAAATCCCAGCCCAAACTCATGTTTGACCAAAGGAAGACGAAGACCCGGTACAATGCTACCGAAGAAGGGGATAACGCGCAAGAGCAGTCGCTGGAGGAGTCGGATGGCGACATCCGCACCCTGTTGGCAGCTATGGAAAAAGGCTTGCAGAGCAGCCTCTCAGTCTTGGGCACTAAAATGGACTCATTGTCGTACAGGATGGACAGAATGTCAGAGAGACTTGATAAACACGCGGAAAGACTGGACATGACAGAGCGCAGAGTTACTGAAGTGGAGGAAGCGCAGACCACAATGGACACTGATCACAAGCAGATGGGGAAAGTCCTGCAGGTGCTACAAGATAAAGCGGAGGACTTGAAAGCGCGTTCCCGACGCAATAACCTGAGAATCACAGGCCTGCCGGAGTCGACGCAGACTGGCAACATGGAGAAATTCGTAGAGAAACTTCTGATTACCCACCTTGGTAGCGAGACTTTTCCCCCCATGTTCGTGGTAGAAAGAGCGCACCGATCCTTGGGCCCTCGCCCTAACCCTGGTGCCCCTCCACGGCCGATAATTGTGAGACTATTAAACTATCGGGACAGAGACATGGTGCTCTCTGCAGCCAGAGAAAAACAATCACTTCAATACGAAGGAGCCAACATCTCTTTATACCCGGATTTCACGCCTCGGGTTCAGGAGGCACGAAGACAGTTTGCACCGTTGAAGCGACAGTTGAGAGACCAACACATAGACTACACCATGCTCTACCCGTCCCGCCTACGGGTGAACCGCCACGGACACTCCCGAATCTTCACAGACCCAAAAGCCTTGCAGAAGGCCTTGAAGGAGTGGGCCAAAGAGCGGCGTGCTAGCCCGGAGTACAGCACCTTGGAGGGGGCAGTTGGAGGGCACTTAGACGAGCAGGACTGACTCCCTGCCTACCTGCTTTCCAGTCCAGGTCTGTTGAGGCTCTAGCAGCCACCGGCAGATATATTACGGCCACACGGAGTCCCCAAGAGACTGGGAATTTACGTACTGAGTCTTACAGGATAGACCACACTATCTACTGTGCAGTTGTTCTGAAATATGTGGAAGGTGTACAATCTGTGCTGGGAGGGGGAGGGTTTTTTTTTCGTACTCTAGCAGGCGTAGAGCAAGTTATAAGATTTGAATGTGTGATATGCCTCAAAGGTTAGATACACTACAGTGGCAAGTTGGCGGAAGAAGTAAGAATAGAGACTAGTTTGTGCGCTTTGCCCAACTAGGCGAGCAACGTCCGCCCACGTGTGTTTAGCACTGTTTGGGGATTGTTTTGGGGGTGGGGGGGAGGGAAATCCAGAACTATTGTTATGTTGTTCAGAATTTCAGTCCATACGGTATGCTCAGGGGGGGTTTCTGGGTGAACTTCGTTGGGACGCAGTTGGGGATGGCCCGACGTGGGTGGGGGAAGCAAGAGACTCAGACAGCTTAACCTTTCTTGCTTTATACATTTGTTTACACACGTGCACCGCACATCATACTTGTATCACAGACTGACTTGGCGCGACAAACAAGACATACCTCACGACGAATACTAGTAAGCCCAGTAGGGACGTGACAGTGGACACTCTCCGAGCACTCACTTGGAATGTTAGAGGACTTAACGATCACAGGAAGCTTCGCTAAGTCCTGACTTACCTAACGAGACACGAAATAGATGTTGCTCTGTTACAAGAAACCCACCTTCCACCCAACAGCCCTATGCTGCGTCGTAGAGAACTACACGGAAATATCCATGACGCTGGATTCACCACTCACGCGCGAGGGGTAATCACTTGGGTCAACCCTAGGTTGGCCCTCACTCTTGAACCAGTTGACACGGACAGAGACGGCAGATATGTCATTACTAGATGTAGGGGAAAGGGCATGGACCTACTCATCGTCAATATTTATGGCCCCAATTTCGACAACCCTGAGTTCTTTTCAGCACTGTCAGACAGGGTAGACCGGGGTGGCGAGGAATTGCAGCTTTGGGGAGGTGATTTCAATTTGGTCAGGGACCCAAGGCTGGATAGATTGGGAGGGCCGGAGAGACATATCACGGTGGCAGCCAGAGCAGTGGAGGGCGTTATGGTTAGGTTTGATTTATGCGATGTGTGGTGCCAGAGACACCCGAGCAAAGGAGGCTTTACACACTACTCAGCATACCATGATCTACACACCCGAATAGATTATTGGCTGGCAGCTAGGACACTCAACGAGAGAGCACGTTCTTGCAGCGTACTTCCCCGCACATTTTCGGACCATTCCCCGATTCTGCTGGTGATTGACACCCCCAGAAAGACCATCCCACCCTTCACGTGGAGGTTTCCGCCATACTCCTTACTCGACGCGGTATTTAAAGAAGAATTGGCAGACGCAATCGAAACGTTTTTCGAGATGAACGTGGGCTCGGTTGATAGCTACCAGGTAGTCTGGGAGACGTTCAAGGTCTACATCCGCGGGGTCACCATGTCTAAACATTCTGGCGTTCTCAGAGCAATTCCGAAACACCTGGCGGACTTAGAAAAGAAACTAAATATTTTAGAACAACGCCAACTGACTGAACCGAATGACACAACCATGCAGGAGCTCAAAGATTTGTTGGAGGAATATCATGCGACGGCAGATGACGAAGTGAAACACCTCGGTAAGTACGCCACAGCGCGGACATATGGTGAGAGTGAACGTCCAGGGACAGTACTAGCCCAATTGTTCAAGAAGCGCCGGGAAAAAACGATGGTGGCTGAAATTAAATCGGCGGATGGCGAGACCCTGACTGAAGAGACAGATGTGGCAAATAGATTTCGCAGATACTATTCTGGGCTCTACGCTTCCCGTAGCAGCGGCACAGAGGAGGAAATCCTAGATTACCTAACACACATAAAACTGCCATGGCTCACGAACACTTATCGGGAGTTTCTTATGAGACCTATTGAAAGAGAGGAAATTCTCTTAGCCCTTTCCAACATGAAAGCAGGGGGCGCTCCTGGTTCGGACGGCCTTACAGTTGCCTTCTATAAGGCCTACCTAGATCTACTACTCCCACAACTGACCGTACTCTTTGACGATATGTGCGTTTCGGGAACCATGCCACCCTCAATGAGAGAAGCTGTGATTGTGGCTATCCTAAAACCGGGCAAACCTTCGGACGAATGTGCCTCTTATCGCCCGCTCTCACTACTCAACGTAGATACGAAGATATTCTCCAAAATCCTAGCGAACCGTTTGGTCCCTCTAGTCCCGACCCTGGTAGCACCGGAACAGGTGGGATTTGTGCCTGGCAGGAACTTGACCTACAACTTGCGTACAGTGTTTGGCGCCCTACAACATACCCGACCGGAAACGCCGGCAGTTGCAGTCTTTCTTGACGTGGAGAAAGCTTTTGACTCCGTCGAATGGCCCTTCATGAGGCAAGTTTTAACCAGGATGGGCCTAGGACAGGTTTTCCTCCAATTATTGGGTGTCCTCTATAATGCTCCCACAGCCAGAATAAAAATTGGTAACCTGGTGACGGAGGCTATACATATCTCAAGAGGCACACGTCAGGGCTGCCCCCTGTCTCCCATTTTGTACGCACTGGTGGCCGAACCTCTTGCCTGTGCGCTAAGAGAATACCATGGGCACAAGGGTATTAGGTTCTCGGGCTATCAACTCATAGTCTCCACCTATGCAGACGACACCCTTCTATATGTTAGAAACCCGGAATCCAACCTTTCCCCGGTCCTGCGCGAAGTGGTACACTTCGGTGCTCCATCTGGCCTGCGGGTTAACTGGCCGAAGTCCATTATATTCCCACTTACACCGGCTACGCCCCGAATCGAACCGGATTATCCTTTATAGTGGTCTACAGATGCGGTGAAGTACTTGGGTATAAGAGTACACACTGATTCCGAAGTAGTGTTCAGAGAAAACTACGGAGTAGCTATCAGCAAATTAGAAGAAGATGTGGAATGTTGGATTAGACTACCCCTATCCTTGCTGGGCAGAATCTCCATCATGAAAATGGTAGTATTGCCACGTTTTTATTTCTATTCTCTAATATCCCCATGGTCCTCCCATGCTCATTCTTTCGTCGACTCACGACCCTGATGGTGAAGTTAGCTTGGGCGGGCAAGCAGGCGCGCGTTAAATGGCAGTTTCTTACCCTTCCATATCACATGGGCGGGCTGGGCGCGCCCGACTTTGATTTATGTTACAGAGCAGCGCAGTGCGCACACGCATACTATTGGATGCATGGTTCTCCAGATATTCTGCATCTCCGCATAGAAACAGGTGGCGGCTCCGTTACCACTGCCGGCGTTAATGTTCCAAGCGGCTGACCGTAGGACGGGCATTCTGGCCTCAACTAACGCGACTATGCACGCGTGGCACTATCTATTACATCTACAGGCGGGCGCTATCCTATATTCACCATCCGCATTGCTTGATTGGTGTCTCTGGCTACCCCCATGCAGGGATAAAGGGGTCACACGTGCACTTAATTTACTGGGAGTACAGACTGTTGGTGATGTATTCGAAGATGGCATCGCCAAGTCTTGGGGTGATTTGAACACCGGTGACACGACACCCACTATGCTCACACAATTCCAATTCCACAGGACACGACACGCACTGCTAAACATTTTGGGGGATGACTTACTCGAACCCCAGAACTACCAGCCTTAACTTATGTCATAAAGGCGAAATCGCCGTCCAGAATAGTTTCCACAATCTATAAATTATCTTTGTCCTACAGAGAAAACCACTACACCAAAGCCCGACTAGCTTGGCAACGAGACTTGAATAGAGACATAGATGACACAATGTGGACTTACTGCTGTTCTAGCACCCAGCGCATCTCACTAAATGGTAGGCATAGATTGATCCACTTTAAGTATCTTAACAGGGTATACTACACCCCAGAGAGATTACATAGATATGGCCTACGTGAGGATCCAACCTGCGAACGTTGCACTGCACTGCCAGCTGACTTCCTACATTTGGCCTGGTCTTGCCCTGGGATCTCCACCTTTTGGGAATCGGTTTTCAGGGAACTGGGACGGGTAACTGAAATGACACTCACACCGGAATCTGCACTCGCCCTACTAGGCTACTCCAAACAGATACCTAAGGGGGTACGTCGCCTGGTGGACATGGGATTGTTAGTAGCCAGACGCAGGGTAGCAATATGTTGGTCACGAGGACCTGTTCCCACGATAGCACAGTGGTCACGGGATATGACATACTGTTGCACACAAACGGAACTTTTTAGTGAACTCCTATCGCCACGCAGCAGACCTAAAAACTTTTGGGAATTGTACAAAACTTACCTCGCATCTAGGACGGATGGCGAAGTGACAGCTGCCGACACCGCGCAAGAACCGACCTGATCCCCTTCACGCATATAGACATTTAGCGACAGCCCTTGGACGACTTACTGAGAGTGGCACTTTTTGACCGTCCGCTAGACGCTTATATTACATCGAAGCTGTGGTTGGAGGTACGCTCTGGGTACGGGTGTAGTAATTCGGATAGTTTAGTTGATATTACTGTAATAGGTCAAGTTACTGTCATGATGGTACTCTGCTGTCATATTCCTGGTCAACGTGTGTCATTGCAATTGCCACTGTGTCAATTGAGTCTCATGTCTGTTTGTTTTAAAAACTCAATTAAACTTAAAAAAAAAATGATCTTAGTAGATAGGGCTCTACACAGAAAATGTGGATGCTGCGCTGTGTTAAAAATTAATAAATTCTATTCTGTTCTATTCGGCATTTATAGATCGCATGGCTACCCGTGGGCCTCCCAGCGCTAGTCATGCAACATAGGCTAAACCAGAGTGTTCTAGAGGGGTTTATATTCAAACAACCAAGGGGCTTATTTACAAGGCCCTTGCGCCACTTTTGCGTCATTTTTAACATGGGGAAAAGTGACGCAAAAGTGGCGCAAGGGGCTTGTAAATCTGCCCCCAAGTTTTTAGAAGTTTTCGAAATGACAATTCATTGTCGGCTGTCCGCAATGTATTCGGGAGGGCGTTGCATAGTTTAGCCATGTTGTGGCCAAAAAAAACGCCCCCCACTTCTTGCCTTTCTAATGATGGGAATGATGGTAAACGTGGTCCTGTGTCCACCCTGTGTCCACCCTGTACATGATACCGTTTCATACTATGTGCTGCATTAACTGGACTGCTCTGTTTTTAGTCTTTGCAGTGATATTTAGAGTGGCTTTAGGGCTTTCCTAAAACTTTAGGTACAGCTATACATATTAAGTGGGTATTTTTAAAGACATTCTTTATACACCTAGGATTATGTGTCACTCTCTAGTTCTGTCGGCCACGATTCTATAAAATGGATGTCTATAAAACTGGGTCATTCTCCATGAGCAATCTAAATTATGTGACACATTTTGTAAACAGCAGACAAGCAAGCGATTTTCTGATGCTTAAACTGTGAAGTGAAATGAAATTCAATTTACTTTCGCAAATGATTCCAGGCTTATGTATGCAAGGCAGACTTACTGACATTTTTCTAAATTGGCATTTGAATGTTTTAGAAAACTGTAGATGCAAAGTGTAATATTAAGAAATTGCATTTAAATGCACATAAATGAACAAAATGTACTAGCAGACTTTATTATGTGGAGACGACGCTATCAGTAACCGAGCCCTATGAAGCCAGAAGCCACAACTCAGCGCTCTACAAAACCCAGTTTTCAAATGCATTGACATATTCAGCTAACTAACACACTAAGTTGGCTTCACCAATTGCGGAAATACTTTTCATTAAGCGTGCGGTTTTTATTAACAAATTCATACAAATCCTTGCCAAATAAACCAACTTTCTAATGTTGTCATTCTGCATTTATACCCCATTGCTGTATAATCTGCACAGATGTGATATCAAAGTGTTTGAGCTTTCATGCAATGAGAGTTTCCGTGGAAGTGAGGAAGACCATTACGAGTTTACAGGAGCAGTATCGCTGAGGGATGCCAATTGTGAGTGGCCGGGATCAGGGCCGGGCTGGCTGTAGCGGGCACCCCGGTGGACCGCCAGGGTGGGGGCCGGTTTTGCCCCCCTCTTACCCACCCGGCAGCTGGTCTGACTCCATTGCAAGGGCCGGTTTGCGTTCCCAGTCTGCCCTGGCCGGGATTACCGGGTGCTTGAAGTTGGAACACCAGACCTGGTTTCAGTGGTTTCTGAACCACCAAACGAAGCTTTGGGACCAGTGGTGAACCCCAAACCTGAGCAACGGAGCAGCATGCAATGCTCCTCCCACCAGCCCCGCAGCCTTACCAACATCCCACCATCCTTACCAACATCCCACCATCCTCCACACCCAGCCCTGACAAGCACAAGGCATCGCAAGGTACCACAACGCATTTGAGTGCTGGTATCCACATCACTGCACTAAGATGCTGTGCCACGCATAATAATGTGCTCCCAGCTCTTTGAATTCTGCAATGAGGAGCTGCAGCCCTCAGAAAGCTGTGCTGCCCCAGTCAGTGAGTCAAAGTGTAAACTAGGCCCAGGTCCAGCATAGGTGACTGACTGCTATGGTTAACCCTCTCCCCCTGGGCCTGGCTTGGTTGCTTAGGGGCCCTGTTTGTGTCACGTTTGCACCACGCAATGTGATACATGTGTGACGCAAATTTTAAGTGAGATTGATGAACCCAAGCAAGGCCATTTTGTGTGGCTCCCTAAATCTAGAGTCAAGCAACGCAGTGCAAATCACTGCGTTGCCTTACTCTACCCTGGGAAGGCATTCCATGGGCTTTGCGTGGGTGTTCCCATTCAACTCGCATGGATTTTGACGCATTCCCAGATTTACCAGAATTGGTAAACCTGCGAGTGTGCCAAAAAGATACGCCTTCTCAGGGGAGGCGTAACAAGGAGAAAGACCTTTATTTCTCCTCGTTACTTCCTCTTTCGCTGCATGCTGCATTTTGCAGCACACATAGAAAGAAGATTATGCCCCTCAGGATTGTTTTTTGCAGGAAGGTGCACCTTACTGCACAAAAACAATCCTGAATGCAACAGAGAAACCCTTGCACCATGGTGCAAGGGTGCCAGCATTGGCGCTAGGCTAGCAAAAGGGTCCCAGCGCAGGGGAAAAGGCAGGAATGCATGGTATTGACTTAAATATGGCACATTCTTGCCCTTTCCCTGTCATGCAGCACAGCGCAGCAAGGTGACTTGTTGCGCTGCGCAACAAGTTCATAAATCTACCCCTCAATGTCTGGTGCTCTGTATTACACTGTAACAGAGGAGTCTGCCTTGGGCCCAGGATGATCAAAGCACTCAGACACAGTGGTCTCTCACTGCTTCAGAGTGCATCCAAGGCAGAGGATCATGGTGCAAAATCCAGGGCTTATTTATTAACAAATCACGCAGCGCAGCAAGTCACCTTGCTGCACTGTGTGATTGGGAAATGAGCCGTACTTAACATTGTACGGCACATTCCTGTTGTTTTCCTGTGCTGAAGCACAATGTGCTGCCTAGTGCCAACGCAGGCACCCTTGCACCATGGTGCAAGGGTGCCCGCCTTGTAGGCAGGATTGCTTTTGTGGAGGAGGGGGCAACTCCCTGCCCAAAAACAATCCTCAAAGGCATTTGCCTTTTTCTGTGTGTGCTGCATATTGCAGCACACTTAGAAAGAGGAAACAATGAGAATAAATAAAGATATTTCTCCATGTTGCGCCTCTGGTGGGGAGGCGTACAATTCTCACGCATTCCCAGGTCTACCACTCTTGGCTAATCTGGGAATTCATCAGAATACATGGTTGGAGGTGTGGGAACACCAACGTGCCATCCATGTAATGACCTCACCACGCAGTGTAACACAAGGCAATGACCTGAGACGCCTTGCATTACACTAGACTCATCAAGCCACGCCAGGCCATGCAGGGTGGCCTTGTGTGGCTTGATAATTCTCATTGTAGGTTCTGCACCACCCTGTGTCGTCTTGTGTAGTGCAAGGCAAAGCAAAACCTATCATAAATATGCCCCTCCATTTTTGACTTCCTGGTGAGCAAACAGTAGGGTCGACTCCCAGCCCCTTCCCACAGATTTTGGATCAGAGCAGTGCAGGTACCTCTAAGACAGTAACACAGAGTTAAATGCAGCAGCAGCTTCCTAAGCAGCACAGCAGCCCTCAGAGAGCAGATTTTGTCTGCTGCAAGCGATGCTAGTCCGCAGTCATATCACTCAGCATCACCAGTCATGTGCCTGACACACTCACTGGCAAGTTGAAAGTCCCTGACTTTCTTTCGTCTTCCTCAGTTGATTCAGGTAATCAAGTGATTTTAAGTATGACCATCCTGTAGCACACTTCACAGTGACCCAGGTCAGTCCAACACTTGGTTAATATTGAGTAGGAACTGCATATCAAGTAACTGGGGGATGATCTTGGACAGGCAGGCAGCTACTGAGTGAGAGGGTAGTAGATGGCAATAAGAGGCTGAGTTGATCAACACAGAGTAGCAATGCAGCATTAAAGAAGCAGCTTTTGTGTGCTGCAGTCAAAGCTAGTCCTCTGCCACAGCATCACTAAGCGTCACCATTCTCGCACCCAATGCATTCACTGGCAAGTTGAAAGTTGCTGGCTTGCCTTCATTTTCCCGAGATCTTAGTTAAATCAGGAGGTTGAGTGACTTTTGTAGTGTCATGCGAGTTAGCAACGACGGAACCCTTTTGGCTCCTGATGGACTCCGTAGAGCTGTGACGTAAGTGTTAGAGTGGAATAAAATGAAGGCAGGTTTAGACTTGGGTTTGCAGGTACACACAGATGAATAAAGACATGTAATGCCAAGCTCCATGTGAGGCTTAGTCATTGGCGGGTACCCAGGCTGGGGAGGACGCTACAACTGGAGAAGAGATAGGGGATAAGTAACCCGAAAGTCGTCAGTGCTCTCTCAGAGAGAACTGCTTGTGCATGCCACATGTGCCTTCGTTGAAGTAAGGAATCAACGCTTGGTGCCTGTGAAGTCAAAGCGCAGCTCCAGCCACTGTAAAGCAATTGAAAGAGAAATCTACACATCGTTGGCCAAGAACCTTCTGGTTAGGTGTTAAAGAAAGGTACCTTGCTGCTGCACAATTTAAAATCATACATTAAACAGAGTATTAACCCTGAGGCCGGATACTACCAGGTTTTCAAAGAGCAGCCATTAGTAATCACAAAGTGCAAGATAACACTGGAAACAGAAGCACTGCAAGGCGGAGATCAACCAGGTGTCAGAAAATACAAAGTGACGTTTAGAAAAGAAACAATACTCAATTTACCGGAACACATTAGAGAGAGTCTTCATACCACAGCACTCGGGAGGGTGGCTCAAGGAGAAGTGCTCAGGGTTGTGTTTATGGAGCCGTCCTTACCTGAAGCAGCGCGCCATCAAAGCTGCCGAGTGGGGCTCAGACCAACTCCATAAGTCTTCGAAGAGTAAAAGCCGAGCAAGGTGTTTGGAATGGTGAAAGGTTGTTTTTCCAATGGAGATCAAGAAGAAAGTTACATTTCTAGTTATTATTAAAGATGATCCAGAGGCCAGCATGCCGTAAGGCTTCAGAGATGGTTTGCATAAACAAATACACAATGAGCAAGAAACAGCATTAGAGAGCACACTACCCTCAACGTCAGTAAGTTCCCCACTAGTCTACAATGCTGCTACCTTCTTGAAACCACCATCACCTTTTGATACTGTCAAAAAGCTAAATATTGGCAACAAATGGACTGCTTGGATAGAGACATTTGATGATTTCATTGATGCACTTGAAGAAACTGATAACAAAAAGATTATCAAGATTATCAAAAATCTTGATGGTGAAGGTGTAAAAGAAGTCATAAAGAAAATGCCACAAACTGACGCAGTCACATTCCGTCAGATTAAAGACGCTTTGAATCTCAAGTTCAATCCAATGCCATATGTTGAATACAAAAGATACATTTTCAGTCAAGAATGACAGAAAGTTGATTAAACCATCGATGAATTTGTTGAGAGATTCGATACACTATTCAAGCACTGTAAGTTAAATTAACTTAATGATGAAGAAGCCATACGTATCGGAGTTATTGATGGATGCTGGTAGATTCATTTAGGCAATGAATGCTGAGAGAAACTAAAGGACACAAAGTGATGTCTACACATAAAAGGAAGTTGTGCTTTAGGTGTGGATTTTCGTTTCCACATGAAGGTAAATGTCCTGCACATAGGGCAGATATGGAAAGGCTGTAGGATGGAGAACCATTTTGTAACGGTTTGCAAGGCAAAGGACATAATAAGTTTGCTACGTCGCGAAGACAAAATGGCCATGAAACATTCCAGAGGCAACATTCGATCCACGCTCACAATGCTAAGCATCAACATCTGTTGAGGCAAATCGATACCAAACGAAGTTAATTGTCATGTAAATCATTCTGTATCAGTATCAAGTGAAAGTGGAAAAGATGGTTGTGCCATGTCGATGTTTACCTCAGAAAAACGTGCTCATGTTGGATTGGCCGCATGTGAAGAAAAATGTCAGTCAGAGAAAAGTCAACGCCAAAGCACCAAACCCATTCAAACATTGTCTGAAGATTGCATTAAACGTAATGGTTGTTCGATAGCTTTCATCATCAACAGTGGTGCATTGATAAACATTATGCCTGAGGAGAAATATAGTGAACTGTTTCCATTACCACAACTTACACCATCAAAAACTAAACTATATACATAGGCTGTATCTACTCCATTAAAAAGCCATGGTTCATTGATAGCAATGATGAACAGTAGAAAACTAAGGCGCAAGCACCCATCCATGTGCTCCAAGGTACAGCGTCAAGTGCCTCTCTACTCAGTTTCAGTACAGCTGCTGATATGGGACTGAATTCTGTGAACTGCAATATGAATGCTCACCACGAAATAGTAAGTCAGTTCCCTTTGTTATTCCATGGTTTGGGAAAGCTTAAGACTATGGGTCAGATTTACAAGCCCCATGCGACACTTTTGCGCTGCCGCTGCGTCACTTTTTGTGACGCAACGACGGCGTAAACAATGTGCCACGTTGCAGCCCATTTACAACGTGACACATCTAGGGAGATGCGTCACCTTGTAAAGCCCTGCGTCACATTATACCTGTGTTAGGTATAATGTATGCAGGGTGGGCGTTCCCACGCGGGAAAGCCTCGTAGAAATGACGCAGATTTCACTGCGCCACTTCTAGGATGCCACTGGGTCAAAACCCTACGCCTGCTTGGAGCAGACATAAGGAGTGACGCAGTGTATAAGGAATAGGCCTCCCCATGCATTGCTGGAGTTGCGTCATGCTTGCGACACGACTCAGCGTGACTTTTGCACCAACAGATGCATCAGAATTTCTGACGCATCTGTCAATCCTTGCGCCATGGTGCGCGGTATTGTAAATACAGCGCATCCATGGTGGCGCAAGGCTTTCGCACGCAGGTGCAGGGAAACTGACGCATCTGTACAGATGCGTCAGTTTCTTGTAAAAAGCCCCTAGAAAAGTAAAGTTGCATATTAATGTGGACGTCCGTTCTGTCACACAAAGACATAGGCGAACTGCTTTTCATTTACAAGAAGTTGTTGAAAAAGAACTTGAATCATTACTCAAGCATGATATCATTGAGCGTTCTACTGGTCCAGCACCATGGGTTTCTCCCATAGTGATAGTACCCAAAATGTACAGTGAAGGAGCAGTATGCATATGCGTTGACATGCATCAGGCAAACAAGGCAATTGAACGAGAACAAGAATCAGGTTCACACATTGCTGATATGATAACACAACTAAATGGTGGGAAGGTCTTCTCTTGCCTTGATTTAAATAATGGATATCATCAGTTGCAACTCGATGAAAATTGCAGGTACATTACAACCTTTTCTACACATGTTGGTCTGTTTCAATACAAAAGACTACGTTTTGGTATGTCATTAGCTGCAGAACGTTTTCAAGACGTCATTCGACGTATGATACAGCCTGTCATGAATGCATTCAACTATAGTGATGACATATTGTTTTTCTGAGCTACACAACTAGAGCACAACAAAGCTCTCACACAAGTATGTAATTTACTTGCTGATGCAGGTCTGACTTTGAATGCGGACAAGTGTGAGCTCCATAAGGCAAAGCTAAAATTCTTTGCCCATATCTTTTCTGATGGGGGTATAACACCCGATCCTGCTAAAGTGCAAACGCTGTCAAATGCCAATCCCCCACAATATGTTTCCATGTTGCGTTCATTTCTTGGCATGGCCAGATACTGTTCCAGTTACATACGAGACTTTGCCACTGTAAGTGCTTCGTTGAGAGACTTGATGAAAATGTTTTTTCCATTTCATTGGTCACATGAATGTCAGAAAAGTTTTAGAGGAATTAAACAAGCCATTAAGAACGCTACTGAAATGGCTTACTTCGATCCAAAGCTTCATACTGAGGTGGTTGTTGATGCTAGCCCAGTTAGTTTAGGCGCTAACCTTGCACAGCACAGCGGACACCCAAATGCGCGAAGATATATTGTTGCATATGCAAGTAGAAGTTTGTCCCAAACAGAATGTGCTTATTCACGACCTGAGAAAGAAAGTTTAGCCATGGTATGCGTTAGTGAACATTTCCATGCATTTCTGTATGGAAAGCCTTTTACGCTTGTGACAGATCATTAAGCCTTGCTGGCTATATTTGGCAAACCAAAGGTCAAGATGCCTCCTAGCAGTGAACTTTGGGGTCTACGATTTCAAGAGTACAATTACACCATTGTGCATTGTCTAGGGAAAGATCGAAACTCTGCAGATTATGTCTCCTGAGTGCGTATAAAAGGGTCATGGTAATCCCTCCAAGATGGCTGAAGCCTATATCAACTTTATTGTAAAGTCAAACACACTAGCTGCCATTTCGCTAGAACATATTGTCTCTGCCACAAGCCAAGATAGTGACATGCTGACGTTGAAGGACATTATCACACATCAGACACGGAACTAACACACTCGAGCTCTTACTAGTGACAGTGAGTACCAAAACTACAAAAATTTCAAAGATAAATTGTCTATAACTGAAGAAGGAGTTATACTGAGTGGTTCGAGGATTGTGATTCCGGAGAGTCTGTGACAAAAGATAATTAAAGTGGCCAATGTGGGACATCGTGAAATCGTTGCCACAAAACGAGCTCTTTGAAACTGAGTTTGCTTTCCTTATCTCGATGAGAGAATTGAAAGAGAAGTAAAGGCCTGTCATCTATGCCACCGCCTTTCTACAAAAACTATTTAACACACCTTGAACATGTCAAAACTCCTGAAGCATGCATGGGAAAGAGTAGCTGTTGACTATTTTGGTCCACTTGACAATGGATATCACCGGATGGTGATCGTGGATGAATATTCACGATTTCCGTTAATTGAAGATCTCTCGTCTACCACTCACAACTGAGTTATCAAGAGATTGGCTGGCGTCTTTGCGACATGGGGTGTTCCAGCAATATTGAAATCTGACAATGGCCCACCTTTCAATAGTCAAGAGTTCAGAGACTTTTTAGCTCAATGGAATATAAAGCATCAGAAGAACACACCTCTATGACCACAGGCCAATGGCCTTGTTGAAAGCTTTATGAGTACGCTAAAGAAAGTGGTGCAGCGTGCTAACCTAGAGAAGCTCGATCTCAAAACTGTATTGAATTCCACTTGAAGAGCTTATCGTTCAACCCCCCTCTCTCGACCACATGTGAAAGCTCTGCAACGTTGATGTTCGGGAGAGCAATGACAACCAAGTTACCTCAATAGACCAACCAAAGAGCAAACAATGAGGAAGAAACTCATATGAAGGACTTGGTTCGCAAACAAAAGATGAAAGCTTAAGCTGACAGAAGATGACATGCAAAGAATATCAGCTTTGAAAAGGGAGATCGAGTGCCTGCCCGTCAGATAAGGAAAAGAAAATCTCATGCTCACCTCTATGCTGAGCCATTTCAAGTTGTGTCTATGAAAGGACACATGGTGACTGCCCAGCGCCGTGGGAAGTTTATCATGAGAAACTCTTCCCATTTTTGGCATTTGACACCACGTTCATCCGATCCTTATGTGAGGACAGAGACTGGGGGGCATATTTATGAGCCCCTTGAGACGCCGTAGCGTCACTTTTTGTGAGGCTTCGGCGGGGCAAATCAACAAATGATAGTTATGAGGCCACGCAAAGCCACTTTGTGTGGCTTTGAATGGCCTCATGGATATGGAGTAAGGCAAGGCAGCGCAAATTGATGCGTTGCCTAACTCTGCACTAGGGAGGCGTTCCATGAGTGTTGCAGTGGGTGTTCCCATGGAACACCCATCGATTTTGATGCTTCCCCAGATTTACAAGACCATGTTAACCTGGGTATGCGCCAAAAATGTAAACCTCCCAAGGTGAGGCGTAACGAGGAGAAATAATTTATCAGCACACATAGAAAGAGGAACACGGCTCAATGGATTGCTTCTGTGCAGGAATGTGCCCCTTCTTATACTTAAACAATTTTGCTGACAACACAGGCACCCTTGCACAGGCAGCCTAGCGCCAACACAGGCACCGTTGCACAATGGTGAGCATGCACATTTCAATATTATTGAAGCAATAAGAATCTTGTGTAAAATACATGAGCTGCAATTATCAATAGAAGGAAACAAAACAGAGTAATCACCATCACAAGAATGATAATGAAAATGAGCAATTCAACCATTGTTCTGTAATAGAAATGATATGCTCACATATAATGATAGTTATAGTTATGCCCCTACCTAGCAATCCTCATCCTAATGTGCCTAAGGTGGGTCAATCTCCCAGAATCCCTGAAGATCTAGCTCCCCGGTTACCTGTTTATATGTTTCATCTGGGAGCCATTCTTGGTTTAGCGCTGGGCACCATCCTTCTCAGGAGGTAAACAGGATTCAGCTGGGCTGGAATTCCAGCATGGGGCGACCCGGACAGTGTCAGCGGAATGCTCCTCAATGCTTTAGCGAGAGGCTGCCGAAATGGTGCCAGCACAGGGGGAAAGGACATGAATGCACCGTATTGAACAAATGCGGTGCATTCCTGCCCTTTCACATTGACATAGGGCAGCCCTACGCCAAATCCCCATAAATATGCCCCTGGGTCTGAAACCTCTGTGACTGCTGTTACCCCTACAATGTCAACCTCGGTCCTAGACATTTCTGGTAACAATTCCCAGTTTCCGAAGACACGATCAGGTCGGATAGTTTGAGCGCCATGAAGGCTACTTGTAGAGCTTTAATTGTATATATTTTGTAAAAAGTGTAATTTTTTTATTTAACAGAGGGGGAGATGTAGTGTTGTGTGAGTTGGCAATGACGGAACCCTTTTGGCTCCTGATGGACTCCGTAGAGCTGTGATGTAAATGTCAGAACAGAATGAAATTAAGGGAGGTTTAGACTGTCAGGTTCACAGTTATGGGCAGACAAATAAAGAAGTGTAATACCAAGCTCCATGTGTGGTGTAGTCATTGGTGGGTACCCAGGCTGGGGAGGACACTACAACTTTGAGCTGCAGCATTCTGCAGTTCACATTACAATGGCACAGGTCAGTCCAGCACTGGGGGAAGATTAAGTAAGCACTCACCTTCCATTTTAGGGTTTTGAAGCAGTTTCAAGGCCTTTTTAAAGTTTCTCATTGGTTAAAAGAGGGACATTTTAAATAGTTATCTCTTTTACTTTGACTTCATTGTTTGTTGTACTCGTGAGAAAGTGTTACTTGAATTGCACACATTGGGCAGTAGAGTGACACTCATGCTTACACTGAAGCAATAGAAAAGTCACGCTTAAGCAATCTGAAAACCTGGCAGCTATGAACTGCTGGCCCCCGCACTACAACCTGCTGTGGCCACCACATTCCCACCTGCTCTAAAACTCTTCTTTAGGAACACAGCACCATGACTCAATCATTCTCAAGCAACACTATTAGAATCTGATACTCTGTGTGTGGAGTGGCAAGGCAGCTAAATGCAACTCACTTGATCCCAGATTTACCAAGACTTTGCACGGGTGCTAGTGTGACAAAGCAATGCAAAGTGGGGCAAAGTGGTACATCCTCTTTATTGTCCAGTGTAAAACGTGCTTATAATTAATGGGGAGATGCCTGCCAGAATTATTAGTTCTGGTCTTGGTATCTGCCCATGGAGTAAACTTGTAAGGAAGCTCCTATGGGTGCAGTAACTCCCTGTATCATAGTCCTTATTCCAAGAAGAAAATACAGAAATTGGTAAACAACTGGAAATTTAACGATTGTATCTTCCCAGAGGCCAGCCTTCTGTAGCTTTTTAGCAAGTGTTGCGCTCTACAAATACCAACACATACATATATCCATTCTATACCTTTCACAAAGAATTACCATCAATTGTCCTCTCAAACAAATGCAAGGTCACAAAACAATAAAGGTGCTTTTTTAGCATTTTTCTGATCTGATGTTTGACCCATGATCTCTATCCATTGATAGTTCCACCTCAGCGGAATTGTCGTTATTTGGCAACAGTACTTCCGCAACATCCCAAATTCCTGAAGTAAACCAGTGTGTAGGGTCTAACTTGGAATTTCAAGAATAAGCAGTGCTAAAATGGACATGTAGGAGGGACTTTAGAATATATGGAGGTGGGGGTAGTATGCTGGTTGGAAGCAAAGAGGCCAGTACTACCATACTTCTCTTGGATGCCCCTTCATCAAGCTCTGGTGAAAGGATCTGCTCACTTCGAATGGTACCTGAATATCGAGTCGGAAATAACATTGGACCACAATATAGCAGTAAAAAAATTGTGAATGCAAAAATATTGTGAGGCATAATATTGAAGGCCAGTACATCATTTTTCTTTGCTGGTTAAAAACATTATTGTTAAAAATATTGTTTACTAAAATATCATGTTATTTATTATACTATTTTAAAATATGTTAGTATATTATTTTACAGGAGTTGTATTTAGTTGTTATATTTTTGGTTTGTATATGTTTTGTTTTCTAATATTTTATTTTAATAGGCTGCGGGTTATTTTAGGGTTTTGTGTGGCTAGTGCTGTATTTATAAAATTAAAACAAACATTATTAATTTTAAAATGATTGATGTATTTTATTTTAATAAATATAAACACATTTCGTCTTTTGAAAATTATATGTAAATTTGTTTAATCTTAAAACTATTTCTTATTAAAAAGTCAATATTTTATTATATTTTTAATAACAATTTTAAAATGTAAAATTTAATATAACTTTTATTTCCTTAAAATGAATCTAAATTAATTAAAATAAAGTCTATACATAACTTTTAGTAATTTTTACTACATCTTAAGTAAAAATAAACATTTTACTCTAGGTGGGAATTTTTTTAAATAAATCTTTAATTAAATACTGATACATTAATTAAATATATTTAAATTAATAATGTTCTAATATACTTTTAAGATAATAGTGCTATAACATTTTATTTGTTTGTTCTAGGAGTAAAAAATGTATAAAATTATTTTACATTAACATTTAGTACTAAAATATATGTAATAATTTTTCCAAATTGTAATACATTTTAAAATGTTCCCTACACTTTACTAAAGGGAGATCTCTGCCTCGGAGGTGGAGACTTCCTTACTGGTAGTAACTTGATGCTCGTAAACAATCCCCACCCCTGTTTTCAGGGGGTAGGACCTGCAAGTCTATACTTGGCCGTAACTATACACTAGGAAATGGTGAATTACCTACAAAATGTAAGAGTAAATTTACGCATAAGGGAATATACACTTGTATATCTACCTTTGTGAATAAGTCTCTAATATTTTTATAATTAATATATAGAACAAATTTAGCTTTCAATTCAATATTTAAAATATAAAAGATATTAAACATATTATAAAATAAATAAAAAGTAACATGTATAAATACATAATGCATTTATTTAAAAAAATGCATAAACAACTATCAATGTACCATAAAAACATTCAAGTAATATCAAAAGTAATAATATGAACAAAGGGTTGCACAATTAGGTCTGTTTCTAATTAAAGAAATTAAAGCTCTTACCTCAAATTAAGTGTAGTAGATGTAGAAAAGAAATAAATTATATTTAAAAGTTAGGAACATATTTAAAAAACATATGGTAACTAAATATGTTTTAAAACCTGAGTTATAAAACATTTACACTACTTAGCATAACATTACAACAAATACAATTTATTATATTTTCTTGTTGCTTAGAATATATTTGCAGTTTCTTCTTTATTTGTATTTCTCTGCCATATTTTTTCACTGCCCATTGTCCAGTCTTTTCTTCATTGTATTTCCCTGCTGACATCGAGAACAGTTGCAGTAGGCTCCTGTGTCTTCGGTTCAAGTAAGAAAACTTTAATTAGCACCTGCCCAGGCCAGATAATAAACAATTTGCAATATGTAGGTGGTCCATGGCTGACCACTTTTGCTCATAGTGGGCTGCCAACGATATTGTGATACGGTAGATGGTCGTTTTGGGATTCCTTACCCTCCCACCCCTTTGCTTCTTAATAGGTGATCTTGAATCCATTGCACCTATTTAGTTTTAAGACACAAAGGTTGCAATGCAAGTGGCATAGGCTGTGAAGTGTGTAGACTGAAGCCTATAGTCTCTTACATTCCTTTGTTTAGGTGTCTCTATACCCAGCATTGTCAGCACTTAACTGGATAAATGCCTACGCACTGGTAGTTAATATGCATTGGTTGTGATGGTAGTAGTGTACTGCATTGGCTAGGTTTGACTAGTAGCAGTATGGAACATCGTGTCAAACCAGGAATGCTGGCTTATTGCTGTCATCACTCTGTCGATAATGCCTTTTAGATGCGTTCTTTCTGTATTTGGATACCATATTTTTAAGCTGACAATTCACATCTTCTTTACCTAGCTAAATTACGAACAACGCAAATATTCATGAAACAGTTATATTCTAGAATTTAGAAAAGTGACTAAATAGGGGCTGTATCCCATGGAGAAACTGTGTTTGCGTTACCTATTCTTGCCTGCAGTGAATTTGAGAGAAGAGCAGTATAATAGGAGATTCAAAGATATTACAAAGTAATGCAGTGTGGCAGTGTTGTGTGATGGAGCAGGGCAAGAATACTATAAACACACAATCCCCATCTACCCATTTCCCTCCTGTCTCCTTGTTGGAGGTCAACTTGTTTGTTACACCCTGTCTACTAATTATGGGAGGTGAACTCTCTGTATGACCATTGTGTAGCTGGAACATTTACATCTTTCCTGATCTGACCGTCGAGTTCAGGCAATATTGATTAACTAGAAAGTTGTGTCTTTCCTTGGTCACACACAAAGTTCAACATTATTGCGGCTGCAAATGACTTAGCAGTGTATCGCAGGCGCAAATCAGCAAAACTCTGTGGCAATTGAAAATAGGTACAAACAATGGGCATATGGGGGGCCCCTAACATCTCGCTTTCAACCAACAAACCACAATGTAGGATACAGTAGACTGACACACTGCTGGAATTGGCAAGAAATTAACCCTGGAGAAGGCTGGGCGGTAGCCTGAGGATTGGCCAAGAATAGTATTTATGTCTAAACACGCAATTTACAGATTTCGTCCCTTGGGAAATCCTGATGGCTCTTGAAAAGATCGATGGACATTTGCTACGGAGTTAGAACGGAGCTAGAACGAAAGCATAAACTGTGCATGCATCATCAACGGTCAGATTAATGTTCAGTCAATGATGAGAGGTTGATGAAGTTTCAACACGTTCATTTATCTTAAAAGTTAAGTATATTTTTTGTCATCCTTAGTCAGATTAGTTGTTTTACAGAAATATCAATAAAAAGGTTGGCCAATGACAACATAAATCAATACAAAGTGATCCATAAAGGAATATGTCACTAAACTAGCTAAGGAGCCATATCTACCCTAATAGAACCCATGAAAGTTATTTTCGGAAAAGAGCAAGAGTTAGAATATGAGAAGAACTACCCATAAATAATCGTTCTGGAAACTCAGCCGAGTTCCTTACAGCTGCAGTAGCAACCACTTTAATAGGATGATCTTTGCAGTAGCATTGATCAAGGAAGGGTCACTAAATAAAAGAAAAATAAATTGCCCTTTACAGTAGCTGTTGGTAACAGAACTAAAGGAGCCACTCTCCAGTAGCGGAGTCGCAAAGGCAGGATAAAGAGATCTGGGTCAGAGTCTTCTTCCCATCCAATTCTGCAATTCTCTCTACTCTAACTAGCTAGGAATACTCATTAATATGAAACCACACAATAATGTATCGATAATTGTTAAGCGCTAACTCCCCTCTTCCAATGGAAACCACTCATTTGATGGTGTAGTCAACTTCTTCTCCTGATTCACTCATTTACTCCATTCTCACTCGAAAGCAACCCTATCCTCGAGCCATACGTCCCGGGAAAACCATCAAATCAATCCATCGATTCAATCCCAACCCTCCAACCTATCTCCCCCCAGCCCCACCATCCCCTTCAACTCCCCCCCTAACCCGCGCAAATCATCCCTATTAGACACACCCAACACAAGGCTTATCCAAGATGACACACTACAGCCCTTCTCCAGTCTCCCCCTCTCCCAGTACCCCCAACTAGCAACCAAAGAAACCGACCCGCAGACAACAGCCCCAAACTCCCTTCCTGCACTAAACCCAGTGAATTCGCCGCACAATTTCCGAAACAATCTATCCCAACCCACCCCCGCGATTTCCCCCATAAACCACACAGACACTAGTAGCACAAGGAGACGCACCCACACAGATAAGCTATCCCCGAACACAACCAAGCACCCCCCAGCCATAAATGGCCAGGCTCTGGTCACACAGAGACCAGGCTCCCCCACCCCTCCCTCCATGAATACAACCCAAAGATTGGCTCGACTAGAATACCAGCTAGAAATAGTTATACAGGGCATTAATAAAATCTTATCCAACCGCAACACTTCCAACGCCTTCCCCTCACACTCACTGGCACTCCTAATAAACACAGATACCACCACAAAACCCAACGACTCAGATGGAAGACAACCCCCCTTAGAAACCAGCCACATAGACCCAAAAGGACGAGCGCTGTAATGTCCATGCAAGAGGCGAGGGATCTCGCTGAATCCTATAAAGCAGCTCCAACGGTCGCCCCCAGCTCTGTGATCCAAGTAATCACTGGATTTGGTAGAGAACTTACCGCTCCGAGAACAGTGAGACCTCCAGCGCACCTCACCAATATTCCTATGGCTCCCCCAAATAAGAAACTCAACAACAAGAGGGTGACTAACTGCACGCTCATAAACTGCAGATCTGCGAACAAACACGCAACCGAACTGGCAGAAACCATCCTAACACACAACATAGACATCATGTTCATCACAGAAACATGGTTGAACGAATCCTCACCCCCCATCTTCGATATGCTCGTACCCCCGGGGTTCTCAATCATCAACAAGGACAGAAAAAACCAGCGAGATGGGGGGACCGCAATCATACATAAAAGGAACATCTCTATAACAGAAACGAACTCCTTCAAATACAACACCCTGGAATACCTAACCGCCACCATTAAAACGTCAGACAACAAAATGCTTCACTGTCACCTCCTCTACCACCCACCTGGCAACACTCCCGCATTTGGAGAGCATCTGGCAGACCTGATCTCACACTGCTCACTATCAGACGCTAATAACCTAATTCTAGGAGACTAAACCTTCACTGGAATGAGATTAACAACCCTCTGATACAAACTTTAAATGAGCTCCTTCACAATAACAATTTGACCCAACACTGCACCGAACAAACCCACAAGGGCTCAATCCTGGATGCCATCATAGCTCACGAAGATGCAATCACCATCGACCGTACCCTCCCTGTTGACTGGTCAGACCACCATCTCATTCTTTTCCATATCAATGAAAAGACACATCGACCGCCTTGCTCGAATGATCACTTTCACTGGACGAGAAACCTGAGACAGATCCCCCTCGAAGAACTAGAAGAAAGGCTAAGTACACTCCTCCCCTCCAACGCAGGCGAGAGGCCCACAACAGAACTTACCTCACAATACAATGCGGCTCTGGACCAAATAGCCCCCCTGAAACGGAAAAAAACCAAGACCCTCCCATCGAGATCGTGGTTCAACACTGACCTAAACCTGGAAAGAAGACAACTAAGAGCGGCAGAAAGACTTTGGCGCAACAACCCTTCGACAACCCACCTCGAGCAATTCAAAAAGGAACGTAGGAAATATAAAAAGCACATCATAAATGAAAAATCCACCTTCTTCTGCGGTGCACTTAATAATGCTAAAAACCGCCCCAAAGAACTCTTCAATATCATCAGACAGCAAACATTCAAACCATCACCTTCTGCAATTCCGGCCTCCAAAGACCTATGTAACAAATTTGCCAATTTCTTCAATGAAAAAATATCAAAGATTGAACTCTCACTTAAGGATCACCTCCGTCTCCCAAATGAAGGCCCGCTACTCAATAAAGAAGACATGAACCCACCCAGGCAATCCACTAACAACTGGTTAACTTTCAAATCCATCACTGTAACTGAAATTATTGAACTGACTACTGGATCCAAGCCCTCATCACACATTGAGGACCCCCTCCCTGCCCAACTGGCTAAAAAACTCAAACTCTCCCTAGCCCCACTCTGGTCAGAGATTATAAATAGCTCCCTGGAAACAGGAATCATGCCTGACTGCCTCAAAATCGGTCAGGTAACACCATTACTAAAAAAAGCAGGTGCTGACCCTAACGATCTCAACAACTTCAGGCCTGTCTCCAATCTCCCATTCCTAGCAAAACTACTAGAAAAATGTGTTCTCCGCCAACTCACCCATCACATGGACAACAACGACCTCCTCGACCCTCACCATTCGGGCTTTAGAAAAGGATGCAGCACAGAGACTGCCATCTTGCATGTCATTGACGACGTCCACAAATCACTGGACAAGGACCGCTGCTGTCTACTCATACTCCTGGACCTTTCGGCGGCCTTTGACACGGTCGACCACAAACTACTCATCAACGTACTCCGAGAAAGGGTAGGAGCAGAAGGGGTGGTCTTACAATGGTTCACCTCCTTCCTGCAAAACCGCTCTCAAAGAATAAAAATCAGAAACTTCACGTCCGACCTACACCCCATAATCAGAGGCGTTCCCCAAGGTTCAGTCCTCTCACCTGCACTGTTCAACATTTACATGGAGCCACTCACCATCATCCTCAAAAGAGCCAATATTCCCTCCCACCTCTATGCCGATGACACCCAGATCTACCTCGAAACCTCCACCATAGCGGACATGCAAAGACTCAATGACACTCTAATAGAAGTCCAAAAATGGCTGTCTCAAAACCATCTGAAACTCAACCAAGACAAAACGGAAATCCTCCTCATAGCCAACAAAGAACAGACCCCCCGAATCACGGAATGGATAAAGGCTATGGATGCTCTCGTCTGCACTCTCATCCCGGCAGACTCCGTGAAGTCATTGGGAATCACTCTTGACCCCAACCTTGACATGGTCAAACACATCAAGAACACCGCAAGATGGGCCTTCTTCAACTTAAAACTACTAAACAAAATCAAACCCTTCATCCCCCCTAATGACCTTAAGCAAGTCACGCAATCCCTTGTGCTATCCAGATTAGACTACGGGAACGCCACCCTCACAGGCACGGCTAAACTACACCTTGCTCCTCTTAGATCAACCCTAAATGCAGCAGCCAGAATGGTGACGGGAGTAAAGAAATACGAACACATCTCCCCCGCTCTCAAAGAGCTTAAGTGGCTCCCAATAGAAATGCGGGCTAACTTCAGAACTGCCTGTCTCACCCACAAAGCTCTGCACACTGGTAAACCCACCTATCTAGCCGCCAAACTCAACAAAGCGGGACAGACAAGAAATCTCAGAAGCACCAACACTCTGCTACTCATCCCCCCGAAAACCAGCAAACAAATCTCGGTCTTTCTCCGGAAATGCACCCAGAATTTGGAATGCCATCCCTATACATATCAGGACTAACCCTTCCTTCAAAGAATTCAAAAGCCAGCTCAAAGTGCTCTTCCTCAATCGAGCCCTCACGAAGTGACAACGGACCTACAATAATGATCCGCCACCAACCGAGGATCCAGTCACTACGAAAAGAACAACTCCTTACAGCATCTTCCTCTTGACCCGCACAGTACTCCCCTACTTTTACCACCAACACTACTGCTCTGCATTTGAATGCTACATGACTTATACCGATCAATGACCCACCTTTGAACACTGTGTTTACTGTGCCACTCTTTGTATACTCGACTGTCACTGACCAATGTTGTAAAGCGCTCCGATACCTTCGGGTCTGGCTAGCGCTATATAAAACTCCAAAATAAAAAAATAAAGATTCCCACGGTAAACATTCTTTGTCAATATAGAACAAATCATTGTTCAGGATTTTCTTACATGGAGGAAAGTTCTCTTGAGAACTTTCTTACCTAAGCTAAAAGATGCACTCTATGTCCATTGTGAATACAATGATAATCGGATATGATGAGGCAAACTAGCAGTAATATTCTGTAATGCATTCATAAAACATATCTAAATCATTATTTATTCAAGCAGCCACAGCAGCTCATTGTATTCGAAAAGTGATCTAACATGGTGTGAGGAAGCTAAAGAATGATAGATTTGGAGCCAGAACCTTCTTAAGCAAGTTGTTGGTGCTTAGCAAATGTTCTAAATAAACGTCTATTAAGCTATGAGCAAGAGTCGAAAGAAAAGGCTTTTAGGCCCAACTAAAGCGGCACATTTAAGAATGTTAGCCTGTTACAAAAAATGTCTTCTGTATGATTTTGCACTCATTTAAGTACTACACATATACCCCTACATATGATTAATCTAGGAATTATTTACTAGATTATTAATACATTTGAATATGATTCCTTCATGTTATAAAACAGGCATATTTTTCTGCATGTTATTTTCTATGTGAAAACATTTCTTCAGCAGTTTAAGCACATTCTAAAATGCAATTCTAACATGGTCAGTAAGTCACATTTTCATTTTTTAAAGGAATGTCCTTTAGCAGCATGCAGAAAAAATCTTCAGAGCGAAGGTGATACTGTTTGGTTTACTAGTGGACACTTTCAAACAAAGGTCGACTATATAGGTGCTCGCTAACATTTTTCCAGGGGCCAATGAGCTTGGTCTGTGATGTGACCGAGGGCTGCATTGATGCCTGCGGGGTGGCGGTCGGGTGGGGGGAGTTGACAGTAAGGTGGGTGTGGGGAAGCGAAGCATATACTTCTAGTGGCTGAATTGCACAATGTGAAACCAGAAAGCCTGGGATTAATCCCAGCTTCCCCACTTTGTCAAATTGTGTGATCCTAGGCAATTATTTTATTTCACTTTCCCTCATTTTGATTCATTATCACATATAAGAGGACCTCGAAATAAATGACTTAAGAATGTGCGCCGTACAAAACCTTCTCCTGTGTTTGATTTAATAAACTATAATATTGTTCATGTATAATAGGATCCCAAGTCACCCAAAGAGTGCACATAACAACTGACTCGCAACATTAGTTCTCCATTGGCATTATTGTCAGGGTGGAGGGAAGAATGAATGTTTCTAAATTCCTATTTGAAAACTAACACTGTTAAAATAATACTTCTCAATGCACTGATATAATCTGATGTACTAAGGTGAAAAGGTTCTGCATGTTACTTAAATACACTTCTTGAATTTTGAAGAGACTATCATATTTTTACACTTTTTCTGCAAGATGTCTTTAAAAATGAAGATGTTCCTAAAGTTGAGCAGTGTGGGACTACCTAGTTACTGCCTTTCTTTAACACAAATTAACATTTAAACAAAGTTTTGCCTGTTTATTTATCATATTTTTATTGTTAGTGCTGAGATAAGTAAACAGCAACCCAGAGCTGCTGTTGACCAGGAGGCCGCATGTAAAGGTCAGGAGGGCCCCCGTCCGTACTTTCAGTATCAGTGGTCTACACTAACCCAACCAATTATATTACAGCTTCTTGCAGAAATAGCACCATCACTTGCTCCAACAACATGTAAGTCCCATACAATACCAGTACACGTAAAGCTGCTTGCTAAACTGCATCGGCAGTCTTCATGCTTTTTTGATAGCTCGTGTGCAGCCACAGCTTGGGTTTCACAAACTTCATTATCTGCATTTCTGCCATGTTTTTGGAGGTCATCATGCCATAATATCACAATATGTCAGGTTTTCAAAACCAGGCCATAATATGCAATAAATGAAGACTAGCTACTATGCCAGAGTCAATGCCCCACTTCATAGTGCAATAGATTGCACGCATGCCACACTTTTACCACTGCAGAAACGGCACACATTCCAGGGATAGGAAACATAACCAATCTATCTATGTGCAAACAATGTGTGATGCACAATACTGGTTCACAAATAAAGAAGTGAAGTTCCCAGAGAGTGTCCGTGAGTCTTACTTTTACAGGCAGTGTGCCATCATCAAATTTCTTGAAAGTAGTGTTTATAGTCAAAGTCTACTGGTAGGTATTCACGACACATGCACAAGTATAATTTGAGATCACATGACTATTGACAGGCAACATTTGTACTATGCACTAAATGACCCTACATTTGTGACCAGAGTTATGCATAAAGACTATACCGGTTGACACCATACAACAATACCATGACTGATGCAGAAGAAGCATACATTACCAATCATAGGAAGGCAAGCAATATCATAGTGAGGTGTTTTGGTATCCTCAGATCAAGCTCAGATGCCTAGACCTGTCACGTAATAGACTGTTGTATATTAACATGTTTAGGACATGATTGTTGCATGCGCACTACACAACAAAGCTGTATGAGTACCCAGAGAGACAGGATCGAACAGAAGCTCTTAACTCTTGAATGTAGGCAATCATTTTCATGCCATGCAAACAATTTCATGCCATCGTTATTCTGTAGGAGTTCCAATCAGCATGGAAGCATGCTGTGCCATCTTCCCACAACAGGGACAGTGTGAGTTTGACATTCAATAACCCTCACAGATGAATGCATGAAGGCATTTTTGCTGTTGAAGTTGTGTGTTGATACTTCATTTAATCACATTACTCTACCCCTCTGTGCAAATAGAAAGGCTGCCACATTACTGATGTGTGTCTCACAATGGCATACATATCCACTGCACATGTTGGAATCATAAATGTCCCTGTGTGCCACATCATTTCTGATGTGTGCATGGAGGTGGGTTCTCCATTCTGAAATATGGCTCCTCAGAAAATGTAGTAGGTTACTTCACATCTGCAACAGACACTGCATTGCTGGTTCACATATGCATACCTCATCACCATGTGACACTTCCTAGACTCAATGCAACACAGTGTTCTTGTGGTGGCACAGCGCATAACAACCGATTATTGCATTGCAGTATCCAGGCTTTCTACTTGTACATTTGGGCCCAATGCCTCCTATACAGGCCAAATACTGGCCATATTGTAAAAAAAGACAGTCCAGTCATGTATGCAAGCTTGGTTTGCTGCACAAAATGCACTGCGCATTGGGACCACATCAGTGATAATAATGTGGTATACAAAAGTTGACAACCACAAATAACATAGGAACAGTTTCTTTATGTGATACCACTTATGCATTGCTTTCATTAATATATACACAATTTTAATTTTTATCAACGGTAATGACTGTTTTTATGTTTGACTGACTCTGTTAAACACAATAGATTACAAAATAATTTGCCAGTAAGAAAATATTTTCCTAATTCACTGCTGGCTGCATTTCAATTTGCCAGAAACATGAGAGGACAGGGTAAGTGTAGGAAATGAGGTGTAGTTTATGCATTTCAAGTTTGATATTTAACATGTACCGATTTTATCTAAGCTATTGAAAGCAGACCAAGTTTGCTTAGTATATGCAAATGTAAGGATGACTCAAATTTGATTTTAAATGTCAGAAATCTGCTACTCATAGCTTTAATCCCTTTTAGGTGAAATTCGGACCTTTTGGGGATTCACAAAAATTTCCAATAGGAATCTACTCAAGTGATACATCTCCATCAATACTTCTCCTCGTCTACACTTCCTCGAGCAGAAGTGTACCCTAGGTCATCCAAATTTTTGTTTCCATTAGGAAAATATTTTTCTATGAAATCTAAGGGTGTTTGGAATTTCTTTCACCCACATATATCAGCCTTTTTGGCACCAAGTGAATGTGGGCAAATTTGATGTAAATAAACATTTAGAATGCTTGTGGATACCCACATAGGTATGATTTTGTGGCTTTTCGCCATATATCGGCGGACCATCCTACTACCTCCCAGGCAAACATCTAGCTTCCCATTCCTACCTTTAAACATTGTCTTTCCAATAAGTTCCACCTGCAGGTGTACATGTCCTCACATCCTGATCCCGGGATCAGGATCATCCACTGTGCCTGTTGGAGGTATTTCTGGGCACCTAGGTTGAAGGTGGCCTTGCGTGGCTTAATAAATCTCATTTAGGTTTTGAGTCGCCCTTGCATCCCCTTGCGTGGTGCAAGGACAGCACTGAACCTTGATAAATATGGGCCCAAGTCTCAAATCTGCAGCAAAATCAGTGAAAAATTAGACAGCATCCCTAGGGGTCAGGAAAAGTCATCCAGCTTACCCCAAAATACAAGGGTTTATATACAGTTTTCTTGCATAGGAAAATATAAAATCATAAAAATCAGCATGATATGATCATTGCCCCAAAAATCACAATTTTACAATTTGTCACATAGCCCTATCACCTTAGTAATAGCCTACTACATGAAAACTGATTCGCCAGAAGAGGTGAGTGTCATCTGGAGGAGTTGGAACAAACTAGTTACATAAACTACAGTGAACCATTGTGAATAAATGTAATTCTGCATGCAAGTGGAAGGACCTTGGAAAGTTTTACTAAAGCTTCTTCTAGCAGAGTCTTCGAGAACAGTGTCATTCAGAAATTAACAAATCCACGTCTTGCTGCACGTAGTGCCAGGCGAGAAATATAAACACAGAATGACCATTATGATATGACTTCCTTCTTGGACAAGATGGCGTCGAGGTCTAACAGACTCCTAATTTGCTTATGCCAGAAAAACACACTTCAACATGTCATAGCATTTTTGCTTCAATTGTGATAGCTCTACGTCAGTATACACGTGTGAATTTAAGTGTAGATTCATTACTCTGCACACTATTATTAATGCACATTTTGATTTAAACACACAAAAGCTTTCACAGTAGTTAATTACTAGGAATAATGATGAAAAGGTGAACTTTATTGCCTCTGAAGTGCTGAAAATATACATCATACTTTGAGCTACCATAATGAGTACTGCAGTTTCTTGTAATTCTTCACTATTTTGAAGTTTTGAGAATTGTTTAGAATACCAGCTTAGAGTTATGTCCTACACGAGTTTTCCACTGGTCGTAAAAGTTGCTTTAAAAAAGCTAATTATTTTTGTGTATTTTTAGCTGCTTTTTTAACAGGGAAAGTAGGAAATATATTTTGCTTCAGTCCATATTACCTAAATATTTTTGGACCATGGCAAACGTGGAAAACTACTGCAGAACATGTCTCGTTTTCTAAGAATGAAATCGAGGGTCTACGAACAAACATTATTTTTAAAATGGAGGCAGTTTGTTCTTTTTCTTGATAGATAAACAGTTGTAATAGACTGTCTATTACAACTGTTTATCTATCAAGAAATAGAACACACTGATTTTGGCTTGAAAGCAGTTCCGCCTTTCCTAATTGAAAAGTAGACAGAGCACATTTGCTTAACTTCTAACCCAAATCCTCTAAAAAGTAGTATTAAATCAGTTGGTTTAATTTTTTTTGCCCGGTTGGAAAAACCTTGTTTGGAGCAAATATGTTGGACCCGTGTGTTATTACACAAGTAGCTAACATCGTGCAAACTACTATATGTGCTCATTTTTGTAAATCGGTGAAAGCTTGTACTTAAGATGGTCCCAGTATAATACATCATACTCCAGCACCGTGGCTTTAGACACAATACAGATCAATAATAGCCTGAAAGAGGACACCCCAATGAAATGCAGGATTTACAAAGCCCGTTATAAAATATGTGCTTTTACTTATTGGGGTCCAATTATGTATTTATTTTTTTATTTATTTAAAAGTGCATTGTTAGCACAAGGCATCATGGCGCATGCGGGTCAAGACGTCACATAAACAAAGATAAGAGAAAACAAGAAAGTAACAACGAAATAAACTGAAAATAGCTACCAACAACAAGATTGGAAACTAACGGTGTTTATAGTCCACCCAGTAAAAGAGAAACGTTTCAGCCTCCTGTACAAGCGCGAGACATTGGCCATACCAATTCGACCTGATACTTCTGGCGGAAGTTGAGAGGAGCGACAAGAAGGATGCTGTGGTACCAATATGTCTGGGCGCCATTTTAAAAAACTTTTCTTAGTTCAAGGTTAAAAATATATCTATGAATTATTCAGTTATTAAAAAATGAGCACTGAATGGAAATATGTGTAGATATAAGGAAGGCTGGATAAACATGTTCAAACCACGGGTGTGTGTGCCCAGGAGCGGTGGCAGCAGGTCACTTGTGAGAGCAAAGGAAGCGTTCAACTGTTAAAATAGTCTATACTTTCTATAAAATAGTAGGTCACCTATAGCTTCAAGCCACTGGTAAAGCGGAAATAAAGCAATTAGGAATTTAGTTCAAACAATCATCTGGGCTCACCTCCCATGCGTGCCTCAAAGGCTTGAGACCACCGCTATCCTGTTCAAACTAATTTTACGTCCTATTTGACCTCGAAGGTTTCTACACTCCATGCGTGTGAAAATATTCTAGCTCTTCTAAGAGCTGTGGCCATGCTATATAGGCAGATCTGTTAAGTTCCCTCCAAGATTTTTTTGTGTGTACCTCACATCTGACAATGTTAGGGAGCCCCCAGTTAATTTGGTCTCATAGGCCCACAGAAGGCTAGACTACGCATCGTCGCATGTTTACATAATATTGAATAGTCACTCCCCTCAACGTTTGTGCCTTTTTGGCGTTTTCCCCTCCGCATTTTTTACAGCCTTCGGTTACACCCTAGTTAGGGTTGTGTTACATAGGTACCGGTTTTGGCTACAAGGAGTGGGCTATACGAATAGCATTGTTAAAAATATGTTCCCATCTGTCAGTCTTCATTTGCCAAAATAAGTGGTGGAATTGCTCTAAAAAAAGTATGGAAACTGTGATCCTGAGTCCAATGGGGGCGGGGTCAGTGAGCGATGGGGCGGGATCGAAGGCACTGCAAAAAACGAACAAAATATTCAGGGCCTCATTTATGATGTTTTTGCCGTAGGGCAGCGCCGCAGGCCTCCCTGCTGCGCTGCCCTACAGTACAAGAAAAGGGCAGGAATGCGCTGTATCTTTGGGATACAGCACATTCCTGTCCTTTTCCCCTGCGCCGGGGATTTCTCCGTAAATCTGGGGCAGTGTCAAAATGCCATGGATGTTGCTGGGAACGCCCCCACCAACACCCATTGCACACCCCTTTAACGCAGAAAACTGCGTTAAAGGGGACAATATTTACGAGGCAGCATTAAGCCAAAAAAAGTGGCTTAGTGCTGCATCTTAAATATGGAGCAGTTTCTGTGCCACGGAGCCTTACAAAAAGTGACATTCCGACGGCGCAAGGAGCCTCATAAATGAGACCCCCAATAACTATTTTGTTGGTCTTTTACCTTCAAGTAACTGCATGTAAAATAACACACGCCTTCAATTAAAAAAATACATGCAAGTTAAACTGATCAGTGAGAGATGCACTATATTAGGTTGTGAGACCTCTCTCTATCGGTTATTGCAATCACTGCACATATCTTTGTGTGCAACCAGAGAGCAACGGAGTTGAATTCTGATTGGTGCAGTGTGGAAAAGTGACTTGTGTTTTTACAGTGGCAGCTGGTGACATTTGAAATGGGTGGGGCGTAAAAGTTCGGGATGATTGCCCTAATGGCAGCGAGTGAGGCCAACCGCCAGGAAAATAAAAAATAAAAAAAGTGGGCAAATGGTGCATTTTCAAGCAAATGTGAGAAAGCAAGAACGTTCATAAAGCAATCTATACATTAATAAGACACCCCATCCATCCATTTACAAGAAAATCTGAAGGGACTTTAAGGCAATTGGATTGCATCATTCTGTACAAGCCTATTCATCCATTCAGAAGAGGTGCGCCCTGAGCCCTTCAATTAACATAGCCATTCTATAAAAGTGTATTCATCCAGTCATTCGTCGACCTAATCATAAGAGGACCAGGGACCACCTTGATACGATTCAGCTAACAAAATAGTGCTCTACATTTCTATTAATCCTCCCATTCATTTATCTATTTACAAGAGCGCCCTTGGGTGCCTTGAGGTGACTCAGTCAATAGAGTCATTCACTACTAGCCTATTCCTCCATTCACAAGAGAAATAGAAGGCAGCTTGATGCCATTCAAAAAACAAGACCCTTCTCTACAAGTCTGTTCACCTCGCCATCCATCCACAAGTGCACCCGTGGGCGCCTTGGGGCCATTACTTCGGTAGAGTCAATCTCTGGAACCCTATTTATTCATCAAGCTACTCATGAATCCACACATGACCAAATTGAGCTGGCCTTTTAGAGATTCTCGTCGCACCCACCCTTGAACCCTACTCTCCAGCCACATCCCTTTTCTGCTCTCTTCCAGACTTTGGGTATCTAGTGGTGTTAGCACCTCCTGTGCAATCAGAAGACGTGGCTGCCTCACAACCGAGCAACGCTGTGTGATCTTGCGAAAATCAATGTATGTCAGTGGGGAGGTGGGTGGGATTTAAAGCGCAATTATCACCATTAAGTGGCACCTTTTCCCCAGTCCTTTAGCTACAACAATTGAGTGTGCTTAGAAACAGGTTAAATGCTGGTGTAAGGCGCTACATAAAGGACACCTGACTTGTTCTCTACTACAAATGCTTGCTATCAGCACAGCTACAGAATAAACCCCAAAAGTGCATATACAAGCACATATAAAGAATGAACAAGGAGACCAGAATTCCAATCCCAACTTCCCCTTTTGAAGCCCTGTGTAATCCCGGGTAAATCAGACGTGCTTTCTCTTGGACTCAGTTCCACATAGGCTGGACCAGGGTATTGAGCACTACTTTAAAATCCTGGAAGAGCTGGTGAAAGGAGGTAAAACAGCCGTATTTGTCAACTGCATCCACTCATGCGAGTCCCTCTGGAGTCTTCGCCACGATTTACCCTGAAGTACGTGTCCCCACTGCCCCGGACAGACAGACATGGCACACTGAGAGAGCGAACACAGAGATAAGACGCTGATGGATAGAGGAAGAAAAAGATGCAGAGAGACAGATCGGTGAAACAATACAATAGGTGGGAAGAGAGGGTTCGACCAGTAGACAGGGAGACAGAGCAAAAGAGGAAGATAGCTAGAAAGATAATTTGGGTACTATGTTAAAAGACACAGAGGAGAAGCAAGAGGTGGAATAGAGCAGCACAACGAGAGACGGGCAGGTAGAAAGAGAGACGAGTGATGCAGAAATAGAAAGTGACAGGCAGAATAACACAGAAACAGAGACTGGGGTACATGGGGTGACAGGCAGATAAAGACCGGAAAAGGAAAGGGAGGGAGAACTGAAAAGAAACATACAGACAGAGAAAGGCTTAAAGCGATAGTGACAGAGGCAAGGGCGACAAACACAAGCGTAGGCATACTGACAGAGAGGGGTCCTGTCTGACCCATGCCACTCCATCAGGGGGCTTACACGCACCACCCTTGCACCTCTCAGGCTGTAACCTGTCCAGTTGGCGCTTCCACGTACTACCAGGGAATGGGTGGCACACGTGTTCCATACCCCTCCAGCAGGGCAGGGGCATGCATACATCACCCTTGCACCTCTCAGGCTGTAACCCGTCTAGGTGGCGCTTCCACGTACTACCAGGCAGTGGATGGCACACGTGTTCCTTCTATGGAGACTCCTGCTCCTCGCTCGTTCTGTGCGTCTCTAAGGCCCAGGCGGGCAGTGGGCAGAGAGACTTACTGAGACAAAGCGCTGAGAACCTTGAATATATATCACGGACACCTCGAACTCGGCGACATCTCGGGACCACAGCTCCCAACTCAGTGGTACTCATTTTATTGGCCACGGAAGGGTGTAAAACTGAGTCAGCAGGAATCCAGAACCGCAATATCCCGCTCCCTGAAACAACTTATAGGCACTGTAGAAGTCGCCAGTAGAAGAGATCACACTTCATAAAAGGCGCACTAACCCACTGAGGTGCCTTCGTTGCGATTAATAATAGGGGCTGGGGATTTAATTTGAAATACATAAAAAAAAACATACCTTAGCCAGCACGTACGGTTCTGCCTCGTCTCTGCTCCTCGCAGTCGCAGGAAGCTGGCAGCCCCCCTTCCCTCCCCTCCACTAAGCCAATCATAACGCTGCAATGGCAGCATTGTGATTGGCTTGGACTCCGACCGCACAGGCTTCTATGGGGAGGCCGTTTTCTCCATCATAGCTTAGTCGAACCAGCCCTTAAAAAGTCTGTTTTCTTTTTTTGCAAAAAATAAAGGAAGAATAAAAATGTTTTTGTTTTTTTTTTAGATCAGCTGAGTATGTGTGACTGCTTCAACAAGGGACAACGAAAACAAAAAAACAGCGCTTATAACATTGCTCATATTTAAGTTATAGTTACAGATACAATGTCCATTTATTTAACATGCGTCACAAGCCAAATTATCTCCTAGGATTTCAGCAATTATAAGTGAGGATAAACGGTTGAGTCTGCCCCCATCAGGTTGAACCTGGTACCTACATGTGCCACTTTGAAATCTCTGGAAGAGCACACAACCGACGGTTCCAGCTCACCAGCAGACTGGACTGTAGAAGCGATAGATTGTGATGGAAAGAAGGGAGTGAAGAACACTTCAGCTTCTCTATGCATTATTGTGATTCTTGTTCTGCCTCGTCTCTGCTCCTCGCAGTCGCAGGAAGCTGGCAGCCCCCCTTCCCTCCCCTCCACTAAGCCAATCATAACGCTGCAATGGCAGCATTGTGATTGGCTTGGACTCCGACCGCACAGGCTTCTATGGGGAGGCCGTTTTCTCCATGCAGGCTGCATGCAGCCTACATGGAGAAAAGGGCAAAGTGCGCATGACTGCTTTGGTCGGCTCTGGGGCCCACCAAACAGTCAGCGCCCACAACAGTGGGCAAGCCACTTCTCCCCGGGTCTGGAGCAGGACCGCCCACCCGCCCTCCCCCAACCAAACCCTTCTGCTTTCTCGCAGTGCGAGAAGCAGAAACATAAAATGGTATTGATACCATTTTATGTTTCTGCTTCTCGCACTGCGAGAAAGCAGTGGGGCGACGCTCCTCTGCCCACGTGGAGGAGCCGCCCCTGTGTTTTTAGTGTTACAAGGTCCCAGTCTTTGACAAAAAGCACTGTAAATATGGATGTTATTATTTTAAGATTGCATTACCCACAGTATAAGATAGACTGCCACAAAGTGCAAAAAAAGGTTTAGGTATAAGATGAAAAAAGTGCTTCCAAAATATAGGTATGAGCAATATGCAGACTGTACCTAATGCAAACTTTTTTTCCAACTGTCCATTAAAAGCAAGTATTCCATCTGGTCACCTTACAATACTTCTAAAAAAATACTCATCCAGTGACTCCATCAATTAAAGCCAATACCGGCTTCCAAGCAGCCTTTAAATTTGCAGATTAACCATATGCACACATTTACATTTCTTTGACGCAGCAGACATTCTGGCAAGAAGGCTTGTTTCTTGTTCAGCTGTCTGCCCCTCCCTCGGCTACACAGCACAGGGGACTCTCTCCCCTTCCACTTCAGCTGAGGCATCCTGAATGTTGGCGTCCTGGGGCAGTTGCTTTTAACATAAAGTAGGGGAACTATTTTTGTCAAATTAAAAAAGTATGGGCGCGTCGTGCCCCTTCGATCCTGCCCTCTTTAACCTCTGGCCAAAATAAGCAAAGACTGTGCACCTCATGTATTTTATTGTATTGTAATTGTATTTATACAGTGCTTACTACTACTGACGAAGCATTAAAGGTTTTCTAAGCACACTTTTTTTCTCTACCTGTTACTGTCTTTTCTCATTACCATCTCATGATTGCACCAGGCCAGTTGAGGCAATGTGCAGTCATGAGACAAGTGAGCAAGGGGATGAGACCACTTTCGGGTGACTTCCTCTTTCATCTCTGTCTGAAAGAGCTCCAATAAACGGATGTTTATCTGCTGGTGGTGGCACAGCCTCTAAAACAAGGATTGGTAAAGCCAATAGGTCTATCTTACATTTTGGGGCATATTTACAAGCTCCTATTGCCACCAGAGCGCCACTTTTTGTGACGTCCTGGTGGTGATACGGGCTTCACCTTATTTACAAGGCAGCGTTAAGCCACTTAAGGTGGCTTAACGCTGCCTTGTAAATAAGGCACCTTTTCATGCTATACTTAGCGTGAAAGGCAATGGGTGTCGCGGTGGGCGTTCCGCCGCAACACCCATTGATTTTGACGCTACCCGATATTTACAAGGGTGGCATAAATATGGGGCAGTGCCAAAATTAAGACCAGGGAAAATCTGGTCTTAACATGGCGAAACGAGGAGAAATGCTTTATTTCTCCTTTTTTTTGCTGTTTCTATGTGTGCTGCGTTGTGCAGCACACATAGAAAGAGCAAAACGCACAAAGCAGCACACAGAAGTTACAAAATGCTATTTCAGATTGTGTATGTGCAGGAAGGGACACCTTCCTGCACATAAACAATCCTTCCCTTCAATGCAGGCACCCTTGCACTGTGGTCAAAGGGTGCCTGCGTTGGCGCTACGCTGCTAAATTTAGCGCCAGCGCAGGGAGAAATGCAAGGCTGCACCCTATTCTTGTAAATACGGTGCAGCTCTGCATTTCAGAAGTGGCGGACGCAGCGTTAAGCCAACAAGGCTAACGCCATGCTCCGTCACTTCTTTTGTAAATATGCCCCTTTGTGTCTTGAAAAAAAGATAACAAAAAGGCACCTGAGCGATTGCCAGTTATTAGATTATTTGCAAGCATTCCTCCCATCACCTTGCGTGTGTTTGATGTAACGACCTAAGTGGCCAAGGGTAGGCCTAGACGTGGGTCGCACGCCCACTCTAACACTGAAACCAAGCTGAACACAACTGAAGAGGCCCAACTGAGATGAAACCAGTCTTGGGTTGCTTGTATTTTGGTTCAGAAAGGACATGGCTTGGCAGTTTGGGGCTGGACTGTTCCTATTGGAGCAGGACCAAGGGTAGTTTGCATATGGCTGGGTCTAATCTGAGACGGCAAGGTGGGCAAAAAAAGAAATCAATGGGTTAAAATGCTACCCCGGGAGATTGCCAATGGTTAGACAATTTGCAAGTATTTCTCCCATCACCCTTTGTGTGGTTCATGTAATGTCCAAAGTGAGCAAGGGTATGCCAAGATGTGGATCCCGTCCTCAATCTGTAACTGAAACCAAGATGCATCCAACTGAAAACTCCCAAATACGCTGCTACCAGTCTTGGGCTGCTTGTATTCTGGTACAGAGTGGACCTGGCTTGGCAGTTCGGGCTGGAGTGTTCCCATGACAGCAGATCAAGTGTGATATGCATATGGCTAGGTCTAATATGAGGTTGCATGATGAGCAAAAAAATTATGGATAGGAATGCTATCCCAAGCAATTGACAATAGTTAGACTATTTCCAAACATTCCTCCAGTAACATTTTGTGTTTTTGATGTAACTCCCTAAGTACTCAAAGCTGTACCCAGACATGGGTCCTGTGCTCGCTGCACCACTGGAGCCAAGCTGCACCCAACTGAAGAGACTCAAATAGACTTAAACTAGACTTGGTAGAGAGGATCGGGATTGGTTGTTTGGGCTGGATTGTTCCATTTGGATCAGTACTAAGGCTGATTTACACATGGCTGGGTCTATCTAAGATGGCATAGTGGGCAAAAAAAACAGTTGGGTGGAATGCTACCTGAGTGAATGCCATTGATTAGACTACTGCAAGCATTCCTCCCATTGCCTTTCATGTGTTTGATAAAATATAAACAAGCCTGCTGCAGTGAAAATGCAAAAACACTTGTTTTTTTATACAACACATCTGTGAGTTAAAGAATTTAATGTGTGATGTTCAGTGTACTTTTGAGAAGTGAAATAGTCCCTCATGCATTACAATCCAAGCGGAATGGTAAACTAAACAGCCAGTAGCTTGGCGTGAGAGAGGCAGATACCCCTCTGGACAGATCCAAAGCACACTCTATGTATATTTCAAAGACTTCGTAACTGTAGGTTGCACTGTTAAACTATATCTAAAAAGACATGCAGACAGACAACAGTCGCACTTTCCACCATTAATTCTGGTCATCAATCTTGTAAAATATTTTGTTACTGTATATCAAAAGCTTACAAATGCAAAATGAATTTACACAGTGATTACAGATTTGTTTGTAACTATGATGATTTAAGGAGGTATTTGTTTGTTACATGTTGTGTTTTAAAAAATGAATATCTTATCTTTCCTCTTTTATGTCTCCTCCAGTGACTAACTCTATTTTATTTTTATTTCCTGAGCCCTGGGATGCACTATTACTGCACAAGAGATTTTAGCCTTGTAGTTGGTTTTTTAACCTTTCAATGTACAGAATCCCATTCAGATGGGAACCTATGGGTCCCAGTGGTGACCAGCAAGCCGTGGAGGACTTTAAGGATTCTACTTCTTCTTTGCTATCTTCAACCTGTATAACCCCTCGCCCATTACAATATCATGATCCGCTAGTACACAGGTGATACCCAATGTAAACAAGCATAGGCAAAGCCAATAGTTTGGGCCTATCTCAAGGCTATTGGCTTTGCCAATGTCTTTTAGCCATGTTGTACAGCAATGTGGCTTTGCATCATGGCTAACAGTAAACTTAGAAAAAAGTGCAATGATGTGGCCAGCGCTGGGGTAGAGTGGAGGGGGGGATGGGGGGGGGGAGAAGTCACACAAACAGAGTGGGGGGGGGAGAAAAATGGAGAACAAACTCGATTTTGGTGGCCACAAAAATATATTCAAGCTTGACAAAAAGCACTGTAAATATGGATGTTATTATTTTAAGATTGCATTACCCACAGTATAAGATAGACTGCCACAAAGTGCAAAAAAAGGTTTAGGTATAAGATGAAAAAAGTGCTTCCAAAATATAGGTATGAGCAATATGCAGACTGTACCTAATGCAAACTTTTTTTCCAACTGTCCATTAAAAGCAAGTATTCCATCTGGTCACCTTACAATACTTCTAAAAAATACTCATCCAGTGACTCCATCAATTAAAGCCAATACCGGCTTCCAAGCAGCCTTTAAATTTGCAGATTAACCATATGCACACATTTACATTTCTTTGACGCAGCAGACATTCTGGCAAGAAGGCTTGTTTCTTGTTCAGCTGTCTGCCCCTCCCTCGGCTACACAGCACAGGGGACTCTCTCCCCTTCCACTTCAGCTGAGGCATCCTGAATGTTGGCGTCCTGGGGCAGTTGCTTTTAACATAAAGTAGGGGAACTATTTTTGTCAAATTAAAAAAGTATGGGCGCGTCGGGCCCCTTCGATCCTGCCCTCTTTAACCTCTGGCCAAAATAAGCAAAGACTGTGCACCTCATGTATTTTATTGTATTGTAATTGTATTTATACAGTGCTTACTACTACTGACGAAGCATTAAAGGTTTTCTAAGCACACTTTTTTTCTCTACCTGTTACTGTCTTTTCTCATTACCATCTCATGATTGCACCAGGCCAGTTGAGGCAATGTGCAGTCATGAGACAAGTGAGCAAGGGGATGAGACCACTTTCGGGTGACTTCCTCTTTCATCTCTGTCTGAAAGAGCTCCAATAAACGGATGTTTATCTGCTGGTGGTGGCACAGCCTCTAAAACAAGGATTGGTAAAGCCAATAGGTCTATCTTACATTTTGGGGCATATTTACAAGCTCCTATTGCCACCAGAGCGCCACTTTTTGTGACGTCCTGGTGGTGATACGGGCTTCACCTTATTTACAAGGCAGCGTTAAGCCACTTAAGGTGGCTTAACGCTGCCTTGTAAATAAGGCACCCTTTTATGCTATACTTAGCGTGAAAGGCAATGTGTGTCGCGGTGGGCGTTCCGCCGCAACACCCATTGATTTTGACGCTACCCGATATTTACATGGGTGGCATAAATATGGGGCAGTGCCAAAATTAAGACCAGGGAAAATCTGGTCTTAACATGGCGAAACGAGGAGAAATGCTTTATTTCTCCTTGTTTTTGCTGTTTCTATGTGTGCTGCGTTGTGCAGCACACATAGAAAGAGCAAAACGCACAAAGCAGCACACAGAAGTTACAAAATGCTATTTCAGATTGTGTATGTGCAGGAAGGGACACCTTCCTGCACATAAACAATCCTTCCCTTCAATGCAGGCACCCTTGCACTGTGGTCAAAGGGTGCCTGCGTTGGCGCTACGCTGCTAAATTTAGCGCCAGCGCAGGGAGAAATGCAAGGCTGCACCCTATTCTTGTAAATACGGTGCAGCTCTGCATTTCAGAAGTGGCGGACGCAGCGTTAAGCCAACAAGGCTAACGCCATGCTCCGTCACTTCTTTTGTAAATATGCCCCTTTGTGTCTTGAAAAAAGATAACAAAAAGGCACCTGAGCGATTGCCAGTTATTAGATTATTTGCAAGCATTCCTCCCATCACCTTGCGTGTGTTTGATGTAACGACCTAAGTGGCCAAGGGTAGGCCTAGACGTGGGTCGCACGCCCACTCTAACACTGAAACCAAGCTGAACACAACTGAAGAGGCCCAACTGAGATGAAACCAGTCTTGGGTTGCTTGTATTTTGGTTCAGAAAGGACATGGCTTGGCAGTTTGGGGCTGGACTGTTCCTATTGGAGCAGGACCAAGGGTAGTTTGCATATGGCTGGGTCTAATCTGAGACGGCAAGGTGGGCAAAAAAAGAAATCAATGGGTTAAAATGCTACCCCGGGAGATTGCCAATGGTTAGACAATTTGCAAGTATTTCTCCCATCACCCTTTGTGTGGTTCATGTAATGTCCAAAGTGAGCAAGGGTATGCCAAGATGTGGATCCCGTCCTCAATCTGTAACTGAAACCAAGATGCATCCAACTGAAAACTCCCAAATATGCTGCTACCAGTCTTGGGCTGCTTGTATTCTGGTACAGAGTGGACCTGGCTTGGCAGTTCGGGCTGGAGTGTTCCCATGACAGCAGATCAAGTGTGATATGCATATGGCTAGGTCTAATATGAGGTTGCATGATGAGCAAAAAAATTATGGATAGGAATGCTATCCCAAGCAATTGACAATAGTTAGACTATTTCCAAACATTCCTCCAGTAACATTTTGTGTTTTTGATGTAACTCCCTAAGTACTCAAAGCTGTACCCAGACATGGGTCCTGTGCTCGCTGCACCACTGGAGCCAAGCTGCACCCAACTGAAGAGACTCAAATAGACTTAAACTAGTCTTGGTAGAGAGGATCGGGATTGGTTGTTTGGGCTGGACTGTTCCATTTGGATCAGTACTAAGGCTGATTTACACATGGCTGGGTCTATCTAAGATGGCATAGTGGGCAAAAAAACAGTTGGGTGGAATGCTACCTGAGTGAATGCCATTGATTAGACTACTGCAAGCATTCCTCCCATTGCCTTTCATGTGTTTGATAAAATATAAACAAGCCTGCTGCAGTGAAAATGCAAAAACACTTGTTTTTTTATACAACACATCTGTGAGTTAAAGAATTTAATGTGTGATGTTCAGTGTACTTTTGAGAAGTGAAATAGTCCCTCATGCATTACAATCCAAGCGGAATGGTAAACTAAACAGCCAGTAGCTTGGCGTGAGAGAGGCAGATACCCCTCTGGACAGATCCAAAGCACACTCTATGTATATTTCAAAGACTTCGTAACTGTAGGTTGCACTGTTAAACTATATCTAAAAAGACATGCAGACAGACAACAGTCGCACTTTCCACCATTAATTCTGGTCATCAATCTTGTAAAATATTTTGTTACTGTATATCAAAAGCTTACAAATGCAAAATGAATTTACACAGTGATTACAGATTTGTTTGTAACTATGATGATTTAAGGAGGTATTTGTTTGTTACATGTTGTGTTTTAAAAAATGAATATCTTATCTTTCCTCTTTTATGTCTCCTCCAGTGACTAACTCTATTTTATTTTTATTTCCTGAGCCCTGGGATGCACTATTACTGCACAAGAGATTTTAGCCTTGTAGTTGGTTTTTTAACCTTTCAATGTACAGAATCCCATTCAGATGGGAACCTATGGGTCCCAGTGGTGACCAGCAAGCCGTGGAGGACTTTAAGGATTCTACTTCTTCTTTGCTATCTTCAACCTGTATAACCCCTCGCCCATCACAATATCATGATCCGCTAGTACACAGGTGATACCCAATGTAAACAAGCATAGGCAAAGCCAATAGTTTGGGCCTATCTCAAGGCTATTGGCTTTGCCAATGTCTTTTAGCCATGTTGTACAGCAATGTGGCTTTGCATCATGGCTAACAGTAAACTTAGAAAAAAGTGCAATGATGTGGCCAGCGCTGGGGTAGAGTGGAGGGGGGGATGGGGGGGGGAGAAGTCACACAAACAGAGTGGGGGGGGAGCAAAATGGAGAACAAACTCGATTTTGGTGGCCACAAAAATATATTCATAGCTTAGTCGAACCAGCCCTTAAAAAGTCTGTTTTCTTTTTTTGCAAAAAAGAAAGGAAGAATAAAAAATTTTTTTTTTTTTTTTTTAGATCAGCTGAGTATGTGTGACTGCTTCAACAAGGGACAACGAAAACAAAAAAACAGCGCTTATAACATTGCTCATATTTAAGTTATAGTTACAGATACAATGTCCATTTATTTAACATGCGTCACAAGCCAAATTATCTCCTAGGATTTCAGCAATTATAAGTGAGGATAAACGGTTGAGTCTGCCCCCATCAGGTTGAACCTGGTACCTACATGTGCCACTTTGAAATCTCTGGAAGAGCACACAACCGACGGATCCAGCTCACCAGCAGACTGGACTGTAGAAGCGATAGATTGTGATGGAAAGAAGGGAGTGAAGAACACTTCAGCTTCTCTATGCATTATTGTGATTCTTGTGACCTAACTTGCCCCGGAGCTTTCCTGGAAACAGCTCAAATCAGTATCATTGCAGCCTTCTTTACAAACATTATTCAGCAGCTAGGGCGGCCAGCACCAAAAACATAGAGCTTCCACTCATTGACTGATTTATTTTAATAGGCATTTCCTAACATGTACACAAGTGCCCTGAAGGCCCAGTCGGTTGGGATTCCAGAAGCGGTCCCTATGTTTCCTGGTGCGGGACTGGCTAGCAGAATACACAGTTGTTTAGGTGGCTCGCGCTATGTGCGGAACCCTAGTTTCCGAACCTCCCAAAACACACTGAAACAGTACAGTTTTTTGAGAACCCTTCTGTTTGGTCATGAGGCGCAGTGAGCCCCACAACAAATAATGGATGCTTGGCCGACTCACAAGAAGTAACCTGTAATCTATACCTAATAGTGCGCTAAACCACCAGCTGTGAAGCGGTAACAGTGCCAAATAAAATCACAAATAAATCTGAATAAGTGGCAGCACACTCCTCCTACACTCCCTGTGCCTCCCTGTTTATACAGCCATCCATCAATGAAAATACATAGGTGGAATAATTGTTGCTCATATACCGCTCCCATTCATTGTTTAGCGGCTAACAAGAAAAACAAGTGCCCTCCGAAGACAGAGCCTGACATTTAACCTGAGTCTTTGAATGCACAGCTAATGGGACGAAATAAGAACAAGATTTACAGGTCTGTTTACAGAAAGGGAGCGCTCAGAAGGATAAGACAGCACCTGACATTTGACCTCGGTCTTCGAATGCCAAGCAAATGTGACGAAATAAGAACAAGATTTAAAAGCCTGTTTATTTCAGAAAAAGAGTGTGTGGAAGAATACAGCAAACACTGCTTTGGAATTGGGAGGGAATAACTGAAACTGCTCAGCCTAAAGCAAATAAAGCCAGCAAATAGAAAGAAAGAAAATGTGAGTTGCAAACCATAAAGCCAATAGCAAGCAACAGGCTGAATGCATTCCCATGTCAACTTTCTGAAACTTTCTAAGATGCCTTTAGCATAGCCTGACAGCTGTCCACAATATCAAGAACTTACAACTGCTCGAGGACCTGCCTCATCTTTACACACGTCTAGATGTAAAGTGACTACCTCCAGCTGAGCCAAACATTAGCATAAGGTATTCTATTTATTTAGCAGCAGCTGCATTAACATTTTGATTGAAAATGTTGTACATAGCAACAAGGGCAGTATATCGTTAAAAAGTGTAGGGTAGTTCACAAACGTGATGTAACAGGTTTGAATTAATTGTGCCAGTGTATGCATTTAATTGGTGGAGACATAAAGGCATGATCTGTACATATTTACACCAGACTGGACTGGTTATAATTCATGTATTTCCATTTGCAGCAGAAACGTTTCAGTGTGGTTTGAACTCCTGAAGAGAGTGAATCAAGGAGTTCCAGTGTAAGGGGCCTAGAAGTAAAATGCTTGGGTCTTGGATGCAGCACAGGTTGAGTGGTGAATTTATATTTCAGGTCAATGTGTAGAGTAATAAGGTATTAGAGAGATTGCTGAAATAGCAACAGGTCCAAACAAGCCTGGGTCTGGGAACAGTTTTCATATATCAAGCTGTATGTTTCTAGTCCTCAAGTCTCTGTAAATGCAGTGTCACTCAGGTTCATAGTGAGAGTCATTTTTTCCCTCCGGGGCCACATTACCAAAAAATGCTGAAACAGCTCAGGTCCAGTCAATCAGTCACTCAATCAAGGGCTGGTAAAGCACAGCTACTCACCCTTGAGGGTCTCAAGGTGCTGGGGGCTGCTGGTTAGACTGGGTAGAGGATCATTCGAAGAGCCAAGTCTTGAAGTCCTTCCTGAATTGGGTCAGTGACCATGTCTTGGCGACGATGTAGGAGAACAATATTCCTCCGGTTCAGGTCTTGTGGATCCTGGGGATGGAGGCGAGGGCAAGTTGGGAGGATCTGAGTTGTCTGGAGGGTACGTGGAATGTGAGGCAGTGGTTCAGGTACTCTGGTCCTTCGTTGTGTAGGGCTTTGTAGGTGTGAGTGACTCTCTTATTGACTGGGAGCCTGTGAAGTTGTCGGAGGTGTTGCATGATGTGGCTGCAGCGGGGATTGTCGAGGACCAGTCTGGCATTGGCGTTTTGGATGTTCTGTAGTTTATTGAGCTGTTTCTGGGTGACGCCGGTGTAGAGTGCGTTGCTGTAGCCGAGTCTGCTGGTGATGAGTGCGTGGGTGACCATCCTTCTGATTTCTGTGGGTATCCATCTGAAAGTCTTTCTGAGCAGGCAGAGCGTGTGGAAGCAGGCTGAGGAAACGGCGTTAATTTGGCAGTCCATCGTCAGCGAAGAGTCCAGTATAATGCCAAGGTTGCGTGCGTGGTGTGTCGGGGTGGGGGGATCACCCAGAGCAGCTGGCCACCAGAGGTTGTCCCAGGCTGGCGCGGTGGGTCCCAGGATGAGAACTTCGGTCTTGTCCGAGATGAGCTTGAAGCAGCTGTCTTTCATCCACTACGCAACGGCCTTCATTCCACTGTGGCAGTTGGTTTTGGTTTTTGAGGGTTCATTGGTGAGGGAGAGGATCAGCTGGGTGTTGTTGGCGTAGGGGATGATATTGAGTCCGTGGCTTCTGACGATGGCCACGAGGGGGGCCATGTAGACGTTGAAGAGGGTGGGGCTCAGGGAGAAACCCTGGGGGACTCCACAGTTGATCTCCGTGGGTTCTGAGAGGAACTGTGGTAGTCTGACTCACTGAGTCTGGCCGGTGAGGAAGCAGTGGATCCAGTCCAGAGCCTTGTCGCGGATTCCGGCGTCGTGGAGTCTGGTGATTAGGATGTGGTGGGAGACGGTGTCGAAAACGGCCAAGATGTCTAGTAGGATGAGGGCTGCGGTCTCTCCCCGGTCGAGGAGGGACCGGATGTCGTCTGTGGCAGCGAGGAGTCTGGTCTCTGTGCTGTGGTTGCTTCGGAAGCCAGATTGGGAGGTGTCCAGGACGTGGTTCGCATCGATGAACTCAGAGAGTTGTGCATTGATTGCCTTCTCTATGACCTTGGCTGGGAAGTGGAGGAGGTAGATCAGTCTGAAGTTCTTGATGTCTGTTGGGTCTGAGGATGTCATCTTCAACAAGGGGTTGATCTCTGCATATTTCCAGTCGCAAGGAAAGGTGGTGGTTTCGATGGAGCAGTTGATGGTGCGACAGAGCTGGGGGAGCGATGACGGCGGCTGCTCTGTGGAAGATGTGGTACGGGCATGGGTCCTTCCGGGCCCCGAAGTGGATGCTCTTCATGATCTTGAGCATGTCCTCTGCAGTGAGAGGGTCCAGCCGAGCACGGTCTGTTGAGGGGCGGCTTGGTTGTGTGCGATGGTGGCAGGCGTGGCAGCCGGGTCTAGGGTGTCGAAGCTGTCGTAGATCTTCCTGATTTTGTAGTGGAAGAAGGTGCCGAGTTTGTTGCAGAAGTCCTGGGAGGGGGGAAAGTATGTGGTCTCGCTGTTGGGCCTGGCGAACTCCTTGATGATGAGGAAGAGTTCTTTGTTGTTGTGTGCGTTGGCGTAGATTCTGTCTTGGAGGGCCGTTTTCTTAGTGGTTTCGAGTAAGGGGTGGTGTGCGTTGACGGCAGATTTGAAGGTTGTGTGAGTTTCCGGGAATTTGTTGCTCATCCATTTCTTCTTGAGATGTCTGCAGGTGTGTCTGGACTCATGGAGGGTGGGGGTGAACCAGCTGGCCACCTTGGATCATTGTTTGCCTGGTCTTCTCTTGAGGGGTATCACTGTGTCGGTGCAGGTGGAGATCCATTGGTGGAGGTTGCATGCTGCGGTGTTGGCGACCGTGGGCGTTGGCGGAGTGGTTGTGCTGAGGGAGTTGACGAGGAGTTCTTCGGTGGCCTTGGTCCAGCTGCGGCTGGGGGATCGATGATGACGGTGGTGTATGGTGGGCATGTCGCAGGCGTGGTGTACACAGTGATGGTTGGTCCAGGAGAGTTTGGTGGTGTGGCTGTAGCTGATGTTCCCGCTGGCGGAGAAGACGGGGTCATGCGTGTATCTGGCTGTGTGGGTCGGTCGGTGACTAGCTGCTTGAGTCCGATGTTGGCGAGGTTCTCCAGGAGGGAGGCGGTGTTCCTGTCGCTGGGGTTGTCCAGGTGGAAGTTGAGGTCTCTGAGTAGGATGTAGTCGGTGGATGAGAGAGCCTGGGGTGCGATGAGGTCTATGATGGAGTCAGTGAAGTGGGGTCGGGGGCCCTGTAGACGAGGGGGCCGCAGAGGGTGGTGTTGGGGTTGGTCCGGATCTGGAAGTGGAGGTGTTCCATGTTCGTCTTTGGGCCGTTAGGGTACGTGGTTAGTCGGATCATGCTTTTCTGGACGATGGCGCTGCCTCCTTCCGGGCGTTCAGGGCGGTCCTTGAGGGTGATCTTGTAGCTGTCGGGGATGGGGATTACGATGTCTGGTCCAGAGCAGGGGTTGGTCCAGGTTTCCGTGAAGAAAGCGATGTCAGGAGTGGTGGCGTTGCGGAGGTCCCAGATTTCTGTGGCATGTTTGTGGAAAGGACCGTACTTGAGGAGGATGCAATTGAGGCGGACGGGTGCACGGGGGGGGTCTGGTGTGATGGCATGGCTGAAGGTGCAGTTACAGTTCCGGCAGGTGAACGGTCCAAGAGTCTTCTTCGGTGATGCTAGGTGGCAGCCAACGTGTCGTCCTGGGTTGAGGGCGAGGAGGGCGCTGGCGTCGTAGCAGTGGGGGGTCCGAGAGGCAGGGTCCCTTGCACTGGGTGCAGACCAGGTGCGGACAGGCGCAGATGGGCTTGCCTATGGCATGCCAGCGGCGCACCAGCGGTGCACCCGCTGCGCGCGGCCACCATTATGTAGTGCTGCGGGTGGGCTGGACAGCAGAGTGGAAAATGGAGGAGTGGGAAAAGGACACTGGAGGGGGCGGGGACGTGGAGGATCGCAGCAGCAACGAGGGAGAGGGCAGCAAAAAACGTGAGAAACAGGAGAAAAAAGCGAAAAAGCCAGAGAAAGCAGGAGAAAAGCAAAGGCAGAGGCAGAAAAAATTAAATAAAACAGAGACAGAAACAGCAAAAAGTGGGACAGGAGGGCAGACAAGCAGCAGAGCAGTGACACTCTACCACTGGACCACCAGCGATGAGGCGCAGACAGGGGCCTGTGGGTGGAGGAGGCCTCAAACTCCTGACCTTCGGGTCAGTGGCTCCAGCAGCAGCAGGAGGGGACCGCAGCAGCAGCTACCAGATGGCGCTGCGCTGAGGAAGGAGCAAGTCCACTAAGGATGGTGTAAGATCAATCATCACAATGAACACCAGAGTAAAGGTGTAAGCAAAGTAGGTTCTTTATTAGTGGAAGAAGATCCCATCCAACCATCTCCTAGCATCATCTCCCAGCTTCCCCTCACCCCATTCCATGTGACAACTACACATTCTGTATGACATGCTTACCATTCCACTCAAGATGACAGCTACCTCACTCCTCCTTCCCTTAACAAAGCAACATTAAAAACATAAGTACAACTATAAGCAGGCAATCGCTTGTAACACAAAATGTACTGGAAAAGGAGAAAAAGAAATGTTACATATTGGTTGATACTATTTCACCTAATCCTTCAAATATTTCAGCAATTGTACATTTATGTTAGATTTCCTAGTTACAACATCCTTTCCACATTCTGCCATTTGTAAAGTTCTACCTAACTTCCTAGTTACAACATCTTTTCCAGTTTCTTTTTTCTTGTCATGTTTATCATTGTTAAAATTTTGTCTTCCTTTATACAGCACAACCCTATTGAGATTCCAGATATAATGGTCCTGAGTTCTGATCGCATTATCAAACGTTTTTATAACCTGAATCAGTTTGGAAAATCTCCCACTATCACTCCTACAAGACTTTATTCATGACCCAGTCACCCACTGATATTTGTTTTTCTTTAAGTTATTCTTTTATCAAAATATGATTTTCTTTTCTTAATCGTCTCCTCTTTTCTCACACACCAGTCTTCCATATTACTGCCCTTTCCCAAGCCAAACTCAAAGTCATTGACCACGAAGGTTCCATAATAGAGTTAGGGTATCTTCCCTTAAACAATGCAATGGTGTTTACCTGTCGTGCTATGAGGTGTGATTCTGTAGAGTTCCACTTTCCTTTTCACTTCATCATCCAACTCATTTAATTAGATTTGGCCAACATAATGGCCTCTTTCAGTACTCTATTTAGCCTCTCAATCATTTAATTAGTCTTAGAATGATAGAGAGCACACTTTTTATGTTTTATCTCTCTTTTTTCAAGAAAATCCTCCATTTCCATGGAAACCAGCTGAACACCAATATCTGGGAGTAATGTTTCAGGAAGCCCTTCTCTTCCTATTAGTTTCCCTAGAACGTTTGTCACATGTCTCGTCTCTATTCCTTTTGTGAAACATATCTCTGACCACCTAGAAAACATGCAAATCATCACTATTACAAATGTGTCTTGTCCATATCCATGGACTGGATCAAGATATCCAGGGCATGGATCTGTTGGACGTTCTCTGATTAGCAAGGGCTGTACCCTTGGTTTCCTGGATTTTTCACTAATTGCACACAGCAGACAATCTTGTACCACTCTCTCTACCTGTATGTCCATACCTGGTCACCAATATGAGCTTCGTAGTTTCTCTTTTGTTTTTGACATTCCTTGATGGCATTCATGTGCCAAAGTTGCCAATTCCTCTCTGAGTTAAGTAGCCGGAATAAGTCTTGTTCCTCTAAACAACAGATCATTATGCGCAGACAACTCATCTCTCAGACTCCAAAATCCTTACAACCATCAGAGTCCGTTTTTCTGTTGTTCCGTACACTTTGTACTAACTGCATTACCTCATTAAGTATGGATTCTGACTTTAACTCCTCACGCCACCTTCCCTCAGGAATTATCACACAATCAACCTCACAAACATACTCAGCTTCTTCACCATCAAGCTGATCATTATCATCTTCCTCACTATCTTCTCTAGAATGTGTGTCTGCTATTTTATTTTCCACACCTGGAATATATTTAATTTCAAAAAATTCTATTCCTGTAAAGCAATTACCCATTTAGTTATCCTGCCTGACATTGACTCAATTACTTTAAAAAATATATATTTCACAAAGAGGTTTTTGATCAGTTCTGACTTCAAAGGTACCTCACCACAAAATCTTCTTCAATCTTCTCATTGCCCATTACACAGCAAGGGCCTCTCATTCAATGACTGAATACCTAGTCTCAGCACCTTTTACCCTTGTGAGATGTACATGATAGTGTTCATTCCATCATGTCCATTTTGCTGCAAGACAGCCCTTAGTCCTTTAAGGCTGGCATCCATTGTTATAGATTTCTTTTTAGGGTCAACATTTTTTATCGTGGGAGCTTGGTCGAGCTCCTTAACAGTTGAAACTCTTTCTCACAAACCGCATCCCAAAACAAATTCAATACCATTCCTCAACAAACATCTCATGTTGACACTCAGTTCCTCAAAATTCTGGACAAACTTACTGTAATACTCAGACATTCCTAGGAATTTCATCAACACCTCTCTTGAAGTAGGTGAGCTCATCCGCTAAATAGTGTCAACCAGCTCTGTTTCCGGTACAATTTCATTCCCAGTAATAGTGTGACACAAATAGTCTAGGGCTTTTGTACCAAATTTGCACTTCTCCAGTTTTATAGTAAAATTACACTCACTCAATCTCTTTAGAACTTCTCTGACATGACTATTATGTTCTTCGGTGTTCTTGCCAAACACAAGGATATCATCTTGGTAGACATGCAATCCTTTTGTACCCTTTAAAACCTTTTCCATGACTCGCTGAAACACAGACGCTGCAGACACTAGTCCGAAAGGCAATCTAATATATCAGAAAATTCCAAAAGGCGTAACAAAGGCAGTCATGTCCTTGGACGCAACCTCCAACTCTACCTGATAGTTGGCTGAAGTAAGATCTATTGTACTAAAAACTTTGGCCCCACCTATCAACAACAGCAATTCTAAAATATTCGGAAGTGGATATTTGTCCACCACAACATTTTTATTGAGATGTTTCAAGTCTACATATAATTGTAAACTTCCATTAGACTTCCTTGCTGCAATAACTGGTGCACGCCATTCTGTCCCTTCAACAACTTCAATAATCCCATTAACCTTTAATTTTTTTATCTCCACTCTCATCTCTCCTCGGATGGCAATAGGAACATTCCTTACCTTACAGCATACAGGTTGAGCGCTCAGAATCAAACTTATTTTATGCTTATAACCCTTTAAACATCCTAGACTTTCTCTAAAGTGGTTAGGGAAATCTTTCTTTACCTCTTCTGAAAATTCCCCACCAGGCAGCACATCCACCTCATTTAGATCTACCTTATCTTTTGGAGAAATAGGTGGATCACCATTAGGTCTAACATCACACCTAAATCACCTTGATGTAGCCAACTGATTATGCTATCCCCTTTCTTTGATACATAAACTTTTCCTTCCACTAACTGTTGTTTGTACTCAATCAAACCACCGAAATACCCAATGTAAATTAGTGGGTTCACCCCCGTATGCACACGGTCTAATATCCGGTTTGTGCGATGTGACCTTGCCTTCTAGTTTATCTCGATAAATCTTGTTTGAGATTTTTGCCCCTGAATCAAAGAGAATCTTTGTACTCTCCCGTTACACTAAAAAGCGTGCCTACTTGACTAGACTTAACTTCATCACCTATCTGCAATACAATCTGCCCACATTCAAAGTCTTTGTCGTCAATATACTGTTCATCAACCACAGCGACTTCTCTAACCGTCTGTTTAGGTTTCTTAATTTTACATACAACTGAAAAATTACCTTTTTTTTTACATATCGTACAAGTAGCTTTAACAGCAGGGCACATTCTATCATTAGCCAAAGTACCAGTTTTGTCACATCTGTAACATTTCCTTACGGATACTTTACTCTTATCATCTCTATAGTCATTCTTATAATTGACTTTTTTGAATTTGTTCTTTACCATTCTCTTTTCTAATAACCTCATCACATTTTATCGAATGCTCTATTTTCTTAGCCACTAGTAGAACTTCCTCAAGGGTTGGTTCATCTCTTAATCATAACTCTTCTCTCACCTTCTCACTATTACAAACTAGCAAATCCTTTCATCCAACAAAGTTGCAAATTTACAGGAGGAAGCCAGTTTCTTTAAATCAGTTACATAGAACTCAACCTCTTCCTTCTGAACCCTTCTTCCAAAGTGATACCTCTCTAAGATGGTACTCACTCTTGGCAAATAATGATTATCTAGTTTTTTGTACATATCTCATACTCATTGAGATATTCAGAATTGGTGTCAGAGATTTCCGGGAGATGAAGGAGAAGCGCTGTCCCTCATACCGTTGCATATCATTCCATAACTTTTTTTTTCCATTTTTGCCATTTTATGGGTGGAGTTCCTGGATTAGTTAAAAAGAAAGGTGGAGCAGTAATGTTCTGCATCTTTGGACTGAGCTGTATCTCACACGTGACAATATACCAATTCTCCTATTTTTTATTATTATTTTCTTTTTCTATTATAACATTACCCAGAACAGAATCACAAGCTCAAAATCAGAACAAGAAGCTCACAGAAAACCTGTCAATAAGCTCAAACCACAAAAGTCTCCACCACACAGTGTGATATGTGATAACACCCTATGTGAACTAAAACATGATTCAGCATTAATCACTGTGTCATCTACAGGATAGCCTATAACCAACAAGAACATTCACAGCTTGTTGTTACATAAATCATGTAGTCCTCACAGTTGGCACGCTTGTAATCCATTAGTGTGCATGCCACTGCAAGTATTTTCAAATGCAATACAAAAGTGTGCAAGTCACTGCAAGAGCTGGGAAGGGTAACTTCTCACCTGGGCAAGTGTGCGCGCCACTGAACAACACATCGCAGATGAGACAGGTTTGTAGAGTGTGAAAATTTATGAGGGTAAAGATGAATTCACTATTTATGACTGTAAAGAAGAAATAATTTCTTAATCAATTGAGTGTGCGTGTGCCACTGAACAATACCTCCTGGCTGAGACACGCTTGTACAGTGAGCGTATACCCGTGAAAGACAAAAGTGCGCAGAAACCTGTTTGTTTGCCACAAAATGGGACGCACGCCATTTACCTCAAATTGAGCATGAGCGCACACAGCCAGCAAGCCACTCAGACCCAAAGCGGTGTAGTTTTTGTCCATTCCAAGACGCAGATGTCAGCGTAGTACTACGTTATGCGTCATCAGCCTGAGCGTGAGTGCACACAGCCAGCAAACCGCAATGATATGAAGAGATGTTGTTTTTTCTCCTTTCAAGATGGTGGCACGCAGATGTCAGCCAAGTGTAGTCTTATGCACCATACGATGCCGAGAGCCACCATGCGTTTCAGTGACGCGGTTAGACCAACGTGCAGTTTGAAGCCAGCGGTCTCCTACCAAAATAACTAAGATATATAAATTACGCGCAAAATGTACAGCTAAGCATGGAGCAGGTCAGAGTGCAAGTGAATGGTTTCCCATCATGTGCGCTTGCCGCTTGTAGGTCCCTCTAAATTAATTGTTTTGAAAGCGGCTCTCTCACATTACGCAGAGGTGTGGCGCAGCAGCCAGGGTGCCTGACTCTGGACCCCGGGGTTCACGGTTCGATCCCCGGTGCTGGCGGCAGGTTAGCCCAGCACCATGTGACTCTGGGCAATAGCTCGCTTAATCTTCCCGAGGGCCCCCAGCGCCGGGACACCTCTCCGGAGGTAGCTGTGCGCTTTACAAATGCTGGTATTGTGCACAAAGTCACTCGTTAGGATGACAGCGAGTTAGTAATTGACTAATAAACACAGACTGGGTCACATCAAAAAAATAGTAGAAAAGTCAATCTGATCGCACCTGCTTTATTGAATGTACACAAATAAGCTGGATCTTTCATCACTATGTGATTGAGGCTCCTTACGCAGGGTGTGTGTTGAGATCTCTTCCTCATCCCATCCCGTCGTCAGTGGAAGATCAATCATCACAATGAACACCAGGGTAGAGAAAAGGTGAGCAAAGTAGGTTCTTAATTAGTAGAGAAAGATCCCATCCAACCATCTCCTAGCATAACCTCCTAGCTTCTTCTCACTCCATTCCATGTGACATCCACACGTTCTGTATGACATGCTTAACATTCCACTCAAGAAGGCAGCTTCCACATTCAGTTATTCCTCCTACACAGAATTAAACCCTGCATTGGACTGCAGAATCCCTGTGAAAGTCCTGGCCATTTATCACCAAGATGGTTGCAAAGCCTTCCTCACTAAAGTCTCAAATTCCACTCAAGCTCTGCTACACAGGACCCAGCGTGCACTGCAGGGATTAACCAGGAAAATAAAACCATTTTCATTCTGATAGACCTACATTGGCTGCCTCTGTAGGCCACCACATCCTCAAGTCATGCTTCATCAAATATAAATCAATAATAACCAATTAATTATCCTACTGGCACAAAAAAATCACTATCTCCTGGGGGCAGTGCAGCACAAGAACCCATGACACTGCAAAGCAAGAAATGCCAAAATGAAGCAAAATATAAAATAAGGTTTCTCCAGCTACACACCAGCACCTGAAACATTACCAGTCAACGTATCAAGAATCCTCCAATTGAAATAGTCTCTTATAAACGCTTGCTTGGAGCAGGGAGCAGATAAAACTGTTTTTAACTGGTACATAACCAGTTTTATAAATATCTTTCTTGTAAATTCTTCATTTCAATATTACACTTAGCATGGATTGCTGATTTCTTTTATTGGGATTGCTTGATGGTTGACAGAAAGGCATGTCAATAAGTTTGAATCTCCAATTCGGTAGCCCTCAGAGTCAGACCTTTTATTTTCAATCTTCCATTATTGCAAACACAGTCATAATTTAATATACACACAGAGATAATCAATTAATAGTCACATATCCCTGCATAATATGAATATGGATTTGCTCATCAATTCATTTAAAAGCAAAGGAAAGCTCAATACTAACCTTAAGTGGGAACTCGGAAAAGTAATTTAATTATGTTGTGAATTATGGAACATATTACAATATCTATCACATCCAGTGCCACACATTTTAAGCATTGCGTGGAATTGATTTCTGCATTATCTATTCAAATGACCATGATAGAATAATAAATAAACACAGAAACTAAAAAGGAAAGATTAATTATTAAGCACAAGTTAAGAGGCAACATAAAAGTGCACCACACTCTGAGGCAAAAACAATAAAAGTTTAAAGTGATCAAAAGCTCTGGATACGGTCACTGATCTAAGAAATTATACTTTTCGACCTTGCTTTGGAGAAGGTGCCTATTTTCAACTGATCATAGTATATATTTATTTATATAGAATAAAGTGCTTAATGCTTTATTTATTTAGCTAACATTTTCAACAGACGTTATAGAGAGATGTTACAAAATTAGTCCATAGTATTCAGTAATTGTTGGTAACAAAGTATAGGGTGCAAGCAAGAAGGTGAATTGCTAGCACAAGGCAATAAATCATTTGCAACACGGACTCGTCCATTTTGTTTAAGTGATGTAGGCTGTTGGGAAAGCAGTAAAGAAGGAGGCCTTTACTCAGTATGGGGATTATTTGCAAGCCCTTATCGCCCCCACAACGTCACTTTTTCTGACATTGTGGTGGCAATAGGGGCTTCGTCTTATTTACAAGGCAGCGTTAATTAAGACACATAATGTAGCTTAACGCTGCCTTGTAAATAAGGCACCCTTTCACGCTATACTTACCATGAGAGGGGCGGGCAATGGGTGTTGTGGTGGGTGTTGATTGATTTTGACGCTGCCCCATATTTACAAGGGTGGCGTAAATATGGGGCAGCGCCAAAATTAAGACCAAGGGAACCTCGTCTTACCCTGGTGCAACGAGGAGAAATGTTTAATTTCTCCTCGATTTTGCTGTTTCCATGTGTGCTGCGTTGTGCAGCAGACATAGAAACATCAAAAGGCCATTTATTGTTAATGTGTAGGAAGGTGTCCCTTCCTGCCCATAAACAATCATTAAAAAAAATTACGTTTTGCAACTTCTATGTGTGCTGCCTTAAGCAGAACACATAGAAGTTACAAAACGCCATTTCATATTGTTTATGTGCAGGAAGGAACACCTTCCTGCACATAAACAATATCCCCTGCAACGCAGGCACCCTTGCACTATGGTGCAAGGGTGCCTGCGTTGGTGCTAGGCAGCTAAATTAACCCCAGCAGGGCTGCACCATATCCTTGTAAATACGGTGCAATCCTGAGTTTCAGAAGAGGCGGAGAGCGGCATTAAGCCAAGGAGGATAACGCCGCGCTCCGTCGCTTCCTCGTAAATATGCCCCTATGTTTTTTAGGGCCACATGTGATAGTACTGAAGTTGTAGGTTACTTTGAAAGGAGGGACTGGAGCATCGGAATCACAAGGTGGTCCCAAAGGGTTGGGCAAGCTGGGGCTCGCTTGGAGAGCAGAAGGGTAGAGAGCCATTACATGGCGGCAACTCTAAGGCACCAAGCTGAGTTTTCACAGATATTACAAATAGATGAGAAGTGTGCAGCTCCAACTAGCCAAAAGGCACAATCAGTTGCTCTCAAGAGGCTGCAACATGCCCATAACTTTATCTCGCATGACTGACATACTGTCCTAGTCCCTCAAACTCTCATCACATTCTCTAAGGGCCATCATATGCTGAAGAAGTGTAGTATGGCAAAGAATTGATGTGATGTACCAAAAATCCCTGATCAAAAGTAGTATAGGGAGACAGAAGTAGCAAATTATTTTATACTACAGAATTTTGTAGAGGAGATCCCTCGTTTTGGAAAAGAAGCCCTCACCCACATTTTGTGGCACACTTCGTCATCGGGCCTTTCGCACATCCACAGTTCACCTCTGAGATCAACAGACCTTTAAAATACAAGGCAGGATTTTCTGTTGCTTAGTGCTCTCTATACAGAGAGCATGCATGGGCATGCCATGTAGTCGTTGAAAAAATCAGAGTACATTAAAGAAAAAGGAAAAAACAAGGAGAAATAAAGGTATTTCTCCTCGTTGCGCCTCCTTACGCCTTCCCCTGGGGAAGTGTAGGATTCTGATGCATTCCCAGGTTTATGAAATGTTGTAAATCTGGGAATGCAGCAGAATCTATGGGTGTTGCATTGGAACACCCACAGCAACACTCATGGCACGCCCCTTTCATGCATAGTGATGTGTGAAAAGGGGCCGTATTTACAAGGCCATGAAGAGCCACGCAGGGTGGCTTTGTGTGGCCTTGTACATATGGGCCAGCACACTGCGCTGCCGGTGCGTCAAAAAAGTGACTCACCAGTGGCACAAGGGGCTTGTAAATAAGCCCCTAAGTTTTTTAAAGTGGAAGTCTGGACCATGTATGTGATCATTATCCTCATGCTGGAATGATACAAACTACAGAAGAAAACAGCCCTTGAACAAGAAGACCCACAAGCGGAAGAATAACAGAAAAAGGGTATTTGGAATGGATCAATGATAAGTGTGGCAAGCTGCCTGGGAACATAAAGGCGGATAGGATTGGTGCTGAATATTATAAGTGGATGCTGCTATATGACACCCTAGATTTCAGATGTGCATTAAGGAATCTACTGTGAAAGTGTAAACAGTGTAATATGCACTGATGTATAGAAAGCCTACAAATATGGTGTGATAGTGCATCATTGATAGTGTATTGACTGGAAACAGTCTAATGAAATATAAGTGCAATATAGGTGAAAAAGAGCATGGGTAGACACGTAATTCCACTGAAATGCTGTGTCAGCATTTCTATTGACCATCACGTCTAATTGTAAAGAGAAAGTGCATTGAATTTTAGTGAGATAGGGAATATTGTGTATTATTATATATATATTTTCTTAATTATGTGTGTCTATGAAATATGATTTTTAAGTTATATTAACCATTTTTAAATTATTTCATATTTATTGAATATATATTTTTATATATTTTCCATATAATTACAGAGTTTTTTTGTAATACACAGAATGCTAAGTGACATTTAGAACAGTTTTTTTGGTCCCTTTGTAGTAAGTGCAGTGTGTGAATAGCAATAGGCTTACTGTTTTGTCAGTGCATGTCCCTTCCTAAAACCCCTCTTTAACCCTCTCTAAACCCTTCTTCCTCCTTCTTAAACCCTCTCATTTAGTAGTAAGTAAGCCCCTTTTTTCCAGCCACTCTCAGTAGTCCCTCTCTCATTTACTCCTAAGGGCCTGATTCCGATCTCGCTCGGAAAGCCCTACGGCCGACTCACGCTCGTAGAGCTTTCCGAGCGACTCATGCTCCTGGGCTCCGAGCGACAGAGTACAATGCGCAGCAGCGCTGACGGACTCGGGTCGCTCGGAGCCCCATTGAAGTCTATGGGAGCCTGGTTTACGTTGCGTACATAGGCTCCCAAAGACAATAAACACACGTCTCGGACGAGGGCGCCCTGTGTCACGGAGACGCCTCGGTCCCGCCCGCACCATTCATGCATGTGTAGGGGGACCCTTGGGCCCCCCCCAGTGATCGAGTCGTAGGGGCACGGGTTAAGGAGGGCCCGCTACGGACCCCCGAAGTTTGCTTCCCGGAGCTTTTTCAAGTCGGAGGCTCCGACTTGATCCAGCTGCTCAGCGCGCGCATCGTACTTGGTCGTCCGGGAATCCGCACCATTGCGCTGTGCGTGTCGGCCATGATGGAGTCGTCCGGAGGGGATCACTGACGCGTACGAGCCGCACGGAGCGCGAGGTGATTATCACATCGTACTTGCTCGCTCGTACAGCTTTACGAGTCGCACAGAAATCATGCGTACGACTCGGACTCGCTACTGACGGATGCCGTCAGGAGCGCTTCCGAGCGAGATCGGAATCGGGCCCTAAGTAATAAACCAACATGTGTGGATCACCCCATAGAAAAGATAGAAGTGGTGTAGGTGAAGATTTACATGCTAAGGTTTTTTAATAGCATTTGTAGTGTTTGTGAATGGGGTCCACCTTGAGCATGTAATTTGTGTCTCCTAAACCTGGGGAGTTAGACATTCCAAATGAAAGTGATAATGTTGGAACTTACTTATTTTAACAGGTGATTGGGTACTAACAGATGTAGCATACCAAAAGCATAGTTGTACTTGGGAACTGTCAACACATTTACAGCCTGGCCCTGCCACAGAAAGATAGATTAATCTATGACAAGCATTCATAGTAATTGTGAGTTTTGATCATCAGCAAAGCTCTTTTGTCCTCCACTATTTATGCCAAACCTCCACTGACGTGCCTCCCTTGAAATTGTGGCCCTCTGGATACAGAGGTCATGCCATTGCCATGTAGATTGGCTTTAGTAGTAGTAGTATGCAACATGGGCAAAACCTCACATTTGCCACAGTTTAATCTTAACACCTGAGAAGTACAGGAAGGAATGCATTAGTTTAAGCAGTAGCAGAATGATAATATCAAGGCAGAAATTGAGTCAATAATATAAGTCAGTATATAAAAGGATTTAACATGGCTCGACAGAATAGTTTCCCCCTTTACGTCAATAGTTTGACATATTGCTGCAGAGAGTGGTTCCAGTGCTAAGAGGAACAGGAGTCGGAACAGTGGGTATCCCTGTATTGTGCCTCAGGCTGTTTTAATGGAATTCAACAGAAACCCCACACAGTTAATATGGGTAGTTGGGAAATTGTATAACTTCCTGACCTTTTAAATGAAATTATGTCCCAAACTGGCCATCTCCAAGATCACTCCTCTTGGTTGAAAGCCTTCTCCACATCCAGGAAGAAGAGTAGAGTTCGACAAGGAGGTCTCTGGAGTGCATGCTGTAGGGTGTGTATATGATTCCAAGAAGGTTGGCCTGGTAAGAAACCCACCTGCGAAGATTGTACAAGTGCTGGAATCAACGTTTGTAATCTAGTCGCCAGTATTTTAAACACCTTTATGTCAGCATTGATTAAAGAAATGGGACTGTAGCATGCACATTCCAATGGATCCTTTCCTTCCTTGGAAAGCAAAGAGATTGGGGCCTTGTTGCACAAACTGCCCAAAGCTGCTTTTGTTTCCTCCTCTTTGAGCACCTCGTAAAGGATGTGGGTGCTAAAAGTTTTGTCTTGCTTTGTAGTACCCATCTTGGAAGGTATAGCCATATACCCCAAGAGACTAACATGTGGGCATGTTGAAAATGGCTATCTCAATCTCCTCCATGGTTATCTCACATTCCAAAAGTAGTCAGACATCAGCTGTCATGGTGGGGATCTTCAGTATAGGTTATTATAAAGCTTGGCAACATTTCTACTGGGCGAGAAAGCAGTTCTCCTTCACTATCCCACAGTGTTGCTACTGACGTCTGTACTTCTTACTGGCTTAATTGCAGTGCTAAATGTCTGCCTTCACTCCACTAATAGTGTCTATATTTCATTTTCAATTCTGCATGGTCCACCTCATTTGTGAATAGAGATTTGGGGTCGAATTTCTCTGTTTCACCTATGACATAGGTGTTGTGCCAGTCTCACATTGTACTGGCCTGTAAGGTCAGTAATTCATTTTCCCAGCTCCATCTCTTTGGTCTTAGGTGGCATCTGGCTAATGCAGAGAAAGCACCTCATCACCAAACCCCTTCATATCTCTTTGCATTGTGCCTATAACATCAAAGCAGAAGGGACCAGGCCCTCATTTTCCTCTTTATATATATTTATATGCACCAGCAGATCATGGTTTGCTTTTGGTGTCCTGTATTTAGTGGCTTGCATGCCCTTGGTGGTGGGGAGATGTGTCCCAAATCAAGAGTGATCTGATATCCTCCACCAGGATGTCACAGTGTGATACACTTCAAAGTGACATTCACTCCCTTCTACTCACATATGATCCGGCACAACATGACAGCCCAGACAATCTGGCTCGTATCCAAAAAATCGCCTCGAACCCACACAGAGAACCTAGGCATAATGCTAGAGATGTAAATAAGTCCAACCTTATGCTAGTCACCATCACACAGACCACCTCAGCAGACTCCAAACCACATCTGAAATGCATGCTTCTCAATTGCAGATCGGCTATGAAATGTGTTGAGCAGCACTGACCTCATCCTTGCACACGAGCTTGACCTATTATTCCTAACAGAAACATGACTAACTCTTCTACACCAATCCTTGACATACTAGTCCTACCTAGATATGACATTATAAGGTCAGATAGGCCAATCAGACCGGGTGGAGGCATTGCCTGCATATACTGCAGTAACCCCGCTGTGAATCAGTTATTAACCGTCGAGCTATCCTCTTGTGAACACCCATGCCTAAACATTGTGATTAACAACAGACCACTATGCAAACTGCACCTGATATACCACCCACCAGGTGACAACTGATCATTCATCAAACAAATTATGGAAATCATCACCACCAACGTAGGGCATCACTGCACCCAGATGTTCCTCAGAGATTTCAACCTACACTGTCCACTAAAGACTACAAACCATGGTACAATGCGAGCCTAAACGAAAAAAAACGCAATCTGAGACTAGCAGAACAAGTGTGGAGATCCTCATTGTCTCTAGAACACCTTAAGCATCTGAGATCACTGAGGAGCACTTGCAACAAATGCATCAGAAACTCAAAAGCATATTTCTTTAGAGTTTAACTAGACAAAGCCAGAAATCGCTCAAAAAAACTGTTCGAAATTGTCAAACATCAATCCATTAAAAAAACCTACCCTTTCATAATTGGTTCTAATCCACAGCCAAACTGCAATGAATTTGCCTCCTTCTTCCTTGAAAAGACAAAAAAGATTGAAAGTGATCTCCAGACAGCAATAGAGCACCTCCCGATAATACCTTCAAAAAGCCCCTGCCCGCCTCTGATCACTCAGCCCACAGACCTCCCAGGACCCACGTTCAAAAACAACGTGTCATGGAACACATTCAAAACCTTTGATGAAAATGCCATTCTTAATATTTTAACAGCACTTATACCTTCACACCACTGCTGCGACCCACTACCATCTAACTTCTTCAAGGAGATTAAAACGTCTTTACTCCCACTCTGGACCAAGATAGTGAATGCTTCACTACTTCAAGTGATTATACCAGACTGCCTAAAATCAGGGCAAGTAACCCCCATTCTAAAAACCCCTCAGCAGATCACACGAACCCAAATAACTTCTGTCCAATCTCTACCATTCCTTCTTTGGCAAAGCTCCTAGAGAAATGCGTCCATACCCAACTATGCAATCACATAACTCAGTTCAACCTTATTGATCAATTCCAATCCGGCTTCCGTCAGGGTCACAGCATGGAAACAGTCCTGACACACATAGTTGTTGACATGCTTAAACTGCTACATCAGAACGAATCTTGCCTCCTTATCCTTCTGGACCTCTCCTCAGCCTTCTATATGGTCAAACATGACTGCCTACTTGACTTACTTGAGCGCAAATGGGTTATCAGGGGTCAATCTAAACTGGTTTGCCTCATTTCTGTACAATAGAACTCAAAGAATCAAGGTTAACCAGTCCCTGTCCAATGTCACTCCGGTTACTGTAGGAGTCCCACAGGGGTCCACCTTATCACCTACTCTCTTCAACCTGTTAATGGAGCCTTTAACCGAAATTCAGAAAATCTCCAACATCAATTTCCACATGTATGCAGATGACACCTAACTGTATCTAAAAATCTCCTCCCCTGAAGATATCTGTCTACTCAACACAACTTAGCTAAAAAACAAAACTGGCTGACCAGAAACCATCTCAAACTCAACGTGCTCAAAACCAAATTCCTGTTAATTGCCCCACCAAAACGATCCCTCGACATCAAAGATTGGATGAAACATTTAACAGCCTTCAATTGCCTTCCACCCCTTATAGATTCCACAAGATCACTGGGAATAACACTTGACAAGAATCTCAATATGGAGGAACACATGAGCTCAGCCACCAAAGGAGCCAACCTTCAAATGAACATTCTAGTAAAAATAAAACCCTTCCTCCCCTTTGATGACCTCAGAGCAGCTGTGCAAGCTCTAGTGATCCCCAGGTTAGACTATGGGAGTGCTACCCTTTGTGGTCTGCCGAGATCCAAGCTGGCTCCACTAAGGCCATACCTTAACTCTGCTGCAAGGCTCATCACTGGATCCAAGAGAAACAACCACAACACTTCCGATCTGAAGGCACTAAACTGGGTCCCATATGAGGTAAAGAGACAGCTAAAAATTGCTTGCTTGACCCATAAAGCCCTACACTTCAACACACCGAAGTATCTAGATGATAAACTGGAGCTATCTGGCGGCTGCAGATCCTCTAGAAGCACCAGCACCTTACTGTTAAAACCTCAGAAATTTCGGAAAAACAAAACCTACAACCGAGCTTTCTCCGGAATGGCCCCTAGAAACTGAAACTCCCTGCCCCCTGAAATCAGACAGAACACATCAATCACATCATTCAAACAAGCATTTGCAATGCAAAAGGTCTCGCATTATTAAAGTTTGAGCTATTGGTGTTGCATTATTTAGCAATGCCAATAGCTCAAACTTTAATAATGCGAGACCTATTGCATTGCAAATGCTTGTTCTAAATGTAATTGCACATGTTTACAAAAAGAGTAAATAAAAACGAATGCATGCTTGCCGAGGGCAGACATATTGGCTTTGCCAATGCTTGTTTTCTTCAGGCTTCATGGCCGCTCAAGGGGGCCCTATGGCAATCACAATGCACAGTCATCTTTGATTTATGAATGTACCCATACATACATTGAATGAAAGCCAACTGTGCCTTTTCAAGAGTAGAGTTGACCGGTAGTGGCGCCATTTGCAGTGTTTTTGCGGCTGATTGCGGCCTGTGGTAACAGCGCCCGTGGGTCGCGATAGCAGACACCACAAGTCACTTATCAGTTGCTTCCCGGTGGGCGACAGATAATTAGCTAATTGACTTTTATCACACAACAGAGTGCGCTGTGGATGCGATGAGGAGACAGATACTGCCGACAAAGCTGAGAATGAAATGGAGACGTCTGAAGCTCAGGAGAGAGTGACAGACAGCTATGACTCCGAGGGGAGAATGGCTGAGAGGCATGTTGTCAGTGACGCAGCAGGCGCAGGCAGGTAGACAGCACATCAAAGCACAGGGGAGCTAGTTCACCAAACTGCGGATATTGTGTAAGTGATGTGGAACAGAACATCAGATGCTTTTGTGCGGGTTTCAAGAGACGTTGAATCCTCAGGTGAGACGCCTCCTTGACATTTCACAGGCAATGTAAACTAATACCATGTCTTTAGGGCATTGGCGCTTTAGAAAAAGTGACGCTACAGCTGCAACACGGCCAAAGTCAGCTCGGATTATAAATATACGTTAAAAACAGGGCCAGCATTAAAAAAACGATCGCTATTGTTAAAAAAAAAAAAAAACACGCCCGCGAGTGGTGTGCGCGCGCGCGCGCCACAGCGAGCCATCTGGTTTCCATTATCGCGCCCGTGTCTGGGCACGATAATTGAAACCACATGGCATCGGTGCGCGTAATAGACACCGATAGGCCATGGGCGGAGCAATGCGACCACCTTTGGCCAATTGCGTGCTGTGTTTTAGACAAACACGCACGCAAAAGCCAATGGGGTAGCACAAAAGGAATCGCACACGCACGATCGTGTGCGATTCCTAGGTCAGTGCTGAATCCCCGTTTTTCACCCACTACATGTCTCGCGCTGCGCGAGCACTGCTACGCAGTGCAACGCTAGGCGCGAGACCTAAAAAGAAGTCAAACTGCTTTTGATGAACAAAACTCTATCATAGAACACACTGACTCAGTATATGCATAATTATTTGACACAGTGTCTCAACCTGGGCTTTCACTCGCCGTCTACGTCCTGGTTTATAACTCACTGACCTTCTCCCGATTTGCAACAGGTATTGTCAGCGTTTGTGTTTCTTGGTTGTCATGTTTTCTTCTTGCCTAACCATTTGTAAAGCGCTCTGATACTCTACTAGGGTCAAGTTTGCGCTATATAAAACATTATAAATAAAAATTAAAATCAAGTAGAGGGGTTGAAATTGATATATAATCTATAGAGGAGATCATGTGCACAAGAAAGAAAAGTAAAATCTTTTTTGTAAGTGTGGTTCAGGAGCCATTTATAATTTAGGCAACAATGGCATATCATAATAATGCCCTGTTACCATCATTACGTCTGTTTGGGGTCAATGGCCAAGTTCCAGTTGTCCCCTCTAATAATTTGTGTTTTGCTGAACACATTGATCAACCTAGACAGATGTGACCAAAAATGTCTATGATGTTCGCACATAGATACTTCTGACTATCTGGATCTTATTTAAGAGTTTCAATTTAGAGAAAATACATCTGGGTGTGTCCATGATTTTAGTATCTTGTACTGTAGTATCTTTTTAATAAGATCAGCCACCCCATAAACCCTCGAAAATGACTAGATGGCCATCTTTCTACAGAAGTAATCAAAGGGGAGAATGGATCACTTGTACCTGTAATACCATGGTCAGGTGTGGTAACCAACTTAAAAACCCTCATTCACGTGCAGGAGCGATGGAGCGGTATATCTTGATTCTCCGCTTCTCTGGGAACATGAAAGCATCATCATTGGGTTTTGTTTTGATAGTATGCTTTCCTCCACCTGGAGGTTGACCACTTGGTTTTAGCAGTAGTGATCAGGAATAGGGTGAACAAAAGTGAAGTGAATTAAAATTGCTTAGCTCTCCTTCCCAAACAAACTTTATTCGGTAGAAGAGGTGGCAAGGTTAAAAAATACGGTGGTGCTTATGTAGAAGTGCTATTGTTCTACAGTACCTAGTAGTCCAAGCAAAAGGTCGACATGTTTCAGCCCCTAGAGATGCCCAAAGGGTCGGGGGCTTTCTTCAGGACCTATATCGAATGCTAGGGTGCTAAACTGTAAGCACCCTATAGGGGTAGGTAATTAACTCACCCTTCTTCTTAGCAACAGGTCACTAGTACCTATGGCTGGGAAAAGAAAACATACATTACATGTTCAATTAAAAAGAGTAAACTTGTTATATAACTCCAGGTAGATAAACTCAAAAATAAATTACGCCTGACGAATTGCAGATTCACAGATATGTATAGAGTGGCAGATGACATTTAAATGCTACTTCATTAATAATGTTATTATCTTGTTGCTTGTAATGCCTCAGATAGTGGTGATGTGGCGTTCAGAATCTTAAAGAAAACCACGGTCATGATGTGTATAACCGCTCGTTAGTTAATGTTGGGATCTAGGGGTGGAAATTTTGAGGCGCTTGTAAACGTACGCGCTCTAGGAGACAAAACTGCTTGGTGTCAATTATGGTAAAAACGTGGTGTTTGGAGAAAGCTACGATAATGATGTGCATGGCCGCTTGTTTGGTAACTGCGACTTTGTGGATCTAAGGGTGGGGCATTTAAAAGCGCTTGTCAATGTCCGCGCTTTGGAAGTCAAAAACCGCTTGGTGTCAATTGCGGTTGGAATCGGGCGTGAGCTGGTTAGGCTAATAATGACGTGAACTAGATGTTGTGATATATAAAGTTAGGTTTGCAATTAAAAGTTACGTGGTGAAAGCGTAAAGACATACTTGGTCGGGTTCTAATAAAATTGATGGCAAAGCGCCGTCAAATTATCACTACGCATACCTTATTATCAATGTATTCGGCCTCCTCGGGTGTACCGGTGGGCTCAGACACCTGTTTGTCGAGGGAAAGTAAGTTTCAATACAAAGGCGTTGTCTCTTGGTCCTCGCAAGAAAGAGCTCTCCTTGGAGAGCGGTTACCTGATATTGCAGGCTGTCCTGGTTGTGCTCGCTCCAGTTACGGTGCCCCGGTGACGCGGGCCCGTAGCGAGCAGATTATGAAGGCGGTGATGGGCATGGTAGAGAGACTCACTGTCTCCTCTGCCTGCACGTAATTTAAAATGTGAAAATTCAAAAACTACTTAAATGTCTATCTTTATGCAGATTAATCAAGATTCTTGGGCAGGAATAATAAATTAATAAATTAAGTGGGCCCGATGCGAGCAGACTATCAATGCGATGATAAGCATGATAGAGAGACTATATGTCACTTATGTCTGTACGTTGCCTCTTGAGTGTTAATCTTTGTGTGGTAATTTGCGGGAAGCTGGTTATTGTAATCTGCGGACAGAAAAAGTAAATAACAAAAAAGGGGGTCTTTTCTCAAGACGTCTTTGGTGGGGGAGAGAAGAAAGGTTATCATCCAATCCTTCATCATGTCGAACATGTCATTCTACGACCTTACGTGTCTCTATAAGATATGGTGTTCTATTAGGGCCAAAAGGGGGGTTAATAGCGTTTGGTGTCATATTCATGCATTCTACTCGATACCTCGTTCATGGTAAAGATAAACCGGGTCTGTGGTGATGGTGTACATCGTGTGTAAGTTCTCATCATTAGTATGGATTGTTTGGATTGAAGGATAAACACCTTTTGTACATTGACACTAGATGGCATGGTGTAGAGAGTGGAAGGGTCTAAGGTCGCTGTTGTGGTTCTCGTCTTCAAGGCTTCATATCCTTGGTATTTCACTTGTTTGTTAGAAATCGAGCTCTGAAAATCCGTCAGTCATAGTTGTTTTCTTTGTGAGTGTGTGCCAGGGGATAACGTCATTCAGGCCTATTATGTGTGTCTCAAGGCGATACACCCACCTCTGTTCTTTCTCATACAGGATTCTTTCTGCATTATGACTTTTAATTGGCAGTGTCTCGAGAATTATCCATCTGAGCTCATCTATGGTGTGTTTTGAATCAATGAAGTGGGTGCTCATTTTGGTTGTGGCTTTCTGACATTTAATATTACTCCTGTGTTTGCAGATTCTCTGTTTAATCTTACGACAGGTCATTCCGACGTACTGCAATCCGCATGGGCAAGTTATCATATAAATTGCATGTGAAGTATTGCAATTTGTATGGTACCGTATAGTCCAATTCAGGGTTTGTGTCAGTTGTATGGTCTTTGTCGGTCTTGTCAGTTTGCACACTGAGCATGATCCGCATGGGTAGTGGCCAATTATTGGGGCGATATTCCAGGAGGTAGTGATTGTCTCTCTCCTTGGTATTGTGGTCTGTGGTCTTGTATGAACTAAGATGTCCTTAATGTTCTTCGTCCTCCTATACGCAAATCTTGGTTTAGGCCAGTTCAGAGATCCTGAGGTTAGAATTCTCCAGTTTGTATTTATAATCTTTTTAACTGTGTTTGATGCCACACTGTATGTAGTAACGCAGGTGAGAGTGTCAGTTGATGTCTTGGGTGTGGTTTCTAGGAGACTCTCTCTCGGTTGATTTCTAGCTCTTTTCTGGCATTTCCGTATTGTTCTTAGAGGGTAGTCCCTTGCTTTCAGTTTCATGCAGAGGTCATTTGCCTGTGATCTGTAATCATCAAGTCTGCTGCAATTTCTCCTGATTCGCAGAAATTGGCTGTAAGGTAGATTGTCTCTCAATGGTCGAGGGTGGAAACTTTTATAGGACTGCAGACTTATCTTGGCTGTGGGTTTATAAAATGTTTTCGTGCTGAGAGTGTCGCCTTCTGCATAGATCGTTATGTCTAAGAAATCCAGCCGGTGATTATCTGCTGTGTACGTGAACTTTAAGGATCCATCCCTGCTGTTGATCCATTCGTGGAATTCTGGAAGGCTGTCTGCGGTGTCATTCCAGATCATGATGATATCGTCTATGTAGCGTCTCCAGATTAGGATCTTTGGGCTGAACGGGTTGTTATCATTCATAATGTGGATTCTCTCAAAATTACTCACATAAAATCCTGCCACACTCGGGGCAAAGGTGCTGCCCATTGAGGTCCCATGGCATTGTAGGTACAGTTTTCCGTTGTACTCGAAGAAATTTTCTGTGAGGGCCATCCGGCAGCACTCTAGAACAAAGTGTCTTGGTATCTTGTGGTCCCATTCTTGTGAGAATAGGATCTCTTCAATAGCCTCCAGGGTTTTTTCTTGTGGGAGGCTCGTATATAGACTTTCTACATCAAGGCCTACCAAGCACATCGAGTCTACCTGGTATGGTTAGTTTTTCAGTAAGTTCAGTAGATCTCGTGTGTCTTTCAGATAGGTGGGGGTACTTTGTACCAGTGGCTTGAGAAAGTAATCCGCAAACTGGGAAAGGGGCTCTAGTACTGAGCCGATTCCTGAGACTATCGGCCGTCCTGGCGGTGGTGTCCGGTTTTTATGCGTCTTGGGTAAAGAGTAGAAGTATGGTACTCTGGGTAATTTTGTCTTAAGGAAGTCGGCTTCATTCTTGGAGATCCATGAATTCATTTCTGCCTCATCCGCCATTAGTTCTATGGTGCGACGTAGTCTTTCTGTAGGATCTGAACAGAGTGTCTTATAGAATTTGGTATCTGAGAGGAGGTCCAGACATTGTCTGTCATACCCTGTTTTATCTAGTATAACAATCCCTCCTCCTTTATCTGCTGGCTTGATGATTAGATCTTCATGTTGGCGGAGTTCATCAAGGGCTATTTTCTCCTGTCTTGTTAGATTCACAAAAGGTTTCTTCACCCTCTGTTGCACTTCTCCGGCTTCCTTCAAGATGGCTTGCTCGAAGGCCTGTATTTCCACTGGTACTAGATGTGTCGGGGGATTGAAGGTGGACTTCCTTCGTAGAGTGCTCTCATTATCGCTGATGTGATCTTCTTTATTCGCGAAAAATGCTTTCAATTTTACCTTTCTGCAAAATTCAGCCAATTCGCACTGCAGCTTAAATGTGTCTAGGGGTAGAGTAGGGACAAATCCTAGGCCTTTATTCAGGACTTGTAGTTGGTCTTCCGTCAGAGTATGGTCCGTCAGATTCACCACTATGGAGTTGCCGCGCTCGGTCCTGGTCTCTCCTTGGACATGCTGCGGGTCAGGACCTGTCGTTCCTGTTCTGTCCAGGAAACTTCTTTCTTTCTTCCTCTGTAATTGTTTCGGCCTCTCCCTAAAAAGGGGGCCTTTCTGTTTGATGGGGACCCATCAAAGGTCCTATGGGCGGCTGGCCATGCATATAAGGGTTCATCCACCCTTGGAAATTGGGTATATAGGGTTGATACATGGGTTACGGAAGGTCGCCATATTGTGGTGTGCGCCAGTTGTTCTGCGAGCGGCGCTGTTGGCGTCTGTTCTGACCTCTGTTCCGTCGTGGGTTTGAGATCTCATCACTACTCCAATCTGAGTTATCTGATGAATTATCTCCTGAGGTGTCTTTGTCACTTTGTTGGTCCGGCGCTGTGTAGTCATCTCTTGTACAGGGATGCATCTTTTCTTGGGAGAATCGTTTGAGATCTTTTCCCAGTTTCTGGATTTTGTTTTGCATAATATATTCTTTGGTTTCGTTCATCTCTCGATTAATCTCTTCCAATTTTTTTTATATATAGAGACATGTACCGTCGTTTTCAATTTAGCTTTGCTAACCTGGATCTTGATGGTTAGGGTTTCAGAAAGTCTGGTCGCTGTTTTTTAAGATCAGGACTAAATAGTCTCTGGTACATTTCCAAGAGATCGCCTACCAGTCCTTCCGAAACATCATATCTTGTAAAAATATTCGGGGAGCATTATGTACCCATAGGCCTTTTGGTGCTGCATTCGCACGCAGATATTCCGTCATTATCAAGCCGTGTATAGCTGTTCTCACTTGCTCCTTTTTTGTCTCTGATAGTTCATCCCATTCACTCGTCTGTGCTAAGGTTTGTATAAGTTAATTTTCTTGTAGTAGTGAAGGTGCTGATAAGATCGCATTGATCTCATCATCAGTATAGCTAAGTCCTTGATTCTCTGCCATCTTTATATCCGTGGATGCAAAATTAACTCTTCTTTGTCCTACCAATTTGGTGGCCTGGAGAGTTCTTCACTCAGAAATAGTGCTTGCGGTGAAGTCAGGGTATCAATTGGGAAAGGACTCCCACAGCTGCGCGCTGCTTCAATGTATTCTAATCAATAGAGGTAGGAAGAAGCTCTGATCCATTCGGCTTCCTGTTGAAGGTAAGTAATCAAAGGGGAGAATGGATCACTTGTACCTGTAATACCAGGGTCAGGTGTGGTAACCAACTTAAAAACCCTCATTCACGTACAGGAGCGATGGAGCGGAATATCTTGATTCTACGCTTCTCTTGGAATGTGAAAGCATCATCATTGGGTTTTGTTTTGATAGTATGCTTTCCTCCACCTGGAGGTTGACCACTTGGTTTTAGCAGTAGTGATCAGGAATAGGGTGAACAAAAGTGAAGTGAATTAAAATTGCTTAGCTCTCCTTCCCAAACAAACTTTATTCGGTAGAAGAGGTGGCAAGGTTAAAAAATACGGTGGTGCTTATGTAGAAGTGCTATTGTTCTACAGTACCTAGTAGTCCAAGCAAAAGGTCGACATGTTTCAGCCCCTAGAGATGCCCAAAGGGTCGGGGGGCTTTCTTCAGGACCTATATCGAATGCTAGGGTGCTAAACTGTAAGCATCCTATAGGGGTAGGTAATTAACTCACCCTTCTTCTTAGCAACAGGTCAGTAGTACCTATGGCCGGGAAAAGAAAACATACATTACATATTCAATTAAAAAGAGTAAACTTGTTATATAACTCCAGGTGGGTAAACTCAAAAATAAATTACGCATGACGAATTGCAGATTCACAGATATGTATAGAATGGCAGAGGACGTTTTAAATGCTACTTCATTAATAATGTTATTATCTTGTTGCTTGTAATGCCTCAGATAGTGGTGATGTGGCGTTCAGAATCATAAAGAAAATCACGGTCATGATGTATATAACCGCTCGTTAATTAATGTTGGGATCTAGGGGTGGAAATTTTGAGGCGCTTGTAAACGTACGCGCTCTAGGAGACAAAACCGCTTGGTGTCAATTGCGGTAAAAGCGTGGTGTTTGGAGAAAGCTACGATAATGATGTGCATGGCCGCTTGTTTGGTAACTGCAACTTTGTGGCTCTAAGGGTGGGGCATTTAAAAGCGCTTGTCAATGTCCGCGCTTTGGAAGTCAAAAACCGCTTGGTGTCAATTGCGGTGGGAGTCGGGCGTGAGCTGGTTAGGCTAATAATGACGTGAACTAGACGTTGTGATATATAAAGTTAGGGTTGCAATTAAAAGTTACGTGCGTGAAAGCGTAAAGACATACTTGGTTGGGTTCTAATCAAACTTGATGGCAAAGCGCCGTCAAATTATCACTACGCATACCTTATTATCAATGTATTCGGCCTCCTCTGGTGTACCGGCGGGCTCAGACACCTGTTTGTCGAGGGAAAGTAAGTTTCAATACAAAGGCGTTGTCTCTTGGTCCACCCCTAGACACATTTAAGCTGCAGTGCAAATTGGCTGAATTTTGCAGAAAGGTAAAATTGAAAGCATTTTTCGCGAATAAAGAAGATCACATCAGCGATAATGAGAGCAATCTACGAAGGAAGTCCACCTTCAATCCCCCGACACATCTAGTACCAGTGGAAATACAGGCCTTCGAGCAAGCCATCTTGAAGGAAGCCGGAAAAGTGCAACAGAGGGTGAAGAAACCTTTTGTGAATCTAACAAGACGTGAGAAAATAGCCCTTGATGAACTCCGCCAACATGAAGATCTAATCATCAAGCCAGCAGATAAAGGAGGAGGGATTGTTATACTAGATAAAACAGGGTATGACAGACAATGTCTGGACCTACTCTCAGATACCAAGTTCTATAAGACACTCTGTTCAGATCCTACAGAAAGACTACGTCGCACCATAGAACTAATGGCAGATGAGGCAGAAATGAATTAATGGATCTCCAAGAATGAAGCCGACTTCCTTAAGACAAAATCACCCAGAGTACCATACTTCTACTCTTTACCCAAGACGCATAAAAACCGGACACCATCGCCAGGACGGCCGATAGTCTCAGGAATAGGCTCAGTACTAGAGCCCCTTTCCCAGTTTGCGGATTACTTTCTCAAGCCACTGGTACAAAGTACCCCCACCTATCTGAAAGACACACGAGATCTACTGAACTTACTGAAAAACCAACCTTACCAGGTAGACTCGATGTGCTTGGTAGGCCTTGACGTAGAAAGTCTATATACGAGCCTCCCACAAGAAAAAAACCTGGAGACTATTGAAGAGATCCTATTCTCACAAGAATGGGACCACAAGACACCAAGACACTTTGATCTAGAGTGCTGCCGGATGGCCCTCACAGAAAATGTCTTCGAGTACAACTGAAAACTATACCTACAATGCCATGGGACCTCAATGGGCAGCACCTTTGCCCCGAGTGTAGCAGGACTTTATGTGAGTAATTTTGAGAGAATCCACATTATGAACGATAACAACCCGTTCAGCCCAAAGATCCTATTCTGGAGACGCTACATAGACGATATCCATCATGATCTGGAATGACACCGCAGACAGTGTGAGAAGTTGGCCTGGCATATGCTGTCCACTAGTTCTAGTGGGCACCTTGCACCAGTCCAAACAACCCCTTATGGAGATAGGTTAAAGACAACCTTTATTGAAAGCTATCCTAGTGGTAGCTATGGAGAGCAGCCTTCAGGCTAAGTCTTGAAGGAATGTAAAGCAGCTTGTTTTACCAGTCTATAATCTCTTGAGTGACCAAATGAAAGAGGACCACACCAGGTATATATATAAAATATATGTATTTAGTCTTAAACACACCCCTCTAGTCTCTTTAGGAGGCTAGAGTTCGAAGTACATAAGTTACAAGTCAAATATCAGCAGTATTTAGCACAATACACGTTTGAGCCCTAGGGGCGTACCAAACCATATACTAAAATAGTGGTATAAGAACCACGACTGAACTAGACACAAGGCCTAGAGCCTGTAGAAGTGCTTGGACCCCAAGGAACCACCCAAGGTAGTGACACAGGGGACCCACGGGGGACGCGTGCAGTGTGAGAACACAGCCGCGAGCCACCGTTGACTTCTATGGGGAAAGTCGCGGTTGGATTTTTAAACAAAAGGGACACTTTGGAGAGGACTTCCAGTTAACCCCTTAAAACTTAAGAGTTTCTAGGGCCCACACCCACGTGAGTACCGAAATACTCGAGTTACCTCACCCCGGGAAGCCGGGTGCATACGTGTTAAAAGGTGTCGGGAATCGTCGTCGTTTTCAATGGCGACCGCTGGAAAAGTGCTGCTGCCGTGGAGAAGAAGAGTGTCCGGAGCGATCCAAGCCTGGATCGAGGAAAAGGAAGACATGAAAGCAGAGGGGACAGAGTCTGGGTCACTAGCCAGTGACCAGGGGCACGATAGTCGAATGCCCTCAGATGTCGGGTGCTTCAGGTGAGTTGATGGGTGCCTTGACTCTTCAGCCACGAGGTCCAGGAGGCGTCGACGACAACCAGGAGCTGGATTCGAGCTGACCAATTTAGTTTGTCGAGTGCTGCGGTGTCGGCGACCGGATTGGACCCAACAAGCCTTGGCAACGGCAAGTCACGGGGAACTGAAGAAAAGGCTGCGGTGCAAGGTCTGAGGGACTCACCCAGCAAGGGTAAGTCAAGGCAAGTCTGGAGCAACCAGAAAAGCCCAAGTAGTTGAAGAGTTGCCTTTGTGGGGACCCACTAGCCAACGGACTAGAGATCGCGAAGGAGCCTTGAGCAGTCGCACTTGGAGCTGGCCCACGGGACACTCGTGGAGTGTATGGCAGTGATCTTCGCTGCAGTTGGTGCTCGGGGCTAGGGCTACTTGGAACCCAAAGCACAGCTTCGAGAGATGTCAGGAAGTTGATGCACTTGCAAATGTGCTCGGTGACCAGGGGTCACGGTTCCACGTTACCCACAACAGCTACGGGCCTCAGCTTTGCTGGGGACTCAGGGCAGCCTCGGGGAAGTCTGGAAATCCACCTCTGGTGATGCAAAGACTTCGGCGTCCGGCTGGAGCTTCAGCGATGCAGACCGGACAGATGCTTTGTTGGTGCCTGCCAAGCAGGGGAGTCACTCCTTGACCCCAAGGGAGATTCTTCAGTCCTCTAATCTTAATGTAGAGCGTCGAAGGTCCAGGATTCAGCTTCAGAGTTTCGTCCAGGGATATCTAAAGTCCTGTTGCCAGGGTTCCCTTACTTATACTAAGAAAAGGGGTTGGACTAACTCTGGGGACCCACCTATGGGAGGGTTTGGAAAGAGGGGTGGCTACACCCATTTCCTTTGTCCAGTTTCGCTCCAGAGCAGGGGCTGGCAGCCCCTGCAACCGGTTTGAACTGGGGTATGCACGAGGACACCAAATGTGCCCCCAGTGCAGGACTTCAAAGCACTCAGAGAGTACACCACCCAGCCCCAATCCACTAAGGCCTCTCTGGGAGGTGGTAACACCTCCTTGAGACAGGAAACCTATTGTCCAGGCCTCCCCTGCCGGAGTTTCGGTCAGCAGCAGGAGGCCAGACTCGTGTCTGTGGCTGCAGCATCCATTTTGTGATGCCAGGCTCTGTTTAGTTGGTACCGGGTATACCGGTGCTGTCATGTCTCTCCCTCTAGAAGGGTGGGATCATACTCCCACACCAGGAACTGGTGTGGGGGTATGATTCCAAGGTGTTTGACACCAAACACAACATGTTTCCGTGCAGCCATCCCAAAGGTAGCATTTACCGTTTAGATATAATGCACTTAAGAGTATATGGTCAGGCTGCACCACAGACAACCCCGAATAGGAGATTCCGAGGGCTGCAGAGGGGCTCTGCTCATGCATGGGCACCCTCTCACATATAACCAAGCACCCTGCCTTCAGGATTGATAAGGCCTGCCATAGGGGTGACTGATAGGTTTCTATGTGCAGTGTTAGGTGAGATATAGGGAACCTATATCTCTGCAAGGGGTGCATGCACCACCTTACCCAGGCTGCAGTAGCAGTCCTGTGGTGTCATTTTGGAGGGCCTTCCATGGGTGGCTTAATACATGCTTCAGCCCCTGGCAGGCCTCTGGGGTGTCTATGCCCTTGGTACATAGTATACCATATACTAGGGACTTATAAGGGCACCCCAGAATCCAATCTGGGATGTACCTAAAGTACATGGAATCAATTTAGAGAGGAAGCAGCTAGGCTGGGGTCCTGAATAGCAGGGCCCCAGCCAGACTAAAGTCGAAAAACAGTGATACACCAGCAAAAAGTGGGGGTAACCATAAGAGGCAGATCCTACTCTCCTACACAACCCCCCCAAACGCAGGGACATTAAACTAACCTTGACCAGTTAAGTCTTCATGTTCTAAGTGGAAATATCTGGAGAGTCCATCTGCATTGGCATGGTTACTCCCAGGTCTATGTTCCACTGTATAGTCCATCCCCTGTAGGGAAATGGACCACCTCAAAAGTTTGGGGTTTTCACCCTTCATCTGTTTTAGCCATAGGAGGGGCTTGTGGTCTGTTTGAACAAGGAAGTGAGTGCCAAACAAGTATGGCCTCAGCTTCTTCAGAGCCCAAACCACAGCAAAGGCCTCCTCTCTATGGCTGACCAACGTTTCTCTCTGGGGGTCAGCCTTCTGCTAATAAAAGCTACTGGCTGATCCTGACCTTCATCATTCAACTGTGACAGTACAGCCCCTACCCCCAACTCAGATGCATCTGTTTGCACAATGAACTTTTTGGAGTAGTCAGGACTTTGCAGAATGGGAGCAGAGCACATGGCCTGCTTCAGGTCATCAAATGCCTTTTGACAGCTAACTGTCCACTGAACCTTTTTGGGCATTTTCTTAGAGGTTAAGTCATTCAGGGGTGTCACTATTGATCCATACCCCTTGACAAATCTTCTGTAGTACCCAGTTAGGCCTAAAAAGGCTCTCACCTGAGTCTGGGTAGTTGGAGCAGCCCAGTCCATGATGGTCTGGATCTTGCTCTGCAATGGTTGAACCTGGCCTCCACCCACAAGGCGGCCCAGGTACACAACCTGACTCTGCCCTATCTGGCACTTAGTGGCCTTGATAGTTAGGCCTGCCTTCTGCAGGGCCTCCAAAAGATTTCTGAGGTGGACCAGGTGATCCTCCCAGGTGGAGCTAAAGACAGCAATATCATCTAGATATGCTGCACTATAGGCTTCCAGACCTGTAAGGACTGTGTTCACCAACCTCTGAAATGTGGCAGGTGCATTTTTCAAACCAAAGGGCATCACCACAAATTGGTAAAGCCCACCAGGGGTAGAAAATGCAGTTTCTGGCTTTGCATCATCAGCTAGTCTGATCTGCCAGTAGCCAGCTGTTAGGTCAAATGTGCTTAGATACTTGGCTGAGGCCAAAGTGTCTATTAGCTCATCTGCCCTGGGGATTGGATGGGCATCAGTCCTAGTGACTGCATTGAGGCCTCTGTAGTCCACACAAAACCTCATCTCTCTCTTACCATCTTTGGTGTGAGGTTTTGGCACCAGGACCACTGGACTAGCCCAAGGGCTATCTGAAGGCTCAATGACACCCAGTTCCAACATTTTCTGGACTTCTGTCCTGATACAGTCCCTGACCTGGTCAGGTTGCCTGAAAATCTTACTTTTAACAGGCAGACTGTCCCCAGTGTCCACTTCATGAGTGCACCAGGTGGTCTGACTTGGAGTCAGAGAGAACATGTGTCTGAACTGATTGAGCACCTGTCTACAATCAGTTTGCTGCTGGGCAGTAAGGCTGCCTGCCAAGGCTACACCATCCACTGACCCATCATCAGGGTTCTGAGAGAGCAGGTCAGGGAGAGGGTCACTCTCCTCCTCCTGGCCCTCATCAGTTGCCATGAGCAAGCCCATGTCAGCCCTGTCCACATATGGCTTCAGCCTGTTGACATGGAGCACCCTGTGGGGGCTCCTGGGAGTTCCCAGGTCTACCAGATAGTTAACCTCTCCCTTCTGTTCAACAATTGTATGGGGGCCACTCCACTTGTCCTGGAGGGCTGCTGGGGCCACTGGCTCCAGCACCCACACCTTCTGTCCTGGCTGGTAAACAGTCAGCACAGCCTTTTGGTCATGCCAGGCTTTCTGTAATTCCTGGCTAGCCTCAAGGTTTTTGGTTGCCTTTTTCATATACTCAGCCATCCGGGAGCGGAGACAAAGTACATAGTCCACTATGTCCTGTTTAGGGGTTTGAGAGGTAACTCCCAACCTTCCTTCACCAGACACAATGGACCCCTAACAGGATGGCCAAACAAAAGTTCAAAAGGGCTGTAGCCAACCCCCTTCTGAGGCACCTCCCTGTATGCAAATAAAAGGCAGGGCAAGAGTATGTCCCATCTTCGCCTAAGCTTTTCTGGGAGCCCTTTAATCATGCCCTTCAAGGTTTTGTTGAATCTCTCAACTAAACCATTGCATTGTGGGTGATAGGGTGTGGTGAACTTATAAGTCACTCCACACTCCTTCCACATTGCAGTCAAGTAACTGGACATAAAGTTTTCATCTCTGTCAGATACTACCTCCTTAGGAAAGCCCACTCTTGAGAAAATACCCAGGAGGGCCCTTGCCACCACAGGAGCTGTAGTGGTCCTAAGGGGAATGGCTTCTGGGTACCTGGTGGCATGGTCCACCACCACCAGGATAAACCTGTGCCCAGATGCTGTTTGGAGATCCATGGGACCAACTATGTCAATCCCCACCCTCTCAAAGGGAACCCCCACCACAGGTAGTGGTATCAGGGGGGCCTTTGTGGTGCCACCTGCCTTCCCACTGGCTTGGCAGGTTACACAGGAGCGACAAAACTCCTTGGTGTCTTCAGACATGTGGGGCCAGTGAAAGTGAGGGACAATTCTGTCCCAAGTCTTGTTCTGGCCCAAGTGACCTGCTAAGGGAATGTCATGGGTTAGTGTCAATAGGAAGCCCCTGAACTTCAGAGGTATAACCAACCTCCTGGCTGCTCCAGGCTTGGGGTCTCTACTCTCTGAGTACAGGAGTCCATCATCCCAATATATCTTATGGGTGCCACTAGCAGCCTCAGCAGCAGCCTGCTGTCTGAGGGGTTCAAGAGAGGGGCAGTTCAGCTGCTCCTGGCTCAGATCTGCCCTGGAAGGGCCCCCTGTCCCCAAGAACTCAACCTGATCAGGTTCAAGCTCCTCTGGGACAGTTCCTTCTTCAGGCCTGAGATCAGCTTCCTCAAAAGTCTGATCTTCCTCCTGAGCCAAGGGGGAAGGCACTGCCTTAACCCTACCGCTCCTTCTCTTGGGAGGCACCTGGTCCATTATTCCACAATCCAGGGCCTGTTCAGCTTTGGACATTTTTGCCTGTGACCTAGTCACAGCAAAGACATGTGCAGGGATCCCTAGCATTTCTGCATGTTTCCTGAGCTCCACCTCTGCCCAAGCTGAGGTTTCAAGATCATTGCCAAGCAAGCATTCAACTGGTAGGTCTGCACTCACCACAACCTGCTTAAGGCCAGTTACCCCTCCCTAGGAGAAGTTAACAACTGCCAGAGAATGGTCTGTTCTGACATTGCTAGCATTGGTCACTTGGTACATTTCACCAAGTATAATCTGCCCAGGATCCACAAGATCTTGTGTCACCATGGTGACACTTGCTCCTGTGTCCCTGAATGCCAAAGCCTCCCTTCCATGAATTAAAGGCTGCTGTCTGTATTTGCCCAAATTAGTGGGACTCACAAAGGGGACATATCCATGCCCCCATCACAGACTAGGACAGCCTGAGTTGGCACTCTGACTAGGCCAGAGTCCATCTCAGTACCCAGGGTCAACCCTACTAAACCCTTATTCTGAGTGTTTCCACCACCACTTGTAGCTGGACTAGGGGGAACAGTTGCCTTAGGGGCAATGGTGGCTGGAGTGGAGTCCTTGGACTTGGTGCAATCACTGGTCCAGTGAGTCTTTTGCTTACAGACTTTGCACCATGGTTTCTTTTGGCCTTTTCCTTTATTAGATTGGGAATCCCCACCTGAAGAAGATTTTTGGGGGCCTTGTGAAGACTTCTGGTCTTTACCCTTCTCCCCACCCTTATCAGAGTTTTTGGAATCTTGCTTCTTCTGGTCACCACCTTGGTTCTGTACTTTCTGCTTCACCCTGGTTCTGACCCATTTGTCTGCCTTCTTTCCCAATTCTTGGGAGAGGTCAGATCAGAGTCAACCAGGTACTGATGTAGCAACTGATTTTGACAGTTATTAAGAATCTGCTCCCTCATGATTAAATTATAAAATCCTTTGAAGTCACACACCTTACTGCCCAGTAACCAGCCTTCCAGAGCCTTGGTAGCACAATCTACAAAGTCCACCCAGTCCTGTGTCTGTGCCTTTTGGGTATCTCTGAACTTTAACCTGTATTGCTCAGTGGTTAGGCCAAACCCATCTATTAGGGCACTCTTCAGGACTTGATAATCATCAGCATCCTCTTCTCTTACAGTGAGGAGCTTGTCTCTACCTTTGTCTGCAAAGGAGAACCACAATATTGCTGCCCACTGCTCCTGAGGGACCCTCTGTACTTTACAGGCCCTCTCCAGTGCAGTAATCCATTTGTGGACGTCATCCCCACTCTGGTAGGGAGGGACAATCTTGCTCAGGTTTCTATGGTCATAAGACCTTTCCCTACCACTAGGGAAGTTGCTGCCACCATGGGACTCTAGTCCCAATTTTCTTCTTTGTCTATGAAGCTCTAGGTACTCCTTATCTATAGCCAACTGCTGTTTTCTGATTCTCAACTGAGCTTCCTCATACTTGAGCAGTCTGTCTTTCCTTTCATGAGAGGTTTCCCTCCTATGAGAAGAAACAGAGGTCCCTACTGAGGTGTCAGAATGGTTAGACTCCTGAGAAGGAGATCTGGACCTTCTAGGCACACTCACAACTCTTCCTGCTGGGACAAAGGGGAGGTCATTCTGATCCTCCTCCTCATCTGCAGGAGGAGCTGCATTTTCCAGGGCAAGGTCATTGTCACCTTCCTGGCCAGTTTCAGAGGTCAGGTCCTGGGTATTTTCACCCCTGGTCCCTTCCTCATCTTCTGCCCTACCCTCTCTGCCTACCCTTGCAGACCCTATAGGTCTTATGAGGTCATCTAGCAGAAGCATCTCCATGAGACGTTGGGTGTTGGCACTTTTGCCTGTCTTCAGCTTCCTAATCTTGCACAACTCTCTCAATTCCAAGAATGGGAGGTTGTCATATTTGGATGGCAGGAGCCCACTGGTTCCTGGCAGTGAAGACATTACTGGTGAGGTGTGGTGTATGCACTACCTACTCTAGTGTGGCCTACTAAACTCTCTTGAGTTGTAGAAAGGGTGTGCTAAGCCCTTGACACACAACTGTAAGTTCAGTAGAACTTACTGTATTTCTAAGCTTGAATTTATATGTACCTTAGGTACCCTTAGTGGTTTTCAGTTGATCAATTCAATTGAGATTATCTGGTAAAACAATAGCAAGCTGGAATCCCACACGCTGCACACCAATGTGAGAAGTTGGCCTGGCATATGCTGTCCACTAGTTCTAGTGGCCACCTTGCACCAGTCCAAACAACCCCTTATGGAGATAGGTTAAAGACAACCTTTATTGAAAGCTATCCTAGTGGTAGCTATGGAGAGCAGCCTTCAGGCTAAGTCTTGAAGGAATGTAAAGCAGCTTGTTTTACCAGTCTATAATCTCTTGAGTGACCAAATGAAAGAGGACCACACCAGGTATATATATAAAATATATGTATTTAGTCTTAAACACACCCCTCTAGTCTCTTTATGAGGCTAGAGTTCGAAGTACATAAGTTACAAGTCAAATATCAGCAGTATTTAGCACAATACATGTTTGAGCCCTAGGGGCGTACCAAACCATATACTAAAATAGTGGTATAAGAACCACGACTGAACTAGACACAAGGCCTAGAGCCTGTAGAAGTGCTTGGACCCCAAGGAACCACCCAAGGTAGTGACACAGGGGACCCACGGGGGACGCGTGCAGTGTGAGAACACAGCCGCGAGCCACCGTTGACTTCTATGGGGAAAGTCGCGGTTGGATTTTTAAACAAAAGGGACACTTCGGAGAGGACTTCCAGTTAACCCCTTAAAACTTAAGAGTTTCTAGGGCCCACACCCACTTGAGTACCGAAATACTCGAGTTACCTCACCCCGGGAAGCCGGGTGCATACGTGTTAAAAGGTGTCGGGAATTGTCGTCGTTTTCAATGGCGACCGCTGGAAAAGTGCTGCTGCCGTGGAGAAGAAGAGTGTCCGGAGCGATCCAAGCCTGGATCGAGGAAAAGGAAGACCTGAAAGCAGAGGGGACAGAGTCTGGGTCACTAGCCAGTGACTAGGGGCACGATAGTCGAATGCCCTCAGATGTCGGGTGCTTCAGGTGAGTTGATGGGTGCCTTGACTCTTCAGCCACGAGGTCCAGGAGGTGTCGACGATGACCAGAAGCTAGATTCGAGCTGTCCCACAAAGTTTGTCGAGTGCTGCGGTGTCAACGACCGGATTGGACCCAACAAGCCTTGGCAACGGCAAGTCACGGGGAAGTGAAGAAAAGGCTGCAGTGCAGACCAGCAAGGTCTGAGGGACTCACCCAGCAAAGGTAAGTCAGGGCAAGTCTGGAGCAACCAGAAAAGCCCAAGCAGTTGAAGAGTTGCCTTCGTGGGGACCCACTAGCCAACGGACTAGAGATCGCAAAGGAGCCTCAAGCGGTCGCACTTGGAGCTGGCCACAGGACACTCGTGGAGTGTAGGCCAGTGATCTTCACTGCAGTTAGTGCTCGGGGCTAGGGCTACTTGGAACCCAAAGCACAGCTTCGAGAGATGTCAGGAAGTTGATGCACTTGCAAATGTGCTCGGTGGCCAGGGGTCACGGTTCCACATTATCCACAACAGCTACGGGCCTCAGCTTTGCTGGGGACTCAGGGCAGCCTCAGGGAAGTCTGGAAATCTATCTCTGGTGATGCAAAGACTTCGGTGTCCGGCGGGAGCTTCAGCGATGCAGACCGGACATATGCTTTGTTGGTGCCTGCCAAGCAGGGGAGTCACTCCTTGACCCCAAGGGAGATTCTTCAGTCCTCTAATCTTAATGTAGAGCGTCGAAGGTCCAGGATTCAGCTTCAGAGTTTCGTCCAGGGATATCTAAAGTCCTGTTGCCAGGGTTCCCTTACTTATACTAAGAAAAGGGGTTGGACTAACTCTGGGGACCCACCTATGGGAGGGTTTGGAAAGAGGGGTGGCTACACCCATTTCCTTTGTCCAGTTTCGCGCCAGAGCAGGGGCTGGCAGCCCCTGCAACCGGTTTGAACTGGGGTATGCACGAGGACACCAAATGTGCCCCCAGTGCAGGACTTCAAAGCACTCAGAGAGTGCACCACCCAGCCCCAATCCACTAAGGCCTGTTTGGGAGGTGGTAACACCTCCCTGAGACAGGAAACCTATTGTCCAGGCCTCCCCTGCCGGAGTTTCGATCAGCAGCAGGAGGCCAGACTCGTGTCTGTGGCTACAGCATCCATTTTGTGATGCCAGGCTCTGTTTAGTTGGTACCGGGCATACCGGTGCTGTCATGTCTCTCCCTCTAGAAGGGTGGGATCATACTCCCACACCAGGAACTGGTGTGGGGGTATGATTCCAAGGTGTTTGACACCAAACACGACATGTTTCCGTGCAGCCATCCCAAAGGTAGCATTTACCGTTTAGATATAATGCACTTAAGAGTATATGGTCAGGCTGCACCCCAGACAACCCCGGATAGGAGATTCCGAGGGCTACAGAGGGGCTCTGCTCATGTATGGGCACCCTCTCACATATAACCAAGCACCCTGCCTTCAGGATTGATAAGGCCTGCCATAGGGGTGACTGATAGGTTTCTATGTGCAGTGTTAGGTGAGATATAGGGAACCTATATCTCTGCAAGGGGTGCATGCACCACCTTACCCAGGCTGCAGTAGCAGTCCTGTGGTGTCATTTTGGAGGGCCTTCCAGGGGTGGCACAATACATGCTTCAGCCCCTGGTAGGCCTCTGGGGTGTCTATGCCCTTGGTACATAGTATACCATATACTAGGGACTTATAAGGGCACCCCAGAATCCAATCTGGGATGTACCTAAAGTACATGGAATCAATTTAGAGAGGAAGCAGCTAGGCTGGGGTCCTGAATAGCAGGGCCCCAGCCAGACTAAAGTCGAAAAACAGTCATACACCAGCAAAAAGTGGGGGTAACCATAAGAGGCAGATCCTACTCTCCTACAGACAGCCTTCCAGAATTCCACGAATGGATCAACACCAGGGATGAATCCTTAAAGTTCACGTACACAGCAGATAATCACCGGCTGGATTTCTTAGACATAACGATCTATGCAGAAGGCGACACTCTCAACACGAAAACATTTTATAAACCCACAGCCAAGAACAGTCTGCTGTCCTACAAAAGTTTCCACGCTCGACCATTGAGAGACAATCTACCTTACAGCCAATTTCTGCGAATCAGGAGAAATTGCAGCAGACTTGATGATTACAGATCACAGGCAAATGACCTCTGCATGAAACTGAAAGCAAGGGACTACCCTCTAAGAACAATACGGAAATGCCAGAAAAGAGCTAGAAATCAACCGAGAGAGAGTCTCCTAGAAAACACACCCAAGACATCAACTGACACTCTCACCTGCGTTACTACATACAGTGTGGCATCAAACACAGTTAAAAAGATTATAAATAAAAACTGGAGAATTCCAACCTCAGGATCTCTGAACTGGCCTAAACCAAGATTTGCGAATAGGAGGACGAAGAACATTAAGGACATCTTAGTTCATACAAGACCACAGACCACAGTACCAAGGAGAGAGACAATCACTATCTCCTGGAATATGGCCCCAATAATTGGCCACTACTCATGCGGATCATGCTCAGTGTGCAAACTGACAAGACCGACAAAGACCATACAACTGACACAAACCCTGAATTGGACAATACGGTACCATACAAATTGCAATACTTCACATGCAATTTATATGATAAATTGCCCATGCGGATTGCGGTACGTCGGAATGACCTGTCGTAAGATTAAACAGAGAATCTGCGAACACAGGAGTAATTTTAAATGTTAGAAAGCCACAACCAAAATGAGCACCCACTTCATTGATTCAAAACACACCATAGATGAGCTCAGATGGATAATTCTCGAGACACTGCCAATTAAAAGTCATAATGCAGAAAGAATCCTGTATGAGAAAGAACAGAGGTGGGTGCATCGCCTTGAGACACACATAATAGGCCTGAATGACATCATCCCCTGGCACACACTCACATAGAAAACAACTATGACTGACGGATTTTCAGAGCTCGATTTCTAACAAACAAGTGAAATACCGAGGGTATGAAGCCTTGAAGACGAGAACCACAACAGCGACCATAGACCCTTCCACTCTCTACACCATGCCATCTAGTGTCAATGTACAAAAGGTGTTTATCCTTCAATCCAAACAATCCATACTAATGATGAGACCTTACACACGATGTACACCATCACCACAGACCCGGTTTATCTTTACCATGAACGAGGTATCGAGTAGAATGCACGGATATGACAGCAAACGCTATTAACCCCCCTTTTGGCCCTAATAGAACACCATATCTTATAGAGACACGTAAGGTCGTAGAATGACAAGTTCGACATGATGAAGGATTGGATGATAACCTTTCTTCTCTCCCCCACCAAAGACGTCTTGAGAAAAGACCCCCCCTTTTTTGTTATTTACTTTTTCTGTCTGCAGATTACAATAACCAGCTTCCCGCAAATTACCACACAAAGATGGACACTCAAGAGGCAACGTACAGACATAAGTGACATATAGTCTTTCTATCATGCTTATCATCGCATTGATAGTCTGCTCGCATCGGGCCCACTTAATTTATTAATTTATTATTCCTGCCCGAGAATCTCGATTAATCCGCATAAAGATAGACATTTAAATAGTTTTTGAATTTTCACATTTTAAATTACGTGCAGGCAGAGGAGACAGTGAGTCTCTCTACCATGCCCATCACCACCTTCATAATCTGCTCGCTACGGGCCCGCGTCACCGGGGCACCGTAACTGGAGCGAGCACAAGCAGGACGGCCTGCAATATCAGGTAACCGCTCTCCAAGGAGAGCTCTTTCTTGCGAGGACCAAGAGACAACGCCTTTGTATTGAAACTTACTTTCCCTCGACAAACAGGTGTCTGAGCCCGCCGGTACACCCGAGGAGGCCGAATACATTGATAATAAGGTATGCGTAGTGATAATTTGATGGCGCTTTGCCATCAAGTTTGATTAGAACCCGACCAAGTATGTCTTTACGCTTTCACGCGCATAACCTTTAATTGCAAACTTAACTTTATATATCACAACGTCTAGTTCACTTCATTATCAGCCTAACCAGTTCACGCCCGACTCCCACCGCAATTGACACCAAGCGGTTTTTGACTTCCAAAGCGCGGACATTGACAAGCGCTTTTAAATGCCCCACCCTTAGAGCCACAAAGTCGCAGTTACCAAACAAGCGGCCATCCACATCATTATCGTAGCTTTCTCCAAACACCACGCTTTTACCGCAATTGACACCAAGCGGTTTTGTCTCCTAGAGCGCGTACGTCCTGGCCAAAGTTAGATCCCCTCGGTACAGGACACCCCGCACCTGTTAAAATCATGCTTCTGAATGCTAGATCTCTAATAAAACACAGTGAGGAATGTGCTATGTTGATAGAGGAACACAATGTTATGTTGGCTTTTATTACGGAATCCTGGTCCAATGATTCCTCTGGCCCCGACCTTGTCAAAGCCCTACCGCCGGGATATCTTTGTCACACTCAAGATAGACCCATCAGGAAAGGGGGTGGGCTGGCTGTAATTTATCATAACTCCCTAGAGCCCTCCTTCCTCCCAGCCTCTAAGCAGACTTGTGAAGCTTTGTCAGTTAACGTCCGCATCTCTCCTCATGACACCTTCAAAGCCATTCTCCTTTATCACCCCCCCGAGCCTAGAGGGGCTTTTTTAGAGTCAGTTGGTATGCTACTTGAGGAGGGACTCTGTGCTAAATCTTTCACGGTTCTAGGAGATTTTAATTTTTATCTTGAGGACCTTACTGACTCAGATAACATAAAACTACAACAAACGCTAAGTGGGGGGGACCTTATGCAATTAGTGCTGGATCCCACCCACACTGCAGGTCACACGCTGGATGGTATTTTTTCCAACCATCCTAATATTCATTATCGAGGAGTTTTACCAGTTCCCTGGTTGGATCATTCAGCCGTTTTCTTTGAAATTTTACCTACTAGGCCTCGCAAACCTAAACTGGAACTCATACCAAAGGTCGAAGTAAGGGTCTGGAAAAATATTAACAGCGCGGAGCTAGAAAATCGCTTACAAGCAACGTTGTGCGATTGGTCTTCCTCTGCAGAAGAGGCCTCGGCTAAATATACTGATTGGCTGGACTCTGCCTGCAGATCACTAGTTCCTGTTAAATTATGGGTTCCCAAGAGGGTTTCACCCTCTGCCCCTTGGTACTCGGACAGCCTAAAAATATTAAAAGTTGAATGCAAACGCTTGGAACGCGCTTGGAGAAGAGGCTACACCAATATTACTAAAGAGGCCTACAAAGAAAGTCTTGCTCGCTATAAAAGAATGCTTTTGGACACAAAAAAGAAATACTTTGGTGAACAGATCAGTAAGGCCAAATCCTCCACAAAGGAACTTTTTAAAACCATTTCTAAACTCACAACTCCCACCAGTGCTAAACCACGGAATGGCCCTGAAATCTGTGAAACCTTAGCATCTTTCTTCAGGGAAAAAGTGGATATCATTTTTTCATCTTTCAGGATTTCACAAAAGGAGGGCTCCAAGATGGAAGCATGGGGCCCGGCAAAGGACGTCAAGAGAATTCCGATTTTTGATAGCTTCGTCACAGTGGAGGCCCAGGATGTCTTAAAGCTCCTGTTGGGAATCCAATCTGGCTCTCCTCTAGATCCCTGCCCAGCCTCAATGGCTAAACTTGTTCCAAACACCATTGGGGCGGCCCTTGCCCCGGTTTTTAATATCATCTTTAAGTCAGGTCGATTTCCCAAGGCGTGGAAAAAAGCCTCAATTCTCCCTCTCCCGAAGAAAGCTAACTTGGACTCGAAGGAGCCAAGTAATTACAGACCCATCTCTCGTCTCCCCCTGCCGGCCAAGTTGATTGAAAAGGAAATGAATTTCCAACTAAGTTCCTTTCTCAAAACTAATGGCCTGCTAGATCCAACACAATTCGGCTTTCGTGCTGATCACAGCACCGAGCTGGCTCTGATTAAATCAACTGAAGAAATCAGAGAGGCATTAGATCAGGGAGGAGCTGCAATTCTGATTATGTTGGATCTGTCCGCGGCCTTCGATACGGTCCACCACGAAGTGTTGTTGGACCGGTTAGCCGAAAGGGGGGTTTCCGGCAATGCCCATACCCTTTTAAAATCTTTTCTTACTGATAGAATCCAAACAGTGGACTTGGGAAAGGATCGATCGAAACCTTTCTCTCTGCCCTGTGGGGTCCCACAGGGATCGGCACTTAGCCCTACACTATTTAACGTGTATGTATCCCCGCTGGCAGTCCTTATTCGATCATTTGGGCTCCAGCTGACCTCCTATGCCGATGACACACAAATTGTGTTGTCAATCCAGAAGGGCAAAGAGGCTAAGACAGGGCGCGATTGCCACAACTGTATGCAGGCCATCGCAAGCTGGATGACAGCAAACTGTCTTAAGTTGAACGCTGGGAAAACTGAGGTGATCATCTTCGGTAATTCCTCGAACCTTTGGTCACCCGATTGGTGGCCTGTAATCTTGGGTCCACAACCAGTTCCCTCCGCCAAGGTGAAGAACTTGGGGGTGATCATTGACGTCAAACTATCCTTCGGGGATCAGATCAGCCGAGTTGTTTCCTCCTGCTTCCATCTTCTGAGGATACTGAGGAAAATCAAGTTCCTATTGCCCGAAGACAGCCTCAGGACAGTAATCACTGCTCTTATTTTTTCTCGCCTGGATTATTGCAACGGCCTTTATCTTAACATCCAAAAAAGACATCTTAGCCGATTGCAGGTCGTGCAGAATGCAGCAGCCAGGCTTCTCTTGGGCATCCCAAGGTTTGTCTCGGTCAAGAAGGGACTTGGGAAGCTTCACTGGCTTCCGGTGAAACAACAGGTGGATTTTAAGGCCCTTTGCACGGTCTTTAAAGCCCTTACAGGTTCTGGCCCAGCCTATATGAGACAACATCTTCAATGGTACGTTCCCGGCAGAGCATTGCGCTCTGCCGAGGCAAAACTTATAAAAATTCCCCGGGCAAAGACAGCCAGTTGGGGGAGTAGGAGTTTTTTCTGCGGTGCTGCAAAAGCATGGAATAGCCTTCCCCTCCACCTCAGAAGTGCCACTGAGCTCCTTTCCTTTAGAAGGGGGCTGAAAACCTGGCTTTCCCCTGAATCCATCCCTCATCCAGCAACCAAGTTGGCAACTCTTAGCGCCAGGACACCTTAGGGTAGCAGTGCGCTTTACAAGCCTTATTAACATTAACATTAACAAGCGCCTCAACATTTCCACCCCTAGATCCCAACATTAACTAACGAGCGGTTATATACATCATGACCGTGATTTTCTTTATGATTCTGAACGCCACATCACCACTATCTGAGGCATTACAAGCAACAAGATAATAACATTATTAATGAAGTAGCATTTAAAACGTCCTCTGCCATTCTATACATATCTGTGAATCTGCAATTCGTCATGCGTAATTTATTTTTGAGTTTACCCACGTGGAGTTATATAACAAGTTTACTCTTTTTAATTGAACATGTAATGTATGTTTTCTTTTCCCAGCCATAGGTACTACTGACCTGTTGCTAAGAAGAAGGGTGAGTTAATTACCTACCCCTATAGGATGCTTACAGTTTAGCACCCTAGCATTCAATATAGGTCCTGAAGAAAGCCCCCCGACCCTTTGGGCATCTCTAGGGGCTGAAACATGTCGACCTTTTGCTTGGACTACTAGGTACTGTAGAACAATAGCACTTCTACATAAGCACCACCGTATTTTTTAACCTTGCCACCTCTTCTACCAAATAAAGTTTGTTTGGGAAGGAGAGCTAAGCAATTTTAATTCACTTCACTTTTGTTCACCCTATTCCTGATCCCTACTGCTAAAACCAAGTGGTCAACCTCCAGGTGGAGGAAAGCATACTATCAAAACAAAACCCAATGATGATGCTTTCACGTTCCAAGAGAAGCGGAGAATCAAGATATACCGCTCCATCGCTCCTGTACGTGAATGAGGGTTTTTAAGTTGGTTACCACACCTGACACTGGTATTACAGGTACAAGTGATCCATTCTCCCCTTTGATTATTTACCTTCGACAGGAAGCCGAATGGATCAGAGCTTCTTCCTCCCTCTATTGATTAGAATACATCATTCTACAGAGCCAGTCACTGCTGATGCTGCTTATCACTATACAGACACAGTCAGGTTTCCGTTTTACTGATTCTACAGCCAAAACATGAGTCTCCTGAATGAATTTGATATTTGCCCACTTGTCATTAAGATACTGTATGCCTTTTTCCTTTTTACGAAGAGAGTTAGTCTCTTTATATTCAATGACAGTTTATTTAGAAGTTTTGAAAAGTGTTGATCTGGATGCATTGTGACAATTGAAGGGATTGTCAGAGGTGGTACTGGTAAAATGTTGCGGTGATGTATATCTAAGCTGTATTACTCAGTGATGGAGGATCATTCAACATAGGAACATTTTGTGAAGGTAGCAATACTGTTGTGAGGTAAGTTGGAGTTTGAACCTCTAGAGCTGTGTAGCAATCTCCAATCAAAAAGGGCTGCCAACAATAAGTTGCATATTTATGTGTGCATAGCTGCCAAGCTAAATTGTGGTTTGTGAGGAAACTCTTTCTGATGAGCTAGTACATACAAAAAAATAAAAAAAATTGGCCATGTACTTCCCTGTAGTGGGTATAGGACACTTACAAAATCCTAGCATGAGTTCAGAATGTTAGTATTGGGAAAGTGTAGAAATTAGGTTGTCCTCATGTTAGTAGAGATAAAGGGTTTATTGAGGACTACAGCATGAAGGTACAGCACCAACTGTACAGCAGGATACCCAGCTCTGGAATGAGTGATTCATGAGAAGACATGCATCACTACATTCCATGACATAGCCAGGATTCCTTGCATCACTAAGATTACAACACATCCCTCTTTCAATAGGGAAAGAACAATTATCAAGGAAAACAGAATGAGAACATTTGCAGAATAGAAAACCAAGAGTTGAAGAAGTCCTGCAAATAAAACATGGCATAAAAGAAACATTACATAAATATAAGTCATAGTCAAACCCTCTCAACTACACCAAAGATCCTGCAAAGGAAACATAGTATATAAAAAAACACAGCATCAATATAGGACATAATCCTTGTACTTCGCCGGCAGATTTCTACACCTTCCAGAGGAAGCATCAGTTTTCCTGCTGCAAGTATCTTCCCGCACGTAGCTATAACCATTAGACATACTGCTCTCATATGGCACACGTACACTTGAGGGTTTTCCAGTATATCTCACCAGCCTCGACATGCTCCACATGCAACCTGTGTCAACCTTCACAACATTTTTTTTGATGGCAACAATCGTAAATGGACCAATGAAACCAGACTTCCCTTTTGAAGTATGTTTTGGGTTCTTCACCATAACCCTGTCACCAAGGCACCACTTCTTGCTCTTCACACGCATCTTGGAGTCATAATTCAATTTGTATTTTTGCTGATACTCAGAAATTCTAGAACGCCTTCCTTCAACAGACATACCCTCATCAATACATGCAGGCAACCATGACGGGTTCAACTTTGAAACAGCCTTCCTTCCCCTTAAGGCCTCAAAAGGAGACTTTTGTGTGAGTACATTAGGAGTAGTCCGGTGCGCCCACCACGTATCTCTCAAGACACTGTTGAAGGACAACCTTGACTCAAGTGCACGCTGAGCACAACCTTTGACACCCGGTTCATCCTTTCAGTCAAACCATTGGCCTGCGGTGTGTATAAGGCCGTTTTCTGATGAATTATGTTGTGATCCTTAATAAACTTCCCCATTTCATGAGACACAAATTGCACCCCATTGTCCGTAACCAAAAATTTAGGCACGCCCTCAGAAGCAAATACATCTCTCAGGAAATCAATAACAGTTCTTGTGTTCACAGTGGACACACACTTGGTGACCACCCACTTGGAAGTGTAGTCCACTAACAAAATAACAAAACGTTCGTAGGAGGGCAAAAGTTCAAAAGGACCTACAATGTCTAAACCCAATTTTGACCACACAACATCAGGAACCTCTACAGGAGATAAAGGCGCATTATTGGGAATGCGAGACTTATCGTTGGAGGCACACGAGACACAATCTTTAACTACATTTTCAGTCATGTGATCCATACCCGGCCACCAGTATCTCTCTCTCACCCTAGCTTTGGTGAGACTTCTTCCCAAGTGACCTTCATGAGCTATGTTAATTATTTTGTCTCTGAATCCAACCGGCGGAATCACTCTGTCACCTCTCATTAGATTGCCACAATAAAACGACAACTCATCTCTCACAGCCCAATATGCTTTCATTTCCTGGTCTAAAACTTTATAGTCAGGCCACCACTGACTCGTCCACATCCTGAGAGAAGAAAGAATTTTGTCTTCCTTTACACCATCCAACCACTCACCACTGGACAGAGCCGGCTCGGCAACCCAACATACTCTCTCAGTTTCAGCATCACTCTGTGTGCACTCAACAGGCAACCGAGAGAGACAATCGGCGGACTTGTTGCTAGGGCCAGGTATATACTGTACACGGAAATTATATTCCTGGAGACCTTCACTCCAACGTCTGAGTCTAGGTGTGATATGTTCACTGTGACGGCACGAAAAGATTTGAACTAAGGGGCGATGATCTGTGCGAACCAAAAATGGAATACCCCAAAGATAAAACAAAGTGTTGCACAGACCAAAACACACTCAAAGCCTCTCTTTCAATGCACGAGTAATTGACTTCTGCGTCTCTGAGAGCCCTCGAGGCAAAAGCGACTGCTCTCTCCTCCCCATCCACAACTTGAGAGAGTACCGCCCCTAACCCCTTGAGGCTGGCATCAGTAGTCAATATGGTTTTGCGATTGACATCAAAATGTCCTAAAGTAGGCATCCTCCCAAATTCAGACTTTGGCAGACTTCAGACCATAGGAAATGCGTACCCTTTTTAAGCAAACTCCTGTTGGGCTCAGTCACAGTAGCAAATCCTTGCACAAACTTGGAATAGAACTCTGCAAGTCCTAAGAATGACCTCACCTGTTCCTTATCCTCAGCCGTGGGAGCTTTTACAATACTTTCTGCAAGTTCTAACTTGGGTTGAATCCCTTCTCCTGAGATCACATGTCCCAAATATGTAACAGATTCTACCCCAATACGACATTTTTGTTTTTTAACAGTAAGTCCCCTCTCCTTCAACCTCACCAAAACACCTGTTAATGTCTCACTATGCTCTGCCTCACTCTTACCATAGACCAAGATGTCATCTTGGAAGAACATGATGTTGGGTATTCCATCCAAAACCATCTTCATGACCCTCTGGAAACATGCCGCTGCCGATGCCAACCCGAAAGGCATCCTGAGGAAGCGGTAAGCTCCCAGAGGTGTCACAAAGGATGTAAGATGTCTCGAGTCCTTGTGTAACAAAATTTGGTGGTAGGCTTATGACAAGTCAACACACTGAAAATCCGGGCTCCTTTGAGCATGCTAAGGGACTCTGAAATATTGGGCAGGGGTTGCCGATCTACCCAAATCCATTCGTTCAAACCCCTCAAGTCTACACACATCCTGACGCTGGCACCACCATCCTTGGGGGCTAGAACAATGGGGCCAACCATTCTGAGGCTTCTATCTCCTCAATAACTCTCAAACTCAACAGTCTTTTGAGCTCAGCCTCCAAAGGTCCCATCATCATATTAGGTACTTTTCTCACTTTATGCACACAGGGTACAGCTTTTTCCTTGAGAACGATTTTGTGCTCAAACCCCTTAAGGCAACCCAAGGTATCCGCAAAGACTTCAGGAAACCGTTCAAAGTATTCACTGCCTTGATCTCCACAGTCCACCAACATGACTTGATCTCTGGGATCCCTTGCGCTCGGATTAAGCATGATCCCCAAGTCACGCTGGTGCCTCCATCCCAACAAATTGTCTCCTCTCTCAGCTACATAGACTTTTCCCACAGTACGTCTATTCTTAAACTGAATACAGGCTTCAACGTACCCAAGGACATTGATTTTTGCACCACCATAACTGACAGGATTTATGTCAGGCGGTGACAGTGTCATACTGTCCAACCCCACAACCTCATCCCATTGCCTGTTGCCGACCATGGGGAAAGGTGAACCAGAGTCAGCCAGCACAACAAAGTCATGATCATCTACTGAAATGTTGCACTCCGGCATTGTTATTTTCCCTGCGTCCACCTCACCATCCTTATCACTGACACTTAGGAGTACAGTACGCACAATCTCAGTTCCTTTTTCTGGGTTGCGAGTCTTGGCAGATGACTTGCAAACCCGAGCATAATGTCCTTTGACACCACATTTGTTGCATACTGACTCTCTAGCATAGCAATGAGGATAGTTGGAGAAATGTGAGAAACTTCCGCACCTAAAACACTTAGGCTTAGGAAACTCCCCTGGGGTTTTGTCGCTGGCATTGCTACTGCCATTAAAAGAACGACCTTCACGGTCTATCTTGGTTGCTGTTCCTTTGAGAGAACCACGCACGCGTGCATCTCTCTCCAAAGCCTTTTGCCTTTCACCAGGAGAAACTTTGGCTACATTATCACTAGCCTCTAAAGCGTCATAATCCACTAGGGCATGAACATCACTTTCTCCTTCTTTTTTATCCTCTCGGTTTTTCCTCATTTCCTTCACCCAGGTAGAGGTATTCTCCATTCCTTCTACGATGGAAACAGCTTCCACCAACGACAGGTTCTTTGATAAAAGTTTCTCCTGAACTCGGGTGCTGTTGGTGCACCTCACCAATTGATCCCTGACTAGGGAGTCAGAAAGTTCACCAAATTCACAAGTGCGTGCTAAAGTCTTAAGGGAGGCAACATAACCTCCCACCCGCTCAGCCGGACCTTGGACCCTGGAAAAAAATTTGTACCTTTCTAAAACAACATTAATGCGGGGACCAAAATATTTCTCCAACATAGTCATAGACATCTCATAAACATCAGCTGGTTCTCCGTCGCCATTACCAACAGGAATGAGGTCCATACTATCGTAAATATTCCTTCCTTCTACGCCTAAATTGTGTAGAAGAATAGCTTGTTTTCTGAATGCTGAGAATTTCTCTCCACCAATTGCTACAATGTAAGAGTCAAATACATTTCTCCATTTCTTCCAGGGAAGAATAGGTTCACCCTTCTCTGATAGGAAAGCCGGGGGTTGGGACATACTTGGTGTGGCAGCCATGGTGATACTAGACGAATCGATGAGTCAAGGAGAAACACAAAAATAGAAACCCACTGAAAATCCAATCTCTGCCAACAGTTTTAAGAAAAAAAACCAAATTCAATAGTTCTAACCATTGTAGAAAAATCGTTGGCAAAATGAAACAGAAATAAAACAAAATCACTGCTGTACTCGATGTATATATAATACAAGTCTTAAGTAACATTGCCCACTCTCACCGTACATTAAAACTTGCGTGGCGATCAAATCTGAACTAGGCAGTCCATTACAACCAGATGAGCCTAAGGCGTTGAAATGCGGTGAAATGCAGCGTGCATTAACTTTAAGAATGCACTGAGATGTCCGTCTGTTCAACAACGCAGCGTGCGCTTCAATTAGCGTTCTAGCCTCGCATATAACTTGATCCAAAATGGCCGCACGCCGTGTAGTCACAGCGTGAATGCGTGCTGGAGTGCGGCGTGCGTTTCAGGGTGCGTTCCAGCAAGGAATTGTGACGCTAGTGGAAAATGGAGCCGAAGCGCGAGACACCGCTTGCGATGTGGCAGTTGGGGAGAAGTGCCTTGCGTATCCCAAGGAACAGCCTCTTTGAGTGTCCAAACGCGGTCGGATGAAGGTAGAAAAGAACTGAAAAGGTATTTACAGTTCTCACTCACGTTTTTTTTTCGAAGGGATAAAATCACAGCCAGTCGAGTTGGCACAGTCCTTGAAAACGGTAGAGTCGGCAGACAGGGGAGTCGGTGCTGAAGATGCCTGTACCCAATCAGGCAAAAGTTACTCGTCGCCAGTGTAGAAATTAGGTTGTCCTCACGTTAGTAGAGATAAAGGGTTTATTGAGGACTACAGCATGAAGGTACAGCACCAACTGTACAGCAGGATACCCAGCTCTGGAATGAGTGATTCATGAGAAGACATGCATCACTACATTCCATGACATAGCCAGGATTCCTTGCATCACTAAGATTACAACAGAAACCTCTACTTTATTGTTAGAAATGGGATTTCTGGTTGGCTAGGGCTTGCGCCTAAGCCAGGCAGAAACCACCACTCTAGTCAGGGCAAGGGAGTTACACGCTGAAGATAACCCCTGCTCACCCCCTTCGGTAGCTTGGCACGAGCAATCAGGCTTATCCCAGAGGCAATGTGTAAAGCGTTTGCGCAACATACTCACACAGCAGCAACACACTAGGCACACTACAAAAGAAACTCCACACAAGGTTATATAAAAAATAGCCTTTGTATTATCCAAAACACATTAGAATCATAATCACACATATACACTGTGCCAACTGGCACTAAGCAATATTCACAGGGGATTATATACAGGACAGGGCCAATCGGGCCACTGTCAGAACCATCACAAAGCACAAGTAGGAAAAATAACACAACCAGTAACTACTGGCTAAATACTGTACTCAGCATTAGCATTAGCAACATAAACACATTATGTCTGCAACACTTTGGGCATAAAACACATTATGCAATCTCTGTAAGCATAAACACATTATGTCTGCATCACTTTGGGCATAAAACACATTATGCAATCTCTGTAGGCATAAACACATTATGTCTGCATCACTTTGGGCATTAAACACATTATGCAATCTCTGTAGGCATAAACATATTATGCATCATCACAGTAGGCATCACATTAGGGCCTTGCGCCCTACCAACACTGACCCCTGGCCAACTGGCCTTCCACTGGGGCCCAATGCCCTTTGTCCCAAATGTCAGGGCGTAAATGTAGGGCCTTTCACTGGCCCTCTGGCTGCCTTGCAGAAAAACTACTGTGCGCCATGCACTGGGGTGCGGGGGCGTCTCACCCCCTCTCTCAGCAGAAAAAGAAAATGCCCCCTCTGTTGCAGCTGCCCGTAGTCAGGGCGGTACAGCTGTAGAATCGCCTTGGCACCACTGTGCCTCCTGAGTTCCCACTGGGACTCTAAAAACAATTTTCCCCACGTTGCAGCTGCCTGCGCTCTCGCGGTGCAGCTGTGAAGCAAAAACAGGCCAAATGAGCACTGGCACTAACCGTGCCTCTGGAGCCCCCCTCCTGGACTCCTGACAAGAAGAAGTGCCCTCTGGTTGCAGCTGCCCGCGCTCTCGCTGTGCAGCTGGGAAAGCAGCCCTGGCACTAAGGCCCAACTTGAGCCCCACTCACCGGGGCTCGTTGTGGACTTCTCCGGTCTCCCGCTGGAGAGCAGGTCCTCCTCTGGATGGCTCCAGTAGCCCGGAGGCTCCTCCTTGTTCCCATCGGCACTGGGAGCCCTCGAAGCTCCGGTCGGGCCCCTTAACTCAGGGCTCCTCTTGACTGCTCGCCAGTGTGGGGTAGGCTCCCGCCTGGCTTCTACTCACTGAGAGGGAGCCCGCAAGGCTCCAATTCTTCTGCCACACGCGGGGCTCCCACCGGCACACGGGGGCCCCACTTTCCTCCCAGCACGCCCGGCCTGGCTTCCGGTTTCCACCGCGCGCCTCTTCCGGCCACGCCCACAACCAGGCAAGATGCCTGGCTTCCTGACCGGCCGTGTTCTTCTTCTCCGGGCCAATGCGGGGTGGGTTCCCGCATCTAAATAAGCGCAAATGCAGGGTGGGCTCCCGCGAACAGGGGCACACGAACAGCGGGGTGGGCTCCCGCCTACCTTTGGCAATGCGGGGGATCCCCCAGACACTTCGCAGCCCAGTGCTGCCAATTAAAACAAAACGCTCCCCTCGTCCTGGAGCATAAGAATAAAGGTGCAGCGCTCACGAGGTGCTGGGACCCCAAAGGTCAAGGGGAAAAGGCTGGGCCCAGGCAGGCCAGCTCACAGGGCCCTCCAGCAGTGTGGCAGTCCCTCGTGGCGGTTCCTCCTGGGGCCCAGCAGCAGCAAGTCCCCCCCACAAGTCACAAGGAAGCACAACACATGGGGGCACAGCCCCAGTACTTATACTACATCTCTTCTTTGTCTGCCCTGGCACAGGGCTTGGGGGAACCAACCTTAACTGGTTCTGGGGTTTTTTGGAGCACTCTGTTTACAGGGCTCCTCTTCCCCTTTGTCAGGTTGGGCTCTGTCATCAGATACTCCACAGGGGGGCGGAGCCAGCATTCACCTAGGCAGGCACAGAACTATTCAGGGTCAGGGGACTACTCCTCCCACTACTCCAAATGCAGATCTGCTATTCAGCGTAGCGCTGACTCACCCTGCCCTCCCTGGAGCCACACACACCTCACCAGCCCGTCACTCCAAAGCCAGACATGCAATACACATCAGGCAGGCAGACACATAGCACACAGAAATGCCAACTTCTAAAAGTGGCATTTCTAAAATAGTGATAATAAATCTGCGCACACCATTGCACAGCATTTATTATTACTATTCCAAACATACCAAACTTGACCACGTTGCTCCTCTCATATCAGGAATTACCACTGAAACACTTATCACAACTTATCCCAATGCATTCCTATGAGAGGGCAGCCTCACAGCAATGAGAAACCAAAATGGCTGTTTGTCACTACCAGGACATGTCACACACTTACGGTACATGTCCTACCTTTCACCTACAATGCACCCTGCCCATAGGGCTAGCTAGGGCCTACCTTAGGGGTGACTAACATGCAGTAAAAGGGGGGGTCACAGACGTGGCACACACTTTAGGTGTCACGTCACAGCGGCAGTAACACTGCGCGCACAGGCCCTGCAATGGCAGAGGCCTGAGACAGGTTTGAAAGGCTACTTTGGTGGGTGGCGCAATCAGCGCTGCAAGCCCACTAGTAGCATTTAATTTACTGGCCCTGGGTATCTAAGATACCACTTTACAAGGGACTGACAGGTAAATTAAATATGCCAAACAGGTGTAGACCAATCTTCCCATGTTTACCACAGAGAGCACACGCACTTTACACTGGACAGCAGTGCTAAAGTGCCTAGAGTCCTAGAACCACCAACACCATGTCAGAAAAAAGGCTAGGAGGGAGGCAAAAAGTTCAGGGATGACCCTGCAAAAAGGGCCAAGTCCAACACAACCCCCTTCCAGCCAAAACGCAGGGCAGACCAATCACCACCTTGATGGGCTTCCCTGCTTTGGGCGATGGAACACGGACGCGGGCCCGCAACTGCAGGGGCACACTCCAGTTCTATGCCATTCTGAACCCATGTGGTTCCCTCTGTCAAAGCTCCCAGGACCAACTAAGCTACCCCACTGGTACTCCCTAGTAGTCCGCGGCCAGGACCAGGCCCTAGGCCATCCAGATATCTCCGGTCCTTGCCATCTCACAGAGTGGGGGTCAGTAACCCCTGGCACATAGTAACCATTCTCCACTCTTCCCCTCATCAGTGCAGTTCTAAACTGCCACTGATCATCCAACCTAGGGTCCACACCCTCAGGCTGACCAGAGGTCATAGGCAAGGCTCTCCTCCCCCTACCTCTCCTTCTGGGGTCCCGCACTCTCCTCCTTGGAGAGGCACCCTCAGAACACACCTCTCCCACCAGTTCAGGACCTCTCTCCAGCAACTGCTCTCCCAACCTAGGGTCTAAACCCTCAGGTTGCACCGGGGTCAGAGGCGAGGGCTCCCTCCCTCTGCACCCCCTTCCAGAGTTCTGCACCCTCCCAACTGGAGTGGTACCCCCAGAAGCCAAAACGGTAGGGACACTAATTAAAGATGTCCTTCCCTCCAGGTCAGGCAGAACCTGAACCTGGCCTCCCAACCCAGGGACCAAACCCTGCGGTTGAACCGGGGTCAGAGGCGAGGACGTCCTCCCTCTGCACCCCCTTCCAGAGTTCAGCACCCTCCCACTTGGAGTGGTACCCCTAGAAGACAAACCGGTCAGGACACTGGTTACAGATGTCCTTCCCTCCAGGTCAAGCAGAACCTGAACCTGGCCTCCCAACCCAGGGACTAAACCCTGCGGTTGAACACTTGCCTGGCACACCAGGACTTCCGGGGGCGCACACAGCTTCCCCCTGAGGGTAACACATACCTCATGTGTTCCGTGACAGTCTGCCTGGCGCAGATCTCCCGACCCCTGTCCATCTGACAGTGCGCAAAGATCCCCCAGGACAGAAGTGGTGTCACCATGGTCACAACTAGGAGACTCAGCCCTTCTGGCTGGCCCCTGACCTACTGGTTCTTCCACTGGGGACTCACTCCCCCTCTCACCCCACCATCTGGACTTCTGCACCCTCCACTTAGGAATGGCACCGCCAGACACCAGAACCACTGGAGCTCCGTTTACAGACACTCCAGGTTCTCCTGACACTAGGAGATCCCCCTCAGATGGCCTACTAGTACAGCCTAGGCCCCCAACCTGGTGTTCCCTTAGGGAACCCTCCAGGCCCTGAGACTGGGTTTCGGGCACCTTGGAACACAGCCCACACTCTCTCCTTCTCCGCTGAGACAGGACGTGAGCCCCTACACCCCTCCCACTACACCGGGACCTAGCTGGGCTACTCTGAACCTCTCCCACCACTCTGGGCTGGAAGATACCTGAGCCACTCCTTTTAGGATCACTCCCAAATGCCTCTTCAGACCCCCTGGCACTCACCCAGAGGTCTGCCTTCCGTGCGAGTTCCCTGGGATCAGAGAACTCACACTCCAACAGGTGTTGGCGTAACCCCGGAAAACAATTACTGAACATGTGCTCTCTGACAACCAAATTGAACAGCCCTTCAAAATCATTTGCCGTGCTACCCATCACCCAACCTTCCAGTGCATCACAATATTCATCCACAAACTCCCCCCAAGACTGGTGAGACAGTTTCCTACTGCCCCTGAACCTCAACCTATACCCTTCAGGTGTGACACCCTCTTCCTGGGAACTAGGTACCACGCTCTGGGATCTGGGAGTGGGACTTCCTACACTGGACTCACTTTTGCTGCCACCACTGGACCCCACCCTCACTGGTGAATCCAGACCACTAAAACTACACTCAGGGGACATATCCTCACAAGTTAGTTTCTCCCTGGCGAAGGCCCTCTCTGCCTCCGCCATCCTCTCCTGCGCTAAGACCCTCTCAGTCTCTAGCTTTTTCTCTTCAAGGACCATCGCCTTGAGACTCAACTCCTGGGCCAACAAGGCCTTTTTCCCCTCCAAACCCAGCCGCGCTATCTCCTTGGCATACTCCGACTGGAGCGTGTCCGAAGCCAGCTGATGCTCCCCTTCTTCCCTCCTATCCACCCACTCCTCTAGGGACAGGGATAGGGATGGGGCACTGCCCCCGGCACTGGACCTAGCAAGGGACTCCCTATCTATGGGGTCCTCACTACCTACTGGCATCCCTGCCCTGCCATTTTCTCTCTCCTGTGCAGACTCTTCAGGACCTCCCTCAAAACCACCACTTAGGTATGCGGAGGGGTAATCTGAAAGGTCCCCCCAGGGCTCTAAGGGTTCTCCCCTGCGGAGGGCTTCATAGAGGAACAGTTTTCTGAGGATGTTACCCACTATTGGTATCCCCCTCTTTCTGCAGAATTCCTCTAACTCCTCCCGGGTGTACTCCAAAAGGTTATCCTCATTATAGACTAACCCCATCTTGGCAAGATACACAACCCACAGTGCAACAGGAGAACACAATTCAAAAATGACACTTTCAGGAGAAATAAAACTCAGGGAAAATAATCCCCAAACCTGTGATTATCTAAATGTAGAGTTTGTAGTGCAACCAGTTGTCGCTGTGGTACTGCTCAAATGCAAGTCCTATCCTCACCGCTGACAACCAATGTTAGAAATGGGATTTCTGGTTGGCTAGGGCTTGCGCCTAAGCCAGGCAGAAACCACCACTCTAGTCAGGGCAAGGGAGTTACACGCTGAAGATAACCCCTGCTCACCCCCTTCGGTAGCTTGGCACGAGCAGTCAGGCTTATCCCAGAGGCAATGTGAAAAGCGTTTGCGCAACACACTCACACAGCAGCAACACACTAGGCACACTACAAAAGAAACTCCACACAAGGTTATATAAAAAATAGCCTTTGTATTATCCAAAACACATTAGAATCATAATCACACATATACACTGTGCCAACTAGCACTAGGCAATATTCACAGGGGATTATATACAGGACAGGGACAATCGGGCCACTTTCAGAACCATCACAAAGCACAAGTAGGAAAAATAACACAACCAGTAACTACTGGCTAAATACTGTACTCAGCATTAGAATTAGCAACATAAACACATTATGTCTGCATCATTTTGGGCATAAAACACATTATGCAATCTCTGTAGGCATAAACACATTATGTCTGCATCACTGTGGGCATAAAACACATTATGCAATCTCTGTAGACATAAACACATTATGTCTGCATCACTTTGGGCATAAAACACATTATGGAATCTCTGTAGGCATAAACATATTATGAATCATCACAGTAGGCATCACATTAGGGCCTTGCGCCCTACCAACACTGACCCCTGGCCAACTGGCCTTCCACTGGGGCCCAATGCCCTTTGTCCCAAATGTCAGGGCGTAAATGTAGGGCCTTTCACTGGCCCTCTGGCTGCCTTGCAGAAAAACCACTGTGCGCCATGCACTGGGGCACGGGGGCGTCTCGCCCCCTCTCTCAGCAGAAAAAGAAAATGCCCCCTCTGTTGCAGCTGCCCATAGTCAGGGCGGTACAGCTGTAGAATCGCCTTGGCACCACTGTGCCTCCTGAGCCCCCACTGGGACTCTAAAAACAATTTGCCCCACGTTGCAGCTGCTCGCGCTCTCGCGGTGCAGCAAAAACAGGCCAAATGAGCACTGGCACTAACCGTGCCTCTGGAGCCCCCCTCCGGGACTCCTGACAAGAAGAAGTGCCCTCTGGTTGCAGCTGCCCGCGCTCTCGCGGTGCAGCTGGGTAAGCAGCCCTGGCACTAAGGCCCAATTTGAGCCCCACTCACCGGGGCTCGTTGTGGACTTCTCCGGTCTCCCGCTGGAGAGCAGGTCCTCCTCTGGACGGCTCTAGTAGCCCGGGAGGCTCCTCCTTGTTCCCGTCGGCACTGGGAGCCCTCGAGGCTCCGGTCGGGCCCCTCCTCTCGAGGCTCCTCTTGGCTGCTCGCCAGTGCGGGGTAGGCTCCCGCTGGCTTCTACTCACTGAGAGGGAGCCCGCAAGGCTCCGATTCTTCTGCCACACGCGGGGCTCCCACCGACACACGGGGGCCCTGCTTTCCTCCCAGCACGACCGGCCTGGCTTCCGGTTTCCACCACGCGCCTCTTCCGGCCACCCCCACAACCAGGCAAGATGCCTGGCTTCCTGACCGGCCGTGTTCTTCTTCTATGGGCCAATGCGGGGTGGGCTCCCGCGTCTAAATAAGTGCAAATGCGGGGTGGGCTCTCGCGAACAGGGGCACACGAACAGCGGGGTGGGCTCCCGCTTCCCTTTGGCAATGCGGGGGGGATCCCCCAGACACTTCGCAGCCCAGTGCTGCCAATTAAAACAAAACGCTCCCCTCGTCTTGGAGCATAAAAATAAAGGTGCAGCGCTCACGAGGTGCTGGGACCCCAAAGGTCAAGGGGAAAAGGCTGAGCCCAGGCAGGCCAGCTCACAGGGCCCTCCAGCAGGGAGGCAGTCCCTCGTTGCGGTTCCTCCTGGGGCCCAGCAGCAGCAAGTCCCCCCCCCCCCCACAAGTCACAAGGAAGTACAACACATGGGGTCACAGCCCCAGTACTTATACTATATCTCTTCTTTGTCTGCCCTGGCACAGGGCTTGGGGGAACCAGCCTCAACTGGTTCTAGGGGGTCTTGGAGCACTCTGTTTACAGGGCTCCTCTTCCCCTTTGTCAGGTTGGGCTCTGTCATCAGACACTCCACAGGGGGGCGGAGCCAGCATTCACCTAGGCAGGCACAGACCTATTCGGGTCAGGGGACTACTCCTCCCACTACTCCAAATGCAGATCTCCTATTCAGCCTAGCGCTGACTCACCCTGCCCTCCCTGGAGCCACACACACCTCACCAGCCCCTGTCACTCCAATGCCAGACATGCAATACACATCAGGCAGGCAGACACATAACACACAGAAATGCCAACTTCTAAAAGTGGCATTTCTAAAATAGTGATAATAGATCTGCGCACACCATTGCACAGCATTTATTATTACTATTTCAAACATACCAAACTTGACCACGCTGCTCCTCTCATATCAGGAATTACCACTGAAACACTTATCAGGTAATCCCCAATGCATTCCTATGAGAGGGCAGCCTCACAGCAATGAGAAACCAAAATGGCTGTTTGTCACTACCAGGACATGTCACACACTTACGGTACATGTCCTACCTTTCACCTACAATGCACCCTGCCCATAGGGCTAGCTAGGGCCTACCTTAGGGGTGACTGACATGCAGTAAAAGGGGGGTCACAGACGTGGCACACACTTTAAGTGTCACATCACAGCGGCAGTAACACTGCGCGCACAGGCCCTGCAACGGCAGAGGCCTGAGACAGGTTTGAAAGGCTACTTTGGTGGGTGGCGCAATCAGCGCTGCAAGCACACCAGTAGCATTTAATTTACTGGCCCTGGGTATCTGAGATACCATTTTACAAGGGACTGACAGGTAAATTAAATATGCCAAACAGGTGTAGACCAATCTTACCATGTTTACCAAAGAGAGCACACGCACTTTACACTGGACAGCAGTGCTAAAGTGCCCAGAGTCCTAGAACCACCAACACCATGTCAGAAAAAAGGCTAGGAGGGAGGCAAAAAGTTCAGGGATGACCCTGCAAAAAGGGCCAAGTCCAACATTTCTCAACTACAAAGCAGGTACATAACCAGGAAGAAGATACATGCTGACCATAACATTTTCTCAACACTGTGTTATTGCACTGCAGAAGTGGAACATGCATCATTTTCAGGGGAGATCTCAATTTGTCTCTGTCTTTACTAAGTGCTTCCACAACTGGGTTGGGTTCAACCCTATTGGACCTTCTAAGGTTCCTTTGTGAAATCAGTGTCTCGTGAATGGCCATTGAGGTGGCGTGGCAGTATTTTTGGTCTGTGGCATGTAGACATTGGTCCCTGGGGCCAACTGCTATTTCCATACAATTGGAGTCAAGTGAGGCTAAGAAATTTTTCCAGCTCATTCTGTTCTGAATGTAATGTCCTAATGTCATAAGTGTGGATGTAGCACCAACAACTTTCTCCGTTTAACATTTGGGTTTGTTGATTCGTCTGCACCAATAGATACAGGGTGGCAAACAGTTTGAAATGGACCCTTATTCTTTTTTGCTCCCATAAGGAATGTTTGGGCAGGTTGGTGTCTAAGAAAGCAGACTTTTATGGGTCAAGGCTCCTCAGTTTTAGCAGTGTTTCAAGATCTAATTCTGGGAGCTCTCTGAACCTACGGAAGCTCCCTGCATTGGAAATTTATTAATCCGGAATCATCGCTGTCAGGAAGCTGACCATAACAGCTTTATCTGCTCTTTGACCACACAGAAATTAACACTGTCACACCAGAGTGATCTTCCAATTATGTCAATATGTGGCAGAGGTGCCACTCATTCTGGACTCAGTCAGGAGGTCTCGTAATTTTATCTTCCATTTTGTCGAGTCATTTCTCAACTGAGTCCATTCTTGAATCGAATAATGCCAAGTCTGTAAGAAGGGATGCGACTTCAGTGGGTATCTCTATGACCTTGAGTTCTGTCTTCGCTCCTATTGATGGGACTTCTTTCAGAAATGCATCGAGAGTCCTATCCAGCCTTTTAGAGTTCCATTAATCTGGATATTGGTTTGGTGCCTTGTAGGACTTCTGTAAAGATTGACTGCCATGCCAGGCATGCCAAACACATGTATTTCCCTCAGAGAGAGTTTATTTGGTTGACTATCACAGGCATGTTGTTCATTCTGTAGTGAGATGAGGCAAGATGGTCCCTGGGGATGGTGTTGTTGTGCTCCGCAGTTGAGTGTGATTAGGTGTACAAGAACAGTAGTCTTTAAGTGCTTCTAGTGATAAGTACACTTAGGAGTTTTCAAGACAGTTTTCTTAGGCGGGGTCTTTCAGCAAACCTAGGAAGATTTTAGTAGAATTAGATAAAGTAGAGTTAAAACAGTTTTTTCCGGTGCAGATTGCCTGTTGGGGTGGCATACTGGGCTGTCCTTCGTGTATGATATTCAGAGGACAGCAAAATCAATATTCAAATGTTCTACATGTAAGATAAATGTATAACATTCATTTAAATTAAGATTTATCATAAAAATATTTTTACTATTTCTTAAAGGGAGTGAAGACATAGAAGTCTACACATTGTAGTAATTACACAAAAAAAATTGTGACTAGACAAAAGTAGTAAAGTTACTACAAAGTATAGGAGTGGAATTATCCATGTGTAAATTAACCTTCGTGAATAGACTCCTCTGTTTCCTCAATCACCTATGGAACCTAGTCCTATCATTTAGGCTGCTGTCCAATTTAGTTTAAAACACAGGTTACACTAACTAATCTCAATGGTTTGAATCCAAGGTTAACAAGCACTGGCAAAGCCTTTAGGTCTAGCGTTTTTCTTAAAGGAATTGTTTAGCATGAGTGGCTTTAATGTGTGTTTTGACATCAGCTGACTTAAAAAGATAATCTCATATTGAATAAACACCCTGGGCTAAAGCAATATGAAATTTTGGGATATTGCCCCTTTCTTGAACAGACTGTATTAACAGAGTTAAGCTGTACACTCAAAGAGGAATCTATTTAAAGGAGACAGGAGATGAAGGGGCATATGTACAAAGAGTTAACACCACCAGAACATCATTTATTTTGACATTCTGGTGGCATTAACTCCTTTGCCTTGTTTACAAGGCTTGTAAATGATGGCCCTATTCACGCAGCACTTAGCTTTTTGATGCTGCCCCATATTTACAAGGTATGGGGCAGCGCCAAAAATAGGACCAGGAAATACCTGGTCTTAAACAGGCAATACAAGGAGAAATATTTTAATTCTCCTCATATATTGCTCTTTCCATGTGTGCTGCATTCTGTAGCATACATGGATAGAGCAAATCACCTGTTAAGATTGTTTATGTGCAGGAAGGTGTCCCTTCCTGCACATAAACAATCGCCCCTGCAGCACAGACACCCTAGCAAAATGGCTCTAGGGTGCCTGCGCTAGGCAGCTTTTTAAGCGCCAGCACTAGAGGAAATGCAGGGGTGTGTCGTATTTTTGTAAATATGGCATATCCCTGCATTTAAGAACTGTCGGAGAATGGCATTACCAATTTTGGAGTAACACCGGGCACCGTCAGTTTACTGTAAATATGCCCCGAAGTTTGTACTGCAAAAGGTGAACATAAAAAGCAATAGAAAGCAAAATATTGAGTCTTCATGAAAGTCTATGTGCACAATTCTTTATGATAAAAAAGCTGCAAATCCAACATGTTGTCATGACAGCAAAACAAATGAATGTGTAAGGGCAATTAATGAACAGTACTGTGTCTGTATGACAGACTAAGGCAAACAAACAGCGAATCACTGACAAAATATCGACTACCACAATATCGAGGTACAAAAATATCGTGACAAAAATATCGAAGTCAAGAATATCGACATCCTATCTACATCATGGTAAGTACAAAAATATCAAAAAAAAATATTGTTGTCAAAAATATCGTTGTTAAAAATATCGTTTACTTTTAATGTTAAAAAAATAATGTAAAATAAAGTAAATAATACATATAATTAAAAGAAACATAGTTAAAAATATTTTAAAATGTTTAAATATGATAACTAATACATATAATGTAAAAATAAATTAAACATATACATATAAAATATAATATATATACTTACTTAATAATATTCATAAATAATTATTTTAATAATGTATAAATTGTTAAAAAACATTTTATAAATTATAAATACATATATACACATACAACAATAATATAAAAAAATATATATATATAACAAATGAAAAAAATTACAATATTTTTAATCTTTTTTAAAATAAATTATACACTACATTAACTAAAACAGTAGACAAAATATTGGATAGCGGAGGGAATAAAATTACTATTCCAACTCCAGAGAGTGCAACAGTAGGGAAAGTGTTGGATAGCGTAGGGGTAAAAATTACTATTCCCACTCCAGAGAGTGCAACAGTAGGGAAAATGTTGGATAGCGTAGGGGTAAAAATTACTATTCCCACTCCAGATAGTGTAACAGTAGGGAAAGTGTTGGTTAGAGAAGTGGTAAAAATTACTATTCCCACTCCAGTGAGTGCAACAGTAGGAAAAATGTTGGATAGCGTAAGGGTTAAAATTACTATTCCCACTCCAGACAGTGCAACAGTAGGGAAAGTGTTGGATAGCGTAGGGGTTAAAATGACTATGTAAAGAGAAATGAGAGGGACCCCTTAACACCTGCTCATGAAAGAAACGGGACGAGTGACGCTACGCGCTCGAAAGCAGACCGACTCTAATTAAACATAAGAGGTCAATTGAAGATCGCAGAAGGAAACAACTATCCTGTGACCTAATTGATTCCATTAAAAGGAACGCCTGCAGATGCAGCGCTGGAAATTGTTTATATTATGGAGTGACAAAAGCCCATACGTAATAATACATCATCAATGCCAGATATCTGTAAAAATAAGACAAACACTAATTTTGGAGCGAAGAGAGAACACAAGAAGACGGAGGTTATAGCCCCAGCCTTATATGCTTACGTTTGGATACAACGTATTCTTTTATCCCCATCTTAATACTATTCAAAAGGTGTGGACAAATGTTCCGGGCAAGATTATTTCAATTGAGAGTCAAAAATCACAGTCTTGATAAAGATGGTGTTATAAGGTGTACCATCGAAACGCGTCGACGCACTTCACAGAAACACAATCCGTGCATAGGCTGGAATTACAGAATCATAATCACTGCAGTTTAGGATTCCGGTCTTAACTATTGTGAGATCACGGATGTGTGCTTCCTAATGACATATTTCTTTGTCTTTTTGATGTACTCTCATTTTAACCCAGTTGTTTTTATAATGTATACAATGTTATGAATTTATTTTAGATTTGATGTTAGGAATGTTTCAAGTCAAAGACTAGGCATGAAATGACTTATGTAATGTATGATATCATCATGAATAAATAGATCTATATATTTTTTACAAACATTTTTTCCAGACTGCTGACCTTGGGTTTATATGTATATCTCTCTCATAAGAGTGGTGAGAATTTGAATGTGGATGAATGAGGCTAGTATGTGAATGTACAGATTATAACATCTATTGAGTTTCAATTGCATTCCAAAGGAAAAACCTTTTTTGCAACACTGTTAAAATTACTATTCCAACTCCAGAGAGTGCAACAGTAGGGAAAGTGTTGGATAGCGAAGGGGTAAAAATTACTATTCCCACTCCAGTGAATTCAACAGTAGGGAAAGTGTTGGATAGCATAGGGGTTAAAATTACTATTCCAACTCCAGAGAGTGCAACAGTAGGGAAAGTGTTGGATAGCGAAGTGGTAAAAATTACTATTCCCACTCCAGAGAGTGCAAAAGTAGGGAAAGTGTTGGATAGCGTAGAGGTAAAAATTACAATTCCCACTCCAGAGAGTGCAACAGTAGGGAAAGTGTTGGATAGCGTAGGGCTAAAAATTACTATTCCCACTCCAGAGAGTGCAAAAGTAGGGAAAGTGTTGGATAGCGTAGGGGTAAAAATTACTATTCCCACTCCAGAGAGTGCAACAGTAGGGAAAGTGTTGGATAGCGTAGGGGTAAAAATTGCTATTCCAACTCCAGAGAGTGCAACAGTAGAGAAAGTGTTGGATACCGTAGGGGTAAAAATTACTATTCCCACTCCAGAGAGTATAACTGTAGGGAAAGTGTTGGATAGCAGAGGGTTAAAATTAACATGCTTATCAATTAAATATTTTTTTTTATTAAATAACGAATTAATAATTAATTAGCAATAAATTAATTATTAATACCAATAATTTAAAATTAATAATTACTTTAATAACATTAAATTACTTCCCACCCTATTCCCCTATAAACCCACATCCCACTCCTAAAATAAATTAACACAATTAATATAATAAACATTTAATCAATTATTAATTAATTAACAATAAATTAATCATCAATACCAATAAATAAAAATTAATAATGACTTAATTATAATGAATTACTTCACACCCTATTCCCCTACAAACACACAACCTGCTCCTAAACTAAATTAACACAATTAATATATTTATCAATTAATCAATTACTAAAAATTAATTACCAATTAATAATTAATAAACAATTAATTAATTATCAATACCAAAAAAATAAATTAATAATTAATTTATTATAATTAATTTACTTCCCACTCTATTCCCTATAAACCCACAACCCGCTCTGAAAAACAAAATTAACACAATTAATATAATTATCAATTAATAAAAATGAATTACCAATTAATAATTAATTACAATAAATTAATTAGCAATACCAATAAATGAAAATTAATAATTACTTAATTATAATTAATTACTTCCCACCCTATTCCCCTATAAACCCACAACCCGCTCCTAAACTAAATTAACACAATTAATATAATTATCAATTAATCAATTAATAAAAATTAATTACCAAATTAACAATTAATTAACAATTAATTAACAATAAATTAATTATCAATACCAAAAAAATAAAAATTAATAATTACTTTATTATAATTAAATTACTTCCCACCCTATTTCCCTATAAACCCACAACCCGCTAAGGAACTAAAACGCAAAATTTAATTAAAAATAATTAATAATTTCTAAAAATTATTATTGAATTTACTATAATTAAATTACTTCCCACCCTATTCCCCTATAAACCCACAACCCGCTACGGTACTAAAACGCAAAACTTACTTTAAAAAAAATTACTAACTTCTAAAAATGTAATACATATATTTAAAAAAAATACAAAACATAACAAAAATGTGGAGCACATACATATAAAATACATACTAAAATACATAACATTAATATAAACATCGATATTATTAACAACGATATTTTTGCAAACGATATTAGTAACTTCGATATTAACAAAACGATATTTCTTACCTTTAGGTCGATATTCTGGTCACCGATATTCTTGATGTCAATATTCTGTCCCTCCGATATTTACAACTCGATATTTCTGTACGTCGAAAAAAAAACCTCGATATTATGTCTGTGCACCCAAACAGCAAACACTCCCAAAACCCAAAAATATAAACCAGCATTGAAAATGTTGTGTCAGCAAATAAAATATATCAAAGAGCTCATACTGGCTCTAGTCTAATAAAAGTACTATGATTCATCATCACCAAAAGGTAATGGGATAATGTAACCATCCACGAAATGTTAAAGCTTTGATGGATATCCCATACAAACAAATGCAAGCCGGGAGAAACACAGGAAAGGGGATCCTTCGAAGCCCACACTGTCTCTGTACTTCTTATTGCTCTTTTTTATGAGGAATTGATGGCTTGAAGTCATCTAGACAGCTAAAACTGTCTGTAGCAAGACCTAAAAAAAATAGGAGCTTGATTTCTAAGATATCAATCTGCCCGCTAACGCAGACCTGATATGTGCCATTAATTTTAAACCATTTTTAAAGAAACCTCTAATCAACTAAATGATGGCACAAGTCGCATTTGTTATGAGTGGATCACTCTCCTGCAATAATATGAATATACTTCTGTGGTTTTAAAAACTTTTTAGGGCAACCATTTAATATACTCTGCGATAATTCTTTGAAAATCTACAATCTATTATCCTATAATTCATTTTAAAGTGAGGAAAACGTGACAGGCTGTAAAAAGGTTTAAAGTCCTACCTTGTGAAGGAATCTTGGGTTTACTTGAATTTAGGAGTACTAGTGGGCAGCTCATTTTCAAGTAGCATTTCGGTATTCCTTCTCAAAAAAAGGTCAGGAAAATGTTCTTTCCATTTGTAACCATCTCGGGTTTTTGAAAAAAATCTAGCTCAAATCTTTCCATGCAATCTTGCATGTCTGGGCCAACATGTGCTTGGAATTTGCAACTGTTACGAATAAGTGAAGGCCCATCAATTTGGACAATATTGCTGTCAATATCAGATGAGCCTTATCTGGAAGGAGGTAGGTATTCTTCCAGATAGAATCTCGTTTGAGATCAAAAGCATCTCGACTCTGACTATAGGCCATGGCAAAATTTAAGTTACGCCTCTGTAATTCATGCAATTTTGGGAATTCTGTGTTACGCTTCTTACGCGCAGTTCCCGAAATTACGCCGCTACACACTTTTGAGTAATTAGGTTCCATATGTGGTAAAAGTTCATCACGAAGGCTCGGAACCGGTTTTCTTTGAATGAGTCCTCATGCCAAAAACTGATCCCAGGGGATTGATTTCACACTAAAATATAGCACGAAATTATGGATTTGCTTTTTGCATAATTATGTGTCATTTTGTGGTAATTTCAAATAATTATGCAAAAGCAAATTACGCTAATTATGCACTCATTCTTCTTCCAAATGTTTTACACATATGCATCAAAAATCTTCAATGATGGCTCAATTTCTGGGAGGATGAACTGTGACGCACACTTTTTAGAGAATAATTTTATCAGTAGATTCTATGGTTAATTCAAAGACCAGCACTCAGACAAAGGCAAGAATTGCATTCAAGTAAGGAAATATCTGATTTACTTGTTTAGTTAAAGAAGCTTCTCACATCAGCTGTACTGTTAATGCAGTGCTGCCCTATTATGTTAAATATATTTAACCCCATTGGGAAGGTACCAAATTGGACCTTCAAGAAATGTCTAAGTGCCAATGCTGTGGGTAGGATTCTTCTGGTATGTCAGATATGCTTACTGCTGCCCCTCTTTCGTGTTCTACCCATTTACTGTATCTATAAATATACCAGAAAACATCAGCACCACTATAGAACTCACTACTATACCAATGAGGCTGTGCGGTGATGCTAGGCGGAACATTACCGTAGTGATATCTTTCATTTTTTCCAGCCTTTCAAATTCAAATTTGTAGCTACAGGCATTCATGCATTTGAAAATCTAATTTCATTTGATAGGATGGAGAACAAAAAAGGGCAACCGTTAAGGGCTTGGCTAGTTAATTCATCTGCCTGGGAGTTTAGATACGTTTTTATTTCGGTATCCATAACTGAACTCCTTTGCTCTATTTTTGTATTGTTTATTTGGCAGGAAAAATGTTTTGTGTTCTTTTTATATTTTTGCTTGCCACATCAAAACAGAATGAATCATGTGAGAATACTTGAGGACAGGGTCACGTCGATAAGACTATCTAATGGAGCCTCTTTCTGAACTTGCTGACACAGACATAATATTTAAAGGAAAAATGCAGCTTGTAGAAACAAACAATACTGCTGTTCTCTCAGGCATTTTTAAATCCTCAGATTTCAAAAAATCTTAAATTAGTCATTTAAGACTCTTGCCTTTTAAATATGATATTTTCACTCTGTCCCAAAACCTTGTTCACTACGGTAAAAAGCTTGTCCAAACTGTCAGTCCCCCAAGACACCGCCAGCCAGGAATTCTGTAATACCTTAGCAGACACATTCCAAAATAAGGTCAAAGATGTCTACGACTCTTTTTTACAACAGTTCAATGGCCAGGCACAGACCCCTGTCCAACCTCATACAGTAATGCACACAATAGAGGCACCATTTGCCACCTTGTCCTCGTTTACAACACTATCGATAAAACCTTACAATTAATCGGAACCATTAAATCAGGTTCTCCAGCAGATCCCTTTCCCCCTAAAATTTTACTCTTATCACCTGAGTTATTTGCACCATATCTGACAGTGATCTTTAATGCCATGATCACATTGGGGAGGTTTTTACTTGAATGGAAGAAAGCATCCATACTTCCATTATTTAAAAAACCCTCACTGAAGACCAAGGATCCGCTCAACTATAGGCCTATTTCCAGACTCCCCTTCCCTTCGAAGGCGGTGGAAAAGGCCATCAATTTAGAACTTTCCTCCTTCATCAAGGATAATGATATCCTGGATCCTTCCCAATTCGGCTTTCGTGCACACCACAGCACAGAACTGGCGTTGATTACGGCCACCGAGGAGCGCAGACGGACGTTGGATGGCGGGGGTAGCGCCGCCCTGATCCTACTGGATCTATCGGCAGCTTCTGACTCTGTTAGTCATGGGCTGCTGATGGACCGTTTGGCTACCATCGGGATCAGGGACCAGGTGCTCTCCCTGCTAGGCTCCTTCCTATCTGAGCGATCTCAGTGGGTCGCTTTAGGGGACTTCGTATCTCCTCCCTTCTCATTGCCGTGCAGGGTACCCCAGGGATCCTCCCTGAGCCCCACACTTTTTAACCTATACGTCACCACGCTGGCCAGACTAATAAAAAGTCATGGGTTCGCCCTTGTATCGTACGCTGACGATACACAAATAATCGTCTCTGTAAGTGGATCCCCTAACACCACTGCAAGTAGCTTTCAAGACTGCATGAGTCACATCGGGAACTGGATGTCAGACAATTGTCTGAAACTAAACTCTTCTAAAACAGAGGTCCTACTTTTTGGCAATAATCCCCACTTTCGGACCAACAGCTAGTGGCCGTTTCAGCTCGGAACACTACCCACGGCTGTCTCAAAAGCAAAAAATCTGGGAGTTATCATGGATAATAAACTATCCTTTGAGGCTCAAATTAACTCCACTACCTCCAGCTGCCATCTTATATTAAAAATCCTGTGGAAGGTCTGACCCTCAATTCCGTTGGAACTCAGGAAAACAGTTATATCCGTCTTGATATCATCAAGACTGGACTACTGTAATGCCCTACTCACCAGCGCAACAAAATGTAGGATCCAAAAATTGCAGATCGTACAAAATACTGAAGCCAGGTTCCTCCTTGGAATCTCTAAATCTGAGTCTGTAACAGCCATTCTTCCCCGGTTACATTGGCTGACGGTAGCAAAGCGGATTCAATTTAAATCCCTTTGCATTGCATTTAAAGCACTTAACCAAATAGGTCCTATCCAACTAGCAAGCTATCTAAAACCATATGTGCCAGCCAGACCGTTAAGATCAGCAGAACTTAGGAATTTGACTGCTCCCAGGATAAAAAAGACCAAGTGGGGCGGAAAGAGTTTTGCAACCACCACTGCAAAGCTCTGGAACTCCCTGCCAATCTCTATGAAGAGTGAGACAAACTTGTTAAAATTCAGGAAGAAATTCAAAACATGGCTTTTTAGAGTTTAACTCTCTTATTCTGTCACCCAGCTGTTTGCATGTGTTTCAGGTAGCGCCTAGACACCTCAGGCTACTGTTGCGCTTTACAAATCATTCATTCAAAAACATCTGAAAAAGTCGACTTTTAGTATTACCAAGGTCAGTATCCCGATGTCCCTACTTTTAGCTACCTTGGTGTTCTTTTTGATAACAACGGTAGCTGGATTTCGCAGGTCACAATCGAATCACAGCACCTGCTTGGTAATTTTGGGACAGTTTCTAGGTTTGCAGCGAGGCTAGGCTCCAGTCCCTTGAAAGCAATGTGCACTTTGTATAGTGCCACAGCAGTGTCAGTTGCTAACTATGGGGTAAGTATTTGTGGGTACTAAAGGGTGGAAAAAGTGCAAACTATTGAGAACGTTATTTTAAGGCGCATGCTTCAGTTCCTCAATCCACTTCTGCTTCCATCTGCCATAGCGAATTAGGTCTGCCTTTTATTGAGGATATCATAAAACCAGCACCTATTCTGCTGTGGCATTCGATTTGGACGAAGCCTGAAGCAGCACTGAATAGGCATGTCGTATTTGATTGCCTCTACCTCGACCACTCGCATGAAATACCCTGGCTGAGTTATATCAGAGACGTGTATTCATCTCTAAATATTCCCAGCGCCTTGAGACCCTCACGGGTAAGTAGCGCGCTCTACAAATGCATTGATTGATTGATTTTATCCCCATTGAGGAGCGTTTCAATTTTGAATGTTCGAAAGTAGAGTTAAAGGCCAGATTATGTGGGGTGGCAAGGGCTGTGAGGGATCAACACAACATCTTGAAGAGCTCGGTGGTCTCATATTTATCTATTCCCCCAGTGTGTGGCATGCAGCTCTACCTGACGGACATTTTATCTACCCACCATAGATACATTTTAACTAGGTTTCATCTTATTGTGGTGCATTTTATGGTGGCTTACCCACTGAGAGGCCAATGGAACAGAGAAAGGAGCGTCTGGCCTTGTGATGGTCAGTCTGTTCAATGCACGATGCACTTTGTTTTCTTTTGCACATTTTACTGGTGTTTTAGAGCGAGATTTATAAGACCACCTGTTAAATGTAAATCTTCAAATGATCCAAAATAATACTGTTTTGTTTATCTTCTTTACACAGCAATACCTCTGTACTTTCTTGTACTAGTTAAATGATGCATATTTGATCCTGCATTCTACAGTTATGGAGCAGAATAGCCTGACAAGCCCATATCAATCATGCTTTTGCTGTGGCTGGCCCTGCATATTGTGGGTAGTACTAAATTATCATTGGGAATTCTAATATGAGAAGCTGGGTGAATTTAGGAGATCAGGTGCTTGGCTGGTAAGTCCTGATTACCAGGCCTTACAATGCTCCTTATTAATTTAGCCTTTCTCCCATTTAATTGACATCCCCAATTGCATAACTAACATTTCAAAACTGGAGCTCATTCCCACTGCTCAGGTATTTCTTTCTGATGTGAGAGGTGCTGCACCACCTCCTGCATCTCTAGTCCAGCTCCACTAGAAGACATGGAGCAGTTAGCTGACTAAATCACTCAATATATATTAGCAATTTTGAGGCCTAATTTAGCAGTAAACTCTGAAGATTTCCTAACAAACTACTACTACTTCATCATGTAATTATTTGTTTGGGTGAAACAGGAAAGGTACGTCAAATGTTTCTAAAACTGCACAGATGGAACAACTCTTCTTTTTATGACCTTTACAAACATTACACAGTGGTGGTCACCACTGTATATTTATAATTAGGTTTGAGTTTCCATAGGAAAAGTGCTTTTTGTTTTGCTTATAACTTTGGCACTGTTTGATGAATCTGCACAAAACATTCCCAAAATAGGTTCATCCACCTTAGCTCCTTTCTGGAAAGTTTGGTGCTGATCCATCAAGCAGGGGCCAAGAAAAAAAGAGGGATCCCAAAACATTAATCTTCCATGTTAATTTCCATTAAAAAGTTTGCTCTTCTACACAAACAATATTGGCTGAACAGAATTACACAAATTTGCCGACAGATTAGAAATTTACTCAGAAAGCATGCTTTTTGTTATTTGGTTTTGATCCATACAGCCATTTTCGAGAATTTTGTGTTTAAAGAGGTGCTTATATTGACTTGAGGGGTTTTACAGTTAGGTATATCTGGATGGTTGGTCCCGCAGGAGTCCTACTGTATCATAAATTAAAATAAAATGGAGCCTTCTGATTCACAGAGGGAGCTTTTTCTCCTATTGGCCCTTCCGGTACCAAGAGTCCAATACCAGTCCGCAGTATCGAACGGTCTATTTGGCTGGCTGCAACCCAGAGAAAAATGGTGCACTGCCATTACAGGACTAGGGGACCCAGCCCCAAGTCCTGAAGGTGTAAACAAAAAAATATAAGGGGGAGGGGCACAGACACCCTGACCACCTGACAGTTGTTGGGGGACCCAGAGGGACTCCAAGGGCCAAAATGTCAGAAAAACAATTATATTGTGGTACGCCCACGGGACCCTGTGCAGCCCTCTTGTGAGATACTACAGGGCTCCCCAGGAGCCGCTGGTCAAGCTTCACCCCAATGGTATTACAGTACCATGCGAGTTTCACTGGGGAGGCTTGCATGCTATCAAGGTACTATGGGGGTGAAACCTGCGCGGCCGGTACCGCAGGAGTAGCACTGTACCTGCGAAAAAAAAAAATATATATATTAAAAACGCAACATGGGTTGGGTGTCTGCAGGAGTTGGCAAGGGTTGGCAGTAGGGATGATGTCATCAACAATGTCAACAATGTCATTTGACATGTCATGTGTGATGACATATGTCAGTTCATAAGCAGTGCATGCCGGGGATTCAGATTATAGTTAGCTAAGTAACCCATAACTGGTGAATTTCAGTGTTGTTTTGGTTTCTACATATTAGTTTTTATCTTATTTCAACACCTTACTATAGAACCACTTGAACCTGTGGTTGTTTCTGTGAATTTCTAGTTTTTTTTTAACATAAGCTAAGATCTTATTACCATACCTAACTATAACATCACTTTAACCTTTGAATTTTCTGGGGAATATCTTAAAAGAACAACCCTCATCAGAAGTGCAAATGAGGCATGTTACCTTTTAACTCTGGAATGTCATGGCAAGAATGATTATTAAAAGGCTGAAATCAAACATAAGAACATAAGTATGATATACCACACAAGCTAAACCACTTTAACTTTGTACACCAATACAAATCAAAGGATCAGTGCATTTTGTAGCATTTCTGGCATCATAGCAAGTCCATTTAAATAGGGTAAATATTATGTATTATACCTTATGCAATTGTACAACATTTCAGCTAATTTTCTTCAGTGTTAGAGGTACTTTCCCAAACTAATGTACTACTTGTGACCCGCTGGACTACCATACCATTGAAAATGTTAATGCTTCCCACCTGCTGGTTTGGAGAATTCTTCCAGCCTTTCCATTTTAAATTTAGAGAGCCCAAGTACTCCATTATGGAGAGAGTCAGAAACAAGGCACCACTCAAACTCACACATATTTAGGCGCTGAAAAAATAAAACAAATGATTGCTTAAAAATTAGAAAGCTCAGTCACTTGAGTACCAGGTGAATACAAGTTACTCAGTGCATTACAATGCAATAGTTGGTATTTCAAACAAAATTACATACACTTATTACCAGTCGCGGCCGGCATGACTCGCAGGTGGGGGAGTGGAGGTTGCGCGGGAGGGGGTCGCGCGGTGGGAAGGGGTTTAATTTTAAATAAAAATAAAAACTTACCTTCGCCAGCCCGGTCCGGTCCTGCGTCGGCTCGTCTCTGCTCTGAGTCCTCGCAGGAAGCAGGCAGTCTCCCTCCTCCCTCCCCTCCCCTAAGCCAATCACAACGCTGCAATGGCAGCGTTGTGATTGGCTGGGACGCCGACTACACAGAGGTCTATGGGGAGGCCATTTTCTCCATGTAGGCTGCATGCAGCCTAAATGGAGAAAAGGGAGAGTGCGTATGACTTGTTTGGTGGGCCGACCAAACAGTCAGCGCCCACAACAGTGGGCAAGCCACTCCTCTCCTGCCCTGAAGCAGGACCGCCCACCCGCCCGCCCGCCCCCAACCAAACCCTTCTGCTTTCTCGCAGTGCGAGAAGCAGAAACATAAAATGGTATTGATAATACCATTTTATGTTTCTGCTTCTCACACTGCGAGAAAGCAGTGGGGTGACGCTCCTACGCCCACATGGAGGAGCCACCGCTGCTAGACAGTTAAACTGTGACTTGCATGAAAGATCTTGGCTGGACTAAGCACTGGTCTAAATACTTTCCTTTCTGTATAGGTGAAATCATTGGGCCCAGTCGCAAGAGTCCTTTCGGAGTACATAAAGTAGCACTACTTTGCATACTTCTAAAGGCAGTTAGTTTACAAACTTCTGGGAAGAGACCTCTGCCTCTCCAGCTCTCCCCAGTGGTGGAGATCTCGTACGGAGATCTCCACCCCAGTGATATATGATTTAGTAGTAAATGTGGGAGGGACAAGGGAGAGTGATAGGAAAATGGGGAATAAGTCATACAAAATGGTTTATTTAGAGAATTATATATAGCGCTGGCAGGATCCGGGGGTATCAGAGCGCTTTACAACAAATTCACAGGAAATAAGAAAACAGACACATATCAATTGGCATATCAAAATGGAGATGGTGGCTAACGGTGTGTAGAGCCGAAAGGTTAAAGGTGCAGAGCGAGGAGCAGATCCTTGAGTTTTTCTTTTTGAAGGTCACGAAGGAGGGGTTAGTTCTGAGATCTGCTGGAAGGGAGTTCCAGATTTTGGGGGCATTGCCCGAAAAGGAGCAGGCCAGGGCTTTTTGTTTGTGCCTCTTTGGGGGAATGAGAAGTAGGTTGTTGGTGCTCCTCAGGTTTCTTGCCTGGCCTGCCTTGGTGAGCTTGGCTGCCAGGTAGACTGGTTTACCAGTGTGAAGGACTTTGTGGGTGAAACAGGCAGTTTTGAACTGGCATCGAGCTTCAATAGGGAGCCATTTGAGCTCTTTCAGGGAGGGGGAGATATGATTGTGCCTTTTAGCTCCAGTGACCATCCTAGCTGCTGCGTTTAGAGTGGTTCGCATGGGGGCTAGGTGAGATTTTGCTGAGCCTGTGAGGGTAGCGTTCCCGTAATCTAGTCTGGATAGAACCAGGGCTTGCGTTGCAGTCTTGAGATCATTAGGCGGGAGGAAGGGCTTGATTTTATTGAGTAGTTTTAATTTGTAATTGGCACTCCTTGCGGTAGCCTTAATGTGTGAGCTCATGTTCAGGTTAGGGTCCAGTAAGACACCCAATGACTTGGAGGAGCAGGCCGGGGTTAGGTCGAAGTTTAGGGAGTCCATAAGCTTAATCCATTCTTGGGCCTGGTGGGTTTGTCCGTTGTTTGAGAGGAGAAGGATTTCCATCTTGTCTTGGTTGAGTTTTAAGTGGTTGTGTGATAGCCAGTTTTGGATTTTTTTTAGAGTATCATTAAGACGGCGTATGTCGCTTGGGGAGGAGACTTCCAGGTATAGCTGGATGTCCTCTGCGTAGAGGTGGTAGGTGATGTTGGCTTGATTAATTATGGTAGTGAGGGGCTCCATGTAGATATTGAATAGAGTAGGTGAGAGGACTGAGCCCTGAGGGACACCTCTGGTTATAGTGGAGGTATCAGAAGTTGCATTGTTTATTTTGATTTGTTGATTTGTTTGCCTCCAGACCCCGACCTCCTTCTTGGGAGGTTCGAGGCTGCTGCCTACTCCTGCGCCTGCTGCCCGCTCCAACTGGGACCAGACTGCCTGCAACCACCGTAACCTTTCTCAGCCGTTTTTTTTCTTAATTTTTTCCCTGTTGTGCCACTGTCATTGTGCCCATCTGTGTCTTGCTCTAATTCCACCACTGTTTTTATTTTCTCGTGCCTGCCTGTTCCTTTCGCCGCTGCTGCCCCTGCGGCCCCTCCCTCCCCCAAATTCCCCCCTGGAATTCCCCTGCTCCCGCCTCCCAGCCTCTCCTCCCTCCCACCTCCCCTACTTAATGGCGGCCGCTGCGGGGTAGCGCGAGTAAGACCTCCGACCCTCGGTCTAGGTCCACTCTCTCCCCGCAGCTCCACTGTGCCGTCTCTTGCCTCCAGACCCCGACCTCCTCCTTGGGAGGTTCGAGACTGCTGCCCGCTCCTGCACCTGCTGCCCACTCCGACTGGGACCAGACTGCCTGCAACCACCGTAACCTTTCTCAGCCGTTTTGTTTTCTTAATTTTTTCCCTGTTGTGCCACTGTTATTGTGCCCATCTGTGTCTTGCTCTAATTCCACCACTGTTTTTATTCTCTCGTGCCTGCCTGTTCCTTTCGCCTTTCGCCGCTGCTGCCCCTGCTGCCCCTCCCCCCAGAATTCCCCCTCTCCCGCCTCCCAGCCTCTCCTCCCTCCCACCTCCCCTACTTAATGGCGGCCGCTGCGCGGTCGTGCAGCGGACGCGCGCAGCGGGCACGCCAAAGGCAAGCCCGTCTGCGCCCGTCGGCGACCCGACCGCAGCCAGCGCCAGGAACCCTGGACCTCCCACTACCCATCGCTACGACACCACCACCCTCCTCGCACTCAACCCTGGAAGACTTAGAGAATGCCAACAGGCCTCGCCGAACACGACCCACGGCCAGTTCTTCTGCCTCCACTGCCGCCAGACCCTCACCGCCACCCTGGCCTCCAACACCGCTGACGCCAGCACCGGCGACACCCTAAAATGCATCCTCCTCAACGTACGCTCCGTACACAAACAAGCCATGGAAATCTGGAACCTACTCGACTCTCTCTCGCCCGACATCGCCTTCTTCACAGAGACCTGGACCAACGCATCCTCCGCCCCCAACATCAGCACCGCCATCCCAGACGGATACAAGATCCAGAGGAAAGACCGCCCCAACCACCCAGGAGGGGGCCTTGGCATCGCCCACAAGAGCACCCTCCGCCTTACCACCTCCAGCGAAACCTTCCCCTCCGCCGAACACCTGCACTTCCAGATCCACACCACCCCCAAAGCCACACTCCAAGGAACCCTCGTCTACAGACCCCCTGGCCCCCGAACACCCTTCGCCACCACCATCACCGACTTCATCGCACCCCACGCCATCGCCTCAACAAACTACATACTCATTGGAGACCTGAACTTCCACCTCGACAACCCCAGCGACCCCAACTCCACTATCCTTCGTGACAACCTCGCCAGCATCGGACTTAAACAACTCGTCAACACACCGACCCACAGAGCAGGACACACCCTCGACCACATCTTTGCGGCAGGAAACAGCGTCCAATTCAGCCACACAACGCAGCCGCCATGGACCGACCACCACTGCGTACACTTCGCCATCAACAAACCCAAGGCACCCAAACCAGCCACACGCCCACCGCGAAGGAACTGGAGCAAGGTTACCGACGAGCAACTTAACCCCACCCTCACCCGAGACAACCACACCTGGGCACCCGACGCAAACGACGCAGCCAGAGAACTCCACACCTGGATCTCCAACTGCGCAGACGAGCTCGCACTGCTACGCAACCCCGACAGACAACGCCCCAGAAAAGACACCTGGTTCACCACCGCTCTCCAAGAAGCCAGACGCACCTGCAGACGCCTGGAGAAGAACTGGAGAAACACCAAGACAACCGAAAACCACACCACCTACAAGGACGCCATGACGGACTATCAGAGCCACCAAGAGGAATTTCATCCACAACAAAATCCTGGCCAACTCCACCAACTCCAAGGAACTTTTCAGTGTCATTCAAGAATTCACCAACCCATGCAGCGAAGCCACAGACATCACCCCATCCCAAGACCTCTGCGACAAGCTTGGAACCTATTTCCACCTCAAGATCAAAAACCTCTATGACAACTTCATCGACCATCCACCAGGCGCCACAGACGGCTCCCCGCCCCCCAGAAACACCAGCCAGCCCACCATCTCCAACTGGACACCGATCACGGCCGAAGACACCGCTTCGACCATGAAAAGCATCCACTCGGGGGGCCCCCACCGACCCCTTCCCCCCTCACATCTACCACAGAGCCACGGCCGCCATCGCACCTGAACTACAATGGACCATCAACACCACCTTCAAAACAGGCACCTTCCCAGACCCCTGCTCAAGAAGCCCACAGCTGACCCCACCGACCTCAAGAACTATCGGCCCATCTCGCTCCTCCCCTTCGCAGCCAAAGTTGCAGAGAAAACAGTCAACAGGAAACTGACATGATTCATTGAAGAGAACGCCGTCCTCGACCCATCCCAATCCAGATTCTGAATAACCCTGGGCGGAGTTCGCGGAGTTGCACTACGCGAAGCTATGCGAAGTGCAAAAAAAACTCTGCCGTGCTACGCAGAGCTCCGCGAGCGGCGGAGTATGGTAGAAAAATGCCGTTCGCTGTGATTGCACAGTGCCGGATGCTTGTCCGCACTGTGCAATCATTGCGAACAGCACCATGCACAGCGCAAGCTTACCTTTTCTGCCGCTCGAGTAGATTTTTACTCGAGCGGCAGCTTTCTCAGCGCGAACAGGCAGTTTCTCAACGAGAGCGGTCGCAAGCATACGCGACCACTCGCAATGAGAGACCTGACCCCCCAGCGTTGAGAAATCTCGCCGGGAGGTTTATTTCCCATGCTCGCGCTCGCCAACTTGATGTTGGCGATCGCAAACGAGGAAAAATCTCGCTGGGTGGTGGATTTTCCTCGCTCGCGCTCGCCAACTTGACGTTGGTGAACGCAAGCGAGGAAAAAAACTCTGCTACGCTGTGCGAAGCGGAGTTTTTCGGAGCTCCGCGTAACGCGGAGTGCGGGAAACTCCGCAAACTCCGCGAGCGGAGCGGAGTTCACTGCCCAGGCTTAATTCCGAAGCAACCACAGCACAGAGACCGCCCTACTCGCCACCACAGATGACATCCGCACCCTCCTGGACCAAGGCCACTCCGCAGCCCTGATCCTACTCGACCTATCAGCGGCCTTCGACACCGTCTCCCACCGCACACTAGTCGCCAGACTACACGACGCAGGCATACAAGGAACAGCCCTGGACTGGATCCGATCATTCCTCACCAGAAGAAGCCAAAGGATCAGACTCCCACCCTTCCTCTCCGACCCCACGAAAATCACCTGCGGAGTCCCACAGGGTTCATCACTGAGCCCCACCCTCTTCAACATCTACGTGGCCCCCCTCACAGCCATCGTCCGACAACACGGCCTCAACATCGTATCCTACGCCGACGACACCCAGCTCATCCTCTCCCTCACCAAAGACCCCACCACTGCCAAACTCAACTTCCAGAAAGGAATGCAAGACTTCGCAGTCTGGATGACCAACAGCTGCCTGAAACTCAACGCCGAGAAGGCAGAAGTCCTTGTCCTCGGTACCACCCCTTCTGCATGGGACAGCACCTGGTGGCCGACTGCCCTCGGAAGCCCACCTACCCCCTCAGACCACGCCAAGAACCTCGGCATCGTACTCGACTCATCACTCACCATGAACCTACAGGTCAACGCCGTCACCTCCAGCTGCTTCAACACCCTCCGCATCCTCCGCAAGACCTTCAAGTGGATCCCCCCTGAGTCAAGGAAGACAGTCACCCACGCACTCATCACCAACAGACTGGACTATGGAAACGCACTCTACGCCGGCATCAACAAGTCCCTACTCTGCAAACTCCAGACAATACAGAACACCACCGCCAGACTCGTCCTCGGCATCCCCTGACACGAACACATCAGCCAACACCTACGAAGTCTCCACTAGCTCCCCGTGGAGAAAAGAGTCACTTTCAAAATCCTCACTCACGCCTACAAATGCCTACACAACAACGGACCCAAATACCTCAAGGACAGAATCAACTTCCACGTACCCAAAAGAAGCCTCCGATCTTCCAACCTTGCACTGGCCGAAACCCCGCGCATCCACAGAGCCAGAGCAGGCAGAAGATCCTTCTCTCACATTGCAGCCAAGACCTGGAACGCACTACCGGCAGACATCAGACGCGCCCCCTCCCTGAACACCTTCAGGAAGAACCTCAAGACCTGGCTCTTCGGCTAAACAGATCTGCGGACCCCCCCTCAGCACCTTGAGACCCTCACAGGTGAGTAGCGCGCTTACAATTCCCTGATTGATTGATTGATTGAGAACGGTTGTGAAAGAAAGAAGTGAACCATTTCAGCACCATGCCGTCTGCTCTGATCCGCTGTTTAAGGGTGTTGAGAAGAAGTTTATGGTCCACCGTGTCGAAGGCCGCAGACAGGTCTAGGAGGATGAGCAGGCAGCAGTGACCTGCAACCATACATTTATAGATGTCATCTGCTATATTTAGTAAGGCTGTTTCTGTGCTGCAGCCCTTTCTAAAGCCTGATTGGTGAGAGTCCAAGAGATTGTTGGGGTCAATGTGCTGGTTGAGTTGGAGTAAGACACATTTTTCGAGGATTTTGGCCAGGAAGGGCAGGTTGGAGATTGGCCTGAAGTTGTTAAGGTCTTCAGGGTCTAGCCCCGGTTTTTTTAAAAGTGGAGAGACTTGGCCTAGTTTTAGGCAGTCTGGCATGACCCCCGTGCTTAGCGAGCTGTTTATAATCATCGTCCAGTGGGGTGAAATGACATGACTGAGATTTTTTGCCATGGAGGCCGGCAGGGAGTCTGCGAAGTGGGACGAGGGTTTTGTGTTCGCAATTAATTTGGAGATGTCCATCTCTGAGAGTGGGTGGAATGCTGTCCAGCAATTTTGGGAAGCGGGGGATCTTAAGGTTAGGATTCCCACCTTAGACTCAGGAAGGGGGATCCCTGCTCCGGAGTCAGGGGAGAGAAAGGTGGGATTTTTTGTATCTGTGGGGTGGGGGGCGATTGCGGAAGGCACTTGTGTGTGGCGTTCAAGGGAGGACTCGATCATCGAGATTTTCTCATAAAAGAATTTGGCGAATTGATCACAGCGTTCTTTGGAGCCCCGCGGGGGTTTAGCGGGTGGTTCAGAAGTCTGGTTTTTGATGATGTTGAAAAGGTTTTTTGGACGATTTATTGCATTAGCAAGGGCATTGCGGAAAAAGGCTACTTTCTCATTGATGATGTGATTTTTGTATGTTCTATGTTCAGCTCTGAGTTGGTGGAGGTGAGTTGAGGAAGGGTTTATACGCCAGAGTCTTTCTGCAGCTCTGAGTTTTCTTCTTTCTGTATTGAGGTCCTTGTTGAACCAGGATCTCAAAGGGGTGTCTCTAATACTTTTTAGTTTCAGGGGGGCTACTTGGTCTAGGATGGCTGACATCGTAGAGTTAAAGTGGGTTGTGAGTTTGATCGTTGAGAGGTCGTCTGTTTTTGGGGGAAGGCTAGAGATCATTTTTTCTTCGAGATCAGCTAGGGGAACCTGGCTTAGGTTTCTGGACCATTGAAGGGTTTTCTTGGTATGGATGGGGTCGGGCTCTTCCAGGTTTAAGTGGAACAGGATGATACGGTGGTCCGACCAGTCGACTGGCAGGATGTTGTTGATGGTTATCGCTTTTTCCTGGGCTATAATGGCATCAAGGGTTGAGCCTCTGTTGTGGGTTTGTTCTCTGCAGTGTTGGAAAAGGTTGTGCTCAAGTAAGAGTTCTTTTAAGGATTGGATTTGAGTGTTTTCCTCATCATTCCAGTGGAGGTTGAAATCGCCTAGGATTATGTGGTTGGCATCTAAGAGTGAACAGTGTGTTACAAGGTCTGAGAGGTGTTCGTGGAAGGGGCGGGTGTTGCCCGGGGGGTGGTAGAGAAGGTGGCAGTTCGTTGTTTTATTATTTACCATCCGTATAGAGGTGTTGAGATATTCAAAAGTGCTGTAAGTGGAGGAGACAGCTTCGATCATCGTGATGGAATTCCTGTGGATAATGGCTAAGCCACCGCCTTGTTGGTCCATTCTGTCTTTCTTGATGATTGAGAACCCAGGAGGAACTAGTAGGTCGAGGATCGGGTAGGATGATTCATTGAGCCAAGTCTCTGTGATGAATGCGATATCAATGTCATAGTTAAGGATGGTTTCTGCCAGTTCAGTAGCATGTTTGGAGGCAGATCTACAGTTTATAAGAAGGCAGTTGGTATTGCTAGAGTTGTTGCTCTGTTTCTGAGAAGAGGGCGCCCTGGGGAGATCCGAGAGATAAGCTGTTGGTCTGGCTATTTTCCTTGGTGGCATAGGGTTTCTCCCGATACCAGTGATCACCTGGATCATGGAGGTGGGTTCTTTTTTACTGGTAGGCGTCAAGTGATATGTTTTGGCCAGCTCTATCGCTTCGTTGTGTGACATGTTAGGATTAGATCGAATCGGTCTGTGAGCACGGTTGTGTAAGGGAGTAGAGATCCAGCTATTTGGCTGAATTTTTGAAGTTTGGAGTGGAGGACTGGTGTTGCCAGAGGGGGAGAGGAGTGAGCAGTGGGCATGGTCGGTTTTGAGGGTCATTAGGATTGTATTGATACCTAGAATCACTTTATCGAGCTGACTTTCCATAAGACTAAGTCTTTTCTTTAAGTCTGGTCGGGGAAATTGGTTAGGGGAGGAGGGAATGGGGGTGAGTGGCTGCGAATTGTTGGGTGTGGAGTGTTCAGGGTATGCGGGGGCAGGTCGAGGAGTGACTGAGCAGGAGGCGTGCAGGAATTTTCTCTGTCAGGGACTTTTCCTGAAGGCGTTTTAGGTGGGCTTGGCACGGAGTCAGTCTGCGGTTTGGAAGGGAAAGAGGATGCACAGTGCCTGTTCTGAGTGGGTGCTGTTTCTTTAGTGACGTGGGTGGAAGGAAGGAGGAGTGTAAGGTTGAGGGGCGGGGTATTAGGAGAGGAGCTGGGTTGAGTGGGAGCATTGACGTTGGTGTTCGGATCAGGGCTGATAGTTCTGATTGTGCGATCCATGTTCTGGGAGTGAGAGTTTCTGATCTGGGTGTGTAGAGAGTTTTTGTCCGGCTTAGGGTGGGGAGGGGAGTGAACGGAGAGGGCCTTGCAGAGTGTGGGGAATATGGATTCAAAGGAGCGTAGGTTGGCATCTGCGGCTTGAATCAGTATGATTCTGTTTTTGTGGATAGTGAGGGTGGCCTTGCCTTTGAACACGGGGAGTGAGATATCGTCACTATATGGCCGTGAGGGATGTTGGAGGTATTTAAGGTTTTTGAGTTAAGGGAATGAAGGAGAGGTTAAGGGAGGGACACACTAATACAAAACACACACTCACATAATTGCACAACAAACGCAATTCACAAAATACACATTCAAATCTACCACAGTAGTACTAACAACAAAACGGGCTAAAATATGGTCCAGTCCAGCATTGAAGTAAGTGAAGCGCCACACATGGCTCCACAAATGGCGCTACACATGGGCAACCACTGTTACTGCAAACAGTTGCACAGAAATCAGTAGAAGGCAAATAACATATATAGAGACATAAAATAAATTACATGAAATTACATTTTAAAAGTCAACTTTATTAAATGTAGTTATTTAGTACATATCTTCAAATTTTTAAAACGACATTTTTCAAATGTTAATAATGGCATTTAAATAAAATATATTGAAAATTATAATTGACTTTAAAAAACAAATGTAATCACTAATAATATTAATACCTGACTTGCATCCAACAGTGTGACTTTTCAACATAAATGGCACTGTAAGGGGTGGGAGAGAGAAAATAAGCATTTAATTAAATCTGTCATTGACTTGGACTAATTAATATCCATGTCCAGATTGAACACGAAAGAATCAAAAGCAGATACCAATTTGCCTAGGCTAATGGGGGTGAGCACCAGCAGGAAGGCATCATCTGTGTACAGAAGCGTGGGGGTAGCTAGGGAATTAATAGTTGGTACATCCAGATCCTACCCCACTAATACTGTGTTCAAGTTGTTAATGTATAGAATGAACAGTACAGGAGCCAGGAGGCAACCCTGGTGAACCCCACGCTCCAAGGTGGAGGACTTGGTACATTCACCTGAGGATCTAAACCTAACCCTGGTACTGAAGTCCCTATGCAGCACAGAGAGAAAGTTAACCAAGGATGGATCCATACCCAAGATCATCGGCCAAAGTTTCAACTGGTTAATACGCTTGAAAGCACATGAGAGGTCCATGTAGGCCAGGTACAATGTGCATTGCCTGGCAATGATATATTTGCTAATCATAAGGTGTAAATTCAGACACTGCTTCGCTGTACCAAGGCCCTCTCTGAACCAATACTGACAAGCAATCAAGGTTCCTTGATCATTGTCCCAATGCTTAATCCTATTAAAGATTACTTTGCCTAAGACCTTAATGGTGGGATCAATGAAAGCAGTCAGTTAAATGTTTTACTTGCTCCATCGCACCAAACATATTATTCCAGCTAATCATTTCCAGACAGTAGATCAGGTCCCTGTGCCATTCAGAATTGACATAGATAATAATATGTTGATGTGTCTCAACAGGTCTTCTGTTGCATCCATAAAATGCAGTGCTGTAGGCTGCCAGCACTTCAAGTGGTTGATATCTTCTCTGCTTGAAACATATATATATATATATATATATATATATATATATTATCTACTGGCGGTCGCCAGTAGATAGTTATAGTTAGGACCTATTTTCCATAGGAAATCCGCGACATTCTATTTGAAATAACTCTTGCGTCGGGTGACGAATCTTCGCGAAATTTTCAAACTTTATGGCCCGCTCCGGTCCGCTCCTACCCTGAAAGTCTCAGGGTGATTCGTCAAGCGGGGGCCGAGAAAAAAGGGGGTCCCAAAACGTGTTTTCCCCATTCATTTTCCCATAGGAAAATTTAGACACGGCTACAGCCCGAACTGCTGAACGGAATTACACCAAATTTGGCAAAGAGGTAGTTCTTGGTTCAGAAAGAACCCTTTTTGTTAAATGGTGTAAATCTGTTCAGTAGTTGCAGAGAAATTAAAAAATAAGAGTCAAAAAATCAATTTCCCATAGGAAACTTTATGCAAGGCTACAGCCCGAACTGCTGAACGGAATTACACCAAATTTGGCAAAGAGGTAGTTCTTGGTTCAAAAAGAACCCTTTTGTTAAATGGTGTAAATCCGTTCAGTAGTTGCTGAGAAAATCAAAAGTAAAAACACATATATATCTGGGCGGAGCCTAACCACACATGTCATCGTGAGATCTGATTGGCTGTCAGCACTTCATCCTGGAATTGCTGGCAGCCATCTTGGGACCAATATAAATGATAGTACCCCCATTGAAATGCATTGTAGTGAATCGAAGATTTTGAGGGTTACCAAAAGGAGAACTATAAAGGGTGATAACAGACTTTAGTTACATTAGAATTCATTTGTTGATGGTACCATACTAATTTCAGGAATTGTGGTGTGTTCTAAGGTGATTTTACCCTGTGAAAAACCTTCTGCTGGGATATCATGAATCATGTTTGAGAGAAAACTATTTTCACATGCTTGTCCCATACAGTTTTGGAAGGTGCCCCAGAAGCTAAAATGAGAGCATATTTTCTGTAAATTCACATTATCTTTCTCAGTCATGTGAGAATGAAGTCTGACATTCTCAGTAAAACATGTACATCCAACAAGGGCAGAGACTGTCAGTTGATTCCTTTGTGTTCTACTGCAGCTTCCCAGAGTGTTCTAAAGAACAACTAGAGCGCTAACAGCCTTACTTATGACAAAAGTATGGCACACCTGAAGCCATCTTGATTGGAATAAACTGGTAACACTTAAAACATTTAATTTAAAAAGGAACAAAATGATGGGGTTCATCTTGTCATAGAAATTATGGTTAGTGCTCTGGAAAGAAAAATTAGGACATGTTTCAAGTGTGATCTCAAATATCTTCCTGTTATATTTCAACAGGAGCAGCCTGTCAGTTGATGCCTTTGTGTTCTACTGCAGCTTCCCAGAGTGTTCTAAAGAACAACTAGAGCGCTAACAGTCTTACTTATGACAAAAGTATGGCACACCTGAAGCCATCTTGATTGGAATAAACTGGTAACACTTAAAACATTTAATTTAAAAAGGAACAAAATGAGGGGGTTCATTTTGCCATAGAAATTATGGTTAGTGCTGTAGAAAGAAAAATTAGGACATGTTTTAAGTGAGATCTCAAATATCTTCCCGTTATATTTCAACAGGAGCAGCCTGTCAGTTGATGCCTTTGTGTTCTACTGCAGCTTCCCAGAGTGTTCTAAAGAACAACTAGCGTGCTAACAGCCTTACTTATGACAAAAGTATGGCACACCTAAAGCCATCTTGATTGGAATAAACTGGTAACACTTAAAACATTTAATTTAAAAAGGAACAAAATGAGGGGGTTCATTTTGCCATAGAAATTATGGTTAGTGCTGCAAAAAGAAACTTTAGTGCATGTTTTAAGTGAGATCTCAAATCCTCTTCTATTTCATTAGAAAATTCTGACATGCAGACTGAAACAATCACTTTCAATACCAGCAGTAGACTTCCAGTTAACTCCTTGGTGAGCAGTAGCTTTACTACAGTGATCTAATGAACAACTAGAGTAATAACATTCTGAATTTATGGCAAATGTGTGACACATCTGAATGCCTTCTTGATGGAATCAAAGTAAAAAACTGAAAGCATTTCCTACTGAGGAGACTGCAGTAAATGAGGAAATTAGGAAACTTCATAACAAAGAAGTCTTCCAAGATGGCCACCAGTGAAAAAAGAGCCCAAATGTAGCACAAATATTACCGAGATGTAGCCCACATATAGCCCAATGACAAAAGTGTGCAAAACACTTTTTATTTTTAGTTTTTTTGCAGTTTTATGTAGTGCAGACTGGTATTGGAGCGTTGCATCTTAAAACATGACCCCCTACACTACAAAAACACCACTGCACTACCCTAAACCCTAAAACACTACCCCAGCACGACCCCCTACACTACACAAGCACCACTGCACTATCCTAAACCCTAAAACACTACCCCCAGCATGACCCCCTACACTACACAAACACCACTGCACTACCCTAAACCCTAAAACACTACCCCAACACCACTGCACTAACCTAAATCCTAAAACACTACCCCCAGCACGACCCCCTACACTACCCAAACACCACTGCACTACCCTAAAACATGACCCCCTACACTACACAAACACCACTGCACTACCCTAAACCCTAAAACACTACCCCCAGCACGACCCCCTACACTGCACAAGCACCACTGCACTACCCTAAACCCTAAAACACTACCCCCAGCACGACCCCCTACACTACACAAACACCACTGCACTACCTTAAACCCTAAAACACTACCCCCAGCACGACCCCCTACACTACCCAAACACCACTGCACTAACCTAAATCCTAAAACACTACCCCCAGCACGACCCCCTACACTACCCAAACACCACTGCACTACCCTAAAACATGACCCCCTACACTACACAAACACCACTGCACTACCCTAAACTCTAAAACACTACCCCCAGCACGACCCCCTACACTACACAAGCACCACTGCACTACCCTAAAACACTACCCCCAGCACGACCCCCTACACTGCCCGAACACCACTGCACTGCCCTAAACCCTGAAAACCAGCCCCTGCACGACCCCCTACGCTGCCTGAACATCACTGCACTGCCCTAAACCCTGAAACACATACCCTAGCACGACCCCCTACACTGCCCGAACACCACTGCACTGCCCTAAACCCTGAAACACCACCCCCAGCATGACCCCTACACTGCCCGAACACCACTGCACTGCCCTAAACCCTGAAACACTACCCCCAGCAAGACCTCCTACACTGCCCTAACACCACTGCACTGCCCTAAACCCTGAAACATCACCCCCAGCAAGACCCCCTACACTGCCCGAACACCACTGCCCTAAACCCTGAAACACCACCCCCAGCACGACCCCCTACACTGCCCGAACACCACTGCACTGCCCTAAACCCTGAAACACCACCCCCTGCATGACCCCCTACACTGCCCGAACACTACTGCACTGCCCTAAACCCTGAAACACCATCCCCAGCACGACCCCCTACACTGCACGAACACCACTGCACTGCCCTAAACCCTGAAACACTACCCCCAGCAAGACCCCCTACACTGCCCGAACACCACTGCACTGCCCTAAACCCTGAAACACCACCCCCAGCAAGACCCCCTACACTGCCCGAACACCACTGCCCTAAACCCTGAAACACCACCCCCAGCAAGACGCCCTACACTGCCCGAACACCACTGCACTGCCCTAAACCCTGAAACACCAGCCCCAGCACGACCCCTACACTGCCCGAACACCACTGCACTGCCCTAAACCCTGAAACACCACCCCCTGCACGACCCCCTACACTGCCCGAACACCACTGCACTGCCCTAAACCGTGAAACACCACCCCCAGCACGACCCCCTACACTGCCCGAACACCACTGCACTGCCCTAAACCCTGAAACACCACCCCTGCACGATCCCCTACACTGCCCGAACACTACTGCACTGCCCTAAACCCTGAAACACCACCCCCAGCACGACCCCCTACACTGCACGAACACCACTGCACTGCCCTAAACCCCGAAACACTACCCCCAGCAAGACCCCCTACACTGCCCGAACACCACTGCCCTAAACCCTGAAACACCACCCCCAGCAAGACCCCCTACACTGCCCGAACACCACTGCACTGCCCTACACCCTGAAACACCACCCCCAGCACGACCCCCTACACTGCCTGAACACCACTGCACTGCCCTAAACCATGAAACACCAGCCCCAGCACGACCCCCTACTCTGCCCGAACACCACTGCACTGCCCTAAACTCTGAAACACCACCCCAGCACGACCCCCTACACTGCCCGAACACCACTGCACTGCCCTAAACCCTGAAACACCAGCCCCAGCACAACCCCGTACACTGCCCGAACACCACTGCACTGCCCTAAACCCTGAAACACCAGCCCCAGCACGACCGCCTACACTGCCCGAAAACCACTGCACTGCCCTAAACCCTGAAACACCAGCCCCAGCACGACCCCCTACACTGCCCGAACACCACTGCACTACCCTAAACCCTCAAACACCAGCCCCAGCACGACCCCCTACACTGCCCGAACACCACTGCACTGCCCTAAACCCTGAAACACCAGCCCCAGCAAGACCCCCTACACTGCCCGAACACCACTGCACTGCCCTAAACCCTGAAACACCACCCCCAGCAAGACCCCCTACACTGCCCGAACACCACTGCACTAAAGCCAGAAACACCACCCCCAGCAAGACCACCTACACAGGCCGAACACCATTGCACTGCCCTAAACCCTGAAACACCACCCCCTGCACGACCCCCTACACTGCCCAAACACCACTGCACTGCCCTAAACCCTGAAACACCACCCCCTGCACGACCCCCTACACTGCCCGAACACCACTGCACTGCCCTAAACCCTGAAACACCACCCCTCAGCACGACACCCTACACTGCCCGAACACCACTGCACTGCCCTAAACCCTGAAACACCACCCCCAGCATGACCCCCTACACTGCCCGAACACCACTGCACTGCCCTAAACCCTGAAACACCACCCCCTGCACGACCTTCTACACTGCCGGAACACCACTGCACTGCCCTAAACCCTGAAATACCACCCCCAGCACGACCCCTTACACTGCCCGAACACCACTGCACTGCCCTAAACCCTGAAACATCAACCCCAGCAAGACCCCCTACACTGCCTGAACACCACTGCCCTAAACCCTGAAACACCACCCCCTACACTGCACGAACACCACTGCACTGCCCTAAACCCTGAAACACCACCTCCAGCAAAACCCCTACACTGCCTGAACACCATTGCTCTGCCCTAAATCCTGAAACACTAGCCCCAGCATGACCCCCTACACTGCCCAAACACCACTGCACTGCCCTAAACCCTGAAACACCACCCCCAGCACGACCCCCTACACTGCCCGAACACCACTGCACTGCCCTAAACCCTGACACACCAGCCCCAGCAAGACACCCTACACTGCCCGAACACCACTGCACTGCCCTAAACCCTGAAACACCAGCCCCAGCATGACCCCCTACACTGCCCGAACACCACTGCACTGCCCTAAACCCTGAAACACCAGCCCCAGCACGACCACCTACACTGCCCGAACACCACTGCACTGCCCTAAACCCTGAATCACCAGCCCCAGCATGACCCCCTACACTGCCCGAACACCACTGCACTGCCCTAAACCCTGAAACACCAGCCCCAGCACGACCCCCTACACTGCCCGAACACCACTATACTGCCCTAAACCCTGAAACACCAGCCCCAGCACGACCCCCTACACTGCCCGAACACCACTGCACTAAACCCTGAAACACCACCCCCTGCATGACCCCCTACACTGCCCGAACACCACTGCACTGCCCTAAACCCTGAAACACCACCCCTGCAGCACCCCCTACACTGCCCGAACACCACTGCACTGCCCTAAACCCTGAAACACCACCCCTGCACCGCCCCCTACACTGCCCGAACACCACTGCACTGCCCTAAACCCTGAAACACCACCCCCAGCACGACCCCCTTTACTGCTCGAACACCACTGCACTGCCCCAAACCCTGAAACACCACCCCCAGCACGACCCCCTACACTGCCCGAACACCACTGCCCTAAACCCTGAAACACCACCCCCTGCACGACCCCCTACACTGCCCGAACACCACTGCACTGCCCTAAACCCTGAAACACCACCCCCTACACTGCCCGAACACCACTGCACTGCCCTAAACCCTGAAACACCACCCCCAGCACGACCCCCTACACTGCCCTAAACCCTAAAACACCCCCCAGCATTACCCCCTACACTGCCCAAACACCACTGCACTGCCCTAAACCCTAAAATACTACCCCCAGCACAACCCCTACACTACCCGAACATGACTGCACTGCCCTAAACCCTCAAACACTACCCCCAGCACGACCCCCTACACTACCCGAACACCACTGCACTGCCCTAAACCCTAAAGCACGACCCCCTACACTACCCGAACACCACTGCACTGCCCTAAACCCTAAAACACTCCCCCCAGCACGAGCCCCTACACTACCCAAACACCACTGCACTGCCCTAAACCCTAAAACACTACCCCCCGCATGACCCCCTACACTACCCAAACACCAATGCACTACCCTAATCCCTAAAACACTACCCCCCGCATGACCCCCTACACTACCCTAAACCCTAAAACACTACCCCCGCACGACTCCCTACACTACCCAAAGACCACTGCACTACCCTAAACCCTAAAACATGACCTCCTACACTACACAAACACCACTGCACTACCCTAAACCCTAAAACACTACCCCCTACACTACACAAACACCACTGCACTACCCTAAACCCTAAAACACTACCCCCAGCAGTACCCCTACACTACCCAAACACCACTGCACTAACCTAAACCCTAAAACACTACCCCCAGCAGTACCCAAACACCACTGCACTACCCTAAATCACTACCCCCAGTACGACCCCCTACACTACCCAAACACCACTGCACTACCCTAAACCCTAAAACACTACCCCCAGCACGACTCCCTACACTACCCAAACACCACTGCACTACGCTAAACCCTAAAACACTCCCCCAGCACGACTCCCTACACTACCCAAACACCACTGCACTACCCTAAACCCTAAATCTACCCCCAGCATGACCCCCTACACTACACAAACACCACTGCACTACCCTAAACCCTAAAACACTACCCCCAGCACGACCCTCTTCACTACCTAAACACAACTGCACAATTTGTTACAGGCGTTGCAACGCAGGCATGTGGTGCTTACTGGAAGTACCTAGTGGGCTAGTTGGGCCCCAGGGACCCTCAGGATTCAAGGTGACCTAATCCCCCAACTTAAAACGCACCACGGGGCGCGTTTGCACAGTGGTGAAGGGAGGGGCGGGACCTCAGGTGACATGTGCGCAAACACGCCCTGTGGTGCGTTTTAAGTTGGGGAATTAATTCCCTTTGAATCCTGAGGGACCCTGGGGCCAACTAGCCCACCAGGAACCTTCAGTAAGCACAACAGAGTTGTGTTGCAGAGAGGTGAAAAAGGTGCGTGGCCTCGGAACGCCTCTCTGCAACTCAGCTCTGTGGTCCTAACTGTAGGTACCTGGGGGCTAGTTGGGCCCCAGGGACCCTCAGAATTCAAGGGGACTTAATCCCGCAAGTTAAAACGCGCCACGGGGTGCGTTTGCACACATGTCACCTCAGGCCCCCTCCCTTCACCACTGTGCAAACGCGCCCTGTAGCGCGTTTTAAGAGGTAGTTTTAATCCCCTGCCCTATTATGTACTAGGGACTTGCAGAGGAGGTCATGCTAATCACAGGGGTACCCCAACGCATAGTGTTCCCTAGTGTATGTAGGTGTTTTCACTGTATTCTAAGTGTCTTTTAGCATAGCACTGGCTCTGGTTAGTCAGAGTCAGTTACCACCAGTACCCGTCTGAAAAAGTTGTGGGCACAGGATGATTTTGCAACAAGGCCTCTTTCTGCTCCTCTGTTGGTTCTTTCTGCACATCTTTTGCTTCTTTCTGTGCGTTTTTTCTTCTTTCTTCACATGTCCTACCTCTGTAGGCATAGTTAGAAACTAGCATTTAAAAAAACCTTTGAAATTCACTTAAAAAATCATAGGTTTCAGGCACGTTATAGTTAGAAATTAGCATTTAAAAAACCTTTGAAATTCACTGAAAAAACCATAGGTTTCAGACACGTTATAGGTAGAAATTAGCATTTAAAAAACCTTTGAAATTCACTGAAAAAACCATAGGTTTTAGGGACAGTTATAGTTAGTTGGACATTTCACTCGTACAAAACCATAGAAATTCCCCGTTATAGTTAGTTCAGCTAACTATAACTCGCGCCCGCAATGCACTGCTGATGACGTCACATATTACATCACTCATGACATGGTCAGTGACATCACTGATGACATCACTGATGACATCTCAAATGACATCACTGATGACATAATCCATGTGATAATTTCATGCATCTTCTCACACCCTAATATAACTTTTGATACACCCACTCTAAATTACAGACTGCCATTCTCAAAACCATAGACACTCCAACACCAAAAACTACATACCCACTCACTGATTCTTAGGTCTACACACACATCCACTCACTCACCCGTACAGTCACTCATACTTAGTCACTCAGTACAGGACTATCATATGCACTCATACACCTATATAAACACTCACACACCGCCACTCATCCATAGAGGTACTCACACACCTAGTCAGTCATGCAAAAACTTAATCACACACCCATTTACTCACCTATACAGTTATACACACACCAGCTCACTTACTCATACAAATACTAGCACATTCTTACGCTCTTATACAATCACTGATACAAGTACACACTCATCCATACAGCCACTCTCACAATCACACACTCTCACTTATAGCCATTTATATACTCCAACACACATATATACTGCCTTTCACATATGTAGTTACTCACACATGTACCACTGAGATATACATTCAATCACTAACACACCCATACACATACTCACCCACCCATACAGTCCATCACAGATGCACTCTTGAAACCATGCACCCAGTGAATCACCAACTCACACATCTATGCACAGAGTCACACACACCCCACCCACACAAACACTCAGGCACCCATACAGATACTCAGACAATCAATCAATAACCCATGTAGACACTCATGTAGCTATTCAGAAAGCCATGCAGCCGCTTACAAACCAACAGACAGACGGATACAGACATTCACACAGTTTAGTCACTAACCCATGCATTCAGTAAGATACATTTAATCACTCACTTGTAGAGTCAGTCACTCACGTACTAAATCATCCATTCAGACACTTATACACCCACTCATTCTTCAATACACCTTTCCCTATATATATTAAACATAGGGAAAGGTGTATTGAAGAATGAGTGGGTGTATAAGTGTCTGAATGGATGATTTAGTACGTGAGTGACTGACTCTACAAGTGAGTGATTAAATGTATCTTACTGAATGCATGGGTTAGTGACTAAACTGTGTGAATGTCTGTATCCGTCTGTCTGTTGGTTTGTAAGCGGCTGCATGGCTTTCTGAATAGCTACATGAGTGTCTACATGGGTTATTGATTGATTGTCTGAGTATCTGTATGGGTGCCTGAGTGTTTGTGTGGGTGGGGTGTGTGTGACTCTGTGCATAGATGTGAGTTGGTGATTCACTGGGTGCATGGTTTCAGAGCGCAGTTATAGTTAGCTGAACTAACTATAACGGGGAATTTCTATGGTTTTGTACGAGTGAAATGTCCAACTAACTATAACTGTCCCTAAAACCTATGGTTTTTTCAGTGAATATATATATATATATATATATATGAAGCAGCACTGGTGCTGGACCTATTTTCAGAGAGGGGGTGCTGGCAAGTGATGCTGTCTCACTATTGTCATAAAGACATAAAGGGCCTCATTCACAATGAGGCTACGCCACCGGAGCGTCACATTTTTGCGACACTTTGGTGGCGCAGGAGCCTGCTCCATATTTACCAGGCAGCACTAAGCCACTTTGCATGGCTTAATGTGGCCTTGTAAATATTGTGTCCTTTAATGTAGTTTTCTGCATTAAAGAGGCATGCAATTTTGACACTGCTCCAGATTTACGAGGAATCATAACTCTGAGGCAGCGCTAAAAACTAATGCCTCCCCAGGGGAGGCATAAGGGAGGCGCAACGAGGAGAAATACCTTCATTTCTCCTCTTTTTCCTTTTTCTATGTGTGCTGCATTATGATAATTGTGATAATGCACAGCTTCACTCTGACTTCTATTCCAGTTACAACTGTGAGTCTAATATAGCAGAGGTTCAAGGAGCTCTGATTTTGATAATGATCAACTCACTACTTGCCCTCCTCTTGATAAAATGCAGACTGCCTCAGAGTTGCTCCTAAAATATCCAAAACACATTGAGAGATCAGCTTTGCTCCTAAAATACATTTATTTAGGTTTTAGGCAATGAATAGAATAACCAAAAAGGTCGTTTCGAAGTGTGACACAAAAAAAGCAGCAAGTTTTCCCGTAGAGGTGAAGTCCCTACTTTTCTTAGGCTGCTTGATGTTTTAAGTTCTTTGCAGAACCTGAGGAAGTGACATTTGATACTTAGATGTGCTGGAACCGTATACAAAAGTAGAGACCTGTTGGTGTGAAGAGATCTTCCGCCTTATCTTGTAGCCCTTTCCAGGAGGTAATTACGTTTTGAATGACTGGCCTCAAGAGACTACTCATTTTTTGAATTCTGTAACTTTGAGTCACTGCCCGCTCTTTTACACCTTTTGTGCTGCTCATAGTAGTAGCTATTCCACAAAGTTCTCACCAAGTAAAGACCTCACCAGGCTTGCACGTTGCAGCTGAAACAGAGTTGACGACTGGCAAGTGGTTGGCTCTGATAGAGCGTTATGTTCTCAAGAAAGTTGTAGGGGTGCATCATAATCACCGTTAGTCCGCACCCGCATATATCCAGTTATATATTAATGAATGGCTAGTAAAATGTAGTTCTAAGCCGCATTTATTAGAGTGGATAGAAGAGTAATCGTGCTATTATAATCATGCAAGTGTAATGCTTAACTGAAATGTGTTTAAAATGATGCATAAATGAATTAGCTCGTGTAGTCAAGGTGCAGTAGTTTAACGTGTACCATATTAAGTTGCACGTGTAGTTCACTTTTTCGCATATGAAATGTAATGAACCAATGCTTATCAAGTAAATAAAATTGTGTGTTTAAATTGTGTAAAGGCCTGACTGCATATACGTCAAGGAAAGGCCTGTTCGTTCTTATGTTAGCTTATTTTGTAGGCAGAGAAGGTGTTCTCTTGGGAAGGCTCTCTGGGCACCGACGGTAGATTAGCATAGTGGAAAGTTTCTGTTGAATGTATTTTCTGTTGCAGGTGCAAGGACACATGCCTCGTTAGTGAAAGACTGGCTCTTTGTTTTAGGAGTTAGGATGGTGGGAGACTGAGATGGGAGTATACTGGAATGCAGGGATGATACTTTCAGTGGAGAAGGTGCCTGGGACCCAAGGTCACTGTAACCGTCCTGGATGAAGTAAGAGTTTCGATGGAAAAGTACGAGAAGGAAGACCTGGCCGAAGAGGCGTGACAAAGGCGTGTTCTATTGTATGTGGATTTTGTATTAGGGATAGTGCCCCGGGGGAGGAGAGCAGATTGGAGGTAGAGGAGACCTGAGAGAAGGGCGAAAGAGAGAGATCTAGTTAGGAAGGAGCATCTTAGAACGAGCTCGAACGCTAAGTGAGTGCACTTCTTAGGAAGTCTTCACAGCTGACACCTTTACCTTTTCTACTCTTGCCTGGGGAAACTTGTTAAGTAGGGATGTCACTTTAGTGGTAGAGTAGGGACAGATTAACGCTTTTCCTTTTATTAGGTAAATGAAGAATAATATAGAGATTGGAGCTGTCATTGCTAGTTTAATGCTTCTGGAGCTAACGATTCTTCTTATTCTGAGTCGGATGAGACTCCTGCGTAGGATGAGGTGTGTATTAGTGCCCATTTATTTCTTTAACCTCGTGTTGAGGTGCTTGTATGTGCAGTTAATTTTGGCTTTGTAATAAACCCCTAAAATTTGAATTCGGAGTCAGTGATCTTTGGAGTCAAAGTTGAATCCTAAATTGTTGTATAGAAGAATTGAGTTTCCTTCCCTTCACACTATTCAGCAGGTAAAAAGATTCTGGCGACCTGAGGATTCTTAGTGATGGTAAGATAAGATAAGAATCCCGCTTTATCAGTTGGTAGCAGAGTAGGATGGTTTCCTCTGATAGTAAGGGGAGATCTAGATTAGGATAAGAGATTACTTGCCCCATAGAGCCCGAGTGATGGTGATCCAGTGGATTGTAAGAGGCGGTCGATGAAAACCGACGGAGAGTGACGGTGCGGCGAAGTAGCAGTTCGTGGTAGCGTGAGTATGAACAGGGTGATGCTCGTTAGATTGCGGTGTTGATTTGATTGTGTGATGTCTTGCGGAGTTGGAATGAGAGTCGTGTGATTGAGGATCGGACCGTGAGCGCGCGCGGGCTGAGAGATTTGATTCGATATCCCGGGATAAAAGATTGCGGTGTAGAAGACACCCAGAGTTGAGATTGTTGACCAGAGGTTGTGGGAGTCATGAGACGTTGTTGATTAACCCACTGATGATAGGGAGCGTATGTGTGAGTGTGCGAATAACCGACGCTGGTCGTAGGTTGTTGTGTGTGAAACATTGAGTGTTTGGACCCTATCGATTGTGTCAGAGGCGATTGTCCGGTCGTTTCGCGGACAGACAGTTGCCAGATTTGAGGTCAACAGTTTCGAGAGACTGTTCGGTCGTTGGTGGACAGACAGTCAGAGAGGTCATTGTCCGGTCATTTTGTGGACAGACAGTTACTTCAGAGTGTGATTGAGATGTGTGTGAGCGTGAGAGGTGAATTGTAAAGGAGGGGAACTGCTGCGAGCGGAGGAAGAGTGACGTCAGACAGTGCAGCGCTGCAATAGGTCGGTTGGTGTGAGTCGCGCTGGTATTGGTGGACTGACATCAAGAAGTAAAAACGAAATCTTGTGCGCGAACGGAAATCTGCTTCATCATGAAATGTTTTAAAGTTTTACGAGAACTCTGTAGAGGTGATAGACATGTGGTTACTCGGGGTGGAGAGGAAGCTCCTCCCGAAGATACGCCAGCACATTACATGGCTAAGAATGTGGGATTGCATACTATAATTTGGCTTGAGAATTGGCATACAATGACACCGGGAGAGGGAGAATTGACTTTCCCACGCTATGGTACTTTCAGGTTGGAAGTGTTGTACCAGTTGAAATCTGTGATGTCTTCTTTACGACCACTGCCCAGACCGACACAATTTGAGGCACTACATGCATGGATTAGGGCAGCGTATGACAGAAAAAGAGACAGAAGTCAGGAAAGGGTGAAAACGTCAATCAGGGCATTTCAAGATGCGAGATGGGATGCACTGGAGAAAAGGTAGAGAGTGGAAACGATTGAAGGGGATAGATTATATCCGTTGCTAGAGAAAACGGGAGGTACGCAGGCAAGGAGTGCAGAGGAAGATGACAGTGATACGGATGACAGCTTGGTAGAGAGACTGCTGTCAGAGAGACCACCTCCATTAAATCCAGATTATAGCGAAGGAAAATCAACCGTGGCAGGAGGGACTGGCGAGTTACAGAATCAGACGAATGTGAGAGTAGTGGGAAAAATCTCCACAGGAACGGAGGGAGTGGGAACACAACCTTCAATGGGAAGTGTGAGGTTGCCGGATGCCCTGACGGTACCTGTCACCATTGGTCCTATAGTATCGGTGTATGACTCAGATCGAGTGAGTGAAGGAAGTCTATCGCAGACGACAGGGAGAGAGGGGATCAGCGTTGGAGGGAATGGTGTAGAGGAGGGAATGGTCCACTCTCCGAAGCCCATAGAAGCGAGCACGCCATTGCCAGCCACTGCAGACTCCTCTAGTGGACAGGTGGATGTGAGACCGGTAAGACCAAGGTCTTTGGTCGAGTCCAGATCAGACTTGAGAATGTGGGTACCACCTGTGAGGAATCAGAGTGATAGGATGGGAGGAGAGGTGGAGCAAGACAACTCAGGAAACAGACCAGTTTCTAGGAATACGATAGAAGAGAGTATGCCACGAGAACAAAGCTGTGATTATGATGAACGGAATGGTGCTGCTTGCCGAGAAATTTTGAGGAGTGCCATGAGGGCAAGGATGTTGGATGTAGTGAGGTTGAAGGAGGAGGTAGACGAAATGATTAGCGGGAATCTGCCTTTGGATAGAATAGAGATCTATGAACCAGATGAGCTGCTTTTTGTAGCAAAGGATGTGACTCGTAAAGCGAGGGCCGCACATGAGAAATTGACAGAATTGGCAAAGAAATATGAGGTGGATTTGACCAAAACGAAATCGTTGCAAGGATCCCATAGGTTGCAATACAGTGATCAAGAGCTGGAAGAGAAAAGGGTCATAGGACTGCGAAGACATACCAAGGACCTGATTGCAGGGATGCGTATATGGGTCATGCTTAACAAATGGGAGGAAAGGTGGTCTAAGAAGAAGATTTCCAAAAAGAATGTAGGAGAGACGCCGCCTCCGGGGGGAGGGACGACAGGAGTAGGGAACTCTCCTTTACGGGAAGTACAGAACGGAGGGTACGTGCATGTGCCTTGGAGTAGAGGTGATTTGGCTGCATTTACAAATGATTTTCCTCGGCTGAGGGAAAAACCCGTAGAGTGGTACAAACAGGTTGACCGTTTTGTTAAAATTTCGAAGGTACTGTGGATTGATTTGAACACCTTGTTTGATATCGTAGTACCAGGAGACTTATGGTCAGCTTGTAAAATTGCAGTTGAGTGGCCGACTTCCGAACCTGAAAGGGATGCTGTCACAAATGGTCCGTCTCCTATAGTCATGAAAAAGTTCGAACAAGTGATTACATGGTTGAAGTCGAAGATCTCGCCTCAAGACATTGATTGGGTTAAGATAGATCGAACTGTTCAGGAACCAAAGGAGACAGTGCATGAGTATTATGAACGACTCTTGCAAGCTTTTAAACAGTATAGTGGACTAGATACCTTAGACCCCAAGGATATGGGACAGTTTGTCTCAAAGTTTGTCCTAGGATTGAGACCAGAGGTTAGTCTTATGATACAGCAACATTTGATCTGTTGGCAGAACAAGCCGGTGGATGAAATCTTGCGGTATGCGAGGTATTGTAGTGATGAAGTAGACTCGAAGCACGGGAAGTTGAAGGACAAACTGATGCTTGTTCAGATGCAAACAGCTCAGGTCCAGCCTAGCGGAGGGACGCTGGGAAGAAGACAGGGAAACAATCAAGGAAACCAGAATGTGCAAGGTCAGGGAAAAGAGAAACCTGTAGATCCTAAGACGGGAATGGATGTGGCGACATTGAAGAAGACCACTGCGTGTCGTCTTTGTCACCAGATCGGACATTGGAAGCGCGAGTGTCCCTTGAACCCAGCCAATCAGGTGCAACAGGAGGTAGAAGTGGTTCAGGCACCCGTGCCGGAGGTAGTCAATACTGTGATGAGGCCCAGATCGATGAAAGGGGGGACGTTTAACCCACAGGTGCAAGTTCCCCAGCCACCGCGAATTTCGCAAGGAACGCGGACTTACCAGCAGATGCCCCTTTTTGAAGGGTATGATGAGTACAGCCCAGACCCGTTGGCCTGACGGTGCCTGAGGGGGGAGGAAGACTGCACACTTGGAGCAGTCTTGGAGGTAGACCAGAGAGGACCTTTTGTGGATGCAGACATTGATGGTCATCCTGCCACCCTTTTTGTTGACACTGGTGCTACCCGGTCTACTGTAAGATCAGCAGTAATCCCTAACCTACCCCTCTCGGGACAATCGATCCAAGTTGTTGGAGTGGCGAACAAGAGGATAACTAGCCCATTGACTGAACCGATTCCGGGGAGAATAGGCTCTTTCCGAGCTAGACATCAGTTGTGGTGTGCGATTCGAGTCCAGTCTGTCTGTTAGGAAGAGATCTATTGTGTAAGTTAAATTGCACCATCTATTGCACACATAGGGGAGTTGAGGTCCAGACGAAGGATGATGATGCCACCTTCAAGGTTGCGAATCAGCACTTGTGCATAGAAATGTATCCTGTGGTGACAGTGGAGGAACTTCCACTAGATTTGAGAGATTCTGTGTCACATGAAGTGTGGGACTTCACAGGAGAAGAGATCGGACTGATCAGAGGGGTTGAACCTGTACAGATCCAGGTTAAGCAGAATGTCGAATTCCCTAGAACGCCCCAGTACAACCTGTCACCCGAGACTATTGCAGGGGTTAAACCAGTAATTGAATCCATGATCAAGCAGGGAATTCTGAAGGAGATAAGAGGTAGCCCATGTAATTCACCCATCATGGGACTACAGAAACCGAGTGGGAAGTTCAGGATCGTGCAAGACCTGCAAAAGGTCAACACGATAGTTGTCCCATGTTGTCCAGTGGTACCGAATCCATCAGTGATATTGTTTCAGATCCCATGCGAAGCCGAGTGGTTTACTGTGATTGATTTGTGTCAAGCATTCTTCTCGATACCGCTCCACGAAGAAAGCCAATTTCTTTTTGCTTTCCGGCTGGAAAATCGTGTGTTAACGTGGTGTCGTACTCCTCAAGGGTATACAGAGAGTCCATCGATCTTTAATCAGATCTTGAAGAAGAATCTTGAACGTCTCGTATTGCCACAGAACTCAGTTCTCGTGCAGTACATAGACGATCTGCTTATTGCCTCAGAAACAGAAGACGCTTGCAGGATAGACACGATAGCCCTATTGAATCATTTGGCAGAGAATGGACACAAGGTGTCTCTGAACAAGCTGCAGTACTGTCTGAACGAAGTGCAGTACTTGGGTCACAGAATAGAGAAAGGCAAGAGGAAGGTGTCACCAGATCGAATTGAGGCAATAATGAACATGGCTGTGCCTACCACTCAGAGGGAAGTCAGGATGTTTCTGGGAATGGTCGGCTATTGTCGCCAGTGGATTCCCAACTTTTCCTTGAAGGCAAAGCCTTTGCAAAGGCTCACGCACAAGGATGTGAGTGATCTGGTACCATGGGACGAGGAGTGCTTGATGTCATTCCTAAGACTGAGAGAGGGTTTGTGTTGTGCACCAGCTTTGGGAATGCCTGATTACAACAAGGCTTTCTCACTGTTCTGTTGCGAGAGAGAAGGTTGTGCATTAGCAGTTTTGGCTCAGAACCATGGAGGTGTCCGTAGACCAGTTGCCTATTTTTCAGCTACTTTAGATCCAGTAGCTTCTGCGTTGCCCGGATGTCTCAGATCCGTTGCTGCAACAGGTGTCAGCATTGAAAGATGTGAAAGCATTGTAATGGGTCACCCTCTGACCGTTTATGTACCACACTCTGTTGAATTGTTAATGACCAGGACAAAGACCCAGCACCTAACGAATAACAGGTTAACGAGGTATGAGCAAGTCATACTCGCCGCAGAGAATGTGACTCTGAAAAGGTGCTCTGTCTTAAACCCTGCGACATTAATGCCCATACCGAATACAGATGATGAAGATTGTGAGGACCATGATTGTCTCAATGTGACTGAACTATGCACCAAACCGAGACCTGCCTTGTCGACGAACCACTGACTGACCCTGATGACATTTTCTTTGTTGATGGTTCGTGCTTAAGAGACAGTGTTGGCCAGTTGAGAGCAGCGTTTGCTGTATGTACCATCTCAGGAGTGGTTGAGGCTGCTTGTCTAGAAGGAGTACACTCCGCGCAGGTAGCTGAGATCATTGCCTTGACTCGTGCCTGTTTGGCCGCTGATCAAATCCGAATCACGATCTACACTGACAGCCAGTATGGGTTCGGTGTGGTTCATGACTTCGGACAGTTATGGTCACAGAGGGGATTCATGACATCATCTGGTTCACCCATTAGGAATGGGGAATATGTGAGACAGCTACTAGATGCATTGCAATGTCCGAGAGAAATCGCAGTAGTCAAATGTGCTGCTCATGGAAAGGGGAGTGATTTTGTGTCTCTGGGAAACAACTATGCCGATGAAGTTGCCCGCTTTTGTGCAGAGCAAGGATGTATATTCACAGGGGGTTACACAGGAGAGAGCCAAGAAAGAACCGAGCTCAGCATGATGTTAGCCATGGCAGACACTTGGGAGGAGCTCAAGCGACTGCAGGATGAGGTTTCAGTCCAGAACGAGACGGATGGATCAGAGCAGGATGTGAAAAAGGAGATGTTGATGTTTGGGTTTCCAGTGATGGTCGAGCGGTGTTGCCAGAAAATCTGTTGAGCCCGATGGCGAGACTGATACATGGTGCAATACATCTTGGCAGAGATGCAATGGTGCGTGTGTTTAGACAGACATGGTATAACCCACGATTTCGTGCAATTGCTGAAGCAGTTTGTCAGAGATGTGTTACGTGTCAACAGATGAATGCTGGAAAGAAGACTGTGGTCACATTGAGTCACATTGGGAGGTCAGGAGGACCCTTCAATAGGATGCAGCTAGATTTCATTGAGATGCCCAAGTGCAATGGGTTGAGGTACAATTTGGTGGTGGTGTGTGTATTCTCACGGTGGGTGGAGGCTTACCCAACACGCAGGTGTGACACTCTCACAGTGGCTAAGATATTGTTGAGGGAACTTATCCCGAGATTCGGTTTTCCAACCTCTTTGGAATCAGATAGAGGAACACACTTTCACAGTGAAATCATGAAGTTACTTTGTGCCGCATTGAACGTCGATCAGAGACTACATTGCAGTTATCGACCAGAGGCTTCTGGGATAGTGGAACAGGTTAATGGGACTTTGAAAGCCCGGATGGCAAAAGTGTGTTCATCGACGTCTCTGAAGTGGCCTGATGCCCTGCCGCTTGTGCTTATGAGTATTCGCAGTGTCCCAGACAGGAGAACTGGGTTATCCCCACATGAAATTCTGATGGGGAGGGCGATGCGATTGCCAGCAGTACCAGCTGCAGCTTTGATAAACATCACTGATGACTTGATTCTCGATTACTGCAAAGGACTGGCTGATGTGGTCCGTTCTGTATCCCAGCAGGTGCAAGCTGCAGCTGTTCCGGCCTCGAGTGATCTGTGCCACGACCTGTGTCCAGGAGACTGGGTGCTTGTTCGAAAGCACATGAGGAAGAGCTGTCTGGATGTTCGGTGGCGAGGCCCGTACTAGGCAATACTGGTGACGAACACAGCAGTGAAGTGCGGAGGATTGCCGAATTGGGTGCATGCTTCCCATACCCGCAGAGTTTCAGCACCCTCGGAAGAAACAGCTCCTCTCGTGAATGAAAATCCAGCTGATGTGGCAGGGCCACATGAGAGGACAAGTCAAGCTGTGAGGACCGCTGATACAGCTGGTTGTGCACCGGAACAAGCTGAAGAGGGTTCCGACAACCAGAACCCCGACTTTGACTCGGATGACGGAGGTGTTGCTGTGGGAGGAGTAGAGTCAAATTCAGCAGAAGAAGGAAGTGGTGCACAGGGTATAGAGGGGGAAAGCGGAAGAACGACCAGAACCGAGGAGGCTTGGCCTGAGAGACAGAGGCGACTGAACCTAAGGTTGGCACTCGAAAGAGATCTTGCTCCAGTGACTGAGACGTCTGAATCGGAAGCAAGTGACGGAGAGCAGGCTCAAGAAGGTCGGAGAAGGTCGAAAAGAATGAGAGTACCTTGCCAGAGATACACTACCCCAGAGTGGACTTACGCAGTAACTGATGCCGGGGGTAGTGAGTTCAGGGAGGCTGAGGTCCGTGCTGGTGGTCAGCAAGAGCCTGAACATGGTGTTGGAGGTGGTGCTGTTAGTACCAGGGCTCGAAATCGAAGGAGTACTGACCCTCACGGTTCCGAATCCCCTACTTCTGAGTAAAGTTCGACAATTGGTTTTGCATCGACTTGAATTTCCGTCATTTGGGTTTGAGCCACCTTCACATGAAATGATAATTCTTCATCTTGAACTTTTGCAGTATGTTTTAGAAGCGCTTGGAGCTGATCTTATTTTGGACTGAGTATAAACTGTTGTAAATAAAAGTCTAAAGAAGAAGATAACCTAGGTCCGAGTGGAAGAAGAATAAATTTAGGGACTTTCCACAGAAGAGGCACGAGGACTTAGGGAAGTCTTTTTCTGGACTATGTAAATAAGGAACTGTAGCTGAAAGGGGGACATCCAGCTGTTTCGGAGTGTTGTTCGAACTGGTTAAGCAAGTCACGCGTGAAGAAGACAGAGACTTTTGAGTGTTCGTTGCTGAAACCAAGAACTTTGAGAGCTTTTCGAAATCATGGAGGCTGGAGATCCACACCGTAGATCCAAATTGATAGTAGGCACATTTATAGGGGGTGTGATAGTTTCTATAATCATAGTAGTTGTAGTTTCATATTTGGTTCCACACGAGCTAGCGGTGGGGGGGGGTACAAGGGACTCCTACACCCACTACACCTAGCAATAAGGAGGGAGGCATAGGAGACAAAAGAGCTTTGCTAATAGAAGAGAGTCGTAGGTTGCATGTAGATTTGTCTAGAAGTGATTTTAAGCTTAACGCATACGCCAAGCTGCTATATGAGTACGTGGATGCGATGGATGTGAAAGATTGTTATGTGTGTATGCAGTTGCCAGCTTCAGTGGATGAGGGTATTAGATACCACCATCTTCCACTGACTTATGGAATTTCGTGTAGCTTGTTACTTAGTATGTTTTATGGGAGAGGTCACTATGAGTATTTCTTTCCCAACTATGATGCCGTGCTTTCAGAGGTTCCTGCTCATAAACATTTGAACAAGTACGATTATTACAAGGCAGAAGATAGACTTGGAAAGTACTTCATACCGACTTCGAATTTAGATACAGCCTATGCCCATAGACACAATTTAACATGTGCATTAATAGAAGTAGAGAAAAAGTTTGTAGATCAGGTAGAAGATAGATATAGAAAACTAACACAAACACGTAATACCGGAGATAGTCCTGTAGATTGGACAGACGAGTAGAGATTACACCGAGCAAAGGGAAGTTATGGCCCAATAGCATTGGATATGGTGCAAAGGGGGAAGTTGTGCGTGAGACGTGTGCAAACCTATTATGATAAGGTCTCTGTGGGACAGAGTGAGTGTGATCATGTTTTCACTATGGAGGAATCAGCAAAGAATTTTCTGCAAGGTCCTGTACAAGTGATACCTACGGTGTATTATGTGTGGAAGGAATGCTTATGTGAGGTTGCCAGCGAACTGGTATGGTACGTGTTACTTGGGAATTATATTTCCAAAGATTTACCATGCAGAGGATTTGGAACTTTTGGAAGGTGGAAAGCATTCGAGAGTAAAAAGAGGTGCGAGTGCAGGAGCGATAGTAGGGGATATCTTTGGAGCGATGATACCAAGTTTGGGAGTGATCCTGAATGATGTGAAGATCCGGAGATTGGCGACTGTGGTTGATGAATTATCAATGAATACAGCAAAGTCGTTGATACTTGTGGATGGAGAGATGTTGTCGATAAGGACAATGGTTTTGCAGAATCGTCTTGCTTTGGATGTCCTATTGGCAAAAGAGGGCGGAGTCTGTAAAATGTTGAAAGTTCAAGAGTGCTGTACTTATATACCAGACAACAGCAAGGATCTGGAGAAATATATAAGTAACATCACTACGATCCATACTAAGATAGAGGATTTGACTGGAGAGGGAGTTTGGGAGAAAGTTGGCAAGGGATTTGGTCAAGTGGGAAGCTGGTTTGCGAATTTGGGAAAGGGTTTCCTTGGCTATGTTCTGAGACCTCTCATTATCGTTGTGGTTTGTGTGGTTTGCTTGTGGGGTCTTATCAGAGCATACAAGTGGTATAAGACAGGCAGAGTTGAGAGAGCTTTGAGTGAAAATGAGACGAGAATGGCTAGACTGCAGGACAGTCACTATCGAAATATGAAGAGTTTGGAGAGATTCCGACAGGGGAGAATGGCAACAAGTTCTGTTTAGGTCGGTTCTTTCTCCAAGAGAGTTGTAAAAGTGTGATGACAGGAGTCATCAAAGGGGGGAACTGATAGAGCGTTATGTTCTCGAGAAAGTTGTAGGGGTGCATCATAATCACCGTTAGTCCGCACCCGCATATATCCAGTTATATATTAATGAATGGCTAGTAAAATGTAGTTCTAAGCCGCATTTATTAGAGTGGATAGAAGAGTAATCGTGCTATTATAATCATGCAAGTGTAATGCTTAACTGAAATGTGTTTAAAATGATGCATAAATGAATTAGCTCATGTGTAGTCGAGGTGCAGTAGTTTAACGTGTACCATATTAAGTTGCACGTGTAGCTCACTTTTTCGCATATGAAATGTAATGAACCAATGCTTATCAAGTAAATAAAATTGTGTGTTTAAATTGTGTAAAGGCCTGACTGCATATACGTCAAGGAAAGGCCTGTTCGTTCTTATGTTAGCTTATTTTGTAGGCAGAGAAGGTGTTCTCTTGGGAAGGCTCTCTGGGCACCGACGGTAGATTAGCACAGTGGAAAGTTTCTGTTGAATGTATTTTCTGTTGCAGGTGCAAGGACACATGCCTCGTTAGTGAAAGACTGGCTCTTTGTTTTAGGAGTTAGGATGGTGGGAGACTGAGATGGGAATATACTGGAATGCAGGGATGATACTTTCAGCGGAGAAGGTGCCTGGGACCCAAGGTCACTGTAACCGTCCTGGATGAAGTAAGAGTTTCGATGGAAAAGTACGAGAAGGAAGACCTGGCCGAAGAGGCGTGACAAGGGCGTGTTCTATTGTATGTGGATTTTGTATTAAGGATAGTGCCCCGGGGGAGGAGAGCAGATTGGAGGTAGAGGAGACCTGAGGAAGGAGCATCTTAGAACGAGCTCGAACGCTAAGTGAGTGCACTTCTTAGGAAGTCTTCACAGCTGACACCTTTACCTTTTCTACTCTTGCCTGTGGAAACTTGTTAAGTAGGGATGTCACTTTAGTGGTAGAGTGGGGACAGATTAACGCTTTTCCTTTTATTAGGTAAATGAAGAATAATATAGAGATTGGAGCTGTCATTGCTAGTTTAATGCTTCTGGAGCTAACGATTCTTCTTATTCTGAGTCGGATGAGACTCCTGCGTAGGATGATGTTTGTATTAGTGCCCATTTATTTCTTTAACCTCGTGTTGAGGTGCTTGTATGTGCAGTTATTTTTGGCTTTGTAATAAACCCTAAAATTTGAATTCGGAGTCAGTGATCTTTGGAGTCAAAGTTGAATCCTAAATTGTTGTATAGAAGAATTGAGTTTTCTTCCCTTCACACTATTCAGCAGGTAAAAAGATTCTGGCGACCTGAGGATTCTTAGTGATGGTAAGATAAGATAAGAATCCCGCTTTATCAGCTCCCAGCATTAGGAAGAAGTGCTAAACCAGATCTGACCCACGCCAAGACAGAGAACCCCCCCTTTCTCCCCTAGTCACCCTACAAGTATGAAACTGAGTCATTTACAGTGTGTATTTTATATGGCTCCTAATATTACAGTTTTGCTGTTTACAAGCACTGTAAACACAAGAGGTTGCTAACTATTAGTTTAATGTTGTTCAGTTCTTTTCTCTCAGGAGGATGAAAGGCTGAGGGGCCTTTCTGGGATTTGAAATCATAATGTGCACATCACACAGATGTCAATGGCCAGTGCCTAACTTTCTGAGCCATATTGTCAGTTATTTGTAATAACTAGTGAAGTACAACTCTGCCTTTTCAGTAACTGAGAATCGAAATCTGCAAACAGGACCTGCATTCTGGTCATATTTACATTACCTGAACCAGGACAGACTGAAGTCATACACCTCCTGTGATGATTGTAAAGCAATACATTTGTGTACATCAAGTAACGTATAAAACAGGCTAAACATTTTTTGTGGTCTCAAACATTCCAGAAACGTATTTTTACTTTTTAAAGAACAGATAAGCTGTTTTCTTTTCAAAGAGAATGTCTTTTTTAAGAGGTTTTATTTTACAGTATTTCAGCTTTTTTTATTTTGTGATGATGTAATTTGACTACCTGTCTAAATCATCTCCTTGCTCTTGTATGTTGCTTTGTTTGACCGCACTTTATCCCTGCCTGAATGTACTATTTCACAATGACAATGGACAAAAAATGTAAATACAATTCTGAATACCCTTTTGTTTAGCTTTCAATAGTTGCCTAGCTACCAGTTGTTTCATTTACTAAGCGCCATAAAAAGTACACATGATGCTAGACACTTTCACAAAACGTTTGTTTTCCAGTATTTGATTAGAGCGTCACTATAAATGCAATGTCTCTACATTTAAAAATAACTACAAATATGTTGACAAATCTGATATAAGACATGTCCATGCTGCAGCTCACGGTTTTTGTCTCTGTTTTCTGCACATACGGAACATTTTTGTTAATTTTTCTATAGGTTGCTGCTTGCTCGTTATCTATGTTCTCAAAACTGTGCGTGGTAAATTTACTAATTTAGGTTTGAAGAAAAGTAATTTGCACATACAGCACAGCATTAAAGTGCAAGAATGGCATATAGTTGAGAAAGACCATTATTACCATTTTTCAGCAGTATGTTATCACTGCTCAGGGTCAAGTGTAATATCCGCTTTCTGACGTTAAACTCAATATCGTGGAGACAATGAGCACTGTATCTGATTCATCTGACATGAGGGGATTCTTTGCCTAATTGGATGCATTTCTATATTGTGAGCAGTGTAATGCTGGCTGCATGGGATAAGGATCAATTTACCTTATTTTTTGATTAACAAAAGCAAGGAGGTTTTGCTTCTTCTCATATGACAGATATTGAAGATTTTTAAATGAAAATTGGATACTCTGCATTTAAACATGCATTGTTTGCCATCAGTGTGGCTTCTAACTACAATTTTGACATGTTTTAGAACCGATTCCTAAAACATTTTGTAAGCACAAGTGTGATTCATGAATCTAAAAAGTTGTAAGTGAAGCATTTATTTATTTAACAGTTTTCCGTATTGCACCTTGTAGTGAGGTGTCAGTTTGCTTTACGAGTAATTCATTTTCACATTAAGTCTAATTTAAACAAAGGATGTGGAAGTGGGAATGCAATAATAGAGAACATTGTAGGCAATTTAAAAACAACAAAAGCAGATTTTTTTCGTACATTGGTTATAATTCCAGAGACATTATTTCAGGTACTTGCAAAATAGATTTATTTCGTGAAGTATGAAGAAGGGGGTTCTTCTTAATGTCAAGACCAAGGACGTTTCAGGTGGCAGTAGTGCCCCATTAAGGACTGCTTGTGGACCCATCACAGAATTTTGATATGTATTCTTTATCAATAGGAGCATCACAAACACTTGAATTTGATACTTACAATTTTATCTCAATTTACTCTTAACCACGCAAAGGTGCATCGCTAAGGCCACAAATCTGTTGTTCCATCTACTTTGTTTTTTCTGAATTTTGTAATCCCAATCTGTATCCCCTGGGTGTATAAGCTACAGCACAGCTACTGTGTTAGCTGAAATAAAAACCTGACTTAACCGCTGTGTTCAAGAGTTCCATTTCTGGCATCAATAAATATAGTAAAAGAAAACGTTCTTTGGATAGATGAAAATGACATTTAGTGGGCTGTTCGTTAGAGTTCCTTCGGTCAGTTGCTTAACATGAGGCAGACTGGAGTATTTACTTTAGGTAATAAATGTATTTGTAAGTCTGTAAATTACCCAAGAAATATTTAATTCAACTCTAAATAAAATGCGGGTTGAAATACAATTTTCAGGACTTATAGCTAATTAACTGAGGTGATTGAAAATTACAGAACTGAACATCAAACTAATAACATAATTATATCTGGGACAAAGAAAAATAGACAAAGCTTTGTCTTAAATAACAGTATGAGAATGCCCTGACTCTCAGAAAGAATATTGTTTTGGAAATCTTGAAGTTCTTGTTACCTTCTTTAAGTCTACTGTTGATATCAAGATTCTGGTACCCCAGGAGTTATTGTTTACTGTCAGCAGAAGGTTAGATGATTCATTTGAGGATGGATTATAAAGTGATAGGACATCTCTGTGGCTATGGGACACTGATGATAACGTGATGCATAATGGCCTTGAGTTGACCAGAGAAATACTTTTTTTAAGTTCAAATTCTTTATTAACATTTTCAAAAAGTATAACAAAATAAACAAAGAAGTAACAAATTTGGAGTACAGGGCACAATGACAATTTGTGATGAAAATACAACCTAGAGACCAATAAACCGATGCAAATTACCAAAAACAGCATACCACACCATGTAACTCCAAGCTAACAGTTTGATAGAAAGCCAATCAAAAAAGATAAAGATAAAATAAAGGAAAAAGAAAGAAAGGATAAAAGCAGAACAGAAAGAAAAGAGAAAAAGACACAAAGGAGAAAGACCAGAGAAATACTAAAACTAAATCAGAACTTTGCTCTTTGATGACAATTTTTAAAGTATTTTGAAACATTGATGAAACTAAAAAAAAATTCATTACTCTATAAGTTTATTATAGGTCACCACACTATTTGACAAGGGAAAGATGTTGTATGTTTTGCATTCACTACCCTCTTTGCTTTGAATGTTTATGTTACCTCCTGTTGTCATTTAGCCGTCCCCTTCCTCACTCTGTGAGGAAAGTGTCCCTCCAAGACAGTCTGTTTTCACTAACATAATTTTACATACATACTTTTACTCTCTCAAAGTCTCATAAACGGAAGGATGCCTCCAAACAGTCCTGTTTTGTGTCTGTATGCATGGAGACAGGTAGCGCTTGAGTCTGCTTACTTTTGCATGCTGGCCACAGAGCTTGCTGAGTGGGTCACAGGATGTTTTCAGAGTGGTGTGCTGGTGGCTCTCACATCTCACCCTCGCCTCTCTTCCTGGATTTCACTGTGGACTGCGAGGCTCATTTCTGCCCCCCCCCCCCCACCGGTTCTACATAGGGAGCACATCAGCTTTGGGCTTGGTAAGTCTGCATTGTTTAACTGGCTCATTAAATATGCTGCAATTTTATGGCTTTATAATGTTTCCATGTATTAGTTTGTCCAGGAAACATTTTTTTACATTTGGCTGAGGTTAAACATTTTTTGTAATTTATATTTGGTGTTATCTCAGTCAGCCACTCTTGGAGCCTTCCCTTTCTACAGGCCTATGGGCTTTGTACATTAGGACTATGTAGGAGAACTTACAGTTGGATTTTGTAGTATTCGGAGGGCTCTTAGTAAGAACTAAAAAGAAAACATAATGCCTAGTCTTCTGGGAGTTGTCTAATTCAGAACTTGAGGCTTTTGTTTCTCAGCCTGTCAGAGACTTATTGAAGGAGGAGCAAGCCAATATTTTGGCAGAAAAGATGTGTGGACTAGATTTAAAGGTGTCTTTAAAGGAGACATTTAAAGAGTTTCTTTTTCCTCTGAGTTCAAGCACAAAAGTAATAAAATTGATGGAGGGTTCTCCCCTTTCACCCATTCAGCCTCTTTTTCTTCAGATTTGGAAATGTTTGTGGCGAAAGATGCCCCTGGCGAACTTTACAATAAGGAGAACATGTCTAAGATTTTTGGTTATGTACGAGAAAATCTGGGTTTTTCTGAGACTGAACCTATTCTCAGCATCAGTGGTGGTCTTTTCGTCAGTTTTAAACAGAACCCAGCTCCTCGGTTGTCAATCCATAAATTAATCAAGGATTTAATTAAAAAAGGAATAGAAGAATATAGACAAAAGTTTAGTTCCTAGAAATTTGTCTTATCTTTATGATCTGGAGGGTGCGGATACTGAATTTCCGCAAATGGCAATGGTTGACTGTTTATCGTCTGGCACCTAACATGACTACTGGTAACTTTCCTTTTGAACTCTTTAGGGGGGAAAACCCCAATTCAAATTAGTTCCAGGTAGGATGGATTGGTCAGTCAGTCAGTCATGATCACTTTATTTCGCCAATAGTAAAACGGCATAAATTGTATACTATTTACAAAGAATTTAAATTCGATCAAGCAACTACATAAAAAGGTATTCAAAATTTAAAACAGGATCAGTTTACAACATCATATAAAAGAACATATACATTTAAATATGGCATTTTGACATATAAGAGGAACTATAATCTTGTTCACGCTAACACACATCACGGGTTCTGATTTCTCTTTACTACAGCATGCTGAAAAAAGGAAGCCAGACAATAGCAAATAAAAGGATCGGCTAGGGAATTTAAAAAGTATAGGGCTGGACGACATTGTTGAAATTTAAAAGTGCGCATTAGAGGAATGATGTAAGACCTCCTTTCCTCATTATACAAACTACAGAAAAATAGGAGGTGAAGATCACATTGAGGGGAACAAGTGTCACATGGGCATGGCGTATGGGCATCCAAGGAATATGTATTGGATGGGTAACCCAGCATAAGAGGGATATAATTCAACCGAAATCTTGTTAGTAAAAATCTGTACTTGGGATGCGTTAGAAATGTTAGGTACGAAAAAGCCATATGATCGATTCTATGTGTTAACAAGTATATTTTAACACTAGGCTTAATATGACTGTACTCCCATCTATCTCTCCTCAGCTTTTCTAACAGTAGTGCCCTTAGTTATGACGTTGAGATGGACTTACATGAGGTCGGATCATCAAATAATTTGGCCTGACCGATGCTGTAGAGGCTTTTCTTAACAAATTGAAGCCACTTTACTTTAGATATGCCATCAAGCTTTAGCAATTCTCTAAAAATGTCTTGTGTTAGCTTCAACTGATCCCTCCTCCACACTGAGTGCCACAAAAGGGGAGGGGCAGAGGGAATCTGGTCCGATATAAAAGGGAAATCTAGTTCCAGATGGCAGTTGTAGGAGGACCAGGTTTTGGGCGTGCCTACCAGGCGCTTCCAAAAGCGATCTTCTACTTGTTGTAAAGCGGTTATATTAGCATTGCCCCCTACAGCAGCCCCATAAGTGGCAATAGATAATGTTTTTGCTTCATAGATCTTTTTGATTACATCTATAGGTTTGGACCCAAGCTTTTTTATAAATTTAAATAGGGCCCCTATGCTTTTTTCCATTTATGTTCCTCTGTTAGACAGCATATTTGACCATGTATTTTTAGAGTCAAATGATACCCCTAAGTAACAGAAGGAATCCACCATCTCCAACTTTCTCCCTTCTATATTCCAGCAAGGGGTTAGTTTTGGTCTCTCTCCTGCCACAAGTATGAAAGACTTGGGCTCGTTAACTCGAAGTTCAAGGCATTTCATAAATCTGGTATACATCTCTGTCAGAGTCTGAAGTGCGTTGCCGGTCCAGGCCAACAGCACCGCATCGTCTGCGTACAGAAGTAAGGGGCCTGGAGTGGAATTTATAATAGATACATCAATGGCAGACTCAGTCAGGGCAACTTACACACCATTAGTGTAGAGTGAGAACAGGAAGGGGGCCAGTACACACCCCTGCTTTACGCCACAAGAAATGCCAAAAGATCTAGTAATTTCACCCTCTCTCCCGTAACGGACACACGCCGTGGCACCAGAATGCATCTTGCAGATGAAATAGATTGTTGGTTTCTCTATACCAATGTCTGCCATTATGGACCATAATTTCACATGGACCACACAATCAAAGGCGGCTGACAGGTCCATAAAAACCATATACAGACGGCCTCCCTTAGCCGCAGTATATTTAGAAATTAACAAATCAAGGTTAAGGCACTGGTCGATCATCCCTTTTCCCTTCCTGAAGCCATACTGAGTGCGTGATAAGATATTTCTTTCTTGTATCCAAGCTTCTAGTCTGTTCAGAATCAAGCGCCCCATTAATTTTGCAGTACTATCCAATAGCGATATTGGTCTGTAATTTTTTGGCATGTCCTTATCCCCTTTTTTAAAATTAGGGATTATAACAGTTTTTTTCCAAGATACTGGGACACCAACTCACGTAATAACGTTGAACACGTTAGTAAGAAGTGGAGCCCATAGTTCTTGATTGGTTAAAAAGAAATCTATGGGCACCCCATTAGGACCAGGAGCTCTTGCTGCGCTACATTGGTTCAGGGCAGTTTCCATTTCGTCCAAATGGAAGGATCGATATTCCTCCGGTGCGGACGCACAGAGACTAGGTGGTAATGATCCAGTTGTATCTTGGAGCCCAAAGACCTCACCAAAGTAAGTCACCCAGGCCTCCTTGCTGACATGTGAGTCGGTAGCAGGTTACAAGTCGTCTTCGAGGAATGGGGCGTTAACAATGCTCCAAAAGTCCCTGCTGTTCTTTAGGACCGCCGCCTGGGTAAGCTTATCCAAAGCCTCTCCTTTCAGAAGCCCTCGTCTCTTGCTGTTTATTCATGCAGCGAAGGTGTTGTACCATATCTACGTCTCGTGGTTTTACTTTTAATACAGAGTTAAGATTTTTAAGTGCGTTGGAACAGGCATCATCAAACCAACGAAATAGCCTCTGCGCCTTAGGAACGCAAGGGCGTTGTAGATCATTATGAATTTTGACTAGGATTTGGCCAAAAGCTTGGGGAATATCATTGGTCAGTGGGAGGGGGTTTAAACAGATAGAAACTTCCTTAGACATCTTTAAAATAATGCTGTATGTAAATTTTGGCACATCGATTTTACCCCATTTAAGTACAAACCCGTTTTTTCTGGCAATCATAGGTTTTGGGAGTCTTTCCGTGGGAAACACTCCCCAAAGCGTTTGACAGATCATCACTGCATGGTCACTGAATGCATAGAATTTTGTCTCGGATTGTAATGTCTGGCTTCTTAAGGGTTCAGACACCAAGATGTAATCTATTGTCGAGAAGTTGGATCGAGAAGCAAATGTGTGGTCTAATTGGCCAGTGTTGGTATCAATTGAGTTGGTTATCACAAGATTGCTGATCACTAGTAATCTGATTAGTGCATTGGCATAAGGATTGTGACAGAAATGTTAAATTGGATCCTCCGAATCATTGAACAGGCCACACACCACAGAATCTGCACTACTATAACTATGAGCATTAAAGTCACCCAACCATACAATATCAAGGGGTCTATGGTGAGAATTCATAATCTGATCAATATCCTTCTCAATTAGTTCTATAACAGAGGCCATACCACCTGCAAAATTATTATTGTAAAAATTAATTAGAAGCCAATCTCTCCCATTGGGCCCCTCATTTAAAAGGAAGTGTTAATAGGGTGAAGTATTAAGAAAGGAATCACCTTTATCCCCGATGTACTGGCTACTAGGTTGACCAAGCCTCCACTCGAGCGACCAGAACTAGATGGCACCGCATCTGATTGAAACGTACAATACCCGTTAATATGGATATTAGCAGTTTCCCATGTTTCATGGAAACAAAGAATGTCATACTTAGAAACAAGGGATAATCAATCGTGATTACTCCTCTTCTGGTTGTAACCTGCTATATTCCAAGAAATAATGCTTAAGGTAGCCATATCTTCTCTGGTGTTAGCTAGACCTTTGTAATTAATGGGTGAGATAGTGGTGCCCTCGGGGTTAGATGAATGTAACTTATGAAGGGAGACAGGGAGTCAATCACATGCTTTGAGGTCCATCAGTGGAGCATATCTATTCCTGGTGAAAGGAAATGGACTAGTCGGAGCAATGTGTGAGTTGAAAGTATATCTCGGACTGGGTCTCGTTAGAGTGCTAATGATGGACCTTTGTGGTTTATAAAACCCAATAGGAGGGCAAAAATCTGAGTGTCCGGCCTTGGAATATCAGGGAGGATCTTAAATAAAATCTCAACTAACCATTGGTTATTAAAATTAACAACTATACAATCCCCTTTAATTATTTTTGGGCCACAGCCCACCCAAGTCACACATCTATGCATGATAATGTGGTTATACAGCTTAGGATGACCAGTGTAAAAGTTTGAAAGCCAATGTAGGGCCTTGTCCATCAGCTGCTCCGTGGTTTCCTTTTGATTCACTTTCAATTCAGGAATGTTGGCAAGCACAATAACAAGGGGGCAGGCTGCGGGTGGGAGATCTAATCGACCACCTTGCGCAAAGTTCGTACTGTGCTGAGAGTTGTTAGGGGGATAAGCCAAGGCTCCCACAAACCCGCTAGTATTCCTTTGGGTGATTAGCTATGCTAGTGCTAGCAAGTCCTGCTTTTTCCAGATAACAAGGCTCTCCTGAAATAAGAGGATTGGGTAATGGGGGATTAGCAAAGTCCAAAGCCCCAGGTTGACTACAGGAATTAATCGGAGCTCCCACCGTTACCCCTGGGATGGAGTGACAAGCAATTGGGGCTGGGACAGTATGGTGAACAGGACACTCCAACGATATTTGTGAATGTCTTTGATTTTGTGAGAGACTTGGATTTCCCCCTTGAATAATTCCCAGCCCGGGCCACTCATTCCCTGATTCCATTTCGAGGATGAGCTTTATTTTCCCCTCTATTTTGGTTAGTCTAGACAAGATGGGGTGCTGAAAAGTGGTGAATAGTTGTTCCAACTTCTGACACAAGGAGGCTTCGGAGGACTATTGCAGTGGTGTGGGTATAAGGGCTGTATTCGGAGCCCGAGGTGAAACCATTGGGACATTTCTGCACACTTTAGTGGACTTGCTCGCCAATACGTTTTTTGAGTCTTCCCTCTTTTCTTTTTTCCCCGGGGGTTCCAAAAAGGGGCTACTACGTGGGCTAGAGGGTTTACAATTAGTGATTAGAGCAGGTGTACTCAAAATTTCACTATGAGGACATTTTTCTGCCCCATTTTCCATATGGGCTAAACCAGAAACTTCGGGGGCTAAAATAGGGAGCCTTACCTCCTCTAGTGGGAGGCATCGTTCGGTGATCTCAATTTCTCTGGAAAGCACACCTGCTGCCCTGGTCAGAAAGGAGTCCAATGTCTTGACAATTGCGCCGCCAGAGTCGGGTCCCCTTGACTTCCTTTTAACCATGTTTTTGTTGAGTATATGCTGCAAGAAGGGCAAAATGTTAGACGGGTGGCCCAGCCCAGCCTCCTCCAGGTGCTGACCAGTCGCGCTGTGGGCCGGCGTTGTGCACGTTTAGGATTCAGGGGGAGATGTGATGTGAAGTCCCCAGCGGCACCCGAGGACCAGGCACGGCTTTCCCCAACACAAATGGGCGATCCAGCAATCCAGCAGTGTAAGAGGCGGATGGATTGGAATAAAGGCTGGGTGAATGTCTCAGTTGACGACAGGTGGAGAACTAAAGAACAAAAAAAGATGTTTACGCGGAAATGTCAGTTTGAGACTAGACATGTTGTGAGTTAATTGAATGTAAACATGGGAGACTGAGTGAAAATCTAAACTCCAGTGGGAGCTCAGCCTGGTTCAAAATATACTGCACCAAGGAAAGTGATTAAGCTGTTTAAGAATGCCATCAAAACGAAGGATGGAAAAAGTTGGAATCTTAATAGAGTTGTTCAGGGTTCTGAATGTATAGTTTCAAACAAATATTTTGATGTTGTTCATGAAAACAAAAATCTTGAGGATGGTCAAGAACTTTCTAATAAGAAGAGTTGTTCAGTTAGTAGTAAGAAGGGGATCTTCATGTGGGAAAGTTATAACATTGAAGGACGTTAAGCCAAGAAGATGTCACAAGATACCCAACTAGCTACATGACTATGTAAGAAATTGAATGTATGATATAGATAATTGCTTTTATTTTCCCCAATATTCATTTGGAGTAATTTGTTTACTTACATGATTTTGTAAGTACATTATTTTATTGTCATTATAGTTGTATGGAGTTAACATTTATTTTATGCATGTACCTTTACTTATTCTTCCTATGCATAACATTTATTCGATGCAATATTGTTTCTAATGTTTACTCTTACTGTTATAGTTTTTTAATGTTTTGTTTAAAGGGGAAAGATGTGTGGTTTTTATACCAGGGGTTCTTGCCTAGACAAAATTTCAGTTCCTAGACATGTGTCTCTTCTTTATGATCTGGAGGGTGCAGATACTGAATTTCAGCAAATGGCAACAATTGACTTTTTGATTTCCAATTTGGCCGGCAAAGCTTTAAGTCTTGTTAAAGATACAACATCCCCAGTGTTAGTCGAATTAAAGGTTGATGGATTTCTGAAAAAAGCTTTTGCAGCCTCTAACATAGTTGTATGGGGAGGGACCTACACTATGTATGTGTGGTATTTTTACCAGGGGTTCTGTGCCTCTTAGCACACTGTCATCATGATGCTCTAGTTCGAGAACTATCGGGTGGATTTGAAAGGTGGAGGGGGAGTTGGCTGGGAGCTGTGGATGAGGCAGCAATAAACTCCCCTGAGATCTCATCTACCTTAACTCTTGCTATGTACATTGTCACAGTATGGCTCCTACTTCTTGCTCAATGGCTAGTTTGTTTCTGGCTTGAACACTTTCTTCATGGGGCAATTGTTGAATTACAGTAATATTCATTACTCCTGGAGGCCATCTTACTTGTTCCATTGCTTAAGAGCCTTACTCTCTCCCAATATTATGGCCTTTGAGCAGGTTGGAGAAGTTTGGGATTACAGAAAGTTTTAGTGGCATTATTTTAATTTATAATATTTATGGGAGAATGCAATTATTTTAATGAAGAATGATAATTAACTGATAAACGCCTGTCATGAGTGGGCTCTCCCATAATACAGTAAAGAATGGGATGAGAATGATTGCCCCAGGAGTAATGAAGATTACCAGTAAGCGTCCCAACCTTACAAGAGGTCTAGTAGAGAAAGTGATCCAAAAGTGGGTTGCGTTACACACATCTACACAAATGTGTACATTTATTCAGGAGCAAGTATTGTATCTACGTAACAAGATCAACAGGGGTAAGGGACACACAGGGATAGTGACAAGCTCCATCCCTCAATTCAAACCAATAGAAATGTCTGTGTTCTACAAACCAGTAGTGGTTCCAATATGTAAGAAAGGATGGGCCCACATTCCAGTACCATCATACCCAATAACAGATATAACCTGAGACCACTTCACATCTTCTACATTTAGACTTCACAAAGATGCAAAAGGACAAAATAAAATGGGCAGCTGGAAATAGCCATAGGGAAGGCAAGGAAAAAGCAGAACAATAACCAAAAAGTGTCTACTCATACAAGGAAAAGGATTTAAGACAAAATAAATTATTTTGACATCATTGGGACCACTCTGTTTCTGGTGCTGTAGCTTAATGCCATTTTTCCCAATAAATTAGGTGACACACCACTTGACGAAAGCTGCCTCATCAACAATGGATTACACGGTAGTAGCGCTCTTGGAGAAAAATATGGTGACTAATTTCTCACTTGTTTGTGACACTCTTTCATCTGACCCTCTTTCGTCTTACCATCACAGCCATTTCCAGTACCCAAAGGCAAAACATCCACATTGCAGGACACAGTTTCTGCCTCCTTATATCACAAAGGTATGAAACCGCCTTCCTCCTCTTCGAAAATTCACACGCTATTTAGGTTCCACACACAACCTTTCGCTAGTTCAACTGCCCCACTCAACTTCTTTGTGACCGTGATTGGACCTGACCATCTATGACATTTGACTGCACTCACTTACTAAGTAGTTTGATGCGGACCCAGTTACCCACATTTGGTGTCTCAATGGAAGCTATCTGTCTTCCCTCATACATTTACTTCTTCATTTTACTGTTGTCTTCTTATTTTGTCATATGTCTTGCGTTTGGAAGCATCAAAGTTCCCAGACACTCCTACTTTCCCTTAGAATCACAAGGGAACCAGGAGAAATCCTGGCTTGCATCCAGTCAATAGTTCAAAAGGAGTGACTCATAATTGTGGTTCTATATGAGAGCAAGGTTGTCTGAAACACTTGAATCCATTTAATACCACCTTCAACAGCTAATTTCATTGCGCATTGGCTTTGGAATGGTATGCAACAACATTTTTATGGGGAAAACTACACCTTCACAATACTCTGAAATTTTGGCAATGGTGTATTGGGCCCATTATCTGACATCAAGTATTCAGAAAGCCACTCACTATAATAAACATCTTCTAAACACCCTATAACTGAATCTAATGTTAAGCTTTTAACAATCTTTATCTCTGGCGACCTGGAGGTATAGCTTACCAGGATAAGAGAAAAGGCATTTTTCTTCACAGCAACGTGAGAAGGACCTACTATGTTCAACCCCACTTTCCTCTAAGGAGCCTCAAGAAGGTCTACTGGCACGGGACTCATCAATCTCCGGTACACAACATGCATTCCGGCACCCACTTGTCAACCAAATGGTCTAAACCATGCCACAATAAGTCCTGGATTTCCCTTCTTGTGCCTGACATCCCTGGGTGTCCCTTGTGACTTTTCCTGATAGTCCCATTCCCCTAACACTTTAATGGAATTACCGTATCTCATCTCATGAGAAGTTCTCCAATCCTTATTAATTCTCCTTGCATTTTAACAAAGGACTTCAAATCCCCAGCAACTTCCTTTCTTCCAGTTAATCAGACACAGTCCCAGTCCTGTTCAGAAATAGTGAACGCCACCATATTACCATCCTTCATCCCTATGTGACTGATGGTATAGCTAGTTAATGCTCTTATTCATTCATGTGCTTATCAGAGATGGATAATGGCAACTGTTGCCGTACAATCTGCATGATGATTGTCCTGGCTGGGAATATATTCAGTCTCAAAATGAAATGTCTGGAGTTTGGAGGCTAACTTGCCCATTCTAGCCGGGAGTGTCCTGCCCTTGCATAGGCTTTTTAACTAATAGTTTGTGATCAGTCCTTAATATCAACATTGTGCCCCACAAGAATATCTGCACATGCTCTGTTGTCCAGGTACAGGTAAGAAATTCCCTTTCAATAACTGAATAATGCCTTACGGCTTCTGTTAATAAATCCCTTATATCCAGATGCAATATTTCACTCCCTCCAACGATTATGTTGTAGTAACACTGTTCCTAGGCCAGTGTTACTGCATTCACAATACACTTCTTGCCCATCAAGAATGGCTGCAAGCAGGCACATTCATTATAACTACTTAAGCAACTTGAACACCTTCTCTTGTTCTATGCCCCACTCAAACGTAACATGTTTCCTTAACAAAAACCTCAAGGACTGTACTGTGCTTGACTAGTCAATCAGACATTTAGAATATAATTCAATGAAACCTAAATAGGACATCAACTGTTCCTTAGAGGTTGAGTTGGGAGCATATAGCATTGCCCTGACATGATTCAACTTTGGGTTATTCCTGCTTTAGAGATGGTATGCCAGTGAACTCTATTTCAACACACCCAAAATTACACCTCTTCAACTTGATTGTTAGCCTCTTCTTTGTTAGAGCCTTTGGCACTTTCTCAAAATTGTTGTCATGTCAGCTACAGTTCTTGACAAAAAGAAGGATATCATCTTGAAATGCAATACCACCTTTTATCCCCTGAAGAGTTTATTTCATAGCCCACTGGAAAGCCGATGTGGCACTAGCTATTCCAAACGGTATGCAATCATACTGGAACTTGTCCTCTGGGGTCACAAAAGCAGTCAAATGCTTGGATTTATTATCCAGCACTATCTTGTGGTAAGTGCTCACAAGGTCTAACATGGAAAACACTGTAGCTCCTGCCAGGATTGATACCATGTCATGCACATTCTGGAAGGGGTGATGGCATATCCAAATTACATTATTTACACTACAAAAATCAATACAGAGACAGAGGTCACCAGAACTCTTGAGCGAAATTACTACTGGAGCCTACCAAGGAAATAATGTTTTTGGCACAGAGATCATTAAAATGTTCTTTCATTATGAGAGGCGGATGTCTACATGCGATATCTCACTGGAATACCCCTTATTCGGTATCTGTCTATGTTTAAAGTGTGCATACTCTCAAAACCTGTTGCTATCACACAGTCCCAAATTCCTCTCTCAACCTCCCTACACACATTCTCTCCACCTTTGTATCCACCCGCATCTCCTGGATCAGTAAAATACATGGGAGGATCTGGTCTGGCATCCAGTATGAGCCCTATCTCCTCCTGGTGTGAGTGACTCAAGATAGGATCACCTTTCTCAGCCACGCATACCTTGCCATATGTTCTTCGACCCTCAAAGACCATGGTGCTTATTTACAAGCCCCTTGCGCAGCCGGTGCGTCACTTTTTGTGGCACACTGGTGGCGCATCTTGCTGCCGCATATTTACAAGGACACGTAAAGCCACCCTGCGTGGAATTTTGTGTCCTTGTAAATACGGCCCCTTTACACGCAGCACTCTGTGTGAAAGGGGCGTGCCATGGGTGTTGCTGTGGGTGTTCCTACGCAACACCTGTGGCCTCTGCCGCATTTCCAGATTTATGAGAAATCGTAAACCTGGAAATGCGTCAGAATGCTATGCCTCCCCAGAAGAGGCATAGGGAGGAGCAACGAGGAGAAATGTTTTCATTTCTCCTCGTTTTTTCCTCTTTCTATCCGTGCTGTATTCTGCAGCATGCATAGAAAGAGGAGATCGCCTCTTGTGATTGTTTTTGTGCAGGAAGGTGTCCCTTCCTGCACAAAAACAATCTGCCCGCGACGCAGGCCCCCTTGCACCATGGTGCAAGGGGGTCTGCGTCAGCGCATGTCAGCCAATTGTGCACCAGCGCAGGAGGGAGCACAGAGATCCGTCATATTGTTGTAGATATGACACATCCCTGTGCTTTGTAAATGACTCAGTGCGGCGCAACAAAATGGCTTGCAGCACCGCGCTGAGTCACTTAGTTGTAAATAAGGCCCCAAGTTTCTCCAGAAATATCTAGGGATATTGATCTTTATACTATACTGTATCATATACTTGCACAGGTGGAAATCAGAGGGAAGCAACTCCCTAGATATCCATAAGGTTTGTGTTAAAAAATAAAACGTTGGGATCCCAAAGTATAATTGAAAGACAATTGTTATTTCAACTTACCAGAGCTCTTAAATTTTAGGACAGTTTATATAACTTTTCACTCAACACAAGTCTACAGAACTTGATTATGTGACAGAAAATTGTTACTTTCAGCAAAATGAGCAGGTGGCAGGATATTCTCCCAAAGGAAGTGCATTGAAGCATTCAGGAGAAGATATCATTCATGAATGCAAAACTGAGCTCATTATTTTCCCAAAATCCCACTTCCAGTTGCCAGGACTGGAAACAAGGTTACACTTTGCAGAAATGCCCAACTGTACAAACTTAATAAAATGATTTCTGGGCCTACTAGAGCAATGCAATTTGGCAAGAATATTTGAGGCTAATGGATGCTTCAAACCACAAAGAAACAAATCCTTATTTATTTCTAAAATATATCAGAGCGCACTTCATCATACATATAGCTAAACAATAATACTGTAACACATGGGAATATATGTTTATGTTTTCGCAACCCAGCTTTTTTCCAGAGGAAACATTCTATGCCACAATTCAATAAAAAGAGCCTTATCACCTCCTTTTTTTCATCTTCATTGTCACTTTCCTCAATATCATATACCACATTTCCATAGGAAAAGCATTTTTAGGCACTGTTTGATTAATCTTCACAAAACTTTCCAAAACAAAGTCTCATCCACCTCAGCTCTTTCCTGGGAAATTTCGGGGTGATCTGTCAAGTGGGGGCCAAGAAAAAGGGAGGTATCCCTGCGCCTTTCCCCACCCTTTGGCCATGCGTGGTGTGAGGTTGGGCACCTAGTCTCACGCACAGCAATGAACATCTTACTTCACATTTTAAAAAACTATGAAATTCACTGAAAAAACAAAGGTTAAAGTAACGTTATACTTAGAAATTGTAATAATATCTTACTTTATAGTGAAAACAACTTTAGAAATTCACTGAAAAAACAAAGGTTAAATGGAATTTTAGGACAGCCTGTGGTGTTCTATAGTTTCTTTCTCCAGCTGCTGTTGCCAGGCTGTGATGTAATATTCTAGAATTATAGCTGGAGGTAGAATGTTGTTATTTGAAGTTGGCAGTTGTATCCTGCTTTCCAGTGGGTGAGGTCTCTTGTCTATTTGGACTAACAATAAAGCTAACTCACCTTACCTTTACCAAAGTCTTGAAGTCAGCTGATTCATTCTTGAAGGTATCACCTCATTTTGGCAAAGAGGGAACATTCCACTGTGATGCTCCTGGAACGAGAGACCTCAACACAACCTTTCAAATAAGAAGCAGTCGCAGTTCTCAAGCTGCTGCCAACCTGGAATCACTCTCTTTCAAGCACGTAGCCTGCTGATGGTTTTGCCTGCGGGAGAGAGAACTCTGTGACTTTCTAATCCGCAGAATGGAAAGCCCATGAAGCGATGTGTCCCTGACCATCTCGAAGGTTGAAAACTCCGGGGCAGATTTACAAGCCCCTTGCGCCACCAGTACGTCACTTTTTGTGACGTACTGGAGGCGCATTCCATATTTACAAGGAGAGGAAAAGCCACCCTGCATGACTTTTCCTCTCCTTGTAAATACGGCCTCTTCACACGCAGCACTTTGCGTGGAAGGGGCGTTCCATGGGTGTTGCTGTGGGTGTTCCCACGCAACACCCATGGAACGAGACACATTTCCAGATTTACGAGGAATCGTAAATCTGGAAATGCGTTTCAATGCTACGCTCCCCAGGGGAGGCGTAGCTAGGCGCAACGAGGAGAAATGTTTTCATTTCTCCTCGTTTTTGTTTCCTGTTTCATTGTGTGCTGCATTCTGCAGCACACATTGAAAGAGGAAATGACCTCTAATGATTGTTTTTGTTCAGGAAGGGTTCCCTTCCTGAACAAAAACAATCATTGGAAGAATGCTGTTTTTCAACTTCTATGTGTGCTAATGCAGCACACATAGAAGTTGAAAAACGGCATTTCAGATTGTTTTTGTTCAGGAAGGGAACCCTTCCTGAACAAAAACAATCTCCCCACGACGCAGGCATCCTTGCATAATGGTGCAAGGGTGCCTGCGCCGGCGCATGGCAGCTGTTTGTGCGCCAGCGCAGGGGGAAGCACAGAGATGCGACATATTGTTGTAAATATGTCGCATCGCTGTGCTTTCCAAACTAACGCAGCACGGCGCAGCAAAATGACTTGCTGCGCCGTGCTGCGTTAGTTTACTGTAAATCCGCCCCTCCGTCTGAAGCACCTCTTCATTTTCGGCTTTGGTGGAAACTCAACACTAAGGTACTGTTTATCGATTAAATTGTGGGTGCCTTTCGCATGCTGGTCCTCCGCGCGCTTCAATTACAAAGTTGCCTGACCTTGCCTGGTCTGCTACGTCATAATCTGATGCATGCCGTGTGATGCGTCACGTACGGAGCCTTCATTTTCTGCATTTATCTCCAATCTTGCCTGTCCTTTGATCCTGCCTGACCTGATACGTCGCCTAGTGATACTAGCTGTGTGAAGCGTCACGTCACGCACGGAGCCGCCATTTTATTCAAAGCTGATTCATTTTGCCTGACTTTGAAACGTCAGGAACGTCCTGCATTTGTGTGGTGGTGTGCTTCCTTATCGGATTTCACAGCAAGTCTGTTGCCGGCATCTCCACGCTGTAACTGGTATTTGAGTTTTACAGTTTATGCTTCATCTACAATTTACACGCTGATGCACACAGCTTCTTTCTTGACTCTGGTAAATGCTGTTTATCTACTGTTTGTGCGGTCTTGTAAATTTACAGTTTATGCTTTAATGCGCACACGCTGGTGCGCACAGCTTCTTCCTGCATGTTTTTCAATTTCATCGACTCTGGTAAATGCAGTTTATCTACAGTTTGTGTGCTCTTGTAGATTTACAGTTTATGCTTAATTGCGTGCAACGTAAAAACTCAAAATGTCTCAAAATGCAAAACGTTACTGCACCTCTGTTTTTCCTTTCCTCTCCAGGGGATGCAGTGATTCCTTGGGTGAAATGGAAGAAGGTTTTGCTAATTATGCAAGGGTGTGTGGCACTTCTTTGAGTGCGGAAAGGAGATCGTCCTTGTTTATGCATTGCCTAGGTTGAGAAGGCCAGGACGTTTTTGAACATCTTCCTGATCTTCCTGACAATGAAGCTGCAGCTTTAAACGAATACGAAATTTGCGTCAGAAAAATGGATTTGCATTATCTTACCAAGGTAAGCATGGTGTTGGAACGTTATCACTTTGGGAAGAGAATGCAAAGGCAAGAAGAATCTGTAGAGTAATGCCTTACTATGTTGAGAAAATTGGCTTCCACATGTGGTTTTGGCGCAACCTTGGAGGAGAGGTTAAGGGATCAGTTAATGCTGGGATGTTTTATTGACAAAGCAAAAGACAGCTTGTGGCAAAAAGACAATCCTTCGCTGCAAGAAGTGATCACTATTTTAAAGATGCATGAGCATTCAAAAGCCTGCGTTGATACAATTTGTAAAGAAAGTTCTATAGAAGGTACTGCGGAAAAGAATGGGAAGGAACTGGTCAGAGAAGTGAGTAGTAAATCCTTTAGTAAGCCTACTAAAAATAGATCTGATAAGAGCATAGTGTCAGCTAAACCTTCCAATTTTAATGTGTTCCAAGGAAAATGCTTCAGGTGTGGAAATTCTGGACATATGGCGAATTTTAAGGACTGTCCGAGGTGGAAAGTCACATGTACGAACTGTGGTAAAAAGGGTCATTATTCTAGATGCTGTAAATCTAATAAGGAACAGAAGAAAGTCAGGGAGGTAGATGTTTATGATCAGGATTGTGAGGATGTTGAAGTTGTTCAGGTCAAAGAGTCAGGGAATGAATGTCCGTTTGAAGAAGTCTTGATTAATGACCAGTCAGTGAGCATGCTCTTTGACTCAGGGGCTAAGAACACGCTCATTCCAAAAGGATTCTATGACCAGCAACTCCTGGGTAAAGTGAGGTTAGTTAAGCCTGACATAAAACCTAGGGGTTATGGAGGAGAAATAATCGATCTCTTAGGGTATTTTTGAGGCACAAGTGAATTTAAGGGAAGGATCGTGCCTGGGAAGATCTATGTCTCCATGAAGGGAGACTCATTGATTAGTTGGTTCCACCAGCGTGACTTGTATGTTTACTTGGACCCCCAACGAATCTCCCTCAGTGTGTCTAAAGAAGCTGCCTACTGTTAAGGTGGTGAGTGAAGGGAGTGATGCCTGGGTCGCAAAGTTCCCGGATGTATTTGTGAAGAAGTTGGGTTGCCTCAGAAATTATGTTCATCACGTAAGAGTAAAGTTAGGGGCTGTACCCAAGACAGCAAAAGTTAGAGGTGTGCCTTTGCCAGTCAAGGAAAGTATGAGGAATGAATTGGACAAACTTGTAAAAAATGGGATAATCCAGGAGGTGGAAGCCACTGAGTGGATTTCTCCAGTGGTCATGGCCCCCAAAGCCAATGGTGAGGCTAGGTTATGCATCGATTTGAGGGAGTTGAATAAAGAGGTGGTTGTTGATCACTACCCTCTCTCTAACATTACGGAAATGTTGTCATCTCTGGGTGGAGCACACATTTTGCAACGTTGGACCTTTCCTCAGCATATCATCAGGTCAAGCTCCATCTGACATCCCAGGATCACACCACATTTATAACACTGTTTGGAACTTTTAAGTTTCTCAGGATGCCTTTTGGACTCATTTCCGCAGCCTCTGTTTTCCAGAGGGTGATGGAGAAGGTCCTCAAGGGTGTTGAGTATATCAGGATGATATACTTGTTTATGGGGCTGATCTAAAAGAACATAATGAAAGGTTATCTGTTGTCTTAGAAAAACTTCTTGTTGCTGGCCTCACTCTGAGGGTGGAAAAATGTAAATTTAATGTTGGAGAAATTTAATATTTGGGTCACTTGGTCTCTGGGTCGGGAATTAGACCCAAATCCTCATTGGTAGAGGCCATATCCAATCTCAAGTATCCCAAAGATAAAGAGGAATTGGTGACATTTTTGGGGATGGCGGAGTTTTGTAATAAGTTTGTTCCCAACTTTGCTAAAAAAACAGAAGGGTTGTGTGGTTTGTTAAAAAATTGGCCGAGGCAACTGGTAATGAATGGGAAGCAGCTGTCAAAAAAAAGTGAGAGAGTACAGATTGACCCCACATTCATCTACAGATGTAGCACCTTTTAGGTTGTTCAAAGGAAGAGCTGCTGTCACTGAGGTTATTCCGTTGTGGTTTGCGTCTATAAGGAAAGTTGCTGATAGCAGTGTGGAAAGTACAGGAGAATGGAAAGAGAGAGAGATGAAGAAGAAGGAGAGGAGGAAAGAGTTGTTTGATGTGAGAAAAGCGATGAAAAGAACGGTTGTGGGGGTTGGAGACTGGGTCAGAGTCAAGTTACCAAAGAAGGGTGTGAGTAACTCCAAGTTTGGAAAGCCGTTGAGAATCATTAAGCTATTTAATAATGCAGTCAACCATAGGATTTGGAATCTGAATAGGATTGCCAGATGCCAACCACATGAAACTATTAGTGTGGTGGTTCTAGGGCCCCAAGAGGGTGAGAGAAGATCTACCCGCACGAGGAAGATTCCTCTTTGTTTGCAGGAATGTGTTCACTAATTTTTTTTGTTTGCAGGAATGTGTTCGCTATTTGCTAAACTTTCATCTTTTGGAGGAATGTATTTGCTAATTTTCTTAACAAAATGTTACTTCAAAAGGTTATTTCTCTGAAAAAAAAATGTCTTTCTCTATTATATGTTGTTAGGGGGAAGGTAATGTGGTGTTCTATAGTTTCTTTCTCCAGCTCCTGTTGCCAGGCTGTGATGTAATATTCTAGAATTATAGCTGGAGGAAGAATGTTGTTATTTGAAGTTGGCAGTTGTATCCTGCTTTCATGTGGGTGAGGTCTCTTGTCTATTTGGACTAACAATAAAGCTATCTCACCTTACCTTTACCGAAGTCTTGGAGTCAGCTGATTCATTCTTGAAGGTATCACCTCACAGCCTTAGAGGTTTTGATTGTGTATACCCTAATCCCAGTCGATCAGAGGGGCCCTTATGAGAATTGTTGCACTGATGGTAAACACACTAGTTGCTTTATTGACATTTGCGCTACTTGCCCGGGTCTACAAACCTCCAAAATCCCCTCTTTACCTTTTTCAAGCATGTCCATCAATATTTCCAACCAAAGAGCTCCTCACCATATTACTGATCCCATATCCATTTCTGTGGTACCTAGTAGTGATTAGCATTCCAGTTTACGTAGTACAACCTCCCACACAACTTTGTTAGACAGGGATATTTTGTACAAGCTCAATTGCATTGTGAAGGGGTATTCCTACACATACCTCAACAATAAGAAAACAAGGTAATCACACTATTATGTTACATTTTGAGTTACCCAGATGAAGTGGGTGAGGTTGTTATGTTCTCTGATTTAACTGAATTGTTTTCACAGGTATCATCCACATTGTGGTCCAAACAGGCCAATAATGTGGGATTCATTTGATCAATGGAACCAGTGAAGGTGAAGGCCAACTCTCAGAAAAAGCTGCCCAGAATAGCCACTACCCTCTAAAACCTGAAGCAGGGGAAGGAATCCATCCTGTAAAAGATGATTTGATTAAGTAATGGGTTTAGTATCTATTGTTAGCTGATATAATACTCAGATTCTCCCGATTTGCAAGGTGGGAAAGGCCAAGGTGTACAGATTCTTGCACAACCTAAAGGCTATTAATAATAATGTGGTTATCTCAAGCTTCCAGCTTTCATGGACCTGACTCCCTCAAGGATTTACTGAGCCCTCTTAGTCTCTTCACAGGCTCTGATGAAGGATCTGTACACTTTGGTCTTCCCCCGAGGTTCTATTTTAATCCAGTATGTTGATGACTCATTGTTGTAATCTGTTACTCTAGATCTGCATGGAGGAGTCAGTGTATCTCATCACCAAATTAGCTAGCAAAGGGACACACGGCTTCAAAAGAGAAATTACAGTTCTGCCTACCCCGAGTAAGAAATTTTGGCCATGAAATCTCTGCTTGTCAGTGCCACCAGTCCTCTGAACAAGTTGAAGACATCTGTAAGTTGCTCTGCCCTGTAACTGTCTTCCAGGTACGTACCTTTCTGGGAATGGCTGTGTACTCTGCACAGTGGATTTTGGAGTATTCTGATATGGTGATGCCTTTGCAAGAGTATGTCTGAAAAGATACCCCTCCAGTGGCCTACTGAAGCCAAAAATGCATTTGCAAAAATTAAACAATCTTTCACTTCTGTGCCAGCTCTAGGACACCCTGATTATGCCAAACCTTTTACTCTTTGTTGCCTTGAACACAATGAATTTGCACATGGATGGCTCGTAGAGAGTCATGGGGATCCGAAAAAGACCATAGCTTCTTACTATTGAAATCTGGACCCAGTTGCGGCGGGCCTCCCACCATGTTCATGATCTGTAGAGGCTGCAGCAAATCTTGTTGAAGCATCTGAAAATATTCAGTTGAGGTCCCCTTTAACAGCTGCTGTGCCTCAGTCTGTGGGTGCACTCCTCCTCACTACGAAAACCCTGCACCGCTCCACAGCCCATATGTCTTGTTACAGAATATTGTTGTTGTCTGCTTCCCATGTTACCCTGGTTTAATTTCCTGCTTTGAACCCTGCTTCTCTGATGTCCACCAGTGAGGATGGGGATCCCTTCAATTGTATTCTTGTTACTGCCCATGTTAAAAACAATATATTGATATGACTTGACTGATGCACCAATTATTCACTGTAAGTTAACATTTATTGATGGATTGTGCCTCAGAAATGATGGTGATGGTATCCTAGTTGCCGGTTACGTTGCATGCACTGTGTACCAAATTGTGGAGACTTGTCATCTACCAACTGTGAAATCCGTTCCAGCTGCTGAGCTGCTCAACAGTTCCAGTTGCTCCCAGCGGAGCCTGCATTCTAGCCAAAGAAGAAATTGGCCCTATATACACCGACTCAGAGTACACATTTGGAGTTTCACACAACTTTAGGTTATTATGGAAGCAAAGGAGTTGCCTGACCTCAGCCAGAATCTCCTGTTAAGAACGGCAATATGTCCACAATCTTTTAAATGCTTTGCAATACCCAGAGAAGATGGCAGTGGTGAAGTGTGCTGCAAACCAATACCCTCATATTGATGTTTCAAGGGGCAATGCCCTAGCCGATTCAGCTGGTAAAAATACTGTATTGTCTAAGACTGCTGGTAGTGCTATTTATGTTATGAGAACTGATTTGTTTACTGTACCAACATTAAAAGACGTGTCTCAATTGCAAGAGCAAGACTCTGAAAATTATAAAGAGTTTTGGATCAAGCAGTTATGTAATAAATAAAGACCCTGAGGGGTTATGGAGAGACAGCCTTGGGTGTGTGGTGTCACCGAAGTTTCTACTCCCCAAACTCTCTAGGTTTTATCACAGAGCAGCCCATGTTGGTGGGGACCGCATCATAACTCTGCCACAGCAACCCATTGGTATGCACCCTTCTTATCTTTCATAGCCCAGACTTACTACCAATCCTGTGCCATCTACCTGTCACACAGTGTCAAAAAAGGGATTAAGGCAACCCCGCTGCTCATCCCTTCCCTTGGGACCCCTTTGAGCACCTCCAGATGGACTTCACCATACACAAATGTGCCAATGATACTAACGTTTTAGTCATTGTGTGCATGTTTTCAGGATGGGTGGAAATGCACCCCTATGCCCGTGCAGATGCCATTACAGTAGCTAAATTGTTATTTAGCTCCTTTATCCCTCGGTTCAAGGCACCAAACCAACCATGCAACAGATTTTGTGTCAGCAATAGTGTGGGCAGTTTGCAAGGCTCTAGGAGCAGATCAGCATTTTCATTGTGCCTATCACCTATAGCCTGCGGGCATATTAAGTAGTAATTATAACTTGTGCCCTAAAGTAACTATAATTCATGCCTCCGCCATTTACAGCGCTGTCATCAATGATGTAATTTTAGATGTTGAAGTAATATGATGTCATACAACATGCCATGAGTGATGTAATATGTGAGGTAATTAGCAGTGCATGGTGGCCTTAAGTCATTCGCGACATGGGGTTTGGTGCATTCAACACCCTGATAGTGCCCAACCCCGTGCAGAGCATGGCTAACTATGTGATGCAACAATATAAAGGGTGCCATTTAATGTAGTTTAAGTTTGTAGATTTATATAGCGAGGCTTTTCACCCGTGAGGTGTATACAGGCGCTGTCCATGGGCATGGGGAGATTAAGTGTTTTGCCCAGAATCACAGGATATTGCGCTGACACTGAGACTCAAACCCGGATCCCCAGCTCCCGAGTCGACAGCTCTGGACACTCTGCCACATCCTCTCCCCTAGTAAGGCAGACCTACTGACTTTGTCAAAGGGTCAAAACACAAAACTATAAAAAGCATGCCTATAGGTTTTATCAAGGGTTCAGCACATTAACCTATATAAAGCAGACCTATTATCTTTGTCAAAAAGTCACCAATAACTATAATCAAATGGATATCTCATAAATGTATACACTGCAATGTTTAATAAATGTGATTGTCATAAAATGTTTTCAATAAAACATTAAAAACAAAAATATCACATCTTTGAGTCTTTTTAAACATTTTTCAGATCACAAAGTGCAGCCATAGAACCAACCACAGGGTCCCTGCCCTCCAGCCTAACAGCATAGAGCTCCAGCTCAGAGTGCTTTAAAACAATTTGGTAAGCTCTCCTGGCATCATGGATTCAATGCCCATAATTTAAAGAAGCCCTCGCGGGCTATTATGGGGCACACCTCGCTGGAGCAGTGAACAATAAAAGAGCGGCCCCTCCCACTCATTTATAATTCTTTTTTGTTTTTTATTTTACAGTGGGAGCCCTGAGGCCCCTGCAGCCTCTGACAGCTTCCCAGTCAGCAAGCACCCTGGAGGAAGCCGGCCTTTTCTTTTTTTGAACCGTCAGGACCCCGGTTCCCCCTCCGTGGCAGCCACACCTTTTTATGTTGGGGGATATGGAGGAAGCCCCAATGCCCCCGCGGTCCCTGCCACGTCTCCAGCCAACACCCATCCTGGGTGGGGTGGGAGCCAGCTCCATTCATTTGCTCCTGCCTGGTCGGGGCAGCTTTTTTCTCTTCTCTCGCCTGGGCTGGAGCAAAATTGTGTTCCCTGCCAACAACAGCACGGGCAGGGAGTTTAAGTTCTTCCTGCCAGCACTCTTGCAAACAGGGAACAGTGGTGTCCTGGGGGACGGGGTCCCTGGGGTACTGCTTTATTCTTGCTCTGGAGGGTGGGGTGTCACTGGGGCCAGTGAGCATTTCGGGGAGGGAGGCCTGATGCTAGCTTAAATCGTGTGACCTTTTGGATCTGAAGATCTTTTGCAGTGTAATATATACATACATTTCAAACCTTAATTTCTCAAAAACTGCAGATTTATATCAAATCACAAAAGGCACACTTTCTGAGCCAAGATCTAGCTTTCTGCCAAATTTGGTGTAATTCCGTTCAGCCATTTTTGAGGTATCGCTGTTTAATTTTCCTATGGAAAATTGCCTGGTGAGAAAGCATTTTGGAACCCAAATTGTTTTTCAGCCCCCGCTTGAGAGATCACCCCAAAACTATCGTGGAACGACCTGAGGTGGATGAACTTTCATTTTGGAAAGTTTTGTGAAGAATCGTCAAGTGATGCTAAAGTTATTAGCAAACCAAAAAATCAATTTCCTATGGAAACGTGGTCCTAACTATATCCTAACTATAACCACACAGTGGCGACCACCACTGGGTAATATATATATATATATATTATTTAGAGAGCGGGAGATAATAAACATCCACAATTAAAATCATTGCAATAATTGATTCAAAGAACTTCACTCCCCAGGGTCCAAAGTCTTCCCTTAGCCACGTCCAGATGCTATTAGCTGATCCAAATAAGGTAATAATGAGAGACTTTGGGATAAACAAGCGAGGTCCCCGCTGACCCACCAGCTCAGTGGAGGCTACTGCCTCCCCTCCCCTGGTGGACTTACTGCTCAATTTAGAGATCACTCCTGTGTGCAGGAATCTCCAAGGGTATAGTGAGCCACCTGTGCATTGTCTCCTCTGTAGGATCAATAAAATACCAAGTAGTGCATGTTGTTTTGGCCCACTCTGCAATTCCTTTTGGCTTGCACAAACTCCCACTGAAATGCTGTGAGATTTCTTCCTGCATGGGGGGGCTGTTGACAGATTTCCCTGCCGGGGACTGCCAACCTTTGCATGGCAGTTGTGGATAGGGAAATCTAGTGGTGGTTGCTCCATCCAAAATAGGGCGGGGAAACCGTCACTATGACAATGCTGCCGAATAGTGGACCAGCTGCCGGGTTAAGTGTGTAAAGAAAAGAATACAATGTTGAAACTCAGACGTTAACTCCAAGCTTCCACAAAGAGATTCCCTTTCAGAATTCGGAAGGCAGAAAGTGAATATCAATTGGAGAAGAAAGGGAAAATAAACAAAAAAGATCTCTAAGGTCAGTTGACTATACCAGGGTAGGATATTCCTGGCATTTCAGGGCTGATGCTTAGTAAGCTTCAAAAAGACCTGGATATTTGTCTACAAAGAAAGGGGCAGATGGTGTGTAGCTAATATAACTTACTATTAAGAAAAACGTGTAAGGGTCATTTATAAAGTACTGCTTACTGTCTTATTCAAATAAAACAGCTGTGACAAGAACTAGGACCACCTAGATACCACCTTCCTCCCAGGAGAAGCCTGGCATACACTGCAAGAAAAACAATAGAGAGAACTGCCTAAAACAAGAATGGAAACAGCAAAAGGGAAAACCTAAATCCTAGCAGTCTCAAACAGCAGTCCCCTGCGGAAAAACAAAAAATGCAGGCTGTGAGTCAAGTGCAAACTATTCACATCTCAATGTCTCAGAACAAACGGACAGCGCTAGGTGTCTGCATAGTCCCATCAACTCTCTTTACCTGCACTGGAAACAGAAGACTTGATCTCTGACTCTGTTCTGAGTTGTGTGTTACTGCCTCAGCTGGCAAGCTCGGGTAATCCCACTACTTCAGAATGCGATGGGTGATACCACAACCTTCATCTCCCTCTCGGAAAGAACCTTCATCTCCCTCTCGAAAGTCAGTCCTGGCAGTATTCTTCCTTTTGGATGCCCTCCCCATCTTTGTAGGATTTGGTTAATGATGGAAATTTAGATGGAATGCTTTAACTAAATTGTGGGGAGTGAACAAAAAAATGGCTCCCAACCCTTTTCCCAGGTATCCTCGGAGTCCAGAGACAATACTCTTTTATATGCAGAGTATGGAGGGACCCCACTTGTCGGGTAAGTGGATCAGGAACGTATTATTGGTACAGCAATATCTGGGCCTAAGTGAGGGGGAAATGGTGTCCTGGGCCAGATGTTCAATCTGGTCTAAGCAAAAAGCAATCTGGAAACACTTCATGAATGGGTAGCAGATTATCATGGTTTCAAATACTCATTTCTTCCTGGCAAGTATATTGGCTACCTACAATATTACTTTTACTTCAAAAAATGCCAACGGTGTCTGATCCACAAGTTCAATAAGTGGCCAGAAGAGCCTGCCACACAAAGGAAAGGCCAATGTCTCTGCCAAGAAATCGATCACCAGCTTTAAGTGCTCAAGACATTTTCATAACATGCAATCCAATGGTTCCAAGAAGAAAATATTGTCCCACTGTTCTCAAACAGACATGAGGGTATCGAGCTGTGACAGTGGAGCCTTATAGATCAAAAAACAGGGCTCCCCATCAAAAGTTAAATATGATGAGGAGGCTGGAAGAGCTAGGATGGTGAACCTTGGCCCTACAGTAAGATGCAAGATAGATCAAAGGGCATACGTACCTGCCACTGTAACTTATATTGGGGGATGGCCATATTTGAAACAGTCACTGGGAAGCAAGAGACATTTACACTACATGTGGTGTCTTGTTCACCTGCTCCAACAGTGAACAAACAGGATTATCTCAATACCATTTCTCTCCATATTTTTGACATTACCTTTGAAATAAAATAAATTGACCAAATGTAAAAAAGACACAAGCCCAGGAAAACAAAATGTCATCTACTGCCCAAGCCCCTGGGAAAGGCCTGTCTGGAGAGGATGGAGGATCACCATGTTTTCGTGGTCCGTGCACCGATCCATTGCAGACATATAAGAATGGAGGAAGAGATGAAGTAAAGAGGCAACAACCAGGAGAGCCTGAAAGATAGCTATTAGCTGCATCTACCTGCAAGAGCGGCACATGTTCTCCCGGAACCATAATCTCTGTGCCTCCTACTATCGTGAGGTCACCTCTCAGGCCAAAGGTAAGACTTCAAACCACAGGAAATGGCAATGGGCTGGATGAACTGGGCTCTGCAAGTAGGCGCCCTTTACATCGTACGAGAACAATATATTTCTGAATCTGTGGAACAATCCCTTGTAGGGAGAGCATCTTAAAGAAGTGCAGATGTGAAAACTGTTCGCCGTCTAGAGATCAAGCACTGAATGGTACTCCTCAGAAGGATTCTGTACCAGTAGCAGGACAGAGCATGAGCACTAGTAATCCTCCTCTTGGGATACTAACTTTTTTTGCTTTCTTCTGGAGTAGGGACTGGATATCCCATAACAAGATCTTGTACCTGGCAATGTAATCCAAACCTACAACCAATCTTTCTCTGGGACTGCCCCAAGAATTTGGAACACCTTACCTCCTGAAGTCAGAATGAATTCCTTGATTGTCTCCTTCAAGAAAGAAGCCAAAATACTCCTTATGAACAAATTTCTTCCCTAGATCCCAAGATTGCTTTTTTCCTCAATCAAACGCATGACTATTTATCACTGGCTACCTTAATGCTTTCGTCCTATCGTTACCGACATTACCATCCTGCTTCTCAACACTGCCTGGTACTTGCAGTTTACTGGACTATGGTACTCTGTTATTATTAAGTTTATCTCCCTTGCCCTCTGATCATGGTAATGCATACCCTCCCTTTTCTGTGTACTACCCACTCCTGCTTTTTGTGTGAATTTGATATTATTGTTATTACTACTCTGCTCTTTGTAAATTTGTAAAGTGCTCTGATACCCGCAAGGGTCATGTTCGCGCTATAAAAAACTATTAAAAGAAAAAGGAAAAAAAGAAAAAAAATCAAGACGAAAAAGACTGTTACTCATTCTTGAGGAGAGTCTTCTCAGATTTATGCTCTGAAGACTACTGTTCTGTAAACTTTAGCAGGGGTTATCTCTGCCCATGCAGTACCACTACCTCTGCAGTATTAATCATCTCTGCAGCTCAAACGGTGAAAGCAGCATGGCTTTCAGGAGGAGTGTGGAGCCTTCAAGCCTGCAAACTTTGGAAATGAAGCACAGGCACAGCCATATGAGGCGCAGAAAGAGGCAGGTTGCACTGAGACACAACACAAATAGTCTACGCACATTTGTGCATGCCTTTCTTGGCAGGCATTAGCACACTAAAAGCCAGGTCTGTTTTCTTTGCCAGTGCTTGTTTGATTCAGTTTCTAGTTTATGATTCAATGCCTTTTCTCCATGGATCGACTATACGATGCCGAAGGGTGCAGACTTGTTTTGAGAGACGTGCTGTGGACGTCTCCTTAATCTTGCAGAAAGATGGGGGGGATATAGAAATACTTTTATGCCAACTGCCAAGAGTGCACAGCAGGGGTTTGTCTAAAATGTCATAACATTGCATTTGGCAAGACATTAGTAGTTAAGCAAATGAGGCTCATCATTATTGATGAAGGAAAACACCCCCATGCTGGTGCTTTTAAGTGTGTGTACAGACCTCATGGAGGGAGGGCAGGAGCCAGGCCCTGCAGTCCCACTGCCTTACAGCTCAACTTATGAAAACACATGAAAAACAAAAGGCACTAATGCAACCACTGACCTGAAACGCTATCGCGATCAGAGAACATCTCTGGCACAGCAGACTCAATTAGGAGAGCCATCTGAGGTTGGAGGAGGAGTGGAATTCCATATTGAGTTGCAAAGCTTTCACTTTGTCATCCGTGGAAGCACTAAAACCGCACAGTTCTTTAACAAGGAGGAAAACCAGGCACTTAGCTGAAAAATGAGAACAGCACATATTTTACTGCACCATTATTTGAAATAATTAGATCCGACCGGTGTGTACTAATCACTTGCCTGTAGCACAGATATATCTGGAGTGACAGAGCACTGGTAGACAAACTCCTCTCAGGCCTCCCCAAAGTTCACTTAGGTCCGGCCAAAGAAGTTTTAAATGCTGCACCCCAGGGGCGGCTGCCACCTACGGGGAGTGGTAGGGTAGGCAAATGGGAAGTGGGTGCCAGTGCATGCGGGCATATTACATCAATAACATTGCCGACATGCATTGCATTATCGTAACTTTAAACTGTAATGTAATGCATGTCGGCAATTAAATACATTCAAAACATTCACATCAAAACATTAAAAAAAGAAAAGAAAACTTACCTTGCGGGACGTCCACTCTCCCGTCCAGTGTCCTTCACTCCTCCAGCACAGGCCCCAGGCAACTCCCCTAACCAGTAGCGGCTGGTGACATTTGAAAGTGGTGAGGGCGAAACATTTTGGTATGACTTTTATGTAGTGAGCGACGCAGGCAAGCTTAATGGACAAACGTTGGATCCAGACTGCATCCTCCTCCAGAGAAAACAATTGAAAAAAATATTGGCAAATGGTGCATTTTATATTTAAATCTGTTTTATTGTTGTTGCATAATGAAAGCAAAGAGTAAATATGCATTGCGAGAGAACATCTCTCTGAAATAGCACATAATAATGCAACTTTTGATTTTAGAAATTTTCCCTCCAAACAAAAGCAATATATGAACAGACAAACTCCCTTCCACCCAAAACCGCCCCCTCCCTCCCTCCCACCCAACCAAGTACCTTAGACAAATAGACCGACCTGACTGGGAATACAGAAGTGTTGTATGTGATTAAGCAGTAGCCTGTGTAGTGTCGGGTTCGGCCAGGCGAAGGAGCCGGAGATAACGGGGGCATGTTAGTTCCCTAAATTCCTTAGTCAGCAGCTCAATGAGGGGCTGCCATATTGTTCTAAAGGTATCGTCCCTGGACGTTAGGGAAAGGGTTAGTTTTTCCATCCCCAGGACGTCCCAGAGACGTTTGAGCCACATGTTATGAGTTGGGATGACGGCAGAACCCCATAGTGCCAAGATAGTCTGGTGAGCTGCCCCCAGTGAAATGCTAATCTGACGACCCCTTAGGGAAGCCAGCGGAAATGTCAGAGGATTTGGTAGCCCTAATAGTGTATGAAGGAAATCTAGGCAACTGCGTGGAAAAGTGGGCATCAATATCATCCACGACTGAGGTCCAGAATGTGGTGAGTTTTGGACAGTCCCTAAAGATATGACACAGTGTACCCCTTGCCCGCACTGCCGCCAGCACTCATGGCTACGGGACGGATTCCCTATATGTAGGCGCACGGGGTTAGGTACCAGTAGGAAGTTATTTTGACTGCAGTTTAAAATGGTGCATTTTAAAGCAAATTTAATGATAAAGCAAGGCTTATAAAGCAGTGGGAACGTATAGTTTTGAAATATTAAACACATAAAAAAACTACCCTATATCATACTGCATTAACATGAGAACACGGAACGGTTGAATGGCAAGGGTCCAAATTGGCATTCTACCCAGACTTCACTCCAATGGTTCAGGAGGCACGACGCAAATTCCTGGGGGTCAAGGCTACGCTACGAAATCTTGGACTCAAATATGGCATGCTGTACCCCGCAAGACTGAAGGTGGATGTGGGCGGCAGATCGAGAATATTTGACACCCCCACAGAGGCCCAGGAATTCTGCCGCAGGCACAAAACTCGGAACTCACAGAACGCAGCGGAGAGTGCACTCGCTTCCCCACATCATAGGGCTCTGTCGCTAGCGTGGACCTATTTTCGAACACTGGCGCTGAATAAGGGTGCCTTGCATTATCTGGTGTGCTTTACATTGTTGAATTGGGAAATTGCGTTGTTTGATTTGTTGTTGCTATACAGACACGGCACTAGGCCGGCTTGATTCTGGGCTGCCACCCCCTCTGGTGTATCCATAAAGTTGATTTATTGTCTTTTGGGGCCCACTTATTGGACCACAATCAGTTGCCCGGCGATCACTATGATTCCCGAGCGCGTTATCTTGCGAGGGTTGGCCGCCTTAGGGTTGGTAGGTGGCTGGGTGGGGGGAGGGGGGTTATGGGTAAGTTCACACACCATGAATGTTCTAATTTACACTTTATTTTCACATTGCTTGCTGAGTCACCATCGCACTACAGACATGTCAGGAAGATGTTTCCGCAGAATCTCGATGTCACGATTAGGTAATATACAGGGGCCTTCAGCCCTTACCCTTATGACCTGGAATGTCCGGGGCCTGAATAATACTCGTAAACGGCACCAGGTGATTCATTACCTCCTCCGACACAAGGTCGATATAGTCTACTTACAGGAGACACACCTCCCCCCCACTGATTCGGCTCAATTTGGCGCTAGCTGGGGCACGCATAGATATTTTGCCAATAATAGTAATTATGCTAGAGGCACGGCTATACTGATAAACAAGAGAATCCCCTTTACTCTTATTGATGTGACCCGTGATCCAGTGGGTAGATTTGTTATAGTCACGGGAACCCTGTACGGCCATAAAGTTACTTTAGCTAATATATATGCTCCTAATGTTGACGCCCCCGAGTTCTTTCATGACCTGAATGCCCGGATTGCGAAATAATGATCCGCAAGCGCTACTCCTAGGGGGGGACCTAAATTTATTAATAGACCCCACACTAGATAGCTCGTCCAATGCACCAGACGCTAAACCGCGGGCGAGGCGATCCTTGAAGGCTCTCTGCGCTCAGTACTCACTGATTGACATTTGGCGACAGCGCAATCCCAATCTCACCAACTACACTCATTACTCTGGCCCACACGGTACCTGGTCGAGGATAGATTACTGGCTTCTCTCTCCCTGCGTTGTGGGTTGGTTTAGTTCCCCTCTCCACACTCCCCAGCACATATTCAGACCACTCCCCAGTGACCCTGCATTTATTGTTCCCACGCCCGGAGGGTATGAAAGACAATGGCGGTTCCCCAGTAGGGCCCTCCTGGATGAAGTGTTTAAGGCGGAGGTGCGCGAGGCAATAGAGGACTATTTCGAGATCAACACTGGCTCTGTGGACACAGCGGCAGTTCTGTGGGAGGGCTTCAAGGCAGTAATAAGGGGGGTATGCATCTCCAAACAAGCCGGAGTGCTCCGGGATCTCCGTAACACGTTGGCCCGCATTGAACAAGATATTACCCGGCTGGACTCGCAACTCTCTTCCCTCCCGAATCCAAACGACCAGGCGGAAAGACTCGCCCTATTGACAGAATATAGAGACACGGCAGAAAGAGATACTATATATGGGGAAGTATCAGACGGCGCGCAGGTACGGCAAGGGCGAACGTCCTGGCAGAGTACTGGCACAAATGCTGAGACCACCCTACAGCAAATCCTACATAACTGAACTGCACTCGGACTCCGGTGCCATATTGTCTACCACATCGGCCATCAGGGATGAGTTCCTAGCCTATTACACCACACTATACTCCTCAAGGGCTGACTCGGATGGCACTGCCCAGACTGCTTATCTAGACGAGATCGCGCTGGTGTTCCTGGAGAAGCACATGCTCGACTTCATGGCAGAGCCCATATCAGTCACAGATGTTGCGTTGGCCATAGACACCCTGCGAAGCTCCTCTGCCCCGGGGCTGGATGGCTTCACCGGTGATTTTTATAAAGAGTTTAAGGACATATTGGCCCCTCAATTAATTGAGGTTTACGCGGAGGCGTTGGAGAGGCAGATTCTCCCCCCCACGCTACAGGAGGCCGTAATCATACTACTTCCGAAACCCGGCAAAGACCACAAACAATGCGGTTCATATCGACCGCTGTCCCTCTTGAACTTAGACTACAAAATTCTAGCCAAAGTGCTCGCCAATAAACTTTCACAACTAATGGAATATATCATTTCCCCGATGCAGTCTGGTTTCGTTCCCCGGCGGTCCACATCCCTGAATCTCCGCACGTTGTTCGCGGTGCTGCACAGGATACAGCCCGAGGTCGCCGCGGCTGCGGTGCTATTGGATGCCGAAAAGGCGTTCGATTCTTTAGAATGGCCTTTCCTTGTAGAAGTGATGCAACGCATGGGACTGCCTTGTGGCTTTATCTCCACGGTCTCCTTGTTATATAGTCAGCCATCGGCGCGGCTCCGTCTGAACGGCACCCTGTCCGAGCCGTTTCGGCTATATCGCGGGACCAGACAGGGCTGCCCCCTGTCCCCGCTCTTGTTCATTTTAGCCATGGACCCTTTAGTGAGACATCTCCAGGAACGCCATTTGCACAGGGGACTTCAGTTCCACACTGGTCCATTACTTGCCTCTCTATATGCCGACGATACCATCCTTTATGTCCGGGAGCCACACATCAACCTGTCCCCTCTTATCCGGGAAGTCATCCGTTTTGGTCGGTTTTCAGGGCTAGGTATAAATTGGCACAAATCAATCATATTCCCGCTTACAACTGGCACTGCCCAATGGGAATGCGAATTTCCCCTAGAATGGTGCCAGGATTCGGTAAAATATCTTGGTATACATATTCATCTAGACACCACTCAAATCATTCGCTTGAATAACGGGCAGACTTTTCGAACGCTGGAGGAACAGGTCGAAAGATGGCTACGTTTGCCACTGTCTCTGGCTGGCCGGGTGGCCATATTGAAAATGGTGGTGCTTCCCAAGTTCTTATACCTTTTCAATAATATCCCGATCCCCCTCACGGATGGATTTTTCCGCACTTTGCAGACGCTCATGACTAGACTGGTGTGGGGTGGGAGGAGACCACGAGTTCGCTGGACTACCATGACGCTCCCATACGATAGGGGCGGGTTCAATGTGCCGGACTTTCATCTCTATTATTTGGTAGCCCAATGTCACTATGCGTTCGCTTGGTTCCACCCGGATGCACGCATACCCTTCCTGCGACCAGAGGCAGACCTGGTGCTCCCTGACAAATTAGGCGAGGTGCTTCCCGGAGGCTTTCCACATGACAAACACGACATACAGACGGTGTCCACAACTGCCTGGGCGTGGGTTAATTGAAAAAGCGTACGGGCGCCACACACTTATACTCCTCCGCCCTGCCCCTACCCAATGCCAGATGATTCCCAATCACGGGTGAGAGGCTAGTGCAGAACACGTTGACTACGCTGGATATTACAAAAGTGGGCGATTTTTTCCCAGGGGGCCATGTGTTCTCGATAGACGAGGACGCCCGGTTTACCGATTGCAACTTCATGACGAAATTCCTGCTGAGCCGCATGAAGTCTTCGCTGCGAGCTACCTTCCCCACATTCCCGACTGAGCCTGACTCTTTCCCCCCACTCACACTGGTGTTGGAGACCCCCGGCGGAACACACCTTATCTCTAAAATGTATAAAGCATGCGCCAGGATGCTGCCGGCGGACGACTCCAGCCTTAGACAGGCCTGGGAGGCGGACACAGGGTGCACCATCACGGATGAGCAGTGGGCCAAATGCTGCGAGGCCACCAAGGACCTCTCACTTAACAGTCGCCACAAGCTGTTACATTTTAAATTTCTCCGCCGCGCTTACTTTACCCCAGCCTTGGCACATAGGATAGACGCCGAACGGCCACACACCTGCTTGAAATGTAACGCACCACACGCTGATTTTATACACTTAGCGTGGACATGTCTCCGTTTGCAATCCTATTGGTCGGAGGTGCATGTGACCCTGGGGAAGATAATCGGACTTCCAGTGGTCCCCATTCCCGAGATAGCCCTGTTAGGGTACACTACACAGATTCCTAAGACAGTCAGGAAACTAGCATCATTGGGGCTGTTATTAGCTAAGAGAGAGGTGGCCATTCACTGGGGCAGAAAGTCTGCTCCTAAACTGCAGGATTGGCTGGGGAGTCTGGCACACTGCAACACGCTGAAATATACGCAGGTCTTATGCCAACGAAGTCGCGGCCGCGGGACATTTGGGGGCCGCTGAGGTCCTATTTCGAGACTGCCAAGCGAACCTCTGCCACACAAGTGAATGCTGGGTTGGTGCCTGAGGGGGTGGGCTGAGGGGATGTTTTTCTTAATTGTGCCATGACTTTCCTTTCAAATTTGGAGGGTTGGCTTCTGCCGTGTTCCATTGCTACATATGGGAGATACTGCTGGTTGGGATTCTTATCTCTGAGACGGGTGACTGAGGGTGGGGGGGAGGAGGGTTGGGCTGGATTACCCTGGTATTGGACTGGACCATGATGTAGTACACTATAACGTTCATCACAGTATATGTACCTGTCAGGCACGATTTGATCGATATGTAAGATGACTGTTTGCAATGCAATGTGACTATTATTCTATAACTGAAAAATAAAGTTTAAAAAAAAAAAAGTGAGATGAAAAATGTGTTGACTCTCTAAAAGGGAACACATAAAATACATTTCTGTGATTCCCATAGTGTGCTACCTGACTGGTATTTTGGTTTCTCTCTGAGATGTAATTGCATCCAGATATATAAAACACAACAACTGACCTACACCTAAAATGTGTCAGTGCGATTGGATTTGTTAATGGTTGTTAGCTGTTTAACATAAATGAGTAACAACAAGGATTTGTTATAACTAATTAACCTTCAAAATGTTTAAATTCTGAAATTTCAATAATATTGAAAAATTGCAATTACAACTGGACTACATGGCCACTGTTCTGTGTGCTCTGAGGCCAACCGACTGACAGGCACGTTGCTTTGACTTCAGTGTCAGCGTCAGAGCTCTCAATCAAAGCCCCTCATAAACACCTACACAGCTATGCAGGCAAAGAAATACAGAAAGAAACACAACATGATTAAATAGCTAACTATTAAGGGAGGCACGATTAAGTAAAACTTGAAATAAAAGAGGAACTAAATCACTGACATGCATTGCCTTAACGTTTTTAACACTCATTGTTCATAAATCAATCCATGTTTTTGGCATTAATGTTGTTAAGGACATGAAGATAGGGCTGTATGTCATACAGCAGATAACTGTCTACTGTAAGCACATTTCTGTTGCTTTGCGTTTGACTCTGATATTTGGATCAACTTCACAAGGGAACAAGAACCCTGGCCTGCTCATCTTTTGGATCCATTTTGCAGGGGAACAAATACAGCAGCTCCACTTCTAATGGGGCCAGCGACGTGCAGCCAGAGCCTGGGTGTCATAGTGGGGGAGATTAGCGTGGCGAGGGGTCTCAGCACAATATGCATAACAGAACATTAGCATTCTAACACTTACCAATGCCGAGAACAAGGCACCAAAATACACGAGCTTGCATCCACTCCTACGTGTGATGAATGGGGAAGGGTGGGATCTATGCCTGTGAATGACGGACAGCTGCTCTCACGATGGGACGGAGACTCCAGTGCCCGAAACCATGACACTGAAAGCTTCAATGGCCTGCAGTGGATGCTGCCATAGTCTACAATGGTGATGATTCATTATGAAGGGCTTTAGAACAGTCAATCAATCAATCAATCAATCAAGTGACTTGTAAAGCACAACTACTCACCCGTAAGGGTCTCAAGGCCATGTGTCGTGCGTCACAGTTCAGAAAGTTGATTACTGCCTGGCTTCTGTCTCCTGCTTCAGAACCAGGCGGGGCAAGCAACCTGGGACAGACAGCCCAGACTTAAATACATCGATTTGTTTAGAGATACTATCCTATCTCTAAATAGATCAATCTATTTAATATTTGTACAGGAATGTGAAGGAATATAGGGGGGCGCAGCCCCAGAGCCCTAATGGAGAATCCCCCCCTGCCCCATACCAATCCTGGCGCTGCTTTCATGCAGCATGAGCAGCCCCAGGAAAGGATGGAGTAGGCTCTCTCAGCGCTCCAAAGAACACTGGAGGCCTTTGCTCGGTCTCAACCCAGCTGTCCAAGAAAGATGAGTTGAGAGGTTTAAAGTGCGCATGTCTGGCTGGCTGTCTCAAGATGCCGGCCAAAGGGACATGTGCACTTGTAACATAACTTCTTTCTGCTGTTGCCAGTCAGCAGCTGCCCCGCCCCCGTCCTGACACTTGGCTCAGGACGGGGTTATTGAAAAATAAAATTGTAATACATTAACTGTATTACCATTTTATTTTCATCCCTGGGGCATGGGGGGCATTTCAATTAGTGGTACGATGCTCCTCTGTCATAATGGAGGAGCTGCCCCTGCTGCACCCCACTTTGTGACCATTCACAAGAAATTTGACCACATCACTCCTACACTGCTAAGCCTTCAAAAGCTATCTATAGAGATGACAACCCAATGTAAAACCACCTGCAGCACACAAAAAACACACTGCCCCCTTCTTCACTCATGTACTGAACAGAAAACCTGAAAATTTCAGGTGCAAAAAGGGGCGTCACAAAACGCTCAACCCTTTTTGCCGGAGCCTGCCACCTTCAAACAAGAGCGGTTCATGAACCTATCATTCTTCAGAAGCTACACAAGAACTTGAATCTCCCTCCCTCTGACCTTCCGTATGACCCCATGCCATGTTACCTTCAAAAATGATCTCAAAACTTCTTCTCTTTGAAAGACACTTGGGTTAGATTCCTTTTGCCTCCATTCGCTCTCCAAAGTATGCTTTAATTTTTCCGATATTTCATCTCAAATATACTCCTGTGCTGATTGTCTGGGAACTTTACTCATGTACTGCTTATCTCCTACTTCCTATGCATTACCTGGCTTTTAATTCCTCCTGGGTTGTATTTCTAATTTATTCCTGCTGTGATTGTTTGGTATCTGTTCTCTGTGTTCTGATGCCCACAGGCCATATCCGTTCTTTATAAAATATAATAATATAATATAAAAATAAAACAAACACGCCCAAGTGCATGCCGTGCCTTTCAGCTAGGCCATTTTTATCAGACAGCAACGCTAAGCATGTTGAGACTTGGAAACCCTAACTTAGAATGAGAAAGATGGTGAAACTACAAGTCCCGGCATGCTTAGTATTGTTGGCTGAAAAGGCAAGATTGGCTAAAAATCTACCCCATTGACTGCTAGTGCCCTTGTCTTTGGCAAATGGTACTCTCAACAGAGAGTCGCTGCTCTAAGATTGTTCACTGACAATTGTTTTATGAATGGTGGGAAGAAGCACTCATTTTTGGGGACCAGGAGAAAACAGGTATGAAAAACAAACGAACATTTGCAATGCAATAGGTCTCGCATTACTGAAAGTTGGAGCTATTGGCCTTGCTAATAATAATGCAACTCCAATAGCTCACACTTGCAGTAATGCGAGAGCTATTGCATTACAAAGCAATCACGGCACTCACGTTTTAGCTTTAAATATTTTAAGCTAAAGCGCAGGCACAGACAAATGTGATTTGATCTACAGCTCAAAAAAACGGCCCACCAGCTATACTTGGCCTCAGTCCCCTCGGGCAATGGCCGATTGCCCGCCTTGCCAATCCGATGCTGTCCGCCACCCTGATGGACAATCGTCAGCCAGATTTAGTGATGATTACCAGCCCAGCTGTCATCTCTGTACATTGAATTGAACCACCATCACAGCGGTTCCCTTCGCAGTAAAAACTGTTTTACATTTTTGTTTTTCCCAAAGAGGGAGTTTGTTTTTCTTTTTTCCCAGGATGTGGAGATCATTATTATTTGTTTTCTTCCAGGGTTTAGGGATCATTATTATTTTTCTGTCCTTCACCATCCATTTTTAACGGGCGGTGACACACAGACGAAAAATAGACATCACACTGTTTACCATAAAGTGAAAGCCTTTTGTTGATAGAGCCAACTTGAGCTTTGGTGTTTGCGTCAGAGTACCCTCACCACCAAACTCTAAATCAGGCCTTTAGCCGCATAAGATGATCAGGATCAAGACTAGCTGTAATTATTTTAGTCACATAAACATTTCATCTGGCCTTTCTTCTCTTGCACCTCACGTTTGTCACCAAAAAGCCTCCAAACATAATATTTATATCTCCACATATGCTTCAAGCATTGAATGATTCAAACTTCTGCCAGATAAACCTTTAGGAACCATGTTGAAAGTTGAATCTGACTCAACCAATCCATCATAGCTATTCCCTTCCCTATTATTTCATAGCATGAGGCCCATCATATTTTCCCCACATGGTTGTTGATCAATAAAACCATGCACCTGATTATCTATCCATCCCGCCATCTTGGCATTTACTTTACTAACTTTGCCCTTTATCTATCACTAAATATAATTTCAAATTGCCCCTTTCTGTAGCAGTCTTCTTCCAGCTTGGCCAACTCCTGAAGCTTACCAGATGACCACCACCTTCCCACAGATAACAGAACTACTTGGGCTCAATGCTTGGCTTTCTACTCCCAACATTATCCTCTAGCCTAGCAGCTATATTTTATTCACTTCTCCCCATCACAAAAACACAACTAAAACTGGTTTCTATTTTAGGCAGAGAAGTCTTGTCACATGCCATGGACTGAACAATGGTGTTAAGAATTGCAATGGATTTATTGAAAGCTTTGTGCTAGCCAAACATTTAGCTTGGATTTTGCTGGTGCCCATACCATACCTAACTATATAGTATTTCAATAACTTTTATAAACAAAACCTCCATCACGCTTCTGTGACACAAACAGTTGTCCAGGTACATTTAAAATATGGAAGGAGGTAACAGTCTGGATGAAAGACACAAAAGGTGATGGGAGGAATGCTTGCAATTTGTCTAACCACTGGCAATCGCTCGGGGTAGCATCCCAACCTATCATTCTTTTGCTCAACATGCCACCTCAGTTTGGACCAGCCATATGCGAATCAGTCATGACCCTGCTCCTCATGGGAACAGTCCATCCTGAACTGCCGACCCAGGTCTGCATTCCACATTCTGTCCATCAGTTGTTCTTTTTGAATTTGTCACTCCAAGTGGGACGAGTGTGCCCAGACATGGGTCCCGTGCTTGCCATGCCACTGGATTCAGGCTAGCCTGGCTGATGAGGGGTGATACCCCAAAACCTGCCCTAGGAGGCCTGTTTCCGGTCCAGGGACGATCTGGCCTGGCAGTTTGGACTGGACTGTTCCCATGGGGAGCAGGACTGATTTGCATATGGCTGGGTCCAAACTGGAATGGTGTGGTGAGCAAATAAACAATGTATTTAAGCCCAGATCTCTGACTGGGGGTGAATGTTTGACATTGTTCATTCCGGTCATCATTTGTTCTTTTTGCAACAGTCTGAATGATCCTGTTTTCATACTGGTAGCCCATGGCACGCACTGAATTTACCAAATAAATTATTAGGTGCTCCTACTTCCACTGAAATATTTTCTAAACTAAAAGTAACAGCTTTCTTTTCTATGTTCTTTAAATTGCTGTGGTGACCCGAAAATGTCAAAGCCTCTGTTCTTTTGGATTAGCAGTTGTCTGGTATATTGTTAGTCTATTCTCTTGCTTTGGCCAGTTTAGCAGTTACTGGTTGGATGCCAAAAAAAGCTGTTTTGCTTCATTTCCCTGTGTCACAATTGACTCTGTTTCTGTCTCTGACTCTTCTGATTCTAAGGCATCTGCAAGGCTTACCCCTTTTTATGGTTTGGCTTGACAGCACAGCTGTCACCCAGATAATTATGTGAGAACTACCAGGAGAGGAGCCAGGGCTCCGCCCACACATTGAGAGTCAAGATTACATGTTTTGTTTAGGCAGCAGTTGTGTGCTTCCACAAAAAAGTGCCTGCCCTCTACGCAGCTGTGATAATTTAGTTTATTTATCCAGCTGCCTGGCGTTGAACGGTCAGGGGCACACACAACATTGCAATGCTATTAAAGTGTCTTAGATAAATAGATAATTTATGGTGTTTGTCTTTGACAGCAGCACAGAATGTAGAAGGGCTGTCATTAACCTACATGGAATTTTAGGTCTGTTTTGAGAGTGCATTCATAAGCAAGACCTATTGGGATTGCAAATGCTTGTTATTATCATGCATTGATAATGGATTCTATCAGTTTATTAAATAGCACTGCAGAAGATTGTTTGTTAATTGATCCTTCCTCTCTCATTTGTATACCATACCCACAAAAGGGCTCTGAGACTTTTGCAAGGTGGATTCCAGCACTTTACAAAAACCCTGCTAAAGTAAAACTATCTATCTCTTACACTGCACCAACAGATCTTCCATCATTTAACACCTTGCCTGCCGCAGGAATTCCAGCCCGGTGCTGGACATTCCAATCGCGGGCGTGGTCGTGACGGAACCATGCCGTCATGAGCACAGCCCAACCGTGACTCATGACGGCATGGTTCCGTCACAAGCATCGAAGGGGTTATTCTATGTTATATCATGACCTCATCAATCCGAACGCACATTCCATTTGTGTTACAGGAGCTAATATATAACAATTATGCTGTAGTGCTTTTGGCCGTGTTCTCCTGCAGGGATGACAGTTTGTGTGACTCTGTGAAGGGTGATGATTTTAATCTGTTCTCCACTCAAGAACTAAGATTTGAAAATCACAATATCAGTGCTTTAATGTTGGCCTACAACAATATTGACTCCACAGTATCAACAGGCACTATATTGTCAAGATAGAGAGTTGTAGAATTGGAATAGCAAGTCTACACTTCCCTATGCATACTGCTCTTGATGCCAAAGAGGTAGCACATATTGAGGAACTGATATTTGTGCGGGCGATATTTTTTTAGTCGTTGTTGTGACATCGAACTAGAATTAAGATGGTAGGTTCCACACCTTAAATGTAGTGTGTAGAGAATGTCAGATATTCTGGCTCTTAGACTTGGCACTCTCATTGAGACTGGTATCTTGATAAGGCCTTTATTGGTCCCATTCTCATTTTTGGAGTTGTGTTTTTAAATTTTAGATCTGTGTCTACGGTGCACCTTTGCTCCATAACATAAGCTATATAATTCGTCGTTAAAAGGCATGTGGCACTGGGACACTCCGCCACCCAATATCAATTTCCAATGGTGGAATTTAGTCTCGGAAGATTTCTCCACATGACATGTGAAAATCAAATGTCAAAATAGAAGATCAATAGCAAGGTACTCTTATTATAACAGAGATGCATCTGTATTACCATAGACCCTAACGCAAACAAGTATTATGTCACTTCCCCTCCATCATCTAATGTGCCAATCACAGCTGCCCCACCACTCCTCAGCCGTCATGGCTTTATCCCATCCTCTTCACCCTGCACCACTCTCATGTAAACACTATTATGTTTGGTGGTATATGTTGTTAAATGAGCAAAATAGAAGTCATTAGAAACCTTTATTTTTAAGAGCTTACAAATAGCAAAGACAGACACAATCTCCCTCAATCTTCTTACAGTTTCTCTCTCTCTTCCACCATCCTTAAATCCAACTCTCCCTTTCTCTTTTTTACTTACCACTTACTGTTCCATCTTTTTACTTTTTCTTTATGTTCTCCCGTGCTGTCCAGTTTGTTCCCTTTTGCCTCTCCACCATTCACCTCTGTAGCGTCCTCCCCAGCCTTGGTACTCGCCAGTGATTACACCACACACGCAGCTTAGTAACATGTCTTTATTCATCTGCATGTAACCGCAAACTCAACATTATAAATCTGCATTCATCTAACTACACTCTAAAGCTTATGTCACATTTCTACAGAGTCCATCAGGAGCCACAAGGGTTCCGTCATTGCTAACTCACACTAAACTACATTAAATAAAAAAAATAAAAAGATTTTTACAAATATATACACAATCATAGTTTTTCAATGAGTCTTCGTGGCGCTTTGATCATACATCCCGACCGTGTCTTCGGAAACCGGGGACAGGCAGTAGAAGTGTCCATGATCTGTGTTGGCTATATAGGAACATCAGCAGTCAGGGGGTTTCCACTTTTCCGTTTAAACAGACCCAGTCTCTACATTGACATCAGTGCCTGACGAGCAATGATTCACATGTTGGAAATGCAAGGAATCTCACAAAATGGACTTACCAGGAAGTTGGGCAGTCACCATGTGTCCTTTGCTGGGCACAATATGAAAGTGCTCAGCATCGAAGGGAGAATCAGATTTTAATTTTCTAGATTGACGGACAAGCACTTGATCTCCTCTAGTGAAAATAATGTATTTTGCCATGTAGACGCTTGTCTGCATAGGCCTTCATTTTCTGTTTACGATCCAAATCTTTTATTGTTCCTCAGTACTTGATCTTCTACCAAACATCAAGGTGGCAGGGTTTTCATCTGTGGTCGAGTGAGGGGGTCGAACGGTAAGCTCGAAGAGTAGAATTCAAGACAGTTTTAACGTTGAGCTTTTCCAGTACAGCATACTGAACAGCTTTCTTAAGAATACTCATGAAACGTCCAAGAAGGCCATTGACCTATAGCCAAAGAGGTGTGCTCTTCTGATGCTTCACATTAAGATGACTGAGAAAGTCTCTGAATTCTTGACTGTTGAAAGGCGGGCCATTGTCAGATTTTAAGGTCACAGGAACACCTCATATTGCAAAGATGCCATCTCATCTCTCAATGACTCCTTCTTGAGTGATAGATGAGAGATCTTCTATCAATGGAAAGCGGGAGTATTCATCAACAATTACCATCAGGTGATGTCCATTGTCAAAAGGACCAAAGAGGTCAATAGTAATTCCTTCCCATACATGCTTTGGCAACTCTGACATGTTTAAGGTGTGTTGAGTGGTTTTTGATGAAAGGCACTTCCATAAATAACAGGCCTTCAATTCTCTTTCAACCCTCTCATTGAGATGTGAAAACCAGACTCGGTCTCAGAGAGCTCTTTTTGTGGACACGTTTCCACGATGTCCTTCATGGGCCACTTTAATTATCTTTTATCGCAGATTCTCCAGAATAAAAATTCTTGAACCTCTTAGGATAATGACTTCCTGATTAACGGACAGTTCATCTTTGACAGTTTGAAACTTCTGGTATTCACTGTCACTGGTAAAATGTTGAGGGTGCTGGTGCCAAGACCGATGTGTAATAATGTCTTTTAGTTTTAACATGTCACTATCTTGACTCGTGACAGTGACGATTTGTTCCAATGAAATGGTAGCATTTGTGCTTGATTTCACAATGAAATTTATGTATGCTTCAGCCGTCTTGAAATGGGTGCCAGGGCACTGCAGAGGCACTCTAGTGAAGTATTCAGCTGGGGTTTGATCTTTCCCTGGGCGGTGCATCATTGTGTAGGTGTTTTTTTGTAATAGTAGAGCCCAACATTCAATGCGAGGAGGCATCTTTGCCTTTGGATTTCCAACAATGCTTGATGATCTGTCACAAGCATGAAATGCTTCCCATAAAAGAATACGTGGATATGTTCAGGAGCCCACACCACAGCTAGGTTTTCTTTCTCAGGTTGTGAATAAGCACATTCAGTTTGGGACAAATTCTGCTTGCATACGCCGCAATATGCTTTCGAGCATTTGGTAGTCCGCTGAACTGTTCAAGGATTGCACCTAACCCAACCGGCTAGCGTCAACAACAATCTTGGTATGAAGCTTGGATCAAAGTATGCCATTTCAGTAGCGTTCTCAATAGCTTGTTTGATTTTCTTGCAGCTTTGCTTGCATTCATGTGACCAATGAAATGAAACATTTTTTTTGTCAAGTCTCTTAACGGAGAACTCACGGTGGCGAAGTCTCATATATATCTTGAACAGTGGCTGGCCAGGCCAAGCAATGAACGCAACATGGAAACATCTTGTGGGTGACTGGCAGTTGAAAACTCTCTCTTTACGGCCTTACCAGTAGGCTCTTGGTCAATGATGTGTAGACTTCTCAGTGTAGCTTTCATTATCTTCAAATGGTTCACACACACTGGGGCTGAGACTTGATTCCACACACACCAAACGACGATTCTGCACTTCGAGAGAGGCACACATGGCACACATGAGTGGTTTGCTGGACCACAGCAAGCTCTCTGGTAGAACACTGTCGATCTTTGGGTTACTTATCCCCTATCTCACCACCAGTTGAAGTGCCCTCCCCAGCCTGGGTACTCATCAATGACTATGCCACACACGGAGCTTAGTATAACACATCTTTATTAGTCTGCGTGTAACCGCAAACTCAACATTCTAAACCTGCATTCACTTCACTATACTTCACTACGCCCTGCTAAATGTTCACTCTCTACCTAAACATGCCCCCCATATTTTTCAGATTTTGTTGACCATAATTTTGATGCCATGTCTCTAACTGAAATTGGGCTGCGGCCCGATTCCAACCCAGACATAGCTCAAGCAGTTCCCTCTCGCTATGTTACTTTTTGTCAAGATAGTTTGGCTAAAGCTGAGGGCGGTATATCTATTATCATCTGTAATCAATATAAATGCGGATTTTGCATTACCTTCTGTCCAAACACCTCCTTGCCTGGACTATTTGTTTACCACCCCCAAGGGAATACATCCGATTTCCTAGACTCCTTGGTGGAGACCGCCCTAGAAGTTGCATTGAGATATTCGAACTGCTCAGTTTTAAAGGACTTTAACCACCAGACGGGGATGGTCTGTCATTTATGGATTTGTGGAAGGTTCTCAATTTTAACTACTTGATCTCAACAGCTACTCACCAAGCCGGATATACCCTACAGCTTATCCTTTCTAACCTTCCTCTTATGGTTAGAGCTCTGCTGAAATTAAGTTGGTTGAATAATTTTCTAATACCTGTCAGGGGATGTGGCTGTGCCACTTTTGAGGCTGGTGGCAAGTGCAGAACTGAATAACAAACATGTAATAAAAACAACCCTTCACTGCTTGTGGAAGCATTAGCTGCTTCTTCGTCTCATCTGATAGGAGACACTAATTCAGATTTGAAATGCCAAAAAGTCTTGGATCAGGGGTTGTCAATGACCTGGCACCAAATAAAGTTCTCTTAGCCACAACACAAAGCCTACCTGCCCCATGGTTCTCTATAGAAACTTCTGGACCTTAAAAAGGGTTGTAAAAAGCTGGATCGCCTCTGGCAAACGGCCAATGATATCTTATAAAACTGCAAATAAACATTATCACAAAGCAATTAAAACAGTTCGAAGTGTGTATTTTGCTCACCAAATCAATTTAGCCGCTAATGTCTTGTGAAATTTTAAAAATTGCAAAATCCTTTTTGAAGCTTGCAAACACGTTACCTTTGCCTCATCCGAACTTTTTAATAAGCTCTCAGTGTTTTTCGAAGAAAAGATTTGAAAAATTCACTCCACTTTGTCTGTGCCTTTGCCTGACATATCTGTCAGGTCCACTTCAAATGCATTAACCTGGTCCATAAGCCAGCTGACCCAGTCATTTAATGTTACAGCCTGTAAGCTGACTGAATTTGTGCCTTTTCCCCTGGAACAAATTTTGCAGGCCATCTCACTCTGTAAATCAGGGTCCACTGGTGATCCATGCCCCTCAGCCATCCTTCGAAAGGCTAGTGAAGTGATTGCTCCGGTGTTTCAGCAACTCTTTAGCAGATTGCTGTCCTCAGTTTTTCTTCCTTATGGCTGGAAAAAAGCAAAGTAATCCCATTCTTAAAAAAACATCTGCTAATCTGGAGGTACTGGCTAATTTTCATCCTGTATCTGTTTTGCTGACACCTTCTAAAATCTTAGAAAAATGAGTTAACAACCTGCTGACCTTCTGCTTCTACTTGGAAGACAACTCTCTTCTGCATTACACTCAGTCAGGCTTTGCCAAGGTCACAGCTTAGAAGCAGCTCTCCTGGAGATCATAGAGACCATAAAAATCACGCTGGGTTAAGGAGAAAGCACCATTCTCATCTTACTTGAACTATATGCGTCGTTTGATACGGTCTCTCACCTGATCCTACTACAACGCATCTCAGAGGTCAGTATCGTCAGTATCTTTGGGAGGACCTGGGGATGGCTAACATCCTACCTTGAAGAGAGAGAACAAGAAGAGTGGATTGCCTCCTGCCAGTCATCAGCAAGGGAACTGACCATTGGGGTACCACAGGGACCTTCGTTGAGCCCTACATTATTTAATGTTTACCTGGCTCCCCTGGCCAAATGAATAGAATCCTTTGGCCTCAGGGCCCTCTCCTTTGCCGATGACACACAGCTTTTTTCTAACAGTCGATTCCTCTTCCTTTTTTGCAGCAGCGGTGTTTAAAACCTGCAAAGAATGGCAAAGGGTTTACAATTCAATCGAATAGTGCACACAAGATGGAGACCATTATGGATAACAGTCCATTCCCATTCTAAATGCAGGAAATGTCGTGCTGCTGTTTACTTTCATGAAAACCAATAAAATTGTTTATAAATGTTTATTTTTAAAAAAACAGTCCACTCCTAGTTTGCCAGTAAAGCATCAACAGCGTTTCGACCCTAACAATTAAAGGGTCATCATTAGGACAAAAAAAGTTTGCCGTTCTTTGTCTTTTGTGAACACTATATAATGTCTGAATGTATTTGCTTGTGTAATATGTTGTGGAAGAACTGTTTGTGTATTGGATTGTTTTATGTTATATTTCTTTGAAAAATGTGATTCTCTAATAATAATTCAAATAATCTTTGAAAACTGTATGTGGGCACTCTTTCTCTTCTTTCTTTTCTCATTTTTGATTTTTGCAATTTTTGCAAAAAAGCCTTTGTATTCATTGATTGTTTTTTCAAATGCTAAAAGGCAAATTCCCTGGAACCTTTGTTGTTTATATATCCAATAATCCTGCAGCATCGACCAAACTCCAGATCTGAGTATTGAGTATTGACTACTGCGGTTGCATGCTTCCTTTGCCATGCACATGCACCATTAGCAATAAGACACAAAAACAGCTGCTTGCTCACAATGCAACCCTTCAGCTACATTGTGATGGTTCATATCAATGCATTAAACAAACACTGCACCCTCCCCGACCATGCATTCTCCATGCTCAAGCAGAAACCACTCACCTTACATAACTCACAAGGAAAAAACAGCAGTGTAAAAAGCAATAGGCCTGAAGTTGACTGCCAGCCTTTTGGCTTTGTCAATTATTTTTTTGTGCTGATTTACATAACTATATATATATATATATATATATATATATATATATATATATATATATATATTGCTTGCCAAAGAGATGATGCCGCACTCCCAGGAGTTTCATTAAAGCGATTATTTATTCCATGAAAACAGCTATATTGCATCTTGTCCTCAGAGCCCCATGACGCGTTTCGACTTCCGTCTTTATCAAATGGCTGTAGCTCTCAGCTGTTTCCAATGCCATTCTTATACTATTGTGCAAAGCATTGTGGGAAAAGACCAAATTGCCACACCAGCAGCTAGAGCGCACCGCTTAGAAGGACCGCTTTGCTTTAAACATTTAAATGACGGTTGCGCCCAGTGGGTGAATATTTGCGGAGCAGGTGAGAAGATACCAATCACTCAGCATTTTTGAGACAAGAAGACGGGAGTGTCTAATACTCCAAATTCCGCCGTGCGTGTCTTCGATTTAAAGGACAGCCTCATCAGGAACAAAAGGTGAGATTGTGTCCTTTTGATTCATAAACACCGATGCGGCCCGTGAAGAAGTGGAGGAGAAAGGGCCCTGGAGTTAGCAACTTTATAGAAACATTGCCCAAATAGAGGAAACATGAGTTGGGAATGCTCAAGGAACTGAATAATATTTTGCACTTAGCAATAAATAATGTTTTCATACTGACTAGTAAACGGACTGCATTCCCCACAATGCTTTGTTCAATAGTATAAGAATGGCATTGGAAACAGCTGAGAGCTACAGCCATTTGATAAAGATGGAAGTCGAAACACGTCATGGGGCTCTGAGGACAATGCCGCACCAGCAGCTAGAGTGCAACGCATTGAAGGACCGCTTTGCTTTAAATAAATATATATATATATATAAATTAAGATTATCAACCGCATGCCGGAGTGGTTCGTTCTTTCACCAAGAATCAGTGAGTTTCTCTTTGGATATATATATATATATATATATATATATATATATATATATATATCCACACGAAAACTGCTCACACAGTGAAGGCGCCACACACAACGTAGATTTCACTGTCTTTATTTGGCAGGCAGCAGCAAAACAGGAAATGCTTTCCCTAGCGAAAATCTTAAAGCATATTGTCTTTGAGCCATGTTGCCATACGCGTTTCTGGAAGTATTTTCCCTTGATCACTGGCTGGCCTCTGGGGAAAGGAACAGCTGCAAAAATTCACCTCATTTATTTATAGTCCCGCCCTTGAGGGAGGATCGGCATCCAATGCACGTTGGTTAATGTAGTTTATAAGTAAGTATTGTCCATAGTGGTTGCTGCTGTTGCTTAAGCTTTCACAAAATTATTTAAAAACCATTGGGTCGCTCGTTCTATGCAAAACCCGCTTTACTGCTAAACTTCAGCCTCACCAAATCAGTCACGTCGTTCCTTGCGGTGCTCTGTGATCAAGGCAACCGGACCTGCACTTGCAGTGGGGCGTCTTCGTGACCGGAGCGGGCCACTTACAAATCCACACGAAAACTGCTCACACAGTGAAGGCGCCACACACAACGTAGATTTCACTGTCTTTATTTGGCAGGCAGCAGCAAAACAGGAAATGCTTTCCCTAGCGAAAATCTTAAAGCATATTGTCTTTGAGCCATGTTGCCATACGCGTTTCTGGAAGTATTTTCCCTTGATCACTGGCTGGCCTCTGGGGAAAGGAACAGCTGCAAAAATTCACCTCATTTATTTATAGTCCCGCCCTTGAGGGAGGATCGGCATCCAATGCACGTTGGTTAATGTAGTTTATAAGTAAGTATTGTCCATAGTGGTTGCTGCTGTTGCTTAAGCTTTCACAAAATTATTTAAAAACCATTGGGTCGCTCGTTCTATGCAAAACCCGCTTTACTGCTAAACTTCAGCCTCACCAAATCAGTCACGTCGTTCCTTGCGGTGCTCTGTGATCAAGGCAACCGGACCTGCACTTGCAGTGGGCGTCTTCGTGACCGGAGCGTGCCACTTACAAATCCACACGAAAACTGCTCACACAGTGAAGGCGCCACACACAACGTAGATTTCACTGTCTTTATTTGGCAGGCAGCAGCAAAACAGGAAATGCTTTCCTAGCGAAAATCTTAAAGCATATTGTCTTTGAGCCATGTTGCCATACGCGTTTCTGGAAGTATTTTCCCTTGATCACTGGCTGGCCTCTGGGGAAAGGAACAGCTGCAAAAATTCACCTCATTTATTTATAGTCCCGCCCTTGAGGGAGGATCGGCATCCAATGCACGTTGGTTAATGTAGTTTATAAGTAAGTATTGTCCATAGTGGTTGCTGCTGTTGCTTAAGCTTTCACAAAATTATTTAAAAAACCATTGGGTCGCTCGTTCTATGCAAAACCCGCTTTACTGCTAAACTTCAGCCTCACCAAATCAGTCACGTCGTTCCTTGCGGTGCTCTGTGATCAAGGCAACCGGACCTGCACTTGCAGTGGGGCGTCTTCGTGACCGGAGCGTGCCACTTACAAATCCACACGAAAACTGCTCACACAGTGAAGGCGCCACACACAACGTAGATTTCACTGTCTTTATTTGGCAGGCAGCAGCAAAACAGGAAATGCTTTCCCTAGCGAAAATCTTAAAGCATATTGTCTTTGAGCCATGTTGCCATACGCGTTTCTGGAAGTATTTTCCCTTGATCACTGGCTGGCCTCTGGGGAAAGGAACAGCTGCAAAAATTCACCTCATTTATTTATAGTCCCGCCCTTGAGGGAGGATCGGCATCCATCTACGTTGTTACCTGAGCTAACTATAACTTAGGCCCCGCAATGCACTGCTTATCACCTCACATATTATATCACTCATGACATGGTCGGTGACATCGCTGATGACATCTCAAATGATATCAATGATGACATCATCGACACACCCACTCATATGTGCACATAAGCACTCACATACCCATACAACTATTCACACACCCACTCACTCATCCATACAACCACTGATGCACCCACTCACTCACCCATATAGCCACTCACACACCCATGCAGCCACTTACACATGTAGTCACTTACCCATACAGACACTCACACACACACTCACTCACCCATACAGACACTGACTCACCCACTCACTCATCTATACAGGCACTCAGATACCCACTCACTCACCTACACAGACACTTACACACCCAATCATGCCCATAAAACCACTCACACATCCACTTACAAACCCATACAACTACTCACTCACACATGCATGCACACCCACACAGCCACTCATACACCCACACAACCACTCACACATGCACTCAGACCCCCATACAACCACTCACACACCCACTCACACCCCACAACAATTCACACACCAACTCACACATCCATACAATTACTCAAACAGCCAGTCACACACTGATACAACCAATCAAACACCAGCTTACAAACCCATACAACCACTCACACACCCACAACCACGCACAGATCCACGCAACCACACACACACAGAGCCACTTACAAAACCTCTCACACACTCATACAACCATTCACACAACCACACAGCTACTCGAAAACCCACTCACTCACACACCCACTCACACACCCATACAAGCACTCAGACACCCACTCACACACTGATACAGACAGTCACACAGCTTCTCAGATAAAATATGTTAGAAATAGTATCACTCATTACTAGTACACCTAGTATGCTAATCTAATTTTTGTTGTAGGTGTATATGTTTAAAACTCATAAACTCTTAGAAAACACTTACACTCAATTGATGATGTCATCAGTGATGTCATTTTGGATGTCATTAGTGATGTCATCACTGATGACACTGACCATGTCAGGATAGATGTAATATGTGAGGTCATAAGCAATGCATTGTGGGGGCGTAAGTTATACTTAGCTCAGGTAACTATAACTGCTGAATTTCTATAGTTTTGTACAAGTGAAATCTGAGCCTAACTATAACGTCCCTATAACCTTTGTTTTTTTCAGTGAATTTCTATGGTTTTTGTAACTCTATTGCCTAACTATAACGTCCCTGGAACCTTTGATTTTTTCAATGAATTTCTATGTTTTTTTAAATTCTATTTGCTACCTATAACGTCCCTGTAACCTTTGCTTTTTTCAGTGAATTTCTATGGTATTTTATTATATTTGCTAACTATAACGTCCCTGTAACCTTTGGTTTTTTTTCAATGAATTTCTACGTTGTTTTTAATGTTATTTCCTAACTGTAACCTGTACACTTTGAGAGTGGGTGTGTGAGTGGCTGTATAGGTCAGTAAATGGGTATGTGAGTGGCTGTATAGGTCAGTGACTGGGTGTATGAGTGGCTGTATGGGTCTGTGAATGGGTGTGTGAGTGCCTTTGTGGGTCTGGGTCTGTGAGTGGCACTATAGGTCTGTGAGTGGGTGTGTGAGTGCCTGTGTGTGTCTCTGTGAGCGGATGTGTGGGTAGTGCTATGGGCCTGTGAGTGGTTGTGTGAGTGCCTGTGTGGGTCTGTGAGTGGGTGTACAAGTGCCTGTGTGGGTTTGTGACTGGATCTGTGAGTGGTGCTAAGGGTCTGCGAGTGGGTCTGTGAGTGACTGAGTAGGTCTGTGAGTGGGTGTGTGAGTGCCTGTGTGGGTCTGTGAGTGGGTGTGTGAGTGCCTGTGTGGGTCTGTGAGTGGGTATGTGAGTGCCTGCATTGGTCTGTGACTGGGTTTGTCAGTGGCGCTATGGGTCTGTGAGTGGGTGTGTGAGTGCCTATGTGTGTCTGTGAGTCGGTCTGTGAGTGGGTGTGTGAGTGCCTGTGTATGTCTGTGAGTGGGTGTGTGAGTGGCGCTATGGATTTTTGGCATTTGCATACTTAGGGTATTTAAAAGAGAGAACCATGGACTCTGCTCTCACCAGGAGACGACAAAAAAAAAGAAACCAATCGTCACAGTCACCTTAGATCATATTGTGCTCCAATAGGTCAATGATGCATTCACCTCCATTATGTATTTCAGATTGTTTTTCGATGTGGAATATGAGAGGAAACACATTTGATTTGCCTTCACCAAGCCCAAGAAGTTATGAATGTTTGTGCTTTACTGAATTGTAGCTTCAACTGGGGCACCTGCTACGTTTATATTTGTAGGTGCTTCCCGTTGAGGTTTAATTTCTGTGAAATGCACACCAGGGCCAGAATGGAACCTCATTTTTCCTAGAAGAGTCCTCAGTTTTGCCGAAAACATCTACTCAACTGGAGTACTTTCATCTGGCTACTTAGTAAGTGCTAAAATGAAATGCAAAAACCTAGGGCAACTCAAATACAATTAAAACATGACAATAATACATGACTAGGTGTGAAGGGACAAGAACACTATATTATGAACAAATACAAAAGTTAGTTTTATTGAAATGATACAATAAATATGAATGATAAAAGATCCACATGCGTACTACAGTCGTGTCAACATTCACTCTAACATCATTCTGTACAATAAAGACAAAAAGTAAATGTGTCCCAGCCTCTGATTGTTGCAGAAACTAATTTGTTTCTCAGCCACTGATTTTGTTGAAAAGAATTTGGCTTTTAGCCATTCATGATTATATCATATGTCATGTAGACAGATCAGATTTTTAAGATGAAATATGCATCATATATGAGAAAACATAATATATTTTTCAGTTTTCTGTCACTTTTTATGTCCATGTATTTTTTGTCTTTATTGTACAGAATGAATGATGTTAGAGTGTGCTTGTCACTTCACACCTAGTCATGTATTATTGTCATGTTTTGATTATATTTGAGTTGTCCTAGGTTTTTGCATTTCGTTTTATCCCTGCCTAGAGAAACTCACACCTAGTAGCAGGGGGCCCTTGTTCATTTACATTTACGTAAGTGCTACCTCGTTGGTAAATGCCTTGTGCATATTCTGCACTACAGCTGCGCAAAGGACCACAAGTTAATATTTCCAGTGACCTTATGTGCATGTAATTTCGGCAATATGATTGTTCCTTGAGCATCTTCATCCACAAATCTGTGATAACATGAATCCTTGTCCTGAGAAGACGACGAGAATACAAAGAGGTGAATCTCCACCAAACAAGGGTACTTCCTCTTGACTAAATGAAGTAAGTGCTTCTTTGTTTGGTGGAGATGTCCTCGTATTCTTCTGCATCAATAATGCTACACTAAAATCGGCTGGAAACGTACTCGGGCCTTTTGTTAAGCTGTCCATGCGAAAAGGCGGGAAGACCTACTAAGGAATTCAGAGAGGGGGGCATGTGGACCCCCTCCCCGGGCCAATTTCGGCCCCAGGGAGCCCATTCCCCGGGACCTGGCCTTGTTTTGCTGGGTGCCCTGGAGCCTACCCACGGCACCCAGTCTGCACCGTTGGGGAACGTGGGGGTAGACTGAATGCCCCAGTGGGAGTCAGCATTGCTTGCACACACAGGGAGCTGCAAATAATGCAGCTCCCTCTGTCTGGGAGCAACCCTTTTGTCTGTTTCCCTGCCTGCATGTGACAGTGGGCAGGCAGCAGATGAAAACTCTGCCCCCAACAAGCGGTAGTGATTTGACAGCTCCCGCTTGCTGGGAAAGGAGTTAGTGTTTGCTGTGATTTGGTGGGAGGGAGCTGTCAGAGCTCCCGCCAAGTCAGAGCAAATAGCTCTGTCCTGGGGGTGGGCACCCCGTCACATAGGGAGTCGGCCATGGCGGTCCCCAGGGCCGTTAATGGCACCAGGAGGAGGGGTCGCACATCCCCCTCCTTCTGTATTCATGGGCTGGCCCCAGGGAGGTGGTGGTCCCAGGGGCCGTTTATGGCCCAGGAGGAGGTCCACCCGGCCCCCCTCCCAGTTTTATATATTGCATAGCCCCGGGGAGGTGGAGGTCCCCAGGACCTCTAGGAAGCCCAGGAGGGGGGTCCGCATGGCCCTCCACCTTTTATAAAAATTAAACCCTGGTGAGGTGATGTCGCCGAAGTTTAAAGAGCCTTGGGAGGGGATCCAGTGCGCTCAACCTCCTTTTTAAAAGAAAATGCCCCCGGGACCTGGTCCACCCGGGGGCTCCTTTCAAAACAAGTGCAGAAGCCCGCGCTAGTTTTTTTTGTAATTTTCACCGAAGTCGTGGATTTGTTGTGATTTTTGGTGAAAATGTTTTTAACATTTTTTTGGGCCCTTGCATGGTCTCTGCGGGATCCCAGGATCAAGGCCAAGGGGTCAGGGTATTCCTACCCTGCCACCTTCTCTTTTTTATCTTTTTGTTTGGGGCTTGGCTGAGACCGAGTCCCAAGATGGCTGCCAACACTTCCTGGTCGATGTGTTGGCGGCCAATCAGAACTCAGCACGAGATCGGGAGGGTTTGCGGAGCCTTCACGTCCCTATATATACACATTTGCATTTCTTTTAATAACTCTAACAGTACTGGACGGATTTGCAGCAAATAACAAAAAGCACTCTTTCTGGACCAAGAGCTAGCTTTCTGCCAAATTTGGGGTAATTCTCTTCAGCGGTTCAGCCTGTAGTCGTGTTCAAAATCCATATGAGAATTAATATGGGAAACACACTTTTTTTGACCCTACCTTTTTCCCGGCCCCCACTTCATAGGTCACCCCGATACTTGGGACCTGGGACTCGTAGTTTCCCCACTTATTACAATAATATCCTCCAGTGGATTCCGCCTTACAGACACAAGTTTTAGCATAATTATTGCTCTCCAGTGAGCTACAAACACAGGACTCCAGTTTACTTCATTAAAAGTACTGGCCCCAGTGGGCGGTGTCTGCTCCCTTCTCCCCATGCTTGCCTAGATCTTGTTGTTGTGGGCGGCGTAACAGCTCCCCGGGTCCCTCACCCCACCGCTGGAATCCCGACTCAGGCCCGAAAACACTGCTTTGGTAAACAGTGTGTTCCCACGAAGTCGCAGTCCATTGATTCAATGGCCGGGCACATTCCGGGTATGCGGCGTTCCGGCGTTACCAAAATGTTTTTAGTTTCCCCAAAGTTGCCACACAAACCGCCGGACACTTGAGGGGTGGGTACTCCAAAGGTGCTTGTGGCTGCACCTCAAACATCAACTCCACACTCCCTTGTCTCCTAAAGGAAGTAGAGCACACACAGGATTCCAGGTAAGCTGTACTTTCTTAAAACCATCGGCATGACGCGTTTCGTATTCAAACTTCCTCAGATGCCGCCAAGATTTGCAAGTGGTTCACCAGCCCACCTTTTCAAGCTACATGCCCCTCTACGATTGGCTGAGGCACCGCTGGCGTAGTTGCACAGGGAAAACCCAAACCCAGAGGTCTGAGTCTGTGCGGAGCAGACACCAAAACGTAAGTACTGGCACCAGCGGGCGGTGTCTGCTCCCTTCTCCTCATGCGTGCCTAGATCTTGTTGTTGTGGGTGGCGTAACAGCTCCCCGGGTCCCTCACCCCACCGCTGGAATCCCGACTCAGGCCCAAAAACACTGCTTTGGTAAACAGTGTGTTCCCACGAAGTCGCAGCCCATTGATTCAATGGCCGGGCACATTCCGGGTATGCGGCGTTCCGGCGTTACCAAAATGTTTTTAGTTTCCCCAAAGTTGCCACACAAACCGCCGGACACTTGAGGGGTGGGTACTCCAAAGGTGCTTGTGGCTGCACCTCAAACATCAACTCCACACTCCCTTGTCTCCTAAAGGAAGTAGAGCACACACGGGATTCCAGGTAAGCTGTACTTTATTAAAACCATCGGCATGACGCGTTTCGTATTCAAACTTCCTCAGATGCCGCCAAGATTTGCAAGTGGCTCACCAGCCCACCTTTTCAAGCTACATGCCCCTCTACGATTGGCTGAGGCACCGCTGGCGTAGTTGCACAGGGAAAACCCGAACACCTACAGGCCCATAGGAATGAATGGGAATAGATAGCAGATTTGCGAGTACCAATAGGTACTCGCAAATTGCGCATGCACTTCAAGGGTGCAAGGGTGTCAAAAGGACACCCTGTTGCACCCCTGAAATTGATCTGTGCACACATGTTGCAGCACACACATGCCCCAAGGGCATGTGTGTGTATGACCTCATAACTTTGAAAAATGCACTTTAGTGCATTTTTCAAAGTTTTTGCAAATTACCATCAAGTTCAAATTGATGGTAATTTGAGGCTCCTAATAGCGAAATCGCTATTTGCGATTTCATCATGCATTGCATTTAAGGAATCGCAATTTGCGATTCCTTAAATGCAATCGCAATTTGGGAAATCGCAAAAAATAGCAATTACCGAAATTGCGCATCCCAAAGACTTTCATGCATCGCAAAAGGCCATTTTGCGAATCGCACCGTTTGCGATCGCAAAATCCCTTGATGCATGTGCCCCTAAGTGTCAGGCTTGCTTGTAAATTTTACAAGCTGCAATAGCCAGCCAGCCTTACACTCTCCTGGCTATTTGTTTCTTGAAGTATAAAAGAAGATGGACTTTTTGAGATGTCTACTTTCATGTCCGTCTTTATTGTACCTCTACCCAAAATAGGATCACCGTAAAAAGCACAGTAACTGCTATAACTGTTTTTTCATCTAATTCTGCTATTTAAATGTAGAACTAATGTGTTCCCTTTTAGCTCTTGTTGACTTACAAAGAACACAACCTCCTTCCAGAAATATCCAGATGAACACGAACATAGCGTCCTAGGAAGAGCTAAGTAATGTGTTTTGATGTTTGAAGTAATCTCATGCTTGGAAACATTTTGTAATTCATGCTGTGCCGCACTTATTCTGGCTGTGTCTGCACTTTGATCTGTACAGCCCAATTACATGGCTTGTTACAGGAAGAGGCTGACATCCGCCTGAGGTGGCTCAGCACATTACCATCTCTGACGGGGCACTGTACAGAATCAAAGGAAGACGCAGAACGTGGTCAGAGCGGTGCCCAGCAATGTCGCCACTGGGCTTAAATGAAGCAAAAAAAAAGTAAAACCTGGACTTGAGAACTCAAAGAAGTTGTCCGCAGGTCTCCCCAGTCCTTTTAAACTGTGCCAAAACCGTAATAGTAAAAAAACTTAAAAGGTGAAGCATGGGTTTAAGATTAGAATGACATGAAAGGGCGCAAACTGATGCTGAACGAAGTGTGTAAGTGGGCGTTTGAAAGTGATGATTGAGTTTGAACCATATCTCACTCTAAATTATCTCAGAGCTCACTTGACTGAGATAGGAATCCAAGGTAGATTTACTATCAGTCACACAATGCAGCTTTGCATAAAAAATTGCAGTACCGTGTTGCGTGAAGGAGAAAAAATTGAACAGCGCCATATACAGCAAGTCATTTGCAGATGACATTGGCCAAGCTCACGTTGAAATAATTGTTTTAGTCCAACGCCATGGCGACCCTTTGGTGCCTTGTGTGACATTTATACTTGACGTTAATCCTCCAGAACAAATTTTAACAAGGACAATGTAGGCTGTGTAAGATATAACATTTTGCACCAAATGGGTGGGAATATCAGAGATAGTCTACTTACCTCTTATTTGCACCTAGTTTCCTTTGTCATTAATAGGTCACAGTCACACTAGTTTGTTTAACCTATCTTTGTGTGAAAGCCAATGGGCATGCCCTGTTCCACTCTCGTTATGACCCTTTGACCAAAAGCACCAGGAAGCATGTAATTTATGCAGAGACCCTGGTCAGAGTTGAATACAAACCTGTTTATGTGCGGGAAGGTTGATCAACACTGCCCTCTGGGCTGCAAAGAGCCATCACACAGGCGCCTGTACAATTATGTAGTAAATCTGGGGGCCCCATTGTAAGAAGCTAGGTATTGAGATGTGGGGCCCTAGTCGCAAAGATTTTGCCCTAAGTACTTGTGACTTTTGTGCTACTCTTGGCTTACTCCTTAAATTCAGAAGTTAGCCACAAGTACTAAAAGTCACAGCAAGAGCTGAAACTTTGGGTACTTTCCTACAATTTTTGGTTTACCCTTGAGGACAAGTGAGTTGTTGGGCAAGTGCAATGCCACATAAAACATTGGCGACTTGAAGTTGTTGCTGGCAACCTCAAATCACGGGAAAGTCAAGAAAGCAGGAAAAGTTAGCTCAAAGATAGTAAAGATACCATTGCCTGATTTTGCCCTGCCTGATGCTAAATTTCCTGTGGTCAGAGCATGTTGTTTTCTGGACAAATAAGATATTTCTCACAAATGCTTGCAGTGCTTAGTCCATTAGGACGAACCCATGTATGAGAAAGATGTCCACCATATATGGAATATAGACATTTTTTTAACTTTTTGAGTAATTGATGGGGAGCGGTTGGATCTTGTTCAAAGTAGGCATGGTTGATTATAAAGCACTTCTTGAGTTGAGGCCATAACAACCTGTATGTATGTAGGTTCACAGAGGTACCTATATAGATCAAACCTAGGGAGCAAGGAGCACTGAGCGGCGTATCCGTGCATAAGTACATGATACAGGATTGTTATAATAAGACACATTATGGGTAGGTTACTTTCGTGAAGGGTGGTAGTACTTTTTGAAGAGATGTGTCTTTATTGCAGAGACAATTAAGTCTGTATATTTACAAAAAATATACCTGAGACTCTGGCTTCAGAAAAACTGAAGGATACTTAATCTGATGCTGGGAGAGCATGCCCACCTTTTACAAAGTGGCAACCGCATAAAGAACTAGTTACCTCAATGTTCTCCAGACTATTGTCCGGGGTTTCTGGAAGAAGTATTAGAATCCCTTACTAAGAATGACATTTATGTGCCCATTAGTTTACCTCATAAACTCTATTATCCACTTTGGACTGGAAGGATTATTGGTGCCCACTAAGGAAGGCAATAATTTACAATATAATTTGGTGATGAAACCGATTCCAGGCCTTCCAATCACAAGGCACGCAAGTAGATTGTGATGCAGAGTCTCAGAGTCAAAAACTCTGGCATGTACTGAGTCAATGAGACTGGGTTACAGCCTTATACATCTCACAAACAGATTGAGCTATATTAAAAGAGGAAGGATATTTGAGGGGAAAAAACGTCCATCTCAATGAACTTGAATAAATCTACATAGAATGTGAGAATTAAATTGGATGGAATAGCTGACTAAGTACTCCAAAATTCTGAAGGTAATCTTAAAACAACAGAACTAGTGGAGTGAGCGATGACCAAATTGTGGTTCTATCAGGGGATTCCTGGTGTGGGCTAGGTTGCAGGTCAAGTGTGTACATGACAGGTGGTTTTGGAGAGCTATAATGGTTTGGGACTTCGGAAGGCATGGCGTGCATACCTACAATAGCCTTTTCTCCAGCGTACTACACCTCCATGGAGCCCTTAATGGCCACACTTTAATCTACCCATCTCTCTAAAGCCTCTCTTGGATTTTCAGTCCGTAGAGGTAGGGATATAATCCGAATTCATCATTATCCCCACTCAACTCTCTCCAAATATAACAAATTAGCACTCTATGGATCTGCTATCCCTATAGAAGAGAATTCATTTTCTTGTATTGTAGATATTCCTCTGATTTTTCTATTTATTGTACATTATCCATTTCCTTGACATTTCACTCATTGTCACTTTAGTGTAATTTTGCTAATAGTGAACTTCGTAATTTTTTTTTTTCTTTTCACAACATGATTTTATTGTTGACATCCAAGACAAAGAGGATGCCTCATCTGGCACCCAAAGTGTACATAAAAGATGGCAAATATGGATATCAACATTTTCAACATGGGCATGAAATTGATCATGCAAATAATGAATTACAAAGAAAAATAATAACAGAAAAATGAATAGCTGCGCCACGTTGCCTCTGCTAGACAGGGAGAGATGTTGCATATATAAGGAGAGTCCATGCCACCTGTAGTCACATCCAGTGTGTATACTACGGGTAGTCCAGTCCACAGGATTCACAACACAGAGTCAGCAATATCAGACGGGGGGAGGGGGCTCCAGATACAAACCCCTATAGTCAGCCCACCTTTTCCAGAACTTGTAATGTTTCCGAGGGCACCCTCTCGCTTCAAAGACCGGGATTTCCAGGCCCATACAGAAGCCTAAGCCCTTTTTCCATACCCCAAGCAGGGGCGGGGGTTCCACCTTCCAGGCTCGGGCGATGTCTCTCTTTGCCAATGTAAGGCCTAAAAATAAAAGGTGACGCTTGTACCTGTTGCCACCCAGGTCCTCTGTACTATGGAGCATGGCCAGCCTCGGGGAGGAGGGAACATCCCACCCCAATACTTCAGATAGACAGGTAAACACTCTCTTCCAGAATCTCGATAGTGTAGGGCAGGGGATGCAATTAGCCCAGCCCGCCACAATCTGTGCCTGGTATAATAAGCTCTGTGGAGATACTTAAACTGACTAAGGCGCAGGCGGGCCGCGATCACTGCACTGCGTGGAGACTCCAGGGCCTCCACCCAGTCGTCTTCTTCTAAGGGGCCTAGATCCTGCTGCCATGCCTCCCTAGTTTTATGTAAGGTGGTGGGTGTGTTATTGATAATTGTACGGTATATTTTGGTTATCTTATGATCGCCCAACTCACCCATAAAAACCTTAGCCTCAACGGGGTTGAATTCGGGTATCTCCGTTAGGCGGGATATGTAGGGGGTAAAAGCATGTCTAAATTGTAGATAGTGGTAGAATTGAGTGCGGGGCATATCATATTCCATTTGTATGTCGAGAAAGGATTTGAGGGTGCAGCCACGTACAACTGCCCCCACCGTGTCTATCCCAATGGCTTCCCGGCCCCTAAAGCCGGGCAATCGCGCCAGCTGTGGCAACTGTCCATTATTCCATAGTGGAGTTTCCCTGGTGAGTCTCCCCCACCAACCTATCTGGCGGAGCACAGCCTTCCAAATCCGAAAGATCGTGACGGTGGCAGGTGGTAGCACCTTAAGCAGTGCCTTTGAATAGAGAACCATGTGAATAGCATTGTCTCCCAGCAGCCAACGTTCTACATCGTATGCCGGGTCCCCCCAATCGCCGTACCACCAGTCGTTGAGGACTAGGAGGTGTGAGGCCATATAGTACGCGTGAATGTCCGGGGTAGCCACTCCACCGGAGTAAGTAGACTGGAAACATGTCCTCAGCGCAACTTGCAACGTGCCACCCCCCCAGAGAAACCGGGCAAGGATATCGTTTAGCTGGCGAAACCACTTCTGCTTGATTGGATAGGGGTGATTTTGTAATTGATAAAGAAGGCGGGGTAGGGAAACCATTTTGAAAATGGCGGATCTGCCAAAAAGAGACAAGGGCATATGAGACCACACACGTGTCTGGTCACTCACCTGTGTCCATAGGGGGGTGAGGTTTTTGTTCCACACCACTGACTGGGACGCGGAGAGAAAGACGCCCAAATACTTGAAGCCGTCTGGAACCACCACTACTTCCTGCGACCATTCGCCCATTCGATCCCCACCCCGCAGCAGCCACAGAAACGATTTTCCCCGATTTATGTATAGACCAGAGGTCTCGCCAAAGATTTGCATAATGCGAAGAAGGCGCGGGCCAGTCCGGTCAAGATTCGTGAGAAAAACCAAGACGTCATCCGCATAGAGCGCTATGCGATCGGAGATTCCCAGTGCCCATTCAAAACCACGCATCTGGGCGTCTATTCGAATCCAGGCCGCCAGGCTCCATGGCGAGCGCGAAGAGATAGGGGGAAAGTGGACAGCCCTGGCGTGTCACCCGCCCAATAGGAAAGTGCCTGGATGCCGAGTCGGCTACCCGGACCGAAGCGGTTATATCTGTATACAATAGGCGAATAAGAGTCAGCAGCCGGGGGCCAATGTTAAGACGACCGAGCAAGGCAAAGAGATAGGTCCAGCTAAGGGAGTCAAAGGCCTTATTCATGTCCGCCAGGAGGAGCGCGGTGGGGCTCCCAAGTCTATCGACCGCGGCTATAGCATTATGTGCACATCTGATATTATGCCGCGTAGCACGGCCAGGCATAAAGCCTGCCTGGTCAGGGTGGACCAATTCCGTAATGTGTGGGACCAAGCGATTGGCAATTACCTTGGCCAAGAGTTTGGCTTCCACATTGAGTAATGAGATTGAGCGGTAGGACGAGAATTGTTCCGGGGGCGACCCGGCTTCAAGAACACGACAATTTCCGCATGCCGCCAGTCCGGTGGGAGATCACCACTCCCCGCAGAAGCCTCAAGAGCCGCCAGGTAGGGTTTTAAGAGCTGCAAATTGTATTTCTGGAAAAACTCGCGGGGGAAGCCATTCGGGCCTGGCGCCTTGCCCGCACGCATACTAAGCAGCGCAGTCAACAGTTCATCCATGGACAAGGGATCATCCAGCAAGTCCCGCGCCTCATCGGATAGGGCCCGGGGGGGGGAAAGTCATCTATAAATTTCTGAACGAGTGCCGCGGGCAGAGTCTCATGTGGAACGTACAAGTCTGTGAAATATGAAGCAAAACAGTCAGCAAAGGCGTACGGGTCCATAAGAACGGCCACGTATGCATGGAAGCGCCTGAGGGCACAGCGTCTGTTGACACAGATGATGCAATAAGGCACTAGATTTGCCCCCCACTGGTATATCCGGCTGCGAGTGGTGAGCCAGTGTAGCCGGGCTTCATCTAGAAGTTCTCTGGCGTATGTCTGCTGTACATTCAGCAGTTGTCTGCGCGCAACTCCTCCCTCCGAGCCCCTACCCGCGCGTTCCAGGTCAAGTAGCTGGGCCTCTATTTGTATTAATTTGTCACGGCGCTGCCGACGCTTCGCCATACAGAAGGCAATATCCGCTCCCCTGAGAGTGGGTTTCAGCGCCTCCCATAAAATAACTGGAGAATCCACTGAGCCCGTGTTCAATGAAAGGTAGTCTGCGAGAGATGTATGGATATGTGCTCTATTTTCATCGTCTCGTAACAGCCACAGCGACAAGTGCCACCGAAACTGGGAGCGCCTGGGATCCAACGACAAGAGAAGGAAAACCGGCAAATGATCCGATAAGCCCCTAGGGAGAATGTCGGCCGCGAGCAGTCTATGGGTGGGTGCCCCTGAGAGAAAAAGGTAATCTAGCCGTGAGAAGGACTCATGGGCTCCGGAGAGATATGTGTACGCACTTGTAGTGGGGTGTAAGGTCCTCCACGAGTCCACCCATCCCAATCCCTGAACTAGGGGTAATAATTTAGAATCCTGGGTCCCCGCTGTTCGAGACGTGGCATGCCACCTATCTTGTGACGGGGACAGAACATCATTCCAATCTCCTCCTACCAGGGTTAACCCCAACGGGAGTTCGGCCCAGAGTGTCATCAATTTTTCAACAAAGGACCTCGAGGGGGGGGCACAGATACTACCCAGAATAATGGGTTCCCCATACAGTGTCCTGTATATTATAACAAATCTACCCTGAGGGTCCGACCATGTCCTACTGTGAACAAAGGGGACACCGCGGTGTATAAGGATTGCAACTCCCCGGGAGCCCCTAGTGAATCCAGCGTGATAGGTATGTGCAAATCCAAACCTCCCCAAACAAGGCGTCTTAGTACCCGCTAAGTGAGTCTCCTGCAGGAAGAGGATGCCCGCCCTGTGGCGCTTATCGAGCAGGCCGTTCGTATTCCAACTAAGGACTCGGAGCTCTCTACACCCGACCCCATCTAACTTTCGTGGCATGACCGGCATTGGCATATTAATACAGAAATAGTGAGCTGAGTGGCAATGACACCTCCAGAATCGCACATGGCAGAGAACACAGTGGCATTAACAGAAAGCAGCAAACAACCCCGCATGAAATCCCCAACCACCCCGCCACCCCAATACCTCAGAAACATAGAAGTATCTGTCACGGCGTGGTCCAGGCCAGAACCCCAACAGGGGTAGCGGCAAGGAGCAGCCAATGGATCCCCTGTACAAGTCGCCTGCCCATAGAAACACAAACAACAGAGGGTCAGGGACTTTTGAGGCAATGCAAGCCTGCAGGGAAATATACAGTAAGTGACAAATGGCATGAATAGTTACAGTTCTCAAAGCTACATCATTCAGGACGCTGAGAGTTCTGGTTGATCTTGAGGGAGCCTCTTATTGGATTTACTATGAGTCTTGGACCTCCTCTTGGATCGTGATCGACGTCGCTGTCTGCCACCCTCTCTCAGGGGACCGCACCCGGGTCCACTGGATGACGAGTCGGAGTCAATCCTGGGCGGGGTGTGGGGCTTAAGCCGGACCGTCTCCTCAAGCCACTGGAACACCTCCTCTGGGGACTCAAAAAAGTGGGTGCGTGATTTGTATACCACCCGCAGGCGGGCAGGGTATAGTAGGGAGTACGGAAGCTTGGACCCCAAAGGCGAGCCTTAGCCTCCAGGAAGGACTGTCTGCGTTGCTGCACGAGCCTGGTATAATCCGGTAATATGAGAATACGTTGCGAGTCGTAAAGAAGAGAGTCCTTTGCTCTCGCCTGTTGAAAGATTACATCTCTGTCTCTGTAGTTAAGGAGACGGGCGATGATGGGGCGGGCGCCCGGGGGTGGTTTCTGCAGCAGCGCACGGTGAACATGCTCCAGGACAAAGCATGTGGAGAGCGAGCCGGGTGCGAGCCAACCTTGAGCCATGTGGCGAGGAACTCCACCGCATCATTTTCCTCACACCCCTCCGGAAATCCAATAAAACAAAGATTATTGCGGCGAGCGCGCCCCTCCGCATCCTCGACCCGCGTTGCCAGGCCCCGCGTAAGGGATTCGAGGGTAGACACCTTCTTCGTCAGCGTGCCCACTGTGTCCTCCACATCTGATATGCGGGATTCCGCCTCCATAATACGCTGCACAGCAATGCGGAGATCTTGCCGGAGCAACATGACGTCTGCGCCCACCGCACCTATCTTGGATTCCAACATTTCCCGTGACTGTGTGATCGCTGCCAGCAGCACTGCATTGTCTGGCATCTGGGTCTCCGGACCCCCCTGCGATGGTACCGAGGCCGCAGCTCCAGCATACTTGTCCAATGTACCTTGCTTGGCAGACGCGCCAGGCTGCTTAACCTTAGCCATTATAGAGTTTCACGGGGCCAAGAGGGCGGTCCAGCCGTCCGGGTGCCGCAATCCCCCTCCACGTATGCCAAGGGTCGCGGGCACTGTGAGCCAGGTATATCTTCAACAACGAAGGGAAGAGAGGGCCAGACCAGGCGGGGCACCCGCACCCACAAACCGCACCAAGCCTGCGCTTGGCCACTTCCGCGAGCTAGGCACCCCAGCCTCCCCTAATGGGTGTCTAGGCTCAACTCCTGATCCACGCTGCAGTAGGTGTACAATCCATACGTCAGTATCCCCCAGTCACCGGCGTCGTCCACAGCACCCAGGAGAGGGGCAGAGCAGCAAAGCAGCACACAGGCCGACGAGGGAGGGCACCGGGGGGAACAGCGTCGGCGGCCAGCGCCACCAATCAGGTAAGTCCTCAACGGCGCAGTGGAGGTGGACAGCAACAGCCGCCTGTGTGGCAGGCGGCAGTGCAAGGACTCCAGGGAGACCCAAACTCCAGAGGATGGCCCCAATGTCGCAGCTACAGGGGAGGGTGATGTTCCCTTCAGGGCGTGTACAAGTAAGGGCCCCGGTGTCTGCACCCACGGCCCGAGCGAAGTCCAAACCAGACAACAGGATCCGCAGCTGAGACCCTAGAGTCCACGCGGCTCCCGCCCTGCACCGCAGCAGGCCACCAGGCGAGGACAGGCTAGAGCGCCCATGGCCCCGTCCCACCACTCCCGACCGCGCAGGCACCACCACATGGCCTGGGATGGTGGCCCCACTGCTGCACCCAGCTGGCACTCACCGGGTCCGCGGCAATACCAGAGCGGGACCGGAACTCCCAGGCTCGATCCGTCCACCAGGGTCGGGGCTCCTGCGGCAACACTCGCGGCTTCACTCGGCGGGCACAGGCCGCCTCCGGCCGATCGTGCCGGATACGCCCCCAGGCTGGCAGGTCCTCCACCGCAGGGATCCGGACGCAAGCCGGAGGCGGCTCGATGTCCCAGCCACATCCCCACACCGTCCAATCGGGCTCAGCCACCCAGAGCAGCAGCCGCAGCCCCGCCGCACCAGGCCCCAAGCAGGATGTAGCGACAGGCGCCCACCAGGTAGGTGCGCAGTTTGCGGTCACTAGGCCATCACGCCGACAGGCCTCCACCCCAGATGCACAACCGGACGGGTGTTAGGGAACACCGGCCACTGCCCCCCGCCGGCTCAACACAGTCACAGGCTCCGGGGCGGGAGGGCACACAAGCTGACAGATGAGTGCCGGCAGGGTAGGCACAGCGTCCCACAAGCACCAGGCCGCCACACCACCAGGCCATCACACTGCAATCCGGACAGAGCGGGCCCGGGGAGGACACTGCGGCTGCAAAATGTGATCACCAGGCAAATGTGAGCTCCGAGGGACAAGGATGCATGCTGAAAAACAGGATAAATGGCGGATTATTGGCAGGCTGCCGGAGCTGTGCTAAAGCACGTCCGCCATGTTAGATGGCTAAGCCGCGCCCCGAACTTTGTAATTTTTCATTTTAAAATGTTTTAATGCAGTACTGACAGTAAACATTATTTCAGATACATGGAACTAGCAGCATATAGAGTTAGACCCTAGAGTTATTTTCTGGCATTACAACAAGTCAATGAGTGCTTCAATTGCAGTGAAGGAAGGTCATTTAAACCATGTGTGGCAGGACTAATAGAAAATCCTTGCAATTGTCAGAAGAAGGTTACATATGAGAAAGCTGCTCAGCCAACCGATTGCAAAAGGAGTGAAGCCGAGGGGCTTCAGGTGCAAGGGATCGTTACTGTTTGATGTTGGAATGGTAGGCTATATTGGTTCACTGTGGTGACTGGTAGGCCATGTGTGGTAGACCTGCATTATAGCTGCTCCAATTTCCCTTCATCAGACACCAGTTTGCTGCTTATCTCTGTGCTCCTCATGAAACTTTGTTATTGCACGTAACAGCTGCTGGAAAGTCTGGGGAGATGGCATTCCTGGACCTTGGCAGTAGATAGATGTGAAACGGTGTAGGAAAATCGGCAATGCTCTCTAAGCCAGAATCAACAAGAAACTCCTTCGCAAACTCCAGACCGTCCAGAATGCTGCAGCCAGACTGACCCACAACATCCCCCGTCGCAGTCACATCACCCAACACCTCTGCAATCTCTACTGGCTCCCAGTTGAAAGAAGAATAACTTTCAAACTCCTCACCCACGCATACAAGGCCCTTCACAACACCAGACCCACATACCTGAACAACCGCCTCTCCTTCCACACTCCAAAAAGACACCTCCATTCAGCCGATCTCTCTCTGGCCACCGTCCCACGTATCTATAAGACCAGAACGGGAGGAAAGTCCTTCTCCTACCTCGCAGCCAAAGCCTGGAACGACCTCCACCTCCGGCAAGCTCCCACATTGCCCCAGTTCAGTAAGGACCTCAAGACCTGGCTCTTCCGATAACCCCAGCACTCAACTGAGCTGCCCTCCCCCCTCACTTCCCCCCAGAGCCTTGAGACCCTCACAGGTGAGTAGTTGCGCTTTACCAACCCTGATTGATTGATCCTTTTCACCCTGATCATCCCCTATTTTTGGACTGATGCTAGTGATTGGTATAATTTTATTTGGCCAGAACAACCTACGTGTAAGTCCCTGGTAAATGGTAGGGCATGTAGGTTTAGAGACTCCAGTGGCCTTAATGCACTTAGGTGTGCACTGCTGTGGTGTCTGATGTCATTTTAAAGTCAGGACTCCTTGCATTATCAGCAGCATGAGAGCAGTGTCTGGATTGGTGTGGAGAACTTCATTGCTGTAGTCAGAGTGCCGAAGGAATCACGAGTAAGCCTGGGCGTAGCAGGCGGAGTTGCTCTACGCGGAGCACCACGGAGTTGGCCAAAAACTCTGTGAAGCTCCGCTCCACTCCAATCCGCTCTGCTACGCGCCTCCCACCCACCGCAATTAATATTTTCTAAATGCAATCTACAATTAATGTAAAATAAAACTGCACTTACCATATCGTGGCGTCCCGGGCTGCACTCCTCCTCCTCGCCATAATGCATGGTAGGACCGCACATGCGCGCGCATGCGCAGTCCTACCATGATGTATGTCTAACGTAGGAGATTACAGCGAGGAGGAGGAGGGCAGCCCGGGTCGCCGCGATAAGGTAAGTGCGGTTTTATTTTACATTAATTGTAGATTGCATTTAGAAAATATTTATTGCGGGGGGTGGGAGGCGGGAGGGTCCGGGGCCGAACTCCGCTCCGCTGCGGAGTCGGAAGTTTTGCAGGAACTGCGCGTTCTCCGAGGAACGCGGAGTATGCAAAATTCTGCATACTCCGCCAGCGGAGTGGAGTTCAGTGCCCAGGATTAATCACGAGGACCAGAGGAGGTGTGAGAGGCTGGCCTGGTATATGATGTCCACTAATGTAAGTGGGCACCTTGCACCAGTCCAGACAACCCTTATGGTGATTTAAGACATCTCAGACAACCTTAGAAAGCTATCAAAGTGGTAGCTGTGGAGAGGAGCCTTCATGCTTAGTCTTGAAGGAGTGTAAAGCAGCTCGTTTTACCAGAATGCAATCTTATAGTATAGATTAAATGAAAGAGAACCACACAAGGTTTTTATAAAAATATGTATTTATTATATAATACTCTCTAGTACGTTCCAGTATCTCCCACATGGAGATATACACAAAGCCCACAATACTATAGCAAAGAAATCACAGTAAATAGCACTAATACACAGTGGGCCCCAGGGGGGGACCAAACCATATACTAAAAAAGTGGTATAAGAACCACGAATCGAGTCAGGACAATGTCGAGAGGACGTAGAATTGCTGGGACCCCAAGGAACCACCCAAGGTGAGTAGATAAGGACCCCAGGGAGTGCGTGTGCAGTGTGGGAGCACGACCGCGTGCTCCCTACAAGTCTATGTGCAAGTCACTGTTGGAATTTTAAGGATTAGGGACCCTTCCCATTGGACTACAAAGATACCCCGTGGAGGATGGAAGGTTGGAGAGCCACCCCACCCATGGATACCAAAGTACCCAAGTTACCTAACCCATGGAAGCCAGGTGCATAGGTGTGAAGTGGCGTCGGAAACCGTCATCGAACCACATGGAGGACTTCGAAGAAGAGCCGCTGCTGGAAGGGGAGAAAGTGTCCATTGGAATCCAAATGTGGATTCTATTCTAAGAGTACCTGAAAGCACAGGGGGCAGAGTCTGGGTCACTTGAGAGTCACCAGGGGCTCGGCAGACGAATGCCCACCGATGTTGGGTGCTTCAAGATAGTTGACGGTGACCTTGACTCTGCAGCTGCGAGGACGGTAACTAGTCACAATATCGAAAAAAAATATCGACTGGACAGAATATCGAGTTTTTAATATAGAATGGACAGAATATCGAATTGCAATAATATAGTGGTGCAGAATATCGAAATGCAGGTAAGAAATATCGAGTTCCACAATATCGAAGTCAGTAATATCGATTTTTTTTGTGTGTTTTAAGTGTTAGTATATGTGTTAAAAGTATGTATTATTTTTGTAATGTATGTTTGAATTTTGTAAAAGTAATGAAGTTTATGTTAATTAATTTTTGTGTAATTTAATTCCGTAGCGGGTTGTGGGTTTATAGGGAATAGGGTGGAAAGTAATTTAATTGAAATAAATTAATGTATTATTTTATTACTTAATAACTTAATATTTAATAATTTATATTGTTAATTAAGTTAATTAATTTATTATTAATTAATTATAAATTGATTAATAATAATTAATTGGTAATTATGTTTATTGTGTGATTTTTTTCATTGATTAGATATTAATTATTAACAATTAATTTGTAAATATGTTAATTAATTATATTGTTAATTGTAATTAATTAATTAATTAATAGTTAATTAATTATGTTAATTTATTAATATGTTACAATATTGTAGGTGATGTTTATAGGGGAAAATGGTGGGAGGTAAATTAATGTTTACAAAATAATTAATTGTTAATTAATGTTAATTATATTGCAGGAGTGGGTATATTTAAATTATTCCCCTACGCTATCCAACACTTTCCTTACTGTTGCACTCACTGGAGTGGGAATAGTAATTTTTACCCTCCCGCTATCCAACGCTTTCCCTACTGTTGCACTCCCTGGAGTGGGAATAGTAATTTTTGCCCTCCCGCAATCCAACGCTTTTCCTACTGTTGCACTCACTGGAGTGGGAATTGTAATTTTTCCCCTCCCGCTATCCAACGCTTTCCCTACTGTTGCACTCACTGGAGTGGGAATAGTAATTTTTCCCCTCCCGCTATCCAACGCTTTCCCTACTGTTGCACTCACTGAAGTGGGAATAGTAATTTTTACCCTCCCGCTATCCAACGCTTTCCCTACTGTTGCACTCACTGGAGTGGGAATAGCAATTTTTACCCACCCGCTATCCAACGCTTTCCCTACTGTTGCAATCCCCGGAGTGGGAATACTAATTTTTACCCTCCCGCTATCCAACGCTTTCCCTACTGTTGCACTCACTGGAGTGGGAATAGTAATTTTTACCCTCCCGCTATCCAACGCTGTCCCTACTGTTGCACTCACTGGAGTGGGAATAGTGATTTTTACCCACCCGCTATCCAACACTTTCTCTACTGTTCCACTCGCTGGAGTGGGAATAGTAATTTTTATTTACCCGCTATCCAACATTTTCCCTAATGTACCATTTGTTGGAGTGGAAATAGAAATGTTATCTTTTACGCTATACAATTTTTTTAGTATTGTTATATTTAATGTAGTGTAAAATATATTTTAAAAAAAAATTAATTTTAATGTTTTAACTTATTATATATAATTTATTTTTATATTTATATTATAGGTTTGTTTAGATGTATATGTAATTATATTTAAAATTATGTTTTTAACATTTAATAATTAAAAATATTGATTATTTTTAATATTATTAAGTTAATATATATGTAATAAAAAATAAAAATGCATGTTTATTTTTTTTTTACTTACATTTATTAATTATTAAGTTTAATGTTATTTAAGTATTTTTAAGTATGTTTTACTTAATTATAGTTATAATTTCATTAATTTTACATTACTTTTAAGAGATTTAAAAAGTCGATATTTTAGTAAACTATATTATTTACAACGCTATTTAGGATTCGATATTTTTGTACTTACCTGTTTGTAGATAGGAATTCGATATTCTGGTAGTCTATATTTTGTCAGCGATATTCTGGCAGCTCGATATTTTGTTCGTCGATATTCTGTCAGTGATTCGCGAGGACCAGGTGACGTTGAGGGGACCGGGAGCCGGATGCAAGCTGTCCCATGAAGGATGTCGAGTGCTGAGGGGTCGGTGTCTGGCGGGAGCACCAACAAGCCCTGGCAAAAGCAACCCATGCAGGAAGTCAAGGAAGTGTACGGTTTGGACCAGCAAGGTCCAGGAGACTCACCACAAGCAGGGGAGTCAGGGCAGGCCTAGAGCAATCAGGGGAGCCCAAGGAAATTAAAGATGACCCTCAATTGAACCCACAGGCCGGAGGCACAGGAGTCGCGAGAGGACCTCGGGCAGCTTCACAAAACAACAGGCCACGGGGCACACGGTGCGAGGTAGTTGAAGATCTTTGTAGGAAATGTTGCCAGAGGTTGGGGCTACTTGGAGCCCAATGCGCTTGTCTCAGGATTGCCAACAAGCACAGACACTTGCAAAAGTACGCGGTGCACAGGGGTTCGGGTATTCCAGCCCCCACAAGGGATTCTGACCTCAAACTCGGTGAGAGGGCAGCTCAGACCTCGAGGGATGTAGAAACCCATCTCCTGTGTTGCTGAGCCTTTCGGAGTCCGTAGGAGCTTGGGATCAGCAGAGCGGTCAGCCGTGTTGCAGTGCCTGTGAATGCAGGGGCGTGACTCCTTCACTTCAGGTGTCTTGGATGCTCCACAGGTCCTACACGGATCCTGTACGGTGCACAGGCACAGACGATGCAGCAGACTGAGAGGAAGACGAAGTCAGGCCCAAACGAAGTCCAGAGTGCCCAGACGGGCGAAGTGCAGTGGTTTCAGTTCTGGATCTTGTCCATGACGAATCTAAGGTCCTACAGCCAGGTAAGCCCTTAAGTACCCACGGGAGAGGGTTGGAAAGTTTCAAGGGACCCTCCCAGGGGAGGGTCTGGACAGGGAGGAAGTTACCCCCATGTCCTTTGTCCAGTTTCGCGCCAGAGCGGGAGCCAACGGCTCTTAGGACTGGTTTGAACTGGACTATGCACAGGGACCTCAAATGTGCCCCTCATGCTGACTTTCAGTCGCTGGCAAGCGCGCCCACCCAGCCCTAATACACTAAATCCTGTCTGGGATGTGGTCACACCTCCCTGTGACAGGAAGGCTATTGGACTGCCTTCCCCTGCTCGAGCTTGTCTCAGCAGCAGGAGGGCAGAAAGGTGTCTCTGGTCGGCAGCAACCTTTTTGTGCTGTCCGGAGCTAGAAGGCTGGTACCGGGGACACCAGGAGCCCCACGAAGGATGCTTCTGAGGGGTGGAATCATACCTCCCACACTGGTTACTGGTGTGGGGGTATGATTCCAACATGTGTGACACCAAACCCGATAGGGTTTGTTTCAGCCATTTTAGAGTTGGTCATCACGCGGTCGCATAATGCCCCTCTATAGTAGTATATGGCTGCTTCACTGATAACCCGGGAGAATGGACTCTGTAGGCTGCAGGGGTGTCCTGCTCATGCAGGGGCACCCTCTCACTTAGAACCAAGCACCCTGCACTCAGGATTGTAAAGGCCTCCTAGAGGGGTGACTTATAGGTTTTAAGTGCAGTGACCCTTAGATATAGTAAACCTATATCTTAAGTAAGTGGTGTATGCACCAACTTACACAGGCTGCAATGGCAGGCCTGTAGTTCCATTGTGCATGGCCTCTCATGGGTGGCATAATACATGCTTCAGCCCATGGGAGGCCTCTGGGGTACCTATGCCCTGGGTACATGTGTACCATATACTAGGGACTGACAAGGGTGCCCCAGTATCCAATCTGGAGAGTACCTAAGTACATAACACAACAGTTTAGGGAGAAAGCAGATAGACTGGGGTCCTGATTAGCAGGATCCCATTTAGACTAGTCAAAAACCAGCTTAGCACCAGGCAAAAAGTGGGGGTACACATGCAGAAGGATCATACCTTCCTACGGGAGGTAAGTGCATTTTTTCCCCACTTTTATTTCATTTTCAGTTACGCCCTCAACGCCAGAGCTGTCAGTCATGGCTCGTTGTAAACACCGTTTATGACTTGACATCCACATGCAGCTGGTACCGTAAATATTTGGGTGGTTGCCTGACCAAATGTTTAGGGTACCAGCCGCCACTGGACTTCAGGTCTAAACTTAGACTTCAGGTCGTTAACAGTCTACCTGGGTGTGCTCTGAGCTTCCGATTCCCTGTCTCCACCCTCTGCCCTGCAGGTCTATGTCTCTACAAAAAGATTATAACATAACATTTTTACTTTTACCTTTCGCACTCTATGCGGCAGCACGATAAAAGATTCTTGTCCATTCTTACTTGTGAGCAAAAATATTTGTTGCTTTCTCAGTCGTACAATAAGACAATAATACAGTAAACTAATGCAATAAAATCCAAACTGCACTAGAAAGGGCTTTTTGCTTATAGCTCCTTTGTTTGAGCTGTGAGAAGCTCATGAACACCAGTGTAAGATGATAGTATGAGTGAGTTGTGGTGAAGGGGAAGAAATGAGATAAGAAAACGTGGAAGGGAGGGAGAAATGATAGAGAGATGAATGGTTGGAAGAATGGATGACTTGAGAGACGGATGGTGAGATGGAATGCAACGAAAATGAATGGATAGATGCAGAGATGAATGAGGGATTGAAAGAGAGAAGGATTGGATAGATGGTAGGTTGATGGAAAGAATGGATGGAAAGAAGAGTGGACGGATGGAGGGAAGGATGAATCGATGAAGAGTAGGGAAGTTGGATGGATTTAAAAAGGAAGGAAAGAGGTTGGATGTTTGGATGGATGAATGGATGGATGGCTAGAAGGATGAACTGAAGGATGAATGTATGTATTAATGAATGGAGAAAGGAAGAAAAGAAAAGGACAGATGGATGGAGAGAAGCAAAAATTGATGAAACAAGAATGGCAAGAATAAAGGATGGATGGAAAGCTAGAAAAGGGACAGAAAAAGATGAGACAGGGAAGAAAAAAAGAAGGAAAATCAAAGAAGGATGGAGGGAGATGTCATAATTCCCTCAGGGCGAGTAACCACCTGAATGACGGCTGGCCTCGAACATTGACCTCGCTAGCTTACTGCCGTTTGCGATATGGTTCAAGGTGGGGGGGATTTTATGTTTTTCTGGCTCCTCCCTGGCTGCATAGTGTTGTGCTTCTGATTGCAGGGCTCTGTTGTGTTCCCGACTGCTCAAAACAGTAGAGGCAGGGTGCTAGTGATTGGAGTGCAGGATGCTATCGCAGTTATGAGTGTAGGGCATCTTATGCAAAGTGTGGCATCACCTTCTCTGAGCAGGAGGGTAAATTCTATTATCATGAACTGAAAGTGGTACACACTGAAGTTGCTGGCTATCTTACTAGTAACAGCTAAAGATAGAAAGTGCTAACGCGAGCGACTGCATAGGCAACTTCTGCATTAGTGCATCCGTCCTGCCCAGTGCTAGGATGGGCCCCATTTTGAACAGGGGAGGAAGGGTGGAGGGCAGGGATGTGGGGAGAAGTTACAAATAAAAGTGGTCTAACAGGTGGCACCACAGGTGGGTGCAGTCAAGTCTGTTTGTTAGTACCAGAAGGAGAGGTAGTCTGCCACTTTCAGAAGGCGAGAGGGCAATGGGGTACTGTAAAAGGGCCCATCACATACTGAGAAAGGGACTCTTTCTATGGCCAATCATACTGCACAGTATGAAACCCAATAACCAATGAAGATCAAATCACTGTGTGTACATACTAAATGTATCGTAAAGTGTCTCTAAGCCCCTAGCAAAATTTAATTGTTTTAAATAACTATACTTCCTTATTTTTCAGTCAAACTATCTACATTATTAGGAAGCATTAACCAGAGAACATTAGGCACTGATTATTGGGGAATAGATGTAGTTATTCAGTTAAAGGCCAGTTTGGAAGGTGTAGGCATTATTGATGTAAGAGGGTGAACACAACCTTTTCCAAGGCAGTGGGCAGCTTACCAAGAACACTAGAAGCTTGAGTTCTCACTAAATAACAGATGCAAACTAATTTCATTATAATGGGCTTCAATTCTTAAACTTTGTTTGCAAATTCTAAGACTACATAAATGTTCTAGAATGTGTCAGCACTCAAATGGTCATTTATTGATTATAAACAAAGGAAAAAGTGATCGTCCTTTTAAAGTTTTGTAAAAAGAAATATTTATCTTCTTCCCCTACTAGTTTATATTTTACAATGCTCACTATCCCACTTATTTTCTTTATTAGGAGGGTGGTATAAAATGAAACTTAAAAAGTGTGAAAGGCAAGTTTTTAAAAGCACATTATGTTTTTTAGTGTTATAGAGGGAGAAGGCTCAATGGGTGGACTGACAGTAGTATTTTATCAAGATGGCTGCCACAATACAGGACAGGTTCTGAATGGCAGCCATTTTGAAAGGCAGGCAGTGGTAACATTTCTTATGGTAGCTTAATCTGCGGGGGGCTCCCTCTCCCTCGCTCAGTGCATGAATAATGTAAAGATCAACATTATGTTGTGGGCTGATCCAAAACATGATGGGCAGTCTATCAAGCCAATATATAAGCCAATACATGAAGGGGGTCACCCAAAAAACCCATAGCTGAAGAGGGCTGACTCAAACCCCTTCATCAATGTTGTATGTTGTGGTCTATGTGTAGTTTTGAATGTTGTGTGTATTTGTGACAGGAGGACTGGCTAAAGCTGTCTGTAGCAAGACCTGAAAACTGTTGTGCTCTGACCAAATTACTTTAAATGTCAAAAGATTAGTTTTGACTTACATAGGAAATGCAGTTAATTTATTAACTTACTGCTATTCCAGTTTAACATAAACAAGCTTAATAGAGAATGTTTCATAAGAAAAAATGAAATGTATATTTGTAGTTACAATGCAGTGCATTAAAAGGAGGAGCTATTAACTCTATTAAAGATGAAAAGTGTAGATGGGCTTAGCATGAGAGGCTGAGAGACTTTTCAATTCTTCTGTGAGATATTACGGAACAACCTATGTGTTTGAAACATTTTGCCCATTTTGGGGATGAATTTGATCTGTTCCTTTTAAATGTTAACATGCAAAATGATCATTAATATTGATTTGCCTTACAGTTGGATGCTGACAAAATGATAGCGATAAAGGTCATAGTGGAAATTTTGCTGACAAAGAAAAGCGTGTTCTTGGGAAATTAAATGTTACTGTAGGTGGTAAACAGACAATCATGAGGGAGAACTTAATAAAAGGATCTATGATGGTATTGTAGGTCAAGTCTGCAACAAAAAACAGTATACAACACGGATAAAGAGAGTTGAGGATAAAGGTTTCTCAACCGTTATCCTGATTCGCAAATATTTTTTGTGGCAGCCAATTACACTTGCGTATTCCAAAAGTTGTGTTTGTGGTTGGAATTCTCATGTGCTCAGGGTTTGTGGAATTTTCCGAACCTAAATCTAACTTACAACTGAGGAAAGTTTGCCAAATCGCTGTTTACCAGCGGAGGATCATCCTTTGCGTTGTTGTTTTGTGGGTGTTGGCAAATATTTCCAATGACGTTTCCAATTTGTGCACTTATCTTTAGAGCAAAAATGGTACTGTAAGTGTGCAAATGCTGTGTGAAAGTAATTAATATCACCATATTTCGAGAAGTTTAAGAGAAGGCTTTGTTCCACAACAGCCCCTGGTTCCCATGTCTAGAAAAAATACAAAAGTTTTAATGCACATTTCCCTGTGCTTTCTGCTGCCCAGTAAATATAAAGGAGTAGAAGAAAGTACAAGTACACCTGGAAATGTACAACCTGAGTCCAGTTTAGAGGAATATTCATTGGGATTTTGTGAATCTTGAAAAATGAGGGAATCGATGCCAATCATAGGCCTAAATGCATGATGTGAAGTTGTCTCTTTACTTTATATTGATCCAGTGTCTAAACAGCAGTTATTTTGTAACAAACAATACCTGGAATTACTCATTCTGCATTACACTGTGGCTCATTAAAAGCATAACCCTTTGAAGCGTTCCAAGTTCATCTTTTTTTAAAACATGGACAATTATGACAATTTCAACACAATATACAATTCAGAAACATCAAGTCTCACTATTCAACACCGTAAATTGAAGAACACAGCATTTCTAAACATAAGAATTTTTTTCCGGCAAAGAAACCATTTACAGATATGCAATTACGCACTTGCAGACAGCAATAGTCCCAGTTATGAATATCGTTCAATTACTTCCGGATGAGAGTGCTTTTTAAGAGGCGCATTAATGGCAACCTTTCCAAATCCAATGGCAGCATGGTGGCCTATTGGCACTGTCCATTATGAAGATATGTCGGCTACTTCTCAAAATAGGCACATGTCAAGTTGACAGTATAGACATGAAAAGCAAGCCAAATAGCTGAATGAAACATTACAATAAATTATAAACTGAAATGCACATCCTTTAATCTAGAACAAAACAACCTCATTTTCTTTTCACCTCGCTATACTTATTTTATTCTTTATTTGTAGTTCACTCTACTAAAGGGTGACATCTCCATTCACCATCTTGTTGGGAAAGCAACATTAAATATCCATTTAGAAAATTGTGCAGAAATGTGTATTCAATTAGTGAGAAAGAAGAGAGGGTTTGTTAACGCAGCAAACAGAAATATGTTAACTAGGGTAGTGCCTAGATACTTGGGGGCATATTTACGTTCCCTGGCGCATCCCTGCATATCAGCAGGGATGCGCCAGGGAAAATGCGTCACGCAAGTTTACCCTTGCGCCACGTCCGATGCGCCGCATTGATAAGCAGATGCGTGACGCATCTGCCGGCGGAAGGTTGGCGCAGTGCTGAAGTTGTGTCGCAAGCGCAACGAAACTCCAGCACTGTTCCAACCTTCCCTATCCCTAACATGGTGCGTCAATCCTTACGCCTGCTTGAAGCAGGCGTAAGGATTTGACGCACCAGCGTCGGAAAAGTGACTGCGTGAAATCTTGTAGATTTCACTACGTCACTTTTCCGGGGCGTTCCTGCGCCGGAACGCCCCCCCGCGCCGGTACGCCCACATGAAACCTGACGCAGGTTTCATGTGGCGCAGGGGTTTACTACGTGACGCATCTCCCTAGATGCGTCACGTTGTAAATATAGCGCAACGCGGCGCATGGTTTGCGTCGCCACTGCGTCACATGCGTGACGCAACGGCGGCGCAAAAGTGGCGCAAGGGGCTTGTAAATATGCCCCTTGAATTTTCTGCAAGCTCTGCGTAAGTCCACATAAACACATTTGGGCATATTTACAAGCCCCTATCGCCACAGGAACGTTACTTTTAGTGACGTTCCTGTGGCGATAAACCCTTTGCCTTATTTACAAGGCAGCATTAAGCCACTTAACGTGGTTTAACGCCATCTTGTAAATAAGGCACCCTTTCACGCTAAACGTACCGTGAAAGGGGCGTGCAATGGGTGTTGCGGTGGGCGTTCCGCTGCAACACCCATTGATTTTGACACTGCCTCCTATTTTCAAGGGTGGCGTAAATAGGAGGCAGAGCTAAAATTAAGACCAGGGAAAACCTTGTCTTAACATGGCGAAACGGGGAGAAATGCTTTATTTCTCCTCGTTCTTGCTGTTTCTATGTGAGATGCATTGTGCAGCACATATAGAAACAGCAAATTGCCATGAATGATTGTTTATGTGCAGGAAGGGACACCTTCCTGCACATAAGCAATCATTTAAAAATGACGATTTGCAACTTCTATGTGTGCTGCACAATGCAGTACACATAGAAGTTACAAATCGCTATTCTGGATTGTTTATGTGCAGGAAGGGACACCTTCATTCCCTCAACACAGGCACACTTGCACTATGGTGCAAGGGTGCCTGCGTTTGTGCTAGGCAGCTGAATTTAGCGCCAGCGCAGGGAGAAACGCAGGGGTGCACAGTAATATTGTAAATACAGTGCATCCCAGCGTTCCTAAAGTGACGGAGCACGGCATTAGCAATTTTGGAGCTGACCCGCACTCCGCCACTTTCTTATACATATGCCCTTACATTTTCTGCGAGTTCTACATAAGTCCACATAAACACATCATTTTGAAGCTTGCCATTGCCTTTCATCCTTCCGTGATTTATAGAAAAATGTGTACATACATTAGAGCAGTAATAGCATGATGACATAAAGAGCAGTGACTGAGCCAAAGATGAGCTAGCCTAGTGTGTCAGTCAAAAAAGTGACAAAAGTAACGCAAATTAATAGATACAACATGTTGTATGCATGACAAGATGAGAGTATTAATTGAATGACGTATTCAGCAAAGGATGAACCAGCAGCATGTGGTAGAAAATAGTAAAATCTCTTGCATGCAGCCACATTAGAGGACTTTGTGGAAAAAAACATTTACAAGCGAGCAGTGGCAATGCCATTGTATCACGCCTCAGCTACCAGACGCCAACCTATTGGCTTCATCAATGTTTTTTTTTGCCTTTGAGATGCCACCATGCATGCGTCCACATAGATGGTGGTCAGCTTTTCATGTAGTTTTTTATGTTTTTGGAAACTCCTTTACAAGATTATCGCCATTTGTGCGTGTGCAGGCTCGTTGGACATTTTAGAATGTTTTGGCTTTGCCAACGCTTTTGAAGAAATTCAACAAGCATTGGCAAGGCCAAAATATGAATGTGCCAATGCCAGATAGCAGGTGGTGGCAATGGGAAGCCGTATTCTGCACTGAGAGGTTACCACAGGAGATTACATAAAACCCCATTAATCTTCCACGAAATGCCATGGCTTTCAGGAAAGGCCACCCACGCCAATGGCAAATTCAACAAAAAGCCATGGCTGCAAGGAGCTAACAAAAAGTTCTTCACACCACCAGGGATAGTTTCTGAGCTAACATTTCCATGCTAATCCCAACTGTTACCGAAAGCCCCATTAAAACACCTTCAATTCAGTGTATTTGCTTCTATAGGACCACGCTTGCTTGCTGCGAGTTCGTGCTAAAGCACCAAGGACTACAATACCTTCCCTTCCAACTAGGAAAGAGTCAGCATCCTCTTCCCTCACCCTTTGCCACCGCACCCGTCTTCACTAGCCATAACTCCTCAATGGCCCCATTACAAGCTCTTTGTTTAACTATTATAAGGCCGGCATCATCTCTTGTCCATTTACCTCTAGTTTGTGCCCTCCTAAGCTTACATTTCTAACACTTCAATGTATTTCTCTTTAGTTTATAGTCAATTCTTTGCTGGCCTATATTTTTTTCATGTGTGAATCACCATTGCACCGTTTAATTTGTTAAACCTCTTTTATTATAATCCATTTATTTCGTACAATACAAATGAGTATATGTAGCAGTGCGGTTATATAAATGCAGGTATACATTGTTGTAGGCATTGTGTTTACACAAATCAGCATCATACTTTATTTAAAACAAGTAAAAGAACTTAAAATGAGCCAGTAAAAACTCCTTTTTCTTTTCATGTCCCCTTTTGTTCCATTGAATCTAATGGTCGTGCTCGGAGTTCACTCAGTGGTGTGAGGCAAACTGTCAAAAAATTAGGACTACTGCTGTGTATTAAGGGCCTTATCTACAAGAATGTGACTCAGCGCGGCACCGCAAACCATTTGGCTGAGCCGCACTGAGTCACTTTCAAAGCACAGGGATGCGTCATATTTACAATAATATGTTGCAACCCTGTGCTGAGGCGAAAAGCCAAGCAGGGTTGCTTTACATGTCCTTGTAAATATGGGGCAGCAAAATGCGCTGCCGCTGCGTCACAAAAAGTGACGCACGGGCAGCGCAAGGGGCTTGTAAATATGCCCCATAATATATTACAAAGAGGTGTGTCAGAGACAAGTGATGAGCCAACAGTGGTGGAGTCCTGTGACTTTGTTTTCTGTCTTATTTCACTCAACTTCACCCGTTTCTACCACTGACCTTCATATTTCTCTTTATGCAGTCGCTGCTGGGGGATGATGAGAGATTGGGATAAGCATCGCTTCCATTGGCTCCTGTACATAAGGTTAGGGCACCATGATGTATTTATTCCTATTCCTATGGGTGCTAATCAAGGCGTCGCTTGTGGTTTACTTCTAAACAAGTTCTGGCAAGGGTAAACTTGTGATATTCTAAACCTCAGTTTCTTTGTTACCTCTGGTAAAATGAAAGCTTAATCGCCATGGGTTCCACTCCAGCTTTGTCAGTGAAGACTCAAGATAGCTGTTATCACTTATCCAAATTTTAAAAGTAATATTCAGAAGGGCTGAGAAGAATACTGGTCTCTTAATTGCATTCAGGAATTTTCAAATGACACCTGGATTATTCCATGAATTATTTCCTTTTGGTGCAATATTTATCAGTCACCGGAGACTAGCAAAGTTTTGTTTTCTTTTTTATTGCAGAACTCTTTGGGGCCGATTCCGATCTCGGCCGGTAGTGCTCCGAATCGGATTCGGATTACCGGATCCGATTCGGAGCCCTGTTTCCCGACCGAATCGTACGCGGGTCCGGCCGAGCGAGTACGATGCAGGCACCCGCGAAATCTCCGACCGACTCGAACGCGGCTTCAACACGCTCCGACCGACTCGCATGGACACGACTCGCACCGCGCTATGGAGACGTATCCCGGCCGAGGTAAGTACGATGCGCGCCACGAGCAGTCCGACCGACTCGCGCCGTCCGGCTCGAAAAAGCTGTCGGAGCCGGACTTTGGGGGTCCGCGTCGGACCCCCTGTCGCGCGTAGGCGCGCGAGTCGCACACAGGGGGACCCATGGGTCCCCCTACCTGTGCATGTACGCCGCGATGCGCATGGACGCGTACACGCTGTAGGGGCGCCCTTGTCCGCCTCGCACCCATTGAGTCAATGGGAGCCCGCGTGCGCGTTGTACGACAGGCTCCCATTGACTTCAATGGGAGTCCGACCGACTTCGAGTCCGATGGCATGCGTGCGCATCGTACTCGTTCGGTCGGACTGCCAGAGTCCGATCGGTCGGAAATCTCTCCGGGTCCGGCTCGGTCGGAGAGATTTCCGGCCGGAATCGGAATCGCCCCCTTAGTCTCTGGTTTACTGCTCTTGTTTGTGGTAAACTCAAGTAATTTCATGACCACATTGATTCTATCAGAAACATTTTTGGCTTTATATGACACACATTTTTCCCTCACACGGATGTTATTTTTCCAATGTCTTTAAAATGGTCCTGATGTAGATCTCTGAGATATAATTAGGGCCATTAGAATTATGCGATTGTATGGCTGCATTTTTCCCATAATTATATATTTGCTGCATTTGCCACATAATCCATCATCTGCTGCATAACCTATAGATTTTAACCAAAAATTTGTTTCCAGCTCAAGGTGTTCAAAACTTACTAAAAATGCAGCAACACATGTCACCACGCAGTGCGAGACCATTTGAAAATCTTGACTGGTCACCTTTCTGTCACCACGCAGTGCAAGGCCATTTGAAAATCTTCACTGGTCACCTTTCTGTCACCACGCAGTGCAAGGCCATTTGAAAAGCTTGACTGGTCACCTTTCTGTGGCTTATTTGGGTGTTAAACTGGTACTAATGAGGTGCAACGAATGCACAGACAGTATTAACTAGTGTGAAAATGACAAGATATTGAAGTAATACTATAAAAAAGTGCTGCATCGCGCCGCATAATTTGCCTTTCTTCTTGTTGCATAATTTAATCAACCCTGCTGCATAATTTACCCCTCCTGTGCCTCATAATTCCATTGGCCCTAGATATAACACTAGTTTGGAATGCCCCTACAACCCCCTGTCAAGGGGGACTTCAAGAGGCATTTCTTTCATTCATCCCCGTCACTTTTTACATAAAATTCAGACAGTCACCGTACCATTCCTTATGTGCAATACCATTTCCTGTCTTTCTGTACATTTAAGTCACTTGAGCAGCGCAGCATCACACTACCCTCTATTATAGCACCCTATGGTCCCTTTATATTTTTAATATAGTATTCTTGTTGAATGCAGATGCATCCCTGATTTATTGCTTTGTTTTTTGTGCGTACTATATGATTTAGAGCATTTGTTGCTCTCCATAATATGTGCATCTTCGCAGGTATTTCTAGTGAAAAATATGGCTGCTGCTCGAGCAGAGAAATGACTCACTAAATAAAAGCAATCCTCTTCTGGGTAGAGCATTAGGCTTGTAGCGCATATTCGTTGAATTAGAGCATTGGAAAGTTGAGCGCTCCATTGAAAACAATGGAGTGCTCCAGCCTTTGAATGGCCGGTAGAAGCCCGGAGCATCAACATTCCAATGTTTGTTCACAGCTGTGAACAAAGGCCTCACGGAACCTAAGAGGATTTCAACCGCCTAGGGCTCTGTGAGGCCTTTGTTTTACAAATTAGAACATTCTGCCCTCTAGGGATAAATGTTCTAAAAGCCTTAGAGCCCTCCTTAGCGGGCTCTACCGGCCATTAAAGGCCTGCTCCCTTGTTAAAGGCCCTCGACTTCGGCTCCGGACTTTAACGCTGGAGAGGGCCTTTAATGGCCGGTAGAGCTCGCTACGGCGGGCTCTAAGGCTATATTGTAAGATTATCAACAACATCACTTCCACAATATGCAATTCTGATCAATCCCTTTTTACTAACATGAATGTCACTCATGAGCTACTTGTTTATTAGTAGGCTCTTCATTTTCATGGCACTGGTAATTGCATTTACCTGTCCTTCGAAATTTTGAGGTCTACAAGAACACTGCAGATTTACTTTCTCATGGAGATTTCTGCTACTGAAATTAGACAAAATCGACAGATGAAATTCTAGCACAAAGTCGCTAATTACTGGGGGAATTGGACCTGGAATTACCAATTCTCCCATTAATTCTTCATTTCTTAGTTGACCATTCATAATGAGCTTGATTTTTGCCCCGCCCCAGAGTTACTGATGTAGTTACCAGTACTCTCAGCATATGTAACTCAGGGGGTGGTGAAATATTGGCCTATTCTCCAGGCCTCTTGTAATGAGGGTCTGTATGCATACCACCCTGGTTAATGCATACCTCCCTTAAGTGAATTTGTTAGGAATATAAAAGCTGCCTAACATCAGAATGCTTGGCCTTGATATGCTGAAAGAGGAAATTGAAATTGCCATCAACAGCCTCCATTAGGGTACAGCAATGGATCCTGGTGGTATACCAACAGCCTCGATTAGGGTAAAGCAGTGGATCCTGGTGGTATACCAGCAGCCTCGATTAGGGTACAGCAGTGGATTCTGGTGGTATACCAACAGCCTCCATTAGGGTACAACAGTGGATACTGGTGTACACCAATTGATTCTTATCATTATTTCATGGAATGTCTCTTTTCCAATAATTTTTCCTTTGCAAGCACCTGTGATATGCTGACCGTCATATATGTTCAGGTATCTTCCTATGAGGAGGTAGAAATTTAGCTCTCCTACTCCTGTCACCATCATCTCTTTTTCCTTCCTCCCAACCTTCTAACCACCATCCGATCTTCCCATAGGTGCATATACGGCAATGTAACGAGAGGACCCAGCGCTACATCATAACATTCAAATCACTCCAGGATATATATGGACAATGGAAATGATTTGGTATGCACACCAGTTTGAGTTGAACGCCACCTCTTCAAAACAGCGGTACATCACCATGCAATGTTATCTAATATTGGCATGATAAGTTTCTTTGTTTTATTTCATTTATTATTTATTTATTCAGTCAGTCATACAACTTTATTCGGCTACATACTAGCCATAAAAGTGCTTGAAAATAATACATTTGTAGCTTTTGACATTAAACGAATGAAAACATCATTAATAATCAATCATCAATAATATAAATGGCATAAAAACAAATTTATTATAATAAAATGATTTATTATTTGGAAACCTATAGAGCGCAAACATTAACCCATGGGTATCTTGGTGCTTTTAGTTCAAAGAGCGATAGCTGACCTGAGTGATTTTAGCTCAATAGTGAATCATGTTTCTGCTTTTGGATGGCTCTTGTTACGACGACTTTTCATGAGGACCATGTTATCTATGTTCTCTTTATTGATAGCAGTATATTCTAAGAGGATTGCTTCAGGATCAGTACTATTGGTTTTATCGAACAAGGAGGCCTTAACTACACCTTCCAATTGTCTTGAGTCTTAAGACACTTCCGAAACTTTAGCAGGTCATTTTTCCCGCGAAGGTACAGGTGTAAAGTGTTCCAAACTCTGGCGACTGCGACCAAGAAGACCCTTACACCTGAGGGGGCCCTCTTAAACCTTGGAACACGTACCAGAGCTATCTTGGCTGAGTGCCGGCATTTATTGAGAGTGTGAAAGTTAGATCTTTTAGATAAGGGGCTATGTTTAGTTCTACATAGTGCTTTATGAATGAAGCATAATACTTTAAAATTGATCCATTGTTGAACTGAAAGCCAGTGATGAGCTGTCAGTCCTACAGAGATTGAGTCAAGCTTCAGAATCAGCTGAGCTGCTGAATTTTGGATCATCTGAGGTTTGATTGTTGCCTTGGCAGGGACAGTAGAGTAGATTTAATTAGAGTTGTTGAGTCTTACTGATAAAAATGCATTTGCTAGTCCTGTGTGCTGTTTAACGTCAAACAGATATATTTTTTGTTGTAGCACTTGTAGTTGAAACAGACAAGACTTTTCTACTGCATTCGCTTGGTTCTCCATGATTAAGCCAGTATTAAATAAGACACCATGATTTCTCACACTATTGGCTGGAGTAGGTTGCTGTCATAGAGGGGTGGGCCAGAAGGCAAGATTCCAGATCAAGGTGTGACGTACCGGCAATGGAATCTTATTTTTTCCTTTATTCATTTACAGCTGGTTATGAAACATCCAACTTTCTATTTCCATCATTCAGTTTTGGAAATATGCTGCTCTGGGCACAGGGTCACCGTCTGTGGTGAGAAGAATTTGGTTGTCGTCAGCATACACCTTTCAACTAAACCCAAACCGTTCCATCACTTGAGTCAGAGGGTTCATATATAAGTTGAATAACAAATGAGAGAGAACTAAGCCTTGGGGGACTCCACAGCTCAGAGTTCTTTCAATGGATTGATTTAGGCCTACTTCAACTTGGGTGATTGTGGGCCAGATGTACAAAGCATTTTTCCAGTCGCAAACAGCCCGACTGCCAGAATAATGCTGTTTGCAACCAGAAAAATGCTTTTTACATGTACAAAATGCGATTCGGTAACTTGTTACCAAATCGCAATTTGCATTTGCGATTCAGTTTTTGGAAGGGGCGTGTTTTGGGCGTCCCTTCCAACTATTGAATCGCTATGCTATGTATTACTGTTTTGCAACTGAATTCCGGTTGCAAAACAGTAATACTTTACCACCATTTTAAAAGTTGTGGTAACCAATTCGCAAATGGCAAGGGTTCCCTTTGGGACCCCTTCCCCTTTGAGAATGTTGGAAAAATATGTTTTAAGAGCAGGCAGTTGCCTCCTCTTAAAAAATGAAACTTCCAAGTTTCATTTTTTTCTTCTTAAACGCATCCCGTTTTCCTATGAAGAAAACGGGCTGCCTTTAAAAAAAAAAAGATTGCTTTATTTAAAAGCAATCATAGACATGGTTATCTGCTGGCTGCAGCAGGCTACCGTCCCTGTGGTGGTAGCGACTCCTAGTGGGTCGCAAATTGCGACCTACTTCATTAATATGCATGAGGTCTATTTGCAATCCACTGGGGATCGCTAATGAAACTCATAAGAGTTTCATACATTAAAACTAGCGAATTCCTAATTGCGATTCGCAGGAAATCACAATTAGGAAATAGCGGTCTCTAATCTTCGCACATCCGGCCCTATGTTTTTTTAGAAAACTCCTGTGATATTCAAGAACCACCCCTGAGATATCGAATTCCGTCATCCTAGATAGTAAAAGCTAATGGTCAACACTATCAATCAAATGCTGCTGATAAATCCAAGAGTATTAATGTGGCAGGAATATCCTGGTCTGCATGTAAACGCAAGTCATCAAGGATGGCAGTTGCCACACTCTCTGAACAGCAACCTGCATAGAATCCGTCTTGCATTGGATGGAGAAGACTGTTGTTTTCCACAATTCTGTTCACTTCATTAAAGAGTGCACTTTCTAAAAAATAATTGGGTGCTGAGAACCTAATTTGTAATTCTCCAGACATTAAGGATATCAAGATGGTTTCTTAGTAAAAGGGTAGTGTTCTCTTTTTTCAATTCAGTTGGGGCTTTTCTCTCACAGATTGAATGATTTATAACAGACCTAATTGAAGCCACTACCTTTGACAGAAGTGCTTTATGCTTTTTTACTGGTAGAATATCCTCACTTGAACTAGGCAATTTACTATGTCTCATAAGATCAAGGCATTCATCCTCGCTTAGCTTATAACATTGGCTGAATGTAACAAGTGGATTCGTATGGGTAGGTGTAATTTGTTTTATGTATAATTGCAAGTGGTAGAATGTGAAATTTAATTGTTAAATTTCTGTTCGAAAAATCAGCAAACTGATTGCATCTCATCACTGGGCTACAGAACGTTCTTTCAGGTCCTTTATCACTTGAAAAAGTGCTTTAGTCAATTTGGGAACTGACAGAATTCTATCTGTGTAAAACTTTCGATTTTGCTCTTTTTATAGCTTTTTTTGTATTTAACGTTCACTTGTTGCCAGGTTGTTTTAGCTTCAGTTGAATATTCACACCACCAAATTAATTCTTGTCTTCCGAGCTTATTTCTTAATAATTTTAGCTCAGTAGTGAACCATTATTTTGCTTTTCGATGGCTCTTGTTACAACTACTTTTCAAGAGGAGCTTGTTATCAATGATAGCATTATATTCTAAGAGGAGAGCTTCAGGATCCGTACTATCGGTTTTATCGAACCAAGAGACCTTAACAGCACCTTCCAATTGGTCCAGGTCCAGCCTTTTCCAATCAATAGTTTGTACTGGAGGTATCAAGGTCCCTTATTGAAGGATTTGGCTATTTAATGGCCAACCAAAAGTAATGGCCAAATAGTCATGAGAGGATATATATGATGGATCTTACCATCTGAGCAGACATTATTAAGTGCGTGGCCAGCTGCATGCATTGGCTGGGCAACTGGGGAAGATAGGTTGTGGAGAGAAAAAAGCCTTGTGGCAAGTAATGGACTGTGGCATAGAGGAAATCAGACCTTAATTTACTGTTTCCACTACTCATCACAAAAATTTGGGAAGTCTACGAGCTGTTATAGAAGTTAACCACGTCACCATCTTTGTGGGGTGGCTTCAGTTACTTTTTCGTAATGATTATAATTTCAAGATGTATTTTAGGTGTGTGTTGTTTACTTTCTAGAGGTATAGTGTAGGAAGTTATTTAAGTAATAATAAACATTAAAAAAGTTATTTATTGTTTAAAAAATGTGTTATTTACTATTTTATGTGTTAATTGTGTTATGCTTATTAATTGTAAATAACATTATATTTGTTGGTTGTTATAAGTGTGAAAATATAGTGTGGTATTTTAATTATATTATTATTTGTTTTAATTTTAAAATATATATACATATTCTACATTTAAATATTTATATTTGGTGTTATTTAATGTAGTTGTTAAAATATTCTATTTGTTTGAAGTGAACTACTCTCTCTCTACTGTTGTGCAGACTGGAGTAGCATTAGTAAATTTAACCCCTCCGCTATCCAATGCTTTCTCTACTGTTGCACAGACTCGAGTGGGAATAGTACATTTTACGTCTCCTGTATCCAATTCTTTCCGTACTGTTGCACTGACTGGAGTAGGAATAGTAAATTTTATCCCTCCACAATCCAACGCTTTCCCTACTGTTGCACTGACTGGAGTGGGAAAAGTAAATTTTAACCCCTCCACAATCCAAAACATTCTCTACTGTTGCACCGACTGGAGTGGAAATAGTACATTTTACCCCTCCACAATCCAACACTTTCCCTACTGTTGCAGTGACTGGAGTGGGAATAGTAATAGTAATTTGTATCCCTCTTGAGTCCAACACTTTCCCTACTGTTGCACTGACTAGAGTGGGAATAGCAAATTTTACCTCTCCTGAGTCCAATGATTTACCTACTGTTGCAGATATTAGAGTGGAAATAGAATATGTATTATTCCTACAATTTTATAGTTTTGTTTATATTGTTTACATTTGTATTATTATTATAGTTTTGTGTATTTTAAATTATATTATTTTTAATTAGTAATCTTTGTAATGTGTAATATATTTTTAGTAAATTGTAATTTTAATATATTGTTTACTTTTTTATGTGTAATGAAATTGGTATGTTTTTTAATTTTTTCAAGTTTATTTGTTACGGATGTTAATGGATTGTGTGTGTGTGTATATGTATATATATATATATATCTCCCAATGAATAATTGTAACGATCACAAAGAGGATTTCTTCCACCACCAGGTATTTATTTTCAGATTACGCGTTTCGCCTGTCGCAGCAGGCTGCTGCGACAGGCAAAACGCGTAATCTGAAAATAAATACCTGGTGGTGGAAGAAATCCTCTTTGTGTTCGTAACAATTATTCATTGGGAGAAAAGTTAAGCCGGCGCGCTCCGCCGGGAAATCAATGATCTTCCTGCCGAGGGCGGGGAGACAGTAGGAGCAAACTGTTTTTGGAATATATATATATATATATATATATATATATATATATATATATTATCTACTGGCGGTCGCCAGTAGATAGTTATAGTTAGGACCTATTTTCCATAGGAAATCCGCAACATTCTATTTGAAATAACTCTTGCGTCGGTTGACGAATCTTCGCGAAATTTTCAAACTTTATGGCCCGCTCCGGTCCGCTCCTACCCTGAAAGTTTCGGGGTGATTCGTCAGCGGGGCCGAGAAAAAGGGGGTCCCAAAACGTGTTTTCCCATTCATTTTCCCATAGGAAACTTTAGCCACGGCTACAGCCCGAACTGCTGAACGGAATTACACCAAATTTGGCAAAGAGGTAGTTCTTGGTTCAGAAAGAACCCTTTTGTTAAATGGTGTAAATCCGTTCAGTAGTTGCTGAGAAAATCAAAAGTAAAATCACATATATATCTATGACCGCGTAGGGTCCGCGTACCCTCCCGATCACGAGCTGCATGCTAATTGGCTGTCAACACTCCAAATCAGGAAGTGTTGGCAGCCATTTTGTCCCTCGGTAGAACCGAGGCACAGAAACAAGTGCGCAAAACGCACAAAGGGGGCAGGGTAGAAACACCCTGACCCCCTAGGTCTGCTCAGGGGTCCCACAAGGACCCCCTGGGCAGAAAAAGCATTTTTTTTTTTTAAATCGGTGGGATGTGCTTAGGGTGCGCGAATCCCGCCGTAAAAAATCGAAGCGCGGTCTCCGCGCTTCGATGCTATTTTGCCCCGGGTGAGCCAAGTCCCGGGGGCATGCGGAGGTGGGTTTATAGTTAAAGGGGGCCTCTAAGGCCCCAAGCCCGGCGACCGCCACCCCGGGGCTTTCTAATAAAAATGGTGCGGGAGGGCACTGTGCCCTCCCCGCAGCCCGGGACCGCCACCCCCGGGGCTTCTTTTTAAAATTTTAAATACCTGTGTGGGGGGCTCCAACCCCCACACGCCCGGGGACCGCCACCTCCCGGGGCACTAAAAATTTCAAAATGGGGGTCCGTTTCGGACCCCCATAGCCCGGGGACCACCACCTCCCCGGGGCTTTGCAGAAGTGGAGAGGGGGCCGCGCGGCCCCCTCCTGGAGCCTGTGGTGGCCCTGGGGACCGCCACCCCCAGGGCCGGCTCCTGCAGTGTCCCGGGGTGCCCACCCCCAGGACACTGCTGTTTGCAATGGCAGGACGGGAGCCTTGCGGCTCCCGTCCTGTCATTGCAAACTTGCTTTGCTTCATTGAAGCGAGAGCAGGAAACCTGCTCTCGCTTCAATGAAGCAAAGCAATTGCTTTCCATAAGGGAGCTGCATGTCAGCAGCTCCTTATGGAAAAGCAATGCCGGCTCCCGCAGGGCGCAGGGAGCCGGCGGGACCGTGCGAGGATTGGGGACCCCCACGGTCCCTAACATGTGGCCAGGCCCGGGGATGGGGTTCCCCGGGGCCATTAGTGGCCCGGGAGGGGGCCACGCAGCCCCCTCCCCAAAAAATGAATTGAAAAAAAAAAAAAAAAAGGACACAAAGGCCGGCCCCTGGGGATGGGGTCCCGGGGCCTTTAATGGCCTGAGGAGGGGGCCACGCAGCCCCCTCCAAATATATATTTTTTTTAAAAAGAGGGCATGCCCGGGGGATGGGGTCCCGGGGCAAATACAGGCCCAGGGAAGGGGGGCCACGTGGCCCCCTTCCCGTTTAAAAAAATAAAAGAACAGCCTCAGGCCCCGGGGGATGGGGTCCCGGGGACAAAAGTGGACGAGGAATGGGGCCACGCAGCCCCCTCCAATAAAAAAAAGGGAAGCAAAAAAAAAACGGCATTGTGCCGGAGGCCCGCCCCTCCCTGCAGCACTCTGCAAACGCGCCCCCTGGCGCGTTGTAAGAAGGGAAGTAATTCCCCTTGAATACTGGGGTCCCTGGAGGCCAACTAGCCCACCGGGAATCTCCAGTATGCGCCAGAGGCTGCGTTGCAGAGAGGGTGTACAGAGGCCACGCCCCTTTTACACCTCTGTGCAACGCAGCTCTGTGGCGCTTTGGAGCTACATGGTGCGCTAGTTGGACTCCAGGGACCCTCAGGATTCAAGGGGACTTAATCCCCCAACTTAAAACGCGCCACGGGGTGCGTTTGCACAGTGGTGAAGGGAGGGGGCGGGGCTTCAGGTGACATGTGTGCAAACAGGCCCCGTGGCGCGTTTTAAGATGGGGAATTAAATCCTCTTCAATCCTGAGGGTCCCTGAGGGCCAACTAGCCCACCAGGTACGTCCAGAAAGCGCCACAGAGCTGCGTTGCAGAGAGGTGTAAAAGGGGCGTGGCCTCTGAACACCTCTCTGCAACGCAGCTCCCTAGCGCATACAGGAGGTACAGGGTGGGCTAGTTGGACCCCAGGGACCCTCATGATTCAAGGGAACTTAATCCCCCAACTTAAAACGCGCCACGGGGCGCGTTTGCACAGTGGTGAAGGGAGGGGCGGGGCATGTTATTGTTAGAAATTAGCATTTAAAAAACCTTTGAAATTCACTTAAAAAACCATAGGTTTCAGGCACGTTATAGTTAGAAATTAGCATTTAAAAAACCTTTGAAATTCACTGAAAAAACCATAGGTTTCAGACACGTTATAGTTAGAAATTAGCATTTAAAAAACCTTTGAAATTCACTTAAAAAACCATAGGTTTTAGGGACAGTTATAGTTAGTTGGACATTGCACTCGTACAAAACCCGTGAAATTCCCCCGTTATAGTTAGTTCAGGTAACTATAACTCGCGCCCCATAATGCACTGCTGATGACGTCACATATTACATCACTCATGACATGGTCAGTGACATCACTGATGACATCACTGAAGAATGTGCTAGTATTTGTATGAGTAAGTGAGTTGGTGTGTGTATAACTGTATAGGTGAGTAAATGGGTGGGTGCTTAATTTTTTGCATGACTGACTAGGTGTGTGAGTACCTCTTTGGATGAGTGGCGGTGTGTGAGTGTTTATATAGGTGTATGAGTGCATATAACAGTCCTGTACTGAGTGACTATAAGTATGAGTGACTGTACGGGTGAGTGAGTAGATGTGTCTGTTTTGACCTAAGAATCAGTGAGTGTGTATATAGTAATTGGTGTTGGAGTGTCTATGGTTTTGACAATGGCAGTCTGTAATTTACAGTGGGTGTATCAAAAGTTATATTAGGGTGTGAGAAGATGCATCAAATTATCACATGGATGATGTCATCAGTGATGTCATCAGTGATGTCATTTGAGATGTCATCAGTGATGTCATCAGTGATGTCACTGACCATGTCATGAGTGATGTAATATGTGACGTCAACAGCAGTGCATTGCGGGGGCGCGAGTTATAGTTACCTGAACTAACTATAACGGGGGAATTTCACGGATTTTGTACGAGTGCAATGTCCAACTAACTATAACTGTCCCTAAAACCTATGGTTTTTAAGTGAATATATATATATATATAATATTAAACCTTAAAAAAATTGTAAATTATAATTTAAATTTAAATAATGATTTTAATAATAGTTTTAAATTATGTATGTGTACATAACCATACACACATACATATATATGTGTTTTTAAATAAATAAAATACTTATATATAGTTTTAAATTATTTAAATATATTTAATTTATATTATATTCCTGTTACATGTTAATATATTTAATGTTTACTATTTTCAAATATATTTAAGTTAAAAAACGATCTTTTGTAATCGATATTAGTGTATAACGATTGTTTGCCCGATATTTTTGTCATTTACACAATAAGTATAGGAAAATGATATTTTTGTTTTCGATATTTTTGACTCGATATTTATGTCCCATGATATTTGTGTTTTCAATATTCTGTCAGAGAACTGTCACAGAGCCCATGTCAGTGCGGTGCTGGCTCTCCACTTTCAATGTCAAAGCAGGGAGCACAGCTTTGGGCTGGGTGGGGGTGGGAATTGGAATGGGGAAGAGGGTGGTTGGGGTGCATAGCAAGAGGCCAGGCAATTATTTTTTAGTTTAGCTGGGGGTGTTTTGAAGAGCATTGTGGGAGTTGAGGGGAGGAGGCCAGGTATTTTTTTTTCCTGTTTGGGAGGCAGTAGGGGCATTAATGCTGAGGGTGGAATGGGTGAGTGGCAGGAGGCCAGGTATTTTTTTTTTACATTTGAATTTGGGAAGGAGAGGGGTTTTTCAGAGGGTGGTGGGGAGAGTGGCAGGAGGCCAGGTTTTCTTTTAACATTTTATTTACATGTTATCTATGGCTCCCTCATTACTCCTATTGCCCTGAGTATATTTTGGAAACAGGGGCAGATGATTTGGAGGGGGGGGGAGGTATATACAACATAAACTTATAGATGGGGAAATGGGAATAACAGGGATGTTTTTCACTTCAGGGTTCTGAGTGACAATATAGAGAACTTGAGCATCACTCTCATTGCTCATTTCATGTTATTCAGAAATCCACGGTGAAAAATTCAGTTACTAATCTATTGTTCTATATTTTTGACAAAGAGGGTAAGGATCTGGTGCTGTGTAGATTGTATACAGAAATGTCCTTAATTATTACAGATGCAAAGATATTGGCGAAATGTCTTATTAATTAGCTAGAGCTGCTGTCTATCACTGATGGGATGTCTAGCATCAATGGTATATTTTCTCAATTTATGTATACTACTTATCTTCGAGATGGTCTCCCAAAATGGTTTTACTTCTGAACCTTTCTGACTATATTCAGGAATGATGCAGGTATGACATGTGTCTCCCTTGTTATAAGTACTGGCAAAAGAGACATTGGTGGCACAAATTAGGCAATTAGACTCCAAACATGGCATCCACACTGGAGAGGAGATTCACCAAATAGTGCATGGAAATAATGTGTTATCATGTATGTGTGGACAATGCATCACTGTCCCAGAGATTTGCAGTTTACTACAGATAAGTGGACTCTCTTCAGAGAGCAGAACAAATCTGTCCTAATCAGAAGTAATGCCAATCAAACCTTGCTCCTGTCTCATAGTCACTGCAAACTCCTCATTCAAATTTCAAAAGAAGGAAATAAAGTATTTAGATTACACTGTTCAAAACAATGTAACCAGGATCTCTGTGTTATAGTTGGTCTAGACATAATGTCAAGGACTTTGGGCAGAGCACGCCTGAAGGTCAAGGAATATCTTCCTATGGAAATGGTTTACTGATGCGGAGGAGCAGGAAAAGACATACACCAGGAAAGAACAGGCACCAACAGGATAAAGCAGAGGAATTGGACAGAGAGGGTAAAGCAACTTTAAAGTGAACTATTGGACCTGGCCCTCTCTGCAGGGTCATCCCCAAACATTTTGCCTACACCCCTCCTGCTTTGCTGAATTAATTTGTGTTGACATTGGGATTATGTGCACTTTACCACTGCTATCCAGTGCTAAAGTGTATGTGTTTTATCCCTAAAACATGGAAAATTGTTTTACACCTGACTGGCACATTTAATTTACCTACAAGTCCCTAGTATATGGTGCTACATGTAGCCAAGGCCTGTAAATTAAATGCTACTAATGGGAGTGTAGCACTCATTGTGCCACACACTCAAGTAGCACTTTAAAAAATGCCTCAGGCCAGCCTTTTTTAATACTTGTCAGTCGCCCCTAAGGTAGGACCTAAAAGCCCATAGGGCAGGGTGCAAGGCTGCATGGAATTTAAAAATTAGGACATGTGGGTTTAAGTTTTACATGTCCGGGTAGTGAAAAACCCCTACATTAATTTTTCACTACTGGAAGGATATTGCTTCCATTGGCTAACAATGGGTGCTAACTTTGGATTGGAGGCAGGCAAAGATGTCATGTTCAGGCATTTTCTTTGTCCTAACCATGTGTGCCTTCTGCTGTGTCCTGGGCCAGATGACTGTGAATGGCTCTGCTGTTGGGGTTTACGTATTCGTCCCAGATAGTGACACAAAGGGGACTAGGTGTGGGCAGGATAGGCCATCCTGCCAGGATGGCTGGGTGCAGAACTGATCCCTGCCCCACTTACACTTCAATTGGCTTGCCTCTAGCACACACAAAGGAACCTAACACTATCCTTTTGTCACCCCAGACTTCTTGGAGCATTGGCAGGGGACGGTAAGACCTTTCCAGAACCAGATGTGGGAGTAGGACAGGGTGTCCCCCCACACACAAAGCTTGGCACCTGGTATACATATTGGGCCTTCAGAACCACTCTTCAGAACCCTCCTGTGGACATTACAGAAGAAGGACTGCCGTGCCAACAGAGGACTGCTCTGTTGCTACCAGAGGACTGCCCTCCTGCTTGAGGACTGCCTTGCTCTCTGAGAAGGATGACTGGACCTGCTCCCTTAATCCCAGGCTAACCTGATGACTCCAAGGGTCAATTGGCTGATCTCCTGTGTGAGCTACAGGGACATAACATGCTCCAGAGGCCTTCCTGCAACTGCGCAGCTGACCTGCTGCACTTGACTTCCCAGGATCTGCAACTGGACCTTCTTGAGGCCTGCCGGCCTCTGCTGGAGTGAGTTCCTGATCCTCAAGAGGTGTCCCCCCCAGTACCAGTGACTGGCATTAGTGTGGGCTTCTCCAAAGAAGAAAAGGTGAAATCCTGAAGGTTGGGCTCTTCGCCTGAGAATGAAGCCATTCGTGCCCAGACTCAGCCACCCGCGACCACCGCAACAGGAACGCTGTGGTGAGACCTGCTGTTTGCACTACAATGACCGTCAGCAACAACCAGCAAAGTGAGATCTGCACTTCGATAGCCCACAGTGACTGCCAATGCAAAGCTCCAATAATGACCATCCATGACGCCCAACTGGCTCCTTGTGCTACAGCAATGACAGCCTGTGCCACCCAGCCTGCTCTTTGCGCTACAGTAACAACCATCTGCATCCCTCTACCTGCTCCTCACGACCCCCTACACTGCAAACAAAATTCTTTGTGATGGACTATGAGAAGGTTGGGGGCCTGATTCACAAAGGTAAACTAAGACCAAAAGTCTAAGTTTAGACCTAAAGTCTAACTTTACTACTACTAAAGTTAGACTTTTGGTCTAAGTTTAGACCAAAAGTCTAACTTAGACCAAAACTTTACTACTACTAAAGTTAGACTTTTGGTCTAAGTTTAGACCAAAAGTCTAACTTAGACCAAAAGTCTAACTTAGACCAAACGTCTAACTTTAGTAGTAGTAAAGTTAAACTTTTGGTCTAAGTAAACTTAAGTTAGACTTTTGGTCTAAGTTAGACTTTTGGTCTAAACTAAGACCAAAGTCTAACTTTAGTAGTAGTAAAGTTAGACTTTAGGTCTAAACTTAGACTTCAGGTCTAAACTTAGACTTTTGGTCTACGTTTACTTTTGTGAATCAGGCCCAACGTTTTCAGCAGGACAGGTCCCTGTATATGTCCCATGCTCCATCAAGGTCAGCCTGAACTTGTGACTTTCCCCTGGACTAGCACAACCAGATGACTGTGAGTGGAACTTTGTGTGTTTAGCGCTATATCTACATAAAAACTTTAAAATACATATCTCCAGTTCCACTGATTGGATTTTTGCTGTTCTGGTATTTTATTTATTAAAATTTACTCTGTTTTTCTAAATTGGTTTGGAATTTTTTCTTGTGTTGTGTTTCCACTTTATGACTGTTTGCGTGTTGCATAGATACTTTACATATTGCCGCTAAGTTAAGCCTGACTTTTTTTGTGCCAAGCTACCACAGGGTTAAGCACAGCTTAATTTAGTGACTTTTGTGGTTCACCCTGACAAGGATTGTGGTTGTAGCATGAGTGGGCCTTCTTACATAAATAAATAAATAGGGAACGGAACCAATTATGGACAAACACACTGAGTTACCACTAGGGTTGTACAGAGGTAAGAATCAGAAATTTCAACAGCAGTATAAAAATGTCAATGTCTCTGTGCAAAGTACTCTTACAGATAGTCACCCTGAAAACCTCATAGAAAGGAGACAGCAGAAATGATTCTGTATCTGCACCCTAGGGCAAAAACAAGGTCTGTATTTACATGCATGAGACAAGGCCTTAGGAGACACCAGTGGCGAGTCCTAAGAAAATAGACATTTCACACTGTCACAGTTAAGGCACTTAAGGCTACATGTAACACAAGAAAAAGAATGAGGCAAGAATTGCCTCCTGGAAACCAGGAGCCATCAACTGTACAAGAGCAATATCCTTATATGCAGATGAAGACACAATAGCACACTTATCAGACACAAGAAGCCCAAGAGGAGTATGTACAGCAAGCACTAGAAAGAAAAGTAGGTGCTGTAGCAAATAGTCAGGATCAGGGCATTCAGGAAAAACTGAAGAACAAACAGGCAAGTCAAGCACAAGGATTTTAAGAATTGTAACAGGCAAGAGATTGGAGCTTCAAGGGAACTAGAGACTGCAAGAAAAACACTAACAAAAGAAACATAAACATGGGGCAGAATTTAGGATACTGAGGAGAAAATAGAAAAGCAATAACAAGCAGAAAAAATTACTGAAGGGAAATAATAGAAGAACAGAAGGAACAGACTAGGAACAATTAGAAAAGGAGAAGCCCAGGGGCTGCGCCTGACTATAGAAAAAAGGCAGACAAGGGAATAAAGGAAAATCAATGCAGGGCTGTGTGAAATCTGTAGCAAGCTGCACAGGAACAGGCTCTGGCTGAAGCAAGGCAGGAACTGATCAGGAAAACAGGTAACAAGAGATCGGGTACACTGAGGAACTAACGTCAATGCACAAACAAAGAGCTTCTGGCCATGGCAGCTTATGAACAGGTCCAGATTCCAGGCAGCACCAAGCCTAGGGAGGAGTCACATTACTAGACTGCACAAGACTTGTCACAAGTGTGTGCAATTCCCACATCTCACAAGTCCTGGAAGAAAGAATCAGTGCAGAGGATCAACATGACTACTTCTATTAAAAGTACTGCACAGTGGATGCCAGGTCTCTATGAATACTGAGCAGTGCATTTTGCGATTGGTAGTTCATGGAAGCAAACATAGGTTTTCCATTGAGTCCAAGACTGAAATGGGAAGCAGACAGAAGTCGTCCAGGAACTTTGGGTGAGTTTTTGTGGTGATTTCGGGTCTGCACTTTGTCCATGTACAGCATACCCGAGAGGCAGAACAATGGAATCATAACATAAATTGCAAATGAAGAGACCTCAAGACAAGCATAGACAATAAACCAAGTCTAAATACTCACCAATCAAAGGTCTTGGTGTTTGCATGAAAAAATGGGACTTAACAATAGTTTTCAGTTGGTCATGACCGATTAGAAAGAGTAAATTACTATTACTACAAGTACCTATGCTATAGTTATAAGACGTTCTTAACTGGGAGGCGTGATGGGTCTCCTTTCTAAATTAGCGCCCCCAGACAAATACAGGGATGTTGACATTTCATTGTAAGTGGGGAGAGGAGTTGGCCTAACGTCAAGGGCGAACAAACTCAAATCTGGGGAACCAGGTTCGAGTCACAGCAAGGACAGCGCAACATCCTGTGATTCTGGGCAAATCACTTAATCTCCCCTTGCCTAACAAAAATGAATGTGTCCTCATGTAACGCAACTGGTGCTCGTGTAAAGCGCTCTGATACCCGATACCTTTGTGTCAAGTTTGCGCTATATAAAACTCTGTAAAAAAAAAAAAGTGTCCAGCAGACACAGCATGTCCCACATAAAAAGAAAGATATGAATCTGAGGTTTGTGTGTGCAAGTTAAATGATAGATTGAAAGTCTATCACATCAAGGTTACTAAAAGGCTACTAGGAGTCCCACAAATTACCTAAAGCACTATTTTAGTCAATTGAATTCTTCTATTCCAGAATTACAGAGGGAGAAGCAAACAAGAGGATGTTCCAAGAGAATGTAATTTGAGTTATTTTAAATTCAGATTCGTTTGTTTTAAGACAATGTGTAGTTACATATTTAGAGTAAGGACACAATGCAACCTTTGTGTGATATCTTGATTAAATGATGGGAGGTTTGAAGGATTGGAAGGTTGAGTCTAAAGATAAGCTTGCATAGTATGTGTATTGTTTACATTCCCTCCCTGTAATGACCTTGCTTTTTATAAGTGTAGATTGTTGATTCTGTGCGGGAAATGTGTTTACTTTTATGTTAGTTTAATAGATGTAGAGTAGTGAATAAACTCTGGTGATGATTATATCATTGATCACATTAAAAGTGATTTCACCACTGATACCATTGATGACGTAATGTGTGAGGGCATGAGAAGTGCATGGAGGGTGAGTAATGGTGGTGCAGCTCACAATAACTGCCGAATTTCAGTACTATTACAACCAAGATAACATTTACCTGACATATATGCCTTAAGTTTCTTTTGAGTATATAGTATAAAAGTAAATGTTTGAAACTTAATACATATCATCTTACTCAGTCTTTCTCAATGTATCCTGTGAATCAGAAGGAATACTGAATATTTGTCTTAATCCTTTCATGAATTAATAATAATTTTGTAAGTAAGTATGATGTGCTTAGTATAAACTATTCAAGACTGGAGCCTAATCTAGCATTTGTATCCCTACTGTACCCATGTACATTAACATGCCTAAGTATTGTGCCACAATTTTACTGTTATAGACATATTTTCCAAACATAGCTCAGTTCATGTACACCTAATTAATTTCCCTAATCTTTGAAAAGACACCCCCTGCTTACAGGGCCTGAATCCCATTTACTATAGCATCAACCAACATTGAGTACAAAGCAATACGATTTTCCCCTACTTTGCTATAGTTTGGGAAATGATCCGTTAGTTACCTACTTAGAAATCTCACAACAGTATTCAGGCTTTCTTCTATGTTTATGTCTCTCATTTCCTCAGCAGTAACATCCAAATAGTGAATATTGCAAAATGTAATATCATGTCTGCTCTGCACAAGAATGGGGCGAAGAAGGTTGCATGCATAAAATTCCCTCAAACAATGTTTTGAGTTCACATACGTTTCTCATAAGCGAAATCCCTCCAGGTTTCAGAGTGCAAGTTGTACACAGCTAAAAGGAATTGGAAAAGAGTTAATAAGCACAATACCTACGAAGAAGAGATATGTAATAGATGGCTGGGCATGGTTTGGAAAGACTGGAGAAAAACACAGTTAAAAGGACAGAGTCGTGTCTGGACAAGAACGTTACCTGTAATTGAAAAAAGGAAAATTGTGAAAAGGTTAATGCAAAACGTAAACAATGCCTCGGGGATAAAAGAACTCTCTATATTCAGAAACATTTTTGTTGTCGATGCTTCTTTACTGGCTGTTTTAGAAGCCATTTATTAACTAAAGAAATGAGGTTTAGAAAATGTGGAAATTGCCCTGCATGTTGTCATCCGTTTGAGCACTCAGGGATGCGACTGAAAGAAAATCAAACAAGCTCAATGAGATGGTAAGTAAAATATATGAAGAAAAGGTACCGTGTGGCTCAGAAAATACTCATCCCCCGTTATTGTTAAACTCTACACACCCCAAATGCCATGTAGCCCTTCCCCAAGAGATTTCACCCCAGGGGCAAAGTGGTGCACCAATCCAGTAGCCCACAGCCCTGCACCAGTGGCCGGTGGAGTGTCCTGATTCCAGCGTCCCATTTCCAGTGTAGGAAAAAAAAACTGCCCTACTGGCAAATAAGTGGCTTTAACATAAGGTAGGTGTACAAACAAGCATCTTACTTTATGAACATCCCACAACAATTTCCAAGCGGCCACCCTTAGGCACTAAACCTTCAGTCTCAGCATTCATAAGAAAGAAGGATGGTGTGAGGAACAAACCTAGGACTTGGTGAAGGAGGAAAGGTGGCAAAAATAACATTAAAAATAGAGCACAATTCCTTGCATTTACCTTTTAAGTGTGAAGCATGAGCCTATACTGGAGTTGTTCCATTTGTTTAAGTAAATTACCCTGAGTGTGTTGATTCAAGTGGGCTAGTCTGTAAACCCACTGTTGTAAAGTAGTGGGCTCTAGGCCCACATACTTGGAAATAAGGCATACGGACACATTGGTATATAGTTCTGGCCCAGGGCACGTACGCACGGTCCCTTTATTAGCAGGGTCACCTGACCAGTGACACCTGGGATGGATGGGTGTGCGGTGAGTGTGGAAGCCAGCCCTCAAGGAGTGGCTGGTGGAAGCACCATCTTTACAAACACTAGAAAGTGTCCCGCAGGACCCTACAGTTGTCAAGGAGTCAATAAATTGGACTGTCAGGGCAGGAATCGGCAATGAAGTAAACCACCCCGACCTAAGGCGTCCATGTCCCACTTTGCATGCCGAGTTTCAACACCACATAATGGCGCCGAGTGATGGGATCCTACACATGTGTAAAAATGCAACCAGTGACAAGCTGGTGGCATCAGGCCCCTAAACACCTGCATGCATTGGAGGCATAACAGGAGGTGCACCAGGCAAGTTTGGCGGCGTGAGTAGACCATAGCCGCCCTCACGCAGCCCTGGTGCTTCTATAACCCTCAGCTAAAGAAGGGCAGCACTCCATCCGTGAATTTGCTGGGACCCGGCCACCGTACACACCTCAAAGGATAGTTGCGTTTTGATTCCTGTAGAGGCGCACCTTCGCGACATCCAAAAGGAGAAAGATTGCTCTTGAAAGAAAAACAAGCCTGAACACCAAGCTACAGCACAGTAGGCCGGGGCCGATCAACATGAGGAACAATCTACAAAGAAAACAAAGACTATCTATAAACAACACACAGGAGACAGACAGCTGTACAGTCCAAGCACCACAACTGGGTGACATGCAGTAACAAGAAGCACTGCACTAAAAGGTGGCCTTGACATCCAGCACAATATAGACACCGTGAACACAGGGCCAGGTCTGGCATAAGGTGACTGCTCCCAGTGCCCTGCAACATCTTAATGACAGCAATTTAACCATTCATCGTTGCAAGTTCACCATCAAACCAAGCACCAAAAATGGAAACTATAGGTGGAGAGGTTGGAAATCTACTTCACAATAACAGCTGTAGAAGACAATCAAACATGTTCCCTGCTGCAATACTTAGCTGGGGAGTGTATCTACAAACTGTCACATATCCTACCAGAAGCTAGACCACTATTTACCTATGACACAATAGTAAATGCCCTGAATAATCATTTCAAATCAATGGCCAACCCAGATTACAAGAGGTTTCTTTTACGATAACTACAACAAGGCTCACAGGGGTTCGTAGAAACTTTCTACGCACTGCTAATATAACTGGCCAGTAGCTGTACCCCACGTGATGAAATGAAAGAAATTTGCACAATTTATCTAGGGTTGTGCATCAGCTAAATTGAGGAAGAAATACTGCAAGAACTTGGAAAACTGATGCAAGATATCCTGACATTCGGGCAATACAAAGAACTGGTGAAGGCAATGGCCTCACACATGGAGGCTGCTCTTCACAAACTCATCAAGACAGAACCAGTCAATAAAACCACCAAGTCAACGTCAATGTGAAAAAGGGAAAGAAGTCAAAAACAGTTCGGCATGTGGAAATGCAAACCTCTTTGCAAAGTGTGTTGATCAACCACACCACAGAGATTCACAGGGACATCCTATTAGGCAGATGGCTTTAATGGTGACGAAGGCAAAGGATAAATACACATTATATATGCTTTAGTTCACTCCAAACCCAAGCAATGCTCCCAACTCAACTGCCAGGTGTCTGTAAGTGCCAAATCAGTGATGGCCACCATTGGTACCAGGACCGCGATCAATGTTATGAAACATATAGGTCACTGTCTCACTGCCCAACCTTCAAGCACACTAAGGTAACAGTTTATGCCTATTGACATCGAAACTCCATTCGAGCTGACAGACATTTTCACAATGGACCTACCCACAATGATCAGACATGTGCCAAAATATATGTCTCACAAAATGGGGAGGCATGCTGTTGAGGAGCCAAACACAAAAAGGCCTAAAATTGATCTACATTCATTCTCAGTGTCCACATCACTAGCCTCCACTGTCTCCAGGAGCTATTCCGTGGGTTTGGATGTCTTCAAGGGAAATTAGAGAAACTCCAAATTGACAAATCCATGCAGCCTATGGTGCTGTGCCTCCGATGAGTGGCCTTCCATTTGCAGCCAAATCTGGAAGAAGAACGCCGAAAACTGGAGGAGGCAGTCATAATAGAGTGAGTGGAGAGACCCTCACCCTGGTTGTCTCCATAGTGGCGTCCACCTAAACTTAAACAGTCAGGGGAGGCGTGGATTTGTACCACCATGCGATCTCCAAATGGGGCGATAAAAAGGGAGAGACACATTACTCCAATAGTGGATGAAATTGTGAGTGAAGTCCTAGGGTCAAAATGGTTCTCCAAAATGGACCTACGGTCGGGGTACTAGCAACGTATGGTAGACCCCTGAATCGAGTTAACTCACCATGTTCTTCAAGCACCTTGGTCTCCATCGCTACAAGAGACTGAACTTTAGATTCTCCAGTGCAGCAGAGGTTTTTCAGAACTCTGTCAGGGAAGTCAGAGTTAATTGCCGTTTGAAAGTAAGTGACGACATTCAGGTGTTCGCCCCAACACTAGAAGAACATCATGCTCACCTCAGGAGGATACTCCATAGATTCATAAACAGCAGCCTAATACTGCACAAAAATAAAATGTAAATTCCTGCGGAATCCCATACGTTTTTCAGATATCGTTTTTCAGTCAAAGTATTGGCACTGGATCGCACAAGGTGAGATACATAAAGGTAGCCCTCCCCCATCTTCAGTCACAGTGGTGAGGAGTTTTATGGACATGGTGAACTATTGTGGCCATTTTATAAAGAATTTGACAGCCTACTTCGAGAATTAATGAAAGCTTTGACCGGCTGGACATGAGATGAGGAGCATGAAGCATCGTTCCAGAACACCATAGCTGCCCTGTCAGCTTAAAATAACCTTGTGCATTTTGTTCCATGGTAGGACTCTGGACTATGTGTAGATGCAAGCACCATGGGCCTGGGAGCAGTACTCTAAGCAGCAGCCCAGTGAAGAGTAGGCCCCTGTGGCATATGCCAGATGAGCACTCACCCCCACGGAACCACAATATTCCCAAATTGAGAGAGTGAGAAAGTGGTTTAGATATGGTGTGGCTGTGCAACCTCACCATGTAATAAAGTCACAGTTCCCTATCAGGTCCAGTTAGGTTTGCCTGTGAAACGTTAGCTCAGTCCTGCATAGCTGTGGCTGAGCAGTCAGGCGTTTTCAAAAGAACAAGTGTAAAGCAATAGGAAGTCCAAAACAGTGTCGTATGGTTTCCACTTTACAGTAGGAACTGCATGTTCTTTGGGCAACATAAACATTGGGATTGGTGCCAGACTGATTCTATGCACCCACTCAGGATACGATGTCCTATAGGCTAGCTAGCTCACAGTGCCACCATAAGTCCCCCCTAAACCTAGAAAGGTGACAAAGAGTTTGGGCAACCTCAGAACATACAAACCTGATCCCCCCCAGGAATCGTGGTAACAGATCTAAAACCTTTTTGCTCAGTCACTGGTGCGCTCTCGGAGAAATATACAAGAGGGCGTTTTCAACATTTATTCAACCATCTTGATTCTTGTATAAAATATATGCACTGCAATGATCAATAGAGAGAAGCAGATAAAAGTGATTAGTAATATTAGGACAATGAAGAGAATGAACAATTCCACCACTGTGTTAAAACAGTGTATATATGCTGGCATATGAGAACTGGGTATAGTGTACTCCTACTATGCGTTCCCCAACCTAGTTTTCTAGGGTGTGTGTGCTCTGGCAAGAATCCCCTATTCGATGATCTAACTCCCAATTACCTGAAGGCAAGGTATGTAGGTTCCTGTCTTGGTCACAGGTTGGACATCCCTCCTTGCAGAGGGAAAAACAGGAACCAGCTGAGCTTAAACGCCAACACAATGACGACCTGGCAATGACAGCAGAGTGCTCCTCTAATTTGAGCACGGAAGTGCGTGTGTATTTATAACAATGGCATTCCTGCTTCCGTGCCAATGCTTCAGCTGAGCTGACGTTTATTGTTTCTTTGATAGCAACATCGGCTCATGGACGAAATAACAACGTTTGCACAATGTGTGTTGAGGCCATGTACGAAATGTTCAAGGTATCATGATAGTGTACTTACGAAGTGGCTTTGTGAGCAATATGGTTTTGGAGAAACTAACCCTGCACTATCATGCAAGCAAATGTGTGTCAAAAGTCATAGTGTGAAAGAGAAGGCAACTTAAGAAACGTGTATATGTTAAAATGGCAGTGTTTATATATATATTTATATATATACATAAAAAGATGATAAAACACCTACTAAATCATGTAAAATATATCTACTGCAATAAATAGCAAGGTGAGGTATTGCACCACAGCTTCACAAATTATACCTCACTGACTAGGCCTAACTGGCCAAAAACTAGTTTGGGGTTGTTTGTGTTCCCTTTCAGGGGGACCTGACCTAGCAGTTCAGGCTGATCTCTTCCTATTAAAGCAGACAGAAGATTGATTTGCGCATGGCTGGATCCTGCCTGAAGTGGCATGGTTTGCTAAAAAGGATGGACTAGGATGCACCCAGAGTAATTACGAGTGTCTGACATTAATTCAAGCATCCCGCCACCTTTTGTTTTCCTCAGTGTAATCTCCTAAGTGTGACAGGTGCACTTAGACATGGGTCAGGTGGTCACTGTGCCCCAGAACATAAGCTATATCTCACTGACAGGGCCTAACTAGGCTGAAACCAGACTGAGGTTGCTTGTGTTCCCATTCAGCGGGACCTTACCGTTCTTACTGAAGCAGTGCAAGCCAGATTTGGACATGGCTGGTTTGTGTCTGAGGTGGCATGGTGGACAAAAACAATCCATGGACTGGTCCAAGTAATTACCAGTGGGTGCGATTAATTCAAGAATTCCATAGTCACATTTTCACTTTCCCAAATATTTTCAAACAGGTTCTCAAAACTTCCTTTATTGCCATGCCAGTTGGAGCAATCATAAATGAAACGTTGTCATCTTGGGGAAATAAATGGTGAATTTAACACATCATACATCAAGCTAATCCTAAAAACGCCATGACTAGTCCCCAGGGACCCAACAACTACACAGCCACGCCTGAAGATGTATTCCTGGGTAAACTGACTGACAAATCCACATTTATTTCCTTCCTTTAAAACTAGCCCTATGAAAACACTAATACAATATAACAAAAGATTTGATTAAGTGTGATCCCAATCTCTGGGCACCTTTATTAACAAACGTTTTTAATACTGGACATAACGAAGTGGAGAAAGAGGGTGGAAGTATGGATATGGTGCTGGGGCAGCAGTCAGGTGACCCCAATAGGTTTACAGTTGATAGCCCCCGATTCAAGATCCTCTCAATGAACATAGCTGGGATTAAATCCAAGATGATAGACCCAGAATGGGGAACTTTTTTTGACAACTTCCATATATGTGTCTTCCAGGAAACATGGGCTTTGACTCCTGTGTACAGGGAAGGCTTTGCCAATACTAGTACCGAAGCGAGACCATCCTCATCTGGGCGGCCGGCAAGCGGGTTAATCATATGGATCAGGACCCCCCTCGTATGTAAGATAAAGAGACTTAGGGCCCGATTACGAATTTGGTGGTCCATAGGACCGCCAAACTCCCTGTGGAGGTGCGGTGGCAGTCGTGGAGCACTGCACCAGTGGTCCGACCGCCGTATTACAAGTACGGCTGTCGGACTGCAATAGGACCACCGCAGCCTCCAGGGATCCGAGATCCCTGGTGGTGGCGCAGCGGTCTGAGGGCCGCAATATGCTGGCGGTGCCACTGAGCCACCGCTAAGCATATTACAAGTTTCCTCACATCCACCCTTTTCATGGTGGTGAGTCCACCATTAAAAGGTTGGCAGTGAGGAAACTTAGAGGGCCCTACAGGGCCCCCTGTTCCCTCAGGGCCATGGAATGCATGCAGGGGGACACATGGTGTGCCCCCTGTCTGCATGCACCCCCTTTCCTGCACAGCATGGAATTTACAGTCCATGCTGTGCAGGACTGGACTTTGGCGCTCCCATTGCGGTGCCTTGTTTAATAGGCACCACAGTGGGAATGCAAAAGGACTACCTGCCAGACCACGAGATAACTCATAATCTGGCAGGCAGCCGGCAGTGAGGTTTGGCGCTGTGGGAGCGGGGTGTGGCATGTCGGCCTGCTCCCACACCGCCAAACTCATAAACAGGCCCTTAATCTCAGTTCTGCAGATATCCTGGGTGTGGATATTTCTTCTAGGGGCACGCAGTTTAATCTACAATTGATTAATTTATACAATTGATTCACAAATCCGAATCAAAGCTCAGGTACCCTGCTATCATTAGTAGATTTTCTGGAGAGAGATAATACAGGGATTCATTTGATGATAGCTGGTGATATGAATATAACATATGAACCCCTTGACTTTATGCAAGAATTCACGAGGGAGGAGGATGAAGAAAGAGGGATCCGAAGGTTTTCAAATTCACTGCTCATGAAAGGCTACAAGGTTGCACTACAACTATCCTCTATTTCGCTCACTTTTAGCCTGCGAGCCTGTAATAGGTGCTCCAACTTGGACAAAGGGGCATAATTTACCTTTAAGAGGGTTCTAGACCTCAAAGGGACTAATATCCCCTATTTGCGCTCGAAACAGATTTCTTGTAAATTGGAACCCCCAATAATAAAATCTAACGATGGTAGGAGAGTACAGTGGCCCCAGGTAAAAATGAACAAGGAGACCTTTACCAGCCTCTGTATGGAAGTTGAAAGGGCCATCATTAGGACTGAAATCTCAGAGTTAAAAGATATGGCTAGGATGGATGTGTTGATGTATCTATTCTGCTGGATTAGATAATATTTCGCAAAACTATCAAGGCCATTGTTCAAAAGCGCAAGGCGGCAGAATGGTACATGGAGGACTGCAAACAAGCTAAAGTCAAGCTGGTTACTGTAGTGAAAGAGGGTAATAGGACTCTCATAATAGAAGGGAGAAGACACTATAAAAGAATGCAAACACAGGCAAAAAAATGCTGTGAGGAATCTATCTGGCGGGATTTAGCCAAGGCAGCCCTATAGAAGGATAATTGTACTTCTTGGCATCTTATGGCTAAAGGTGTACCTTTTGCAGTAAGCAATAATGACTTCTATATACATCCTCATTTTTGGGACGCTCATTTTTCTACAGTATACCTGGCAGAAGAGCTTCCAACACAAGCTGTCAAGAAGGGCGAGTGTAATGTGATAGACAGGGGGCCCTCTGAATCGCTTTTCTTTACAATCAAAGAAACTATTGCAGCCATTGGCAATATGAAAAATGGGAAGGCACCCAGCCTGGAAAGGATCCCTAAGGACCTTTACAGCTCAGACCCCAGAGTATGGGGCTTAATCTAAATAGAATCTCAAATGTGATTGCCAGAGGGGCTGATATCCCAGAAACATGGAAGGGGCAGGGATCATTCCCATTTGCATGAAACCAGACAAAGGGCATCCTGTAAATTATAGAACCATCAGCTTAATAGGTACGACCCAGAAAATGTTTTGTAAACAGTTATTGGTTAAGATGCATACCTGGATGGAGGAAAAACAGATATTGTCATACCTACAAGCAGGATCTAGGCCCAATACAAGTACTATCTATCAAGTGTTTAGGTTTCTGTTAATAATCTGGAAGTGGGTTTTGATTAACAAGGGTCACTTGTACATTGTATGCGTGGACCTTAAATCGGCTTTTGACTTGATACCCAGAGAAAAGGTATGGGCCACTTTAAGGAAAATGGGGATGCCATCAGAAATACTGAATTTAGTGTTCTGTCTACTTAAGGGAACTTTGCACAAGTTAGGTGGGCCAGAGATGGGAAACTGACGGGCGCATAAATGTTTCTAGTGGGGTCTGACAATGGTGTGTGTTAGCTCCAACTCTCTTTACATTATTGTAAGTCAACAAGCTATATGACTGTAAGGAGAGCCCCCTAAAGTAGCAGGTCAACCTGTCCCTGCACTACTTTTTGATGATAACACACTACTAAACTCTAAGACTCCTATGGGCCTGCAAAACATCTTAAATAGATTCACAGAGGTATGTGAGTCATTTGGCTTAGTAATTAATGGTCTCAAAACCAAGATTATGGCTTTTCGACCCCATAAGTCTTTTAAGGGCAAACTGAGGAGGTGTCCTGAGTACCTGGAACAGATAAAGAATTTGACTATTTAGGTGTGAGGCTGGTGAGTAATATGTCCTGGTCAGCTCAAATCCTGAAAAGCCAAATGTCCCTCCAACATGTTTCAGCTGCGGTGGTGAAGAAACTTTAAGGGGTCAAACTATCGCCTTATTTACCCCGCATTGGAAATTTACTGTGCAAGGGGACTAGGAGCTGCCCTTTATGCAGCAGAACTAAGAGGTTTAGAAAATACAAAAGGGCCAGTGGCGGCTCCTCCGTTATGGCAGAGGAGCGTCGCCACCCTGGTGAAAGCCAGTAGAGGCAAGGACATAAATAAAATGATTATAAAACATTTTTATTATCATTTTATTTTGCATCCTGCAGGCTGCCTGCCAGCGGAGCCGAGGGAGGGGTGGGGACAGCCACAGTGATGCTGCAGCAAGCACCAGGGAGGAGAGGGGAGTGGTGATCACTGCTAAGTGCACATGATCGTTTAGCCGGCCCCAGAGGGCTAGCCCAGCCGTCATGCGCACTTACTCTTTCTCCACCTAGCTCTGTTGTACAGCTGGGTGGAGAAAGCAACACATGCTCCCAGTCAATGTCTGAGTGCCAAACCGAGGTGCTCAGACCAATCCCAGCGCTTCTCACATGCTGGGAATAGCATTCCCAGCATGTGAGCAGTGCTGGGATTGGGAGCTGGGAGCCTGCGCAGTGTGTGTGCAGCAGTTCCTGGAAGGAGGCGAGGATCAAAAGGAAGGCGGCGGCCATCATAGCAGGCAAGTGCTTTATTATATTTTTTTTATTCTGTCTTTTTTTGTGTTCCCCTCCCCCTGCCCTACCACTTCACAGTACTAGCGGCCTCTACTGAAAAGAGCTGGAGTTGGCAGAAAACCAATTTATTAGAGCTGCACTGTCAAAGCTCGAGAGTACCCCACTCATGCCGATGTGCCTTGACCTGGGTTTAAGGTGTATATCACATACATCCATATTGAAATCATCGCTTTACTGGATTAAGGGCCTGTTTATGATAGTGGTGGGACTGCCACCGTCAGGCCGTCGGTCCCACCGCCATCCAGCCCATTGGTCTGACTGCCACATTAGGATGCAGGCGGTAGGAGCTTGGCTGTCGGCGGAAACACTGCCGTGTCCGACAGGATCAAACATCCTGTCAGTGCGGCGGTCAGACTCTCATTCCCTGCAATGAGGGCGGTGCTTGCTCAGGCACCACCGTAGGGATTACAATGTCCCTTTCCGCCTGCCCTTCAATGGCAATTCCCCGTCATGAAAAGGCAAGCGGAAAGTGACTTTGTGGTCCCCTAGCAGGGCCCACTTCCCCCTGGCCCTCCGCTTTGCCCCCCCCAAACATCCCAGCACCATGTGGCAGGCATCGCATGGTGCCTGCCACATAGTGCAGGGATGTTTTAAATATGCATATTTTGAATTGCGGCATGTGCTGCGTGCGCAATACAAAATATACACATTGTGACTGCCGTGAAGGGGGCAGCGTAATGCGGGCAGCGGGACCGCCGACTTCTAGTCGGGAGGTCCTGCTTCCGGTTGGACGAGAGTCCGACCGGCATCGTAATCAGGCCCTATGACCTGGACGGGTAAATCACAAATACCAATTAAGCAAGCTGTGTCAGAGCTAATAGCGTTAGATGAGTGGGGGAAGAGCTCCTAGCTCAAAAATATGAAAAAATGGTTGTACATACTGGACCTGCAAGATGTTTGGGATAACCTGTAAAAGTAAGATAAGAGCTGATACCAAAACTAAAGGCAAGATATTGGGACTACATCCTAAGTAACTGGCTCTTTGAAATGGTGCATGGTCTCTTAACAAATGTTTTTATGGATATAAAATGTACTCTATCTTTTGAGATAATGTTGCACCAGATTGAGCTGCCAGCAGCTAGAGCATTCTACTTAAAATTAAGATATGGTACTTTACGTGTCAATGTAGTAACAAGCAGGCGGAAGAGGGGGGGGCCCTCGAAATGTTGTCCAGCATGTAATTATTCCCCTGAATCACTGGAAAATGTCATGTTCTTCCAGGGCCGGACTGGGAACCCAAAGCAGCCCTGGCAATTTTGTAGGATCAGCCCCCCCCTACCAGGGGGCAGGCATGGGGATGCAAGTGTAAAGCACTGCTGCTTTTGTTACTGGGGACCGATATTGCAGCACTGCTGCGAAACCAGCCCTCAGTAACAAAAACACGGCCCCTACTACTGCAAAACTGGCCCGACCATTCCAGCTACCTGGGAAAATGCCCAATGCCCTCTATGGCCAGTCTGGCCCTGTGTTCTTCTGTCTGGCTTATTCAAAAACTAGGAGAAGGTGTATAACTCCTGTGTGTCGGTCACTCTTTGTTTCACACCACATTGAGGCTATGCGCATCCTAAGAAGTGAAAACATAGAGTGGATAATCTTCCCGGTATCATGAGACTTGTTGTTCCCCTGGCGCATTCGTGGCAAATTCTTAAAAAACATTTAAGTTGACCTGCGGTCACAAGCCAATTTGGTACAGGCATTCTTTGGATCTTGTACTATGGAAAAAATGTAATGTTGAAATCAGACTTAATAATTTATTGGCATAGGTACCTGACCCTTGTTAATTGAGATGATACCGATTTTAATTTCGTATTCGGCCAAACTGATAGTTTTATCCATTTTTTATATAGCACTGTGACTCAGACAGGAAACTGCTGTATGTTTTAGTTTTAATTCATTGATGCATGGAACTATCGAAATCTATGTGAGTATGATCACTTTAAAAATAGGTTGCATAATGAGAGTCCATCGATTTGTTTTTATCCATGGTATCCTCAAATAGTGATTTGCACAAAAATGTGTTTTAAACTGATGATATATTGTACCTTTATTTTCATATTATTTTATTGTGTTCATGATCATATATTGGTGGAATAAACTAAACTAATGTTTTTAATAGTCATGCTTATTCATCTTTACCTAGTTTGTGGTCCACTTCGATTATTATCCCGATATTCAAAAAAGGTAATCATGCTGATCCTAGTTGTTACCGCCATATTTCACTCATTGACAACTCTGTTAAAATTTTAGGGAGAGTTATCTATAATAAGATTTTCAATTGGGCCACAGAAAAATCCATCCTTCACATCTGTCAAAATAGTTTTAAGAAATGTGTGGGGGCTATAGAGAGGTGTTTAAATTTGAATCTAATCATTGGTAAGTACACTATTACTAAACGCTGTCCAGTTTATCTTGCTTTCATGGATCTGAACACAGCCTTTGACTGTGCAACCCGTTCCAAGCTATAGATGCTTCTCCTGGTTATGGGACTGGATAAGGCACTTGTGCACTTTTTAGCAGCCGTCCAGAAGAACATGACAGCGAGAATTAGCTATGGGGCAAATGGAGAACTTTCTATCAAATTTGAAATTTCTCGTGGTGTAAGGCAGGGCTGCGTCCTGGCACCCCTTTTATTCATACTTTATATTAAAGAGGTAAGCCCTTTTCTATGCAATATCTGTCCACATATCCCTAGGGTTGATGGAGTACCTGTACCAACCTTGCTGTATGTGTATGACGTGGCCCTGATGGCTCATACACACCCCAAAAGTTCTGCATTTGTTAGTCACCTCTATTTCTCAGTTTATGGCTTATCTAGACTCACTCATTTTATGAGTCATATATTATTTCATGTGGTCTTAAACGCCCTTGTAATGGGCACTAAGCGCTTGGAAAGAACTAATTGTTTTTCCTAGCTGGGGATTAGTTTTGACTCTTCAGGCTCCTGGGCACCCAGCATCAGACATTGAAGGCTAAAACTTTCCCGAGCAAAAGGGTCTCTTCTTAATATCCCTCGCTTTCCAGGAAGGAGCTCACGTTTACCGCTTTTACAAATTTACCAAACTCAATGTGTACCTGTAGCAAGCTATGGAGCTGAGATTTGGGGCATCACAAACTGTGCTGCTATTCAGGTGGAGGTAAATGGCTTTTGTTGAAGGGTTCTGAACGTCCCCTTGACTTCTTCTCCTTTTATATGTCATGAGGAGCTCGGACTCGGCTATGTAGAGAACCACATAAAAAGCCAGTGCTTTACTTTTTCGGATTTCCCTATGGCAGAATAAGGAGGCAGCAGTGAATCAAGCCATTATTAAAGGTTGCCTAGCTTGCAATAAGGATCTTAGCATCCCCCTGCTGACATACTTAAAGAAAATTTTGTATGAGCTAGATCAGCCCCATCTTTTTGACAAGCCTAGTTCTAGCTGCAAGATTGAGGTAAAGATTCTGAAAGGCCTATTGCTAAGTCTTACGTGTGCAAAGGATTACTGTGGAAAACATCAGTTCTATCCTACCTACACCTGAGGCCCTTATGTGCCTTGGAGCAATACCTGGATATCTCACATGGACATTGGGAAAGATCCCTATTGTTCTGCCTCAAGGTAGGTACAGTTACTACCTACTTTCTCATTGGGCATTTTAAAGCTGGCACTGCTTGTCCTTGTCCGTGTGACAGTGTGTCCATTCAGTTTTTGCTGCTTTTTTTGTAAACTTTATTCAAAATATACCAAATAGTTTTTAATCCCGCTCACTAAGCAACGCAATCTACGGCAATGTAAACCAGCCTTGTAATATCTCCACCTGCTGGTGGATACTGAATGTTGCTTTTATGTAGGGTCTTTCCTGAAATTATCAGTGCGCTCACAAAGCATTATGCACCTTGAATGATTTAATATGAATTACTGGGCAAATATTTCTTCTGGGCAGCTATGTTTTATTTGTACTCTGTACTTAATGTTTTATGTGTCTTTGGGGCCTATTTGGATAGCGGGCGGACTTCAGTCCGCCCGCCACCCTAGCGGTGCTGGGACCGGCCACCAGCGGTCCCGCACCACCAATTAGGATGCGACCGCCACCCTGGCGGTCGCATCCCGCATCTCTGACATTGTGGCGGGTGCTGCTGTAAGCAGCACCCGCCGCAATGCCAAAGAGGCATGTTGTGCATTGCCATGCACAACGTGACAGGCACCGCGCGGTGCCTGCCACCTTGAGCATGGCAATGTAGGGGGGTACCATAGGTACCCCCCAAGTGCAGCCCCTCACACCCCACCCCCCGGGGGCCCGCAATGGGCCCCCACAGCAATTCCCGCCAGCCCTTTCATGGCGGCATCGCCACCATGAAAAGGCCAGAACCGCCAGGCATCATAATATGGATGGCGGTGCCTTCCAGGTACCGCCACCATATTATGCCCGAGTTCCGCCCGGCCGGCAATCGTGAATATTGCCGACCGGTGGAAAAGCGGCAGACAAACTTTCCGTCCGCCGCGGTACCCCCCGCCATAGTAATATGGCGGGGGGTAAATTATGTTGTGATCATAATGACCCCTTAGTGTTTTTTTTAACAATGTTTTGTATTATTTTATCTTTGGCGAACAATTGTAGATGTCAGTTTTTAATTGTGCTGCATGTACTTTTATGGACACTTTTTGCTTACGATTAAAGGATTGAGCTTGATCTCTTGAGAACACTAAGATAAATCTTCCCCTATCTGGACTACTCTCATAGAATACAGGCCTCAGATGACCTACTGTGGTCACACCTAAATAAAGCTAATCTCTCTCAGCGGGGGCTCCTCTGCTAAGGCGGAGGGGCGTCGCCCCACTGGCTCAAACCCAGCTGCTGAAAAATAAAACAATATTTTATTATCGTTTTATTTTTCAGCTGCTGGTTGAGCCAGCGTGTGCAGGGAGGGGCTGGCCGGGCCCTAGGAGGGGGGAGGAGGAGTGGTAGGCGCACTTTTAAGTGCTCATGTCAGTTTGGGCCGGCCGTACTAGACCAGCCAAACTGACATGCGCACTTAGGTTTATCCAACCCAGCTGTATTGCACATTGGAGAAACAGCACAGACTCCCTGAACCTGAGCGAGCGTTAATCCAGCCCGCTCATGCCAATCCCCACGCTGCTCTCATGCTTGAGAGAAGCACGGGGATTGGGTGGGGAGTCCGTGATGCTGTCCCAGGGACTGCTAGGACCAGGAACTGGAAACAGATTAGCTCAAGGCAGCCGGCAGCACCAGATAAGTCTTTAAACATTTTTTTATATTATTAAACGCCCTGCCGAGCCTTCCCCCGTGCCACCTCCACCCGCCGCAATGCACCCTCAAAACCCGCAACCCTAAAAACCCACCCACCACTCTTTATCTGTGTCGGCCGCCACTGATGGATCTACAAGGGTTTAACAATGCACCTAATCAAACGCTAATTAATCCAGTTTCCCACAAGCAGACAAGTACTAAGCCCAAACTTACATGACTACCTTACCCCTGCGCTCAAGACCTAAAACAAGCTATCCTTTAAACCTCTATGCATCAGCCACAGGGTTATACATAGGATTCAACTGATTTTTCTTCAGTCCCTCCACTCCTAATTCAGACTCTACACCAGAGGTAGGAACCTTAGATCAAGAACAGTGCTGCTGTTAAACATGACGCCTTTCAGAAGAACCCGACTAGGTGGAAGCTTCATTTCTGTACAAACCTGCAAACAATGGAACAACTTACCAAAGAAAATAAGGACAATCAACAACCATCTAAAATTTCAAAAAGCAATAAAAACTTGACTGTTTCCACAAACATTACTTAGCATACCAAAGTTATTGAATATGAATTCAGGTTTCAGTGGTGGCTCCTCCGCTAAGGCGGAGGAGCGTCGCCCCACTGCTCAAAAGGAAAAATAAAATGATAATAACGAATCTTTATTATAATTTTATTTTCTCTATTGCAGTCAGTGGTGGGGCGCGCCAGAGCAGGGGAGGAGTGGTGTGCACTCCCTAAGTGCGCATGAACTGTTTAGCCGGCTGTCTTGGGCCAACCAAACAGTTCATGCGCACTTTGCATGTTCCTACCAGGCTGCATTACACAGCCTGGTCAGGAACATGCACAGGTTCCCTGTTCCAGTCTGAGCGCCGATCCACTGCGCTAAGACCAATGCAATGCAGCGTTGTGATTGGCTCAGGGGAGCCTGTCTGCTCGGGTGCTTCCTGCTGCCGCCAGCTGGGAGAGGAAAATGAAGAGGACGAGGATAGAGGACGGAGGAGAGGTGGCGGCCAGCCGTTAAAGGTAAGTCCTTTCTATAAAAATTACATTCTTCCCCCCTGTCAAGTTTACTCAAAGGATGCACCCACAGTATTGCCAATACACAGAGTAAACCTGGGCACTGCCGCTCCTCAGTCACAAAATTCTACCAGAAGGTACTCCTCTGTAAGAACACAACACAGTGTCACTAGACATAATTACTTGGAGGGTCCCTATTGTTCTTACAACGTGCAGCCCAAAATAGGGTCCCCCTATCTTATACCAATCCATAAACAAAAATGGTAAGTATCCCCATGTGCAGCTGCGTCTGTGCAGTCATCTTACTAAGACGTCCTAGATTTTTACCACCTTGATTCTAAAATCAAAAATAAAAGCAATAAAAAGTAATTCTAAACTGAGCTGAAAAGTAAACTAAACTCAAGGTTTAAAACAACTTTTAATAATGTTGACATTTTGGCCTCGAGTTTGTTTATCTACATTTGCATGAATGATTGTAATATATTTCCAAACAAGTTTCTATGTGAGTGAATACATTTTGATTAACGACTTCTCAACCCCTGCACGCATTTTGTATTCTACAGAAAGAAAAACTAGCCGGAAGTGGTAGACTGAAGAAATCTTTTGTGTGCTACGTGTGCACTAAAGTTCCATGAAATTCGCAGGGATTTGTATTTTAAGTCATTAAGTTATAAATTAAAAATAAAAAAGCAGAATGATGTTTAAGCTGAGCCTAATGTGACTTCCTAATCAAAATGAATGAAAAAAGCTTACACAGGAGATTTTTTTTAGCAAGTGCATTGTGTGGCAAGGAAAATGAGCAGCACAATATTATCCTAAGGCTAGTGGACCATACCGCTTTATGGATGGGGTGACAGAAATTATGAGCGAGCTATAACTCACGAAAACATACGAGAAAATATGTGCGAATTAAAATGCAATCTTGTGAGCGCAGAAATGCATTCATTCGAATAAGGCTAAAGCTATCTGACCACACCTGGAACACCTATAATTTATTTTCTCTGCATGAAATATTGCTAAGATAGGGTACTGCATTTGAACACTTGTAAATATCATATGCAGGGAATTAAATACAGTCAAGGTCAGATTCAAACATGGTGTTATTATTTCTGTTGAGATCATAATAAATGAGAGAGGAATCACCTCCTCCCGGGCTGAAAGAGGAATAACTGTCTGAAATTAACCCTGCACAAAACAGAGCTCTTGGTATAAGATTACAGAACGGAAGTAGATCTTCAATATTTCCTTAATGGGCTCCACCTTTCTCCATCTAGCACCCATGATAGGAACAACAGTTATAAGTAATGGTCCACCAAGACAGTGCTATCGTCATTACACCGGAAGCCGGGGGTTGGTGTTCTGGACCAAGGCTATGGAACTCACGTCTTACCCCTCAGCATTGATTCCCCAACCCTCTCTCATCCTGAAATTCCATTAAAACCATGGGTGAACTCCTGGCTCGCACTCCAGACTTGTTGCACAATACCATACTGATGGCTATGTTAATAGTTTGGAATCAGGGCTGGCTTTTGGAATGGGCGAGCTGGGTCCGGGTCCAGAGCGCCAATCTTCAGAGAAATGGAGCTGTCTGCATTAAGATCATGCAAACAGCAGCGCAAGACCAGACTGCCTGTTTTTTCAACCGGGCATTGGTTTTTAGGTTTTGCCTGCACAGCGCAAATGTCCTCCTCGTTTTCAATTGGCTGTAGCATATTTTCCTGCATTTACCAATGCTTGTTCCTCATCTGCTTCTCTTATCAGTTTCCCCCTACCGAAATACTGTTAACATCTGCTTTGGTGGAACTATATTTTCATAAAGTTTTGCCTTTTACTATTGCAGCATATTTATATAACAATTTATCATCCGAAGAGAATATGTGATGTGATGTCCGCCGAGACTTGAACCGGGATCCCCAGCTCTCGAGTCAACTCTGGATGCTGCGCCACATCCTCTCCACTCCCGTGTTATCTGTCAGGGAGCTCTTTCCTTCTCCCGGATGATGATTGATGAAAACAGCTCTTTATTCATTCATAGGCGAAACCGAGGATGTTATGCACGAATTGCAGGTTTCCATTTATGACAAACGTTAGAATTTTGACAGCAGATTGCATCATGTATGGCCATTCCTGGTTCTAGGAGTGCCTGAGGTGATTTAAAGGACCTGCTGTGAATGACTAGTTAACAACCCCTGGTTTGCGTGTGTCTCAATTTGTGAGTGTATGAGTTGCCACTTGTTGTTTTTCTGGGGCAACTGTAGAGATGTAGATTGGGAATCTTGCAGCTTGTTTCTAAATGGGGGAACAGGTATTTTTATGACAGTTCCTACCAATTCTGTTACACCCATGAAAGGATTTGTGTACTAGTTCCCTGTCCTCGGTGCACCTGGTATTTCAAATCTGATGAGCTGTGCTTTTTGTTTGTTTTTCCATATCTGGGCAAACCTTGCCCAAGAGCTGAATGAGAAGATGAGGTTCACCAGGGCAAGCCTCTGGTGGTTATGAATTAACTTTCATTCTTACCTTTTTGGATGGAGAGCACTCATAAAAAGCCCCTAGGGACGGTGTCCCTGGAGTTGAACAGGGAACCTGCTTACCCAATTAAATAGTGCCCATTAGGGCAACAGGTGGTTCTTGGAAACACAGTGGTGCCCCTGGGGGTGCTAGAGGGTCCTTCTGCCAGGTGTGCCAAATTTGGGCTTGATGGGTGCTGTGGTCCTCTTGAGAGAGGCAAGTAAGTGACTGTTGGGTTCTCTAGACTTTAAAGTTTTTTGAAGCCATAGCATTTGCAAATCTGCCAATCCACAAATGTACTACTCACGTCTCATTGACAAGAATGGGCACCTCGGGCAGACAGCATTCCTTTATTAACACTGTTGCCTGACCAGGCATGCGGTACATTGGGATGACAGTTGTCATAGTGGGGTCTATTCATGAACTGCATTTTACAGTACGTTTAGTAGTACTATTAACGTACTACAAAATGCTATTCACAAGCCTACAGGTATAAATCTCTACATCCACATCTTATCTTTTTTATTGGGAAATCCACACATGTAAGTTTACTACTCAGGGGCCGATTACGATGTCGTCCGGAAAGGCTCCAAACAGGATTCGGATTCAGAGAATCCGATTCCAAGCCCATGTTTCTGACCGAATCGGATTCCTTTCCGAAGGACTGATTACGATGCACGGAAACCGTCCGGGTTGTCCAAATCGGTTCCGAATGGCATTCGGACAGACCGAGTTGTTTGGAGACGAATCATACAGCTCTATGGACACTGTTTCCTACCAAGCGATTACGATGTCCAATTCTGACATCCGTTCCGAATCAGTTTGTCTGACACAAAACGGCTGTTGGAATCTGACTTTAGGGCCCCTAGCAGGCCCCCCTTCACCCGTAGGCCTCCAGTTGTGGCCCGTGGGGGTACCCATGGGACTCCTCTTTACAACCATGCACAGTGTGGCAGACACCAAGGGGTGCTCGCCAGAGGGTGCATGGTTTTCCCCTATATCCCCTTTTTTAAATGAAAGCCTGTGTTCTCGTTCAGAACACATGCCCCCATTGAAATCAATAGGAGTCCGACCGAACGCTGTTCGGAAGCATCGTAATCAGTCGGACGGACTCGCAGAACCCGATTCGGTCGGAAACGATTCTGAAACCGATTCGGTCAGAAGAGTTTCCGGACGGCATCGTAATCGGCCCCTTAGTAGTAAATATGAGAGCAACAAGGGGGAGTGGCTCGAAAAAATTGCATACTTACTACTAAGGGCCCGATTCTGATGCGGCTTGGAAAGCTTCCCGACCGAATGGGTTTGGGAATGGTTTCCGACCGAATCAGATCGGGAGAGTCCAACCGACCGAGTACAATGCATCCGGATGCTTGCAGATACGATTTGGTTGGACTCCCATTGACTTCAATGAGAGTCTTTGTTCCGACCGAATACATAGGCTCCCATTGAAGAAAGGGGTGGCTGGGGAAAACGAAGAGACGTATTATTCTGCTCCGTACGGCTTGGTCATTCCAAATGCCGTCGAGTTGGTTTTGGGATATTCCTAACGACTAACTCGCATCATACTCGGTCAGTCGGAAACCTTTCCGAGTCGGTCGGTAAGACACGTTCCCGATCCGATTTGGAAGGAGCAAATGCCGTTAGGAGGCCTTCCTAACCACATCAGAATCAGGCCCCAAATGGGAGGGGTTCAGTCAGGGATAGGGAGGGGTTTAAGGAATGACATGCCAACAAAAGAGTAAGTGATTACTATTGACAACTTACACTTACAAGGTTACTACAGCCAAAAAGGGGCCCAAAACAGTAATAAATTACTCCAGCTTTGAGCAGGAGTAAGTCCAGGGCTGCATGTGGACAATACTGCTACTGCAATGTGCCACCGTAGAGAATAATGGAAGTTAAATATAAAACACAACCTCCCAGAAAATAAAGTGAAATTAGATTAAATTATTTAAAATAGGTAAAAATATAACTAAATATAATTTAATATTTTAAAAGATATCTAAAAATAAAAATTTCTATTACTTAATTATCAAATACTTCAACAACCATTTTGAATTTATAAATTAATGTAACATTTAATGTTATTAAAATATAACTAGCTTACTTTTCATTAAGTTTATATATCACTTTTAATAACTATTAATGCATAATAAAAATATTTTCATTTTACTTGTGAGAATTTATTTTTAATTTAAACTTAGGAAAAATATTTTTTAATCAGCTTCATATGCTAAAATTACTTATAGATTTAATTCAAGAATAAGTAAATATTATAGCTTCATTTTCTATTTTCTTCTACATTTAAAATGAAAACATAACATATATTACTATTTAACACAAAAATAATAATTTTACTATTTTATTTTGGTTAAATAAACTTTTCAATTTTCCTTAAACTTTGCAATAGGGAGAGTCCACAGTTGAGGTGGATATCACATTTTATTAAATATAGGGAAAATTAAAAAGCTTTATTCAACTTTATAATGAATTAGTAAACATAATTTTATGTTAAATATGAATGTAAATTAATTTTATATATCTATTTTAAATGTAATACAAAATAAATGCTACAGCACTATTAACGTAATTTTGGGCAAAATCTTTATTTAATTATTTAACTTGGGTATATTAAATTAAATTAAACAAAAATTATTTGCTGAAGTTTAAAGTAAAAAGTAAATTCCCACCTAACGAGTAAAAAGTATTTTTTTAATACATCTTGATAATTACTAAAAGTGTTGACTAGAATTATTTAAAAGTAATTTAACAATATATTATATTAAACTTTAATAGAATATAAATTTTTAAAATACATATTTTTGAATATTTTATAATTGAATAATGAATATGTTTAGTTTTATATTTTTTTAAACATTCAATTAAATGTTTTTATATTTTTAGCTATTTTAAGTAATTTAATTTCTTTTTTAACTTTATTTCCTGTGGGGGTTTATTGTAAATCCCTACTTCCATTATTTTCTATGGGAGTGTGTTGCAGTATCAGTGGTTGGCCATATATGATGCTGGACGTACTACTGTTTATTTTTGGCATTAGTGACTTACACTCGTAAATTTGGCTCTCACCCCTATTTTCAGAGGTTGGAGAGGTGTATGTCTACACTTTTGAGTAACTTTAATCTTGGATTTTGTGAACAGCAATATTAGTAAAGTTACTCAAAAGTGTAAGAGTAAATTACATGTGTAAATTACTCACAAGTGTAAGGCACCTTTGCAAATAGACCCCTGAATGTTTTATACTGACACCCTCATGCTCTACAGCACATTACTGGAATTGAGTTAAGCTCAGTACTTTTATATAGGAGAAACCTGATTCATGCATCAACCGGTGAAATGGGTGTGTCTGTTCTACAGGTGTATGCAACTGAGTTACGAAATATTCAGGACCCAGTGGCTTTCAAGAAGAACTTGAAAACACACCTCTTTGTTTAAAGTCCATTTCCTCACCCCGCAAGGCACCGCGCCGGGACACTCGTGAGTATCTGTGCGCGTTACAAATGTATGTAACATAACATAACATAGAGACATGTGGTTCCATATCCCACATATGGACTCAGAGCGCACCTTAATGGTGAGATCCAATAACACAGGAACATATTTTTCTTTCCTGTGTTCCTGTTCAGAGGGAATGTAATTCAGCAGTTTGGACTGGCCTCATGGGGAGCATCCATTACTTATTTCCATATGGTTGGGCCCTGTCTGTCACAGTGAAAACAAGTTTTCTTGGATAGCAAGACATGCCTTATCACAGAAAAAGGTTATATGGTGCACAATGCTATCCTCAATATTTACAGAAATTCCCCTAAACATTTTCAACTGAAAGGGCATTATGGCTAGAACACAAAACCTGTGTCCCTTCCATCGCTCACCAATGGATATAAATTGCTATTACTATAAATAACTTATTGCTCTTAGTGGTCGAGCTTAGATGGTTTATGCCATACTGTTTTATCATGTGTAGAAGTTATAAACAAAGTAGTTTAATAAGAACAGGAGTTAAAAAGTCTTAGGAGCATGGTGGGGCAAGCTATTTTCTTATGGAAAGACTGTATAAGTCTTTCTTATCCTGCACATTTGTTCCTAAAACACCTGCTTCCAATGACATGTTTTCCATATTTTTTTAGAGCTCATGCATTTTCAATGGCATGGCGTAAACCCACCTATATGCATCAGAAATAACAAGGAGTTATGAAATTAGCACATATTGATTCCTTTATTGGAATCTTTTCTTATCTTTCTTTTCATAAACTCTTTAATTATTAGTGTAGTGCTTGAGCAGAAGGCTCACATATAAGAAGTATATTTAGCTTTCTAAGAAATAAGAAAGGTTGAGGTAAGCAGAGAAAAGTCTTGGGGGTTCATCATTTGGATCAAAGTAAAATGCTGTGAGCAGCATACTTTTCTAGATATTTAAACCTCATTTCCAAATGTTCAGAATTTCTTTCTGTTTGGAATTTTTACTATTTTCTCTATTGAATAATCCGGGATTGCATTTAGCTAAAAGTCTCACATCACATTCTGTGGTCTTCTTATTAGTAGGATAGCGCCTGGAAGGTACAAGCCGCACTCCGTCCTCAATATCAGACAGGGCCAGGTCAGGTGACGGGAACACAGCTTCATGCTCAATTCTCAAATGACAATTCGATTCCAGCAAAACAATTGTGAGGAATTTATTGACAGAGCAGAGGGCGAAGAGCGGTTATAGACTTCCTGTGATGAAGGATCTCTATTTAGGCTGGTTGCCACGCTGAAGGCATTAACGTTCCAAACGTTCTATGGGATGGAGTAATCAAGAAATACAAATCTATCTGGGCAGAAATAAAGATTACATTTTAGTGGCAGCTGGTGACATTTGAAAGAAGTGGGGCTTAAAAGTTTGGTATGACTTTTATGTAGTGAGTGACGCGGACAAGCTTAATGGACAATCTTGGGGTCCAGGCTGGATCCTCCTCCACAGAAAAAAATTGAAGAAATGATTGTCAAATGGTGCATTTTAAAGCAAATTAATTTAGTGATAAAGCAAGGCTTATAAACAGTGGGACCATATAGTTTTGAAACATAAAACACATAAAAAAACTGCCCTATATCTTACTGCATTAATACGTTCAACTGTTACTGTAATGTGCAAATAGTACAACGCGACAACTTCAGCTTTTTAAAGTATGTGTTTGCCCAGTGTCTAGCACTGCAGGCGGCATCAACTTTGGAAGAAAATGCTCTAACCAGGCTTCGGGAAGGACCCACAGCTGCTGATTGCAATTAGTCATATAGAAATATTTGAAGACAGGTTTTTAAGTGGGATGAAAAATGTGTTGACTCTCCAAAAGGGAACAAGTAAAATAAATTTCTGTAATTCCCATATTGTGCAACCCGACCGGTATTTTGGTTTCTCTCTGAGATGTAATTGCATCCAGATATATAACACCACAACTAACCTACACCTAAAACCTGTCAGTACGATTGGCTTTGTCAATGGTTGTTAGCTGTTTAACATAAATGAGTAACAAAAAGGATTTGTTATAAATAGTTAACCTTCAAAATGTTTCAATTCTGAAATTTCAATAGTATTGAGGCTTGTGGAAGGATTTTTGGCTTTCAGTTATGTGCGCTTTATGTTAGATATATATGTCCTTTTTCTCTGCACATCTCGTCCATCTGCCCATCTTCAACCACCTCTCCTTCCTCTTCAGCACCCTCTTTTCACTCTTCCCCGAATGCACTTCCTTACATCTCCCTCACTTCACCACTTCCAAACATACACTCACTCACATTTAAGCAATTGATTTACTTTTGCTTTTGCCCTGTAAATATTTTGCCATCTGTGCACCCCCTTCACACACATTTTCACAAAATTGCAATTACAACTGGAATACATGACCATTGTGCTGCGTGCTCTGCAGAGAGGCCAACCCACTGACAGGCACTTTGCTTTGGCTTCAGTGTCAGAGCTCTCAATCAAAGCCCCTCATAAACACCTGCGCAGCTCAAAGTATGCGTGGAAAAAAAACACAGAAGGAAACACAACATGATTAAATAGCTAACTCTGAGGGAGGCATGATTAGGTAAAACTTGAAATAAGAGAGGAACTAAATAGCTGGCATGCATTGCCTTAACATTTTTAACACTCACTGATCGTAAATCAATCCATATTTTTGACACTAATGTTGTTAAGGGCATGTCACTGGCATGCAAGACCGTGGTAATGCGGGCTGGAGGGCCATGGTTCGGACTACTATGATCGCTAATTCTGGCAGGAGAACTCGTAACTTGAGATTTGCTACATAGGCCGATTGAGGCCCTGCGATATCCTGAGTGTTTCCAGAATACTTACCTGGAACACCGACTTAGTTAAAGGATCGCTTATTCGAATCCTACACGAAAGGTGAGATAATCCAGTCTAGACTGCAGTTATATTATTCACCTCCGTTACAAACTGCTGTGATATTTTATATTACCTTTTAGCCTTTACGGTTTATGGTTTACAGGTCACGTTGGAGCTAGGTCAAATTTACCTAGTATACCTGTGAAGTGCGGAATTCTCACTATTTACTCTTTACATCAAGGAATGATACTCGCCGAAGTTCTCATCATGAGAACGAAACGCGTTGGCTGATCGTAAAATCTCCAATTCTGTGAGAACTAATTAATTGAAAATAAAGACTCTTTTGAAAAAATAAACATTGACTCCTTGGACTTCATCACCTGCGCACGCCCAACCCCTCAATTACTATGATCGCTAATGTCCACCTTTATCTTGTAAATCAAATTAAAAAAACTACACACTATGCTTTTCGTTTCAGAGTATTATTTAATCAAACCTTGGGAACATAAAACTGTGCCATCAATACATTGTTAAAGTCTGCATTACATGCTCTCGATCTGGAGACTAAGCAGCATGGCCATGCACCTGCAGGGATGTAGTACTTGCAGTGAAGCATGCAGCTGATTTAAAGACACTCTGCCGGCAGACCGCATTAAAACTTCAATGCATTTATATAAAATGAGTCAACATAGCTCAGCTGGACTGGAGAGGCTTTAAGGCAGGCAGCATGTACTTCTCTGCAGGACTTGGTACTCAGGGCCAGTTTTAATGTCACAGAGCAGATAACTGTCTACTGTAAGCACATTTCTCTCCCTTTGCGTGTGACTCAGATATTTGGATCAATTTCACAAGGGAACAAGAACCCTGGCCTGCTCATCTTTTGGATCCATTTTGCAGGGGAACAAATACAGCAGCTCCACTTCTAACGTGGCCATCGACGTGCAGCCATGACCAGGGGTGTCACAGTGGGGGAGGTTAGGGTGGCGAGGGGTCTCAGCACAATATGTATAACAGAAGATTAGCATTCTAACACTTACCATTATGTAGAGCAAGGCACTAAAACACACGTACTTGCATCCACTCCTAGTGTGACGAATGGGAAAGGGTGGTATCTATCTATGCCTGTGTAATGACAGGCGGCTGCTCTCACGCAGGGACGGAGACTCCAATGCCCGAACCCATGACGCTGAAAGCGTCACTGGCCTATAGTGGATATTGCCATAGACTACAATGGCAATGATTCATTATGAAGGGCTTTAGAACAGTAAGCCCTGCATCGCGCGTCACAGTGCAGAGAGTTGATTACTGCCTGGCTTCCGTCTTCTGCTTGTTTTATTTGAAAAGTTTTATAAAGCGCGAACATGACCCTTGCGGGTATCAGAGCGCTGTACACAGAGGCAGAAGCATGCATGAACTCAGAACAGTTGAGGTCAACATTGTAAAACAACAAGGAGTAAACAATCAAGATCAGGTACCGGGTAGAGGGCCCTGCTAGTTCAGTTTCTCATATAGTGCAATATATTTCCTGTAACATTCAGTAAAACAATCATAGAGTGGCTCGTCACAGCATAGTAGAGTAAATGACAAATCTGTAATCAGCCCAAGAAGTATTCTTCTATTATAGTTCCGGAAGGGCCCTAGAGTAAAATAACAGTTTACCATCCAATCAAAAATAAATAGCGAAAGATACGTTGGGATAAATGTCAAATCTGTCAACAAGGAGGCTAGAGGAAGAGTACAGGATGATGCAGTTAATGTCCACTCAGGAAAAGCCATTTGGCCTGTTTCTTGAAATAGGCAGTCGAAGGATTGGCTCTCATCTCCGTAGGAAGAGCGTTCCAGATTCTAGGCGCAAGGCCGGAGAAAGCACGTTTGTACGTACTTTTCTTTTTGAATTTAGGAGGTTTCAAGAGTAGTGTGGATGTACTTCTTAAGTTCCGACTGGAGCCAGACTGGAGCCAGAAAGAACAAGCTTGTTCGCCAGATAGGCCGGAGTGTTGAAATGCAGGGCTTTATGCGTGAGGCAAGCTATTTTGAAACGGATCCTGGCTTCAATAGACAACCAGTTGAGCTGCAAAAGGTCAGGTGTGATGCGATCGTGTTTTTTGGAGCCTGTGATGAGCCTGGCCGATGCATTGAGCGTGGCTCTGAGAGGGGCCAAGCTCGCTTTAGGAAGCCCTGCAAGGGTCACCAGGCCATATTCAAGTCGTGATATCACCAGGGATTGTACTGCAGGCTGTAAGTCTTCTGGCGGAAGGAAAGGCTTGATTTTCTTAAGTGTGTTAAGATGAAAGTTGGCACTCCTAATAGTGGTACATGTGTCAGTTTGCATATTAAGGTATTTGTCCAAGGTAAGGCCCAGTGTTTTAGCGGAATCAACCACGTGAGGGGTGCAGTTAAGGGCTGTGAGTTGTTTTAGCCATTCGCGGGTCGGTGCAGAGTGGTTGTGTGGGGCAATCAGCAGGAATTCAGTTTTGAGGGTATTCAACAAAAGATGGTTCTGGGCTAACCATTGTTGAGTTTGCGAGAGAGCCTCATTTACGGTTTTAATGTCCTCCAGAGAGGAGATCTTCAGGTACAGTTGTGTCGTCCGCGTACATGTGGTAATGAATGTGAGAATTGTTCAGAATGACAGTGAGAGGTTCCATATAAAGGTTGAAGAGCGTGGGCGAGAGTGCAGATCCTTGCGGAACTCCAATCCTGACCGGGGTACTGGATGCGAGGGACTGGTTGAGTTTAATCCTTTGAGTGCGGTTATGTAAGAAAGAGGCAAACCACTTTAGGACCGGCCTGAGAGACCCATCCTAAGTTGCAGAAGATTAATCAAGTTTTCATGTTTGATGGTATCGAATGCAGAAGACAGGTCCAGAAAGATCAGAAGACAGGGGACATTTTGATGTAGGGATTTCAGGGCGTCATCCACAATGTGAGTTAGAGCAGTTTCAGTACTATGCCCTGCTCTGAAACCGGATTGATAAAGGTCAAGTAGTTGAAATTTCTCTATATGGTTGCAGAGCTGCTTGTGGATGCATTTCTCCAGGAGTTTGGCTAGTGTCATGATGTTGGTGATCGGTCAGAAATTGTTAGGATCAGATAAATCCGAGTTGGGCTTCTTAGGGATGGGAGTTACTTGCCCAATTTTGAGACAATCAGGGATGCTCCCCTGCAGGAGAGATTCATGAATGATCCTCGACCAAAGCGGTAGAATGGCCGAGTTGAGGTCTTTAAAACATTTAGCCGGCAGAGGATCATTGAAGTGGTTGGCCGGTTTTAGAGTTGTCATAGCGTGTAGTAGTTCTGTGCAATCTGGCAGGATAAAGGAATTCCAAGAGGCATAATTTTTGGGAGAACAACCCAAAGGTAGGGAGTGTGCCGAGGGAACCCCGAGCTCATCTGATGATATGGTGTAGATTAGAGGTGGCACCCTGGGAGTGTTAGGTTGCATCTCCTGTTCAATTTTCTTAGTTTTTTCAGAGAAGTGCACTGTGAAGTCCTCCCCTCTAGGAAGCGGAGTCAAGGAAGCCAGGTTGGGGTTGGAAGTGTGGTTTGCTTGCTGTTTGATGATTTCAAATAGCATCTTGGGTCTATTTTTAGCACCGTCCAGTTGCTCCCTGAAATGGTCCGTTTTAGCAATGCGGATTTTTTTGTTGTAGGCGCTTCTCTTTTTCCTAAGCTGATAGAGGCTAGTAGTGGAAGGCTCATTTCTCCAGAGCCTCTCTGAAAGCCTAAGTTTACAGCGTTCGTCATTTAGGGTACCATTAAACCAAGGTTTGGATTGTTTGAGAGGGATCCTTTTAAGTTGTTTCGAGCGCAATGGTGTCAAAGATATTAGCCACAGTGCTAATGTAGTGCTCAGAAAGATCATCAAGGTTGGTCATGTCAGGGGGAGGCTGAAGTCTATTCATAGTGATGGAAGTAAGATCATTAATGTTGATGTCTCTCATGTTGTGAGACAATTGTTTAATTTTAAGAGGTTGTCCCTTTCTTCGAGTGGTCTTTTCCAGTATGTGGAAGGCAATTTGATGATGATCCGCTTCAGAGCGAGGTGGGGCAAGGGAGCCTGGGACACACAGCCCAGACTTAAATACATCGATTTGTTTATAGATACGATCTTATCTCTAAATAAATCGATCTATTTAATATTTATACAGGAATGTGAAGGAATATCAGGGATGCGCAGCCCCAGAGCCCGCAGCCCCTGCTACATTTCCAAACAAGTTCAAATTAAATATGGAAAAACTTATTGACTAACCACAAATGAAGGTCTGGGGTGAAAATGGGAGAAATGAAAACAAAAATGTTTCACATTTTAAAACTGTTAGTGTGAGGGTCCTTTGAAGTATTAATTTCAGTAGGGGCCACTTAAAGCATTTATCAAGATAGGGTCGCCTATGGGTTCTTTTCTTTGGTCCGGTATCAATGGTCAGGATTGGCTGCAAGCAAATCTGGTCATTTTGCAGCTGGGTTTTGCCCTGTGAGAATAATTCCGTTTGAATGTTTTATGGAGCTGCATGTACTCAGTATGAAGTTGGAAACAGGCAATGTCCAAAATGGATTCCAAAATTGCAGAGCTACTCAACAAGAGCATTTGGTGAAAATAGCTTGAGTCCAAGAGAAAATTGCAGGGGAGCGAACATTTACCTATACGTTTTTTGAAGCAAAGCGCTCATCATTAGTGTGAGAGAGGGGGAGGGAGAGCCAGCTAATGGTTACACAGCCTCGCCTCAGATTATAGATTTGTGAATACTCCAAGTGGGGGCAGGTGCTGCTCTATGTGAGTCTAAGACTGAAGCAGGAATTGCATCTGGTTGATTGTCTATGCGACAGCACTCTATTTTAATATAGTAGGGAATGCAAGCATTCCTAAGGGGAAGTTAGTAGGGAAACGGCCTTTACAACGCGGGTAGACCCATGCGTGCCATTTCCCCGCAACCGTGCTTGCCTTAACCACGCATATGTGTGATTAAGGCAGTACGCGGTCTAGATGCGCGGATGGGCGGGTACTGGAAGAGGAAGGATCGGGAGAGGACGCAGACTGGTAAGTGGGGCTGGGCTGGGTTTTGGGGGCATGGGGGTAGTTTTCAGAGCTCAGGGGGGCTGTTTATAGGGCAGGTGGCTGGGTTTTAGGGCTCAAGGCAGGGGAGTGGGGTCAGAGTAATTTTAGGTTTTAGGGATGAGGGTAGTTTTTAGGGCTCAGGGGGGTTGGGTTGTTTATAGGGCAGGGGGGCTGGGGTAGTGTTAGGTTTTAAGGGTGGGGTACTTTTTAGGCCTCAGGGGGGTCAGTTGTTTATATGGCAGGGACATGCATTTTAGGGTTCAGGGCGGAGGGGCTGGGTGTGATCTTTACCACACACCTCTTTACCTATCATGCCTTTACCATGAAATTATGTGGTAAAGGCAAGCATAGTAAAAGAATCCGTGGTAAAGGAATGCGTTGTTCAGAAGCATTCGTTGTTTGGGCTGCGGTTTAGAGGCAAGCGTGGTTTAGCCATGCATGCCTCTGTCATACAACCAAGTTGGTATCAATTCAGTGGGGATCATGAGCTGTTACTTGACAATTTAAGAATAACATAAGGAGATTTCTCATAGTAATGGTAGTATTTGCTGTGGAGGTACCTTACAACCAGGGGCGGCTCCTCCGCTATGGCGGAGGAGCGTCACCCCACTGCTTTCTCGCAGTGCGAGAAGCCAAAACATAAAATGGTAATAACTTGAAGTTATTAGCATTTTATGTTTGCTTTGCGGGAGGGCGGGTGGGTGGGGCTGCTCTGCTCTCCGAGCAGGGCAGAGGAGGAGCGGTTTGCCCACTCCTGAGTGCACAAAGACTGTTTGGTCGGCCCTCTCGGACTGCCCAAACCAGTCATGCACCCTCTGCCCTTCTCCATGCAGGCTGTATTACAGCCTGCATGGAGAACATGCCCACCCCACTAGCTCCTGGCTGGGCGCCGTCCTGACCAATCACAACGCTGCATTACAGCGTTGTGATTGGCTTAGGGGAGGGAGCCTGGCTGCCTGCTTCCTATTGGAGACAGGAGAGCAGGAGAAGAGAAGAAGCGGGACCTGGCGGAAAGGTAGGTTTTAATTTTTTTAAATTATGACCCCCCCTCCCCGTGTGACCCACCCCTCCCCGCACGACCCCCCCACGCCCACACCTCCACCTGCGAGCCATGCCGGCCGCTACTGCTTACAACAAGTGTAGCAGTATTCAAATCAGATTTTTAGAAAGTCCTAAAATTAATTTCAGTATTTGACTACGTGATCTTGTTCCCTCATTTATAAGTTAGTTCTAAATGATGTCATAATATTAATAATATTTTGCTGCTGTCATCAGCATAGGACATTGCCCCAGTGCTCTCATCTTGGATCCAACATTCTCATGCGCTCTGAAATTATTTCTTCCTAAAGCACCACCATGTGATGTATCAAGATGTTGTGAAGTCAGGAAGGCTCTATAAAAGGTTTGGCAAATGTAATGTCATGGGGGTCAAACTAATGGGAGAAGCATCAGGAGGTGCAGAACTACTAGAGAGGTTTCTCCCATTTTCCACATAACAGTGGGATCTGCTCTATAACCAAAAATCCTAAAAGGAACTCAAAATTTAGGGGCCCATTAGGATGGCGGGCGGAAGCACCACCGCCGTGCTGGCGGATGCAAAAACCACCAGTTACCGCCCGCATGCCGCAGCCCACACGCCCGCCAAATTACGATGTGAAAAGGCAGCCAAACACCGCCGGCAAGCCAGCGACGCCGTCCGCCATCAAAGTGCGCCCGCTCACGTAGCGGCGCAGCCCAATGGAGACACACCGCCAGACGAAATCACGTACCGCCCGGCGTACAAATTACGATGCCGCAAACAAACAGCTCCCACGGCTAAGAGACACCGCACGTGAAAGTGAGGCGGAAACCCGAACGCCGAGCACAGACACCGAAGAGCGACCCCCGAGCATGAATCCAGCACTGCAGGCCCTCCCCATGCTATACCTGATGCACCACCAAGGAGGCAACGTACCGCGGAGACGCAGGTAGGCACACACACAACAAGGGCACGCAAACAGCGCACACAGTGCAAGTGCGGAAAAGGAGGACATGTCACCCCCCAACACCCCTGCGTGGACAAGACACATCCACCACTGCACCCACAAATGTAACACAGGGCAAATTGCAACATCTCGCAACTATCATGGGCACACCACCTGGGACCAGGAACTAACGACCCCGTCACGGCACCGCAGCACAGCGGCGATGACGCAGCCACACATGCGCACAACTCAGCGCCCAACCATAACGCCATGTATGCGTCGCACACAAACAACACAGGGACACAACCAAGCACCACACACACCAGCCACACCCAGAACGCACATGACACGTGACAGGCCTGCCACAGTCATGTCCCCAACGCCAATTCACGGACAACACCCAACGTCACACAACCGACGCCCACATGTCAGTGAAGTCACGCAACATCAGGACACACCCCTGTGTGACAAACATGGCGAAGCACACAGCGGCGGCAACACCACCCAGCAGAACATGGGCCCCGTCTGGAAGAGGTACGCCAGTACCACACAGAAACACCCATACCACCCTGCACCCATGAACCAGACATACAAAACGGAACACCAAAGAGCCCGGGGACCGACAACAGGTGGACCCAAGAATGACACCCACACACAAGGCCCAACGCATAGCGGAAACACAGCCTGCCGCCCACACACGGGAGAGCAGACAGCACTGAATGACCTTCCATTCCAACTCCGAAACCACAACCCGACTAAACAAGCCGGAGAATACAGCCATTGTCCCAAAAAGACCAACACAGGCATGCAGAGGAAACCGACCACAGGGCAGATAGCGCATATCACCTAAGAACATACCGAACGGGAAAGAAAAATATAAAACTCCCCCATGCCGTTCCCATGCAAGTTATCTGGAAGGAGTCACACACCACTGACCTTGAACATTCAGAGAAGCACGTGGGATGAGGGCCCGTGTCCTCCGCTCAAGCTAACAGAACACAAGTCCTGCCCCCTACGACCATCACAGACCTCACAGCAACCTCGGAGCTTGCACACTGCAGACTGCACACACAGCCGGAGCACGCCACCACATCGCCCCGCAGCAACATGGCACCTACAACACACCTACCCAACTACGCCAGACAGGTCAAGCTGTACAAACACAACCTGATACAGATAATGGGATGCGAACCCCTATCCCTGCTGAACGTAAGTTACCGACTGACTTACCGCATCGCATTGTTCAGCTGCGTCATACCCGTCTTCTACTGTCGGAGGTGTCCCTTCCACCATCCTGTGGAGTTGTGCCTCTCCAACCCGGCATGTCCAAGGGCGGACCTGCTACCACTATTCCACCCTCTGGACGCACACGACAGGGTCTGTTCAGCCTATGGGGGCATGGCGTATGTGGCGAACATCGGACCCACACTGCAATGGGACCACTGTGCCTCCACACGACGGATCATGGATCACAGCTACATCGAATGTCACCCAGCATGCCCCATCATGCTCCTACAAGGGACAACTTACGAACAACACCGTGACAGCCACCATCCGCTACATTGGCTGGCAAACATGTATACCACCAATGAAATGGAAGCCCTGCAGGAAGCCATCGCATACCTGTCAACCTGTCAATTCGTAGGACCCCGATGCAATCCCCCAATTGAGCCATGATGTCCGACACTGTACCCATGCTTAGCTTCCGCACGGACTGGCCAGTAACCACTACAACAGCCATACCAAACGACCTGCAACTGATACCACACCATCAACGACACTGCCATGACATCGGATGTGTCCGGGACATGCACTCTGTACCCCATCACATCCAGGAACTCTGCATGTATCGGGGGAGGCAGTGGCATGGGATATGTGTATCGCACCCACATGGACAGAACTGCACGTACAACTATGCCATGACATGGATCCTGCGCCCATGGACATATGCACCGCACAGTGGACAGGAATCGCCCGGCTGGAGTATGTGAGAGCTGCACCCCTTCTCCCCTCCCCGGAAATCCCGTAACAGGACCATTGCATGGACGACAAGTGCATACAACAACAACACGACCCCAGTGACTGTGACATGTCCAGTAGCCACCATATGGCAACAACAAGTGGGACGCCGTTGCATGCACGTAAGCCCATGCCCTGATGTCAACTCACACGCACGCGTGCATGAGTAACAACAGCAGCACACCTGTCACATGGAACTGAGATGGACTGTGCCCATGATGCCAAGCGGTCTGGTAGGCTAAATGTATACCGTCTGTGTCAAAGTCCGCAGCACCGCAGCTATTTGCAAATGAACATTAGCACAGCAACGGCCAAGCAGATGTAACTCTGAAGCCCACATCCCACATGCAACAGCTAATCACATGTACCCCTACACCCTTAGCTATGTGTAATCATGCTCAGTATATCCTCCACATGCATACCGCTGCCAGTAGTGTCCACTATACTGCATCACAGAGGACATAAGTCACAATACATGGTTTGAAGAAAGAAACTGTCTCTGCTGATTCCTTTCACAAGTACGAATGTGAGATGATGAGAGTGTGTGATGTACACGGCAGTCGTGACATGACTATGTAGTCCACTGTCATTGGATGTCAACGCAAATGAGTAGCACAACTGTGGAAGACACACATGTGTCGTGTGAAGCGGGAGTGACGCTTCGCTCAGGTGGGTGGGTGTGACGGGTAGATGCGCACATGCAAAGTTGAAACACGCTGTGTCGGGAGGGGTCCGGAACTGCACATTACCGCTTCCCTGGGCAATGTTAAAGGCCACCTGTCGGGGGGGATGTGAACACGTGTGTGCACAGCAGCCGGGCACACGAACAATGCGGTATCAGGCGTACACGTCAGCCCACCCTCTGTGGACAAGCTGGATCCTGTTGTGCGCCCGCCAGGCCCTTGACAAGGCACACACAGCCCCTGCCTACCAGGTGTATCCCCAACATTGTCAACCTGCACAGGCAATCCAGGGCACGGGATGGCAGTGGAGCATGGTGGGGGAGAGGACTCGGCGCGCTCCTCCGGGACACATCACGCAGGCAAAACATCCTCAATGTGTAGCATGGCTCAAGTCATATGGAAGTATTGGGGGGACGCACACATCACGAGCAGGAGTGACGTCACGGAAGGTGGCTCGCACCATCCCACCCATTGCCTACATCTCCACACACGTCACATGCCGTTGCAACAGAGAAGCCAGCGCGTGCGCAAGCACCTCCGAGCCCGCCCCAGTGAGGCAAAAGAGTGAATGTGTGGGTCCATCAGCCCCAGATGGACGCGGCATGGGCCGCTAGGGCAGCTACAGCCTCTGTGTGTCGCAGGTGGTGTATCCGGACTGCGGAGACTGCTATGCATTGTCTATGTTGCCCGGGTCTCGAGTCGGGGCACCACGCAGGTGGACGGCGTCCCGCCACACATCATGCCGTGAGACAGACCACTCGTTCAACTGGACCCACACATACACTCCTTGGCCTCTCCGGGGCGAGCTTGGGGCTGCATCTGCATGCGCTAGCCCCACAGGTGCAAATGCATATTGGGGGGAGCGAGGGGAGGCCATGAGGACAGGGACAAAGACGACTGTATTACTGTCAGTGAGTTCAAGGAATGACCCTGATGTGGACAGGAAAAGACGTGCCCCGTGTGTATTGCAACTAGTCGCTAATCCGATCACCCTCCCATGTCCTGCATGTAAGCCCGCACCTAGCCCCGCCCACCCGCCACATTGAAATTTGCACCAGCACAACATCATTCACATTCGAAGCACTGACTGGGGGTGACAACCATTGGACACACTTGTTGAGGCCACCCACGCGTACATGTGGGCCCTCCATGATCCATGTCACCTGCGGCAAAGTGATGACATGCGCAATGACGGAAGTGAGGAGAGCTGTCCGCCCCACGCACAGATGGTGCATCAGCTCCACAGACCCAGCAGCGAGTGCAGCAGGGGTCACATGTGCAGGGGCAGCTGTGCCTGGTGTGAAGGCACATTCAAATTGACAGCACATCGACCAATGTGTAGTCTGCCCACATCTACAGTCCATTATCATGCGGACATAGAAAATGAACATAGGGCAACACATCTGTGTGGGTGCACCCACTGTGACCAACACTGCGCAATCATCGACGTACTCGCCCTGTGCATGGCCCACCACGCAACGGAGGTCACATTCAGTGCCACCATCCCACACACACATCCCTATCACGAGACATGGTGTGTCCAATAGTCAGTACTGAGTTAGCGCCCATCTGGAGGGTCCTGAACAGGAGACACATGCAACCCACTAGGCAGTCGGTGCTGTCACCTACTGGCATTGTGCAGTCAATGTGCAGGCCAGGCCTGCTGGGACTGAGAGGGGCAGCATGGCCCAGCCTGACATTCACACGAGCAACAAGTGCACTGAGACCTGCATTGGCAATTGCAGTCGTTGGCCTGCACCCAGCTGGCCCGGGACGCCTACCTCCATAGTGGAACACGCAGGGTGCAACCGCGAGGGTCATCGGAGTTGGCCGTAATGGCCTGGCCCATGTTGGTGACAGTCCGCTGATGCCATGTGCACCACACAGTATGATGTGCGCACTGCATCTGCAGGTGTGGCCATGATGTGCGTGTGGGTGCAGGTGCACAATGGACGGGGCCACAACATGCCGTGTGCATAGGCAGGGACGGCCAGTGGCCGGCCCCCACATGTCTGTTAGCATGTCATCATCTGCACATTGGCATGGGTGCATGGTATACGCATATGCACACGCATGCCATCTCTCACTATGTACATCTGCCACTTGGCACGTGCAAGGTTACGTGTCACATGTGATGTGTATTTGCAAGCACACAGCCGTGTTGGCATGGGGCTGTCAATGTGTACACCTGTCAATGCTTCTGGAGGTGTGATCCGTACAGTGCTGCACATAGGGTGCAGTGGTGACACCAATGACTGTCTCATATCCCCTCGTGCCACAGGTCCCACTTGTCTTGGCCGCTCAGCCTGTGCCCACATCGTCGTTGGTGTGTGCCATACTCATCCAGCCTCGGAAGCAGTGTGATGCACAGCAGCCAGTCATGTTGCCGTGGTGTTGCCGCTTGCCGAATATGCAGTCAGTCCCCATCAGCACGCCTCACAGGTCATTGAGGCCTGGATCCCCATGTGCATGCACATAGCAATGGTTTGTGTCACTGCCCATTGCTATTGGTGGGAGACCTGTGTAAGTGTATTGTGGCTGTGCTGTCCCTGGATGACAGCTGTTCTGTGACTCATGTTCTTGCTCTGTCATATCAGTTATGTGTATGTGAAAATGCCATGTGGCGTGTTGCTTTGACATGTGTCCACTTCCATCTTTCCTAGGCGGAGACCAAACATTTACCGCCCTTACCAATTGTTGGCGGACATGGAGGATTCTGAGGTCATCCGGAAATTTCGTCTGGACCGACCAACCCTGCATCGACTATGTGCCATGTTGGAACCCCACCTCCGTCCTCGCAGGGTGTATCCGACAGCATTCACCCCCACGGCTAAGGTGATGGCTGCACTGCATTTTTTCGCCACTGGGTCATTCCAGCACACAGTGGGCAGTGGAGGTGGGATGTCCCAGCCCATGTTCAGCATGGTGCTGAGGGATGTACTGGCAGCCATGATGCTGTACAGGAACAGGTACATCCGATTCCCCAGGGCACGTGAGTTGGCGGCAGTGAAGGGTGCATTCTATGCCCTTGGACGGATCCCACACGTCGTTGGTGCCATAGACTGCACCCATGTTGGCCTTGTCCCACCACAGGCCACTGAGCAGCTCTTCCGCAACCGGAAGCACACGCACTCCCTGAATGTGCAAGTGGTGTGCCTTGCGGACATGGTCATTTCCCACGTATGTGCAAAGTTCCCAGGCTCGGCCCATGACGCGCACATCATGCGCAACAGCATATTACCACGACTGATGACCAATCTGCAACAGGACCGTGGCTGGATTGTCGGTGAGTATGTGGAGTTGTGTAGCGTGCTGGCTTAAGGATGCTGTCTACTGTCCTGTTTGAATTGCAACGGTTCTCTGTGTCCCTCACGCACAGGTGACTCGGCTTACCCGAATGGGCCCTGGCTGATCAGTCCATTGCGAAATCCTCGGAGCCCAGCAGATGACCGCTACAATGAGGCACATGGGAGGACCAGACGTGTGGTCGAGCGTACCTTTGGCCTCCTCAAGTCCAGGTTCAGATGCCTGGACCGCACCGAGGGCGCTGGCGTACTCCCCACAGAAGGTGTGCCAGATAGTGGTGGCGTGCTGCATGCTGCACAATCTGGCCATTCGAAAGCAGATCCCCTAATTGTGGATGACGGAGATCAACCAGGGCCCCAGCCTGCACACCAGGACAGCTCCAGTGAAGAGGACAGTGGAGAGGATGAAGCTGTGAATGTGCGACAGCAGCTCATCGCCCGCTACTTCACTTGACGGTGAGTGACCATGTACGACGGCTGATGTAGCTGTAGTTGTGCAGGTGTATGTGTGCTCTGTTACTGGGGCCTTTTGTTCACTGAGTGCTGTGTGTCAATGGTCCATGTCCAGGTTGGTATGCCACTGTCAGTGGCTGTAGCATTGTGCCCTGTTGCTCTCTGAGATGTGTGTGCATTGCTTGTAGTTGGTGACAAGTACTGTGTGATGAGTGTGTGACACACTCATTGAATGTACTCTTGTTCTGTTTTTCACCCCTAGGTCCCTGCAGCCTCTCCTGTCCCATCGACATGCCACACAGCAGATGCTATTCTGCTCATGGTGGCGATTGCACATCGTGGAATAAACCCAGGACACATTAAGCCGATTGTGATCAAGGTGTATTTATTAACAGCGGTGACATGTGATTGTGTGCAAGGTGATGACAAATGTGGTGCATGCTGTGACAATGAGTTGACGGTCATGGCTGCGTGATGGTCAAGGTGTACCCATGGAGTTCTATGTCCACAGTCCAACAGACACATGCCATTCACATGGCAGTGTGGGCTAGGATCGTATTACAAGTCAATGCAGTAGGTGGTCAAGGTGGCTGGCTGACTCACTGGCGTTTGGTGCGGGCGAAGTCCTCTCTGGACACCTGTTTCCACTTCGGACGGCCCCTTCCACGTTTGGTAGGGGGGGGTGTTGATGTTCCGCTGGTGGTGGTTGAGGAGTGCTCACTCGCTGTGGACGCAGGGGAACGCGATGCTGCACGAACCTGCGCCACAGCAGGTGGTGGCGGAGGTGGCTTTGCTTGTGCCCTCCCCCCCACCACCAGCTGGCCCATGAGGTCCGCGATTTGGGCCATGTGGGCGTCCATGGACCTCAACACCGCAAGGACCTCCCGCGTGTCGCTTGCCGACCTGGCCCATTCGCCTTGGGCCTCTTCATAGGCCCCAAGGACTCTGTCGATTGGCGGCAGGGCTTGGCTCCCAGGCACAGTTGGCGTTGGCCTGGCCCTGCTCCTCCTACCAGTACTGCTGCCACCGACCTACCCACATTGCTCACCACGGTCCTCGCTGTGGCTCCCAGGGTGGACCCAGTCGGCCGGACCACCAGTTGCGCTGGGGCTGGGGCCAGTGATGACGTGGTGGTGGTTGTGGGAGTGGCCGCAACGACCGTGGGAGTGGCCGCCACAACAGTGGTAGTGGCCGCTCCGACAGTGGCAGCAGGGGGCTGTGAGTGGTCATCAGCCCTGGATGATGGGTTGGTGGGTGGGAGGGTGCCTGGGGTGCGGTTGGGCCCTGCCACACCAGATGGGCCTGCTGGGTGGTCCGTGTCCGAATAGGAGGACAGATCCTCCACATCCGTGAGTCCTTGTTGGGGGCTTGCAGGCTGGCTGTGCTGGCTGCTGTCTCCATCTCCAGCATCCAGCAGTTCGTCACCTGTGGGGGGAATGAGATATGTTATTGTGTTGCACATGACAAAGTATGTATAGGTTGTCTGACATCCACAGTTCGTGCACAGTCGTGCACAGGTTTCCCGGAGCCGTGTGTGTGGCTGTGCTATTTGTTGTTGTGTGGGCATGCCAATGGGACTGTGTGCTGTGGACATGTGGCATGGGACGGATTGGCAATGCCGATGGGTGTGTTGCTGTGCTCCTGCTTTTTGTGGCTCTGGTGTATGCGGACTCCAGACCCATCGTGGAGGTTGGTTTGTACTATGCTCTTGGGGTTCAAATGTAACGCTTCGAAACGCAGATGGCAAAATGGGGGTCAGCCCCTGAAACGCATTTGAGATGTACTATGCTTTTGGGGTACATACTGTGAGCCATGGGTGCAGAACGTGACATGTGTTGTGGCAACATGACAGTGCATGGTCTGAGGTGTGTGTATGTCTGACATTCCCTGCATATTTGCTGTCTGTTGTGATTTCTGGCCATGTAATTGGACGCATTGTTATGAGTGAGTGATGGTTGTGTGCCACACGACGTATTGCAGATGGTCCAATTCCTTGGTGTGCGTGCTGCCCTGTGCCATGTGCATCAATGCAGTGCTCGGGGGTGTGGCCCATGTTATGTGTGTTGTTGCTCACAGTGTGACGTGCGCTTCATTCACTTCTGGCACATGATTTGTCATGGGCATGTTTCTTTGCGTGACTACTGTATGTGGACCAGCTGTTCGGATGACATACCTTTCATGTGACTGGGGCTGACGGATGAGATGGATGGTATGTTGTATGTGCATTGTGTGTCTGTGTGTTTGATGGGTCCAGTGGTGTTCGTGTGCATTTATGTTGTTCCACGCTGTTGCGTCTAGTGTGGTATGTCTTACATGGGCGTAGTTGTGGGATGTGTGGTTGACAGGCAGTAGGGGCTACATGGACAGGACTTCGATGGTGTTGCAGTTGTGTGTGATGGGTTGCACTGTGCCTGCCGTGTGGTTCTGTAATCAGTGTGACTTGTGCATGCAGACGTGGCTCCTTGGGTGTTGCTGTGTCTGTGATGGGTCATGTGGGGTGTGACTCTGTGGTTCATTTCCGTGTGCACATTGTTCACATGGTTGTGACAGGGAGCAGTGCTGCGTGTTCCTCTGCTACTTGACATGTCCCATGTGTTAGTCGTACTTCAGTCCTCATGCCTCCAGTCACCCCGCCCTGTCCAGTTTCCCACCTGCAGGTTGTTTTTGAGCGTGCACTGGACTGGATGCAACATGGTTATGGGCGGGGGGTGCTCCATGTTGCAGGTCTGTGGGGGTGGGGGCGGTGTTATGGGTCGTGGTGATGGCTGGACACCCACTGACACCGTTTGTCCTGGGGCGGGATGTCTACCTGTCGGCTGCCGGTGTGCACTGCAGTGGCTGCTACGTGGGTGTGGGCTGTGGGCTGTGCTCCTCCTTGCTGTGCTGTGGAACTAGGGGCCTGGTGTGTGTTGTACTTCAGCTGTCCCCCTCCCACCCACTGCCTTTGTGTTGCGGCTACTTACCTGTTACTTGTCGGTTGGTGCAGCTACGGCTGCCACATGGGTGTGGGGGTGCTCGTTGTGGCGCTTCTGGAGTACTAGGGGACCTGTTGGTAGTTACGTGGCTGGCTGGGTGTACACATGCCCCCATGGTTTTGTTAGTTGATATGTTTGGGCTGTGTGTGTGGTGGTGCCTGTTGCATGTGTGAGTGATGTGTTGTGTATTGTGTACTGGACATGGGGGTGTTTGTCCCTCGGAGCTATGGCATGGTGGTAGTGCATGTGAGTACATAGCGGTGTGCTGGTATACATTTGTTTGTACTTACCAGCCTCCACTCCCCCTGGTAATCCGGTGAGGATCTCCGGATGAATGATGACTCGCACCTTCTCCTCCCACGCTTTGAAGGTCTTGTAATGCGCGGGATTCCCTCCGCCAGTCGTGGCAGCCAGCTCTCGATTTTTGCTCTCCTTCTTCTTGACCAGGCTTTTGATGTCGTTCCACCGTTTGTTTATCTCTCCTCTGTTTCTGGGTACGGTCCCGACTGCATTGACCTGGTCTACAATTCTGTTCCACATTCTGTTTCTGGTGGCTAGTGGTGTGTGCTGGACCTGGTTGCCATAGATTTGTGTGTGCACCTTGACGATCTCGTCGACCATGACCGTCAGCTCAGTGGAGGTGAACTTGGGCATTCTGTGTGATGCCATGGTGTTTGTGGTGCTGGTGCGGTGTGTGATGTGTGATGTGCAGGGGGTTTGTGGTGCCGGTGTTTGGTGGTGGTGGTGGTGGTGGTGGGTGTGATGTGTGCGTATCTGTGGTGTGCTGCTGTCCTTGCTGTGTCACTGTGTCCTCTCCTCTCCTCTCTGCTTTGCAATGTTGCAAGGGGTTGTGGTCTGTGGAGGGGCTGCTTTTGTACTTACCTGTTTGGGTGTGTCCTGATGGTCTGTTGTTTTCAGGTGTGTTGTGGCTGGTGTTCTGGGCTTTGTAGCTTATTTGTGGGGTGTGGTGTGTTTTCGGGATGTGTACTTTGTCTGTGTATTTGTGCGTGGGTTGCTGTGTGGACTTGTTTGCCATGTTGTGTGTGTTTGTTTGAGTCCGCGGCTGTTTCTGTGCAGGGACGTGGCCGCCATGGCTTCTGCCGTGTCCATTTTCTTCAGTGTTGTTTACGCTGGCGGGCGGTGTATTTGTTGTTTTTCCACGCTCATGTCGGTGCGATCGTAATTTCACGTGCGGTGTCTCGACCGTGAGGGCGGGCGGTTTTGTGTTGTCGTGCGTCTTTCCGTCCGTGGCGGGCGGTTTGACTCCGACTCGGGCAAGGGCGGGCGGTATTTTGTGTGTTTTTTCCGCCGCTGGCGGTTTTCGGTTGGAGGCATCATGATTGCTGGGTCGGTATTCAGACGGTGTAGGCGGGCGGATTTTTACCACTGTGGTAGTTGGCGGATTTTTTACCGTCCATCATCGTAATGGACACCTTAGCTCTCTATCTTCAGCTAGTTTGGCAAAGGTTATGCCATTTAATTGGCTTTCAGCCTGCTAAACTTTAAAAATGAACTTGTAAGTTATTATGTCCGCTCCGTGTAAAATGAAGGCTTTTGCTATGTTACTGCAGGTGTCACTTGATTTACAACTATGGATTCATTACAGATGCCCTTACAATATATGACACAGTCACTTCCTGGTAATCTTTATTACTACGAGTCTAAGTCTTTCTCATCCCAGTCCTTACCCAATCAGGTCCTGTCCCCGGAAACTTACAGATTTCTCCCAACTCAAACAACATTTTTGCACTGGGAGAACATACTCGTATTTTGTCCAAGGTGCCTAAGCTTGAAACCACCCCACTTGTCAGAAGAACAGTGTTATCCTCACAGAACAGCTTCCGGTTTTTACCAAGCAAAATCTAGGCTGGGCATTTCACAATGTGAGGAAAGATGGGCAAATTAGGATTGGGATGAGGAAGGCTAGGAGTAATAAAAATTACCGGTAAGTGACTGGGTCATACTTCCCTGTCCGTCTTCCATGTTCCAGTCTTTACCCAGGGAGGCTATTCCCAAGCTCACAGATACACTGCCTCAGGACCTGATTAAAAGGACAATGTACAACATTTCCCTTGCTAAAAATAAATTGTAATTATCAGGAAATGAATAGAAACAAGAAATTATCTATGAGCTAATAGCATGCACAGAGAAATCCACAGAATACATGCCTCTCTCTTGAAAATGTAATAGGCCATGAAAGTGCAAGATGGGGACCATGTGGCTCCAAAAAAATGTCTTTAAGGCAAGTTTCCATGAAAGAGACCCAAGAAGTAGATATTCCTCTGGTTGACTGCATCTGGGTTCAACCCAGGTAAAGGTACTCCTCTGGTTTCATAGCTTGTAGCAATAACAAAGCAAATCCACTTGCAGATGGTGGAAGAAAGAGAATGTGTAACCTATCCTGCCAGACCAAAAGATTGGATTTACAAAAATTAGTTCTATCTAAATAAATATCTAAAACTCTATGGGCATTAATTAAGTATAGATGTTTCTCCACTTCTGAAATTGAATTTCGAATGAAAGAGGGGTAAACAATATCCTTAGATCAAAGAAAAGATGTAAGAAGTTTTGGTAAAATAAAACTGGAGAAGGTAGAAAAATTACCTTGTCTGTAAACAATGTATGAAAGGACTCCTCACATAACATAGCCCCCAATTCATCAACCTGTCAGTCTGAGCAGATGACTACTAGAAGAAGGACCTTGGAAAATGACATTTTAAGTTGAATCTGTGGTTCTTACAGAGCTTGTAAAACCACAACCAAATTCCAAGAGGGCACTGGAGAGCAAATAACTGGTCTTTTGAAAAAGATGCTCTTGAGCAGTCTAGATGCAAGATCAGTTAGAAGAGTAACATCCTGCCCTCTGAATGCCTTGATTGCTCCACACTGACTCCTTAAAGTTGAAATAGCTAATTCCAAAACAAAACACCCCTGCACAAAAATCTAAGAGTGTAATATGATCATAGGATGCAGGATTATTATCTTTAGATGGACACTAGGAAACAAAAGTCCTCCAATGGCTTGCATAAAATCTTAAGCTGTCTGGCCTTCAGAACTGCTGAACTCCCAGAGCTACACACGACGAACAACTTTGTGCTTCTAAGGTCCACCTCTCAAGTCCCAGACTCAAACCTCAGTATGTTGAGGGTTCGGACTGAAAAGACAGAAGCTTGAAGAGGAGAATGATAGAGGGATAGGTTACAGGGGTTTTGAATTGCTAGACAGACTAAAAGCAGATATCAAGAACATTTAGCCAAGCATGGCTCCACTAGAAAGACATGGCTTCTTTCATCTACAGTTGTCCTCAAAACCTCTGGGATTAAGGGAAATAGAGGGATTGCAAAGAGATGACACTGAGGCCAGAGAAAATGAGTCTCTCTCACAAACTGTGGAGGGGGAATTAGGGAACAAAGGCTCAGGAGTATATTAGTTGTTTCTTGGGCAAAGAGAACCAACCATAGCCGACTGAACTGATTCACTATTTCTTGAAATAGTACCAGATACAATTTCAGTGACACTGAGCTCGGAAAAACCCGCCTCAAGTTGTCTACAGACCTATTCTGCCTCTGCAGATGATACACAGCTGCCAAGTGAAGACGATTGAGCTCTGCCCACTGAAAAATGTCCTGGACTACAGCTGCTAGGGCTGGAGAGCTTGGGCTGCCCTGGCAGTTGATACATAAACAAGCAACCTGGTTGCCACTCTGCACAGATTTGGCTTTGCCCTGAATCTGGTGCTGAAAATGAAGAAGAGTCATATGGATTGCTGCCAAATTCTACCAATTAGACAACCTTTGCCTCTCTTCTATACACCTCACCCCCTGAATGGAATACTTCCCCATGATTCTTCTCCAACTCTGGCATCTGTTGAAACAATCACAGGAGGAGGAAGGGGGAGAAGCACACACTTGTTCAGACTCTCTGGTAAAAGCCATCATTACAAATCCTACAGAATTTGAGGAGATATAGGAGCAAGAATAATCTTTTGATGCCTGAGTTCAGTGGCATAGGCGGAGGTGGACCAGAGATTGAAGGTGCCAGCAGGATCATAAGACCACTGCTGTTAACATTGCTGACATTTCCCTTTGTACCATTGACCACTCTCTGGCTGATGCTGGATCTTTGGATAACACAGAATTTAGTTTTGTGATCAGTTTTTCTTTTCTTGACTGGGGAAGAAATACTTGGCCTACATCAGTTCGGAAAGACACTCCTATCAACTGATGGTTCGACCCTAGTTTAAGATTGAATTTTCCACAGTTGAATACCCATCCCAAAGACTGCACCTGTTGTCAAAACTCTTGGACATCTCATAGGCAGTTGGGAAAAGAGAAAGCACAGCTTAACCAGTCGTCAAGTTATGGAAAAACATTGATACCAATATAATGTAAATCCACAACAACCAAGGCCAGAGTTTTTTTACATACCATTAGTGCAGAGGAAAGGTCATGGCACTGAACTGGAAATGCTGGTGTGAAACACAAAAGCTAAGCAATCATTGGGAATGTGGATACCTCGCAACATATATACATCCTTTATTTCCAAGACCTCTAGATAATCCTCTGGATTTATTAAATTAATGATCATCTATACTGTTGTCATTGTAAAAGTTAGATGGCAAATGTATCCATTGAAGTCTTTCAGATCTAGGACTGGCTGCCAAACCCTCAACAGTTTCTGGCTGATGAGAAGGATGGAATAATAATCTCTCCCCGGTTCTGCCTATGGCATTGGGACATTGGCTACTTGTGTTAAGTAAATCATTTACTCCTTTAAAAAGTGCTTCTTTTTTTAGATGATTTGAATTAACTTGAGTAGAATGGCACATTTAAAGACAAAATCTTCAAAATTGAATGCTGATATTCCTGGGCAATAGTTGAAGGCCCCATCAATCCATCACTGTCCTTTTCCAAGTTGGCACAACGTTTTTCAGTCACCCTTCTACTGGAACATCCTCCAAAGGCTTCCTAATAAGATAGTCTAGACTTTGATGATGATGAAAGTGGGGAAGTACAAGCAGACTGGAACTAGGATCTTTCCACGAGAGGCCCCCCTGTTTTTGTCCCGTCTCTTTCCAGAGGGCTGGTTTTGCACTGTGGAAGATGCAGGCGAACCAAAGGATCTTTTTGAACCACGGACTTTTCTGAAAAAAGGCCTACTTGGTATCATGATAATTTTATCCTCGGCTGATCTCTTCATTCTTTCTTCTAGTTGAGGGCTTTAAGCTTGGATCTAGGAAAATGCAAGCACTTTAGTAGAGTCTTTAGAGAATTATCTGCCTTGCAGGAGTGCATCTACAAGGGGCTGTGGACCACCACTGAGGATCCTGAACCATCACCTAGCAAATCAAATGTTTTGTTGGACAGGAACATTACTTGTTTGTCCATTACCAAATTATGGACACACAACCCAATTCTTGATGCACAGAGTCTGCTAGGGCCTGAAAGTCATTAAAAGTGATTGCACGACTGAGGCTAGCATATAAATGGGATTGAGTAAAGATGTTTGATATAGCATAAGATCTCTTCACTGCTACTTCTACCATTTTTGTCAACCACATCATAAGGCGATGCCTTTTCTGAGTCTACGGAACAATGAAAAGACAGCTCTGCCATCAGACAGTCCACTTTTAACACTTGTGGAAATTCTTATATAAAACCCTGCAAAGGGCATCATTTTGATATAAAACCCTGCAAAGGGCATCATTTTGAAAGGAACTTTGGGAAACCTGGCTTCTCCACTTCCTGCCACTGTCTGACAAGCAGTCCATGTACAGTGCCATGGCTAGGTAATTGCTTTGGCTCCTTGCACTAACATTGTTGGAAACAAAATATCTTCCACATCATCTGGCGCTGGATCAGGAAATGAAAGACTTGATCTTATTAGAGCCAAAACCTCTTCCAGATCAGACCCCGGGATGAGGTGACCTCTTAAATCCTGATTTTCCTCAGGGTCATTGTTATCAGGATGTGCTTCAACCCTGGAATTTGGGTGCTAGGAACCCTTCTTTAGCTTGCAGTACTGCAGCAATTGCAATATTTATCATCTTAAGATTTTCCATTCAATGAAAGTCAACTACGTTTTAAATTGAACTTTAGCCCTGCCCCCTCGGTGTAATTTTCTGCAGCCTTTGAGTGCTTACGCTTAGTAGTGCATATTACCACCTCATAAGTCTTACTCGCCACATTATTTACATAGTGAGCTTCAGCTCCCCCACAGAACCCTCCAAGCAAATTATCACTCTAGCCTTCCCTCCCTAACATGGCCGACCTCCTTCACCCCTGACTATAAGAGGAGGCACGACCCACCACACTTCCTGATTTTTTTGGTTCTGCTTTGCAGACTCTTCAAGCAAGTTACAGGTAAGTGGGGCGAGGTCGTGCGGTAGCCGACCCAGGGGCCCGGTGGAAGCCCTGCTGAGCGGGCTCTTTGTGTCTCTCACTGTGCTTTTGTTATGATACTTTTGATTGTACGGCTTATTCTGAGGCCCGGCCACAGCGGACACTTACCTCCTCCCTGAAGCCCTGCCTCAGCGGTAGTCGTAGTGGGGACACCGGCCTTCCAGGCTCAATCTTCTGCGGGCCGTCAAGCCTTTTTTAGGTGCAGCGCGGTGGTTCGGGTGGTAGGAGCTGTGGTCCTGCTCTATGTACAGTCTGGTGGGCGTCTCTGGCAGTCGTTTTGTTTTGGGGGCTACGGTAGGGCAGCCGGCTGGTTTGCGACGCTGGGGCTTGATGCGTCACACATTCCTAGCATACTGGGATGTGCAGGGGAATGCGGACACTGGGTTCATGCTGTACAGCTTGCATGCGGCTTGGGTGCGACAGGATGGGCCTAAACCTGGCTCCCTTGGGGTGGTTCTGTGTACATCAGGATGGGGAATACTAAGGAGCCTCAAGTTGGGGCTAGGCCTAGTGTGCAGGCTCCGGCAGAGTTGCCTTCTATGCAGGCCATTCAGCAGATGATCCAGGCTACAGTGGCTACTGCATTTAAGGTGCGTGGGGACCCTTATTCTCCTAAGAAGCAGAGTGTTAAACCTTCAACTAGTGTTGAGGCTAAAGGAGAGGAGAATGATCTCAGGGGCCGTTATGTGCAGGGGCAGGAGCTTAAGGAGGTTCTGCAGCATATCAAAGATAATCTGGCATTATCTGTGCCACAGGTGGAGGAAGTATAACAGGACTTCTTCATGCAATACCAGAGGCATGAGTCTGAGTCCCTGCCCCTGCATCCCGCTATCAAGAGGGGATGGATAATGAGTGGCAGGAGATAGACAAGGCGTCTTTCCCACTGTACTTATCAAAGCGTTATGCCATTCAGGACTTTGCTAAGGATTTTCCCACGGCAGTGAGGGCGGATTCCTTGATGGCTGGTTTGTTTTCTCATGGGGCCATTATTTCTTTTTTTTTGTTGTCCTCATTTGCCCAGATTCATTAAAAAAAACAAAATTTTGCGCTCAGGGGGTCTCCCTTTGATTTGCACCCACCAGAGTTTTCTTGTCTTTTCCAATCCGGAAAGGGTCACTCTACACCTCACTTATCATCCCCTATCATAGGAGGCTTTGTTATACTTTTCCAAGAGAGGTACCTCCACAGGGGTGTTTAAGCAAAGTGGTATAGAGGCCTAATCATTGGACAATACACATATAGAACTTATTCTTCCTTTTTTTCCCAGTTCTCATATGGGAGCCAAAAATCATTTCTCTTGTTTTTTGAAGCCCGATCCAATCTATTTATATATTTAATTGCCCTCAGCCAATCGATTTTATTTGGAGGAGTAACTTTAATCCAGTTCTTACATATTTCCCTCCGGGCAAGCAAAATTTGAAAAAAAATCAATTTCTTAACGTTCTTTAAGAGAGATACATGAATCCCAAAAAAAACAAGAGACTTGCTTACCTGGAAGCTCTCTCCTACTACCTCATATATGATACTACTTACATCCAGCCAAAAGCTTTGGATCTCAGGGCATTCAAAAGACATATGTATATAGTCCCCTTTTTCCTTTCCCCATTTTGGGCACGTTGGTATAGTGCCCCTTCCCATCTTAGATAACTTATATGGCGTCCAATAAACCCTGTGGAGACAAAAAAGATGATTCCGCCTTAAATTTGCAGAACGAACTGTGGAGTATAGTATATCACAAGATACTTGCCATAAATCTTCCAACTGCTCTCCCGGCAAGCTCTCCTCCCACAATTTTGATGGTAGATTGAAGTCCTCGTCTGCAAGTTCTACTAACAGCCAATACCACTTCGCCACTTCTTTCTTCCGGCTTATTTTGACCATCAAGCTGGCCTCCAAGTCATTTGATATTCCCATACTGGTACCGGCAGTGAGACTCCAGCTCTTCATTTGCATATAGTTGAATCTGGACAGTTGATTATTGGCAATCTCCAGCCCATCCTCCCATGAAATTAAGGCTCCATCGGTTATCAATTGACCCCAGGTTATTATCCCTGCTTCCTTTAGCGGGAGAGCCAGACAATCTTTGGTCCATTCCGGGGACCCCGGTGAGTCCCAGATTGGAGACATTCCACTATAGTAATTAAGTTTTGAGGCTCTCCTAACTTTGTACCAAGTCTCGGCAAAATCAGCTAAAGTCTCGAGACGCACTTTTTTTTAAAAGCGTGTATTTCTGCATGAAAGCAAGCTCTCCCCCCTTCACACCCTGGAGCATTACTCTAAACATTTTACCTATATCAGAACTGTCCACAGTACTGAATAGCATCCTTCCTCCTTTCAAAAGAAAAAGCCAAGCATAATAAGAAAGATCTGGCAGTCGTAATCCCCTTTATCATATTGACGTTTTAACTTTTTCCATGAAATTCTAACTGCTTTGGAGGCCCATATAAAACTAGTAATTTTTGACTGGACTTTTTTAATCCATTCCTCCTTAAAAGCCATGGGGATGTTTTGAAACAAAAAAGAAATTTTGGAAGGATGGACATTTTCACGAGATTGATTTTGCCATATATTGTCAAAGGGAGATGGGACCAGCTGAGCAGAAGTTTCCCCACTTCTTTACTAATCTTTTGAAAATTTATTTCGGGTATTAATTCTACTTTTTGAATGATTTTGATACCCAGGTACCTCATTTCCTCTTTAACACATTTCAGCTGTGTATTTATGTTCCATGCCATTACAATCGTTTTGTCTTCATTGATCTCATATCCTGAGATCCGGCCAAAACTCAAAGCTAACTTATATACTGCTGGTAATGCTGTAGTAAGTTCTGAAGTGTATATTATTAAATCATCCGCATACAACCGTACTTTTTCCTCCCAGGACTGATGTTTAAAAGGGAGTATGTTGTCGCTAATCCTTATCTTCTCCACAAGGGGTTCAATATACAAATTGAAAAGGAGAGGCGACAACGGACATCCCTGCCTGGTTCCACGGTGTATGTTAAAAGATCTTGTGATGTTCCCATTAACTAAGATTTTTGCTGTTGGGTTACTATACAATAGCTCTATTGATCGGCAGAAATTTTCCCCTAAATTGGCTAATCTTAAGATTTTTTGCAAGTAAACCCAATTAACCCGGTCGAAAGCTTTAGTCGCATCAACTGTAATGACTGCCAATGTTTTTTTTAATGTGGATGCTAAATCTATCGCCCCGATTAGATTGTACGTTAAATCTTTCATTTCTCTCCCTCTCATAAAGCCTTTCTGATCTTCATTAAGCAGCATACCAACTACTCCCTTAAGCCTATCCGCCAATATTTTTGTTTAGATCTTGTAATCAGAATTTAACAGCGAGATAGGCCTATAGGAGTCACAGGAAATAGGTGATTTATCCGGTGCTCAAAGTAAAGTTTGTAGGAAGGAAACAGAGTTCATCCCCCCGAACACCTCAAAACAGACAGAGCTTGCCACCGGGGAGTGGGAAAGTCCAAGAAGGAGGAGACTGAGAGGAAAAAAGCGGAGACTCGGGCAGAGAACCCTAAAAACTTAAAAATTACACCCTCATTACGAACTTTCTTTAAGGTGGTACCGAAAACCCTGTTGTTAAGAAATCCAGGTTGTGAATCCCTTGGAGTGAGCCGGGAAGCGGATCAAGAAATTAAAACCTCAAATAGGTTTCAGGTGTTAGTTGACACTCCAGAGTTACTAGAAATACATATGTCAAAAGAACTTAAGGAACTAAAGATAACTCAGCCTGCTCAGGAGGAAAAACAGATTTCTCTCCCTCTTGGAACGATGGAGCCTCCCTCCTCTCAAGTAGGGTTGGCACCTCACGAAATTCCTCTTGAGAAAGAGGGAAGGGAAATTCAAATAGAAGAGATACAATCACAATAGCAGTCTTCTTTAACACCTGCGCTTAATTCCCAATCTCAATCTCAATCTCAGTCTCAGTCAGTTAGTGATCTAATACAGTTACTTACCACCGAAGTAAGAAACAGATTTGAAATCTCAGAATTAAATCAAAAAGAGATCAGAGTGCCTTGTGATTCTCTAGAGAAAAAACTGGATGATCTCGCTTCTAGAACAGCGCAGTTAGAAACTTCGGTAAAAGATCTTACACTACAAACAATGGCGAATACTAACGAAATTACGCGCCTAAAAGGGAATGAGGGGATGTTGAAGGACAAGCTGGAATCATTAGAAAATAATCAGAGAAGGTGTAATCTTCGCATCTTAAAAATTCCAGAAGGGGCTGAGGGGGAAGATAAAGGGACCTTTGTGGCAAAAATGATCAAGTCAAGTATTCATATAGAATACACTGAAGAGGATCTGATAAAGGACATACAAAGAGTTCATAGAGACTGTTGGACTTGGCCCTTTTTGCAGGGTCATCCCAGAACTTTTTGCCTTCCTCCTAGCCTTTTTTCTGACATGGTGTTGGTGGATTTATGACTCTGGGCACTTTTTCACTGCTGATCAGTGCTAAAGTGCATATGCTCTCTATGGTAAATTGATGTATGGATTAGTGACTCCATGATTGGCTTGATTGGTTTACTTGTCAGACCCTAGTACAGTGCACTGCGTGTGCCCAGGGCTTGTAAATCCAATACTGCTGGTGGGCTTGCAGCACTGGTTGTGCCACCCACCGGAGCAGCTTGTAAAGTGTGTCTCAGGCCTGCCATTGCAGAGCTTGTGTGCAGTCTGGTACTGCCATGTTGACTGGGCAAGTGCACCCACTTGCCAGTCCCTAAACCTTCCCTTTTATATATATTAGTCACCCCTATGGTAGGCCCAAGGGCAGGGGGCATTGTAGGTAAGAGGTAGGACATGCCCTGATGTGTGTGGCATGTCCTAATAGTGAATTGCAGCCATTTTCGTTTTTCACTATTGCAAGGCTACCTGTTCCCCATAGGCCAGAATGGGCAGTTAGATTATAACATTTTATAATCCTAACTGACTCAGGGAACTAGGTAGAAATTCGAGTTTAGTATGCCTGAACTCAGAATGATAAAATACATCTTTTAGTGAAGTTGGCTTTAACATTCTGTGTTTGAAAATACCACTTTTAGAAAGTGGGTATTTTCTTGCCTAACTATCCAAGCCTGCCTCTGCTAGGTTGTGTATTCCTTGTCTGGAGTTTGAGTGACAGGGGCTGGGGGCTTCCAGGAGACAGGGTGAGTCAGCACAGGGCTGAATAGAGAGATCTGCATGCAGCTAGGAGGGAGGAGTTGCACCTGGGACCTGAATAGGGCTGTGACTTCCCTCCACAATGCTGGCTCCACCTCCTGTGGTGTGTCTGATGTCCCTGGCCTGCACTGTCAAAGGAAGAGAAGGAGTCCTGTAAACAAAGTGCTCCAGGACTGACCAGAACTGGTTTTGGACTAGGCAAAGGCCTCTCTGCCTTCAGAGAACAAAGAGAAAAGTAGTATAAATATTGGGACCCAGACCCAAGAACTTTAGATCACTTCTGGGAATCAAGACACACCTTTGCTGAGGAGAAGAACCAGGAAGCTGAAGGAGGAGACTACCCCTGTGCTGTGTGTTTGGTGGTTGGCCTGCAGTGGTTGCTTCATTGCCAAAGAAAGGAGAAAAGGACTGAGTGTGCTTTCTATCAACTTGAAGAAGGATCTCCAAGGGCTTGAACTAGAGCTTGCCTCCTGCCTGAAGTCTCAGGGATACAAGACTTCACCAACCAGCTCCCCCCTGAATTCCCTTGCTGGGAATTGAAGTGCCTGCTGTTGTGCTGGGCCTTCTGAGAGACTGCGTGTCGCTGGGAGCTGGAAGCGCGACGCAACAACGAGAAGCGTGTCGCCGTTGCAGCCGCTGTCATCGCATCCCCGAGGAAGCGAGACGCCGCTGCCGCTGTCATCATCGCATCGCCGAAGCGTGGCGCATCGCCGGAGAAGCGGGACGCTGCCACAGAGGTCATCGTCGCATCACCGGAGAAGCGCGTCGCAGGGCCTGTCGCGGCTCCAAAGATCATCGAGTCGCCGCACGCCCGTTGGGCGTGCACGCATCACACCAACGTTGTCGCATCGCAACCAAGACGTCCTTTTGTCGCATCGCACCGGAGAAGAGTATCGCATCGAGGTGCCATCTTGTCGCATCGCACCGGAGAGCAGTAAGAAACCGACGCATCACCTCCCCACACAGTAAGGAAGCGAGCATCAACTCCCCTGCGCAGCAGTAAGGAACCGACGCATCCACTCCCCTGAGTGTAAGGAACCGACACATCACCTTCCCTGCGACCCTTTTGTTTTCTTTGCGTTACGCATTCAAGGTACATTGAGAGTAAAGTGTCGCATCTACAATTTGAGAGAACTGAGCTATTTTATAACATTTTAAAGTCTATTTTTGAGTACAGTATTGTGGATTTTTGTCATTTGGTCTTGTGTTAAGTCTATATAAAAATACTTATTTTTATAACTACAACCTGTGTGGTGTCCATCTGTAGTGTTGTCACTGTATTACTGTATGTGTTCACAAATGCTTTACACACTGCCTCTGAGATAAGCCTGCCTGCTCGTGCCAAGCTACCAAGGGGGTGAGCAGGGGTTATTTGAGGAGTGTAGCCCCTTACCCTGACTAGACGCAACAGTCCCTATTTGTCACAGGTACCTACCTATGCCAACTAGAGACCCCCAAATCTAACATTGGTGGTCAGCGGTGAGGATTCTGGACTTGGATTTGTGACTCATGTACAGTAATTGGTGTACACTACTAGTGAGTGCAGACCATAACGCAACCACATACTTTTTGAGAGGATTTTTCCTTGGAACTTCTTTTCTATTTTTGATTCCTGAGAACTGCCAGTCTTTTTGCTACCATGAGCAAGTCAGCATCCATAGTATCTGTAGACATTGTTTTGGAAGAAGAGAGAATTGATACTTACACTGTGCCTCATCTCAAAGCTTTGTGCAAGAAATTTAAAATCTCTGTGAAAGGCCTCACCAGGAAAGAGGAATAGCAGAAGGCGCTGAGGGCCTGGGTAGAATCTAGGAATGCCAGTGAGCATCCTGAGGACCCAGCAATGGAGGCAGAGGATTTAAATGAGCACCTTGAGGGGCCAGTGGGCTTAACTGGAGGGAAAGCACCTTCAGGGGCGGGCAGCAGTGTTTCTTCCAAGGGATTGTCCCCAGGAGAGCTGGAGGACAGAGCAAAGGAGAGGATGCATAAGTTGGAGCTAGCTAGGCTCAAAATGGATGGTCAGAAAGACATAGAGAGCAAGAAAATAGAGCTTGGGATGGAATTAGAGATGAAGAAGTTAGCCTTAGAGGAAAAAAGGGTGCATTTTGAGCATGAGAGAATGATGAGGGAGTTGGAGTTGAAAGCCAGGGGCTTAGGGATTCCTCCCTCTGGTGGCAGCAAAATTGTATTATTGAGTGCTGAGGAAGTGCACACACCCAGAGATGTGGCGCCTGACTTGGAGGGGGGTGATTTACGCCAGGAGTTTCAAGGACGTGAGGTAGCTCCGGTGGTGCACAGTGTCCCTGAGCTAGATTGGAGAACTGGCCCAGGGGTTCATGGTCCCAGTGGTGGGAGGGACACTCCACTGACTCTAGATGAGAGGAGCAGGGAGGGGGGTTCCCCCATGGTTGAAGTCCTGGTGTGTGAGTGTGAAGACCGCCCAGAAGAGTGTGGGTTGAGTGACAGAGACAGTCAGATACTGTCTTGCCAGTCTCAGGAGAGTGGTGTGGGGTACGTGTGCAAGGCACTGGATGGTGAGGTGAAGGATAGTTTGGTGGGTCTGTGTGATCCAATTTTGGGAGAGCATATTGTAAGTCTCTATTTTCCAGAGCTATGCCAACACCTGTTGGAGTGTGAGTTCTCTGACCCCAGGGAGCTCACAATGGAGGCAGACCTTTTGGTGGATTCCAGAGGGTCTGAAGAGGCATTGGGGAGTGACCCTAAGAGGAGTGTCTCAGGTGTCTTCCAACCCAGAGTGGTGGGAGAGGTTCAGTGTAGCCCAGCTAGGTCCCGTGGTAGTGGGAGGGGTGTAGGGGCTCACGTCCTGTCTCTGCGGAGAAGGAGTGAGTGTGGGGTTGCGTGTCCCAAGGTGCCCGAAACCCAGTCTCAGGGCCTGGATGGTTCTTTAAGGGAACACCAGGTTGGGGGCCTAGGCTGTACTAGTAGGCCATTCGAGGAGGATCTCCTAGTGTCTAGAGAACCTGGAGCGTCTGTAAATGGAGCTCCAGTGTTTCTGGTGTCTGGCGGTGCCGCTCCACTTGGGAGGGTGCAGAAGTCCAGAGTGAGGGATGAGAGGGGGAAAGAGTCCCCAGTGGAAGAACCAGTGGGTCAGGGGCCAGCCAGAAGGGCTGAGTCACCGGTGAATGACCATGGTGACACCACTTCTGTCCTGGGGGATCTTCACGCGCTGTCAGATGGACAGGGGGCGGGAGATCTGCGCCAGGCAGACTGTCACACAATACACGAGAGATGTGTTACCCTCTGGGGGGGCATGCGTGCTCCCCAGGAAGTCCTGGTGCGCCAGGCAGATTCTTACACAACTCTAGAGGAGTGTGTTTCCCTTGGGGGGTTGGTGTACCCTCCCGGAAGTCCTGGGTTGCCAGGCACAGGTCCAGCCTAAGGGTACAGACCCTGGGTTGGAGGGCCAGGTTCAGGGTGTCCCTCCTGACCTAGAGGAAGGGGCAGCTGCTAACAGTGCCCCTACCAGTTTGTCTTCTGGGAGTGCCGCTCCTGATGGGAGGGGGCAGTACTCTGGAAGGGGGTGCAGAGGGAGGGAGTCCTCGCTCTGACCCCAGTTCAACTTGAGGGTTTAGACCCTAGATTGGAGGACCAGGTACAGGGTGCCCCCCCTGACCTGGACGCCCAGTTGCAGGATAGAACCCCTGAACTGGTGGGCGAATTGTGCAGGACACCTGCCACAGGTGCCCTGGCAATTCTGGAAGGGGGTACCACTCCAGGTGGGAGGGTACAGAGCCCCAACAAGGAGGAGGAGGACCGGGTGTGGGAAAGCCCACCCCAGTCTCCTGTCCAGCCACCGGGTATAGGCCCGGGGCTGGTGGGTCAGTGCCAGGATGTCATACCTGACCTGACAGGAGGGAGAGGGGACAAAGGGTGCCAAGCACCTGGGGCTACTGCCCCCCGCTCTCTGACGCCACAGAGGTTTGAGAGCCCTGAGAGGCATAAGGCCTGGGTCTCATCCCTGACCACTGTCAGTGGCCACTGTGGCTTGCTGTCTGTCTGTTGGGACACACCTGTGAGCAAGTTAAGGTTAGGTGCTGCACAGGTGGTGTCCACAGGTGAGGAGAAGGGTTCTCCACGGATTAGCTTGGTGGGCCCTGAGAGTATGGACAGAGGGATTCCAATCGGTTCAGATTGGTGTAGAACTGGAGTATGTCCCTGCTGTTGTGGGCCAGGGGCCAGGTTCTATCGCCCAAAGCAGGGAAGCCCATCAAGGTAGTGATTGGTCTACCCTGCGTTTTTGGCTGGAAGGGGGTTGTGTTGGACTTGGCCCTTTTTGCAGGGTCATCCCTGAACTTTTTGCCTTCCTCCTAGCCTTTTTTCTGACATGGTGTTGGTGGATTTATGACTCTGGGCACTTTTTCACTGCTGATCAGTGCTAAAGTGCATATGCTCTCTATGGTAAATTGATGTATGGATTAGTGACTCCATGATTGGCTTGATTGGTTTACTTGTCAGACCCTAGTACAGTGCACTGCGTGTGCCCAGGGCTTGTAAATCCAATACTGCTGGTGGGCTTGCAGCACTGGTTGTGCCACCCACCGGAGCAGCTTGTAAAGTGTGTCTCAGGCCTGCCATTGCAGAGCCTGTGTGCAGTCTGGTACTGCCATGTTGACTGGGCAAGTGCACCCACTTGCCAGTCCCTAAACCTTCTCTTTTATACATATTAGTCACCCCTATGGTAGGCCCAAGGGCAGGGTGCATTGTAGGTAAAAGGTAGGACATGCCCTGATGTGTGTGGCATGTCCTAATAGTGAATTACAGCCATTTTCGTTTTTCACTATTGCAAGGCTACCTGTTCCCCATAGGCCAGAATGGGCAGTTAGATTATAACATTTTATAATCCTAACTGACTCAGGGAACTAGGTAGAAATTTGAGTTTAGTATGCCTGAACTCAGAATGATAAAATACATCTTTTAGTGAAGTTGGTTTTAACATTCTGTGTTTGAAAATACCACTTTTAGAAAGTGGGTATTTTCTTGCCTAACTATCCAAGCCTGCCTCTGCTAGGTTGTGTATTCCTTGTCTGGAGTTTGAGTGACAGGGGCTGGGGGCTTCCAGGAGACAGGGTGAGTCAGCACAGGGCTGAATAGAGAGATCTGCATGCAGATAGGAGGGAGGAGTTGCACCTGGGACCTGAATAGGGCTGTGCCTTCCCTCCACAATGCTGGCTCCACCTCCTGTGGTGTGTCTGATGTCCCTGGCCTGCACTGTCAAAGGAAGAGAAGGAGTCCTGTAAACAAAGTGCTCCAGGACTGACCAGAACTGGTTTGGACTAGGCAAAGGCCTCTCTGCCTTCAGAGAACAAAGGGTTTTGGTGTATAAAAGAGGGGACCCAAACCCCAGAACTTTGGATCACTTCTGGGAATCAAGACGAACCTTTTCTGAGGAGAAGAACCAGGAAGCTGAAGGAGGAGACTACCCCTGTGCTGTGTGTTTGGGGGTTGGCCTGCAGTGGTTGCTTCATTGCCAAAGAAAGGAGAAAAGGACTGAGTGTGCTTTCTATCAACTTGAAGAAGAATCTCCAAGGGCTTGAACTAGAGCTTGCCTCCTGCCTGAAGTCTCAGGGATACAAGACTTCACCAACCAGCTCCCCCTGAATTCCCTTGCTGGGAATTGAAGTGCCTGCAGTTGTGCTGGGCCTTCTGAGAGACTGCGTGTCGCTGGGAGCTGGAAGCGCGACGCAACAACGAGAAGCGTGTCGCCGTCGCAGCCGCTGTCATCGCATCGCCGAGGAAGCGAGACGCCACTGCCGCTGTCATCATCGCATCGCCGAAGTGCGGCGCATCGCCGGAGAAACGGGACGCTGCCACAGAGGTCATCGTCGCATCACCAGAGAAGCGCGTCGCAGGGCCTGTCGCGGCTCCAAAGATCATCGAGTCGCCGCACGGCCGTCGGGCGTGCACGCATCACACCAACGTTGTCGCATCGCAACCAAGACGCCATTTTGTCGCATCGCACCGGAGAAGAGTATCGCATCGAGGTGCCATCTTGTCGCATCGCACCGGAGAGCAGTAAGAAACCGACGCATCACCTCCCCACACAGTAAGGAAGCGAGCATCAACTCCCCTGCACAGCAGTAAGGAACCAACGCATCCACTCCCCTGAGTGTAAGGAACCGACGCATCACCTTCCCTGTGACCCTTTTGTTTTCTTTGCGTTACGCATTCACGGTACATTGAGAGTAAAGTGTTGCATCTACAACTTGAGAGAACTGAGCTATTTTATAACATTTTAAAGTCTATTTTTGAGTACAGTATTGTGGATTTTTGTCATTTGGTCTTGTGTTAAGTCTATATAAAAATACTTATTTTTATAAATACAACCTGTGTGGTGTCCATCTGTAGTGTTGTCACTGTATTACTGTATGTGTTCACAAATGCTTTACACACTGCCTCTGAGATAAGCCTGCCTGCTCGTGCCAAGCTACCAAGGGGGTGAGCAGGGGTTATTTTAGGAGTGTAGCCCCTTACCCTGACTAGACGCAAGGGTCCCTATTTGTCACAAGTACCTACCTATGCCAACTAGAGACCCCCAAATCTAACAGAGACCCTTTTAGACGGAACCCGAACAAAACAAAATCAAGAAAAATTCTGGTTAACTTCAATACGTACAAGATCAAAGAAGAAATTTTAATTCAGGCACTAAAAAGGAAAACTCTATCAGCCGAAGGGATAAACTTTGAAATTAGATCTGATATTTCACAGATTACGGCCAATAAGCAGTGGGAGTTTGGAAAGATGATCGAGCCCTTTAAGCAGCTGGGCGCAACTGCCCAGCTGAGATTCCCTGCAAATTTGCAGATAATGCACAACAATAAGATGCATAATTTCCGCAAAATAGAAGAGGCCGAAGAGTTTTTAAAATCCTTGTTGGGTGCCTGTTCGGAATAGGCAATGATGTCTCTTTCGGTCTATTTTCTCCATGATGCATTGCTGAAATTCTTTTCTCTCTTTTCTTGCCTTTCCTTTCTATTAGTTCCAGTGGTAGTAGCTGTATTGTTTAAATTTTTTTTTTTTAAATGAGTCAATGGGGGGTATAAAATTTAGAATCTAGATATCTAGTCTCTCAACCTCGGGAGGTCTTCATAGGCTTAGGCCATAGAAGAGAAGGAAGAGGGGGGTTTTCCAAGGTGGGAGGGGGGGTGCACGGGCACAGGTAGGTTTTAGCACATGGGTGGGGTGCAGTGGGAAAAAATAAAAAAAAATCTTTGTCCTCATAGAATTTATGCGAACTCAGGCCTTGACTGGATAGTGAATTTAAGGAACGATTATGATCCCTAGGCGGGGGAAGCAGTTAGAATTGTTATCTTGGAATGTAAATGGGTTTAGGATGAGGAACAGGAGAGAAAAGATTCTGCATTACCTAAAGGACGTCTCATCACAGATTATAATCCTTCAAGAAACTCATTTAACTAGTAAAGAAATGTGTGATATTTTTAAAGGTAGAAGGTGGTTACAGAAAGTGATATTCACTGATCATCAGCTTACTATAAGAGGGGTCGCCATACTGGTAAAAACAAATCCCTTAATAACAGTTGAGGAAAGTAGGGTAGATAAGGCCGGTAGATGGGCTATAGTAAAAATAAAATTTTGTAATCAAGCCTATACTGTTGTCGGCTATTATGGCCCAAACCTGGATGATCCCACACCTTTTAGAAATTTACTTTTAGAACTGCTAGATTTTCCGGACCCAATTATAATGGGGGGGGGATTTTAATGTGGTGATGGAGGGTAATTTGGATCGCTCGAATAAAAGCAGAGCAACTATACATAATAAAACCCGTTCTTTAATTATAAACTCAATAAAGAAGCTTGGTTGGTGTGATATATGGAGAGAGAGGAATGGTACTCTTAAGAGTTTCACTTTTAACAACAAAAAATATGGGCACCAATCAAGAATAGACTTTTTTTTAATTAATCAGAGTATAAAAGAGCAGGTTATGGGTGCTACCCATGTAGGACCACATATGTCGGATCATTCAGCGATAACTTTAGTCTTGGCTCCGCCTAATGTTGATGTACGAAGAAGGTGGACTATGGATCGAACCATACTAAAGATGAGGATACAATAGCAATACTAGGAATGGAATCACAGGAGTTTTTTTTTAGCATAATATAGATAGTGCATCATTGGGTATAGTATGGGATACATACAAAGCCGTCTTGAGAGGCAAAATAATATCCAGTCAGTCCCATAAAAATAAAAAAAGAAGAATGGAGATTTCTAGTATTGAGAAAAAGATTCAGCAGCTGGAACAGCAATTACAAAAAGCAGAGATAGAACAGGGGCCTTATCAATCTTTGATGCAATCCCTTAAAATGGACCTTGAAGCGTTAATAGAAGCAAGATTACGGGAGAAATGGCGAGCAAGTAATCTGGCCCATTTTAATTATGGGGGAGGTTGTGGCAAACTACTTGCCTGGAAAGTTAAAAATAATCTGGCACGAAATTTTATAATTAGAACATGAAGAGTCTGGTTGCCTTACAGGGACAAAGGAAGGTATTAAAGAAGTTATTTTAAATCATTTTGAGAAAGTATATTTGGAAGATTTAACCACGGTTGATGAGGAAGTGGAAGAATGGTTGGGTCAAGAACTCCCCGGAAACTTTCAGATATACATAGGGTGGTAATAAACCGTCCAATTACGGAAGGTGAAATTAGAAACGCGATAAAATCTGGGAAATCGAATAAGGCGGCAGGCCCAGATGATCTCCCTATGGAAATATATAAAAAGTTAGAGGAATACATAGTTCCAGTTATGTGTAGATTGTTTTTAGATATTTTCAATAAAGGTAGGGAGATTCCACCCTCATGGAATGAAGAAGTTGTATCTTTAATACTTAAATGGGGCCATTATTTCGGAGGATGCCTCTCCTTCGGACCCGGTTGACAAGAGGGTGGAGGCGGCAGTCAAGAGGTCTTACGCCATGCCTACTTCTCCATTAGGGCCTCTGCTTATCTCTCCTACATGGTCCAGTCTCTTTTGAAGGACTACCAGTCTATGGCTGAGCTTATGGAACAGGGGCAGACATCATGCCTATCTTGGCGGTCCAGGAGCAACAGACCAGGATGTTGTCAGACATTTCCTTTGATACCTTGGGGGCCACTGCTGCCTCTGTGGGCGCAGCCATTCAGACCAGGCGTCAGGTCTGGTTGCGCCATTGGAAGGCTGTTTTGGCACTTCATTGGAGGAGATGGTGAAGAAATCGACAGGAGATAGGAAACTGTTGGCTCCCAATTGTCTTGCTAGGGGTCGATTGTTTGGATCTAAGAGGGCCTTCAGCATGTCTTCTTCTCCTAGGGGTAACCTGCCCTTTCGTGGGAGTGGACACGGCCGGGGTGTCATTTTCACCCACAAATCCCAGTCTCAGCAGTCAGATGTTGGTTCCAACCCTTCTTCTAAGTCTTGACTATCCGATGGGCCTCGACGGTCAGCTGCCTGTAGGAGGTCGGTTTTCGAACTTCGGGGAGACTTTGGGGAAGTCAATCTCCGACCAGTGGGTGTTAAGGATTGTCAAGGAGGGCTACACAATTGTCTTCAATTCTCCACCCCCAGAGTTTTTTATTCACACTCCATTGCCCTCTGCTACCACAAAGAAGGAGGCTCTTTTGGCAGGTATTCGGGATCTTCTCGTAAAAGGGGCCATTCGTCCAGTTCCAGCCGGTCAGCAGGGTTGTGGTATCTACTCAATCCTTTTCCTGGTAAGGAAGACTTCAGGGGATTGCCGTCCTGTGCTGGATTTGAAGCAGATGAACTTTTTTGTCCACAATGTTAAGTTTAAGATGTTGTCTTTGCAGAAGATCCTTCCTTTGCTGGTTCAGGGGGATGTGGTGGCTTCCTTGGATATGCTCGATGCCTATCTATATGTGCCAATTCAACCAGTTTCCCAGCAATTCCTCCGGTTCTGTGTGTGGCCCGAGCATTTTTAGTTCCAGGTATTGCCCTTTGGCTTGTCCTCTGCCCTGCGGGTTTAGTCTTGGCTCCCTTGGTTGGGCTCATCCATAGGGAGGCGATTCAGGGTTTCCCGTACCTTGATGACTGGCTGTTTTCTGCCTCTTCTTTTTCCAAGGGGACTCTTCACGTCCAGAGAGTCTGCGAGATTCTGGAGGGCCACGGGTGCCTGATCAACCACAAGAAGTCTCATTTGATTCCCACACAGGACCTGGTGTTCATTGGGGGTCACCTGGACATGGTTAAGGGGCTGGTGTTTTTGCCGGCGTGGAGGTGGGCGACCTTACAGAGGGACCTGGGTTGCCTGCTCACCCTGGATTTAGCCCCGGTGCATCAGTGGTTGAGGTTACAGAGCTTGATGTCAGCGGCAATCAATGTGTTACCATGGACTTGGTTGCACCTGTACCCTTTAGTGAGCCATCTCCTATCCCATTGGTCCCATGCTCCACCGATTATGATTTTCAGGTGGTGGTGTCCCTTCAGATTCGGGTCATCCTGAGTTGGTGGCTGGATGTGACCAAACTGACGAGGGGTCTTCTCTTTCAGGTGTTCTCCTCCAGGGTGTCACCCAGACGGTCACACGAATGCCAGCTAGCTTGGCTGGGGGGCAACTTTGGATTCCTGGTCTGTTCAGAAGCAATGGGATCACCTGCAGGCTGGTTGTTCTTCCAACTTCAGGGAACTGAAGGCTGTGCAGATGGCGTATCAGGAATTTTCGTCAGCCCTTAGGGGGCATCATGTGCTGGTCCAGACAATCAGGTTGTGATGTGTTATCTCAATCACCAGGGGGTTGCAGGGTTCAGTCCTTGTGGCTCCTGGCTCAGGAGATTCTGACCTGGGCAGAGAGCAATGTGTTGTCTCTATGGGAGGTACCTCCCGGGGAGGGAGAATTGTGCGGCGGTTTTCCCCCCATGAATTCAATCTCTTTGTGGACGGAGGTGTTCCTTGTGTTCTAGAGGAGGTTTGAGTGTCCGATGGTGGACCTATTTGCGGACAGGGACAATGTTCTACTGCCCCACTTCTGCATGATTTCTCCCTATCCGGAGGCATGGCAGATAGGTGCAATGTCATTCAGGTGGCTGGAAAGCCTGCTCTATGCTTTTCGTCCGATCCCTCTGATTGCCAGGGTGTTGTACAAAATCTGCCAGGAGAAGGCTCTTGTGCTGTTGGTGGTGCCATGCTGGGTCCAGCGCCCTTGGTACCCTCTGCTGAAGGAGCTTGCAGTTCAGATGTTTTGGGCGATTCCAGGCCATCCGTATCCTCTGAGGGGTTCACCTCTGCTGGTGGGGGTTCTGTGGCAGCTCCATCTTCAGGCCAGCCTCTGTTGTCACGAGGTTACTCAGCTGAGGTGGTTGATCTACTTCAAGGTTCCAGATGTCCTGCGACTCTTAGGTCTTATTCCAGACATTGGGGGTCGTTTTCTCGATGGTGTTGCACTAAGGAGCTGGACTCTGGTCCGGTGCATCCGATCAGGATACTAGATTTTCTGTCTGATGGGTTGTCCTTGGGCCTGGCTCCCTCTACTCTTTGGGCGCAGTGGCAAGCTTTGCGGGCTTTCTGGAGTCCCCATTTAGATTAATTGGATCCTTTGGTTACCAGGTTGATGCATAGTTTCTTTCTTCAGTGTACTAGGGAGATTTGTCCTGCCCCGGCCTGGGATCTCATTTGGTGTCGCAGGTGCTGCAGGCTGCTCCTTTCGAACCTTTGGGGATGGACATCAAGTTCTTGACATGAAGGCTGTGTTTTTGGTGACCATTGTGTCTGGTGGAAGGATTGGGGAGTTGTTGTTTTTTTCAGGTTTCCTCCTTTCTTGAGGGCGTTGCCGGATCACATTGTCCTGAGGTCTGATCCGAAGTTCTTGCTTAAGATTCCTTCCGTAACTAATCATTCCAGGGAGGTTGTTCTGCCCACGTTTTCTCTTGAGCTTCTATCTGGGGTGGATGCTGGTCTCCCACTGTTGGATGTCAGAAGGGCAGTTTTAGTGTATCTGGAGAGAACTTTGGAGTTTTGCAAGTATGATAGTTTGTCATGTTTGGCCCGGTGAGGCCCGGTCATAAACTTTCTATTTCCACATTGAGTAGGTGGATTAATTTATTTATTTGACTCATTTATATGGCGCACGAATCATCCCCAGGGGGATCTCTCTGTGCCCGAGAGAACAGACAATCCTTCTGGCATATGAGTTTCAGGGGTCTGAGGCCTCGGCCAGGATACAGAGGAGGTCTGCCCATAGTATTTCTGTCTCCTGGGCTTTTTTCAAGGGGGTCTCGAATGAAGACATTTGTAGGCCCGCAACATGGGTTCTCCTCACATGTTCATGGACACTGTGATTGACTGTCACTCTCCTGTTGGGCGACTGTTTGTTTTTCCTCTGTTTGTTATTTGGATTAAACTTTATTTGTGCCTCGCATTTTGTTTTCTGGTATTTTTGTTTTCTGGTGACCATGAAGCCGCGTTGGCTTTAAGTAATGTGGCGAGGAAGACTTAAGAAAAAGGAAATGCCCTGGTTACTTTCCGGTAATCTTCATTACCCCGAGTTTAGTCTTCCTTGTCACATGGGTTCCCAACCCTCCCTTTCCCTGTTTGGTTATCGGCTTCATCTTTTTGGTACTGAGGCTTGGTAGTAGAACAGGAAGTGGGGTGGGTCGTGCCTCCTCTTATAGTAGGTCAGGATGAAGGAGGTCGGCCATGTTAGGGAGGGCTAGGAAGGCTAGAGTGCTAATTTGCTTGGAGGGTTCTGTGGGGAGCTGAAGCTCACTATGTAAGTAATGTGGCGAGGAAGACTATACTCGGAGTAATGAAGATTAGCAGGCTTAGTTTGACTCCTCCTCACTCGGCGGAAGAAAAGCAGCGCCCTCCTACAACAGCTATCTGTTTGTTTCTGTCTCCCGCCATGAGTTGTATTCTACCTGCTTTCCTGTAAGCTTTGACGTTTACGCACTAAGTACTTTAATAACCTTTTTTCATATAAATTAAAACGTGGATACGCTATGGCAGCCACATGGAATTCTTGTTCCAGTGCCTGTGTCGGGTCTTGCTTTAGCAGTCCCAGGCCTGAAACAAATTGTAATATCTTGCCTTTCTGGCTGCTTTATGAATGAGTGAGCTGCAGTGTATGAGCCTGTGTCACCGATTGTTGGCTAAAGCCAGCGTTTTCTTTCTTACCAATCTCGTAGGATCACGGGAGACACAAGATTAGGTTGCTATGAACCAGCCTGATTCAGGGAGTCCTTTTCTTTGCACTAAACAATCTGTGTGCAAGTACTGCACTGGTTACTTACCAGTAAGACTGTTTTACCTGTGCAAACACTTTACTTGGCAGATAGGAATCTGTCTGTGGCCAGGACTTAATTGAGTAAGGACTGGGAAAAGGAGATAGGGAGGAGGTAAAGGTGAATTTCATGGCTTAAATCTTGAAAACAGAAAAAAAAAAAACGTCTTAGGATGAAATGAAAGTTCATTATCAAAGTTCAATTTTCAAACTTTACTCTAATTAAAAGGAACTCTGTTGGCAAAGATTTAGCGGTAAAACATTCAGAAACAATATGAACGCTGAAACAAAAGGACACCATTATGTCATGCAATGTTATGTTAAGTTATGTTTTGTTATGTGTATTTGTAAAGCGCACTTCCACCCGAGAGGGCATCCGGGCGCTGCACAGTTTTTTGTTGTTGTCAGGCAGAAGTATAACCTTCTTCTGCCCTAATACAATGAGGCGTCCAACCACGAGTTTACTGGCAAGAGCTAGAGCACAACCGCAAACTGATTGACGGAGCATCAAAGCCTTGCATCTTGTGATCTATGTTCTAAATCATGTACAAGCAATATACACGCTTGAGGAGAGCGCCATCAACTTTCTAATAACAAATGACCTTCCAGAGGAAAGGTGCAAATGGCATTTTCAAACTTTTTCCTCATGCACATATCAATATTATTGATCGTCATGAATATTAAGCTTCATTGTGAAATCTTCCACCGACGGCCTCAAAACACATCACATCTCACAGAAATAAGACGTAATTCAAGGAGTGCAGGGCGACTGTAAAATGGCGCCTGTGATAGTCATGGCAGCTTTGTGAGGTAAAATGGGATAAGGAAAATATCTGATTTTGCTGCTGACCGTCAGCCGAGACCATTTAGGTCATGGGTACTCGCAAACATGCCAGCGTACCCACTTGACCAAACTGTGTGATCCTGGGCAATTGTTTTATTTTACTTTGCTTATTGGAATTATTGTTCGGGGAGGGGAGGCATAAATATTTATGCTTCTAAACTCATGTTTGAAAACTGTCACTTTGAAAAGAAAAAAAAAATCGCAAGTCACTATTATAATCTTATGTACTAAGGTGAAACGCTTCTACAGGTTAATGAAATACACTTTTTTGCTGCAAATTTTTTTAAAAATCAAAGGGGGATATTCTCAAGAACATGTGATAATTATCGCAAAATTTGCTTAACGCAACTTTGCACATCGCAGTCTATCGCGGGAAAATAACGCCGTGTTAACGTTGTATTCTCAACCCTGCGGCACAATGCGACAGTCTCACGACAACGTGCCAAATGACCGCGTTAAAATTAACGCGACGCCGAAAAATCGCAAAACACGAAAGCGAAAAAAGTTGCGATGTGGCCAACCATGATTAAAAAAAACAGCGATTACCAGCGACAGGCCTGCAATTCCCACGCGTCATGCGGGAAAATGCACTATAAAAGTACCGAAAAACACAAACAAATTAATTAAAACTGCGTAGCACCATGGAGGAAGCCGGAGCAAGTACAGAGGACGACCAGAACCCCACAAGCCCCCAGGAGGACCAGCCTGGGACCTCGGGGTCACGGAAGGGCAAGGAGAAGAAGACGAGGAAGATGAGGTTCAGTCCGCAGGAAAACAGGATCATCATCACGGAGGTGACAGAACACCACCAACAACTGTTCGTCACCTCCAACTTGTCATTGGCAAACAAAAATGCAATATGGCAGTCCATCCTGGACAAGGTGAATGCAGTAGGAGTGAGGAGGAGGACAATTGGAGAGGTCAAGAGGCGCTGGAATGATGCGAAGCGCAAAACCAAGAAGAAACTCTCTGACAACCATCAGGCAGCAATGCAGACTGGAGGTGGCAGTCCAGCGGAACACCAGGAGCTGGACGAGATGGAGGAAATGGTGGCCACAGTCATCAGTGGGGAGACGGTGGCAGGAGTTGGGGGTCCGGACACTGCTCGACATGACCTGACACAACAGCACCAGGGTGAGTACCGAACAGGGACTGGGGAGACTGGGGGAGATGGGCACAATGGCACACATGCACAATTAAGTAGAGCACACTGCACACCCACAATGACTCTGGATCATGTCCCTGATCCCCTTGGCACACTGCAGCACACATACAAACAGCAAGTAGGCCCCCGTCCACTATGGGCACAGAGGGGTCCCTCCCCACACAGCACCAATCCCACAACCAACCCATGCACACGTGTCTAAACCAGCAAAACTGCGTGTCTGTGAGCCACACTGACACTGCAAGTGACACTGCATGACGAACAGCATGGCTGCAGTCCAATTATCATGACATGGTGTACGCCACGACACTGAGGTGGCTGAGTGTGGAACACATCCGTAAAAGGAGCAGGTCACACTCTGACACATCCACGTGCACAAACAACCCCTGATGCCAACAACACATCTGCGGATAAACCATGCCCAGGAGTCCAAAATCCGAACTAGAGCCAAAATTAGTCAAGTCTGCAACATCCCAGCACTGTAGAAGCACAGAAGTCAAAGGCACACCGCCCCAAAGGGATAAGGGGCAGCAAAATCACAGCTGCAGGGGCGACTCTCCCACAATGCAGCACACACACATAGCAATAACAGCACATCATCATTGACGACAATGTGGTACAAAGTGCAACACTCTCACTACAGAACAGAGGACACAACAGGTTCCGCTTGTGCGTAGAAACTGGACAATCACATCTGGCATAGCAGGAAACTGTGATGATGATGTACGTGTACAACCACACATCCGTGATGTAGTTCAAATGTCCACTGTCCCGCATCAAAATGTCAGCTCCTCCCAAAGTCACAATGTACATTGCCATGCAGTCTGTATGTAAACTTGAACAATGCGTCAACATACATGTCAACACAATGTCAAAATGCATCTCCCATTCACATTGCAGAGGGACAATCCACACCTCCTGCAGAGCAGACAAGACAACTCATCAGTGATGATGAAGAGAACCTCCACACCTTCGACACCAACGCCATACAACAGCTCATGGACAGCTACGGCAAGCCACCTCCAGGAGCAGGGCAGCCCAGCTGCATCCAGGAGACCCCACCCCCTACACAGACTGCAGCAGGAAGCACCCACCACCACGCCTGGCTCCCAGCACCTCACCGAAGAACACATCGCATTCCAAGGCCATGTGTTAGACTGCCAGAAGGAGGTGGCTGAACAGGTGCGGGTGGGGTTCGACCTCATGGCAGCCAAACTAGATGCCATACGTGGGTGTCTAAGTCCCATCAGGGACCACTTACACTCCCTAACGGCCACCCACAGTTCGCTCCATGATGTCCAACAATCCATGCCCGACATCGCTGGAGTCATGACTCTGAGTGGAGAACAACTGTCTAGTCAGAGTGGCCTCAGCGATGTCAGCCGAGAGTTGGCACAGATGCTGAGGATAATAGAGAACATGGAGCGGATGCATGCGGAAAGAATGGCTGCCACCGATGCACACCAGCGAAAACTTGTTGGGATCTTCCATCCCCTGCAGATCCTCATCATCACATTGCTGCCACTAAGGCAGTTGCTGATGAATGCTGCAGGTACTTCTACACACACATCTCCGGCCCCTGATGTGTCAGTGGCACACAGTGCTGCAGACCAAACATCAGCACCCACATGTCAGACAGATGACATAGAGGACGAAGATGCGGGTGATTCCACCTTTGTTGTAAGAAGGAGCCAGTAGCATTATTCTCCGCCATATGCCCTGTTTCAGCTTGGTTCTGCCCTCTGCATCATGCCCTGTAACAACACCTCCCACTGTCCCCCAAAAACACTCTGCGACACTCACCTTGGACCTCGACATGGACTGCCATATTTTGTTTGCTTACCAATGACACAGCAATCAGACTGCGGACTGTACTCCTCCTCTTCCGATGTACTTGTCAATCCCTAATTGACTCTGGCTGGCCCTCCACTGGGCTACAATGTAATGTGGGGTTTGCATGGCCATGTACTGCTCCAGCTCTGACACTCCACCGAATGTGAATAAATCATTCAAATTCACACAGATGTGTCATGTCCATAATCGACCAAGTATGAAAGTGTGGATGAATGTAAGGACATTGATTGCCCAAATAGGTACACCCTGTGAAATGAAAGCAATGCGCATGTTTGACAGTGACACACATAGGAAGTGAGATGACTGGGAATGTGTGCACTAGCTGTGGCCTCATTGCTCTGAAACAACAATCGCGCAATTCCTCAACTTTGCCCCACGCAATGTTAGAAATAGGGCTGGGTATGAAATGTCAAAGTCGTTGGCAGGCCTAAAGTAGTGTCCTCCATTACATTTGACAACAGAACATCTCTTCGCATACCTACTCACACTCAACTGGGTGGACACAGCGTGTAGTGATGGATCACATTGATCCACATGGCAAGAATATGGACACCATACTCACATTGCTGAAGACACGTAAGAGCACAGGTCTATCAGCAACTATCCCAACCACTATGTCGGGCTCACAGAGGTGGAGCTGGCAATAGGGACTCACCCCTAAGTGAAATGCGTCAGTCAGTCCCTCCCTGTGTACGGACAATGCTCATTGAGGCACACGATTTGTCATTCTAATCAACACTCATCACAGTTGAACACTAGTGAAGTTGCGTAGACTTTATTAGCATGTGCGTGTCAGTACGGGCAAGACAAGGGCCACAACATGCAGACCAATGCATCAGACACTAACAGGCAGCATTCGGTCACGGTACAGTTCCACGTGACAGGCGTTGTGCATGCGCCCGGGATGTTCTGCCATTGCGTTGGTGGCTCTCGTAGAACCGACACTCTTCTGACCTGTGGCAGTTATGTGGATGATATGCCAAAGCTCGGAGCAATGAGTCGTATGTGTGTGCAACGTTTGGACGTATGGGTTGTTGTGTACGTAAGTGTCAAGGGCATTCCATGCAAGAGTACCTCGAGCAAGAACTTCTGTGTGTGGGGTGTGGATACGTTGGTCTTTCATTACCGCTGTGTGCGTAGTGTGGGAGTCGTCATCATCTGCTATGGTATCTCTCTCAGGGTGTGCCTGCCGCATGCAAGACCAAGGTCGGAGGTGCAGATGTCCTTCCGCCTTATATATTGAGACAAAGGAGCTTTCATCCCTAATGTTAGAATGACTACTGCTTGTATTCTGGAAATGTGAAGTGGCTTTCGCGCTGCAATTGAGGCTAGGCCTTAGGCTTATGGTGCACCAAAAGCGATACACACACAGCAGTTGGCATGCATGAGCCAAGAGCCCGAGCGGCCTTGCGCTCCTTGTACAATCCATTTGTGCGCGGCCGCCCTCCGGGTGCATGCAACATTGCAACATTGTCGATTGCGGGCTGTGTGGCGCAGACACTGCAACAGAGACACACGCATCAGTTGGTTTCCTGTCCAGCCTAGAAATGAACCACGCCCAGAGCACAGGGATAATTATTCACACCCCTACGCTGGCCTGGCGTACGCCGACCCAGCCCACTCGGCGTACGTATAAAGGGGGGGACGACGACGCTACGTGTCCCAGTTCTTCCCCACTGCCGGAGGTGACATGGCTGCGTCCACCTGGCATATCACGGGACTCAATCAGAAAGGGTCCATGACTTGCGTTGCACAGAGTTGGTGGCACCGGAAACACAGCGGATGGCACGAGCCTACCGCCACGGGATGGTGACTTTCGGTGCACTGAGGTAGGGGCACCTTAGGTGCCGAGCGGGTGTGCAGCCTGCGATGATGCGCCGTCCTGGCGGTGCGGACTGGTAATGGTTTGTGCGAGCCCTGCTGGACCACAGTGTAGGCCTGAACCAGCGGGCAGCGCGGGCCTACCGCCACGTGGCGTTGCCTCGAGGTTCACAGAGTTAGTGGCACCTATTGCGCTGAGCGGGTGTGCAGCCTGCGATGGTGCCGTGTGCACTGATATGATCTCTGCCATTGCGAAATCAAGACCCAGAATCACGTGTATGACCTGGTGGCCCACAGGGCGGGGCTGCATGATGTGGAGGCTGCCAAGGTCGCGGGCCCCGGGCTTGGAGCTTGCACCGGCACGTGGTGGGCCCTCTTGGAGACACGCTGGTGGCGGAAGGTGAGCAGTGAGGCCTGGGTCCGCAGTGTCGGCACTCTCTCTCCCTCTCCCTCTCTTCCTTTCACTGTCTCTCTCTCTCTTCCTGTGTTTCTCTCTCTCTCCTTCTCCCTCTCTTCCTTTCACTGTCTCTCTCTCTCTTCCTGTGTTTCTCTCTCTCTCCTTCTCCCTCTCTTCCTTTCACTGTCTCTCTCTCTCTTCCTCTGTTTCTCTCTCTCTCCTTCTCCCTCTCTTCCTTTCACTGTCTCTCTCTCTTCCTCTGTTTCTCTCTCTCTCTCCTTCTCCCTCTCTCCCCCTTTCTCTCTCTCCCTCTCTTTCACTCTCTCTCTCTCTCTCCCTTTCTTTCTCTCTCTCTTTCTCTCTCTCTCTGTCCTTTGATGAGCGCATGACACACCTTCTTATCTTGAATTTTGTCTTGCAGGCTGTGTCTTACAGATTGTCCAGAGAAGACAAGGCTCTTCCGAATAGTTGTTTTGAGTTGAATTTGAATAAAAGCATTTGTTTGGAAATTCAAAGATGAATGTATGATTCTTCTTTTTCTGCCCACACATGAATGTTAATTGTTGAACTTGTGCGACATCAGGCGAATTGTTTTGTTCATGTTTTCGTAGAGTTGATGTTAAATTTCCTTGTCCGTGGTAGGGCCCCGGGTGGGGTGGGGTGGGGTGGGGTGGGGGGGTGGTCCTGGGTGTGGTGGCGCTGGGTGTTGTGGCCCTCTTGGGGCTCCGAGCTGCATGATCAGTAGCTCCATGGCATCTGTTGTTCTTCAGGTGTGGCTCTGGTCTGGGCTCCCTTTTGTGGTACAGGTTGTCGCCCGACTTGACACCAGGTAGGAGCAGGTGTTAAATCCCTGCTGCTAACGCATCTTATCGCCTGTTTTGGGATCTTATCGCAGATCTGGCTGGTCGCAGAGAATATTGCGAAGTGGTGTTGTCGCGGCTTTCTGCACAGGAACGCCTACTCTGCATCTCATTAGCGTTAGTTGCCGGTGTCATCCGTGGCGATGTTTTTTGCGGCCGCTATCGCAGGAAAACTGGCGATATCGGCACCTGCTTGTGAATGGGGCGATAAATCTATAGCCACTTTGGCTGCGTTAAAGTGCCGCTAACTCGGCGATAAGTCCTTGAGAATATGCCCCAAAGTGTTCTTAAAGTTAAGTGGCACAGTACAGCTTCTGTGCTTTTTTGTTTACTTCATTTCGACTGTGAATAAATGCTTCCCATTTACTTAATATCTTTATGAGTATTAGTGCTTTGTAAAGTAAACAGCAGCCTAGTGCTGATGTTCAACTAGGAGCCGCACGTAAAGGTCAGGAGGGCCGCATGCGGCCATTGTGCGGGACTTTGAGTACCACTGACTTAGGTAGAGGGCTGAGAATGTATTATTTAGGTTATCGTAGTGTTAAAAACATGAGTTTATTAAAAAGGTGCACTTTAATAGTGTGTCAGTGGAAGTACACACCACAGGGATGTGACATTTTAAGCAGTGACCAGCGTAACGTTGATATATCCAATAAATCCACAGAAAATGACACCACAAGTGAGATGTTAAGTTTAGTTAAACTCTTTCATTTTTTGCCATTTAAGAATCAGAAGACATAAATGGTGATTAATTCGTGAAAAAACATAAATGCAGGAACTCAAAGCTGCCTAGTCCTGATTGCACCTTATGCATTTTCTTCTACCACTCTATACTTCCTGTAACTTTAGTTCACTCTTGGGGGTTCTCTTTCAGTCATGCTTTCCTCTTTTGTCACTGCTTTCATATTTTTCTCTTCCTCCTTCTTTCTCTGTTTTCTGTTGTTCCCTTTCGTCTTTACTGTAAATGTCTGGTGATGAAAAATACGTTCAGATCCTTAAAAATGAGTGCCAGTGGCCATATGAGCATGCCCCCACCCAAAAAAAAGTTCAATCAATGCCTCGCACAATGAAATTACCCTGCTCTCTTCTTCCCTTCCCTAAGGCTTGCGACTTCTGGAATATCCTGTTTTGCTTATATGCAGGAGTACAACAAACAATGTGTAAGCTGTTGATGCCACTGTTTAACGAGATGACTGAGGACTTGGAAAGTTGGCAGGTACCCACCTCAATGTAAATGTGATTGCTAATTTAAAATGTGTAGTCTCCTACTGACCAAAAATTCAATTGTTGTACTTTAGTAGCTAGGCTTAGGGCCTTATTACGAGTTTGGGGGTCTTCGGCTGGGACTGCCACTGCTGTAGTCTCTGTAAAACCTCCAAGCCTGCCTGCCAGATTAATCACCAAGGATGGGCGGGGTGTGCTGCAGCGGTCTCACAGCGGCGGTATGTTGGGCTCATAGGAGAGCCTAACATGCATACCGCCGCCGTGAGAGAGCCTGCAGCACGTTCCTGCATGGTGTGCCATGCACCATGTTGTGCATGCCACGCTGTGCAGGAATGAAGGTGCAATTCCAGGGGGGCACAAGGTGTGCCCCCCACATGCACCCCCATGGCCAGATTCGGTCGGGGCCCTGATAGTGCCCCCTTACTTGCATTTCCGCCACCCTTCCCCACCATAAAACGGGTAGTTAAAATGCAGGTCGTATTATGCTCGGCATCGGCCCCGCCAGCATATTCAGGTCCTTTGAAGACTGCCACCACACGGGATCCTTGATCTGGGCACTATTCTCAAAAATGTTTGCCACCTGTATTAAATTTGAGTCCACAAAGAGCACGATCTTTGGTCACAAATGACAGATCTAGATAACACCGGACATTAACAGACTATGGATCTGTGGACATTTATGTACACAGATGGAATTTACAACTGAGTTTTACCAGTCATTAATTCTGCAGAAGGAGGAGGAACATGGATGGTTAGAGGGGAGTGACAGTGCGGTAGGGTTACACTGCAAAGAGTGGCCGCCTGCAACGTTGCAACTATATGGACATTCCCAAGTCTTCCCAATGGTTTTCGCATCTTATTTGTGCATCTCCGTTTGATGCCGCAAATGACCAGGATAAATAAGCATTTGAAAAAAAAAACACCCCAAAATGCTTACATTTTGGACGGTTCAGAAAAAGGGATTTCTTCACCTGGACAGAAATTTCAGAGTGGTAAAAAAGAAAATAAATAGTTTTGGTGCATTTACAAATTTTCTGTTGTTGTTCAATCATCTAAGTGGGATGAACATAGGCATATGCATGGAAGTCTGTTATCCTCCAGATTTCAATGCACAGGCTCTGATTATGCTGAGTCCCAAAAAGAGTAAATTTATGAAAAGCACAGATGCAACTCAAAGACTTGTAAATGTATACTTTACTTAGCAAACGGCCATCTTATCAATTACTTGGAAAGTTTGAGCACTTCTGTCCCTGTTGCTACAGAGACTAAGGTCATGATGGTAGAGCTAAGGCTAAATCGCCAAGATGGTGAAGATGGGATCATCATGCAGGAAAAAGACATAAATATGCTGGGCATTGATGACTGCACTTAAGCAGGTGATCGAGGTAATGCAAGTGAGGGATAGAATGCATGAGTTTTATTTAAATTAATTGTTACGTCTGGTTCAAAGCGGTGGATTGTAAATCTGGCTGTGTGAAGTGTTTTGGTGTCGTGGGTAACGGGCATTGGAAAACGCTTCTCATCTCGCTCTTATTGTATAGCTCGGTGCATGCCTATAGTGGAATGAAAAAGAGAGAGAGAGACAGAGACAGAGAGAGATGTGCTTGCCTGCTATCATTGAAAGTAACCTGGTTCTACTTCTTGGGTGGCTAGGAGCACCACTGGAGCAATCCAAAGCAATGCACTGGCTAGAGGCAGCCAGGATATGTTCTCTAACGAGTCCACACAGGATCAACAGAGGGGAAATACACTGGGAACAGACAGCCAAATTAAACGCTCAGCAGAGTCCATCCTGGAGCAATGATGAAAGAATCCACAGGAATGCAGTTTACAGACAGCCAGGGTAAACACTCTATATAAGCCCCCTAGGAGTGACAGAAATCCACCCAGAAGTCACAGAGGAGCAACCCACTGGAAATCAGTGGTTAAAGGCATGTCAGATTTATGCACCATGGAGTCAACTCAAGAATGAGAGGAGCAACTCACAGGAATCCATTTGTTACAGGAATCAAGGGGTATCCTCTATGGAGTCCACCAAGGAGTGACACAGGAACAACCCACACAGAGTGCACATAGCAACATCACAAAATAAAATGATGGACGGAGTGTTGAAACTTTTTGGGCTGGACTGTTCCCATGGGGAACAGGGTCAAGACTGATTTGCATATGGCTGGGTCCAGACTGGGGTGGCCTGGCAAGCAAAATAACGATGGGTTAAACCCAGATCTATGACTGGGGTAAGTGTTTGAAACGTTTCAGCACTCCGTTCATCATTTTATTTTGTGATGTTGCTTTGTTCACCCTAAGTGGCTAAGGGTATGTCCAGACATGGGTGCCTTGCTCGCTGCACCACTGGTTTCAAGCTAGCGTGGCTGATGAGGGATAATACCCCAGAACCGGTCCCAGGATGCTTATTTCCGGTCCAGCGAGTTCCTGGCCTGGAAATTTGGGCTGGACTGTTCCCATGGTTCAGGGTCAAGACTGATTTGCATATGGCTGGGTCCAAACTGGGGTGGTGCGGTGAACAAAATAACGATCGATAAAACCCAGATCTGTGACTGGGGGTGAGTGTTTGAAAAGTTTCAACACTCCGTCCATCAGTTTATTTTGTGATGTTGATCACCCAGGACAGAGGAGCAAACCCCAGGAATACACATGTTATAGGAAGCCAGGGTATAAACTTTATAGAGTCTACCCAGGAGTGGCAGGTAGGAACCAACACAACAGGTATCTGGAGCACAGATGAGTAATTGTGTCAGTAGATGGTATGGTACAGCTGTGGAAAGGCATTTCTTATTAGGAGGGGAGCAGTGATGATGGGAGTGAGAGAGAATGGTGAAGGAGCAGGTGTTTGGGCCATAGACTGTACAAGGCCCTATTAAGCCAAGTTGGAGAATACAAGGAGAGCAGGAAAAGCACAGTCCATGATGGAAGGTGAAGGAGGGCTTTCAGCAAAGCAACAAGGTGATACCTGTCGAAGCAAATACAGACATTCTTATGGCAAGAAACCACTGTTTATGCAGTGGATGTCCAGATAAACTACTGCAGAGGGCCATGAACCTGCTGAACTGATAAGACGGGAGCGCAAACTGCTCTTCCATCCATTCAGGTGAAAAGCATGGAATGGACTCAGGTCCACCTCTCCTCTCACTAAGGTGCTGGGAGATGTTACTTGGCATGTGGGGGAGAGGCAAGGAGTAGGAGACTAGGAGACGAGAAGCAAAGCACATTTCAAAATGGTGAGGGAGGAGATCTTTCAACAAGAAAACACACAGACACATGCGTACACAAAATAAAAGCAGTACTATCGTATGAAACTGCAATTTCAGGTAGAACTACAAAATACGTCACAGCACACAAAGGGCACTGGGCATGCCTGCTTGATGAAATCGGAGAAAACCGCTGCTGTGACTAATGCTGCTTTTGTAGAGTGTCAACTGTAAGTGAGTTCCGGTTCAGGAGGGGCCTGACCTGGCAGTTAGGGTTGCACTCTTCCTATTGGAGCAGGTTCAAGTCTGATTTGCATATGGCTGGGTCCAAACCTAGGTGGCATGGATTGAAGATTAGTGATGTCCTTGGATGTGCCGCTGAGTAGTTACCAGTGGCTGAGATGAATTCAAGCTTTTAATCTATAATTTTTTGTATATTTCAGTGCAAAGCTCTTGCAGTGATAGCACGGAACACTGAGGGCAATCTAGACAGCAGTGCAGACATGATTTCTTTCTGGCAGTGGGTGGGAAGCATGTATGATAACAGTGCCTCTCCACTGCAGTGCTTAGATACTTCACCGTCCATGCACTCCTTAGGCAGACTACCATCAATACAGGCCTATCAAATGCTGAGCTGATGCGAAGAGGCTCATCAATAACTTTTATTTGTCATGGTGTACTCGGGCGACAGTTCAATCTTTCTCAAGCCAGCATCTGTGGTCTAGCAAAAGCGCACATCTGAAACATACAGTATGGAGAACAAGTGATAACTGACCATTCATATGGTATCTGGGATATTTTTCTGACTGAATTTATGGAAGTTTTGGCTTTGCTAAACAATATGGTGGTCTACAATATAAATACTTGGTCTAAGCCTTGAAAAAGTAATTGTTTGGCGAAACACGTGTCGGCTGCCTTTGGTATGCAAATTGGTGCACTATCAAATGATATAGGGGCATATGTATCAAGCTATTTTGAGGTCGCAAACACTGCGAATCGCAAAAAAACAGTGTTTGCGTTCGCAAAAAAGCCTTTTCCTATGTACAACATAGATTCGCAGTGCAAAATAGGTCATCGCAAAATTTGCGAATACCTATTTTGCGAGCCTCAAAAATTGCAAATTCACATTTACCGACACATTATTTGCGATATTCGCAAAGAAATGTATGAATAATTCCCAAATTGCGAAGACAAAATTCGCAATTTTGCACATGCATTTTACCACCAACTCCAAGCAAGTGGTAACCAGGTGCAACCTATTTAAACAAGCCCACAATGCAACAGGGACTTCCACAATGGCAGCGCTGTATGTGATAGCCAGGAGGATGCGAATTCGAGCTGCAGCACAGAGAAGGAGGCGACAGGAACGGATCTTCACAGTGCGCATCACTCTGTTCCAGCAGACTGAGGAGGAGATCCATGAGAAGTATAGGCTGGACTCAGCTACCATTATGGACTTGATTGCTGAGCTAAAACCCTTGCTTAACCCGCAGGACCCAAACCATTTCAACCCATGTGCAGGTCCTGTGTTCACTGCACTTACTGGCATCAGGGAGTTTCCAGGGGGTGATAGCAGCAGCAGGAGGGGTCTCCCAGAGTTGCCTGTCGCGCTTCTTCCATTCATTCTTGGATGCAATGGTACAGAGGCTACATCATCACATCCAATTCCCCACCACACAACAGGCATTACAGCAAACAAAACAGGACTACTACCAGATTGCTCAATTTCCCCATGTCATTGGCTGTATAGATGGAACCCATGTAGCCCTCTCACCCCCATCAAACAATGAGTATGTATTCAGGAACCGCAAATCTTATCATTCCCTCAACATACAGGTCATCTGCAATGCTAAATATATCATCACCATTATTGTTGCAAAATACCCTGGCAGTACACACAACTCCTTTATATTTAGACATAGTGGGATATACACACGTCTCACTGGTGGCGATTTTGGCGAGGGCTACCTGCTAGGTAAATGCATGTCTAACACTCTAACATACAGTTAAGGTCTGACGTGAGAGGACAGTGATTAACCTTATGTCTTTCATCCTGTAGGAGACAGCACATATGCTGTGCGAGATTTTATCCTAACACCGTACCTCAATCCAGACAATCCTAGGGAACGAAGATATAATCGCGCACACAAATCTGCGCGCTGTGTAATTGAGCGGACATTTGGGAAACTAAACAGCCGGTTCCGCTGCCTGCATAAAAGTGGAGGAGCACTACAATACAGCCCAGAGACCTGCTGAAATATTGTGGCAACTTGTGCCATGCTCCACAACATAGCAACTAAAAAAGGCATTCCAGTTGAACTTACTGATACAGAATCATCTGAGGATGAGGGCCCAGGTCCACGTTGCAGACCAGCTGGTGGTGTAGGGGCAGCTGTGGGCCGACAGAGACGTGATGAGATAACACAAAACTATTTCTAGGTGAGTAATGATGACACAATGCAAAAGATGATTTGTGCATGACTGTTTTATTTTTCCTTCAGCTGCAGGTAAATATCAGTCACACAGCCTAAACACACACTTCATGTGTGTCACAATCTGTTGCACATGTTATGTCCACAGTGCATGGATGAAGGCCAAACAAAAGTCCACATGCAATGGGTTACATCACCCATTGGCATTCTGCTGTGGTGACAGTCTATTTTTTACGTGCACATCCTGCTGTCGCACGCTCAGGGTGCTGGCTACTCTCCCTTGAGGCATCCGGTGTTGTTCCCTGCCTCACACTGTGCCGTCTGTGTTCGGCAATTGGTGGGGTGATGCTGCTTCTGCTTGAGAGCTCCTCACTATCCCCTGAGCCCAGGAGTACTGTGCCACCTATGGTAGCTGTCTGCAGCTGTTCTACCGCGTTAGTCACCTGCACCAACCCTTTGGCCACATCCTGGCTGCAGTGCGCCATTTCAACCTGCATGCTAACTGAGCGGCGTGACAGCAGGGAAGTGGCATTACACAGGCAGTTGACCGCCTTGCTATATGTGTCTAGACGGCTGTAGAGACGTTGTCTCCCCCTGCGTCTGGCTGCCTGGTCTCTCTTCATGGTGGCACACAGTTCTTTAATTGCGCCCATCATTTCTCTGATGCCCTCCTTCATGTCACTCAGGTTATGGTTGATAGACACCAGCTGCCTGTGTATTGACCTCATTGATTTGGTTTGCAGGCGCTGTACCTTAACCATGGTGCCTTCCAGTCCGGCAAACACCGTTGGATCCTCTACAGCAGCTACGCTGGTGGTTGCCCTTGGCCTGCGTCTCCTGCATGTTTCTTCCCTACGGTGCACAGGGGGCTGATCGTGGACCTGTTGTGCACGCTGTTCCTGGTCTGGCTGGGCCTCATCCCCTATGGACTCTGGTTCTCCCTCTAAAAGTGGAAGTGGAGGCACAATTTGACGATGTCTCTGTGGGACAGGTGTTGGCAATGTCGTCTGCTCCGTGTCCTCTTGCCCTGCCTGGTCCTCTGTGTGTGCTGCCTCATCAGCTCCTGAACTGTCATCCTGTGTTTCAGTTTGAACTGTAAATGAAAAGGCACATTTTAATTGTGTGTTCTGCTTCACATTGTTCACTGAATAAAGTTTTCTGGATTTGTGTTAGCTAAGTACTGTCTAGCGTTTTTTGCCTTTACTAATTTACTTCTGCTGATTCTGCATTGCTGTGTCTCATTGCTCTACTGTATAATGCGTGTGACTACATCTCCCATGATGCATTGCTGGGTGTGCTGGAAAAAGTGGAATGGAGTTGCATTGTTACTTTGTAGTTGGTGCATTCCTGAGTGTGTGATTGAGATGGTAGTGTGTCAGGGCTGATTTGGCATGCATCTTACCTTGTCCAGTGTTGGGAGGGTCGGAGCTGTCAATGTCAGCCACACCACTGATGCTCTCAGGCTGTAGGGTGGACTCCACCAACTCCTCAAGGGTCGTAGAGTCTGTCTCAGTGGATGTTCCACCGCCAGTCTTCTTTGCCTCTGCAAGCCTGGTTGCCACCTTGTCCTTGGACCTGGAGCGCATATCGTACCAGCGCTTGCGGAGGTCAGCAACAGTGCGCTGGGTCACACCGATGGCATTGACCTTTGCCTGGATGTCCAGCCATATTTGTCTTTTTTGGGATTCTGGCACATGAAGGGATTTTTTCCCAAAAAGCGACTCATAGCTAAGGACCATTTCTTCAATGAGGACCTCCTGCTCCCTCTCACTGAACTTCTGCTTCCTTTTCCTCCCAGTCTCCTCCTTATCCTTCTCTGTCTCCTGGGGATCCATTTGAATTTGGTGGTGTGGCAGTCCAAAGTGGCTTGCTTCTCCTCCCAGCCTCTCACACAGCCTCAGGCAATCAGGAACAGCATGGGCAGTCCCACTTCCTGGGTGTGATGTCATCAAGCTGCACCTGAATTGCATATTCGCAAAATTTACGATTCCTTAATTGCGAATTCGCAAATAAGGAATCGCTAATACCGAGTTCGCAAACGTATTCTGCGAATTTTTGGTATTCGCTAAAATTTTGCGATTTTTTTATTTACATCGCATTTTGCGTTTCTCAATTTGCGATTCGCAAATAATCGCATTTTGAGAATCGCAAAATCCGATTTTCATACATATGCCCCATGGAAACTGATGGACTGAAACGGAATTCAAGATACTTGGATCTTCTGGCAACCTATAGCCTATTGGACCTGTATATTAGACTTTAAAATTGTGTGTGCTTCGGTATTATAGTTGTTTAACTTTGACCAGTATAACCAGCTATTGTGTCTTTTGGCAAAATACTTTTATAAAAGTTGAATCCGCAGCATGTTAATAAACTATGATTGAAAACAGGCACAGTAAACTACCAAAACTAGCAAAGACCGAAGGTAGGCTTGCTTTTCTTTTAAATGATAAATTGTCAGACTGTTTCAATCGCGGGGATTGTAAAGCAGTCCACATGGGCTTCAAGCAGCAAGATGTGGGTAGCAACTGCTAGTTGCACCTGCCCTGACTTCTTTGACCTTTCTGAAAGCTGCTGGAAGCCACCTCACAGCTTTCCACTTTAAAAGAAACCAGTGAAAAATAGTAAAAATCCTATCTTCCCTTTAGCTGGCTCCCCATCCAGAAGAGATACCAGTTCAAGATCTCACACACGCCTATAAAGCCCTCCATGACTTAGGGCCTGCCTACATCAACCATCGATTGAACTTCCACCAACCCTCCAGACAGCTGCGCTCCTCTTCCCTCACCCTCGCACACCACCCCTCCGCATCCGTTGCAGCCGCAACGGTGGACGCTCCTTCTCCTTCATCGCTGCCAAGACCTGGAACGACCTTCCCCTCCAGCTCCGTACATCCCCCTCACTGGCAGACTTCAGAAAGAGACTCTTCGACAGAGACACAGCGCCCAGACAGGGCTAGGGGTGACAGTGTTGTGCTTTACAAATGCAGTTTGATTGATTTGTTTGAATTGTTTAAAGTCCAACAAACACGTCAGAGAGGCAGCCATTCAAAGACCTGCAGCATGAAATAGGTTTGTAATGTTAATATTACCCAAGGTGAACAGCCACTGAACAGGGAATCCAGGCCTTGCACGGTATCAGATAGTGTGCTTCATCCAAAGAAATGCTACATGAGGTTGTATCCCAATCATTTACTAGGCTGCGGGTCACAGGGCCATTTCACTACTACAAGCATCCTGAATTATACCGATTTTAAAAACTCCACTAGACAATATGGCAGTGAAATGCAAAAGTCCAACTCTGTAAATGTTTGCTTTAAATGTTCTAAAAAAAAATCCCTGAATTTAACTTAAATGCCAAAACTAAATATCAGGTTTTAATACATCCGCCCATAAGCACGTGTCTCGTGACGGGCAGTGTATTATTTCAAAGTATTCTATTTTTAGATTAAATATGATAGCTTTGTCCATTGACTCCTAGGATGTGGCGTTCCGCATCTGTTCTAATATTACCTGTACCTTAAGCAAGGTCAACACAAGGTATTGTACTGTTTTTCTCTCCTGTTTCCTCAGTAAGGACAGGTTCTTTATATGAACATTTCCAGGCGAGGTTCACATACAGAAAGAACAGTGGTTATTTTTATTCAACAGAGATTCTCCCGTTTTGTAATCACATGAGCAAATTTAAGCTCCATTATAAATTGGTCAAACCCGGAACAAGGAAAGAAAGAATCTTCGACCACACTCCTCAGGGGAAGAGATTTTCAGGGAAATGATTATCTTAGAAGCAAACAAAAAAATCCGCCGAGAGAAGCTGAGGCATGCTCAGAAGTACCGACCAGGGAAATTATTTCACTGTGCCTGAACAATGGAATCCTACTATTGAGCAGGTAATTCTGATGCAGGAAATGCGTTTGCTTATAGCTGGGTGTGTAATGGTGGCATTGGTGCAAGCTCTGGATTTTGGTGACACTTATACAGAAGGCACTGCAGTGAACCACCCTAAGGGGCTGCCAACAAGTGGGTTATGTCAATTGTAATCAATGTATTTTCTTTGTATTTTAAAACTATTTGCTATAGTATACCAGACCCCAGAGAGGTACATAGTGCTTTACAAGAGGGTTCGTTAAGCAAAACATAATCTGGACAGTTGCAAACGCAAGCAGTATCTATCTATCTTCTATATATCTATATATATTACAAAGTAACACCAGTAAGAGCGTTTTTTTGTTTTGCTGATAACTTTGATGAATAATCACAAAACTTTCCAGAAAAAGTTTATCCAGCTCAGCTGCTTCCTGTAAAGTTTCAATAGGATCCGTCAAGCAGGGGCTGAGAAAAAGGTAGGTCCCAAAACGTGTTTTCCTAATGCAATTTCCCACAGGAATTTTAGGACGTGTTTTAGAAAAAAGGGCTGAACAGAATTACACCAAATTTGGCAGAAAGCTAGGTTGTTACTCAGAAAGTGTGCTTTGTGATTTGGTGTAAATCCGTTTAGCTGTTTTTGACAAAATAAGATTCAAATGCTAGTAATCTTAGTCCGGGACAATGCAATTTGATTGACAAGCTGCAACACCAACAGAAATGTTGCGGCCGCTATTTTTAGGACTTCGGGACTCAGTTCTCGTGTCCTGAGTTTAAAATACAAATGAGTCAGGGTAAGGTACCCTAACCACCTGTCCCTTTTCGGGAGGTGTAAGAGGTACAACCCATGGGGTCAACATAAAAATAATAATTCATGCTATGGGTCCCACGGTACACGAGCTGGACCCAGATCGAGGTCCCATCCCCCTGTGTGATCCGCGGGAGTACTTTTTTTTTTTTTATCAAAAAATCACATAAGTTACTCAATTAGAAATGTTGGCACTAAATCTCAGGCCTGCAGGATCAGCAGCCATGGATCAACCGCTACTTATCCACCTATAAGCAGTGACTGGCTTCTATCCAGGTGGCACCAGCCTGTGTGCTAAAGAGCCTTACAGAGTTAGTTCAGGTGATTAGGTGATTGCTTGGTCTTGTGGTGGGACTTTTCCTTTTATTGACAGTCTGCAGCTGTGCTTGAACTTGTACTATTGTAACCAACACATGAAAGTGCCAAAGACCAACAGATGGTACAGACGCTATTTTCACTCTGGCCTCTGTCTACAGTCTCCACCATTCCCCACTCTGTCGGATCGGAAACAAGCCTGTCTTTGACGTTCACTCTTTATGGATGGTCACAGTCACTGAGTGATATTGTTTTATTTATGTTTTTCAACACATTTTTGCCAAAATGTGAAATTTCTGACTCTTGGGAACGCTTTGAAGTCCAGGAAACAATTAGAGGTGGGAAAGAGATGATGGAATGGAAAAAAGATAGGTGAAGCAGTGAAGAATGGGATGAAAAAGGACAAAGCGTGGTTGGAAGGAGTGAGAGCAGGAGGAAAGACAGGAGGGGATGAAAAGGAAAAGAAGGATATATAGGGAGATCATACAGCAGCGTGGAGGTCTGAGTGGAATGGAAGGAGGGAATAGCAGAGGTGAAAGGATGGAAAGCAGGAAGATGGAGAAGAGGTGATGGAAATGAAGAGAAAAAAAGACACAGAGAGCAGGATAGCAGTATGGGTGTTAGTGTGGTGGACGTAAAGAAAAAGAGAGAAGGTGGAGGGGCAGTAAGAGGACAAGTTGGGTAAAAGCAAAAAAAACAGAAATACATTGAAAAAAACAAAGCTCAAAGTGACTTTATAGTGTTATGTTTCGTATATAGGCCCTAATGTAGACCCATTCATATATGCCATAATGTAGAAATACTCGTATATGCCCTATTATGGTCATACTCGTATATGCCCTATTATGGTCTTACTCGTATATGCCCTATTATGGTCATGGCTCCTAATATAGGCATGATCTTTCACCTACATTAGTTCCCTACAGTACACAACGAGCTCTGAGGGTTGAACGTTATCTAGTCTGTGGTTAGAACACTGCAAGGTCTTTCCAGAACACAGGCCTACAATGTACTCATAAATTATGCATGAGCATTCACTAGCTACATCTCCCGCATAATATGTATGTACAAAGTTCACCCCTGACGTCTTCCTCATGTCTAACAAAGACCAATACAAACTATACTGAGGGACGAGAAACTTTAGGGTATAAATACACCACATCTTGCCACGGTAAGATAGAGGGAACCGAGACTTCCATGCTGACACACTGACCAGAGACGCTGAGGCTCCTGCATGCAGTCGCTCCAGCGGACAGCGGTCTAACACAGCCCTTGCGGGGTGTCCAACTCGAGACCAAGACGGGGTCCCACACTCTCTCTATTCAGGCATGGGGGTTCGACTAAATCCTAGAGGGATTCTTGGCTCTTAGGCTTTTAGACATACACATTTGCTAGGTACCCTCAGGTACATCTAGTTAGGCATCGTAGGAGTACACACACTTTTCATAATGCTTTTTATATTCATGTATGTATTCATGAGTATTGCAATATGGTAGAACTGTTCTACCCCTTCACTTTTATCGTACTGCTGATAATATATCTCTGCTATTGTCTGCTGATTGCTGCAGCACATATATTTTACACTAGAATAACAACTGTTCAATAAATACTTATTGAAACGCCCAGACTGTTCATTCTGTGTAACTCTCTGAGACAAACCGAATAAGTAAGCACGAGTGACTGAGCGAAAAGTAGTATATTGTTTCCACGATTCTGAGGAATTAGGGTTGTCATGGTCTAAGGTTGCCAGGAACTAATCTCTCCCCGATAAGAGGAGATTCTAGTGGCACTGTGAGCTAGCTAATGCAAATCCGGCTAACATACGCAGTGGGGGTGCACAGAATCAGTCTAACACCAAGCCCACAGTTTATGTTATCCAAACGCGCAGGTCCTGCATGTGTACTATAGGAACTACACGACATGGCGCCCAACGTTGGTTGGGTACTTATGTGTAGGAGAGTAGGATCTGCTTCACATGGGTACCCCCACTTTTTGCTGATGCTTCACTGTTTTTCGACTTTAGTCTGGCTGGGGCCCTGCTAATCAGAACCCCAGCCTAGCTGCTTCCTCTCTAAAATGGTTTCCATGTGCCTTAGGCACATCTCTGATTGGAATCTGGAGTGCCCTTATAAGTCCCTAGTATATGGTATATTATGTACCCAGGGCATAGGTACCTCAGAGGCCTGCCAGGGACTGCAGCATGTATTGGGCCACCCCTGGAAGGCCAGCCAAAAGGACACCACAGGTCTGCTACTGCAGCCTGGGTAAGGTGGTGCATGCACCCCTTACTGTGATATAGGCTACCTATATCACTACATACATACACACATATAAACCTATAAGTCACTCCTATGGCAGGCCTTATCAATCCTGAAGGCAGAGTGCGTGGTTCCTATGTGAGAGGGTGCCCCTGCATGAGCAGGGCCCCTCTGCAGCATTCGGAGACCCTTCTCTGAGGCTGTTTGTAGTGCAGCCTGACCATATACTCTTAAGCGCATTATAACCTCGCGTTAAATGCTAACTTTGGGATGGCTGCACGGAAACATGTCGTGTTTGGTGTCAAACATCTTGAAATACTACCCCCCCGCCAGTTCTGGCGGCGGGGGTAGCATTCCACCCTTCTAGAGGGAGAGACATGTACACACCGGTATACCCGGTACTGACTTTGCAAAGCCCTGGCATCACAAAATGGATGCTGCTGCCACAGACACAAGTCTGGCCTCCTGCTGCTGACTGAAACTCCGGCAGGGGAGGCCTGGACAATAGGTTTCCTGTTGCAGGGAGGTGTAACCACCTCCCCAGACAGTATAGTGTGTATTGGGGCTGGGCGGGAGCACTCTCTGGTGCTTTGAAGTCCTGCACTGGGGGCACATTTGGTGTCCCTGTGCATACCCCAGTTCAAACCGGCTCAGGGGCTTCCAGCCCCTGCTCTGGCATGAAACTGGACAAAGGGAAAGGGGTGTAACCACCCCTCTGCCCTGATCCAACCCCCTATCTTAGTATAAGTATGGGACCCCAGTCCTTAGGACTTTTAGATTTACCTGGACGAAACTCTGACACAGAATCCTGGACCTTCGACGCTCTACTTCAAGATTAGAGGACTGAAGAATCTCCCTTGGGGTCAAGGAGTGACTCCTCTGCTTGGCAGGCACCAAAGAAGCAATTGTCCGGTCTGCATCGCTGAAGCTCCCGCCGGACGCCAACTCTTTGCATCACCAGAGGTGGATTTCCAGACTTCCCCGAGGCTGCCCTGAGTCCCCAGCAAAGCTGAGGCCCGTAGCTGTCGTGGGTAACGTGGAACCGTGACCCCTGGACACCGAGCACATTTGCAAGTGCATCCTCTTCCTGGTCTCCCACGAAGTTGTGCTTTGGGCTCCGAGTAGCCCCAGCCTCCAGCACCGACTGCACCGAAGATCACTGGCCTCCACTCCACGAGTGTCCCGTGAGCCAGCTCCAAGTGTGTCCACTCAAGGCTCCTTCGCGGTCGCTAGTCCGTTGGCTAGTAGGCCCTCCCGAAGGCCAATCTTCTTCTGCTTGGGCTCCCTGGTTGCTCCAGGCATGCCCTGACTTACCTTCGCTGGGTGAGTCCCACAGACCTTGCTGGTCTGCACCATTGTCCTTCTTCCATTTCCACGAGACTTGCCGTTGTGAAGGCTTGTTGGGTCCAATCCGGTCGCCGACACCCCTGCAATCGACAGACATTGTGGGACAGCTCGAATCCAGCTCCTGGTCATCGTCGACGCCTCCTGGACCTCGTGGCTGAAGAGTCAAGACAACCGTCAACCTACCTGAAGCACTCGACATCGGTGGGCATCTGCTCATCGCCTTCCTGGTCACTGGCTAGTGACCCAGACTCTGTCCCCTCTGCTTTCAGGTTCTTCAGATCTTCGATCCACCTTTGGATCCACCCGAACACTTTCGACTTGGCCGCCAGCAGCACTTTGCAGCAGATCGCCATTGAAAACGACGACGAAACCCGACCCCGAAAGACACCTATGCACCCGGTTTCCCAGGGTGAGGTAACACAAGTACTCCGGTGCTCCCGTGGGTATAGACTCTAGAACGACCCAGTTCTAAAAGGGTTTGCTCCAAGTCCTCCTCTAAGTGTCCCTTTTCTTTAAAATTCCAACCGCGACTTTCCCCATAGAAGTCAACGGCGATTCGCGGCTGTGTTCTCACACTGCACGCGTCCCCCGTGGGTCCCCTGTGTCACTACCTTGGGTGGTTCCTTGTGGTCCAAGTACTTCTACAGGCTCTAGGCCTTGTGTCTAGCTCAGTCGTGGTTCTTATACCACTTTTTTTGGTATATGGTTTTGTCTTGTGGTTTGTTGCCTGCCTTGTTATGTTGGCCTAGGACTAGCTGCCATGCTGCTTTTCTTTGCGCACGTTACACTGAGCCAGGGCTCCCTCGCCCTTTGCTCTTGCCAAGTTCTTTTGCGCTGTCTGCACTTTCTGTCTTTCACCTTTTCTCTTGTTCGATTTGGGCTCAGACTGCACAACATGTACAAGGTCGCATAACAATGTATTTCGGTTCTTCCTGATATGGCCAGTCTCGCGCACCCAGACATAACATTAGGCGCAAATGACATGAAACTTTGTGTGCCTTTAATACTGGGGTTTTTACTGGCGCTTGACACACTTGGAGGAATCCTTTCCAGGGAGAAGAGCTGTGATTGTCTGCTGATGTAGTTCTGCATCTAGAGACCGAGGTATGAGGGTTCGCTAGTCAAAGCCCAGAGGTCTTCTATTTTTATAATAAACTATCTTACTGCACGGGGAGGGTGGTAATGTTATTTAGACATTTATCCACTGAGTTATGAAATGCTTTCCCCGTTTGTATTCTATGGAATTGTAACCATGCTGCTTATATTATTCATATGCATTATGCTATTAGTACTGACACGTGTACTGTACATTAGAGCACGTAAGTTGGAATAAACATTTTAACCTATCCAGTGTCTCTTCCTACGCACCTTGTGGACAAGTACGAGTGAGTGACGAAAGAGTGTTCTTGCTTCTGCGAGTCCTGAGATAAAGATACCGTGTTCTGGGTTGTCCAATCATTGGTACTTGGGTGCTAATGGGATGCTAAGCTAGTTGGGTTGGGGTTTTTGGGTGCTACGGTATATGGTAGGCAAACCACTGTATTCCGGGGTCCCATTATCCTGTGCATAGCTCTGTGTATGTGCAGAAACCTTATGACAGTTTGGTACGCCCCTAGGGCTCAAACGTGTATTTGTGCTATTACTGTTAATAACTAACTTATAACTTATGTACTTCGAACTCTAGCCTCATAAAGAGACTAGAGGGGTGTGTTTAGCAATAAATACATATATTTTGAATGTATACCTGGTGTGGTCCTCTTTCATTTGGTCACTCAAGAGATTATAGGCTGGTAAAACAAGCTGCTTTACATTCCTTCAAGACTTAGCCTGAAGGCTGCTCTCCATAGCTACCCCTAGGATAGCTTTCAATAAAGGTTGTCTTTAACCTATCTCCAATAAGGGGTTGTTTGGACTGGTGCATGGTGCCCACTATAATTAGTGGACAGCATATACCAGGCCAACTTCTCACATTGGTGTGCAGCGTGTGGGATTCCAGCTTGCTATTGTTTTACCAGATAATCTCAATTGAATTGATCAACTGAAAACCACTAAGGGTACCTTAGGTACATATAAATCAAGCTTAGTATACAGTAAGTTCTACTGAACTTAGAGTTGTGTGTTAAGGGATAGCACACCCTTTCTACAACTCAAGAGAGTTTAGTAGGCCACACTAGAGTAGGTAGTGCATACACCACACCTCACTAGTAACGTCTTCAAAGCCAGGACCCAGTGAGTCCTTGCCAGAAGCCAGTGGGCTTCTTCCCTCCAAGTATGATAAACTCCCATTCTTGGAATTGAGAGCATTATGCAATACTAGGAAGCTGAAGGCAGGCAAAAGTGCCAGCACCCAACACCTCAGGGAGGTGTTACTGGCTGATGATCTCAGCAGGCCCCTAGGGTCTGAAGGGGTAGGCAGAGAGGTTGGGGCAGAAAGTGAGGAAGGGGTCAGGGGTGAAGAAACCCAGGGCCCCCCCTCTGAAACTGGCCAGGAAGGTGAAAATGACCTTGACCTGGAAAACCCAATTCCTCCTGTGGAGGAGGAGGAGGATCAGAATGACCTCCCCTTTGTCCCCCCAGGAAGAATTGTGAGTGTGCCCAGAAGGTCTAGATCTCCTTCTCAGGAGTCTAACCACTCTGGCACCTCAATAGGGACCTCTGTCTCCTCTCGTGGAAGGGAATCCTCTCATGAGAGGAGGAAGAGACTGATTCAGTATGAGCAAGCCCAGCTTGAACTCAGAAAACAGCAATTGGCTATAGACAGGGAGTCCCTAGATCTCTATAGAGAGAGAAAAAAGTTGGGACTAGAGTCCCATGGTGGCAGCAATTTCCCCAAAGATAGGGAAAGGTCTTATGACCATAGAAACCTGAGCAAGATTGTCCCTCCCTACCAGAGTGGGGATGACATCCACAAATGGATAACTGCACTGGAGAGGGCCTGTAAAGTACAGAGGGTCCCTCAGGAGCAGTGGGCAGCAATCTTGTGGCTCTCCTTTACAGACAAAGGTAGAGACAAGCTCCTCACTGTAAGAGAAGAGGATGCTGACAATTACAAAGTCTTGAAGAGTGCTCTGATTGATGGGTTTGGCCTAACAACTGAACAATACAGGTTAAAGTTCAGAGATACCCAAAAAGCACAGACTCAAGACTGGGTAGACTATGTGGATTGTTCTGCTAAGGCTCTGGAAGGTTGGTTGATGGGCAGTAAGGTGTGTGACTTCACAGGATTGTACAATCTTATCATGAGGGAGCAGATTCTTAATAACTGTCAAACTCAGCTGTTGCATCAGTACCTGGTGGACTCTGATCTGACCTCTCCCCAAGAATTGGGAAAGAAGGCAGAGAAATGGGTCAGGACCAGGGTGAGGCAGAAGGTACAGGACCAAGGTGGTGACCCAAAGAAGCAAGATTCTAAGAACTCTGATAAGGGTGGGGAGAAGGGTAAAGACAGGAAGTCTTCACAAGGCCCCCAAAAATCTTCTTCAGGTGGGGATTCACAGTCTAACAAAGGGAAAGGCCAAAGGAAACCATGGTGCAAGGTCTGTAAGCAAAATACCCACTGGACCAGTGATTGCACCAAGTCCAAAGACTCTACTCCAGCCCCCACCAAAGCCCCTAAGGCACCTGCTCCCCCTAGTGCAGTTACAGTTGGTGGTGGGACTACACAAGCCAAGGGTTTAGTAGGGTTGACCCTGGGTAAGGAGATGAGCTCTGACCTAGTCAGAGAACTCACTCAGGCTGTCCTAGTCTGTGATGGAGGCATGGATGTGACCTCCTCTGTGAGTCCCAGTAATCTGGGCAAGTACAGGCAACAGCCCTTAATCAATGGAAAAGAGGCTTTGGCATTTAGGGACACAGGGGCAAGTGTCACCATGGTGACACAAGACCTTGTGAATCCTGGGCAGATTATACTTGGTGAAATGTACCAAGTGACCAATGCTAGCAATGTCAGAACAGACCATACTCTGGCAGTTGTTAACTTCTCCTGGGGAGGGGTAACTGGCCTTAAGAAGGTTGTGGTAAGTGCAGACCTACCAGTTGAATGCTTGCTTGGCAATGATTTAGAAACTTCAGCTTGGGCAGAAGTGGAGCTCAGGACCCATGCAGAAATGCTGGGCATCCCTGCAGATGTGTTTGCTGTGACCAGGTCACAAGCCAAAATGTCTAACACTGAACAGGCCTTGGATTCTGGAATAATGGACCAAGTGCCCTCCAAGAAGAGGAGTAGTAGGGTAAAGGCAGTGCCTTCCCCCTTGGCTCAGAAGGAAGATCAGTCTCTTGAGGGGGATGATCTCAGTCCTGGGGAAGGAACTGTCCCAGAGGAGCTTGAACCTGACCAGGTTGAGTTCTTGGGGACAGGGGGCCCTTCCAGGGCAGATCTGAGCCAGGAGCAGCAGAGCTGCCCCTCTCTTGAACCCCTCAGACAGCAAGCTGCTGCTGAGGCTGCTGGGAAAGCTAGTGGTCCCCATACTGTGTATTGGGATGATGGACTCTTGTACTCAGAGTGTAGAGACCCCAAGCCTGGTGCCACCAGGAGGTTGGTCATACCTCTGAAGTTCAGGGGCTTCCTATTGACCCTAGCCCACGACATTCCCTTAGCAGGTCACCTGGGCCAGAACAAGACTTGGGACAGAATTGTCCCTCACTTTCACTGGCCCCACATGTCTGAAGACACCAAGGAGTTTTGTCGCTCCTGTGTAACCTGCCAGGCCAGTGGCAAGGCAGGTGGCACTACAAAGGCCCCCTGATACCACTACCTGTGGTGGGGGTTCCCTTTGAAAGGGTGGGGATTGACATTGTTGGTCCCATGGATCCCCAAACAGCATCTGGGCACAGGTTTATCCTGGTGGTAGTGGATCATGCCACCAGGTACCCAGAGGCTATTCCCCTTAGGACCACTACAGCACCTGTGGTGGCAAGGGCCCTCCTGGGAATTTTCTCAAGAGTGGGCTTCCCTAAGGAGGTTGTATCAGACAGGGGTGCTAACTTTATGTCTGGATACTTGAAAGCAATGTGGAAGGAGTGTGGAGTGACTTACAAGTTCACCACACCCTATCACCCACAATGCAATGGTTTAGTTGAGAGATTCAACAAAACCTTGAAGGGCATGATTAAAGGGCTCCCAGAAAAGCTTAGGCGAAGATGAGACATACTCTTGCCCTGCCTTTTATTTGCATACAGGGAGGTGCCTCAAAAGGGGGTTGGCTACAGCCCTTTTGAATTTTTGTTTGGTCACCCTGTCAGGGGTCCATTGTGCTTGGTGAAGGAAGGATGGGAGTTACCTCTCAAGCCCCCAAAGCAAGACATAGTGGACTATGTACTTGGTCTCCGCTCCAGGATGGCTGAGTACATGAAAAAGGCAACTAAAAACCTTGAGGCTAGCCAGGAACTTCAAAAAGCCTGGCATGACCAAAAGCCTGTACTGACTGTTTACCAGCCAGGACAGAAGGTGTGGGTGTTGGAGCCAGTGGCCCCAGCAGCTCTCCAAGACAAATGGAGTGGACCCCATACCATTGTTGAACAGAAGGGTGAGGTTAACTACTTAGTAGACCTGGGAACACCCAGGAGTCCCCACAGGGTTCTCCATGTCAACAGATTAAAACCATATGTGGACAGGGCAGACATGGGCTTGCTCATGGCTACTGATGAGGGACAGGAGGAAGAGAGTGACCCACTCCCTGACCTGCTCTCACAGAACCCAGATGATGGGTCAGTGGATGGTGTAGCCTTGGCAGACAGCCTCACTGCCCAGCAGCAAACTGATTGCAGACAGGTGCTCAATCAGTTCAGACACATATTCTCACTGACACCCAGTCAGACCACCTGGTGCACTCATGAAGTGGACACTGGGGACAGTCTGCCTATTAAAAATAAGATTTATAGGCAACCTGACCATGTCAGGGACTGTATCAGGACAGAAGTCCAGAAGATGTTGGATTTGGGAGTTATTGAACCCTCAGATAGCCCTTGGGCTAGTCCAGTGGTCCTTGTGCCAAAACCTCACACCAATGGTGGGAAAAGAGAGATGAGGTTTTGTGTGGACTACAGGGGTCTCAATGCAGTCACTAGGACTGATGCCCATCCAATACCTAGGGCAGATGAGCAAATAGACACTTTGGCCTCAGCCAAGTATCTAAGCACATTTGACCTGACAGCTGGCTACTGGCAGATCAGACTAGCTGATGATGCAAAGCCAAAAACAGCATTCTCAACCCCTAGTGGGCATAATCAATTTGTGGTGATGCCCTTTGGTCTGAAGAATGCACCTGCCACTTTTCAGAGGTTGGTGAATACAGTCCTTACAGGTCTGGAAGCCTATAGTGCAGCATATCTAGATGATATTGCTGTCTTTAGCTCCACCTGGGAGGATCACCTGGTCCACCTCAGAAATGTTTTACAGGCCCTGCAGAAAGCAGGCCTGACTATCAAGGCCACCAAGTGCCAGATAGGGCAGAGTCAGGTTGTGTACCTGGGCCACCTTGTGGGTGGAGGCCAGGTTCAACCACTGCAGAGCAAGATCCAGACCATCATGGACCGGACTGCTCCAACTACCCAGACTCAGGTGAGAGCCTTTTTAGGCCTGACTGGGTACTATAGGAGATTTGTCAAGGGGTATGGATCAATAGTGACACCCCTAAATGACTTAACTTCCAAGAAAATGCCCAAAAAGGTTCAGTGGACAGTTAGCTGTCAAAAGGCATTTGATGACCTAAAGCAGGCCATGTGCACTGCTCCCATTCTACAGAGTCCTGATTACTCCAAGAAGTTCATTGTCCAAACAGATGCATCTGAATTGGGGGTAGGGGCTGTACTGTCACAATTGAATGATGAAGGTCAGGATCAGCCAGTAGCTTTTATTAGCAGAAGGCTGACCCCTAGAGAGAAACGTTGGTCAGCCATTGAGAGGGAGGCCTTTGCTGTGGTCTGGGCTCTGAAGAAGTTGAGGCCATACTTGTTTGGTACTCACTTCCTTGTTCAAACAGACCAAAAGCCCCTCTTATGGCTAAAACAAATGAAGGGTGAAAACCCCAAACTGCTGAGGTGGTCCATTTCCCTACAGGGGATGGATTTCACAGTAGAACATAGACCTGGGAGTAATTATGCCAATGCAGATGGACTCTCTAGGTACTTCCACTTAGAACATGAAGACTTAACTGGGCAAGGTTAGTTTAATGTCCCTACGTTTGGGGGGGGTGTGTAGGAGAGTAGGATCTGCTTCACATGGGTACCCCCACTTTTTGCTGATGCTTCACTGTTTTTCGACTTTAGTCTGGCTGGGGCCCTGCTAATCAGAACCCCAGCCTAGCTGCTTCCTCTCTAAAATGGTTTCCATGTGCCTTAGGCACATCTCTGATTGGAATCTGGAGTGCCCTTATAAGTCCCTAGTATATGGTATACTATGTACCCAGGGCATAGGTACCTCAGAGGCCTGCCAGGGGCTGCAGCATGTATTGTGCCACCCCTGGAAGGCCAGCCAAAAATACCCCACCACAGGTCTGCTACTGCAGCCTGGGTAAGGTGGTGCATGCACCCCTTACTGTGATATAGGCTACCTATATCACTACATACATACACACATATAAACCTATAAGTCACTCCTATGGCAGGCCTTATCAATCCTGAAGGCAGAGTGCGTGGTTCCTATGTGAGAGGGTGCCCCTGCATGAGCAGGGCCCCTCTGCAGCGTTCGGAGACCCTTCTCTGAGGCTGTTTGTAGTGCAGCCTGACCATATACTCTTAAGCGCATTATAACCTCGCGTTAAATGCTAACTTTGGGATGGCTGCACGGAAACATGTCGTGTTTGGTGTCAAACATCTTGGAATACTACCCCCCCCCGCCAGTTCTGGCGGCGGGGGTAGCATTCCGCCCTTCTAGAGGGAGAGACATGTACACACTGGTATACCCGGTACTGACTTTGCAAAGCCTTGGCATCACAAAATGGATGCTGCTGCCACAGACACAAGTCTGGCCTCCTGCTGCTGACTGAAACTCCGGCAGGGGAGGCCTAGACAATAGGTTTCCTGTTGCAGGGAGGTGTAACCACCTCCCCAGACAGGATAGTGTGTATTGGGGCTGGGCGGGAGCACTCTCTGGTGCTTTGAAGTCCTGCACTGGGGGCACATTTGGTGTCCCTGTGCATACCCCAGTTCAAACCGGCTCAGGCGCTTCCAGCCCCTGCTCTGGCGCGAAACTGGACAAAGGGAAAGGGGTGTAACCACCCCTCTGCCCTGACCCTCCCATAGGTGGGTCCCCAGAGGATGTCCAACCCCCTATCTTAGTATAAGTATGGGACCCCAGTCCTTAGGACTTTTAGATTTACCTGGACGAAACTCTGACACAGAATCCTGGACCTTCGACGCTCTACTTCAAGATTAGAGGACTGAAGAATCTCCCTTGGGGTCAAGGAGTGACTCCCCTGCTTGGCAGGCACCAAAGAAGCAATTGTCCGGTCTGCATCGCTGAAGCTCCCGCCGGACGCCGAAGTCTTTGCATCACCAGAGGTGGATTTCCAGACTTCCCCGAGGCTGCCCTGAGTCCCCAGCAAAGCTGAGGCCCGTAGCTGTCGTGGGTAACATGGAACCGTGACCCCTGGACACCGAGCACATTTGCAAGTGCATCCTCTTCCTGGTCTCCCACGAAGTTGTGCTTTGGGCTCAGAGTAGTCCCAGCCTCCAGCACCGACTGCACCAAAGATCACTGGCCTCCACTCCACGAGTGTCCCGTGAGCCAGCTCCAAGTGCGTCCACTTGAGGCTCCTTCGCGGTTGCTAGTCCATTGGCTAGTAGGCCCTCCCGAAGGCCAATCTTCTTCTGCTTGGGCTCCCTGGTTGCTCCAGGCGTGCCCTGACTTACCCTCGCTGGGTAAGTCCCACAGACCTTGCTGGTCTGCACCATCGTCCTTCTTCCATTTCCACAAGACTTGCCGTTGCCAAGGCTTGTTGGGTCCAATCTGGTCGCCGACACCCCTGCAATCGACAGACATCGTGGGACAGCTCGAATCCAGCTCCTGGTCATCATCGACGCCTCCTGGACCTCGTGGCTGAAGAGTCAAGACGACCGTCAACCTACCTGAAGCACTCGACATCGGTGGGCATCTGCTCATCGCCTTCCTGGTCACTGGCTAGTGACCCAGACTCTGTCCCCTCTGCTTTTAGGTTCTTCAGATCTTCGATCCACCTTTGGATCCACCCGAACACTTTTGACTTGGCCGCCAGCAGCACTTTGCAGCAGATCGCCATTGAAAACGACGACGAAACCCGACCCCGAAAGACACCTATGCACCCGGCTTCCCAGGGTGAGGTAACACGAGTACTCCGGTGCTCCCGTGGGTATAGACTCTAGAACGACCCAGTTCTAAAAGGGTTTGCTCCAAGTCCTCCTCTAAGTGTCCCTTTTCTTTAAAATTCCAACCGTGACTTTCCCCATAGAAGTCAACGGCGATTCGCGGCTGTGTTCTCACACTGCACGCGTCCCCCGTGGGTCCCCTGTGTCACTACCTTGGGTGGTTCCTTGTGGTCCAAGCACTTCTACAGGCTCTAGGCCTTGTGTCTAGCTCAGTCGTGGTTCTTATACCACATTTATTGGTATATGGTTTGGTACGCCCTTAGGGCTCAAACGTGTATTTGTGCTATTACTGTTAATAACTAACTTATAACTTATGTACTTCGAACTCTAGCCTCATAAAGAGACTAGAGGGGTGTGTTTAGCAATAAATACATATATTTTGAATGTATACCTGGTGTGGTCCTCTTTCATTTGGTCACTCAAGAGATTATAGGCTGGTAAAACAAGCTGCTTTACATTCCTTCAAGACTTAGCCTGAAGGCTGCTCTCCATAGCTACCCCTAGGATAGCTTTCAATAAAGGTTGTCTTTAACCTATCTCCAATAAGGGGTTGTTTGGACTGGTGCAAGGTGCCCACTATAATTAGTGGACAGCATATACCAGGCCAACTTCTCACATTATTTAACAGTAGAATCTGAGTAGTTCAGTTGTGCTTTTCTCAGAGAACCTACTCACAAGACCCCAGAGACGTCTGGAGTGGGTGGGCACAAACTCCGCCACAGCTGAGTAGGCGAGATATCCTATTTATCGGCTGTTGGTTAATCAAGCTTGAAGGACATTTAGTTCCTAAATTGTGCATAACACCTCATCTTAGTTCCCTTTTGAACACTTCTTCCTCTAAACATGCCTGATTCCGAGGCAGGGGAAGACAGAGTTGACCTGAATTTTTCAGAAGAAGGAGAAGATCCTGTAAATGCAATACAGATTGCACCAAAATTCAGAATGACAGTCACCCTAAGACTATTAGAAAATGGTTTACAAGCTAGGGGTGGCATGGTAGTTTTCGTGATTGAGGCACACGAATCAAACAAAACAGAGGTGTTCTATTCATGGGTTACATTCCCAGCAGCAAATGCCATAACAATGACATTTCACTACTATATAAAAGGAGATGCACCAAGGGAATATGGTCCGTTTGAGGACATAGAGATTCCACTCACTTACCAGGAACATTATTACTGGTTTAATGGCACCCTCCCCCACGTACGAGGAAGAGTAAGATTAGGCCCGCTCGGAGGAGACGGGGCCACATGGCCAATACTAGCGGTTTACACCCCGCATTCTGACATTGGAACAATGCCACAGCCAGAATTACTCATACAACACAGAGATTTAATTAAAATCTACAGAAACCTGACACAATTCATCATGAGGACTTTAACAATCCAACCTGCACCAGGTGCAGCAAATAGTACTCCAGCTCAGAGTACAGGAAATAAAATCACTCCTCAAACATTACACGCGGTAATGGGCAAAATGCCCGCAAAATGCGAACAAATCCCATTCTGGATAGCTCAGAAAATAACTCAGCTTGAGGCAGTATTCCCGAATACTACCACCTATGAAAAACACAGAATTCTAACAATCTGCTTGCCCATGGGGATTACACCACAAGTAGAGGACTGCGCCTATTGGGGTTCAGTCTTTGCTGCCATATATACCAGAACACATGGTATCCCGTCATTAGCAGTAGTACCTGACGTATTGAGACAGATACAAAATGAGTACGGAGCAGAGCCTGCCCTAAACTTAGGGATGAAGTTACTAAACAACTTTGATCAGGTATCAGCCATAATACTAGCTAACATTAAGGGGGAAGCAGCTTCAGTGGCGATCCGCCAACGCCTAAGGGAGTTCTGTCCAGTGGATCAACAACACGAACTACCCAAAATAATTGAAACTGCATATGCAGAACTAGGCAGAGACAGTCTAGGTGGGAAAGCATTAAAACCACAACTAGTGGGCAGTCCTGAAAAGGACACTACAAAGCAGACACCTGCTTCTTCTAAAAAGAAGTGGGAAAATAAAAAACAACAAAAGTCTAAAGACAGCAGATCTCAATCCAGAGGTAGGTCTCCTCAACAGGAGCCCTCTGAAAGGAGGTATAACCTCAGGAATAGGGATCATATTAGGAAACCTGACAGGTATCAGGATACTGATACACGTTCCTCTCGTTCCTTTCAGGGTTCATCAAAAAACTCAGAGAGGGAAGGACGGTCAGAACACAGACAAGAGGAGCATACAAAGTCCAGAGACACGCAACGCGCTGCAGACTTCGCACCTAAAAAAGAAGATAAACAGAAACAAAAACCTCAGTTCAAAAAGAAGAAGGTAGCAGGTCTCAAGATCAGACATGCCCAGAATTCTGAGGACACAGCTTCTGAACGGGGAATGGGCTCTGACGATGCTAGACAGCGTGGCAGAAGTAACGATAGCTCGCCAGAACCTGAAGGAATTTCTGGTGACAGCGGAGTTGAGTGAGTATATCACGGTGGAAACACCTGATACTCGGGTAAGTGTCCCACATAAGTTACATGAGATAACTCTCCGGATGGAGGGGGACAAGCCCAGAAAAGTTAAAGGTCTCTTTTGGAAAAATCTGTCATCTGGATATGAGCAGAGCAAGACTGGCCGCCAGCATTCGTCATGGAGTGCCCAAAGGGAGAAAGGGTAATTTTTCCAGCATTTTCCGACCTCGTTCCCATACATTTAAAACATGCATATGCGCAGGAATGGGCGGTTGCCCTAGCTCCAGTATTGTACAAAAATCATGCTGGTTGGGATGAGGATTCAACCCACCACGTGATCCCGTTAAAAGTTTCCCCGAATGCTCAAAGGCAATACCCTATAAAGCAGGAAGCTAAAAAACAAGTCAGGGAGATCCTAGATCAACTTGAATACCAGGGGGTGATAGAAAATTGCACTTCACCTATGAACAATCCTTTGTTTCCCGTATCAAAACCTGACAACACATATCGTTTAGTTTTAGATTACAGACATTTGAACACTTGCACAAAGACATTTGCAGTTCAAAATGCACACAGTGCCACATTAATGAATAACGTGCGACAAAAATATAAAACATCACTTGACCTTACTCACACCTGATGTAGACCTTAGGGATTTCTTGTCAGGCCGAAGGAAAACACGTCAGAAACGTTTCATATATGCTGGCATTTATGCCTATTATAATGAAAACTGGAAAATATCCCAACAGGAGGCCGCAGAAAGAATACAGGAAATAGACCGTATTAACCTAGAGAAGGCATTAGCTGTAGTGGATAATGGGTTAACAACTTTGACCTCCAGGATTTACTCCTTAGGCAACATTGTGTCTTCGGCAATCGACATATTAGAACAAGATCTGGCCTTGTTACAACACGGGCAATCCCAATTACGTTCTATTATGATGCTAAGCTGGACGCTGCAATCTTTGCGTGCAGGCTATGTGCCCTGGCGTTTTATAAACACCATGTCTCTGTTTTCAGAATACAATCTAACTGATAAACAGACAGGAATGGCACAAAGGGGAGCCAAATATACAATGCTGCGTATTGAGAAACTGGAAAGGTTACCATTCACTGTAGCAGAATTACCATCAACCGAATGGCTAATTCATGGCCAAATCACTCTGCTGGTCACTACGTTTCAGTTTCAGTATTGCCTTGAGCAAAGGCAGGCAAATATGAAAAGATGGGTAAGGGATACATCAAGGAGACTTGGGAGTTACTATATAGATATCGATGCCGGAATGGGGATCGAGAAGTGTATCTGAGTGGTACAAACTGCAAGAACGCTTTAAGCGGTTCTCTCATGTGTCAGGATATTTCTCTACACGGAGCATGTAGTGGTTCGGTAGCGAATCTATCTTGTCACATGTCAGGAACCCCAGCGGCCATGATCACGCCGGTTTTCCAGCTGCTCTCGAATGGGAGTTACTTGATGCTAAACGATCAAGGTTGCTGTGGGATGCTTCCGGGCGTCGCCTATCTGGTCACTGTTAACTCCAGGGTTACTTGCTGTATGCAAGTATTGTTTCCGCCACTGAACACAGTCAGGGAGGCGCCGTTATGGCCTTCGTTGAATGTTTCCTTTATACAATTTGATACTTTGAGCAGATTGAAAGCCATGCTTTTACAGCAACCCGTGCCCTTACCCTCCGCTCGAGAAATCTTTGAACTTCAAGTTGCAAGGACCTCGACTGAGATACAAGCACTTATACGTACGAACTGCCCCTTTCATTTCGCAGAAATGGTGGGTCGTATCTTTAACATGTCTGATACGAGCGGTATTGTACACCTATTTAAGACCATAGGGTCAGGACTATTAAGCACCTTTCAGACAGTCCTCGGAGTAATCCCAAATTTTATACACTCCGTATTGGGAAGCGTCTTTGGAGGTCTCCCGCTTATCCTGTTCCTAATTGCAGGAGTCCGGATTGTAATATTACTGCTACGCAATGGATGGCCCCATTTCCGAGGAAATGGCGAACACGCTCATGGAACGGAAATATCGTGAACGCATGGTGCAGCTTCTGGGCATACCTTGCCTAAGAGAACTGAACGCCTCTTGGTTTCTATCATTTAGACCATTCTGGGTGGACTGCATCTTACCTGTTCTTCGATGCCTGTTTTGCGGAGAAGAATGCACGTTGGATCTCTGTCTAACGTTTCCATCAGATACACCTCCGGACATGGATGCTGTGCTGGACCCCCTAAAGGCCCGTGCTCTGCGTTGTCCCCAGCGTTTTTCAATTCTGATGAATGCATTCCTTGAGAATCCACAGGTGCCGTTTGCTCCTGCTGGGTTAGGTGGCTCCTCCACAGGCACTCAGGTAACAACTGCTGCACAAGCTGCCGCAGCTCCGACTGTTGGTAGTGCTGAATTCCATCTATGTGCGATTGACGTTCTCTGTGAGGCGTTGGATTTGTCGTCTGCCGTAGCTAACACCGATAATGCTGTATCCCCCAGCCAGGACACTTAATCTTGAATTGGCTCATCGCGACCTGGGAAAGAATTCGGCTTCTCCACTTCGTTTCATAAATAAACGAATAAAATTTGGAACATTTCCTAAATTGACACTTTCGCTTGGAAAAGCATGGCCTTCTTCAGCTTATGGTGATGCAACTTTTATAGATGGGACAGAATTTACTTTTTCAAGTGGTAACTAAGAAATAATTTTTGACATATTTTAACATTTTTTAATTTTTTTTAAGTCCTTTTTAAAATCCATGTTTTAGTCGTTTTTAAGTGAATATTTTTAAATTGTCCAGATTTTAAGTATGGTCATTTGTCATCCAATTCAGAAGTGGAGTGGGTGTTATGTTTCGTATATAGGCCCTAATGTAGACCCATTCATATATGCCATAATGTAGAAATACTCGTATATGCCCTATTATGGTCATACTCGTATATGCCCTATTATGGTCTTACTCGCATATGCCCTATTATGGTCATACTCGTATATGCCCTATTATAGTCATGGCTCCTAATATAGGCATGATCTTTCACCTACATTAGTTCCCTACAGTACACAACGAGCTCTGAGGGTTGAACGTTATCTAGTCTGTGGTTAGAACACTGCAAGGTCTTTCCAGAACACAGGCCTACAATGTACTCATAAATTATGCATGAGCATTCACCAGCTACATCTCCCGCTTAATATGTATGTACAAAGTTCACCCCTGACGTCTTCCTCATGTCTAACAAAGACCAATACAAACTATACTGAGGGACGAGACACTTTAGGGTATAAATACACCACATCTTGCCACGGTAAGATAGAGGGAACCGAGAATTCCATGCTGACACACTGACCAGAGACCCTGAGGCTCCTGCATGCAGTCGCTCCAGCTGACAGCGGTCTAACACAGCCCTTGCGGGGTGTCCAACTCGAGACCAGGACGGGGTCCCACACTCTCTCTATTCAGGTATGGGGGTTCGACTAAATCCTAGAGGGATTCTTGGCTCTTAGGCTTTTAGACCTACACATATGCTAGGTACACTCAGGTACATCTAGTTAGGCATCGTAGGAGTACGCACACTTTTCATAATGCTTTTTATATTCATGTATGTATTCATGATTATTGCAATATGGTAGAACTGTTCTACCCCTTCACTTTTATCGTACTGCTGATAATATATCTCTGCTATTGTCTGCTGATTGCTGCAGCACATATATTTTACACTAGAATAACAACTGTTCAATAAATACTTATTGAAACACCCAGACTGTTCATTCTGTGTAACTCTCTGAGACAAACCGAATAAGTAAGCACGAGTGACTGAGCGAAAAGTAGTATATTGTTTCCACGATTCTGAGGAATTAGGGTTGTCATGGTCTAAGGTTGCCAGGAACTAATCTCTCCCCGATAAGAGGAGATTCTAGTGGCACTGTGAGCTAGCTAATGCAAATCCGGCTAACATACGCAGTGGGGGTGCACAGAATCAGTCTAACACCAAGCCCACAGTTTATGTTATCCAAACGTGCAGGTCCTGCATGTGTACTATAGGAACCACACGACAATAGTTAGGTATGGTAATAAGACCTTTACATTAAAAAAATGCTTGAAATTCACTGAAAAAGCAAAACGTTAAAGTGATGTTACAGTTAGGTCTGGTAATAATATCTTACTTTACGTTAAAAAAAAAAAACTCAGAAATTCACTGAAAATCCAAAGGGTAAAGTGATGTTATAGTTAGGTCTGGTAATAATTTCTTACTTCACATAAATTTTGACATTCAATGAAAAACCCAAAGGTTAAAGTGACATTATAGTTAGGCTTTGCAATAACATAAAAACTATTGTTTTAAAACAAAAAAAACCACTGGAATTTATCAGTTAATGTTTACTGAGCTAACTATAGCCTGCGCCCCCGCCATGCATTGCTTATGACCTCACATATTACATCACTCAGGACATGTTAAATGGCATCATTCATGGCATCACTGATGACATCTCAAATGACAACATTGATGAAATCACATCACTGATGAAATCAATCAACAGATATGACAGTTTGCTATTAACATTTCATACTGGAAGGTACTTAGCAAGACCTAATTTTCTATAATATCTATAATGCTAATGGGTGTATCCTTTTGCAAGATGGACACCAAGCAAAATATGAAACATATATGTGAAATTACCGACATTAAGTTGATATAATGTTCTTTTTCACTAGCATTGAGGTGCGTAAGAAGTATAAGTGATCTGTAGACATTAATGAGATGAGCAACTTATAAAATGTTGATTACAGTTCCCAAAAAATGTTTGGGCTAACTATTTACCTTATGACATGTGCCTGTCAAATAGCTCGCCTGACACAGAATTTTAAGAGAACTCCTTCACTTCTATATATTAGGCAATTATAAGACATGCACTACCACGTCCTATGAACAACCCTTCCTAGTATGTAAAACTATGCTACACATATTCCTGAAATGAGCAGAATGGTGTGGACCATGTTTACAATGCTTGCAATCCAATCATACTTTGAAAACCTATATAGAAATTGTTTGTAGCATTAGATGACAACTCAATAATCTTTGTTTTTTCTGCAAAAATATATATATGTATATATAGTTACTGTATCTGACAGCAGAATTTCTTATGATGACTTCTTTATTCACACATGTAGCTAATTCTTAAACAGCCAACATGTAAGAATTAGCAAAGAAGTGGCGAGATCCTGACATACCAGACTAAACTGTGGTCAGCAGTGATACGGGAATGTGAGGCCAGCGGCGGCAGCAGTGTTGGAGCTGAGGTGAGCCCCCCTGGAGGGCCTGCATGACGAACACTCTGAGCTACCGGCACACTCAGAGAACCAGCGTGCCCCACTGAGGTGGCCCCCATATGCAGTGAGTTTCATGGGGCAGAACTTTGGGGCCATGTCCAGGGGCCACGGGCAACAGAAAGGCAGATGGTCAATGGATACGGCGAGCACCAAACCAGGTGAGGGGGTGAGGTAGGGAAAGAGGGCCCCCAGCGGTGTCTGTCCCACCCCCCTGTCCGAGGCCCCCAATTCCCCCCTCTGAACAACAGCTATCCTCCACACAAGGAGATCTCACAGGACCTAGAGACTGGGCCAAGGGCCCGACGAGGTTTGCACCACAGAGCAGAGACGGGGGCCATGCATCCCTTCCCCCTGCCCCCGGCCAACGTCCCCTGGAGATCTGGGGTGTCTAAGTGGGACCTGAACCACCGGGTTGGAGGTAGTCCACGTACCGGCAACTGGGGGCTGACTGCTCGTGCTGCCCAGGTACTCCTGGAGTAAGAGGGTCGGCTCCCCACCACTATAAACACCAGCACTGACCCACACACAGCAGTGAGACACGCAGCGGCGCCGGACCATCCCTTGAGCTCTGCACGCAGTGCATCAGGGAGCCTATGGGGACAAGATGCAATGGGTCAAGACAAAGCCCTGCAAGGCTAAGCTAGGATAGATATATACACGCCGTTGGAGATAAAGGAGCCGGGGCCTCACCCCCCTCGGGGATAATACATCAGTCATCTTCCAAGCTATACAAGACTCCAAAACTGCTCTAGAAACAAAGATAGGAGAGGTCGGAGTAGACATAGCCCTGTTGTGCCAGGATATTCCCCAAGCAGTGGATCGGGTGACCGAGGTGAAGGGGAGAATATGGGAGTTGGAGGACAAAGTGCGGGGGCTATCCTCGGAGGTGTCCTGCCTAACCCAGAACACCAAAACACTGCAGGATTGTGTGGAAGACGCAGAAAACAGAGCCAGTTACAATATTCTCCACTTTACTGGCTTCACAGAGACATTCTTGGAGAAGTGAATCCGCTCAGGTGTATTCACGGAAAGCCTATCATCCTGCTGCATCCTAGAATGGGCCTACTGATCACTAGCCCAAAAGCTGCCTGGGGCCCTACCTCGCCCATTGATAGTTCGTTTCATGAACTTTAGAGACCAGGACGCTATTGTAAGAGGTGCAAGAGCAAAAGGTGAACTTTAACTCCAATCAGGGCGAATTTTGATTTCCCCTTACTACACCCGAATGGTCCAAACTCAACACAAATTGTACGATCAGTTCAAACAAAAACTGCAAGCCATGCAACCATCTTATATGCTCCTCTACCTTGTCATATTGCGGGAAATTCATGACTCTAAGATTGTGTTTTTTGACACCACCTAGGAGGCCTGGACTTGGCTCACTAAACAGTAGCCCCTAACAGTGATTCGCACAGCGAGTTGGCACCCGAACACTTCACCCACATCCAAAGGCTGCAAACCAGTGGAGGCACGGGAGAAGCGGCACCAGAAGCGGTCACACCAGAGACCAAAATGACGGGTGGCTGCAGAGATCTCCTCGGACTCTGAAGGGGAACGGAGAACACAGCCTATGATCATGGGGCCCACGGACCCACCAAATTTTAGCACAGACCAAGATTGCAAGTCTACTGCTGAGTAAAATCTACTTCTAATTGTTTTTGCACGCCAGCACCACTGTATCCTTCTGCAATATTGCCAGATAAGGTTTCTTGGGTGGGGTATTGGTGTTTCACCTACACCATCTAGTTCCATCACTCCCTAGTTAGGTCTCTGTTTAAGTTGGGATTGGGAGACAGATGCTTCTACAGGGTGGGAAGTATAGAGTGGGACGGTTTTGAGGGATATGGGGTTTGTTTTTTTGTTGCATTTAGCCATTGTGTGTTAATGTTTGGTTGCTCGCTGAAACTATGCACATCGCCTGGCCCGCTCCTGCCACTATGTGTCCCTCCTCGATATTGGATGAGCAGTCCTCTGGAGACCGACCCAGTAATGGAGGACCGACACCCAACAAGGATATCCGTTAAGCCACTGCACTCCCAACAACATGGGGGCATATTCAGTAATGACCTGGGATGTTAATGGCTTGCTGGACCAGCTTAAGAGGTGGTGGTATTAAAGTGTGTGCAAAAACACAATCCCCAAATCTTGCTGCTCCAAGAAACCCACTTGCAGGGCCACAACTGCCAATTCCTAGAAAGCAAGGGTTACAATTGGGTATTCCACAAGGGTTCCACACAGGGCTCCAGAGGAGTGGCCGTCCTCGTACATAAGGCTCTGTCCTTGGTAGTGACTACTGTCAAGCACAATGATCTAGGCAAATACATAATCTTGCAGGGCTCCATGGAGGTAACCCCATACAATATAATCAGCAGTGGCGGCTGGTGACATTTGAAAATGGTGAGGCGTAAAAGTGCTGGATGAGTGCCCGGTGTCGAGTGAGCAAGCAAAGTCGCAAAGAAAGAATGAAGTTTTAAAATATATTAACACGCATGATGGAAAATCTAGGTAACAATAGCACTTCACATGATTCACATTCTGGACACCTTCGGGGCAGCTTCCGGGCTGTGAGTCAATTGGGACAAGTCCACCCTGGTGCCCATTAGAGGTGACCGCCAAGATGAAACCTGGCACCCCCGGTTCCCGATACTCCGTCTGATTTTCCTATACCTCGGAGTTCATATCTCCTTGGAGCCAGGCCTTATCTGGAGCCTTAATCTGAGCACCCTAGTGCAGAAAGCCCGGGAAGATATGGCGCGGTATGGTAAGCTACCCCTTAACCTAATTGGCAGAATAACCCTTTTTAAAATGATGATCCTCCCAAAGTTTTGAACATCCCCCACCTACGCCCCTTCACATACTGCAGACTTGGTTTAAGGCAATTGCGGCTATGGGATTCGGATTTGTCTTTGGGGGGGGTGTAAACCCCTGAGAGTGGCATTGGGCAAATGCATCTGTTGAGGTATATGAAGGTGTACTCGCCATGGCAGATGTCCGGCGCTACTACTGAGTGGCCCAACTGCTGATCATAAATGAGTGGATGCATGGGCGGTGGAAGACCCTGCATATCACAGGGAGATGTCCCTCCTTGACCTTACTGCTGTGATGAGTATCATGTATGGGGCACCCATCCCAAGCTCCCTCCCGGAAGTGACTCAGGTGGTCTTCCTGGTATGGAGGGCAGCGCTAAGATGGGCGGGTTGGATATCGAAAACTCACACTTGAAACCCCCCCTGTTGACTGGCCCAAATCTCAAGCTTAAAAGGCTTCTAAGGTTGGGACTGTATAGGGATATCAAAGCCATATTAAGACCTTCCAGAGCCTTCGCCATGACTTCCAAATGCCCACTTACCAACTCTTTTGGTACCAATAACTTCGTTATGCACTGAGTGAGTACCATGGAAGCTTACAGGAGGTCCCAGAGAATAGCCCATTGGAGGGACGCCTGCTCATGGGCCACCTGGGAAGAGGCAGGACCTCACAGATATATAAAACCCTGGTGTCAAACTCCCCATACCTGTTGGGGCCCCTGAGGGAGAAATTGGAGGGGTGGGTGAGAACAATGGACGGAGCACACTGGCGCAATGCCTGAATGCCCCCCCATGCCCTAGTGATATCTGCATGGCTCCGACTGGTGCACTTCAAATACCTGCATCAGGCATACATCACACCCCTCCAGTTATGGAAGGCTGGTAACCGTATCTCCCCCACATGCAATAAGTGCCAGGACCTGTGAGGAGACTTTTACCATATGGTGTAGTTGTGCCCGGTTATACAAACATACTAGAACACCGTCACGATGGCCTTATCTGTGATAGTGGGGACCCACATTGAGGCACACCTGGAATCGCACTGCTTGGCATATTGGAGGATATGGAAGGGCTCAGGGGTGACAGGACCCTGGTGGGAATAGGCACTGTAGTGACCTAAAGAGATATTGCCCGGCAATGGAACTTGCAGGCTGCTCCTTCTATAACAGCGTGGACTAATGGCATGGACTGGTGTGTCAAAATGGAGGAAATTATATACACAGCCAGGGGATGTCCACATAAATATGAGAACGTTTGGAGGAAATGGTGGACACACTACAGCCTGGATGGTTAAGAGTAGGGCTGATTGGCTCCGAAGGCCAGATGCTGGATGGAGACACGAGGGATGGTGAGAGGAGGAGGGGAATGCACAATGCACAGGTTGCATACCAAAGAAGAGCAACTGTATTTGTTTTAATTGTTGTTAATATAAATAAAACAATAAAAATTGTTTCTATAAAACAAAATGTAGCAATACAGTGACTTCAACCAATCAGAAGTAGTTTAACTGTGAGTCGTGAATATCGCAGTACCATTATTTCATACCTGAACACCTAAAAACACAGAAATGTTCATATATCTATAATATTTTTAATTATTTAGGAACGTCAGTAAACCCCTAACCTCAAATGTGAAAAAAATAACCCTTTCATAGTAAACTAATTTTTTTTTTTTTAAGTAGTACAGTGAGACCCGGAAAAGGATGTCACGGTCTCATCAGAGTGATGTGGCACTTTCATTGGCTCTGTGGGTCCCGTGGGAGTACTGAGGTACCAAGTAGACACCATAAAAATAATAAAAATGAAAACAGCCATTGAGCTGGCGTCTCAGGGAATACTATCAGAGTGCATTCAATTCAAATGGGATTTGTATAGCGCTGCTAATCATCCATGAAGCGCTAGGGGGCTCTGCTGCTCGGGGGGAATCAGTTAAACAGCCAGGTCTTGAGTTCCTTTCTGAATTCCTGTAGGGAGGGGGAGGTCCGGAGGTGGAGGGGGAGGCTGTTCCAGGCCTTGGTGGCTAGGTAGGAGAATGAGCATCCACCACTCTTGCTTCGGCGGATGCGTGGGGTCTGGGCGGGGGAGAGGGAGGCGGAGCGCAGGTGTCTGGAGGGTTGGTAGAAGTTCAGACGGTGGTTGATGTAAACTGGTCCTTGATTGAGCAGGGCTTTGTAGGCGTGGGTCTGCATCTTGAATTGGCACCTCTTGTGGACAGGGAGCCTGTTGAGTTTCCTAAGGTGAGGGCTGATGTTGGTCTGTCTGGGGAGGTCGAGGACGAGTCTGGGAGTTCTGTATGATCTGTAGTCTCTTCAGTAGGTGTGTGGTGATTTCTGCATGATTCATTATTCCATCATGGCCTATGGGAAAAATCCACAGCAGTCGACCACACCATCCACCAAACAGTCCAGAGCTAGATCATTGCAGGATGATGACCTCATAATGCTGCCATCAACACCTGCAGCAGTATAGCCAGCTTGGCCAGAAAAGAGATCAGTGTTGGTGAAATTGTTTTTCTTTTCCAACTGGCCAGAAAACATAAATCCACGAGAAGTTACATACACCTTGTGCAAACAGGTGCACATAGGGGCAAAACTAGCCAGTACTCCTTGGGTATGAGCATGATGGGGAAGTGCCTATGCAATATGCATCACAACTACATAGCCCATGCAGAGTGTGACATAACACAGCAGGGAGCAGAAGGAGAAGAAACTGCACCACTGGGAGTCCATAACCAACACCAAGAGGAGGACAGTGACAATATTCAGCATTTTGCTACATACGCTGTCTAAAAGTTGTAGCTTCTAGTTAAACAAATTTCCCAAAAGTCATGCAGGACCATCTAAAAAAACAAAAACACTTGTACAAAAATATAAGAAATAACTTTACATAAAAATATTTTTTTTAAATTACAAAGTCAAATACATAGTAGTTGAACACTGTTAGAAAAGTTAATAAAATTTGTGAAAAGTTTCAAACCAAAAAAAGGGTTAAGAAAATCTAAATACCTCTATAAAACAATGCCAATAGCAACTTTTCCAGAAGCAAAGCCCTGCATCCAGTCTCCTATGCAGAAGTGGTCAGATTGGATGCTTGCAGATAGTTAGGCTCAAGGTCTGGCCATTGGTTAGGCCTTGAGTCCAACCCCTATTGTGCATGGCCATATATCACTTATGACATGTTAAATGACATAATTGATGACGTCACTGATGACACCTCAGATTACATCATTGATGATAGCGTTTGTGGTGCAAAGGCTGTTATACTTTTGTGAATGTGTGTTAGGCACAGAACGCACTAGTGTGAAGTGTACATGATGCAATAGCTCTTATTATGCTGTTCGAATATTCACTGGAGCATTGAACTCGCTTGTGAGTGAGAGTATTGTGACCAATGGCTGTCATGCTGTTTTGTGTGTGTTGGCACATTAAATTTATGGTGTATGCAAAATAGTTGCTTTTTCTTGGTATGCTGACTGCTCATGTTGAGGTTAAGGAAAGAGGATGGTTGACAATAGTGTCAGTGTGGTGATCGTTAAGTAAGTTGGTGTCTGGATGCTTTGACAGTGTCATATGGATGGTGACTGTCAGGAGTGTGATTGCAGTGTTTTGTTTAATGCAATCTTGGTTGTGTGGATGGTGACACTGGTGAACAGAATGCTATTTGTATCTCATGATTGTTGTGCATCATTGCCTAATCATGTCCTCTAACAGAAATATCTATGCCCTATGTTATAGGTATCTGCTCAGCCTGCTTGAGTGATCATGTGTGACTGGAATGTTGTGAGTGGTGAGTGTGAAATGTGTTTTTGTGAAAGTCAGTTGGGTCTGGAGACTGAGCAGATAAGTCCTGCTGCTGTTGGGGTCTCCTAGATACAGCTTACATACTTCTTTCCCCTGGAGCTTATGTTGAATGTAGCTGATCCAGCGCAACCCCTAAATTCATGAACCCGGGACCAAAGGAAATCTCGTCATGCATAAATTGCTTTACCAAACAACGGGGCCCATCACACATTACCCATAAATGATCCCTGAAGTCGGGCGCTGGATTTGGGGGGTTTAATTTGTCAGTTTTATTACGTACTATACTTCACATTAATAACATTTATATATAATTCTAACTATTTGTAATTTCAACTTCCTCTTCTTTTGGTCAATGGACCATTAGTTGAAGAGTTGATGGTGACTATGATTAACTAAACAGTTTAACATTTAACTAAATAACCACAGAGTCACTTCTTCGGTTAATGATTTTATATTATTAAATGCTCTTAAATTGATCATCAGTGCACACACAAGATTGCATATAAGAGTACAAATTATCAAGCAATGTAATCAAAATGAATCATTTGCATCGATATCAAAGCGTGCATAGGAATGGGGAAGAGAAGGTACAGCATAAATACTTGCAGAAATATACTTGCAAATTAAAGCAATCAAGGAGGGTGATACCCACCAAAGAATCAGGAAAACCACTTCCTTGGCCGAGGTTGTGGCAAGAGGTCCCCAGAGATAGGCTCAGAGGACAAAGTTAACAGGACAGATGCAGCAAAGTTTGGTATAAAATAACTACTAAATTAATCTCCCAATTAATCTACCTCCTCGGTCACAGTCTCCTCCCAAGCACTCCCGCAACGTTCTCGTACCTAAAAGGTTCTCTGACTCCGTGCTGGTCTGCTCTCTCTGTCTTGGATCTTCTCTGTGCGTTCTGATTGACTCTTCTCTCTGATCTGTCACACCGGACTGCACTGCTATACCGGACTGCACTGCCTCGCCATACTGCCTTGCCACACCCCAATTGGGATATCAATTATACCCTTCTCTCTAGCACACTATCTTACAATGTTGCAGTATCGGTAGAAACTCGGTCTGTGATTGGTTGTCATAAATCATACTAGGGTCGCCCCATCCAGTTCTCCTCACAAATCCATCCTATACCGGTTCTAACAAAGGAAGGATTTAAGACCAATACATTCGTATACCACTAGCATTCATAATTATACATTTTGTCACATTGTTCAATATGATATCCGTTTCACATTCGAATTGCACGTAGTGATGGCTGTTCCCACAGTCGCTGTCGCATCTTGGCACACAAACAATAGGACACAGGTCAATATGGCCTTCACACGAGTTACATCAGCTGGTACACTCTGTAGTCTGCGAGCAGGCAACCCATTCCTGGCGCATGCGCACTTCACACCGACCAGGCCAACCACATGCTGGTTTCAACGAAGGGCCATTTTCATGCAGGCTCAATTCCGTACTAAAGTAAAGAAACACAAAAGAATATTAATTCATGAAATAAAACCCATTATGTTTACCTCCCACCATACTAATGCCCTGTGTTAATTAAATCCTAGCAAAAGCTATTAATTTAAAGCAACCTTTTCGTTATTTGTGCACAACATGCAAAATGTGCAATGTATAACACAGCATAAACATGCAGTAGTACGGTTTTTCAAAGCGCAAACAATTAATACATACTCATGCCAACATGGTTTAGTATATTATGTAAAATGCGTTTGCCCCTTATGTAAATGTGTGCATTCAGAGTTGATTAATTCATGCAGTCAATACATTATTATGGGGTTACTTAATTTCATGAGGATGTATTTTACAAACCTCACTCCATCAATCCCCCTTTGATGGTTTTACCATCATAAAATCCCAAAACATACGGTTTTTCAAGTTATATAGTTGTTATTTTGTCTTTTGACCCTTGCTCCTTACATTTTTCATACAATTTTTCTTTAAAACCTTCCATCTCTATCTCCTCTTTCTCTCTTTCCCTTTCTTTATGTTCCTTACTTAATTTCCTTTCTTTCTTTCCCTTGCGACTTTTCTTCGCACAAACATAGGTCATTCGTATCATGAGTATCATGGTAACTACAAAAACTATTGGCACTATTATTTTTCCTACTAAGGAACTACCTACAGAAGAAAACCAATTGCTTATAGTAGAGAAACTCTTACTTAGTCTCTCCCAAACACCGTCAACCTCTAGTTGAGTTACTTCCTTATGCAAATCAGTGATATTCTGAATGTATCCTTCCAAATTCTTACTTTTGTCTGGAATGTAAGTACAACAATGTTGAACTTTCAGCATTCCACAGACTCCACCCTCTTTTGCCAACAATATATCAAGGGCAAGTCGATTTTGCATAACCATAGATCTCATGGCAATCATTTCAGTGTCAATCATCAAGAATCCTCCAGCAGTATCCGTTGATAAACGATCAACCACTGTGGACAATTGTCGAATTTTGTATGCATTCAGTGTAACTCCAACTCCAGGTATCAATGCTCCAAATATATCGCCTACAATTTCTGAAAAACTTTCTCTTTTTACACGGTTTAGTCCTTGCCTTATTTCATCGATACCATTTGTACTTTTGTCTACATGATAGACTTTGGGAAAGACAATCCCAATATAACAAGTCCCATACCAGTGATCTGGCAGCCGATAATAGGCTTTCCTCCCACAGACATAATATATACCAAGCAAGACAGGGTCAGTTCCTCCCTTTAATCCCCAACCCCCAATAATTTTATAGGTATCTTCACATTCACTGGAACCGATGAAATAGTGATTGCAATTAGTCTTCTCCCTACGTAAGCATAATTGTCCCTTCTGCGACCAATCCAGAGCCATTGCAGCATAAGTCTCGCTTTTGTCATAGTTGCCTTCTCTGAAAACCCAAGGTGGTGTTTTCAATTTCTCTTCAACAGCTTTTCTCTGAAACTTAGCCCTTCTTTCTTCTACCATCTCCAAAAAGATTTTCTCTTCCTTTTCCAATCTACATGTTAAGTTATTTTTATTAACATATGCTATATCTAAATGCTTTGTGGTCAGGAAAAAATCTCCCATGACATTTGCATATGCTATCTTATTCAACTCAGGTACTACAGGGACTTTAGAAAAGATTGTATCTACATTGGAATAATAATAATCTAGTTTACCTGTTCTATACAATAAACTTGATAAGACACTACAAGTCACACCAAAAGACAAAGGAAGGTGATGGTAACTGTAGAAATACATAACAATCCCTCACATCCATTGTTTCCACATATTCGTAGAGTAGTTTAGTGAAAACATTTGAGGAAAAATTAGTAACTGATCTATCATGATGCAGACTACTAGCGTCTACCTGTTTCAAGTGAGTAATAGGAATTTGCTTACTGTCAGTGTCTAACCTTGGACCTGTCAAGTTGTTAGGACGAGATGTATCTTCTTTAATCAGATGTAAAGGTATTATAATTGTTAATATTATCCAGAATACTATCAATATACAAAATAAACATAAACAAGCTTTATAACACCTACGCATAAAACTACATCTAGATCTTGTTTCTTGTGTATCTGCCATAGTAATGTTAACCCTATAAAATTCTAAATGGATTTTCTAAATCTATCAAAAATTATGTTCTACAAAAATTTAAATAAAATGTGTGTGATCCCACACTTCAAAAGCTTTCTTCTTTACCCCTTCTTTTATTTGAACTAATCCAAATTTCCAGGACGTCTTCAGAAACTTTTCTTCAGTTGTTAACGTGACACCTTAATTTGTTTACAGTCTCTTAAGGTGGATCTAAATCACTCTTTTCTTCTCGCTCGCTGTCAGTGCTGTTTCTTTCTTTGTTTAAATCTTCTTCTTCAATCTCTTCCAACACTATGTAAATCCAGTCAGGTGACATGAACTTTTTGTTTGGTTTTCTCACTCTCTTTGGTCGCAGCACTGATTCGTCATCCGACTCTTCCTGCTCTATTTCACCTGAAACTTCCTTTATCTGTCCTAGCTTGCTCTCGGGTCTTCCTTTTACCACTCTGTATTTCAGTCTTTTAACTCCACTTGGCAAATGATCATCTGTCTTTGCCCTTTTTGGTTGTACTTCTCCTTCTTCCTTGTTAAATTTGTACCTTCGTTTCTTTGCACCTACTTTAAGTTTGCTTTCTCCTTCTTTTTCTTCTTCTGTATTTCTTCCACTTATTTCTTCTCCATCCTTTTCCTCTTTATCGAGAAGTTGTCTTTCTTCTTGTTCAACAGCAGTTTCTTCAGTCCCAGTAGCTGGTACCCACTTTACTTGACTTGTGCTAAGCAATTCTTCATCAAGCTGCTCTTCAGAGTCCTTTGGTTTAGGTTCACCAGTTTCAGAGTCTATTGCTCTAACCTCACCAATTTCTTGTGCTTCAGCCTCTGATTCAGAGCTTGTACTTGGATTTCCAGATGCCGCTCTACTCGTGGTTCAAGTGGATTTGGGACTCACTGAGTGTGACTGGCATGGATCCAATTTGGTAGGCCAGCACACTTTACTGCTGTGGTCATCACCAATATGACCTGATAAGGTCCTTCCCAGCGGGGCTCTAGGCAAGTTTTTCTTCTATGCCTTTTCACGTGAACCCACTTACCAGGGCTCAGATCATGAGCTTGAGTCTGTTGTGTTGTGGTCGCGTCTGCTCCAACCGGATGAAACACAGAACGTACTACATCAGCCAATCCTTTGCAATAGTTAAGGATGAGATCATCAGATATATTTATTAATTTGTTCGCAGGTACAAATGCTTGTCTCATTGCTCTTCCCATCAATATTTCATGGGGACTCAGTCCTGTCTTTTTGTCAGGAATGCTTCTGAGACTCTTCAAAACTAGGGGTAAAGCGTCAGGCCAATTCAGTGCTGTGGATCTACACACTTTCCCTAACCTGCTCTTGATTGTGCCATTTATCTGCTCTACTATTGCAGAAGCACAATGAAGATAGGCACAATGAAGTTTTGATTGAATGCTCAATGCCTCACAAATCAGTTTGATTGTTTCACTAGTGAAGTGTGTTCCTCTATCTGTTTCCATAGTGACCGGAAAACCATATCTAGGAATGTATTCCCTCAACAAAAGCTTTGCCACTGTCAGGCTGTCATTCCTCCTTGTGGGATAAGCTTCTACCCATTGAGAAAACAAACACACAATCACTAACACATATTTGAGCTTGTTACATGGAAGCAACTCAATAAAATCGAGTTGTAGTCTGGTAAAAGGACCTCCTGCCCTCCCTATTGTTCCCAGACTAACTATTGTCTTTCTTCCTGGGTTTTGCTGTTGGCACGTCAGGCATCTCTGACAAAGGCTCTCTGCAATAGTCCTGAACTTAGTATTAAACCACGTTTGTTTGAATGATCTGACCATGGCATCTCGGCCAACATGTGTCACTCCATGGTACATTCTTACCATATGAGAAAGTAGACTATCTGGCATGACTGGTCTTCCATCAATGTATACCCATACATCATCATCTTCTCGTCTCTTACATCCTGCCTTTTCCCATTCCTGTCTCTCTTCATCACCTGCCTCTTCCTGCAATTGTCTCACTTCATCCCAAGTTTCAATGGTGTTAGTAAACATAAGTTGACAAACCATATGTTCTTTTGCTTTTCCCCGATTTATGGAAGCCTCATTCTTTGCACAATATTGTGCTACTTGGTCAACAAATCTGTTGCCTTGAGTCACATAATCATCTCCTGACTTATGTGGAGAAGCAGCCGATCTAGCCTCCTCATATGACACACCTCCCATCGACTCCCCAAAATCCAATATCCAAGTGATCACGGGTTTCCGTAAAGACCTTCCTTGCACAAAACCCCCTAGACCGCCCTTCCTCACCACCCTACCTAGGGCGCCCAAAGGAAAGATCCCCAGCAACAAAGAGCTTTCCACCAACTGCTTGCTCATCAACTGCAGGTCGGCGTCTATGCATGAAACTGAACTAGCAGAAGCCATCCTCTCGCAGGACATTGACATAGCGTTCATCATGGAGACCTGGCTCAACGAGCTCTCCTCACCATGCTTAGCCATGCTTGTGCCCCCAGGTTTTTCCATTATTAACAAAGACAGAAAAGACCAGCGAGGGGGAGGGGTAGCTATCATTCATAAAGACAACATGGTCATCACGGAAATAGAATCATGCAATTACAACACATTTGAATGTCTTTCAACCAACATAAAGACCAAAGATAATGGAACTTTGCTCTGCCACCTTCTCTATCATCCACCAGGCAACACCTCCGCATTCGGGGAACACTTATCTGACCTGATAGCTCAATGTGCACTCGGAGACGCCAACAATCTAATTCTTGGCGACCTTAACCTGCGGTGGAATGAAACTAACAACCCGCTAATTCAAACGCTATCCAATCTCCTCTGTGACAACAATTTAATCCAACACTGCACGGAGGAAACGCACAACAAAGGTGCCACCTTGGATGCCATCATCGCTCAACGAAACGCAATTACAATCCACCACATACTCCCCGTGGACTGGTCTGACCACCACATGATCTTATTTCATATCAACCAACAAACTCTCTCTCAAACGCCTATGCAAGACCCCCCCAAATGGATCAGAAACTTCTCCCAGATTCCCATGGTTGTCCTTGAAGAACGGATAAGCTCGCTTCTTCCTGACACCAACGATCACCTCTCCACAACCGAACTCACCGAGCGTTACAACGCAAATCTAGTGACCATGCTTGATCAGCTAGCTCCCCTAAAGCTGAAAAAAAGCCGAACCACTCCATCCAGGTCATGGTTCAACTCCGACCTCAATTCTGAAAGGAGAAAACTAAGAGCCAAAGAAAGAAGCTGGAGGAATAACCCTACCTCCATCTTCCGCGAACAACTCAAAACAGCCCGTAGGAAGTACAACAATCACATCAAAAACAAGAAAGCCAGCTTTTTCCGCTCGGCGATGGACAGCGCAAAAAATAGACCCAAGGAGCTCTATAACATCATCAGGCAACAAACCTCCAAGCCCGTGACCTCCTCTTTACAGGCGTCCAAAGAACTCTGCGATAACTTCGCCAACTTCTTCAACGATAAGATCACTAAGATCGAACTCTCACTGGACGTCAGCAATACGCACCCCACTAAGAGCATCACATCCGGGACGCTTGATTTCTCTCCCTGTACCTCTTCCAACTCCTGGCTAAGCTTCCGCCCCATTCAAGAATCTGAGATAGTCACGCTGATCTCCACCTCCAAACCCTCAGCTCATGTTCTAGACTCCATTCCTCCCCTACTGACCAAAAAACTGAAGCGCGCCCTAGCTCCGCATTGGTGCATGATCATAAATAGCTCCTTGAAAAATGGAGTCATTCCAGACTGCCTTAAAATGGGACAAGTCACACCCTTGCTGAAAAAACCCGGCCTCAACATTACGGAGCTGAATAACTTTAGACCTGTGTCAAACCTCCCCCTTCTGTCCAAAACCCTAGAAAGATGCGTACTCCAACAACTAACCCAACACCTGGACAACATCAACCTCCTGGACCCCCACCAGTCTGGCTTCAGAAAAGGCTGTAGCACAGAAACCGCGATCCTCAACATCATTGACGATATCCACAGATCACTTGACTCTGACCAATGCTGCCTCCTCATTCGCCTCGACCTCTCGGCAGCATTTGACATGGTAGATCACAAACTTCTCCTTAGGGCTCTCCAAGAAAGAGCCGGTCTTGGCGAGGTGGTCCTCCAATGGTTCTCCTCCTTCCTGCACAATCGCACGCAAAAAATCAAAATCAAAAACTTCACTTCCGACCTCCACCAAGTCAACAAGGGTGTCCCTCAAGGCTCGGTGCTATCCCCGCACCTTTTTAACATCTATATGGAACCTCTCTCCAAACTACTAAAAAAAGCCAACATCCGCTTCCATCTCTACGCTGATGATACTCAGATCTATTTGGAAACTACCTCCCTCAAAGACATTCAAAGACTCAATGACGTACTGAGAGATGTCCAACACTGGCTGTCATGCAACCACCTTAAACTAAACCCTGACAAGACTGAGACACTCCTCATCTCGAATAAGGAAGAGAACCCCCAAATTGCCGAATGGTTAAAGGCCGTTGATGCGCTCAACGGGAATCTCACTCTAGCAGACTCTGTCAAATCACTAGGCATCACTCTAGACCCGAAACTGAACATGACTAGACACATCAAGAATTCGGCCAAGAGCGCTTTCCTTAACCTCAGACTGCTGAATAAAATAAAACCCTTCATTCCGCCCAGTGATCTCAAACAGGCCACCCAAACTCTGGTACTGTCAAGACTGGACTATGGGAAGGCAGTCCTCTCAGGAATTCCAAAATCACATCTGGCTCCCATCAAAACAACGCTGCATACGGCAGCCAGAATGATCACCGGTATCAAGAAATTCGACCACATTTCTCCTGCACTCAGGGAACTTAAGTGGCTTCCAGTCGAAATGCGGATTAGCTTCAGAACAGTATGCCTCACGCATAAAGCCCTACACACCGGCAAACCCGAATATCTGGCGAAAAAACTCAAAAAAGCCGGTCAGGCCAGGAACCTCAGAAGCTCAAACTCCCTCCTACTCATCCCACTAAAAACTCGAAAACAAAAAACTGCAGATCGATCCTTCGCCGGAAGCGCCCCAAAAATGTGGAACTCTATTCCCCCTCACATCAGAACCATTCCCTCCTTTGTAAAATTCAAAAGCCAACTCAAAATCCTGTTCCTCAACCGCTCCCTAGGGAGTGGATAGGATCAATTGGAGCAGCTAGCTGACACCGCGCAGAGGTCAGGAATCCCCTCTGCATCCATAATTCTCCAAAATCATGCACAATGCCAAAGCCATATTGACTATCAGTAATTATAGTCACTTTCTGACTTTTTCCCAATTTACAGGCTTGAATTAGAGCTATAAATTCAGCAACTTGTGCAGATTTGACCCCTTTTAGACAGGATGCTTCCAGGATTTCCGCTACAGTACAGACAGCATAAGCAGAACTCAATACACCTGTTCCAGTTTGCAAACAAGAACCATCAACAAACATCACACGATCAGATTCCTCAAGAGGAACGTCTTTGATGTCAGGACGGGGCTTGGTACAAAATTCAGTCACATCTAAACAATCATGTTCAGCTTCATCCTTTACTTCTTCCTCCCAAACATCTGGCAATAGAGTAGAAGGATTCACATTTGTACATCTCACTATTGTCACATTTTCTGCTCCCAGAATCACTCTCTCAAACCTAGTCAGCCGACTATAGGTGAGGTGCTGAGTTCTTGTTCTTGTTAAAAGGATCTCAACTGAATGTGGCACATACACTCTCACAGGATGACCCATTATGATCCCTTCACTCTGTTCCAGGCTCACACAAGTAGCAGCTACTGCTTTCAAACATCCAGGTAATGCGGAAGCCACTGAATGTAGAGTAGCTGAAAAGTATGCCACAGGTCGTCTTGACATTCCATGCCTTTGAGTTAAAACTGCAAGTGCACATCCATCTCTTTCACTGCAATACAATGCAAAATCCTTTGAATAATCGGGCATTCCCAATGCCGGAGCCTTACACAGACTGTCTTTCAGTTTAACAAAAGCATCCATACTTTCTTCATCCAATTTAACTGGATCTTTCACATCATTCCTCGTTAACCTCTGTAGAGGTTTTGCCATCAGTGAAAATCCACTGATCCACTGTCTGCAATATCCAACCACTCCCAAAAACATTCACACTTCCCTTTGTGTCGTTGGCGGTTTCATGTCCCTAATCACTCGAATACGCTCTGATGTTACCTTTCTGACTCCCTTCTCAATCTTGTGACCTAAGTATTGGACTTCTCGTTGGCAGAATTGTAATTTTGCAGGGGACACTTTATGTCCACCTTCTGCCAAATGGTTCAGTAAAGCAACTGTGTCTGCAACACAGGCTTCTTGAGTCTTTGATGCCACCAGTAGGTCATCAATGTACTGAACCAAAACAGACTCTTCAGACATTCTCAAATCCTCCAAACACTTTTTCAATATCTGATTAAAAATTGAAGGACTCTCAGTATAGCCTTGAGGAACTCGGCACCATGCCAAAACACGATCTTCAAACCGGAAAGCAAATAAATACTGGCTATCTGGATGCAGGGGAATCGAAAAGAATGCATGACACAAATCAATCACTGTATACCACTCCGCATCATGTGGGATTTGGTATAGAATCACTGCTGGGTTTGGCACAACTGGACAACAAGGCACAATTTTGTTTACCTTTCTCAAATCTTGTACTATTCTATAAATTCCATTTGGCTTTTTCAATCCCAGAATAGGTGAATTACAAGGACTACTCATTCATTCTTTTAAAATTCCTTGATCAATCATTTGATCAATTACAGGAGTTATTCCTGCTATAACTTCTGGCTTCATTTTATACTGTGGCGTATTTGGATAGTCAATACCATCTTTCACTGTGATTCTAATCGGATCCACTTTCTTCATCAACCCAATCTCCTGTCCTGTGAAATCCCATACCTCTGAATGCACTACCTTCATCAATTCTTCAGGCACATTTTTGTCTGTAAGAAGCGAATATAACTCATTCACTTCTGTTCCTTGCTTTGCTAGCACCATTTTAAACGCGACATCCTCATCAGGTGTCTGAAATGCAATACCATCCGGTGTGCAATAAATTGTGCAATTCATCTTGCACAGCAAATCCCTTCCTAACAAATTCACTGGACTCAAGTCACACACTACAAACCGATGCATGTCTTTAAAGGGACCAATATGTACTTCAATTGGTTTAGTAACTGGAGTATTTATCTGTTTTTTTGAGATTCCTACTACCTGGATAGTTTCTCCCGAGAGGGGTAGGTTTGGAATTTCTGCTGCTCTCACAGTGGAACGGGTAGCACCAGTGTCCACAAGAAAGGTGATATCATTACCTTCCACTTTTCCATCAACAAATGGACCTGACTGATCTACCTCTAGAGTAGCGCCAAGCACGCACTCTTCCTCCCCCCTCAGGCACCGTCATTGATTCGATTCAACATCACTTCCATCACATTGCATCCAAAATTGGGGAATCACATTTGTGTTAGTATTTTTACCAACCTGGTCTCCTCCGTGGAAGCCTGTATCCGCACTGTACCTTTGAGCATTTACACTATGTGGTAACGGTGGTTGTGGGACCTGATATTGGGTAGTAACTACCTGCTGCTGCGGTGTCTGTTGCACAACTATCTCACACTGCACCTGTGGGGTTAAAATGTGATTTCCTCCATTAGTCCTCTGCACTGATCTACACTCATTCTTCCAATGTCCATACTTTCCGCACCCATGACAAGGAAATTTCTTTTTCGCCTCTTCTCTGCTCATTTGTCCTCTACCTCTACCGGATTTTTGAGCATTCTAACTCCTCCCATTTGGTTTATAGCCTGAGAATTCAACTGAGTTTCCTGCTGCTCTGCTACCTTTACTTGTGCCCACATCATCTTTTCTTTTAATTTGCGATGGCGGGACTCAATGTCATCACTACAATACTGCGCATACCTCAAGATCTCATCGATCGTTTTGGCTTGCCAACACAACATATGCTGCTGTATCATCTGACTAATCTCAGGTCTTAATCCATACACAAACCTATACACAAAATGACCCATATATTTGTCTCCAATCTTCTCAAAACCACTATACTGCTTAAAAACTTGTAATAACCTCTCATAATAGGCATGTACAGATTCTTTCGGCTCTTGGGTTGTTCTATCAATCTTTACCCAATCAGTTTCCTTAGGGGACATTTTGCTTTTCAAGAAAGTAATCACTTGATGATACTTTTTCATCACCTCATCAGAAGGTGCTCCTGTTTTGGCATCTCTAGGATATTCATCTTTTGGCCAATCAACTGTAATCTTACATTCAGTCCATAAATCTGCAGGGACAACAATTTCAAATAATCCATCTAAATCCTTTAACAATACTTTCGATACTTTCACAAACCTCTCAACTTGTTTATACCATTCCACAGGTTTTTCTCTCAACCTGGGAAACTCATTGGTGAAAGACAATATATCCTGTCTAGTCCACGGAACATGCACATAATCTCCTCCTGGAACTTCTCTCATGGGACATTCCAGAGCTACATTTTCTACTTCTCTTACTGGACGCAAATGTATTTCTTTAGCAGCTAATTCTTCTTTCTTCCTCATCCATCTACCCTTCCATCTTTCCACGTCTCCCCATTTTCTCAAAACAACCATTAACTCTTTTATCTGCAATCCTCTACCAGACATATTCATATTTTCTATATCCTTTTCAGTAAAATCCACTCTATATGTCTTCTGCAACACCTTTGATCTTCTTATATCCATTCCCAACTCCTCTGCAGCTTCCACTAACCTTTCATGTAGATTTTTCGCTTTCCAAGTAATACTCTTACACAGATACATCAATTCATCATCTTGATAAGTCTTTAGCCTGTCTGGACTTATGGTCCCAATGATCATTTCTTCCAGATCTACTCTCAACTTACATACATCTATAGGCTGTAGTTGAGTTTTTCTCCTTTGTAACCCTTTCACCCAATCATCTAATTCTTCAGTGGTTGGACCTATTGAAACCTCACTTCTGGGAATCTCATCCAACTCGATTATCCTTTTGGGCTGTAACTGCATTATTTCCCTAGGTGTTTCAATTATTGTTAAATTAGTCGGAGGTGTTGATCTGGTAACTGTAGTGGGCTGTTCACTTTGGACACTTACAGCATTAATTCTACTACTAGCCGATGTTATGGCAGAATTTAATGGGACAGTTAAGGAAGGTTCATGGATAAGTCTATTTTCAAATACAGGTATTGCTGGACCTATAGTTACTGGCACAGTTATTGCATCTATTTTCATATTCATCTGATTCAATTTTTCAACTAATTCTTTAGTTTGTATGGTAAATTCTACTTCTCCTTCCTGCTCTACATCGCTTACAGTTGGAACTGGTGTCGTTTGAGGTGTCATTGGGGCTTCCATTGACGGTGCATTTGGTGTCACCATCGCTGAATTCTCCTGATAAGATGGTGGTCGTTTAACTAATATATCATCCAGCAGCTCATCATCAGTTTCATTCGGATTATACCCATAACCAAATTGCTCTAAATGTCTCTTTTTCTCCTTACATTTATTTCCTGCCGTCTCCCCTACCATTAAAACTGGATACAATCCTTCAGTTATCTCTCCATTTCTCCACCTTTTCATTCTATCTTCATGTCTTTCATCATGAAATCTTCCAAACATAAATCTATGAACTCTACCACCTCTGTGTCTTTCTCTTTCATACATTTCATCTTCCCATTCTACTAGTGCTTCAAACTGTGTAGGTCTAGGTCTTGGGTCTAATGCCATCATCTTTTTTCTCAAGTTACGTAATACTGCCAAATTAAAAGAACCATGCTCTGGAAAAGCTAGTATACCATCATTCTTCGTATATCCTACCCAATTTTCTAGCCAAATTCATGTGTGAAAACCATATTTTAACATCATATAAGACGCTGGTGTCTTTGGTGGGGGGATAGGAACTCCTTCTCTCGTTATTACTGGTTTGTCCTTTTTAAAGAATCTTTTAATTTTGCCAAACAAAGTCAATTTCTCCTGTTTCGGTTGTTCAAAATACATTTTCGCTGCTAGTCAACAACTTTACTCGATACAAATCTTTGTCAACACAATCCACTATAATTCACCAATCGAACTCCTTTGCTTCCCTAAACACCTGACCAATGTCAGCGCGACACACTCTAACTCTTCCAATCGGAGCTTTCTACGTCTCCAATATCTTGTCCAATACCAGCGCGGCTCACACCAACCAGCCAATCTGTGCTCACTCTGTCTTTACAGACTGACCAATGCCAGCGCGGCTTTCTGTGACGTCAGCCTCTCCTCCTGCTGCTGACCCTCCCTTTACAAAAATTATCGGCACTTTTCTAAGTCCATTTTCTTTACAATAACTTATTAGTCACAACATAAAATAATACCACACTGTCTGTTTGCTAAAAAGAGAGATAGTTTTTCACTCTGAAGAACATTCCTTTCAATACAGGCAAGTATAACAATTCCGCTTTCCTTCCCTTCACCCAAGCTAGGAGAGGACCTGTTACTTCTTTAGGGATAAGGCCAAAATTTCACAAGAGGACCTTTTGTTGAAAAGGAGGTCTCGCTACTCTTCCGGGGATAAGGCCAAAGTTTCACCGGTGGACCCTTCGTTACCTCACTCTTCCTTTACATACACACTAAATAGTATCACTAATTTAAACAGACAATGCACCTATTCCCGTGTGATTTCTCTTCTCACACTTTTCTTCTGCCTTATTTCAGGCTAAATTTTACTTTGCCGGCTTCCCAGATACCCTTCTGTACCTGTGTTCCAAAGACTACATAAAAACACGATACTAATTCACTTTACATAGAATGTTAAACATTTAATCAATAATCAATAAATCACCAAACTAATTAATAATAACCATCATTCTGCTACCAGAAAAACGGATCCAGCGCAACCCCTAAATTCATGAACCCGGGACCAAAGGAAATCTCGTCATGCATAAATTGTTTTACCAAACAACGGGGCCCATCACACATTACCCATAAATGATCCCTGAAGTCGGGCGCTGGATTTGGGGGGTTTAATTTGTCAGTTTTATTACGTACTATACTTCACATTAATAACATTTATATATAATTCTAACTATTCGTAATTTCAACTTCCTCTTCTTTTGGTCAATGGACCATTAGTTGAAGAGTTGATGGTGACTATGATTAACTAAACAGTTTAACATTTAACTAAATAACCACAGAGTCACTTCTTCGCTTAATGATTTTATATTATTAAATGCTCTTAAATTGATCATCAGTGCACACACAAGATTGCATATAAGAGAACAAATTATCAAGCAATGTAATCAAAATGAATCATTTGCATCGATATCAAAGCGTGCATAGGAATGGGGAAGAGAAGGTACAGCATAAATACTTGCAGAAATATACTTGCAAATTAAAGCAATCAAGGAGGGTGATACCCACCAAAGAATCAGGAAAACCACTTCCTTGGCCAAGGTTGTGGCAAGAGGTCCCCAGAGATAGGCTCAGAGTACAAAGTTAACAGGACAGATGCAGCAAAGTTTGCTATAAACTAACTACTAAATTAATCTCCCAATTAATCTACCTCCTCGGTCGCAGTCTCCTCCCAAGCACTCCCGCAACGTTCTCGTACCTAAAAGGTTCTCTAACTCCGTGCTGGTCTGCTCTCTCTGTCTTGGATCTTCTCTGTGCGTTCTGATCGACTCTTCTCTCTGATCTGTCACACCGGACTGCAGTGCTATACCGGACTGCACTGCCTCACCATACTGCCATGCCACACCCCAATTGGGATATCAATTATACCCTTCTCTCTAGCACACTATCTTACAATGTTGCAGTATCGGTAGAAACTCGGTCTGTGATTGGTTGTCATAAATCATACTAGGGTCGCCCCATCCAGTTCTCCTCACAAATCCATCCTATACCGGTTCTAACAAAGGAAGGATTTAAGACCAATACATTCGTATAGCACTAGCATTCATAATTATACATTTTGTCACATTGTTCAATATGATATCCGTTTCACATTCGAATTGCACGTAATGATGGCTGTTCCCACAGTCGCTGTCGCGTCTTGGCACACAAACAATAGGACACAGGTCAATATGGCCTTCACACGAGTTACATCAGCTGGTACACTCTGTAGTCTGCGAGCAGGCAACCCATTCCTGGCGCATGCGCACTTCACACCGACCAGGCCAACCACATGCTGGTTTCAACGAGAGGCCATTTTCATGCAGGCCCAATTCCGTACTAAAGTAAAGAAACACAAAAGAATATTAATTCATGAAATAAAACCCATTATGTTTACCGCCCACCATACTAATGCCCTGTGTCAATTAAATCCTAGCAAAAGCTATTAATTTAAAGCAACCTTTTCGTTATTTGTGCACAACATGCAAAATCTGCAATGTACAACACAGCATAAACATGCAGTAGTACGGTTTTTCAAAGTGCAAACAATTAATACGTACTCATGCCAACATGGTTTAGTATATTATGTAAAATGCGTTTGCCCCTTATGTAAATGTGTGCATTCAGAGTTGATTAATTCATGCAGTCAATACATTATTATGGGGTTACTTAATTTCATGAGGATGTATTTTACAAACCTCACTCCATCATAGCATACTAAAGAAGTATGCTACATCAACCAGTGGCGTAACAAACGCCTCCACAGCTCCCCCTCTAGGGCCCGCAATGTGAGGGGCGAGCTCCAGGGGTCCCCCTCAGCACTGTACCCAGGCCTGAGAGGTCCTAAGTGAGTCTGAAGGGGGACCCCTACATGTACTTTGAAGGGGGGGCCCTCAAGTTTCGTTACGCCACTGACATGAACTCATGAGTCCTGCTTCATTACCACAAAGGTACATTGATTGTCAGGACTTGAAGACCCTCCCCAAATAAAAACTAAAATTAAATGAAGCACTCCCCCTCCCACTGGGTCTTGTCCCTGCTAATGAAAAGCAAATATTTATGTGAATAAATAAATATATACAAGTAAACAAAACAACATGAGCCAGGCCAAATATGTATGGAAGATTGGGCACAGGGCTTGGCCAGAGGCCATGCAAACCATAACTTGCACACCAAATGCAGTGCTGATGACCTCACCCTCAATCACAAATAACATAAAGGACCACACAGGTGACCTGACATATGGCGTTACCCATGATACTATTAATTATACGACAATGGGCACAGTGTAATTGCTTTCTTTGGCAACGACTTGTTATTTGATTATATTGTGCTATCGGGGGCTCTTACTTACCTTAGTAAATATTGTGAGTTCATTAGCACTCAAATGGTGTTCGAATTATGGTTTGCATGGCCATTCTTCAAGGTATGGTTTGTGGAGCTAGCCATAACTGGCAAAGTTTAGGGTTTTTTTGATTTTAATTTGTAACTACAACTTTGTTTTTCAAGTGAGTATATATGCATGTGTGAAGCAGAACATCTTTGCTCAGAAAAATTCTCTAGCTGCTCGGTCTGTAAAACATTCAAATCTAGTTATGTTTCCCTAGTTTAGGCGCTCAGAGGCAGGTAGAATAAGATCCTCAACAGTGTTTAAAAGCAAACCATTGGGTCTGTGCACTCTACAAATAATATATAGAATTACAGATGGCTAACTATGAATAATGGCAATTTTTATTTCCGAATAACTCCAAGTGACATGAGTTAAGACAACAAGTTGTTTATTATGTCACTCCGAACCGAGAGGTGAAAAACATCCCCATTATTCAATATTTAGCCACCTATAATTGTATTTAATATATTGCCCCTCAAATCTTCTGCCCCTTCTTCCAACATATACACAGGGAACTTATTGTGAAACCTACAACCACCACCACCAACACATTCCCTCCCTTTCCCATCCCTTTCCCATCCCAAATTGAAAAATAAATATAGAGCCTCCTGTACCCAAGCCCAACACAATCTGAAAATAACCCTCCCCTGCCCAACTCTAAATATAAAAAGAAATATCTGACCTCCAGCTCCCCACCCCCACTACCCTTTGTGCCTTCCTGTCACGTGCTGATAGTGGCTTTGTGAGAGCCTCTGGTCACCATGGGTTGTTTTCTCCTATCAGCATAGGTCTGAAGAAACCTGCACTGACAGGGGAGAAGGCAGTTGACACAGGCAAAGTGCTGTTCTCCTTCTCCTGCCTCCCTTGGGTAAGTTGTGTCCTTGGAGAGGTGGAATTAGGCTGGTGAGATCAACAACTGCCATTCTGCGGACGCACTTGAGAACTTGAAACCTGGTCCAGGTGGTAGAACAAAGGGGAAGTGGTAACTCCACAGACTTCATAATTCCAGATGGGGCTGGTAACAGAGTTATCATTCCAATGTGGAACTACAGGTCTCCCCTAATGTGGGCTTTAGTGTTTAACTTACTAAGTCTGATAACTTTTAATTTCAATGACAAGTGAGCACATGTGGCATTTACATGCTCAAAGGTATAATCTACAACTCTGTGAAAAACTACGTGCACTGTGAGTGTGTGTTCTTGAAGTTTGAAACAATTTTAGCAAACTCGATCAATGAAAAAATAATTGTTCATACACAAAATCATGATGTTCAACAATATATTCTTGTTGTATGATTGGCATCAATAATTCAAATAATATCAATACATCAAATTGCATACATGAGATAATAATATCTTGGTTTTCTGATAACAGATCTGACAGAAATGAAATCCATCCCAAAAAATTCCTCATAGACGCTACTTTAAATTCACAAATAACTGTTTGTAAATCCGCCCAATGCATTTCGGGACCGTGGTCCCTTCCTCAGGGGCAGCTGCAGTCAAGTCAGTCAGTCAAGTACGGTTTCTCATCATTGAAAAGTTGTTACTGAAAGAAGGTACTGATTGGAGTAAAAAACTTTCACAAAGAGAAGTGTTTTGGATCAGAAAACTAAACACCATGATGCCATGTGGTCTTAACGACAAATTGGACTTAAGTTGCTTTCTGTAGGACAACAACGTTAGAACAGTTGCACTCACCAGACATATTTCATTTCAACACTATCCCATGTATTTTCCTGATTGTGTTTTTCACCATTTAAGAGCAGATAGATCTGTTTCTTACAGCTTGTACAGCATTGATCTGGACATTTGAGATATGGTAATTGTAACATTAGTGTCACTATAGTATTGTTTCATGCACATGCCACGTTGTAATGATCTATGTGTTGATTATCATAATTTTAATGTGATGTGTACATAGTGGTGGACGTCTCACGCACCACATTGTCTTATTTTCTACACTTACTTTTTTTCATCGCACCTTCCTCTTGTCTTATTCCCTTTTTATTCCTTTTGAGTTACTTTGCACTTTTCTATTTCATCTTTTTATGGTACTATTGGGCAGAGGGTGCCAGTGACTTGACAATAGGTTATATTCCCGAGCATGTTGCATGTGGGTTTAGTGCGTGGATATAGTTGGATATTTCCGTTACGTCATGGCTATTCGTTTTCTTGGTACTGAAATTTCTTGTACAAAATAACTTGTGAACTTATACATTTCACGTAACTCTTTTTCACCTTTTTAAGATGGCGGACGTATCGTGTACTGTTTAGCGTTGTTTCGCTTCACGTATCCTTTACCGTAACAGCGGGCTACGGGTGTTGCTTTCCTATTTTAGTGCATTTATTGACATCCAGTCTTATCACTGGACACATATTATCTTATTTTAGCTGGCAACACTAGAACGTGGTTTCAGTTGGATTTCGTTGTTAGGCCGTGATCGTTCGTTTCTTCATGGTCCGTCATTTTTAAATGTATTTGTACATTAGGGTATAGGCTCATGGGCATTGGACTTTCTGTGCACTTTCATTGCACTTTCACCATTCTAAGATGGCGGTTGCAGTTACACTCTGTTGAGTGGGTTGTTGATGCGATGCATCATGTCATCGCATCAATTTCGCGGCTGTTTTTTAAACTGCAGAAACGCCGAGTGATTCACTGAGACGGCTACGTACTGAGAGAGGTTCCAGCATTTGTTGGTGAGTAATTAGGTGGTTGGGTGCAGGTCTTAGTGAGCTTCCAGTGTAGATTGGGTCTTTCACTAGCTTTATGCTTTTTATTTTATCAGATACGCTGAACGCAAGAGTACCAGGTAACACAGTATTTATTTACTTCGTGTGGTCTATCAGGTGATAGCTTGCTCGTGCACTTTTTCACCTTCCCATTTTTTATATTCTCAGGTGTTTGCGGCATCTTGTATTGTAGCAGGTACTTTTTTGTAATTTTCACTAGCAGTTCAGGTGTACTTGGTGTACAGGTATTTTTGTGGTATTGAGTTTGTGGTATTGAGTCTTGGATCTTTTTTTCTAGCGTGTTATGCCGCTGCCAAGTGCGGCATACTAAATAATAGAGCAGTGAACTTTCAGTCACTTTCCAAGTAGGTGTTTTATTGTTCATGTGTTTCATCATCACCACTTTTATCACTTCTGTCTCCCTGACAACTGCCCTGCAGCAGTATCAACTCCGTCTGTTTGACCATGTTTCTGTAGATTATTTCTTTACTTTTCTCATTTATCCTGCAGTAACACTGATTCGGTGTTTTTAATCAGGTTCCCACACATAGAATCTGGTGACGGCAACTGTTTCTACCTATATTATCATAGGATACTGCGTTTATAAAACTGTTGGGAGTGGTCTCACGTTGTTGGTAGCAAAATTTCGTATTACTCATGTTATAATGTGTCATTTATGCATCTGAATACACGTTTTTCGCATTGCAGCTGCCCCTGAGGAAGGGCACCACGGTCCCGAAATGCATTGGGCGGATTTACAAACAGTTATTTGTGAATTTAAAGTAGCGTCTATGAGGAATTTTTTTGGATGGATTTAATTTCTGTCAGATCTGTTATCAGAAAACCAAGATATTATTATCTCATGTATGCAATTTGATGTATTGATATTATTTGAATTATTGATGCCAATCATACAACAAGAATATATTGTTGAACATCATGATTTTGTGTATGAACAATTATTTTTTCATTGATCGAGTTTGCTAAAATTGTTTCAAACTTCAAGAACACACACTCACAGTGCACGTAGTTTTTCAAGTGAATGCTCGCTTGATAATTTTTTCACATATAGCCAGATGTGGAACAGGCAACCCACAAATACTACGTAGCACGGTAAAATAGGACCAGTACGAATAGAAATTGTTCTCAAGCCCAAAGTTTTTCTTAAAAATATATAGTAGAACTTGCTAAAAAGGAGTGCACCGCATATCAATTTTTTAGAATTTTTTTGAATAATCTACAACTCTGCCATTTTAGAATTTAAATGTGACTGACATATGTTTGAAAAGTTGGTGAAATTCTACATTTTTTTGTATGCTCTTGTTTTTTTCATTTTGTACATCTGGTTTCATGACTTCTTCAAGGACTTTGATTTAGTTACTAGGCCCTACCACATATACTCTGGCTTCAGGTATTCATTTGTATTTGAAACTTGTTGTAACCTAACCTATTGTTAGGCAGCTTTCTTTGAGCAAATTTCCTTCATTTTAAATTTACTGCAGTTTAAATGCTGTTAGTAGTTCTGACAGTGGTGCTGCAGAAAATCTCATGTTAAGTAAATGCAATGTAAAATCTATGGCCAGATTTACTAACCTTTTACTCAACACAACATAGCAGGGAGCATTGTGTGAAAGGGAGAGAGCAGGAATGTGCCATATCTCCTAAAATCTTTTTTTGGCACTGGCACACTTGACGCACCCTACCACCAATGCAGGTACCCTGTCCCTGCATGGTGGTCAGGATTGTTTTTGTCCAAGAAGGCATACCTAACTCCACAAAAACAATCATTAGATATTTTCCCGCATAACGCCAAGGTTGAGTAGCTGCACAATTTTTACACAAACCCTGGTTTACTGACCTTAGTAAATCTGGGTTTGCACCAAATTCCATGGGTGGATGCATGGGAACGCCCATTCTCAACCAATGTACTGTCTCCCAAATGCAGGGTAATGCAAGGCAGCGCAAGGCGCTGTGTTGCGATACTTTGCAAGTGAAAAGTGAAGCAAGGCCATGAAAATATAGATTTGTGTGGCTTTTTAAATGACACTTAAGCACTTTTGTTGCATTGCGTCAACTTGCATGATGCAAGGATAATGGCAGTGATTAGTAAGTCTGGCCCCTCTTTTGTAACTTTTGATTGAAAAATGCAATCAGCACTGGTTTTTGCAACATACAGCTATCCTTGATTGAAAAGATCTGCGGTGAAATAGGATTTCAGCTAACTGAAGAACTTTTAGCACTTTTGGGATGAAACATGTTATTTACTTAAACTCAGCCACATCTTTAACTGGGAAGGGAGTTTTTCTCTCTTACTAAACTCACAGGTCTCCCATACTTTCACAATGTTGTTTTCCTTTGTAGTTAGGTGGGGTGAACTGGGAGGGACGTTTTTATTTATTTGGAGATTTTGTAAACCACTTTTATCTTCTGGTGGCCTCAGAGCACTTTAAGGGGAGTAAGCTGCAATACAGTACAGCTGCAGGAATCCCTTGATGGGAGAGCCAAACAATCTGCCAACAGGGAGTAAGAGTACTGGAAGATGACCCTTGTCAAATAGGACCCCAACATGATAACACAAAAAAGTGAGAGCATGGATGAAGAATGTGAAGTTGGTCTTACAGGTCTCGGATGCAGAGAGAGTTCCACATGGAGTGAGGAGAATCTGCATTTTTAGACATTTTATTAGGATTGTTTAAGGCCCACTACCAGGGCAGGACCTACCTCTAGAAACCCAATCTGGAGCCACTGAAAGGGGTGAACCCACTAGGAGAACATGAAAAGATAGACCTCTCTGCTTCACTGATCTGACTTGAACACTTCACTTCCAAACTGGCTGATCCAGTTTTAGGCCTGGGATTTTACAGAGATATTGGAACTCCCTGTCCTGAGAAGCGTCTACTTCCCAAGAAGCCTGGCTGCTCATAGGAGCAAAATAGACTGTAGGTGCTCTGGAGCCGAGAAAAGCCTGAGACCAGGTATAGCTGCTGCTCAGTGACCTTGTACAAAATGGACTGAGTTCAGTGGAATAAGCCCTGAACAATATACATTCTGCATTTGGGATTTTGCAATGCAATTCTGATTTCAACTGTTTAATCACCAAGACCTTCCACATGGAGTATGCAATGGAATCTGCACAGAGCTACAGACACAAGAGGTGCCTGTATCTGATTGGAGACTTTCACACATCATCACTTAGGGCCACATGTATCAACATTAGGAATAGCGATTACCTAATTGCGATTTTCAGTGAATCGCAATTAGGTAATCGCCATTCCTAATGTGTAAAACTCCAAGAGTTTCCTTTAGCGATTCCTAGGGGTTGCAAATCGACCTACCTCATTAATATTAATGAGGTAGGTCGCAATTCGCGACCCCCTAGGAATCGCTAAAATCACGGGGATGGTGGCCTGCTAGGATCAGCAGACCACCATGTCCATGATTGCTTTTCAATAAAGCAATAATTTTTTTTAAATGCAGCCCGTTTTCCTTAAAGGAAAACGGTTTGCGTTTTAAAAGAAAAAAATGAAAAGTTTTCTTTTCATTTTTTAAGTGCAGGCAGTGGTCTGTGGGACCACTACCTGCTCTTAAAAAACGTTTTCTCCACCATTCACAAAGGGGAAGGGGTCCCTCGGGGACCCGTTCCCATTTGCAAATGGGTTACCACCAAATTGAAGTTGGTGGTAAAATGTGAATGTTTTGCAACCACAATCACGGTCACAAAACATTCATACGTACCGCTGCGATTCGATATTTGGAAGGAACGCCCTAAACACGCCCCTTCCAAATACTGAATTGCAAACCCATTTTGGTTACCAAATCGCAAAATAGGGTTTGACACATAGGACAAGCCTTTTTTGCATTCGCAAAATAGGTTTATACATGTGACCCATAATGCCCTGAGTGTTCGGGCCACATGCATCTGGATTTTCTCCCACTATGACCAGTATCATTTCATGGTTTGATCAGCATTAAAAGCAACTTGTGAGAGCTCCTATGCGATCATGCTCGTAATTCTGTAACATGAACCATCTTTTGTTTTCGTTTCCCACCAATTGATTCGACACCCACAAATTGGTTACTCAACCCTTCAAGCCGCAACTCCAAAGCTTTTGTCTTCAAGACATTTGATCACCAAGATCTAGCACCACTTTAGAGGTGAATAAGTATGTTTTTTTCTGCTGATTTGATTCACATTGAACTTTGAGATCTTTGAAGTGATCTACAGTACTTTTATCACCATTTAATTGAATTGGTATTTTTGGTATTTGTATTTCATACCTGTTTCAAAATCCTTACCCAGTTCTGCCCCATGTGCGACACATTTTCTTATATAAATGTTTTCTTTTTTAACTAACCTGGGTCTTGCCTTTAGGGGCCAGATGTACTAACATTCGATTTTGCGATTCATTAATTGTTCATATTAAGGAATCACAATAAGGGAATTGCAAACCCATATTTACAAATCCCAGCTCACAGCATTTACCAATTTCCTAAAATTTGTACTCTCAATTTACCAAAGAAATCGGTAAATACCACAAATTGATATTTGGTAATTGAGAATGTGGCATTGGGCTGGGACATCATAATCAGGGAATGCTTTAAAAGTGCACATTTCTGGGCATGTGAGCTCTATGAGAAGGTGTGTGTAAGCTGTTTGATTGGAGAGAACCAAGGCAAGCCAGGAGACAAACAAAGATGAAGGTCGATGGAAGGGGAAGCATAGGGTTCTGACATAGACCTAGAAATATTGACAGAAGAATGTGTATCTAACAATGACAAATTGTTTGACAATGCAGCTCTATCTGTACCTGAAGCTACAAAGAAGAACATTTGTATAGGACAATGCCATAGGTGTGACACCACATAGTACAGAGTAGGTCAGAAAGTTGTTATGCTGTCAGGTCTTACACCAAGGAGAAACGCGCCAGCAGAAGGAAAGAAACTTCTGAAACAAGAGGAGGCCCATCACCCTAACCACCTCTAACATTAATGGAGGGGATGACAGAAAGCAAATACATGCCTGAAGCACTGGCTAGCCACAGTAGTATAGGCACCTCTGCTCAACAAGCAACACCTACAGGTTAGTGCACAACAGTAATGTGTGACATAGGTGTACCATGTTTACAACAGCTACTTGTGCCCAGTATTCCAAAAATAATATCACCTAGCACACACCCTACACTATTTTAATGATAATTCTGGTCATGTCATTCATGTAAGAGGGATATTGCCGTATGAGACGTGGTTCAGTGTTACATGTGCTAAAGTAACTTATTTTCTGTGTATATTGCACATGTCCAAGGATGCCTTATGCACCGATGTATTAATTAAATACACCGAATACTTCATTTAAAACTCCAAGACACATAAACATTTATTAATGTCTTATGTTCCAACTCGGAAAGTAAGCAGTGGCTTTTCTTACAGCGGCAAGAGTACAAAGAGGAAGGGGAAGGTGGCATCGACTTTGGAGATGAGGGAGGTGATTTTGGTAAGCCTAGCACAGCAGCATCTTCCACCAGTACAGTCAGGATTACAATTGCACCTGTACCAATATGGACAGACAGAGAGCAAGATCACCATAACAACAAACAGGACCTGCAAGGCCACATGCGCCCCTGACAGCTTATCTACACCACCAAAGACTTTTGAGAAGAGAGAAGGCTGCCATTGGGGCAAGGTCCACACAACGAGTGGGGGGTTATGGGGCCAAACATGCAGCACAAAAAGATGATGGACGGAATGTCAATCATTGTCAAACATTCACCCCCAGTCACAGATCTGGGTTTAATCCATTGTTATTTTGGTCGACATGCCATTCCAGTTTGGATCCAGCCATATGCAAATCAGCCTTGACCCTGCTCCCCATGTGAACAGTCCAGCCCGAACTGCCAGGCCAGGTCCTCCCTGGACCGGAAAACAAGCATCCTAGGACCAGTTTCGGTGTATCACCATAACCTGAAGAGTTTTGCACATTGGAGGGTATGATGTTGACAGGGCAGCATCAGCATTCGAAGGCTATGCAGGTCTTAGGAAGGCAAGTTAGGGGTCTAAAGGGACACTAAACTAAGGATTTTGGGCAATTACTGAGGCACAAACATACATGGCCATATATATGGAGGCAATACCCGAGGCAGTTTCTGCACTATGTGCATCCTTCCATAATGATTCTGGAGCACAACGATGTAGACACATATATCTGTGTAGTAGGCAACAAGTTTTGGATAGGCCTGTGGACAGAGTTACCGGTACCACAGATGTTCTATCAGGACATTGTGAAACCTACAGGTGGAGATGGGTCACTTCAAAGAGAACATATACAAGGGTTTGGTGCAAGTGACCTCTGCCTTAGAGGAGCTACGGACAGCTCATGTTAATGCTAGCCGTCAGACACAGACTGGTGAAATGGGAGGTGGCCTTGAGCCTGAGAAGTGTCTCTGTGCCTTAAATAGATAGTAAACGGTGCACCAGTAAGGGAAGGAACAGAAGCAGGATCAAGAGCAGAGAGGGCAGGAGTAGAGAGTGGACGAAATAATATGGACGTTGTAAATAATGTGATAACATTTTTTTAATACATCTATTTTATTCATTTTCATCTGTCGTTGTCACGGTGTCATTGTTATGTCTAGCTGACTTCTTGTTTTAATGACATATGAGCTGTAAATAAACAGAAAGTTCGGCTTACAGAGTGAAACTGTGTTGATAAAATGATACTTTCCTTACCCTAAAAATGGGTGTTGATTATGCCTGTTCTGCATGCCCATCTCTCTGATGCTCTATTGGCATCCAGAGCTCTTGATGCTTGACAAAGGAGAGGTCTTTAGCCTCAGAAACATCATTGAGTGGATCTATGGGTGGTCCTTACCTCATTATAGAGGATAGGACAACAAGCAATTATTTTGCAGATGGTCTTAAGTGCATAGTGCAGAGCTCCACCACTTTTGCGAAGGAAACAGAATCTTCCCTTAAGTATTCTAAACGTATCGTCAACTACAGATCAAGTTTTTTTGTGAGTAAATTTGTATCTATGCTTATTTGGTGAATGGCTCCCCACCATTGCAGAGCTGCCATTCCGAAAAAGTGCACTGCATTCTTGGTCTCCTCTTACTGCTTGCACCTGCTTACCACCTGCTTCTACCTGGTGGTAAATTGCACATGTTAAGCACCTGAGAAGGTTCACAACTTGCAAATATGTAATTTGAAAATCACTATCTGGTAATTGATATTTGGGATTTGCAAGTTCAATAGCGATTCAGTTCATTAAGCTAAATTACCAAAAGCATGCTTTTCATGCTTTCGTACCTTATAAGACAAACATTTTGGGTTCGGCAATCACTTCGTGACCGATTACCAAATCACAAAATGTTTGTAGATTGTACCCTAAGATCTTTGGCTCAGATTTACTAAGACTTTGCTTAGGGTTTGCATTGCCTTTCTTACGCAAACCCAACGCAAAGTGTTCCAGTGGGTTTGGGATTTGCATTGGATAGTAATCGAAATAGTGCAAAGTTCTACAATGCACTGCCTTGCTTTTTTGTCAAGGGGCATTCCATGGGTGGTGAATGAGTCGTGCATGGGCGTTTGCATAGGATAGGAACACTCAAGTCGCTATCTACTAGGATTTGTGAACAGGCATTTGCCCCAAAATCCCACCCCTCTTTGAGGCAGCCGCAGCGAGGAGAAATACCTTCATTTCTCCCCATTTTTCCCACTTTATATGTGTGATGCATTGTACAGATTCATTTCAGTCACGTTTTTCCTCCAGTCATTCTGTGTTTTTATTAGATGTCATTTGTTTTGAAAGATGAGTGCATTCCTTTTCACATACGTGCACTTATTGGATGGACTACTTGTTGTGGAGCTATGAGGATGACTATACAATATCACTCAGTTTATTGTTTATATTTTATTGTCTATGCTTTTGTCATCCCTGTCTAGGATATCACTAGGCCTGTCGGGACTATATGCTCGCACGTAAGATTAGTGGTAGGTAGGTTTTCTTCCACCGACCCACTATGTGTAGATAGTTTTTATAGGTCCTGAAGAAATGCATTGTATCAACTATGAATACACAGCGTGAAACATGTCGACCACATTTTTAGAGTTGAGCATTGCTCCCCTGGATAATTAAAGCAGTGAGCAGCCACTCTTTGTATATTTTTAATAAGGTGGATGACCATTCCATTAAAAACTCCTTTTGGATTATCTAACCTTTTAAGAAACCACTCACTCACATCTACACTTATCCCTAGGGCCCTTACACCCACGGCACCATACGGCAGGAACAGAAGATCTCCGCTAAAGAGCCCTTTATGGGTGCCCGTCGGGTATTGCACCGCCGACCCGACGAGGAGCGAGTCCATATGATGAAGCATGACACCTAGCTGGCTGGGTGTGTGAGGACTCTAGTTCCGTTTAGGAGGATTCCCCTCCCCTGTCTCCACACTCGTTACCCTATCTTCTTTTGGGGAACTGCGTACCCTTCTTGATTCACAGTATCTGGGCATGTACGCTGGACCCCGTAAAACAGCCCTATCAGTCCCTTCCTTTTGTTAAGACTAACTGCACGGGTCACCCCGTGGGACTTTCCTTTTAGGTTACCAATCAGTGTATAATTACACTAGCTGGCCCATTAGACTTTTTGCTATATCATTTCTCTCCACATTGTGGATAACCGGGTCTCCTATCTGAGATGGAGGATACCCCGGGACTTAGCTTCGATGAGGAAGCTATTGCTGATATCTTGAGAACAGCACCCTCCATATTAGGTTCTGGAGGGTCCGTGGCCTCAGGGTCACTAGCAGATGACTGGAGTTCTATAACACTTCTGAAAAAAGAATGGCTCAAGATTACTCTACACGGAGCCCTTATGACTGAGTATTTACGGGCAAATATTGCACCTCGCGGCCTCATAGTTAACATCCTGCCTAGGATTTTTCTAGAGGATGGGCCCTTCAAAAAGGACTGGTGTCAAGTGTCATGGAAATGCACTAAAGACCTATTGGTCCTAATCATTAACACAGCAAGAAGATTGGCTGATGCCCTGCTTGCTAGAATACAAGTGGCAGAAGCAACATTGAAATCTACTATCCCTAAGACTGCATTTTCATCTAAGTTAACAGAGATTAATAACGAAATTGCAGAAAACCGAGAATACCTGCTTAAACAAAAGGTTACAAAACTGCAAAAAGATGTAGCTAAGGTCGATAAGGAGAAGGTTTACCCTTATCTTAAGGATGATTATACTACTACTAAGAACAGCTACTCCTCTGACGAAAGCTCAGATAATGGCAGCAGGAGGGGATCATCTAACAGCGATTCCAGCTCTGGGAGTTGGAGTAATCATAACCAACGTAGACCCAACTTCCAACCATACCCCAATTTTGACAATGGACCCATCTTCCACGGTCCTATTCCTCCACCATGGCAATACCCAATGTACCCGCAAGGCCCTCCACAATATTTTCCAATGAACAACCCCCTTTTTAGGCAGAGGTTGGGGCAAAGGAAGAGGGCGAAGAAGAGGAGCACAGAAGGGGGTACAGTGGCAGGACCAGACCCAACACCCAGTAGAGACCAGGAGCATGAGCAGGGGAAGGAGGGCTTAGTGGTTAACCTCTCAACTAGACTCCTTACCAATACCGAGAAGACAGTCTTGGAGAAGGGCCTGGGGTTTGTCCCAACGCCCTTACCTGATAAATTCAATGAAATGTGTGAATTGCAAGATTTTTTTAGAAAGGTACGACTCAAGGCTTTCTTTCACGATAAAGTCCCTTTTGATCAAGACGATACTGGATTGCGTAATCCATCTAGGTTCACCCCTAGTAACAACATGATCCCCCTGAGATTTTAGCCTTTGAGGGTGCTGTACTCAAGGAACTTACTAAAATGCCCAGAGCACCACTTTTTCATAATTTATCCAATGTTGAAAAAGAGGCAGCTAAGGCACTCTCTAATGACCCTAATATTATCATCAAACAGGCAGACAAGGGTGGGGCCATAGTGATCCAATCCACCACCGATTATGACAGGGAGTGTAGACGCCAACTTGGAAATGTAGTTCACTACACCCCTCTCACTGTGGACCCTACACCGAGACTGTCAGCAGAGATAGCGACCTTGGTTTTTGAGGCTGAGAATAATGGGTGGATTACCAAGAAGGAAGCTGACTTTCTTATAACAAAGGACCCCAAAACACCATACTTTTACACACTCCCTAAAATCCATAAAAACACCACACCAGTCCCAGGGAGACCGATAGTGTCAGGCATAGGGTCCCTGCTTGAACCCCTTTCTCAATTCTGTGATCACTTCCTTCAACCCTTGGTTAGGAAGATACCCTCTTTTGTACAAGATACAACTGACGTCCTCCGTATTATTGACAACATTGAGGGTAGAGTTGAGTGGACCTTTGGTCACTTTAGACGTGGAGGCGTTATATACTAATATTCCACAACGGGCCACCCTTGAGGCAGTAGAATCCAGCCTACTCCGGGAAGACTGGTCTTCGCCAACTCCCGTCTCCTTTATTATGGACTGCGCTACCCTGGCCCTAACTGAAAACTTTTTCGAGTACGAGACACTACTGTTCCATCAGACTCAAGGCACGTCCATGGGTAGTACCTTTGCTCCCAGTGTGGCCTGTCTGTACATGGCAACCTTTGAGCAAGATGTCATTATGAACCCCACCAACGCGTACAGAGGCAATCTGACACTTTGGAGGAGATATATCGACGATATCCTCATCCTATGGAAGGGGGATATACCAACCTGTGAGGCATTTTGCAATTGGATTAATTCACAAAATGACTTCTTAAAATTCACCCATACCATATCCAATTCTAGCATCCCCTTCCTGGATTTGAGGATACTACTTAACAACACTGGTCTGAGTACCACATTATATAGGAAGGACACGGATAGGAACAGTCTCCTCCTATATGGTAGCCATCATCCAAAGGCACTGAAAAACAACCTCCCATTTGGACAGTTCCTCCGTCTCAGGAGAAATTGTAGCACACTTTCTGATTACAAAACTGAGGCCCAACGCTTACAAAATAAATTGAGGGAGAGAGGCTACCCGGGCCAGCAGATTAGGAATTCCTACAAAAGAGCTATGAATAACCCACGAGAGTCATTGCTCCAGGTCTCGACTAAAGAACAAATAGAGACACTAACTTGTGTCACTTCATTTACCCCTAATTCCACATTGATTAAGAAAATAATTAAAAAACATTGGGGGATGGTGAACACAGGTGACCTGAGCCTCCCGCAACCTAGGTTTGCCTTCAAACGCACATCTAACTTGAAGGACATCCTTGTACATACCAGGCCTAAAACCAGGGAGCTAGGTGTACAGAGGACTTTGTGGAATTTACCACCGGTTACCGGTCATTATCCCTGTGGGACGTGTTCGGTCTGTGACCAGACAGATATTTTTAAGGAGATCAAGCTGACTGACACTCTCATATGGCAGCTTAAGAGACACACGAACTGTAATACACCAAGATGTATATACTTGATCACATGTCCCTGTGGGAAGAAATACATAGGAATGACAATGAGACAAATTAAACTACGGATTACTGAACATAAAAGTAATGTGAGGTGTATGAAAACAACAACAAAACTATACACTCATTTTAGGGACCTCAACCACAAGGTAGAAACTCTGAAATGGATGATACTTGAATCACACCCTAAAATTACCCACAAAGCTCTTTTTAGAATTGAGCAGAGATGGGTACACCGCCTTTCTACAGATACATGCGGCCTCAATGATAATATACCCTGGGCTGCACTGACAAACAGATAATTGATTTATCTCTCCCTTCGTTTTTTCACGTGGTACCCTCTACATGTACTATCCCCTCTGCTCTCCTTTTTCTGTGTACCGCAAACAATTTTTTGAAAATCTATGTAAAAATGATAGTCCTTTGAGTACCTTGGCCTACGGGGAATACAAGGTTTTTTGTATATACACCGGAATTTCTACATTGGATTAACGTCCCGCTCTAGACCTCCACACGCTTAAGCTTTTCCCCCTATTTTTGCGTGTGGTTCCATTTCAACAAGGTTACCTTTTCACAACTTAAAACCTTCTCTTGATTTGGTAATCTAGGTTTGATAAAATTTCCTTGTTTAACAACTACTGGCTCACTTTTGCAGCTTTTGTAGCCCTTTCAAGATGGCGGCCATGTTTACAGGACCAGCACTCAGCGTATGTTGGACTCCAGCCAGGCGTATCACGTGACTTGTCGCTGCGCCACGCTGTGCTACTCCAGCTGACCCGGTGGCGTGACTAGGTTAGCGGTATACTTAAACCCCAGTTCGGTAAGGAGTAACCGATCCGGTTGCTCAGCTCGGCGCTTGGGTAGTTTTCAGGCGATCGTCCGACTAAGGACAGGTGAGTGCGCAGGCTGGTTTCCAGCCTACGCGTGTGTGTGTCTCGGCGTGCCGTTTTGTTCACAATGTGGGTCCCGATTTTTGAGTGACTCAGTATTTCGGCACTTCCCTCCACACCGGACGCTTTGATCAGTGTGTGTCCTTAGGGCTTTGTCAGGTACTGACGGGTTGCTGCGGTACGATAGAGCTAACACTGGTGCAACTCTTTGCACTGTGGGCTACTAGTCGAGCTAACTTGACTCCGCTTAGTTACTTACACGATCGGCCTGTTCGTTCCTGGCATCAAGCTTTGGCATCATACACTGACTCAGCCAGGGTGGGGGCGTCCTGACGCTATGCTGGTCCACCAAGTGGGGGTCCTTTTGTGCCATACGTCACTAGGATTGTCACCTTTTGACATTAGTTTGTCATCGATATTGTTTTACTCCCCATGTTTAGGACACCATCTACTGAGGTGTCAAGAGCTGACAATACGGTAGAAGCAAGCGCCATCACCTAGTTAGGTGAGGCTATCAATTATTCACTTGTTTTAGATTCATTTCAGTCACGTTTTTCCTCCAGTCATTCTGTGTTTTTATTAGATGTCATTTGTTTTGAAAGATGAGTGCATTCCTTTTCACATACGTGCACTTATTGGATGGACTACTTGTTGTGGAGCTATGAGGATGACTATACAATATCACTCACAGTTTATTGTTTATATTTTATTGTCTATGCTTTTGTCATCCCTGTCTAGGATATCACTAGGCCTGTCGGGACTATATGCTCGCACGTAAGATTAGTGGTAGGTAGGTTTTCTTCCACCGACCCACTATGTGTAGATAGTTTTTATAGGTCCTGAAGAAATGCATTGTATCAACTATGAATACACAGCGTGAAACATGTCGACCACATTTTTAGAGTTGAGCATTGCTCCCCTGGATAATTAAAGCAGTGAGCAGCCACTCTTTTGTATATTTTTAATAAGGTGGATGACCATTCCATTAAAAAACTCCTTTTGGATTATCTAACCTTTTTAAGAAACCACTCACTCACATCTACACTTATCCCTAGGGCCCTTACACCCACGGCACCATACGGCAGGAACAGAAGATCTCCGCTAAAGAGCCCCTTTATGGGTGCCCGTTGGGTATTGCACCGCCGACCCGACGAGGAGCGAGTCCATATGATGAAGCATGACACCTAGCTGGCTGGGTGTGTGAGGACTCTAGTTCCGTTTAGGAGGACTCCCCTCCCCCTGTCTCCACACTCGTTACCCTATCTTCTTTTGGGGAACTGCGTACCCTTCTTGATTCACAGTATCTGAGCATGTACGCTGGACCCCGTAAAACAGCCCTATCAGTCCCTTCCTTTTGTTAAGACTGATGCATTGTACAACACACATGCAAAGTGGGAAAAGCTTTAAAGCACAGGTTCTGTACTGGAGAGATCCCAGTCCATTACAAAACCTATGCTTCAGACAGCGCAGACACCTGTACACTATGGCTCAAGAGGGTCTGCATTGGTGCATGGAGACCTAAAGTGCAGGCAGAAAGCAGAAAAGCACCACATCTTAGGTATGGTGCTGATTGCGATCCCTCTTTCACGCAGTACAGTGCAACACAGCAACTTTACTTGCGTTGCTTGACTTCTTGATAAATGCGGGCCTTTGTATTTTAATTGCATTGTTACCTCAACTGGTATACATGTGAAATGCACTTCCATAGTTTGGTAAAGTCCAGTTTATGTACATTGATGTGTTTCTTGGTGTAACTTCAGATAAGAAACCACTGATTCCATAAAATGAAATGCAGAGATTGTTTATGCAGGGGGGCACAAGGAAGAAGCAAAACCTAACAGTGGCAGCTCCTCCGCTAAGGCGGAGGAGTGTCACCCCACTGCTATTTCAGCAGTGCAAAAAAGAAAAAGAAAATTAAATGATAATAACATGATGTTATTATCATTTTATTTTTCAATGCGGGACTAGGAGCCAGGTCGGGACGGGGCTGGGCTCTGTGACGCCAGAGCAGGATGAGGTGTGATTTGCACTCCTCTAAGTGTGCATGCCGGTTTGGCCGGCCCTTTTTGGCTGGCCAAACCATCATGCGCACTTATCACGTTCTCTACATGGCTGTGTTGCACAGCCCCGTGGAGAACATACCCAGGTTCCCAGGTACTGCCTGAGCGGCCAAACAGGCCGCTAAGACCAATCACGATGCTGCTCATGCAGCGGCATGATTGGCTGGGAGAGTACGATACCCTGAGCGCTTCAGGTGCTACCAGCCATCTGCTGCTCTTCATCTAAGAGGACGTAGGAGAGGAGGCGCGGCGGCGAAGGCAAAAGTAAGTTGGTTTTTTTTTTGTATCCATCCCCTGACCCCCGCCTCACCACCCCCATTGCGAGGCAGCCGCCACTGAAACCTAAGTGAATTTTATCAGGCCACACAAGACCACCTTGCATGGCCCTACATTGTTTGATGAATCTAGAGTAATGCAAGGCAGCGCAAATCACTGACTTGCATTACTCTGCGGCAGGGAGGCGTTGCATGGGTAGAGCATGGGTGTTCCAACGCATCCACCCATGGATTTTGGCAAATTCCCTGCACAATAACAATCCTGCATGCAATGCAGGCATCCTTGCATCATAACACACAGGTGCCTGCGTTGGCGCTAGGCAACCAAAAGTGCGCCAGCGCCAGGAAAGTGCAAGAATGCGCCATATAATAGTAAATACGGTGCATTCCTGCACTTTCCCTTTTACGCAGCACAGCAAGGTGACTTGCTGCGTTGGGCAGTGTGAAAGAATGATAAATCTGCCCCTTAATTTCAAATGAGCAATGCGTTGATAGATTTAGAAAGCAATGGAAACGTGCTACCAGCCCGATGGCACTTGAAAAACACAGAATAAAGATTCCAAATGTTCTTATATGCTCAGTGGTCACATTTGTTTACTACAGAACAGCCAGCTAAATAAAATAATTTTCGGAACATTTTTTACAATACCGGTAACATTCAGCAAAATACTAAAATTGATATGTAATCAATAACATCAGAGCCCCACTGACTTTCTCAAAGCAATAGGTGAATCTGCTTGTTGAAATCCTATGCCAATGATTTGCACAAAAGTAGTAACATATGGATTTACAAACTCCCAAGGAGTAATCTATGGAACTCTATGGAAAACACTGATTTCCAGGCATAATGGTATGGCTTTTAGAAATGCTCCTGCTTATTGTCCACAAAGAGGTTTGGGTTAAAATTAAGGAGCAATTGCCCCCCCTTGATCCCTTCGCCCCACTCTCTGAAAACGTGGGGTGCTTGAAGCTCTTTTTCAACCTTATTTCATACTTACTCCACCTTTTTCACTTCTACTTTCTTTGATGAAAATGTCCAACATTTTAGTAGAACAACTTTTGTGCCCCATTGCTAGCCTTATGACTCTGGAAAATCTATCCGCTTGGCAGATTTTCACAGTTGTAATGCCTTCATAACATGAAAAAAAGGAGGGGGGCTGGTGGAAAACACTGCTGCGCTTTTGTTACAGGGTGCCGATTTTGCAGCACTGCTGCAAGACCGGCCTCCAGTATCAAAAACAGCCCCCACCAGTCCAAAACCGGTCCCCACCCTACAGGCCCACCGGGAAAACTCCCGGTGCCCGCTACGGCCAGTCGGCCCTGGTTCTGAGTCAAGCCTGTAGCCAATAGGCATGGTCTTATCTTTGCTACATCTCCCTTCAACCAGCTTTCCTCGTGAGAAGGGAAAGTTTGCTTTCTTTAAAGTACAATGATTTCATCTTTGAGTGGCAATGCAGTCGGCAGAGCACAATCAAATTGCTTTGGTTCTGATTCAGGTAATGGATGAAATAGTGACTTCGTGACATTGTCTCCGCAGCACTTCATTGGGTACAGAGATTTTATAACCCCGGCCAGAGAGAACAAAATAAACCTTCTCCATGTGTGATTAACTCCCTGACACAAAAAACTATTTTCAAAAGTAAATCAGAACACAATCTTGAAAAGCAATTTGGAAACAGCGAGATTAAAATGTGTTGCAATCACAATAAATATTCTTCTAAATGTTTTTGGTAAATAAAACAAAATGAGGAGCCAGCTTAAAGATAAAGAAAAATGTAGGATGCGATGAGATAAACAGTTTTCTATCTTCCTAGAACTTTCTCCAAGGATTTCGGTTCCTGACAGAAAATGCAAACATGAACACACTGTGTGCCAAGCTGGAATTTATCTTATCACCTACAAGAATCCAATCAGCTTCTAACTGCTGAAGAAAGCCAATTTATCAGCCAGAATGAGAAGTTGACAAAGATGATTGGACAAGTCTGTAATACATCATGTAGGTTCAGACCAGTACATAATTCACAAGCTAAGCAGTGTTAAGGACTCAGCAGGCGTAGTTCACAAATTTCTAGAATACGTAATGCGCACTTAAAAATCTGTTCCTGGCCAGGGCAGTCTGGTTGCAGAATTCAGTCTAAACGGGTAATGCCTCGAATTTAATTCAGTGCCTTTTACATAGATTGGACCACAGCTGGAGACCCAGCATCAGCAATGTTGAGCACTACATATAAAGATTACTGTGTAGATGCCAGATGTATTGGAAATAGGTTGCTTAGTATGCTGGTACATTGGCATTACATTCTGTGACAGAAGGTGGTTTGGCTTCTGGTGGTTTTCTCAGACTGGAGTCTATTTGTTATGATTTGTGGAAATCTTCCAACTCATTAAGAATGCGGAGTGTTCCTGAGAAAGGCATATGGCAAAAAGTCAGACCTTTATATGTTTTCAGAATTTGAAAGCAATTGAAGAGGGCTAGTTTCAGGTAGGGGCGCTCAGGGTGACTGGTGTATTAGTAAGGCACAGTGCAATGAAATTATTTTTGTTAAGGGTTAAATACTGAAAAAACTAAATTTGCAACAGTACAAAGAAAGAATGGAATAGGTAATTGTGATATTTTTGCAATGTGTATAACAAGGAATACAAGAAACCATTTTTGCTCCAAGACTGTTTTACACCAGAGCAAAAAAAGTGCATTGTGCCTATGTTTCTTCAATTGCCAAATAAAACAGAAGGGACTAACAGGGTAAATTAGACCTGGTCAATGGATCACCAACCTGCTTAGCAGAAGCTATGGTCTCTGCCCCCTTGATGGAGGACTGCACACCGTAGTTAGAAAATCTCAACTGTCCGGCTAGAATATTTAAGCCTTCAGAGTAGATAGATAGATAGATAATGATCTTTATTCGGCATAAAAAAATATGACCATAAAAGATACACACTCAACAATACAACGTTACAGTACTTTGATCAACATATATATTACAGGCCAGTCGGGACACCGCAAAATTATAAAACACTACTATAAACATATTAAGATATTTATAAGAACAATAAAAACACTAAAAAAGACGAGCACCAACTGGTGTCCCCGTTTATCGGCTAAATAATCAAGAGTCTCCTCCTTTTATAAGCCCCTCGTATTTCTTAGCTTTAGGACAGATCTTAAAAATTCGTAACACATGATAATGTAAAAACATCAGAGCACAATTTTAAGAACATATTTTTTTTATGCCGAATAAAGATCATTATCTATCTAAGCCTTCAGAGTAACTGCATTTGCAGCATGTGCTCTAAAGGCTGAAGAGATTGCCAAATAGATGCCATGTTTGTTGTGCCTCTCTGCAAACATTTTTTGTTTTTCAATGAACTCCCAAAGGTGGAGCAGAAGTTTCTTAAACAACAAAAAAGTCAGTGGCCCTATCATGTGAGGAATTGTCTCACTGTTCATGGAAGTCAGTGTTAAATTTCCCTGTTTAATGTCCATGCTGGGGACAACATGGAACTCTCTGGAAGGAAACTCTAGGGATGATCACCCGGCCCAAGGGCGACTTAATGTTCAAAATTCATGCCCAGAATTCTAATAGGGAGCGTGCTGCCAGCCATGGGGTTCTAGACTTTGAAGTTACATCTTGGCTGGTGTGGGAACTCCATGTTAAGCTATTTCCCACAATAAACTTATATCTACTTACCTTCAAGTGGCCACTGATTCTTCTTCACAAAATTGGTGGCAATCACCAGCAGCTTGGGGAGCACAGCTTTGGAGTAGAAACCAGCATTAAATTTGCCCATCAACGATCGAAACACCGTGAAGTGTCGTCAGGTGAAAGGGTAGCATTGGAGAAAGCTGTTTGAAGGTGTCGAAAGGCTGAGGAGGCAAATAGAGGCAAGACTTCTTTGTCTTTTGGACATTTTCTTATTTTACTTAACTTTGCCGTAACAGGGGACGCAGACACGCACCACTCAGGCTCCTCGTGCTGCCTGGATTGCCACACGCGTATATGCTTGTGTGCCCATGCATGCACTGACTACTCGTATCCTCAGTGCAACCAACATTCCTCTCAGTCACTGCTACCGCTGGCACAATTTAAAGCAGATTACAGTAAATAAAGTGCTCATACCATGAGACTCCAGCAACATACAGCTGTTGCTTCTTTGCCACTACCAGCTACTGCTGCCTGCAACATGTTTTCCCTGCAGGTGGCCACTCCCATTGAACAAAGAAATAGAGAAAGGACTATTGCACCACTTTGTCCTAGAAATAGAAGACAGACTCTTACATTCTCATCAAAATTTTAGAAACAAAAACAGGACTTTCTTTCTCTTCCTTCAAATCCCCCTATCCGTTGTGGAATCAACTAATACTCCTGGCATTGTACCTCCACTTTTCTTTTTAACACAAGCAGTCGATCCACCTATTGTTTGGGAGGAATGGGAGGACAGGTTCAATAATTATTTAGTGGCACTTGATGGCCAAGAGTTCAGGCCCCCCAGCAAAAAGGCTATTCTTCGTAGCACTTTAGGTCAAGAAGGGCAACAGATTTTTAAGTACCTACCAGTTGTGACTGATCAGGATGGTCAACAGCTGAAGATGTTTACAAAGAAGCGAAGAAGAGGTTGGAAATAAGATTTTCCAAAGACACCAACGTTGTCATGTCTAGTTCAAATTTTATGCACAGCCTCAAAAAAATGGGTGAGAGTGTTGATGAATTTGTTTCTAGGCTATGGGAGTTGTCCATAAAGAGCCAGTATGGAGCTGACATGCAACCAGTTGATTGTTCAAAGCCGGAGATAAAAGATGCAGGAAAGACTCTGGCAGCAAAAAAACTTGTAGCTAAAAGATGCAATTGAAATTGTGAAATGGTGAAGCAATCAGAATATTGTATGAAGGAGGTGGAGAGAAAGGATAAAGGAAGTGACAATGAAGTTAGTTGTGATTATAAGGATGACAACAAAGTATTGGCGGGGGCTAAAGGGTTGTACAGACCGAACAAAAGTACATTTACTAACAAGCCTACCAATAGAGTGTGCACTAGGTATGGGAGTACATTCCTGTTAAAAAGTACACTTGTGGTCTTGAAGAAATACAGCGTAGATCATGAGATATCTTTAGAAGGATTTATTAGGCACAAAATGGAAGAAACAGCTCAGCCACCCAACAAGCTCTGCCTCAAAGACCGTTTGAAACTCCACATTCTATTCCCAGCACAGGCTGGAGAGCATTCTGGAGTCTTTGCAAGTGACATCATGAGGAGGCAAGGTGGAGGCAGGTTACCACATATCTCCCTCACTAATACAAAAACAAATGTTGAATAAGTTAGGTAACTAGCAAAGAAGTAGGATACAACTTGTGCACAGAACATAATAAAAATTGAACAACCATAAAAATGCTAAGAAAGAGTATGTTACAACAAAACGATGCAGTGATGAAGTATGAAGGAATTACGTCACATAGTCATCCAAATATAGCAGAGCACGAGTTGTTCTTTCTGATCTTCTTCTGGAAACAACACCATCCTCATCAGGAATGGTGTCACAACCCACATTAGTGACATCAGGGCAGAGCTTGTTGGGTGGCTGAATAACAGTGCGTGTCAGCGACAAAAAAAACTTCGTAATACAGTTGACACTCACTGGATAGCTGTGTGTGTCAGCGACCTACAGCTCTTCAACTGTTCGATAACACGCAATATTGTAGCTGTGCGTGTCAGCGAAGAACTGTGTTAACACGTTGACACGCGTAAAATAGTTGACACCCACTGAATAACTGTGTGTGTCAGTGAACTATTTGAATATACGTAGTGTTGAGGCTGTGCGTGTCAGCGAAGAACTGTGTTGAGACGTTGACACGCGAGATTGCTGTGTGTGCCAGCAAAATATATGCGTGCACGAAGGTAGCAGGCAGGCTACTTGTTTAAAATCCAGAGTGACATCAGGGATGATGTACGTGCCAGCGAAACATCAGCGTGCACGGAGGAGCAGGCAGGCAACTTGTTTAGGTAATAAGTTGCCATGGCACCATAGCAACAAGAGCGTCCCCCGGAACTTGGCAACGCCTCTTGTGACGTGGTGATGGCCGGAGCTTAGCAACCGTCAAGCATAGAGGAGCTGTGACGTTATTACGCTGCGTGGTGCAATTCAGTGACAAAGGGAAACATGGAGCGCAAAGAGGAGAAGGTTCCGATGGAATGAAAAGGTCACCAGGTTCTTAAACTCGCGCAGAAATAACGGGTAAGCGCTCGAGCAAGAAAATAAACTAGAAATGTCAATTAAGCTCCATATTAAGTAGTTTGAAATGTAAGGTCGAGATAGCTCACCCAAATGATGTCCACAGATGTACGTCAGTCACAGGCTCCAGGAAACGATCACACTCCAGATAGCACAGCAGTCTTCATTATGAATGATCGTTGAGTCGCTGGGCAGCACACACTCCGAACTGTAGCGTAGTGAAGTCAAAACCATGAAAAAAAATAATAATAATTGGCAGGAGGGTGGCAGAGCATTTTTTTAAAAAAAACAGTAAAGAAACAGCAGTAAAGGATGTCCTTCATCAATGAAAATGGAGTTGAGCTGTTCCTTCATCCCATCCTCGTCGCCAGTGTTAAAAAGTACACTTGTGGTCTTGAAGAAATACAGCGTAGATCATGAGATATCTTTAGAAGGATTTATTAGGCACAAAGTGGAAGAAACAGCTCAGCCACCCAACAAGCTCTGCCTCAAAGACCGTTTGAAACTCCACATTCTATTCCCAGCACAGGCTGGAGAGCATTCTGGAGTCTTTACAAGTGACATCATGAGGAGGCAAGGTGGAGGCAGGTTACCACAATTCCCCAGTGCAGAATCTAAATCCTGCTTTGCCCTTGGAAAAGAATGTAAGAAAAGTGGGAGAAAAGGACATTTTGTATTCATGTGCAAAGCTGGTCCTAGGTCCCGAGTGGGCATTGTTCATGACAAACATTTGGAGTTTGATGAAGGCGTAGATAGGGTTTTGTGCATTGACAATAGTGCTAGTAAATGTGATCATCCACCAAGGCCAACAGATAATTTCAGAGTGAGGGGGAGGAACATTCAGTTAATGGTGGATTCAAGTTCACTTTACGCCATTGTACCTAAAAACATGTTTTTGCGGGAATGGAAACATGTACATCTTATACAAAATCACGTCATGGTCGTTGAGGACCTCACAGTGGAAGAGATTTTGGAAGGGGCTAAGCAGGTTTTCAGCAGCAAATTGGGAGAGCTGAAGGGGTATGTACATAGGATTATTGTCAAGCATGCTGCAACTCCGGTACAACATACGTTGAGGAAGGTACCTATCTCTGTACGCATGGAGGTCTGAAAGATGATTTGGGATAGGGTGGGGGAAGGTGTCATTGAACAAATTGAAACTTCTAGTTGGAATTCTCCGGTGGTAATCACAGAGAAATCTGGTGGGAGTTTAAGATTTTGTGTCGATTTAACCACAGTCAACCAGAATATTGTTGTGGATAATTTTCCATTACCTAACATAAATGAGCTGATTTTGTTACTGATAGGTAGTAAGTAGTTTACTAAACTAGATCTTAGGAGTGCTTATCATCAGATAAGATTGCATGACAACTCTAAAGCACTCACGGCTTTCATAACAATGGAAGTTATTTTCCAATCTGCAAGGATGCCTTTTGGACTCGCGTCTGCTGCAAGTGTATTCCAAAGGATGATGGGGGAAGTGTTTAGAGGCATACACAATGTCATTTACTTCCAGGACAATATCCTGGTATTTGGGGACACTGTGGAGAGTCATAACAACATGCTGAAGTGTGTGTTAGACAGACTTGGCAAGGCAGGCCTAACTCTGTAGAAAGAGAAATGCAAATTTCTAGTCAAGAAAATCGAATATCTGGAGTACAAGTTATCTAAGCAAGCTGTGAAGCCGAAAAAATATATATTGGAAGCCATCAGGAAAGCCCCTCGTCTCAGGACAAAGATCAACTACTATCATTCTTAGAGATGATTGAATATCACACTAAATTTATTAAGATCTTTGCTGATAAAACTGAAAGTTTTGAAAAAGTTATTGAGGAAAGGGTATAGTTTCAGATAGGAGGAGGAGCAGAAATTTGCTTTTCAAAATGTTTTCAAAATGTTAAAAAAGGAAATGTGGAAAGCAAAAGTATTGGTACCATGTGAAGTTGATTGCAAAACCATTATTACAGTAGCAGCAAGTGCCGAGAATTCTCATAGGGAGTGTGTTGCCAGCTTTGGGGTTCTAGACTTGGCAATTACCTCTTGTCTAGTGTGAGAGCTCCATGTTAAACTGTTTCCCACAATAAACTTATATTTACTTACCTTTGAGTGGTCACCGATTCTTCTTCACAAAAGAGACCATCACTAAGACCATGCAGTCAAGTGGCTGATAGGCTGCCAGGTCAAGAGTTTCAATGGCAGAGCTAATTGTGGGTCCGTCAATTGAAACCTAGTGGGTTTTACACTTCTAAATGATGCAGAGTAAAGATGGGTTTGGTGGGGTGAGCTTCTAAATTTTAGGCAAGATCAGTTTGTTCTGTTTTTTATTGTGAACAGCACAGATTTAGAGCAAAATCATTTTGCTCCATTTTTTTAAAGATTTGTGGACCTTAATTATTGAGTTACCAGCATTATTCCACAATAAAATGATATACAAACAATATTAGGACTTTTACCAATACATTAACACCTAAACTAGCATTGAACATAGTTGAAATCATTAGATCATATAACATTATTTGCTTTATACACACACAACATAAGCCCACAGGAGATTTACTAACCAACTTGGGTTTCCTTTTTTATCTCCACTAGTGATCTATTGAAATGCCCGTACATACAGAAATGGTTGGGTCGAATTTGTTTGGTGTACACAGGAAGTAGTTGATGGAGGCTGTCCTAAGTCCTCACATATGTGAATCAATCACTAGAAGAAACATGCACGTCTAATGACGAAATACCTCGGTTGGTGGAGCTTATATTGTCTATAATAGTATCACTTTATAAACAATACAACTCAAACAGAGTATGGTGAAGACTGACACAGTGCTCGTGAAATGTGAGAATACATGCAAGATATACAATTAGAAATCACTAGATGATATTCAATTTGGCCTGCTAAAAGAGTGCAATTGTATTCCAGTTTACCAAAGAACATGAATCAGTACATTAGTCCAACTGAGATCAGGTAGTTCAGGCAAAATAATGTAGCTTGTCGATGTTTCGACCCACGAATATGTGCATTAGATTTTTTTCATTTAAGTGGGTCTTCATCTTGTGGTTATAAAGAAGTTGCAGGCCTGCAAGGCTTGTACTAACTTATACACAGGGTACAGGAGTTCTGTTTTTTCCCTTTCCTTTTTAGGTCCGCCTATTGCGGCAGCGCGCATGCGCTGCTCGCTTTGCGAGGCATGCAGTAATGGAGTATGGAGTGGAAGCTCCGTGGAAGCTCCGCCCACTCTCCGCCCATGTTTTTAATTGGCTCGTGTCACTGTCTTTCATAAATGCTGCCGTCTGATTGATTATGAGGCTTGTTAGTCCCTCCTTATTATGGCCATGTCGTCATTTGTACCCTCCCATGGCTACTGGCCCCTTTACTTTGAGTGTTACACAGTACAGTACGTGTTATTTAGACTGTCAGCACTACTTTCCGCACTCCCGTTGTCCGTGCTCCCCCCCGTTGTCCGTGATGCAATGCAATAGGTCTCGCGTAAATGCGAGTCCTATTGCATTGCAAATGCTTGTTTATTATTATTGTTATTTTCCATGCCGCTGTGAACCCTGCAGGCTGTCCCTTTGTATTTCTGTGTGTAGGCATGTATTTGGTGCGTCTCTGCTTGCCAGGGTGCGTGCGCTTCATAGCATGTCTGTATGAATGAAAATGAAGGAATCGAGCGTGAGAAAGAGCGTGCACGCTGTTAATGTGTCAGTGCGTGAAAGAAAAGCAGATGTGCGCCTACAGATGTTGGTAATGTGCGTCTGGGATTGTTATTGAATGTGTGTGTATCTAAAAATGACTGATGTGTGTTTATAAACGGGAGACTGTGATGTGACATGAGTGTGTGTTGCGTGTGTAAGTAGTGCCACAAACTCTAGAAAGCTAGGTTGTCTGCATTGTTTGAAACCAGTACTCGTGCCAGACTCTGGTGACCCGTAGATGTTGTAACAGGAGGTGACGTTGGCGTGAAATTTCTAGTGTGGCACAACAGTCGAGCAAGAGGATATCTGTGTGTGAACCCTCTTGTGTCCTGAAACCTTCCGTTTTGCGGCTTGCAGATAGACACGTTGCAACACTGCGCGGTTGAAAGTGCCGTCTGCTCGGGGTGCAACTACATGTCAGTGGAAGGTGCTTCTGACTGGGGCCCAATGTCACGCATTGTGCGGACAAACGGCCCCACCAGTGCAAAATATAATTATCAGGTAGTGGTCGCACTTCCCTGCAGGCGCAGCTAACCACACAGTGAACGTGCGCTGGCGCCTCTGCCGTGTTCTGGTGGTTGCACTCTCTCTGGGGGCATGAACGGGACGATTCGTTGGGACTAGCCCGGATCCCGGATGCTGTTCAAGAATAGTTCCCGGATCCGAAATCCGCCAGGCCTTCCCGCTATATTGCAGCACTGCCTCACTTGTGCAAAGTGACGCAGTTAGTGGTGCAATTCATTCATTTCGCTTGAGGTAGCTGATTGGGTTTCGCGCACTGAAGGTAACTGCTGAACAGACTCAGCCTTTCATCTTTGAAGGTGGATAAAATGAACACCAATGAGTTGGGCAGTGACAACACCATATCAAGCATGGTTTGCACACTAATTCATTATCAACGACTATGAGATACTTCCGGTTACAGTGTGCGCCCTGTATATTACCACGTGTGGTCTAAAGAGAGGTGTTTACAACAGTAGAGTGACGTCAGTGGATGTGCGGTCGCGTGAGCAGCAGATGATTGGGTACAGGCCGATGCCTGTCAGTGCAAGACTCAACTCCGTGACAGCTTGAGAGGGCTGCTTCTATTACTGCTCACTTTGTTTTCACCAGGACAGACTGCAGCACCTCCATGACCAGTTTCCTTCCTTCTCCGCTAACCTCGCTTCTTTTCCTTTCCTCCAATTTCCCTAAATTAGTTTATTTCCCCAAATCAACTAGCTTCGCTTCCCTTCCTCTTTCCCTTGCCCCTTCCATCTCTCCTTTTTCCTCCTTCCTCGCTTTCACCCATCATTCCATTCCATCCCTTCCCTTTCCTCCCTTAACCCTTCATTTTTTCTGTGAAGGAATGTTGGAAGATGAGAAAGAGTGAGGTAGTTGGAAAGAGCCCAGAGAAAAGGGAAAGACGCCAAGATCACAGGAAACGATAGAAAGGGGGTGAAGGAGTAAGTAGGAGAAAGAAGATCGCCCAAGGGGAAAAGAGGAAGTGAAGAGAAAGCAGGGGACCTTGAAATGACTTCTCTGATGATTAAAATAGACCCATCTCAATAACTTTATAGGAAGGACCCCAATACCCACCTGCACAGTGAAAAGTACCAGACGCACAATGTTCTACGTGGACCAGAGCCTGCCAGGCCTGAGCCCTGGTGAAGACAACAAACAGTGGCAAAGCCTCGAGATTTGGCTTTAATGTGGCAGCACAAGCAAATAATGCATGCGCAAAGGATGCATGTCTTGGCTAGCACATTAAAGCCAGGTCTGATGGCTTTGCTGTTGCTTGTTCTAAAAGAGTATTAACACCTCTGCAGACATCTGTACTGTCAACCCAGACTTAAAGGTGCGATGGGGGTGGAATAGTTACTGTGACCCGACCCTTCTTGATGGCAAATACATTTAGAAAGTTCTCCCTGAATAGAAATGATCATGGGCAAGCCCATGCTCTGCAGGCGGCCATGCTAAAGTCAGGCGACATGTTCCAGGTTTGATTTAAAGAGCACTATTATTTTATTCATGTGTTTTGTTTTATTCCAAGGCATTAATGTAGCACTGCACATCGGGTTGGAGTACGAAATGGTTCATTTTATACAACTCTGGGATGTATTGACAGCCTTACTGTTATCATAATGCAAGAGCAAAGATAGAACTTAAGACTAAACAGTACGTTATGGAATTTCATGAAATCAGGTAGAGTGGTCCAGTAGGTAGTCATCGTGTTAATTAACTCCATTGAGCCATATTAATGTATGAATAAAAACCTTGCTGTGAACCTGCCCTGGAAATGATTCTAATACTTACCAGTAATTGCATTACTCTGTGTCCTACTTTCGCTTATCTCCGTTATTTAATGAGGCCCCTGTGCCTCATAGACAAACCTCCTACCAATATAATGAATGAAACACAGCCCAAGGGCATTGGAGTGCCAGCCATGATCACCAGACCACACTAGCAACACGAGGTCAGACCCACGTTCCATAAGCACCACCAGTACCACCAGTACCACCACCACCAGTACCACCAGTACCACCACCACCACTACCAGTACCCCCACTACCAGTACCACCATCACCACTACCAGTACCACCGCCACCACTACCAGTACACCACCACTACCAGTACCACCACCACCACCACCAGTACCAGTACCACCACCACCACCACTACCACCACCACCAGTACCACCCTTACTAGTACCACGAGTACCACCACAACCAGTACAACCACCACCACCAGTACCACCACCACCAGTACCAGTACCACCAGTACCAGTACCACCACCAGTACCACCAGTACCACCACCACCAATACCACCACCACCACCAGTACCACCACCAGTACCACCACCACCAGTACCAGTACCACCTGTACCACCACCAGTACCACCACCGGTACCACCACCACCACCACCACCACCAGTACCACCACCAGTACCACCACCACCAGTATCAGTACCACCACCACCACCAGTACCACCACCAGTACCACCACCACCAGTACCACCACCAGTAGCACCACCACCACCACCACCAGTACCACCACCACCAGTACCACCACCACCACCACTACCACCAGTACCACCACCAGGACCACCACCACCAGTACCACCACCACCAGTACCACTACCACCAGTACCACCAGTACCACCACGACCAGTACTACCACCACCAGTACTACCACCACCAGTACCACCATCAATACCACCACCAGTACCACCACCACCAGTACCAACACCAGTACCACCACCACCAGTAGCACCACCACCACCAGTACCACCACCACCAGTACCACCACCATCACCAGTACCACCACCACCAGTACCACCACCACCAGTACCACCACCACCAGTACCACCAGTACCAGTACCACCAGTAACAGTACCACCACCAATACCACAACCACCAATACCACCAGTACCAGTACCACAACTAGTACCAGTACCACCAATACCACCAGTACCAGTACCATAACCAATACCACCAGTACCACCACCAATACCACCAGTACCACCACCAATACCACCAGTGCCACCACCAATACCACCACCACCAATACCACCACCACCAGTACCAGTACCACCAGTACCACTACCACCAGTTCCAGTACCAGTACCACCACCACCAGTACCACCAGTACCAGTACCACCACCACCACTACCAGTACCACTACCAGTACCACCACCACCAATACCACCACCACCAATACCACCATCACCAATACCACCATCACCAATACCACCACCACCAATACCACCACCACCAATACCACAACCAATACCACCAATACCACCACCACCACCAATACCACCACCACCACCTCAGCGCCTCTCGCTCACTAGTAATAGCAGGGGCAATGTACGAGGCCGAAGCTGCAGCCAAGACCATCCCTCCCTCCCTCCATGCGTGCCATAAAGCACAGCCCGCCCTGCACCAGGAGGTGAAGCCAGAGCCCTACTACAGCTGGAGTGTTTATTAGGCCAAAGATAGCAATGACATTACGCAATGCCACACTGCACACTCAAATCACGGAGAGGGCAGGAAATAGCCCCCCCCCTCCTGCTCTTCCTCCTGAGCCGCGACAGTTTAATCACAGTGCGAAAGGTGTTGGAGCGCTTTGTTAGTGTTTATAGCTCGGATCATATGTAACTCTCACTTCACACTTTGTGTCTGTGTAATTTACAACACTTAAACATCTTCTTCACTGCACTATTTACCACTACTTTGAAGACGTCGCAGGCCGGTCTCTTCCTCTGATATTTACAATCTAACAAGCGGTCGAGAAGGCCCTTTATTGCAATGCAATAGGTCTCGCATTTGCGAGAGTTTAAGCTATTAGTATTGTAAATGAAAATGCCTTTTATTTATGTTTTAAAACCCAAAACATAAATAAAAGGCATTGTCATTTACGATGGCAATAGCTCAAACTCGCGTGAATGCGAGACCTATTGCATTGCAAATGCTTGTTTCTAGTCCAATCCGTCTCGTGGTAATCAAAATGCCCAGCTGTAGCAGAAGGTTGAGTAATTGCTGCCAAATTCACATGGGCACAGGACTTGCCCCTCTCCCCATAGCTGTGACTGCATTACTCCAAGGTAAGAAACTCTTTTTTCAGTGTTCTTTTTTACTGGTAGCTTATTGACCGACTGACATCCATGCTGATGAATAGTACATGTTTTCAGACACATTCCTACCTAAATACTCAGTGATGCGTGCTTACAAGCTGCACCCCAAGTATGCATCAGCCAGATATATATATCTTTATTTTGCTTTATCATAGACCATTGGAACTTTAAAGAAAGGTACCTCGCAGTATACAACTCCAGCCACAAGATACTCGCTGTCTATAAGACTTGACTTCTTGGCAACTGCGGAATCTATCCTATAGTGTTACTACTGCAATGAGCGTAGACTGAAAGGCAAAGTCACTGTAACATTGTTTTCCTATGCGTTTTAATCATAGCAACACAGCTTCGCAAACTATTTTGGTACCTTACTTTTGATACAATGTAGGCACTATACCCCTGCGCTAAGGGCGAGGAGAAATCAAAGAACAGGCATTTGAACTGATACATGAAGATGAGGGTATCTTGGAACTCTAGAGGGGGAGTTCCATTGTCTCAACTTTGCCAAGAATTGTCTTATGCACTGGAGGACCACAGACTGGTAACTGAGGTCAAACTGCAAAGACAATGGCAAGTGCTTAGAGACAGCAGACACAGCTGAAAGGGACAGTATGAGCATGGCGTGCTAACCGCCAGGACCCGGGGAGAGCACCTATCCTGTTTGGCAGAAGATTATGTGAATGGGCATAATGGAGGCCAAAGTGGAAAGTTCTCAAAGACTGTGAGAACCGTGACCCTTGAAAAACTTCCGTTTGACTGGTGCTTGCACTGCCACAATGTACCTGATGTTGCAGGTGTCAGCACTCACAGTATTGAGCACAACCCTTTTGGCTGGGTCATAGCAAGTACAGCAATGTCCATGCCCAGTGAGGAGGCAGAGCTCAGGCTACCAGGAGCGGGTCTGCAACCACTGACAGTGACTCCTGGGTGCGTGACCTGTTCAGAAGGACTTTATAAACTTTACCCCAAGAACAGAGAGATTCACAGGCTTTGTATCAGAAATGGGCAGGAAATAGTGTGCATATCTGGGAGGTCGGGAGGCTGAGACCTTGATCTTTGAATAGAGAGTGACCCAGCCAGAACTATCACTGTGAACTCCACATAAGGCCAAGAGCCAATGCATGTAACCCCAAAAGACTGCCTGCAGATTACCGTGGGTACTGTTCCTATTAGTACTCTTAATGAAAGCCCTGTTCTGTTATGCACAGTATTTTTCCATTCTTGGTTTTCTGGTTACTGTCCTAGATGTCTCCAGCACCTTTACAATGGATAGGAATCATCCAAGGTTTCTTAACAATTCTTGAACATTTGGCATTCTGGCTGCCATCTCATTCTAACCATATAGCTAAAGTTGACAAGGGGCACATTTTTAGTTTAACCATTTTTTGCCCGAAATACTTGCTCCATATAAATGCAGTCAAACAGGACCGGCAAGGGGGGAGTCGTGTAGACCTCTTCAGGTGGTTCACTATGCCTGGCGACAAAGACCTTACCTTTGCCCATCTTATGCAGACTATGTTTACCCATCTATGCTGTCAGTTTCTGATTAAATTCTACCACTCTTTTGGCAGTAGCACTTTTGTTAGAAATGAATGCCAAGCAAGGGCCATTTGACATACATTTTTTTCTTTTTCACAAATAAACTCTCAAAGCAGGAATTTATTTGTAAGAAGCAAAAAAGCAATGAGCCTGATGCTCAGGGAGTTTTCTCCTTCTGTGTGATGTCCATTGTTTGTTTTTCTTGCCCAAGATGGCTATCAGCAGGGAAAATATGCATCAAGAGTACCTCCTGTTGCATGAACGGTGACAACCCTGTCGTGGACAGATAACTGCTGAACCCCAGTTGAACGGGTGTAGCCTCCACAGGGGTCAATCAACAGTTCATACACCCCTAAATAAGGCTGGGAGGAATCACAAGCTTGGTGGAGTGGAACAATCACCACTTTACAGTGGTTTTCCTGTCCCACCAATCTCACCAAATAACTCCCATGGACAGAATACTAGACACAATATGTGATGTACAGTAGATGTAGGAATGGACGTTGTGGTCAGGTATTGCCATCTAGAAAATGTTCACTTCTAGGCATACTAGTGACCTGGAACAGTGGTTAGTTGAATAGGCAAAACAATAATCCTCTGTAAATGTGAAAGAATTTGATTTCGGAAGCTTACAATTAAGCTGTTATCCTTGTTTTTGACTTTTTAGGAGCAGCGCAAGTACAGCATACGTAATCTAGTATGGCCAATTAGTAGCCTCAATTAAAGCACTCTACATGCAGACAAAAAGACAACATCCATTAGGAGCAAAAAATACAAAATGATATGTTAGAGTCAAGTACATAGCTTCTTTTAGAAATAAACTACATTTTTAAAATCTCCAACATTCCCATTAAAATTTCGATTTTTGCCATATTTTTTGGATTCATAATTTGTGGATTTGTTTTATGCATACTTGGTTCTGTGTTACTGTGCATCGTTTTCAGTTTCAAATCGGAAGAATTTATTTGGTGGGTTTCCGTGGCTTTTAGGAATGATTCCGTGGAGGTCCAAAGAAGTCGAAAAGATCAAGATCTGCTGACCTCGGGCCTTGCTAAGTTTACCTTCAGATAAAGTGCCTGGAATTTGCTGCTATTTCCACTGACTGATCTGCATGTATTGTATCTTTGAAACTACTGCTTGCCCTGTTGTGAGACCTTTATCTCACAAAGACCTCTTCATCAAGCGATGGTAGAGGCACGCCATTTTCCTTTCATTGTTTTTTTGTTAACGTTGAGAAGATCAAACAGTGGGAATCACTTCTATTAATCTATGGAAAAAGTTAGGGAGGGTCCTGGTGAGTGTTTCTTCTTTGTGTAGCCCAAAAACACAAAATGATCAAAAGAATAAATTTGCCGGTGCCTGGCGTAAACATTTGGGGCTATATTTATCAAACTTTCCCGCAGCAAGCCACCTTGTTGCGCTGCACTGCGTAAAAGGGCAGGAATGTGCCGTATTTAACATTGTACAGCGAATTCCTGTCCTTTCCTTGCACTGGTGCACTTTTGGCTGTTTAGCGCCAACGCAGGCACCCTTGCACCATGGTGAAAGGGTGCCTGCGTTGCAGGCAGGACTGTTTTTGCACAAGAAGGGACACCTTCCTGCACAAAAACAATCCTCAGAGGCATTTTCCTCTTTCTACGTGTGCTGCATATTTCAGCACACGTCGAAAGAGGAATTAATAAGGAGAAATAAAGATATTTCTCCTTGTTACTCCTCCCCTGGGGAGGTGCAGCATTTTGACACATTCCCAGGCCTACCACTAATGGTAAATCTGGGAGCGTGCCAAAATCCATGGGTGGATGCTTGCGAACACCCACGCTCCACCCATGGAACGCCTCCCTAGGGCAGAGCGAATTGTGCTGCCTTGCGTTACTCCAGATTTATTAAGTAATGCAGGGCCACGCAAGGGGGCCTTACGTGCTTCATGAATCTGACTTTACTGTTTCGTCGCTTTTGCACCCCCTTGCGTGGCACAAGGGCGACGGAACGCTATGATAAATCTGGCCGCTGGTCTGTTTCTCTTTCACAACATTAGATAGGCATTAAAATGTTTTCTGCATAAAATCAGGTAAATCCTTCATACAGAAAATTCTCAGAAATGCAGTGCTGCGTTTGTAGGAGACAAATGCATGTTAATATTGATATTATATGAAAGTTTTTTCATCTTTCTGGAATAAAACTGATTACTTTTAGTCACAAGCCCTTGCGGAGTACTTTGCATGCGATGCTATGATTTACTAATGGCAAGATCAATGATGTCAACATCGCTCAGGCAGGGCCTGACTGGAAACCATAATTAGCCCTGGAGAAAAGGCTCAAACCAGTCCACACCGTTGGAGGCTGTAACTTGAATGGAGCAAAGGGGTCTCTACAGTTGGGCCATAGCAGCCCATCTTGATATGAAAGCGATACAAAAGGGGATGATGGACGGAACGTTTGAACCAATCAAACACTCACCCCCAGTCAACTGATCTGGGTTTAATCCATCATCATTCTTTAGCTCACTCCACCACCCCAGTTCAGACATGGCCATATGCAAATCAGTCTGACCCTGTGCCTCATGGGAACAGTCCAGCCCGAACTGCCAAGCCATGTCTTCCCTGGACCGGAAACAAGCATCCTAGGACCGGTTTCTGGCATTTCAGCCGTCATCAGCCAGGCTTGCTTGAATCCAGTGGCAAAGTGAGCAAGGGACTCACGTCTGGGCATACCCCGCCAACTTAGGGCGACCAAGCGATACAAAGGGGATGATGGACGGAACGTTTGAACCAATCAAACACTCACCCCCAGTCAACTGATCTGGGTTTAATCCATCATCATTCTTTAGCTCACTCCACCACCCCAGTTCAGACATGGCCATATGCATGGGCTGGACTGTTCCCATGAGGCACAGGGTCAGACTGATTTGCATATGGCCATGTCTGAACTGGGGTGGTGGAGTGAGCTAAAGATGATGATGGATTAAACCCAGATCAGTTGACTGGGGGTGAGTGTTTGATTGGCTCAAACGTCTCCGTCCATCATCCCCTTTTGTATCGCTTTGTTCGCCCTAAGTTGGCGGGGTATGCCCAGACGTGGGTCCCTTGCTCACTTTGCCACTGGATTCAAGCAAGCCTGGCTGATGACGGCTGGAATGCCAGAAACCGGTCCTAGGATGCTTGTTTCCGGTCCAGGGAAGACATGGCTTGGCAGTTCGGGCTGGACTGTTCCCATGAGGCACAGGGTCAGACTGATTTGCATATGGCCATGTCTGAACTGGGGTGGTGGAGTGAGCTAAAGAATGATGATGGATTAAACCCAGATCAGTTGACTGGGGGTGAGTGTTTGATTGGCTCAAACGTTCCGTCCATCATCCCCTTTTGTATCATCTTGATATGAAAGCAGCCCCTATTCTCCAGACCACCGGAAAAATATGCCCGAGTGGCAGAATGGCCAGTTACAACTAGTGCTGGGAACAAAATATGGATCAAAATGCTCAACACATTTTGCAGATTTGGGAACTGACTTTACATAGGTGAATGAAAGAATGAATGGATGAATGAATTTTTGGTTTTTAAATAGTGCACGGCTACTAAATGAGTGTCCCAGCGCTGGGCAAGAAAGAACGGATGGGAAATCTGAATTTAGAGTTTAAATAAATAGGTTTTAAGAGAATTGTTAAAATCTGCCTCATCTGTAATGGATCTGAGTCGAAGCAAAAGTTGATTGCAGATCTTCGCAACAAGGACCACAAAAGAGGCACCTCCCCGTCGCTTTCTTCTAAAACGGGGACAGTTATCAGCCTTGCATTACTTGAGCGTAACACCCTCGTTGGACTGTACTCGAGAATCCTCTCATTCAAATATCTGGGCCCTGTATTAGCAAAGATTTGATGAGACATCGTTAAGGCCTTAAACAGGTATTCTATGCGATACTATTACATAGTTCCATGGGCAAACAATATATTACCTTACTCCTTTTAGTAGTGATTTTAAGAATAATATTAATATCTGATTAGGCTGCCAAATCTAAGAAATATTGTGTAAAGGTTTGTCCAAATACCCCAGGCTCACAAGAATACTTTTTGTAAAAGGGTTCGATTTCATATCATGCTGCTCTTATCAATAATATATGTGACTACCCCATGCTTAATTTAATACGCTTATACTGGGTTAGCAGGCTCTTAGACTTGGTCAAATTGTTTTTCATCTCTTTATCACTTCTTCTAACACTTGCAGTGGTTTATGGGTCCAAGGTACTACCATGTCAAAACCCCCAGCTGGATTCTGATACTTTTCACAAATTTGTCTTTAAAACTGAATTTGCAAAACTGATGTGGGTGCAAAATGATACTCAAAAAACATTTCTCAGAAATTAGAAACAGGTTTTCTATTAAATTTGTTACAAAAAAGTAGTTTTTTTAATTTTGAAAAGAAGCAACTTTACTATCAAAAGATGACTTGAGATGTTTAACCTTGAGTACCTTGGACTTATCAATGCGGGCTCTAGGTGTGATGATTTCATACATGTCAGTGAAAGAATGGAAATTGCTGACTTACAAAACTAGGCCCATGTTTACTAACAATTTTCATCCGGGTTGCATCACTTTTTTGACGCAGCCCAGATGCAAAATGTATTTTGGGATTTACTGAGCCATGCAAACCCTGATGTGCATGGGTTTGCATGACTTAGTAAAAAAAAAAAAAGCAACGCAGCGCATACTTGTGTCTTGCGTTACCTTGCGGTGGGTAGGTGTTCCATGGGTGGAGCATGGGCATTCCCGTGCATCCACCCCTGGATTGTGATGCAAACCAGGATTTACTAAAGTCTGTAACACTGGGATTGTGCCAAAGTGGTGTACCTACACGAGGCCGGCATAACGAGGAGAGATGTCTATATTCCTCCTTGTTACTTCCAAAGAGGAATATTTCTCTCAGAATAGTTTTTGTGTAGGATGATGTCCCTTTCTCCACATTAACTATTCTGACCAAAACGCAGTCACCCTTGCGTAATGGCGCAAGGATGCGTGCATTGTCGTTAGGATGTCCCAAGTGCACCAGCTCAAGGAAATAGAAGAAGTGTACTATATCTTTGTAAATATGGCGCTTTTCTGCTCTCTTTCACGCAACGCAGGGCAGTACGCAACGCAGGGCAGAAAGATCCCTTGCACGCAACGCAGGGCAGAAAGATCCCTTGCTGCATTACGTGAAAGTTTAGTGAATCCTGGCCCAAGTCTTCAACTTGTTTGAATGTTCCTTACGTCAGATGTTACACTGGTGCTGGAGAAAGAGTAACAGACACAATCTTTAAAATGTAATCTTAAAGACTGACTAGCCTAGTGTCACAGCCTACCATGAGAACTATGAAGGTAACCAGCCTGCCTCTCAAGACCTACGACACTCAGTTCCTGTCAGAGGGTAAAAGAAGTGGAGAGGCCAGGTTGCAGGGAAATAGGGGAAATGGGATCAGGATCGGCAGACAGTAAGAAACCCTCGAGCATCAGTTTCTGAGACACACTTGAAACTGTAAAGGATGTCAGGCAGGAACTGAATATTCCATAATAGCATACATACATTTATATTTCACTGAATATCAGTGTGACTCACTGCCGTTGAGCCAAATGGGCCCAATGGAGGAACTGGAGACTGATCTCAGACTAGTCAGGAAAAAGGAATTACTGAAAAACTAAGCACTGGTTAACAAAACAATCATATAGTAATAAAAGCCTACCTACGTACTCAAAGGGAGTGCAAGGAAACATTAAAGGTGTATGGGAGGGAAAACTGAGTGAGCAAACTGTCAAAAGCAGGAAACCTACCAATAAAGAAGCATTGCCAGGCGCCTCTGATTTTTTTGTTTGAATCTGTTTTATGGCTTTTCAGATGGATTTTATCATACATTACACATATAATTTCAAGAATGACAGTGCGGATTATTGATGACATCGTAAAACATATGTATGCAACTTGTGCAATTTGCTTGGTCACGTCATAAAGTGTGATAATACAGTGTCAATAAGTACATAGTAATTGCCGTTGGTGAACACCTGCAGATGCTGCATTCACAACTTATTTTTGCAACAGAACTAAACAGTTTTACTGCAAGGCAACAGCCTGTAACATACACTCTGTTCGCGGATATCGAATAAAAAGATTTGTTTTGTACTGTAAAGAAACATTGTCAATGTCCAAGCAGTCAGTCTCCTCGGTGTGCGGACAAAATATCGAGTTGGAATTATCGAAGTACAGGAATATCGAGTCCAAAATATCGTCAGTGGGAAATATCGACAGCAAGAATATCGTGGTCAAGAATATCGGATTTAAGGTAAGAAATATCGTTTTTAAATATATAGAAGTCAATAATATCGTTTGCAAAAATATAGTGGTTTAAAATATCGATTTTTTAATTAGTGTTATGTATTTAGTATATATTTTAAATGTATGTGATGTATTTTTTTGTATAAGTTTTGTTTATGTTTTTTAATATATGTGTTACATTTTTAGTAGTTATCAATTTTATTTTAATTAAATTTTGCGTTTTTTTGTTCCATAGCGGGTTGTGGGTTTATAGGGGAATAGGGTGAGAAGTAACTTAGGGGCCCATTACGATGGCGGGCGGAAGCACAACCGCCGTGCTGGCGGATGCAAAAACCACCAGTTACCGCCGGCACGCAGCAGTCCACACGCCCGCCCAATTATGATGCGAAAAGCAGGCCAAACACCGCCGGCAAGCCAGCAACACCGTCCGCCATCAAAGTGCGCCCGCACACGTAGCGGCGCAGCACAACTGACACACACCGTCCGACGAAACACGTCCCGCCCGGCGCATAAATTACGATGCCGCAAACAAACGGCTCCCACGGCAAAGAGACACCGCACGTGAAAGAGGCGGAAACACGGACGCAGAGCACGGACAACGAAGAAGCGGCACCCCGGGCATGAATCCAGCACTGCAGGCCCTTCCCATGCTTCTGCTGATGCACCACCAAGGACGCAACGTACCGCGGAGACGCAGGTAGGCACACACACAACAAGTGCACGCAAACAGCGCACACAGTGCAAGGGCGGAAAAGCGGACAACCCCTACCAGCGCGTGCACACTACACATCCACCATTGCATCCACATATGACACACAGGCCAAATCCTAACATCGCAGAACACATGTGTACACACCACCTGGGACTAGGAACCAACCACCCCGTCACGGCCCCAAAGCGCCGATGACGCCGCCACACATGCGCACAACGCAGAGGCCAACCGCAGCGCCATGCATGCGTCGCACACAGACACAGGGACACAACCAAGCAGCACACACATCAGCCCCACCCCGAACGCACATGACACGTGACAGGCCGGCCACAGACATGTCCCCAACGCCCAATTCACGGACAACACCCAACGCCACACAACCGACGCACACATGTCAGTGAAGTCACGCAACAGCAGGACACACCCCAGTGTAACAAACATGGCGTAGCACACAGCGGCGGCAACACCAACTAGGAGAAGCAGGGCTCCTTCGGGAAGAGGAACGCCAGTACCACACTGAAAAACCCATACCACCCTGCACATATGAACAAGACACATGAAACGGAACACCAAAGAGCCCGGGGACCGACAACAGGTGGCCCAAGAATTACATCCACACACAAGGCCCAACGCAGAGCGGAAAGGCAGCCTGCCGCCCACACAAGGGAGAGCAGACAGCACTGAATGACCTTCCATTCCAACACCGAAACCACAGCCCTACGACAGAAGCCGGTGAATACAGCCATTGTCCAAGAATAGACCAACACAGGCATGCCGAGGAGACCGACCACACGGCAGATAGCGCATATCACAGAAGCACACAACGGACGGGGAAGAAAGAAGAAAACACTCCCCCATGTCGGCCACATGCAAGTTAATTGGAAGGAGTCACACAGCACTGACCTTGAACTGTCTGAGAAGCATGTGGGAAGAGGGCCCGTGTCCTCCAAACAAGCCAACAGAACACAAGTCCTGTCTCCCCACGACTACACAGAGCTCACAGCAACCCCGGAGCGTGCACATTGCAGACTGCACACACAGCCGGAGCACGCCACCTCTACGAACCGCTGCGAAATGGCAACCGCAACACACCTACCCAACTACGCCGAACAGCTCAAGCTGTACCAAACCAACACGATACATACATTGGGATGCGATCTCCTGTCCCTGCTGAACGTAAGTTACCGACTGACTTACCGCATCACATTGTTCAGCTGCGTCATGCCCGTCTTCTACTGTCGGAGGTGTCCCTACCAGCATCCCGTCGAGATATGCCTCTCCAACCCGGCATGTCTGAAGGCGGACCTGCTACCACTACTCCTCCCTCTGGACGCACACGACAGGGCCTGCTCTGCCTATGGGGGCATGGCGTATGTGGCCAACATCGCACGCGCACTGAAATGGAACCACTGTGCCTCCACACGACGGATCATCGAGAACAGCTACATCGAATGTCACCCAGCATGCCCCATCATGGTCCTCCAAGGGACAACCTACGAACAACACCTTGACAGCCACCATCCGCTTCATTGGCTGGCAAACATGTACACCACCAATGACATGGAAGCCCTGCTGGACGGCATCGCATACCTGACAACCTGTAAATACGTCGGACCACAACGCAGGTTCCCCGAGTGACCTATGAAGTCCAACCCCGCACCCATGCTCAGCTTCCGCACGGACTGGCCAGTCACCACCACAACAGCCATACCAAACGACCGGCAACTGTAACCACACCATCAACGACATCGCCATGACATCGGATATGACCGGGACATGCACACTGTTCCCCATCACATCCAGGAACACCGCATGCATCGTGGGAGGCAATGGCATGGGCTCTGTGCATCGCACCCACATGGACGGAACTGCACGAACAACCAGGACACGACATGGATCCAGCGCACATGGACACACACACCGCTCAGTGGACATGAATAGGTCGCCTGGAGTCTGTGGGTGCTGCACCCCTCCCACCCCCGCCCCGGGAATCCCATACCAGGACCTTTGCATGGACGACAAGTGCATACAACAACAACACGACCCCAGTGACTGTGACATGTCCAGTAACCACCACAGTGCAACAACAAGTGGCACGCCGCTGCATGCACGCAAGCACATGCCCTGATGTCATCTCACATGCACGCGTGCATGAGGAACAACCGCAGCAAACCTGTCACATGGAACTGAGATGGACTGTGCCCATGATGCCGAGCGGTCTGGTAGGCTACATGTATACCGTCTGTGTCAAAGTCCGCAGCTCCGCAGCTATACGTAAATGTACATTAGCACAGCCTTGGCCAAGCAGATGTAACCCCACACCCTATCCCATTTGTAATCATGCTCAGTATATCCTCAACATGTATTCCGCTGCCAGTAGTGTCCACTATACTGCATCACAGAGGACAGAAGACTCAATATAATGTTTGAAACCAAAACTGTCTCCGCTGACTCATTTCACAAGTACGAATGAGAGAGGATGAGAGTATGTGAAGTACACGGCAGTCGTGACATGACCATGTAGTCCACTGGTATTGGATGTCAACGCAAATGAGTAGCACTACTGTGGAAGACACACATGTGTCGTGTGAAGTCGTATGGACGCAGTGCTCAGGTGGGTGGGTGCGACGGGTAGATGCGCACATGCCAAGTTGGAGCACGCCGTGTTGGGAGGGGTCATGAACAGTACACCACCGCTTCCCTGGGCATTGTGAGAGGACACCTGTCGGGGGGAGTGAACACGTGTGTGCACAGCAGCCGGGCACACGTACAAGGCGGTACCAGGCGCACCTCAGCCCACCCTCTGTGGACAAGCTGGATCCTGTTGTGCGCCCGCCATGCCCCTTGACAAGGCACACACAGCCCCAGTCGACCAGGTGTAACCCCAACATAGTCAATCCGCACAGGCGATACAGGGCACGGGATGGCAGTGGAGCATGGTGTGTGAGAGGTCTCCTCGCGCTCCTCCTGGTCATATTACGCAGGCAATAGAACCTCAACGTCTAGCATGGCACAAGTCCATGGAAGTGTAGGGGGGACGCACCACAGCACGAGCAGCACTGACGTCACGGGAGGTGGCTCGCACCATCCCATCCATTGCCCATCATACCAACCACGACACATGCCATTGCGACTAAGTGCAAGCGCGTGCGCCACCACCCCCGAGCCCTCCCCAGAGAGGCCAAAGAGTGAATGTGTGGGCCAACAGCCACAGACGGACGCGGCCTGGCCGCAAGGGCAGCCACAGCCACTGGGTGTCGCAGGTGGCGGATCCGGAAGGCGAAGACTGTGATGCATAGTCCATGCAGGCCGGGTCTCCATTTGGGGCACCACGCAGGTGGACGAGCGTCCCGCCACACATCATACCCTGAGACAGCCCACTCGTGCAACTGGACCCACACATTCACTCCTTGCCCTCTCTGGTGCGAGCTTGGGGCTGCCTGTGCAAGCGCTAGCCTCGCAGGTGAGCATGCATATTGGGGGGCGAGGGGAGGACATGAGGGCTGGGGCGAAGATGACTGTATCACTGTCAGTTAGTACAAGGGATGACCCAGATGTGGAAAGGAAGAGACGTGTCCCGTGTGTACTGCAACTAGTCGCCAATCCAACTACCCCCCATGTCCGGAATGTAAGCCCGCACCTAGGCCCGCCCATCCGCCACATCGAACATACCACCAGCACGACAACCTTCCCATTCAAAACACTGACTGGGGTGGCGACCAGTGAACAATCATGTGCAGCCTACCCACGCGTACATGTGGGCCCTCCATGATCCATGTCACCTGCGGCAAAGACATGACATGCGCAATGAGGGAAGTGAGGAGAGCTGTCCGCCCCACGCGCAGAAGGTGCATCAGCTCCACAGACCCAGCAGCGAGTCCAGCAGGGGTCACATGTGCAGGGGCAGCTGTGCCTGGTGTGAAGGCACATGCATATAGACAGCACATCGACCAATGTGTAGTCTGCCCACATCCACAGTCCATCATCATGCGGACATAGGAATTGAACACAGGGCAACACATCTTAGTTGGTGCACCCACCGTGACCAACAATGCGCAATCATCGACGTACCCGCCCTGTGCATGGCCCCCCACCCAACGGAGGCACATCCAGTGCCACCATCCCACACACACAAGCCTTCCACGGAACATGCTGTGTCCAATGGTCAGTACAGAGTCAGCGCCCATCTGGTGGATCCTGAACAGGAGACACATGCACACACATGCCAGCTCCCACTATGTACGTCTGCCACCTGGCACGTGCAATGTAACCTCTCACCTGTGACTGCAAGCACACAGCCGTCTTGGCATGGGGCTGTCAATGTGGACACCAGTCAATGTTTCGGGAGCTGTGATCCGTACAGTGCTGTACATAGGGTGCAGTGCTGACACCTACTACTGTCTCATATCCCCTCGTGCCACAGGTCCCACTTGTATTGGCCGCTCAGCCCGTGCCCACATCGTCGTCGTCGTGTGCCATACTCATCCAGCCTCGGAAGCAGTTCCATGCTCAGCAGACACTCATGTTGCCGTGGCGTTGCCGCTTGACGAATATGCAGTCAGTCCCCATCAGCACGCCCCGCAAGTCATTGGGGCCTAGATCCCCATGTGCATGCACATGGCAGTGGTATGTCTCACTTGCCATTGCCATTGTTGGGAGACCTGTGTAAGTGTATTGTGGCCGTGCCGTCCCAGCTTGACAGCTGGGCTGTGGCTCATGTGCTTGCTCAGTCATGTCAGTGATGTGTATGCGAAATTGCTATGTGCCGTGTTGCTTTGACATGTGTCCTCTGCCATTTAACCCAGGCGGAGACCGAACATTGACCGCCCATACCAATTGCTGGCGGACATGGACGATACAGAGGTAATCAGGAAGTTTCGGCTGGACAGGCTAACTCTGCATCGACTGTGTGCCATGTTAGAGCCCCATCTCCGTCCCCGCAGGGTGTATCCGACTGCTGTCACCCCCACGGCTAAGGTGATGGCCGCCATGCATTTCTTCGCCACTGGGTCATTCCAGCACACAGTGGGCAGTGGAGGAGGGATGTCCCAGCCCATGTTCAGCAAGGTGCTGAGGGATGTACTGGCAGCCATGATGCTGTACCGGAACAGGTACATCCGCTTCCCCAGGGCTCGTGAATTGGCGGCAGTGAAGGGTGCATTCTATGCCCTTGGCAGAATCCCACACGTCATGGGAGCCATTGACTGCACTCATGTTGGCCTTGTTCCACCACAGGCCACTGAGCACCTGTACCGCAACAGGAAGCACACGCACTCCCTGAATGTGCAAGTGGTGTGCCTTGCGGACATGGTGATCACCCACGTGTGTGCAAAGTTTCCAGGCTCGGCCCATGACACACACATAATGCGCAACAGCATCTTGCCACGACTGATGGCCAATCTGCAACAGGATCGTGCCTGTATTGTCGGTGAGTATGTGGAGTGGTGTAGCGTGCTGGTTGTGCGATGCTGTCCCCTGTCCAGTTGGAATAGCTACGGTTCTCTGTGTCCCTCACACCCAGGTGACTCTGCGTATCCGAATGGGGCATGGCTGCTCAGTCCATTGAGGAATCCTCGCACCCCAGCAGACGATCGATACAATGAGGCACATGGGAGGACCAGACGTGTGGTCGAGCGTACCTTTGGCCTCCTCAAGTCCAGGTTCAGGTGCCTGGACCGCACCGGGGGTGCACTGGCGTACTCCCCACAGAAGGTGTGCCAGATAGTGGTGGCGTGCTGCATGCTGCACAATCTGGCCATTCGGAAGCAGATCCCCCTCATTGTGGATGACGGAGATCAACCAGGGCCCCAGCCCGCAGACCAGGACAGCTCGAGTGAGGTGGACAGCGGAGAGGAGGAAGCTGGGAATGTGCGCCAGCAGCTCATCGCCCGCTACTTCACTTGACGGTGAGTGTCCATGTACGACGGATGATGTGTCTGTATCTGTGCAGGTGTGTGTGTGCTGTGTCAGGGTGGCCGTATGTTCACTGCGTGCAGCGTGTCAACGCTCCATGGCCAGGGTAGTATGCCACTGTTGGTGACTGTGGCATTGTGCCCTATTGCTCTGTGCGATGTGTGTACATTGCTTGTAGTTGTTGACATGTACTGTGTGATGGGTGTGTGACACACTCATTGAATGTGCTCCTGTTCTGTCTCCCACCCCTAGGTCCCTACAGGCCCTCCGGATTCCATTGCCATGCCACGCATCAGGTGCCCTTCCGCCCAAGGTGGCCGTTGTATTCCGTACAAATAAAACACAGGGCACAAACAGCAGTTAGTGAATAAGGTGCATTTATTACGAACTGTGACATGTGATTGTGTGTAAGGTGATAACAAAAGTGGTGCGTGCAGTGACAATGAGCTGTCGGTCATGGCTGCGTGATGATCAGGGTGTACCCACTGGTTCTATGTCCATAGTCCAACACACACATGCCATCCAGCTGGCTGTGTGGAGTGGGATCGTAGAGCAAGTCAATGCAGTGGCTGGTCAAGGAAGGCTGGCGGAAGGCTGGCTGGCTGCCTCACTTGCGACTGGAGCGTGCGAAGTCCTCCCGGGAGATCTGTTTCCTCTTCGGACGGCCCCTTCCACGTTTGGGAGGGGGTGTGTGGTGGCGACCTGCTGGTGGTGGGTGAGGTGTGCTCACTGGCTGTGGACGCAGGGGAAGTGGACACTGCTGGCCGACCCTGCGCCCTAGCAGGTGGTGGCGGAGGTGGTGTTGCTGGCCTTGCCTGTGACCCCACCGCCACCACCAGCTGGCCCATGAGGTCCACGAGTTGGTCCATACGGGACACGAATTGGCCCATATGGGCGTCCATGGACCTCAGCACCCCCAGCACCTCCCGCGTGTCAGTGGCAGACCTGGCCCATTGTCCTTGGGCCTCTTCATAGGCCCCAAGGACTCTGGCCATTTGAGGCAGGGCATGGCTCCCAGGGGAGGCTGGCGTTTCCCTGACCCTGCTCCTCCTACCAGTCCTGCTGCCACCGGCCTGCCCACTAGCCACATTGCACACCACGGTCCTCGCTGTGGCTCCCAGGGTGGATCCAGTCGGCCGGGCCACCACCTGCGCTGGGGCTGGTGCCAGCGAATACGTGGTGGTGGTGGAGGCGGTGGTGGTCGGTGCGGCGATGGTGGCGGTTGCGGCAGTGGTAGTGGCCGCAATGACCGTGGGTGTGGCCGCAACGACAGTGGCAGCAGGGGACTGGGACTGTTCAGCATCCCTGGATGATGGGTTGGTGGGTAGGAGGGGTCCTGGGGAGCGGCTGGGCCCTGCCACGCCAGATGGGCCAGCTTGGTGGTCCGTGTCCGAAGAGGTGGACAGATCCTCCAGATCCGTGTGTCCTCGTTGGGGGCTTGTAGGCTGGCTGTGCTGGCTGCTGTCTCCATCCCCAGCGTCCAGCAGTTCGTCACCTGTGGAGAAAATGAGATTTGTTATTGTGTTGCACCTGGCGAAGTATGTATTAGTCGTCTGACATTGGCAGTTCGTGCAATCTCGTACATGGGTTTCCCGGAGGCGAGTGTGTGGCTGTGGCATCTGTAGTTGTGTGTGCTAGGCAATGGGACTGTGTGCTGTGCACATGTGGCATGGGACGGATTGGCCATGCCGATGGGTGTGTTGCTTTGCCCCTACTCATTGTGACTCTGGTGTATGCGGGCTCCTGGCCCATCCTGGGTCTGGTTTGTACTTTGCTTTTGGTGTTCATATGGAACGCTTAGGAACGCATATGGCAACATGGGGGCCATGCCCCAGATTCGCATTTGGGAGGAGATATGCTTTTGGGGTTCAAATGGAACGCTTAGGAACGCATATGGCAACATGGGGGCCATGCCCCAGATTCGCATTTGGGAGGGGATATGCTTTTGGGGTTCAAATGGAACGCTTAGGAACGCATATGGCAACATGGGGGCCATGCCCCAGATTCGCATTTGGGAGGGGATATGCTTTTGGGGTTCAAATGGAACGCTTAGGAACGCATATGGCAACATGGGGGCCATGCCCCAGATTCGCATTTGGGAGGGGATATGCTTTTGGGGTTCAAATGGAACGCTTAGGAACGCATATGGCAACATGGGGGCCATGCCCCAGATTCGCATTTGGGATGGAATATGCTTTTGGGGTTCAAATGGAACGCTTAGGAACGCATATGGCAACATGGGGGCCATGCCCCAGATTCGCATTTGGGAGGGGATATGCTTTTGGGGTACATGCTGTGAGCCATGGGTGCCGAACGTGACATGTGTTGTGGCAGCATGACAGTGCATGGTCTGAGGTGTGTGCATGCCTGACATGCCCTGCATATTTGCTGTCTGTTGTGGTTACTGGACATGGCATTGGACGCATCGTTATGAGTGAGTGATAGTTGTGTGCCAGCCAACGTATTGCAGTTGTCCCATCTCCTTGGTGTGCGTGCTGCCCTGTGCCATGTGCATCACTGCAGTGCTCGGGGGTGTGGCCCATGTTGTGTGTTGTTGCTCACAGTGTGTCGTGCGCTTAATTGACTTCTGGCACATGGTTGGTCATGGGCATGTGTCTTAGCGTGACTGCTGTATGTGTGGCAGCTGAGCGGATGACATGCCTTTCATGTGACTGGGGCTGACGGATGGGATGGATGGTATGTTGTATGTGCATGGTGTGTCTGTGAGTTTGATGGGTTCAGTGGTGTTCGTGTGCATTTCTGTTGTTCCGCTCTGTTGCGTCTAGTGTTGTTTGTCTTACATAGGCGTAGTTGTGGGGTGTGGGGTTGACAGGCAGTGGGGGCTACATGGACAGGACTTCAATGGTGTTTCGGTTGTGTGTGATGAGTTGCACAGTGGCTGCCGTGTGGGACTATATTCAGTGTGGCTTGTGCATGCAGACGTGGCTCCTTGGGTGTTGCTATGTCTGTGATGGGTCATGTGGGGTGTGAGTCTGCTGTTCATGTCCGTGTGCACATTGTTCACTTGTTCGTGACGGTGGGCGGTGCTGCGTGTTCGTGTGCTACGTGACATGTCCCATGTGTTGGTGGTGTTATGGTCCTCATGCCTCCAGTAATCCAGCCCTGTCCAGTTTCCCACCTGCAAGTTGTTCGTGCGTGCACTGTACTGGATGCCACATGGCTCTAAGCGGGGGTGCTCCATGTTGCAGGTCTGTGGGGGTGGGGGGTGTAGTGGGTCGTGGGGGTGGCTGTACACCCACTGACACCGATTGCTGTGGACCGTGATGTCTGCCTTTCGGCTGTCGTTGTGCACTGCGGTGGCTGACACGTGGCTGTGGGGTGTGGGGGATGCTCCTCCTTGCTGTGCTGTGGGACTGGGGCCTGGTGTGTGTTGTACTTGGGCTGTCCACCGTCCCACCCACTGCACTTTGTGTTCCTGCCACTTACCTGTTACTTGTCGGTTAGTGCAGCTGTGGCGGACACATGGGTGTGGTGGGTGCTCGTTGTGGCGCTTCTGGCATATTTGGGGACCTGTTGGTGGTTACGTGGCTGGCTTAGTGTACACATGTCCCCACGCATCTTACAGTTGTTCGGTTTGGCCTGTGTGTGGTAGTGTCTGTTGCATGTGCGTGTGTTGTGTTGTGTATTGTGTGCTGGACATGGGGGTGTTGTCCCTGGGAGCTGTGGCATGGTAGTTGCGCATGTGAGTACATAGCGGTGTGCTAGTATACATTAGTTTGTACTTACCAGCCTCCACTCCCCTGCTAATCCGGCGAGGATCTCCGGATGGATTACGACTCGCACCTTCTCCTCCCACGCTTTGAAGGTCTTAAAGAGCGCGGGATTCCCTCCGCCAGTGACGGCAGCCAGCTCTCTGTTTTTGCCCTCCTTCTTCTTGACCAGGCTCTTTACGTCATTCCAACGTTTGTTAATTTCTCCTCTGTTCCTGGGCAGGGTCCCGACTGCATTGACCTGGTCTACGATCCGGTTCCACATTCTGTTTCTGGTGGCTAGTGGTGTGTGCTGGACCATGTTCCCATAGATTTGTGGGTACACCTTGATGATCTCGTCGACCATGACCGTCAGCTCCATGGGCGTGAACTTGGGCATCCTTTGTGGTGCCATGGTGTTTGTGGTGCTGGTGCGGTGTGTGTTGTGTAATGTGCAGGGGGTTTGTGGTGCCGGTGTTTGGTGGTGGTGGTGGTGGTGTTTGGTGGTGGTGGTGGTGGTTGTGATGTGTGCGTTTCTGTGGTGTGCTGCTGTCCTTGCTGTGTCACTGTGTCCTCTCCTCTCTGGTTTGCAATGTAGCAAGGGGTTGTGGTCTGTGGGAGTGCTGCTTTTGTACTCACCTATGTGGGTGTGTCCTCATGGTCTGTTGTTTTCAGGTGTGTTGTGTCTGGGGTTCTGGCCTTTGTATTTTTTGTTTGTCCGGGGGGTGTTTTCGGGATGTGTACTGTGCTTGTGTATTTGTGTGTGCCTTGCTGTGTGGACTTGTTGGCCATGTTGTGTGCTATTGGTTTTGTGTGCGGATGGTTTCTGTGCAGGTACGTGGGCGCCATGGCTTCTGCCGTGTCGATTCTCATCGGCGTTGTTTGCGCTGGCGGGCGGTATATTTGTTGTTTTTCCGCGCTCATGGCGGTGCGATCGTAATTTCACGTGCGGTGTGTCGGCCGTGTGGGCGGGCGGTTTTGTGTTGTTGTGCGTGTTTCCGTCCGTGGCGGGCGGTTTGACTCCGACTCGGACGATGGCGGGCGGTATTTTGTGTGATTTTCCGCCGATGGCGGTTTTCGGTTTGTGTACTCATAATGGCGTGGTCGGTGTTCAGGCGGTGTGTGCGGGCGGATTTTTGCCGCTTCCATGCCTGGCGGATTTATTTACGCCGGGTATCGTAATGTGCCCCTTAATTATGATAAATCAATGATAGTTTTTATTTATTAATATTTATTTAATTGAAATTTTATAGTGTTAATTGTGGGAAGTAATTTATTTTTAATGAATTATTAATTTGTTGTTAATTAACATTCATTAATTAATTGAAACTGGTGTAATTAATTTTAGGTGCGGGTTGTGGGGTTTATAGGGGTATAGGGTGGGAAGTAATTTATTTTTAATTAATTAATAATTAGTTGTTAAGTAATATTAATTAATTGAAAATTAAATATTGAAATTGTGTAATTAATTTTAGGTGCGGGTTGTGGGGTTTATAGGGGTATAGGGTGGGAAGTAATTTATTTCTAATTAATTAATAATTAGTTGTTAATTAATTGAAAATTAAATATTGAAATTGTGTAATTAATTTTAGGTGCGGGTTGTGAGGTTTATAGGGGTAAAGGGTGGGAAGTAATTTAATTTTAATTAATAAATAAGTAGTTGTTAATTATTATTATTTAATTAATTGAAAATTAAACATTTAAATTGTTTAATTAATTTTAGGTGCGCGTTGTGGGGTTTATAGGGGTAAAGGGTGGGAAGTAATTTATTTTTAATTAATTCATAATTAGTTGTTAATTATTATTAATTAATTAATTGAAAATTTAATATTGAAATTGTGTCATTATTTTAAGGTGCGGGTTGTGGGATGCATAGGGGTAAAGGGTGGGAAGTAATTTATTTTTAATTAATTAATAATTAGTTGTTAATTAATATTTCATTAATTGGAAATTAAATATGAGAATTGTGTAATTAATTTTAGATGTGGGTTGTGGGGTTTATAGGGGTAAAGGATGGGAAGTTAATTATTTTTATGTGTTTTAATTTGTTTTTCAATTAATAATATTTATTTAATTGATAATTAATTATGTTAATTATAGAAGTTCAATTTATTTTTAATTTAGATGTGGGTTGTGAATTATGTGGTGTTATAGGGTAGGATGTAAATAAGATAAATGTATGTACTAATGTTTTTGTTTATAATTTGTAACTAAAATTATTTCATTGTTTGAAAAATATTTTTAGATTTTATTTAATATAATATTTGTAGGTATTTGTGATATGTATTTAACATTGTAATATGTTTTTATTTTTTTATTTTTTTTAATATTAAATATATTTATATTTTAATTGTTTACATATCTATATATTTTTTTAATTTATTTTGTTTTTCAAATATTTTTTGTTGTCGATATTTTGTTTGTTTTTAATTTTGAATTGACTGTAGTGGGAATAGTAACTTCTATCCCTCCGCAATCCAACACTTTCCCTACTGTTACACTCACTGGAGTGGGAATAGTAAATTTTACCCCTCTGCTATCCAACTCTTTCCCTACTGTTGCACTGACTGGATTGGAAAAAGTAATTTTTACCCCTCCGCTATCCAACAGTTTCCCTACTGTTGCACTCACTGGAGTGGGAATAGTAATTTTTAACCCACCGCTATCCAACACTTTTCCTACTGTTGCACTCACTGGAGTTGGAAATTTAAGTTTAAAGATTTTTTAATAGTTTAATGTTTTAATTTGAAATAGAATATTTTTTTATTAGATTTTATGTGAACTGGTATATATATATATATATATATATATATATATATATATATATATATATATATATATGAACACCACATCCGATTTCTCACAATTAAACCGGACACCGACACAGGGGGATTTAGGAATTTGAAAGTCTTTATTCCTCCATTACGCTGCGACGCGTTTCGGCATTCACTGCCTTGATCACACAGTGATCACTTCCTGTATTACGTGCATAAATTAAAATTCAGCAGAGTACCCCGATCACATGACCGGCAAGTTTTTCATGAAGCAGGAAAACAGACTATCATATAGGTACATTTTGCCAAGTTTCTATCACTTGGTTGAAAAGGTTTTTTACACATTTCTTTAATGCACTCCATATTTCTTAGGTAGTATCTCCAATTCATTTCAATTAAGGCTTCATATTTTAAATTACTTGAATACAATTATATATCAGAGTATGCATGTCACCACTGTAAAGCATCATTGGAATTCAATAAAGTGCAAGTGCAATAAATAAATAAATACATACATATATATTCATACATATATATGTATCAATGTAAACACAAATAATGGGCCAGTGCCCCATATTGATCTTCACAAACGGGTCCTTTTCTGTAATCTATTGTGCACCATAATAGGTATAACAATTGTTACATGCCCATTGCATTACCATACTGGAGTTGGAAATTTAAGTTTAAAGATTTTTTAATAGTTTAATGTTTTAATTTATAATAGAATATTTTTTTATTAGATTTTATGTGAACTGGTATATATATATATATATATATATATTTCTTTGATACACAAATGAAGCGATCACTCGGAGGTCTGCAAACATCAGTGACACCAGTGGTTGATTTTATTCTAGGTTACGCGTTTCGCTTGCACAGCAAGTTTGGTCACACAGTCACACAAGAAATTCCTATGTTTGGCGTTCTCCGCCAACTATCAGCGATCCTCTGCAGAGGGCGGGGGAAGGCCGAAGGAGCCCTAACCCAGAAACATATATATATATATATATATTGTACATTTTTATATAATTTTAAAGTTATACAATAAATCAAAATTAATAGTTTATTAATTATTTTAAAGTAAATATATATATATTTAAATAATTATGTGTGTGTGTTTAACTTTATTTAATTAAGTTTTTTTGCTATATTTGTTAAAATGTATATTAAATCTACTTTATTTTGTTTAAATTAATTTTATTATTTAATACATTTAATATTTATTATTTTATTTTATGTATATAAAAATCGATATTTTGCACAACTATTTTTTTCACATTGATATTTTTTCGATATTTTTGTACTTACCTGTTTAAGTATAGGGAGTCGATATTTTTGCATTCTATATATTTTTTTCGATATTTTTAACATCTATATTTTATACTTCGATATATTGTCAGTGAACCCCCCGATGTGTCAAACAATCAATAGTAACACTGCTAAGAAAGGCATACTATAGAGCTGTTCCCATCAACAAGAGGCGTTGTGTCATACATCCGCCGCCTGTGCACCGTCTTCACCCGCGTTTGATTCAGAGAGACATGGGGTAGAGGACATGTCAGTATGTAGATCTGCCATCAAGGCGTCCCAATGCAGGTCAGTAGGGTGCTTTCTTTACCAGACGCCACTGATATATGTGCTGCTTTCAATACTGTTACTGCTTCTCCTAACCAGGCAGTAATTTGTCTTGTGGCCCTAAAATCCTTACAACCATGCTGGATTGGGAGTAACACCACACAGTAATGAAGTATTAGAAATGTTTACAGTAGCCATGTTGGAAATGGAAGTATGTCAAGCTCTATGTGTGTGTGTAAGATATCCCAAACCAAAATGGAATCGAAGTCCAAGTGTCCATCTCCTATAAGTAGCTAAAATTAGAAAGCGCCACCCTGACAAACCCTCAAATAGAGGCCTCCCTGGTTGGCGCTGCTGTGCTCTATCTAGGTGGCAGTGGCAACTTCCAACCGCATTGGGTATTCAAATGTGTTTTAACACCATAAATCCTGACTTTAGGCAGTTCTTAATGTTGTCCTCATGATGTGGACCCTATAAAGGAATCATCCCAGGTGATAATATTTAGATAACACCTCTAGTTTGGGGCTTTACTGCGACTATAACACTATAATTTTGTTGCTGCCAAAGCCTGTAACTTTCATCTTCTGCACGCTTATTTTCACTTTATTTTCTTTGCTGTATCTCTCCAGTTCTATCGATCTGCATCTGGACCCCAATTGTTGTCAGATTTATAAATATGATATTGCTGCATACCATAATGTATGCTATCGGCTGTAGGGTAACCTGTCCATAGCAAGACATGGAGCAGACTTGACAAAAACAAAATAAACAGTAAGAGTCCCAGCACTCAGTGTCATTTCAAACTGTTGTGAATGGCATTCTTGGCTATGTACTGGTCACCTCTGTGTGTCTGCACTTTGATTTACTTTTCAGTCTGTAACTATTTCAAAAGAGACAGAGGGGCCGATTCCGATTCAGGCCGGAAATCTCCCCGACCGAGCCGGACCCGGAGAGATTTCCGACCGAATCGGACCCTAGCAGTCCGACCGAACGAGTACGATGCGTTCACATGCAATCGGACTCGATTCGGTCGGACTCCCATTGAAGTCAATGGGAGCCGGTCGTACAACGCGTACGCGGGCTCCCATTGACTCAATGGGTGCGAGGCGAACAAGGGCGCCCCTACAGCGGGTACGCGTCGAAGTGACTCGCGCCGTACAAGCACAGGTAGGGGGACCCATGGGTCCCCCTGTGTGCGACTCACGCGGCTACGCGTACAGGGGGGTCCGACACGGACCCCCAAAGTGCGGCTCCGACTGCTCTTTGGAGCCGGACTGCGCGAGTCGGTCGGACTGCTCGAGGCGCGCATCGTACTTACCCGGCCGGGGAACATCTCCATTGCGCGGTGCGAGTCGTGTCCGTGCGTGTCGGTCGGTGCGGTTGGGTCCCGCGAACGAGTCGGTCGGCGATTTCGCGAGCGCTTGCATCGTACTCGCTCGCCCGGACGCACGTCCGAATCGGTCGGGAAAGAGGGCTCCGAATCGGATCCGGTTAAGCCGAATCCGATTCGGAGCCCTACCGGCCGAGATCGGAATCGGCCCCAGAAGGTTTTTTGCCATTTACATGGTGTTAAATCGACACAGAGTTATTTGAGCGCTTTACATGACCACCAGTTACATTACTGTGGTAATGTGCAATGTTTAAACTCTAGGCTTAGAATGTTATGAGGTCACTGGAGCATGGCATTCTTTCTGTACATTCTTTCTCTTGCCAGTTGCTTCAGTGCCCCTTCATGAAGAGATGCATCTTTCAGAATAAACCCACTATTTCCACTACAACCATGTAGTGTCATCTTTACAAAACTGGCGACGATTTGGGTCTATTTGGATGTCCTTATGCTCATCGGATGTCAAATCCATCGAAGAAGGGGCCAGGGAGCAAACCATTAATTGCTTCATTTACTTTGAAGACATTCTCATTCACTAGTAAGTGAATAACTAAGGTGCGAGCAGGGGCGGCTGGTGGATTTTAAAAGTGGTGGGGCGAAAAATTGTATCGTAGTATAACGAGCTAGCGAGCGAAGAGCCCGAACTGCAAAAGGAGGGTGCGGGGGGGATTTTCCCCCCGCAAGAAATTTTTTCAAAAAATGGATTCAAATGGTGGCTTTTACACCACATATTTACTGCAAATTGTTGCAAACACGGAGTCCAAATATAGCATTTTAAAGCACAAGTGAGAAGAAAACATTAGAAACATATCAAAAAGGTGCCCAATCCTCTAACTGGTCTTCTTGCAAAACGACCCCCAAGCCAAGCACACACAACCAATTGAAACAGGCCCTCTAAGTGTTTTCTACCTGTAACAAATCTCTGCCTCTTTACTGTATTGGTTGATGAAGTCATCAAGGCTCACACCATTGGTAACACCGTACATTGCAAATACTTTAAAAATTAGATGGCGAAAGAGATCCATTCCAGGATTGAAGTTCATCCTTGATTTTTTTAAGATTAGCCGGACAAACAGAAATTATATTCCAGCAAACTGTGTTTAGTTTGTAAAATTTAACATTTATATACTATATACTATAATGTACACAGACAGAAGGTCCACCTAACAGAAATTGATGTGCAAAACATACAAACCTGACAACAAGATTTTGGGTGGAAAGCAGAGATATAGTGAAAGTGACAGATATGGTTTATAAAGTGTTTCAAAAATGACAATAGAGAAAAAGGAGTTAATAAAATTAGTTAAATTTTTAAATTGAAACATAAATAATAAAACATATATAAATGTAGAGCATAACAATAAATAAAATCAAAATCAGTGAAGAAAATAGTTTGCATTTAGGGCCTCATTTATGAGGTTTTGTTGTAGGGCAGCACAGCAGGCCTACCTGCTGCGCTGCCCTACGACAAAAGAAAAGGGCATGAATGCACCGTATCTATCAGATACGGCGCATTCCTGTCCTTTGCCCGTGCACCGGCACACAATGAGCTGCTGTGCGCCAATGAAGGCACTGTTGCACCATGGTGCAAGGGTGCCTGCATTGCAGGCAATCACAAGAGGCTTTTACCTCTTTCTCTGGGTGCTGCAGAAGGCAACACACATAGAAAAAGGAAAAACGAGGAGAAATAAAGATATTTCTCCGCGTTGTGCTTGTGCGTCCCTTACGCCTCCCATGGGGAAGCGCAAGTTTTTGGCGCTGCCTCAGATTACCGATTTCTCATAAATCTGGGGCAGTGTCAAAAAGCCATGGATGTTGCTGGGAACTTCCCCAGCAACACCCATTGCAGGCAGAAAACTGCGTTAAAGGGGACCATATTTACGAGGCAGAAATACCTGACCCAGCGAGAAAGGAACTATTTGGTTTGTCGGTGCAGCACTGCAATGCAATCTTCTCAGCGGGAAACACACACACTGCTACTAAATTCTCAATGTTGGCACCACCAGGCGAGCGGAGCAATTAAATTACACTGTGTGATCCTAGGCAACTCGTTTTTTATATTGTCCATAGATGCAGTGAATTTAAGCGCAGTTCAGGACAGGAGCATCAAGTCAATCAATTCTACCAGGGACCTGCTCCCTAAAGACAACCGCAGCCACCGTTGGTTAAATGCTGCCTTATAGAATTATTTGTGCTATATATCTATCGTGCATTTACCAATTTAATAGGAGGAGCCTGGGTGTCAGCCTCTCGAGGATGCGTATTGAGCAGAGCTTCTGATGGCACCCAGGAGTCACTCATTCTTTCCCCAGCTAGTGTTACTGGGTGCGGAAGAGCCAAATACCAGGTTTTTGGTTGGTAAACCAGACGGAAATTCATGCATGACACTTTGGCGGCAGCAGCCAAGCTTCACTACACTTGTTACTGCTAGAAAGAAGCTTCCCTTTCTCTCCCAGACTCCTCTCAACTACACCACCAGGCCCCCACATGTCTTCACCCCTCGCTTAGAGCAGAGGGTACGTGTATGCAATAAAACCGCACGGGAGTTTACTCGTAATGGCACGCTACTGCATGCCTCTGCAACATGGCCACTTCACATGTGATTTTATCCTTACCCCAGTACTATGTATTAAACTTGTATAATCAGTCCTTTTTCTACAATAACACAGAAGCAGAGACAATTGTGCATAAATATGACGATTGACGAATATACTAGTAGTGAGACTCATTACACAGGCACTCACAGAGGACATTAAATGCAAATGTTCTGATCCATGGTAAAGGCCCATTTACGACATAAAAACATGGCCGTGACTACGTCATGACAGGTAAGGTTTAGTGCTGTTTTATTTTTTAGTCACATCCGATTTGCATGTCACTACAGGCCGCTTTTAAAATGGTACAAGCCACAAAACTCAGGCATGCGGTGTGGCATGTGACATGTTACATACATGTGGTAGCAAACGGTAAACCCTTCTTTCCGAATGACGTTGGCAGAATGGAGCGCTTGTTTCGGGAAAAGAGATGCTTACCTTTCGAAGGCGCTATAAGACTAATGACAAAAGAGTGTCTGGTTTATTTACAGCATTTCAAGTGCTAAACCGGGACATGTGTTTACTTTGGAGAAAGGTGTCAGAACACCGGGACATACGTCCAAAAACTGGGCCTGTCCGGGCAAATACTGGCGTGCCTATTGCGTTATAAATAAGCCTCCCTGATTTCCGTTTTTATTGATTTAAACAATTGCTTTGTCCATCAGGTATAATTTCTTTTCCCCTGGATTTTCGGGTGTCTGCTGTCAGGAAAGCATTTGACGACAAGTGAAGTGGGTTCTGCGCTCAGGGGAGCCAGGGGGGCAGGCATGCCTGGCATGAACAACAACCCTCTGCCCCTTTCACAAGCACTTGTCTGAGAGGTAATTGACCTTGCCTGCCCCAGAGGAGCCCGTCAGTCATTTACCAACCCAGGGTTAGTCCTTCAGTCTCCTGGAAGCACCCCCGTGTTTAAGCGCTTCAGTGTTACTGCTGCAGTGCTGCCACCATTTCAGAGGCAATGGCCTCACACGCGACTGACTCTGCCCCAGCCCCACAGCCCTTACATGCCAGATGCTGCTCTTCAGGGCGCTATTCTGGCTGTCATGGCTATTGATTGCCCATACTCTTTCCGGCATGCATTTAGTCTGAGGGCAGCACCGGGAGCCAGGGAATGCATGTTTCCGCTTGTGCCTGGGCCCCGCCTGCTGTCTGCACGTATGACGACGACTCCAACCTGAACCTGCACGTGTGTAACATACACTAGTAAACCAAGCGCCACCACCCCCACCCCCACCACCACCTACCTATGGAGCGAGTGCGACCAGACCTCCCTGTGGGGGCGTGCACTCTGCACTGCACACAAAGGCGCACAGGGCCTTAAACTGTCTGCTGCCAGTGCCACAAACGAAACCAAAAGCCAAGTAGCCAACCAACAACAACGCACGCCACCAGGGCAAGGCCTCGCCGCCTCGGGCTCTATGGATCGAATCAAAGTCACCCCTGTTACTGCTGCCACCATTTCAGAGGCAAAGGCCTCACACGCGACTGACTCTGCCCCAGCCCCACAGCCCTTACATGCCAGATGCTGCTCTTCAGGGCGCTATTCTGGCTGTCATGGCCATTGATTGCCCGTACTCTTTCGGGCATGCATTTAGTCTGAGGGCAGCACCGGGAGCCAGGGAATGCGTGTTTCCGCTTGTGCCTGGGCCCCGCCTGCTGCCTGCACGTATGACGACTCCAACCTGAACCTGCGCGTGTGTAACATACACTAGTTAACTAAGCACCCCCACCTACCTATGGAGCGAGTGCGACCAGACCTCGCTCCCTGTGGGGGCGTGCACTCTGCACTGCACACAAAGGCGCACAGGGCCTTAAACTGTCTGCTTCCAGTGCCACAAACAAAACCAAAGGCCAAGTAGCCAACCAACAACAACGCACGCCATCAGGGTAAGGCCTCGCCGCCTCGGGCTCTATGGATCGAATCAAAGTCACCCCCTGCCGGCAGCGGCCCGGCCCCCAGGTGTCGCGCCGTCAGTAGAGTACTACTAAAGTTAACAGTAACACACTTAAGTAAATAATTATCGCAGGCTGCAGCACTGCAGTGACAAAATTAAAAACACAACAGCCCCTATAAATATAATTAGGAGGTTGTTGTGGGTGGTGGCGGGTCGCTTTCACTTACCCGTGTGTTGTTGTTACCGTGACCTGTCCTGACCTCGACGTTCACTTCTCAAGGCTCCTCGTCGGGCTCCTCGTCGTGACCAGGAGGACTGCAGTACACAGCGTGGCAATAGCAATGATAGCAAGCACAAGCCAGCCATGACGAAGCAAGCCAAAAGTAAAACTGGAAAATACTGGATTTGGTGGTCTTTGGACTCCTCCCCCAGACCCCAGCAAACCAATCACATGCAAAACAACAAACTGTATCTGGGTCTGGTGGAAGAGGCAAAGGCCACTGCCACACCCCCACAAACTCGAAGCCTGCAGGACTGTCCCGTCCCCAGCCATTGGAACTAATGGAGGGCCTCAAACTCCTCCCTGGGCCAAGGGAATAACGCCCAAATCGAAATGCTATTCTGGCAGTGAGACACAGGCTGCACCCACCAGTGTGTCGTCACTGCCATGCTTTATGGCTCCAGGTCGAAGAAATCTTCGCCCAGCCAAAAGCATGCGCAGAGCAAAGGCCATCCTCCCCCACCCCCTTAAAACAAAAAACAAAAATTTGAACATGTTTGTTCACCGAGCACTAGCAGCCAGCAAAATGTATTGCTAGCTGCTCAGTGTTCCATCAGGCATTTTTTAGTCCCCCACAGGGTGGAAGGGCGACGCCCATCTCGCCCGTGTACACCAGCCGCCCCTGGGTGCGAGACTTCGACTTTTCTCTTTTACGCCGCTTTCCAGCGAGGATTTATGGACAAATGCGCTATTTTTAATATTTCCTTAGAGTTGCGGTTGTTGCTTAGCAACTGTTGCTTCAAAGTATTTCACGCAAGTCACGCGCGAGCGTATTTCACTTGAAAAGCATTAGTGGAATTTCAAGCGCGTGCCTAGCGCGAGCGTGTAACGAAGCTGTTTGTTTCTCGATTGCTTCGGTTGCTAAGATACACGCCACGCTGACGAGCCGCGCTGACGAATCTGACTGTTAAGGCCGCGTCTTGCCAATTCACCAAGCGCAAGGTCTTTAATACTTCAGCACGGATTACTGTTTGAGCGCATTCTTTTCTACTTACCTTAATTCATTGCAGTTTTCAAAAAGCGGCTCTGAGCACATTTTAAATGAAATAAATGCAGCTTTGAATACTGATTGCAGCTTAAAGTTCTTACCTGTGGAACCCGACGTTCTTGAGCTTCTCTCTCAAGATTTACAAGTCTTCTCTACTGTTCTTTCGTGAAGACGATAGAGTTTCTACAGTGTGTTTCCAGTCACACTGCCCCTAGTGGTCTTCTACAGCATCTACTGTTCCTTCGTGAAGACGATAGAGTTTCCAGTTTCCAGTCACACTGCCCCTGGTGGTCTTCTACAGCATTGCACATTTCTGTGATGAGAACACACTTCTAATATTAAATGCAAGTCAGCACTTCAGCATTGCACGTCTATATTTCTGTGATGTGCACACACTTCCAACATTAATTGCAAGTCAGTACTTCAGCTATTTGCACGCTTTGTTGTTACACTGTTTATGGTTGTTTTCCCACAGCATTGCACGTCTATATTTCTGTGATGTGCACACTTCTTCATTATTAAGTGCAAGTCAGCATTACAGCGATTTGCACGCTTTGTTCTCCAGCAGAATTCATAAGTCATGCAAAGCATCGCACCACCTGCACCGTTTATGCAAGAACCAGGTGAACCTCCTTTAGAATGGAAGCTATGGATTCGTTCTTTCAAAGCATATTTAGTAGCAATTGATGCAACAAAATTCAAACCTGATAGAAAAAAAGGTTTAATGTATTACCATCTTGGTGTTGAAGGGCAGAATATATTTGACCATTTACCTGATTATGAAGACTCAGATGAATCTGAACTTGATGAATTTGACGTTGCTATTGCTCAACTTAACAAGTATTTTACTAAATCAAAAAATCTTGTTGTTCATAGGTTTAAATTTTATACCAGAGTTCAAAAACCTTCTGAAAATATTGACACATATGTCACTGCTCTGAAAGTGTTAGATGCAACTTGTGAATTTGAAGAGTTTACATCACAGTTAATAAGAGATCAGCTTGTAGTCAGATGTAGTTCCAAAAAATTAAAGAACGCCTTCTTACTTGTAAAAATCCTTCATTAGACAAAGCTATTGATATAGCTAAGAGTATTGAGGGTTCGTGCCAGGATGTAACATTTTTAGAGGAATCCCTCAATAAAAAGGCCATATCAGGTGCGGTCATTAACAACCCCATTCCCAGTGTGGATAACAAAAAGAACAAAATTCCTTTTAAATCTAATTCTCAATTCTTTACAACACGGAAAGTATATTGTTTTAGATGTGGATCACCCAACCACGTTTCCACTTTTAAACATTGTCCTGCACATGGACAACAATGTAAGAAATGTGGCAAAATGGGTCATTTTCAAAATGTGTGTAGAGGGGGAAAATTTAACAATCCTGTTCGTTGCGTAGTTAGCAAAAATTGTGAGGTTGAAGGTGACAATGACGATTCTTCCAATGAATTGTTATTAGGTGTCAGATATGTGAAAGAAGTCAAACCTTCTTTAATTGCTGATCCGGAGATTGAAGTTTGGATCAATGGAACTTCTATTAAACTTTTAGCTGATACTGGAGCTTGCATCAAAATTATAGACTATTCCAAATATACACAGTCATGGAGTACGCATTCTTTACTACCTCCTGACCTTATGACAGTAGCTTTTGAAGGTAGTAAGGTGGATCTTGTTGGTTATTTTTGGGCTTCCATCAAATCTTTTGAGTCTTTTATCAATGGGAAAGTGTATGTTGCTCGCAAAGGCATTAATGTTTTAGGCCTTATTCACCAGGCTGAGCTCAATCCGACTATTAGACCAGGTTCTAGTAATCCTGTTACTGTTGAGAAAAACAATGTTAGGTATATCAACACTTCTACCAATAGCATACATAGGGGCCGATTCCGATTCAGGCCGGAAATCACTCCGACCGAGCCGGACCCGGAGAGATTTCCGACCGAATCGGGCCCTAGCAGCCCGACCGAATGAGTACGATGCGTACGCATGCAATCGGACTCGATTCGGTCGGACTCCCATTGAAGTCAATGGGAGCCGGTCATACAACGCGTACGCGGGCTCCCATTGACTCAATGGGTGCGAGGAGAACAAGGGCGCCCCCCACAGCGGGTACGCATCGATGCGACTTGCGCCGTACATGCACAGGTAGGGGGGACCCATCTGTGTGCGACTCGCGCGGCTACGCGTTCAGGGGGGTCCGACACGGACCCCCCAAGTCCGGCTCTGACTGCTCTTTCGAGCCGGACGGCGCAAGTCAGTCGGACTGCTCGCGGCGCGCATCGTACTTGTCCGGCCGGGGAACGTCTCCATTGCGCGGTGCGAGTCGTGTCCGTGCGAGTCGGTTGGAGCGGGTCGGACCCGCGTACGAGTCAGTCGGCGATTTCGCGTGCGCTCGCATCGTACTCGCTTGCCCGGACGCACGTACGAATCGGTCGGGAAAGAGGGCTCCGAATCGGATCCGGTTAAGCCGAATCCGATTCGGTGCCCTACCGGCCGAGATCGGAATCGGCCCCATAGTGTTAAATGTCTTCAGAATTTTGACAATGACTGGGAAAAGAGGTTCATAAAGTTTTCCAAGACAAGTTAGGAAAAATTACTGACTTTGTCTTTTCTATAAAGGTTAAGCAACATGTTACACCAGTGAAACATAAGCTACGCAACATAACTTTGAGTGTCAGAAAAGAACTTTCAGATGTGCTTACTGACATGTGTGAGCATGGTATCATTGAGAAAGTTGAGGGCACTTTATGGTTATCTCCCATAGTTCTTGCCAAGAAGAAGACAGGTGAACTTAGGATGTGCGTGGATTTAAGAAGTGTCAACGAGGCCATATGGGTTGATAATTTCCCCTTGCCCAGAGAAGATCTCATTACTAAGATTGGTCACTCTAGCTGGTTCAAAAAACTGAATCTTAGATCAGCCTGTCACCAAGTTGAATTAGATCAAGCTTCTCGCCATCTCACTGCTTTTGTTACTCCAGAGGGCACTTTTCAATTCTGCAGGATGCCTTTCGGCATAGCTTCAGCTGCAGCGGTCTTCCAAAGACTGATGTCTGAAATGTTTCACAATATATCTCAGGTGGCGTGTTTCAAGATGACATTTTGGTGTTTACTGAAAGTGAATCAGAACATAATGAAGTAGTAAGTAAAGTGTTAGGCATACTTGAATCTAGAGGTGCTACTTTAAGAAAAGACAAGTGTATTTTCAAAACAAAGGAAATAGAGTCCTTAGGTCATGTTTTTCTGCACAAGGTGTAAAACCCAAACCTTGTCTTGTCAAAAGCATCTTGGATGCACCTGCTCCCAAGAACAAGGAACAATTACTTTCTTTTTTGGGCTTGTGTGAATTTTATGCTGTTTTTTTTAAATTACAAACTTGACTGAGTGCTTCAGACCCCTTCTAAAGAAAAATGCAGAGTTTATGTGGTCAGACTCTTGTGAACAATTTTTCAAGGTTATCAAAGAGAAGAATGTGAATGTTCCTGCTCTACAGCCTTTTTGTGAAAGCAGGACCACTGTTATTATGGTTGATGCCTGCGAGTATGGTCTGGGTGCTGTTCTTACCCAAGTTGATATGGGGTGTGAGTTTACTGTAGGGTTTGCCTCCAGAACTTTAAGACTAGCTGAACGCAAATACTCTGTAATTGAAAAAGAACTTTTGGCTTGTGTGTGGAGTGTTGAGAAAATCAAAGCCTATGTGTGGGGCAGGCCTTTTATTCTAAAAACTGACCACTGTCCCTTGGTGAACATTCTGTCCGGTAAAAAGATCAAACATACTACAGCTAGAATTTCTAGACTTGCAGCAAAACTATTGGAATATACGTTTTCAATTGAGTACATTCCTGGTGGGAAAAACTCTCGTGCAGATTGTTTATCCAGGCTTCCTATTGAAGAATCTGAGAATCTTGAGTGGGAAACAGAAATTGAAGAATGTTTCATTGCTTACATTGGTGATGCCACTTTTTCTGAGAATGATTGGGTTGCAGCTCTTGAGATTGATTGCACTCTAAGTGAAGTGATTACGTTTGTGAAATCCGGTTGGCCTAAAGAGACTCAATTGCAGCATGAACTACAGATATTTTGGAAAGTTTCGAATGAGTTATCTTTGGAGAACAATATTTTAGTACGTGGTGATAAACTTGTTGCGCCTTAATGTTTCCGGCAACAATTAATTGGTTTAGCACACACTGGTCATTTAGGTTCTACCTTGACAAAAAGAAAGATTAGAGAAAAATTCTGGTGGCCACGCATGGATTCTGAGATTGAAGATTTTGTGTCCAACTGTGTCAAATGTAAATTAAGTGACAAAGTTTTAACAACAGAACATCATGTAGAGTCTGTAAGCCTTTGTCCAAAGAAAGCTTGGCAGCGTGTTGGTGTTGATTTTTTGGGTCCCTATCAAATTCTACCTAACAATATGAGGTATTTAATTGTTATGGTGGATCATCTTTCCAGATGGGTTGAGGTTGAACCTGTTTCTGAACCCACCACCAAGAAAGTTCTTGAGTGCTTTCGGAGAGTTTTTTCTAGGGAAGGACTCCCGGAGGAGTTACTCACAGACAATGGGGTTCAGTTTGTTTCCTCAGATATGTCTTTATTTTTGAAAAATTGTGCCATTAAACATTTGAGAACACCTCTTTACCATCCTCAAAGCAATGGAAAAGTTGAACGCTTAAACAAAGTTTTAGTAGAATGTATTCAAGCTTCTATCAAAAGCAATATGAATGTTGCCAGATCTATTCAAGAATTAGTTTGGTCCCACCGTACCACTCCACATTCTGTTACTGGGAAATCTCCATTTGAATTGATGAGTGGTAGAGAAGCTGTTACTGAACTTTGTCCTTTTTGGATTTCAAAAATGTTACCAAAGATTGGGAATGTTGACAGTTGGTGGAAATCTGCTGAATCCAATTTCAATTTGACCAGTTTTAAAAAATGTGTTAAAAACAATTCTGGTTTGACGAGAAGCTATAGATTAAAAGTAGGCGACTGGGTACGGGTTAAGAACCCAGTTCTTGTTGTTAAAGGTTTGTCGAAATTCAAAGATCCTGTTCAGGTTTGTGAACTAAGAAAGAATTCTGTGAAACTTTCTGATGGAAACTGGTGGGGCATTACTCGTGTGGCTTTAATTCCTCACAATTTTTCTGTTCCTGGAGAAATTAAGAAATGTTCAAAAAGTGAGTTGTTGTCACCCAACACTAGAAGAATTGGTCGCACTTCCATCAGACCAAAGAAATTCAATGATTTTGTTTCTCGTTAATGTTTTTTTTTTTTTAAAAGGGGGGGTGGTAAGGTGTTGTGTTAGGTGTAATTTTGTGTGGGATGAACTGAAATGTTTTTCAAACTTCTTTTTGTTTCTATTTAAATTGTACTATTGTTATTTGATCTGTATTATTTCTTGTTTTAAAAAAAAAGAGAGATGTGTGGTAATGTGCAATGTCTAAGCTCTAGGCTTAGAATGTTATGAGGTCACTGGAGCATGGCATTCTCTCTGTACATTCTTTCTCTTGTCAGTTGCTCCAGTGCCCCTTCATGAAGAGATGCATCTTTCAGAATAAACCCACTATTTCCACTACAACCATGTAGTGTCATCTTTACAATTACACAGGGTCATATTCATTTTTTAGGCATGAGAGACTAAGGAATTTGTCCAGAATTACAGCATGTTGAGCCGACGCAGAGACTCGAACATGGTACCTCTGTTCCTAAGTTGGCAGCTCTGGCCGTAATGGCACATCCTCTCCACAGGCTTGAATCATATAGGGCTGTACAGACACAATTTGCAATATATGCCCTTGAGCAGGGTTCTCCAAAGTCAGCCCTGGAGGGCCGGATCCATGTCAGATTTTTAGCATATCCCCATTTAGATAAATGTAGTTATCTAAAAAATCTGGTATGGATCCGGCACTCCAGGACTGACTTTGGAGAACCCTACCCTAGAGGAACTCCCATTTGACTAGAAAGAAATCATTAATAAATACAGTGGTGGTGCATGTGTTTTGGTCATAAGAGTATGCCTATGAGGGCAAAACCAGATCGAATTGACCTGACCCTAAGAGCATTCTGCTCGCTCCTCCTGTCCACCCACACCACATTCAACACCTGCTGCAACATCTGCAAAGCAGTCATCTCTATTAGCCCACTGAACCAGGCAGCCAGTGATCAAGACCTCCGGTGGAGTACCCATGATATATTACAGCAGTGTGACCAGACTGGCAACCAGGAAAAGGCAGGGAAAAGAAAAAGCGACACCAGCCATTCTCCTGCTTTTCTCCTAGGATTAAGAAAGCCATCCAAGTTCAAAAGTGTAAAGCTCCATCCATTTCAACTTCTGTGAGGGGTATCAAACCTTTTTTTCCAAGCAACACCTGCGAATCAGTGAAAAGTGGGCCACATTTGCAAATCAGGCTTGTTTTGAAATTGTAAAGACATGTTGTATGGGTATTTTGCAAGGTATGGGAGACTGCATGCATTTGTGTTTGCTGCAGGCAATGTTTGTGGTAATATCAGGAAAATCAATAGTAAAAACCAGCCCACCTGGCCATAAAACAGGCCCATAAACTGCTAGAAACCAGCCCACACACTGATCTGTCAGACCAGCCGACCGGGATCTGCCTGATTGCCCTATGGACCAGTCCTACTCTGGTAAACACTCAGATTCCTGACCGCACTGCAGAGTTGCAGATGTACAACTCCCCTTGTTTTGCGAATCCCTCCCTGCAAGTCTTGCCACAGTCCCCTTTCTCTCTTCTCGATGCTATATTCATGTGCTCCTCCTTTTCCCACCTATCATCTGCAATCCTCACTGTACAACCCCTTTGTTTACAGCAATGCTCTGCTTTGTAGCTAGGTACATGCTGTGTAGGTGACATATTGTGATCGACACACTGGGAGCAATACCTGACTCCTGGAGACAGACTACCCTGGGAGTTCACATTGACACCAAACTGAATTTAGAAAAACAGATCACTAATAACATCAAGTCCATCTTTGTGTTGTATCATGCTATTTCATGCTATTTCTCTATCTTCTCCATACACAAAAGGTCATGATTTTGTACAAGCTAATTTGGACAATGGAAATTCAGTTTACCTAGATCTCCCTCAAAAGTCACTAAACTGACTGCAAAAAAGAAAAAATGCGCGGGCGGGGCTAAGTGAATCGTAAGGAATTCGACTCCATCTTGGAACACCTACACAACTGGGCTGGCTCTGAGGGAGGAAGCACAATATCTCTAAGTCAAAGAGTTTAATGATTACAATCTTCAACGATTCAGCTCCAAACCTTCTGTCCACTACATTTAAAAAATACACCCCTGTGAGAAACCTCTAATCTAGGTATAAGAACAGCTCTGAAAGTTCCCAGTTCAGATACTCAAACTGGGAAGGTCAGACCTTCCGAACACGGAGTTAATCTGTGGCATCAAATTTCCTTGGAAATAGGATCAGAGGCCGGCCGAGCTTCTAGAGTTCAGAAAGGACTTAAAAATATGGCTTTTACACAATAAAATCAGTTCACTCTCATCTTACTCCTCTAATGAAACCTAATAAGTGCCAAGAGACTCCTTTGGGGTGGTAGCTGTGCTTTATAAGCAGCTATAATTAAATAAATAAAACAACTTTGATAGGTGGTGTCTGTGGATGAATCTTATACCACTGGGAGCAAACAGATTACTCGTCCCTTACTCAAGCCCTGTAAACAATTATATGGGTCTGTATTTGAATGTACTGAGCCTGTACACTTTTGCTGAGTGTTACAACAGGCAATGGTGCGAACAAATATGTGACTATTCCTCTCCATACACACAACCGAAAAATTAGCTTCAATTAATCAACCAATCAATCAGTAGATTTGTAGAGCGCTTCTTGTTACCCATGAGGGTATCCAGGCACTGGTAGGGACCAGCTGATTAGCCAAATAGCCCACGGTATAGGAGGGATAGGACAGCTGGGCAAGTGCTGTACTGCCCTCCATGAACAGCAAAGCAGCAGGCGTACCAGTCTTAACGCATGGGCATGCTGGGTAGTTGCCCGGGGGCCCCACGAGCGTAGGGGCCCCATGCAGACCAGAATTTAACACTAATTTTCCGTTAAACATTTTTATTCCTGTGAGTAGTTGTGTAGACAGGGCCCAGTGGACTGCTTTGCCCGCGGGCCTATAATACTGTTAAGATGGCCCTGAGGCATACCATATGAGCAGCTTGAAAGGACAGGGGCCTGCTTACATCAGCATGTCCCCGCTCCACCACCCATGTTGGTCAGGGAGCCCTTTCTACTGCCTGATGGGCCTTAGATGACCTTAGAAGGAAAAAGTAAATGATTTAATTTGCACTGCTATATTAGGAAAAGTACTGAACTCAAACACAATCCTTGCATGACGAACGAGATGAGTCCTGTATCAGGTCAGACGTGTGAAGGGAAAAGGGATTTGCATTGCCACATCCTTGTCACAATTTTCAGATGAGCAAAATCCTTTCTTTGAATTTGCATATGTACAAATTCAACTTTATTTCTAATCTGTAGTCGCACTTATACGAAAGAAAGCTTTGCCACAAGGGGCCATTGTGTACAACAAGATGTGCCATTGTCTTTTGTAAAGAAGAGGTCAATGACACATTGGAACCTTATAATGCCAAGGGTTGTGATATCTCTCTCTGACAAGCTATCCCTGCAGACTTTTTGTTTTAAATTGAAGATTGGGGATTTATTAGTGGTTTGTCAGATTCTGATATTTTTCTCTGTATGCTGAGAAATAGTTGAGTCACAGATGGAATACTACCTGGCTCTCATTGGTGATTATCAACCACTATTACAAGAGTTTGGTGGTTTTTGATCGTAAGAGCCCTGCATATAGGACACATCTTGTGACACTGTTAGCTAAGTATGAACTTCTGTACATATGGCATTCCTATATAATAAAAAAGCAATATTGTGAGAAGTTGGCCTGGCATATGCTGTCCACTAATTAAAGTGGGCACCTTGCACCAGTCCAAACAACCCTTATGGTGATTTAAGAGGTCAAAGTTAACCTTAGAAAGCTATCCAAGTGGTAGCTGTGGAGAGCAGCCTTCAGGCGTAGTCTTGAAGGAATGTTAAGCAGCTTGTTTTACCAGAATGCAATCTTATTGTATTGGTTAAATGAAAGGAGAACCACACGGTAGTTATAAGAATATATATTTATTATTATAACACCTTAAATACCTCACAGTATCTGCTACACGCAGATAAACACAAAGCACACAATACTGTAGCACAGAAACTATCGTAAGTAGCACTAATACACAGTGGGCTCCCGGGGCAGACCAAACAATATACTAAAATAGTGGTATAAGAACCACGACTCAACAGTGTCTAGAGGATGTAGAATCACTGGGACCCCAAAGAACCACCCAAGGTGAGTAGGTAGGGACCCCACGGAGGACGGGTGCAGTGTGAGAACACGACCGCGTGCTACGCACAATTCAATGGGAGAGTCGCGGTTGCAGTTTTTAGGTTAAAGGACCCTTCCCAGTGGATTATGAGGAAACCCTTTGGAACATAGAAGGTTGGAGAGCCACCCCACCCGTGGATACCGAAGTACCAGAGTTACCTATCCCAGGGAAGCCGGGTGCATAGGGCTGAAGTGGCGTTGGAAACCGCCATCGTTCTCAATGGGAGTCTTCAAAGAAATGCCACTGCTGGAAAGAAGAAAAGTGTCCGGTGGAACCCACAGGTGGATTCTTGATGGAAGGAACCTGAAAGCAGAGGGGACAGAGTCTGGGTCACTCAGGAGTGACCAGTGGCTCGGTAGACGAATGCCCACCGATGTCGGGTGCTTCAGGTGCGAAGATGGAGACCTTGACTCTACAGCTGCAGGGACCAGGAGACGTCGAGGACAACCAGGAGCCGGATACGAGCTGTCCCACGAAGGATGTCATGTGCTGAGGGGTCGGTGTCCGGTGGGAGCACCAAAAAGCCTTGCCAACGGCAACCCACGACGAAAGCCAAAGAAGGTTACGGTCTGGCCCAGCAAGGACCTGGGGACTCACCACAGCAAGGGGAGTCAGGGCAGGCCAGGAGCAACCAGGAGAGCCCAAGAAAATCAGGATTGTCACTCAAGTGGACATACAGGCCGAAGGCACAGGAGTCGCAAGGGGACCTCTAGCAGTTTCACAAAGTCACAGCTTGCAGGGCACAGAGTGCAAGGAGGCCAGAGTCCTTTGTACGAAATGTGCGCAGAGGTTGGGGCTATCGACAGCCCAATGCATGAAGTTGGGGAAGACCAACAAGCATATGCAATTGCAAAAGTACGCGGTGCACAGGGGTTCGGATTATGCGGTCCCCACGAGGGATACTGGCCTCAAACGTGGTGAGAGGGCAGCTCGACCTCAAGGAACTTAGGAACCCACCTCCTGTGTTGCTGGAGCCTTCGGAGTCCGCAGGAGCTCAGGATCAGCAGTCCGCTCAGTTGCATTACGGTGCCTGCAAATGCAGGGGAGTGACTCCTTCACCCCAAGGGAGATACTTCAGTTGTCCTTGATGCTCCACAGGTCCTACACGGAGCCTGTATGGTGCACAGGCACAGACGAGGCTCTGGACGTAGAGGGAGACGAAGTCGGGCCCAGTCGAAGTCCAGCAAAGTCCAGAGTGTCCAGTCGGTCGAAGGTCAGTGGTTTCTTGTTCAGAATCTTGTCCACATTGAATCCAGGGTCCTACAGCCAGGTAAGCCCTTTTTTACCCACGGGAGAGGGTTGGACAGATTCAGGGGACCCTCCCAGGGGAGGGTCAGGACTGGGGGGTGGTTACACCCATGTCCTTTGTCCAATTTCGCGCCAGAGCAGGAGCCAACGGCTCCCAGAACTGGTTTGAGCTGGACTATACACAGGGACACCAAGTGTGCCCCTCGTGCAGACTTTCAGGCACTTTGGAAGTGCCCCCACCAAGCTCCAATACACTAAATCTTGTCTGGGAGGTGGTCACACCTCCCTGTGACAGGATGCCTATTGTGCTGCCTTCCTCTGCTCGAGCTTGGCTCAGCAGCAGGAGGGCAGAAATGTGTCTCTGGTCGGCAGCATCCATTTTGTGCTGTCCGGGTCGAGAAGGCTGGTGCTGGGAAGAACAGGGACCCACGAAGCTTGCTTCAGAGGGGTGGACTCATACAGGAGTTATGATTTCAAGGTGTTTGATACCAAACATGACATGTTTTGTTTCAGCCATTTTTGAGATTGCATTTACCTTGAGGTTATAATGCACCTCTACATATATGTCTGGTTGTGTCACAGACAACCCGTGAGAATGGTCTCCGAAGGCTGCAGAGGGGCTCTGCTCATGCAGGGGCACCCTCTCACGTAAAACCCAGCACCCTGCCTTCAGGATTGTCATAGCCTGCAATAGGGGTGACTTATAGGTTTTAAGTGTAGTGACCTATAGATATAGTAAACCTATATCTAACGCAAGTGGTGTATGTACCATCTTACACAGGCTGCAATGGCAGGCCTGTAGTTCTATTTTGCATGGCCTCTCATGGGTGGCATAATACATGCTTCAGCCCATGGGAGTCCTCTGGGGTACCTATGCCCTGGGTACATGTGTACCATATACTAGGGACTGATAAGGGTACCCCAGTATCCAATCTGGAGTGTACCTAAGTACATGTCATAACATTTTAGGGAGAAAGCAGATAGACTGGGGTCCTGATTAGCAGGATCCCAGTCAGACTAGTCAAAAACCAGCAAAAGACCAGGCAAAAAGTGGGGGTGACCATGCAGTCAGATCCTACCTTCCTACAAATATCTACAAACATTAAACCACTTATTGCTCAGTTTTCTGTGGATAGAAAATCCATGGCCCGTTATGTGCACTGTAGACTCCATGAGGACACTGTTATGATTTTGTTCCAAGCGATGTTAGCTTTCGATAAACATATTTGAAGAAATGTAATGAAATTCAGATTTTCACTCATATTGGCGAAAGGCATAGAGTCTCTCTATGCCCTGAGACAGCGAAGGTATCATGGAGATCATGCGCAAACAAAAATTAACCAATTATGCACATTTTTGTGCCCAGGCCCACTTCCAGAATGGAGAGCTTAGGTTGACAGTTCTTGAAAAGAGGACAAAAGATAGCGGAGACTTTGTGATCCTGCATGATAAAATAATGGTGTGCAAAGGCAGGTTGTGAAATATTGGATTACTGCAGGCGCCATGTGCAAACGAGGAATGCTGATGGCAAAATTAATTGGGCTAATTATTATAATAAGGAGCCATTCCTATTTCAATAACATATTGCATTGACATGGTTTAGAGAGCTCCATGGATACCTAAGACAATGAGATGGTATTTATAATTGACAAGCAACATGTGGATCAGGCTTGGCTAATTTACGTTATTTTATAATTTCTGTCTGATTAGGGCACCATTAGCCAGGATTCCTAACTGTTTCATGCTCACGTGGTTTTCAGAGTACTGATTTCAAGGTCATCGTTTTAAGAGGTGATTATTAAAAATGGATGGTTGTTTTGCACACATTTCTGTTACCTGAGTATTGCAATGTTGTTTCACTGAAATATATTTTCGGGACTTTTTGTCTATGAGAAATGACATTTTTACCATAGCACGTAGTCCATAATCAGAGCACACTCTATGGTCAATGGATTTTCGCGTATACATGGTGCATCATTTGTTTGACTTTGTGCGTGGACCAATATGGAATAATCTATTGTAGCTCACTGTGGATCTGGGCATAACCTCCCCCCCCCTCCCCCGAACTCTCTTTTTGTTTCTCAATACAAAATCATAGTCCTACTGATTCTATGTCAATCACTGTGAAAATATTCCTAAACAATTGGATTGGGAATAGATGTCTGGGTATCTGTCTTCTAAGCCTCTGTTTCTATTGCATGATATAGTGCAGAAATGTGTAAAATGAATAAGACATGAGTGGTAGCCACAGGCGTATCAACGACGACTCGTGGCTAGGTTGCTTTGCGTCTATGGTAGTGGAAATATATATGTCAAGGAAATTGGTTTAAAATCCAGACCCAGACTGCGTAAGATCTCCATTGCGAATGGACACATTCTTATGCTTGTAGGGGTTGCAGACTTGCACTACTGACGTCATCCACTGGGTGTGCACTGTCTTGAGGCTGAGAAGTAGGCTCAGAAGGCTGTGGAGGATGATCGGGCTATTTTTATTCTGGAAGACTGAGCACTGCTGTAGGGGTGGGTAGCTTGTGGAAACTTAGACGACTGACTGCAATCTCGATCTTACATAAAGATCTTAAAAAAGCAACTTGCATTTAATCCCTCTCTGAAGCATTTGCCCCCCAGATATACTAGGTCTAGTGTTTTAACAGTACATTAAAACAGTGTTAATATGTTGTGGGGATATTTATGTAAGATTGAGCATTTGACAGCCTATATTTTAGAGTTTACACTTTTGCATGTACATGCCTTTACTGTCAATATCTTGCCAAGAAAGCCTAGGGGCCACTACCTACAGTCTACACACTTACAAGATCAACAGGTTGTTGCATGTCTACTTCGTATGAAGGAAATATTTGGTTGTGGGGGCAGTAGTGTTCCTTGAGTGTTATGCATGCCACCTTAGAAAAGTTCCTGCAACAAGACTTAGCTGACGAAGAGCTCTTTGAAAATGAACTTGGGTAGATACAATTTTGCAGAACACAATCCATTGTTGAAAATGTTGACCGCAAAATGAATTCCTCATTCATCTCAGGTGACGAGTGATGGAGCAGGACAGAAACTCTCAAGAGCTATGCCACTGTTAACGCAAATTGCTCTGTACACTGACCTAAATACTTGTTGGCCTTAATAGGACTCCCCGTGCAGCCTGAAGTCATAGCTCCAAGACCTTATTTGGAACTGGTCGTTTCCTATCACTCTTTTAAACTGCATCTTGCTGGAGCAGCATCATTATCCGCCATACCCCATCATGTAGATATATTTTTGTTAATTAAGGATGATAAATATACCTCTTGCTACAGTAGCTTGATACAGGTTACCATGGTTTTAGGTTCAGTTTCTATTTGCCATGGCAGGCTATATTCCCTTTAATGTGAGAGCAAGGTCTATCCTTTTGTATTGCTCATTAAGGCTGCTGCACCCACCCAATCCGGCTCAGCTTGTGGTTGGCCTGACAGTCTTTTACATTTGTTAATGTTCTATTTAAATTTCTTCACATCCTAGGTGGCCAATTAAAGAAAACAGTAGTACATCATAGAAACGCGCGTGCCATCAAATGCATTAGCACATTTGAACTCAGAGAAGGCAATTTACAAATGTCACGACATAGGTGGCATAATCATGAAAATTAGCATCTATAAATATTTGAAAAGCACACATCTAAACTTACCTTAGAGACAGTACAAATCTATAAGCTATTATGAAGTGCCAACAGGATAGGGTCCTAAGCAAGCAGTAGAAGTATTTTAAAGAGAAAAAAATCCTTTCGATCTATATTTACCTGAGGAAATGAAAATGTGATACAATGGCAACTAATACCCAAGAATATTAAATAGTAATAATAATGACAACAATAATAGATATTGTTATTACTAGCAGTTGTAGTAATTCTAGTATTAGTGATAGCAATAGTATGTAGTACTGCTAGTAGTACTAGTGAACTAGTAGTGCCAGTAATAGTAATGCTAGTAAAATTAGTAGAAACAATATTAGTTTTGTAGAAGACTAGTGCAATAGTACTAGTAGTTATGATGTATTAGTAGTAGTGGTGGTGGTAATACTACTACTGAGAGCAGTAGTACAATAAAGGTACTAGCAGTAGACATGCAATGTAGGGCTAGTAATAACAGTAGTAGAAGGAGCTGGAGGAGTCTAGAAATAGTAGTAGTGCATAGAGGTAGCAACAGAAGCTATGCAGTGTAATGGTAGCAGCAGTATATGTTAAAGAATAAAAACTCTTATTAGACAAAGACTCTGCAGTGAAATGCTGATCAGAATAGGGGATCAGATGTGTAACAAATTAAATTATGAAAGAAGTTATGTAAGCAAAGAAAACATGTATGTAACACAATACACAATTAAAAGAGACTGAACGAGAAGGTGTAGGTACATTTTTAGCCAGTCGTTTTTCATTTTATTTTGGGGAATTATTTTATTAATGCTATTGCCATGATAGAGGTTCACAAGGGCAGATGAAACCAGGACAGTCTAAAGGTGCTACATTTTTTTGGTTCTCCAACTCTATGCTGGTGCATTTGAGAACACAGGACCTGATGTACAAAGTCATTTTGCTGTTGCAAAGCCTGCGATTGGCAAAATCACATGGTTTGCAGGCGCAAAATGGCTTTTTATTATGTACTAGACACATTAACACATTACTAATTTTTAAAGTGGGTTTAGAAACCCATAATAGATCTCTATTGGGGAGAGGCTTGTTTTTGGCGCCACTTCCAAATAGTGATTCGTCAATTTATGTATCAATGTTTTGCAATTAAAATGCAGGTGCAAAATATTTAAATTTTACTGACACCCCAAAAGAGGTGTTAACCCATTTGTAAATGGGAAGAAGTCCTTATGAGACCCCCTCCTCTTGTGAATGTTAAACAAAAGTTTGTTGGGGAGTAGGCAGTGCCCCGCAGGACCACTACCAACTCTCAAACAAACAAAATAACCTATTTTTTTTAAATGCAGTCCTATTTCCATTAATGATAACAGGATGCATTTAAAAAATGTTGGCTTTATTTAAAATGTGATCCCAGCCGACCACCAGTTCTGTGATGGCATCCTGCTGTAGTGAGTCATAATTTACTATCTACCTCCTGAATATTGACGATGTAGGCTGGATTGCAACCCATTACAAATTGGAAGTACATAGGTCGGTGCGCAAAATTCTTTTCCAAGCGCAAAACGTAGGTGCACAATTTGCGATCACTTTTTGCAAATGGAAACTTCTTTCATCAGGCCCAAAGTTCTATAATCTTGATTTAAACTAGGTTCCTCTCCCCTCCCTTCCCCTCTTATTAGACTCTGGGGCCGATTCCGATTTGGGCCGGAAAACATACCGACCGACTCGGTACGGGAATTTAGTCCGTCCGACTCGGACCGGCGCCGCACGACCCGGGTAGTACGATGAAATGCATGTGAAATCCGACAGACTCGGACGGAAGACAAAACGACCGACTGAGCCGGACGGAAACAAGCCATCCGGCCGGGAAATCACGCGAAACGAACTGACCGACACGCACTCGGATTGAACCCGAACGAAACGTACCCGCGAACTCCGACCCGCGTAGTACGATGCTGTGCGTGCAAAACACGACCGACTCGCCCGGAGCACAAGCCGTACGACCGACACGCATACAAAACCCAGCCGAAGCAACCCAATACTACGCGACCGACTCGTACGCCGCATATGAAACCTAGCTGACACACAGCGGGAACGAGTCGGACAAGATCGCACCAGACAACTGCAGCGTCCTACTCGGACACAAGAAAGACTCCTACATGCACCAAAAACACCAAGGAAATTTTTTTTAAAAAAGGGCCAAACAAGCAACCACTAAGCCAATGAATACAGGGAGGAAAAAAAATGGAACAAGGACACACCTCCAACTCCACCTAACTCCACATAAAGGCCACAAATCCCGACCATGATCCCTTGCAAATTCCACTGACCTGCCAGACAGAACACCATCACACAGCAACCACAGACACACTCACAGCTCATACATCACACAAGCCACACACCATTACCACACCTACAAATAGCACCCTCACACACACCCAGCTAAACCTACACTCACACACCCCCACTTGCACACACACACACACATCAATCACCACCACCACCCATCACCATGCCCCCAAAGAAGAACCATAAGTTCCTAGATTGTGAATTGGAAGTCCTGGTAGACGAGATCCTCAGGGTAGAGCCACAGTTGTTTGGTACATTGGTACAACAGACCCCCATGTCGCAGAAAACCAAGATGTGGGCGAGGGATTGTCGACAGGGTCAACGCACAATCACCATGTTTGCGCACAAAGGAAGACATCCAGAACAGGTGGTATGATGTGCGCAGGAGGGTCAGGGACCTACTCAAAAAGGACTACCTCCTCAGCCAACACACCAGCAGTGGCCCTCCTGCAAAACCAGTATACCTCAGGCCCTGGGAGGAGAAGGTGCGGGCCATCCTACCACCAGTGAGCGTATACGGACTAACAGACATCCCAGAGCCTGGTGAGTACACAACTAATATACACAATATGGTGTGACAACACACACACATCACAGTCAAGGGGATAGGCAAACCATGCACACTTAGCAAATACACAGCAACCAAAAGATATCCATCCCAAGATGTGAATGCTAGTCAGACAAACAGAATACCTGCCATCCCATAGTGATATGTAACTGTGTCATGACATCTACAAACCTAACAACAAATACAGCAAGGCAGTGGCACAAATAGAACCAACAAATACTCCCAGATATTTACCCACCACTAGAACACCACCTCACAGGGAAGCTCACTGAAAGGAAGGAATTCTGTGTATGCTGGTCAAGTCAGTGTAGCCAATAGCATGATGGGAGTGGTAGTCACAGATATTGGTCACACCCACAATTGGCCCATCAACACCACTCTGAACCATGCTCACATCACAGGGAGTGGAAAACAACTGACAAGATGGCTGACACTGGCTACTGCTGTGGGGAGCACAAGGCCCTGCTGGGAACTGGGCACCAACAAACAACAGGACCACACTGTCAGCCATCTTGCCATTGCTGTCACACTCACACACACTGAAGTCCACTCAAAAGGAACGAAGGATGGGCATGCTGGGAAGGGGGGTGTAGGCAATAGCATGATGGGAGTGGTAGTCACAGATCAACATCTTACACCCACATGGCCCAGCAAGTTAGCACTGAAGCATGCACACCTCACAGGGAGTCAAAAGCCACTTCGAAGATGTCTGACACTGGCCACAGCTGTGGGGAGCACAAGGCCCTGCTGGGAACTGGGCACCAACAAACAACAGGACCACACTGTCAGCCATCTTGCCATTGCTGTCACACTCACACACACTGAAATCCACTCAAAAGGAAGGTAGGATGGGCATGCTGGGAAGGGGGGGTGTAGGCAATAGCATGATGGGAGTGGTAGTCACAGATCAACATCTCACACCCACATGGCCCAGCAAGTTAGCACTGAAGCATGCACACCTCATAGGGAGTTAAAAGCCACTTCGAAGATGTCTGACACTGGCCACAGCTGTGGGGAGCACAAGGCCCTGCTGGGAACTGGGCACCAACAAACAACAGGACCACACTGTCAGCCATCTTGCCATTGCTGTCACACTCACACACACTGAAGTCCACTCAAAAGGAAGGAAGGATGGGCATGCTGGGAAGGGGGGTGTAGGCAATAGCAGGATGGGAGTTGTAGGCACAGATATTGGTCACACCCACAATTGGCCCATCAACACCACTCTGAACCATGCTCACATCACAGGGAGTGGAAAACAACTGACAAGATGGCTGACACTGGGTACTGCTGTGGGGAGCACAAGGCCCTGCTGGGAACTTGCAGGACACCACTGACTGACATCCTGAAAGACAACTTGCACTCCCTGCAATGGAAGCACGTTCCATGGTGGGATATCTGGCTGGGTGGGAAGGAGGACTCACAGCACTGACCATAGTTACAAGCACCTCCCCTCACACACCCCCTCAACACTAACTCCACATAACCCACCTGGGAGAATGCAATGCCTCACATCCTAACTGAAGATCCCACAAAGAACCACCACCCTGGGTTATGCTGTGTGAAGCACAGGGACACTCTTGGGACTTGTAGCCAAACAACTGCCAGGAAAACACTCCCAGCCATCCTGTCAGCACAAGCACCCCACCCCACAGGAAAGCAGAGTCAAAAGGAAGGAAGGATGGACATGCTGGGAAGGGGGGTGGAGGCAATAGCATGATGGGAGTTGTAGGCACAGACATTGCTCACCCTCACAATTGGCCCATCAACACCACTCTCAACCATGCTCACATCACAGGGAGTGGAAAAGGACTCACAAGATGGCTGACACTGGGTACTGCTGTGCGGAGCACAAGGCCCTGCTGGGAACTGTGCAACAACCAACAGCAGGACACCACTGACTGACATCCTGAAAGACAACTTGCACTCCCTGCAATGGAAGCACGTTCCATGGTGGGATATCTGGCTGGGTGGGAAGGAGGACTCACAGCACTGACCATAGTTACAAGCACCTCCCCTCACACCCCCCCTCAACACTAACTCCACATAACCCACCTGGGAGAATGCAATGCCTCACATCCTAACTGAAGATCTCACAAAGAACCACCAACCTGGGTCATGCTGTGTGAAGCACAGGGACACTCTTGGGACTTGTAGCCAAACAACTGCCAGGACAACACTCCCAGCCATCCTGTCAGCACAGGCACCCCACCCCACAGGGAAGCAGAGTCAAAATGAAGGAAGGATGGGCATGCTGGGAAGGGGGGTGGAGGCAATAGCATGATGGGAGTTGTAGGCACAGATATTGCTCACCCTCACAATCGGCCCATCAACACCACTCTCAACCATGCTCACATCACAGGGAGTGGAAAAGGACTCACAAGATGGCTGACACTGGGTACTGCTGGGGGGAGCACAAGGCCCTGCTGGGAACTGTGCAACAACCAACAGCAGGACACCACTGACTGACATCCTGAAAGACAACTTGCACTCCCTGCAATGGAAGCACGTTCCATGGTGGGATATCTGGCTGGGTGGGAAGGAGGACTCCCAGCACTGACCATAGTTACAAGGACCTCCCCTCACACACCCCCTCAACACTAACTCCACATAACCCACCTGGGAGAATGCAATGCCTTCACATCCTAACTGAAGATCCCACAAAGAACCACCACCCTGGGTTATGCTGTGTGAAGCACAGGGACACTCTTGGGACTTGTAGCCAAACAACTGCCAGGACAACACTCCCAGCCATCCTGTCAGCACAGGCACCCCACCCCACAGGGAAGCAGAGTGAAAAGGAAGGAAGGATGGGCATGCTGGGAAGGGGGTGGAGGCAATAGCATGATGGGAGTTGTAGGCACAGATATTGCTCACCCTCACAATTGGCCCATCAACACCACTCTCAACCATGCTCACATCACAGGGAGTGGAAAAGGACTCACAAGATGGCTGACACTGGGTACTGCTGGGGGAGCACAAGGCCCTGCTGGGAACTGTGCAACAACCAACAGCAGGACACCACTGACTGACATCCTGAAAGACAACTTGCACTCCCTGCAATGGAAGCACGCTTCATGGTGGGATAACTGGGCTGGGGGAGAAGGAGGCCTGGATGGCAACCAAATACCACCAATGCTGGTCATGCACACACCTCAACATACACATTGACATGCCACAGGTTGGCAGGACAATGTGCTACACCAATATCACTCTCTGTCACAATTTAGGAGAATGCAATGTCCTGGCCCACATCCAGAGGTACAGTCACAACTGTCAGGTGTTTGAACAATTGATGCCAGTAGAAACATAACATAACATCTGTGTCTCTTCCCAAAACAGGTGATGATGGGGACACAGCAGCAGACGAGGAGGAGTCCCTGTCCCAGGCTCCGGGGAACACTGAGCTCACTGGTGTGGTCAGCCACTGCAATCCTCGGATGGCGAAGAACCAGCTGGACCCTCCGGTGTGAGTCATCATGCAGCACCAGCAGGACCAACATCTGCACCCCCTGCACCCACCCCTCCAACAACTGCCAACACACAGGCCACCCCTGCCAACACGGACAGACCAAGGACCACAGATGACAACAGCGCAGGGACCCAGGCCCAAACTGGAGCTGGTGACAACGAGCCCAGGAACAACACCCAAGTGGGCCCACGGTCACCTGTGCGTGCCACCACAGGTCCTGCACGTGTTGCCAGGGGTGGTTGGAGGGGTGGTAGACATAGGTCGCTCTTTGCAGAGGGGTCTGGACTGCATGATGACCCACAACTGGCACGCATCGCGGATGCGTACCAGACTAGCACCGGAGAGGTCAGCCAGGTAGTGGGGATCCTCAAGGACATACAACAGCAGTAGGCTGCCCATCATGCCCGCTTGGACTCCCACATGTCCCGTGTCGACACACACATGTCACATGTCGAGACACACATGTCACGTGTCAAGACACACATGTCTGGCATGGAGTCCAAGTGGGACACATTGGAACAACTGACAGCGGTGCATAGGGACATACTAACATGCCTCCGCCAGATCAGCACCAACATGGCCTCACCTCCCTGTGTGCCCACAACAACTGCTGCTGAAACAACTGCAAATGCCACAGGGAGGGAGGAGGACTCTGGCAGAGAGTGCCCTGCACCGCCGCAGCCTGCACCTGAGGGTCCCCCCCCCAAGAAGAGGGGCCGTCCGAAGGGGCCAAACTGAGAGGCCGATGGCCATCTACATCCCCCAGGAAGCCAACACCTGTTCTGGAACTTTTCCTCTGTGTGCAAACTGCACGCCCTGTCGAAGCTCAACCCAACTCTCCCACATGACATGGGGAGCTCTAGTTGGCCAAATTAATCAGATGACTGTGGACTTTACTCTGGACATTTCAGCTACCAAGACTTCCAATACACATGGGAACTTTGGATTCCAATTTCTATGTACAGCACCCACCATCCTGTGCACCATCCTCACACCTGTATGTAAATAAACTCACCAATACACCATATCTGCCTCTGTTGTGATTCCAACATGGTTTTTGTCATGTAGATGGTGATCTGCTAAATGACACTGTGCATGCTAACTGCTACAGCAAGTCCAACACCGTCATGTCAGTCATGGCGACGTGACACATATGAGGGAGACACACCACTAGGGCCACATAACACATACACACCAGGGCCATAAGACTCATCACCTATACTGATGTTGCAACGAAATACAGTGGAATGCACAGACATGCCACCTATTCACAGTCACTGTCAACTAGACTACAGGTGCAGTAAGCAAATGTCAGTCAGATGTGTGACTACAGACAACGCACATCCCAAAGTGAAGCACAGGTTTATTACACATTTGCAACATGTTGTTTCCACTACAAATGCAAGCTAATCCAACCTGGCTGTGGCCACAAAGTCAAAAATACAGAAGATAGAAAGTCCAGGGGTGTGTGGCACATCACCTGTAGGGAAACGACTGCTTCCACCTTGGAAGTTGAATCATGGATTCGGGGGATCCAAGTTGATCAGACAACTCCGGCAGCACCCTGTGAAGGACAGACATGACACACAGTCAAAACCACTGAAAAACAGCACAGAACGGCAACACTCATGTCTAATACATGTCACGAGATAACTACACAAAACCAAGTTAGCACGTCAACACTGTTGGGCAGGACAGACCACCTGCAAGGACACATCGCTGCACGCATCCAGTCAAGTAGCACATGGCCACACTCAAACAGCACCAGAGCACCACACACACATATCATGCAAACTCAAATCATTGACATCACAACCCTCTGGAGACTCACATTCAGCTGAAGAAGTTGGTGATGAGCTGTGTGCGGACATCACCATCATCATCATCATCATCTTCACTGGCATCGTGACCCAGGCCAGGATCTTCCACAGGTGGCGGACGTTGGTCATCGTCATCCAGGATGAGAGGCAACTCCTTCCGCACTGCCAGGTTGTGTAGCATGCAGCAGACGATGACAATCTTCCACACCTTTGCTGGGGCATATGGGAGGGCCCCTCCTGTCTTGTCCAGGCAGTGGAAGCGGCTCTTCAGGAGACCAAAGGTCCGCCCAATCACCCTCCTCGTCCGACCATGTGCCTCATTGTAGCGCATCTGGGCTGGTGTCACAGGGTTCCTGAGGGGTGTCAGCAACCACGGCATGTTGGGGTATCCTGAGTCACCTACAGACAGACAATTGCACATTAGCCGATTTGAAAATGTGTGCGGAAAACAACATAGCAGAACACACACAATGGTACAAAGTCAGTACACACCAACAAGCCAGGCACGCTGGTTCGGCATCTGTGACATCATCCTCTGGATGCGACTACTCCTCATCACGTAGGCATCGTGTGCCGAACCGGGGAAACGGGCACACACATGTGAGATGGTCATATCTGCAAGACATACCACCAGAGCATTGATCGAATGGTAATGTTTACGGTTCCGGTATGTCTGCTCATGTGCCTGTGGTGGTATCAAAGCCACATGTGTCCCATCAATGGAGCCAATTACATGTGGCATCCTCCCCAGGGCATATAAGTCACTCTTGACGTCAGTGAGTCGTTGACGTGTTGGGAAATAGATGTACTGGTTGAGGTATCTCAACATTGCCCCCAAAACATCGCGTAGCACACGGCTGAACATAGTCTGTGACATCCCACCAGTAGTTGCCACAGTGTGTTGAAAGGTACAGGTGGCAAAGAAGTGTAGGGCTGCCATCACCTTCACCTTGGGGGTCAGCGCTGTAGGATACGGCCGGCCAGGCTGCAAATGTGGGTCCAACCGCACTGCCAAATCCTCAATCAGCTGCCTGGTGAAGCGGTACCGTCGGATGCTGTCACGTTCCACCATCGTTGCCAGGTCTGGGAATGGTCGATGGACAGCAGGAGCCCTGCAGTGCATAGGTGAAGAAAGCAAGATTGTCAGTCACCCCACCTATGTGCCGTTCACCATACTCAATTTCACATGATACATCATCAACAAACACAAGTACTTGATGTGTGTGTCGTTCCGTTTGGACATATATGGCACCTACATGGACATCATCTAACATCTCTGTTCAACAAGTGTTGACAACAGGTTCCAGGGTGTGCTATGGGACACCATTAGGCTGTGTCACAGTACCCATTAACTGCTCTCACGTTCCTCACACATACCACAGTGACATGTCTGGACAGATGCTCCACAGGCATCACAGCTCATTGACAGGTAGATTCCCAGGGACCCTGTCTTGCCACATGGACACTGGCATGACATGGCGTATCATGTACACGTCAGAAAAACAAACATGACACCCACAGGTAGTGGCCCCTGTAGCCTCTGCAGGACAGACATGGACGTCTGTGACACACACACACACACCATCAAAGTTCATGCACAAACCACGTGGATGTGGAGACTGTCTCCCATTGTGCACATGGAGTCAGAGACATGTGATACACAACATGCACACAGATTGTGGAGGGACATCACTATTGTTGGAATGGGCCACCCTGTGACGTACATGCCTTCCCACATGTGAGCCTGGGGGTATGTGACATGTCATACACATACACAACCTGGAAATGTGACCATGACACATGCTCAGAAATGAAAAGTTGCACACCACAGTGGTCAGGTGCACAACACACAAAGGACCCTGTCCCCATGAACACGTGCACAGCCTGGGTGTGTCTGCCCCCAAGTGCCACCCCAAAATCCACATGTTCCCCCCATACACAGATAAGGTTATGCTGCCACACATGCCTTATATACAGTGTGGACTGGGTGTGGTGTTGTAGGTGTGCCCCTGAGTCCCTGGAAAGTAAATGTGGCTGGCATAGGTTCACCAGTGACCAGCATGGTGACATATGCGTGTGACCTGTCCAGGGACGCTTTGTAGAGCAATGGACCCATCGGTGTGCCCGGCCGGCCCATTGCATTGTATGTGAGCGGGCACGCGTAGCAGAGCAATGGACCGATCGGTGTGCCCGGCCGGCCCATTGCATTGTATGTGAGCGGGTACGCGTTGTATGCCTGGTACGCGTTGTACAGCAATGGACCGATCGGTGTGCCCGGCCGGCCCATTGCATTGTATGTGAGCGGGTACGCGTTGTATGCCTGGTACGCGTTGCACAGCAATGGACCGATCGGTGTGCCCGGCCGGCCCATTGCATTGTATGTGAGCGGGTACGCGTTGTATGCCTGGTACGCGTTGCACAGCAATGGACCGATCGGTGTGCCCGGCCGGCCCATTGCATTGTATGTGAGCGGGTACGCGTTGTATGCCTGGTACGCGTTCTACAGCAATGGACCGATCGGTGTGCCCGGCCGGCCCATTGCATTGTATGTGAGCGGGTACGCGTTGTATGCCTGGTACGCGTTGTAGAGCAATGGACCGATCGGTGTGCTCGGCCGGCCCATTGCATTGTATGTGAGCGGGTACGCGTTGTATGCCTGGTACGCGTTGCACAGCAATGGACTGATCGGTGTGCCCGGCCGGCCCATTGCATTGTATGTGAGCGGGTACGCGATGTAGAGCAATGGACCGATCGGTGTGCCCGGCCAGCCCATTGCATTGTATGTGAGCGGGTACGCGTTGTATGCCTGGTACGCGTTGTACAGCAATGGACCGATCGGTGTGCCCGGCCGGCCCATTGCATTGTATGTGAGCGGGTACGCGTTGTATGCCTGGTACGCGTTGCACAGCAATGGACCGATCGGTGTGCCCGGCCGGCCCATTGCATTGTATGTGAGCGGGTAAGCGTTGTATGCCTGGTACGCGTTGCACAGCAGTGGACCGATCGGTGTGCCCGGCCGGCCCATTGCATTGTATGTGAGCGGGTACGCGTTGTATGCCTGGTACGCGTTGCAGAGCAATGGACCGATCGGTGTGCCCGGCCGGCCCATTGCATTGTATGTGAGCGGGTACGCGTTGTATGCCTGGTACGCGTTGCACAGCAATGGACCGATCGGTGTGCCCGGCCGGCCCATTGCATTGTATGTGAGCGGGTACGCGTTGTAGAGCAATGGACCGATCGGTGTGCCCGGCCGGCCCATTGCATTGTATGTGAGCGGGTACGCGTTGTATGCCTGGTACGCGTTGCACAGCAATGGACCGATCGGTGTGCCCGGCCGGCCCATTGCATTGTATGTGAGCGGGTACGCGTTGTGGAGCAATGGACCGATCAGTGTGCCCGGCCGGCCCATTGCATTGTATGTGAGCGGGTACGCGTTGTATGCCTGATACGCGTTGTACAGCAATGGACAGAACGGTGCGCACACATTGGCTGGGGCCTGGCATGGCAACGGACGCGTTTTTCGAAGCTCCAACGAGTCTGATGCAGTGAATTCAGTTGGCCAGCCGCAACAATGTTGCAAAATCATGGGTGTCATGAAGTTGAAGATTTGAAGGATGCTGTGGGCGTGTATTAGTGCTGCTATTCCATGGATTGGTCAAATTCAGAAGATGCAAACGACTTGGACCTATCACTTTGGACACATGGGACAGTATCTGCCTCTGCAGCACACATATAATGCTGGCTGTTCCCCTGAGAGCTCACTTGCCTGCACTACATGCTCCAGGACGACATCTGCCACCAACACTGCTGCTGTTTATGCATCCTCTGGCTCCTGCAATGGCACGTACTGTGGAGAGAGCCCCAGCCTTCAGCCTTGAGGAGAACCAGGCCCTGCTGGACAGCCTCCTTCCACAGTACAGCAAGCTGTATGGGAAACCAGGGGAGCAGGTGAGTGTGCTGTCCACTGCCTCACTAATTGTGCATGTTGTCTGACTAGCAGGGCTTTCAGTGTGCACACCACTGGCTAGCATGCCCACTGAGTAGTTGTCACACCCCAAAGTGTGTAGTCACATGCACAGAACTGGTACAGTGCAGTAACAGTGTATTCCAACTAGGTTTACTTCCCATGCAATGATACCATTCCCTAATTGTTTGCAGATACAGCCACGGCCACAGTAGGGGACAGCTCCATGGACCAGGAGGAGCAGCGGAGCCAGACTGGGTCAGCATCGGACGGCTGGTCAGAGGGACCCAGTGGCACGGAGGGCGAGGGGAGCCACACCGAGGAGTCCTCAGCACCATCCACCTCAGCTGAGGACCACAGAAGCTCGGAGGATGACTCCCTAGTGGATGCGGGTCTCAGCAGCCACCAAAGGCCAGCTAGTCTGTCTGGGCCCGCCACCACCACCACCGCCCTCCCATTGGCTCCCATTCCTGAGGTCCGTGGAGGCTCCCGTACTCGGGAGCGTGTCTCCTTCGTGCCAGGCACCGCAGCCCCTGCCCCTGTGTCCCCTGCTGCCCTGAGTGAGGAGTCTGTGTACCTCCTTCGGCAGCTCCATGTAGGGCAGACAGCAATGCTGAGTGTCCTCCATGCACACACCACTCTGTTGACACAGCTGGTGTCGTTCATGGAGGGCATCTCGACGGGTATGTCTGCCCTACAGAGGAGCAATAGGTCCATGGACTCCTCCCTGACGGCAGCAGAGTCCCTCCTCCAACAGTCCCTCACCCCTCCCACCTCTGCCCCATCAACACTTCCTGCACCCCTACCTGTCCAAAGCACATGCACACCTGCACAGTCACCCAAACACACAGACACGAGCAGCACAGACACACCCAAGAGAAAGGCAAGACGTGCACACACGCATCCTCAGGGGACTGATACCACAGACACAGGGGACGGGGAACACACACACACACACAGGCATTCACATTAACTCCGCAGTCCTCCAAATCCTCTCCCTCCAAGACCCCTTCCCTTGCCTCGCCTGCTAACACACCTACACCAGATCTTCCTGTGTGATCTCGGCCTCTTCCCCTCCAATCCCACTGATCCAGCATACCGGGGGAAGAGGAAGTCCACCCACACAGAAGGGAGTGCCCCTCGCCCCCGGACACCCTCCCCCAGGCGCAGGCAGAGTGAGCCCCCCACCCGCAAGTCCCCCCGGTCCCGGAAGAGCAAGACCCCGCCACCGCCCTGCAAGTCAACCACCCAGTCTCTCACCTCCATCCCCCAGGCCACCACTCCACAGGTTCCACCGCCACACCCTGCCCCAGGTTCCCCCACACACCGATACCGCATCCCCAAACTGCTTAGGCCCTCCCCCTGCCACTTGCTCTTCCACCCCCAAACCAGACGCTCTGCCTGTTTGTGCCACTGGTGTGGAGACCGTGTCCCCCCTCTGTCCTGCCCAGCTCTTCTGCCCCCCTTCCACTACCTTGGAGTCATGCACTGCGGTGGAGTCCACAACCACCCCGTCTGACTCGGGCATTGCATTGGGGACCCAGTCCACTCCATCTGACCAGCCCACTGCAGTGGTTGCAGCACCAACTGCATCTGACTTGAGCCCTGCGGTGGTGCCAGCCCCCCCTGAGTCAGACACCTCCACTGCAGTTGCCGGTGACACTCCTGCACCCACGTCCCCTTCACTGCCTCCTTCTGGCATCCCCTGATCCTGTCCCTGCGGTGCCTGGCCTGCCCCTCGTATGCCCCTCCAAGGGGGATGTCCCCTGTCCGTACCTGTGCAGGCAAGCAATTGTTGACAAGTTGTCACACATCATCACCTGTGGGGACTGTATATTTGGACTGGCCATTGGCCTTAGTTTATTTTGGACTTTTGATTTGAGTTGCACACTTGCTGAATAAAGCCTCTTTTTGTTTACTTGTGGTTAATCTTTGGAGGTACATGATGTAGATGTGTAGAATCATGCATTTGCTGTTGTAATAGTGTTCAGATCAGGTAAATGAAGTTTTGCTGTGATGGGCTCCATGTGGTCCATGGGATATGTGTCCTAATCTAGTCTGGATCTATACCATCCTTTGCTGCAGTCTGAGGGTGTAATGTTCAGCATTTGACACAAGGATGTACGTTTAGCATTTGTAGATTACCATCTTTGTCCTACACTGATGCACATCTGGTGGGCTTACCACTGTCCAATATTCCTAGTACCCTGACTGTGTGCCCGTCTCCAATGGACATGCAGTTTAGCACATCAAATTTGGAGGACTCATCTGTGTACACAGTGCAAGTTGCTTGACACGTGTCTTGGGTGTATGCAGATGACTGACGTGACACTCCCGTGCCCAGGCTGATATGAGCAGAGCCTTCAGTGTGTTGTAGTTGTTGACTCACTGACCGAGTGTTCTGCTGACATGTTTGAGTCATGCACAGACAAGGTTTGGCACAGCTGACCTTCCACAGGAGTGGAGTGCCCTCATGGCAGTGCGTGATTCCGTGATATAGGCTGTGCCCATGTTGTGTGTTGTGTAGGCATGTCTGTGCGTGTTCCCTTCTCCTTTTCCTACACAGGCTGTGTCCCTACGGATGTTCCTGTTTGTGATGCTTGCTGAGTTGTTCTGTGTTCATCCAGCATCTTGGACCTGGTTACTCCGGGATGTGGGTGCATGGCAAACTAATGTTCATGAGGTTGTCATCCCTAGTTGTCTTTGTTGTCAGGGCTGGGGATGTGGGCAAACGCAGATGGGACACAGTCAGGATTCCTCTTGGCACTTGTTGGTTACACGAGTAATGTGATTTTCTGTTTGTGTATACTTTCAGTGATTGTGACACGGTGTGTGTGTGACTGCTGCCACTCCTCAGGGTCAGAGCTGCAATGTTGGAAGTTGTCTATGTGTGTCCTTTGTGGGTCAGCTTGGCTTCTTCATTGGTGTGTGACTATGGCCAGGATCCCATTGTTTGGGGTGGATTTCACGTCATGCCCATGTACGGCATACTGTGCAGTGTGTCAGACATTCACAAGTATTGTTGACTGGCCATGTGTGATGGGTTTCTGCACCTTATTTCCCCCAACACCCCTGGGATTGTCATGGGTGCATGTGCAATGTCAGCAGTCCATGTGAGCTTCAACGCTGCACATTGGTGGAGTTCAAGGTGTGTGGCGTTGAGTGTGTGCAAATGTGAGTTGTTGCACGGCTGATGCACTACCTCCATATTTTCCTTGGCTGGCAGGCCGTGCTGAGTGCTTTGTGCTTGTATAGGTGTGATGGTAGTTTGTTGCTCAGGACACATGGCTGTGGTTCACAGTGTGGATGACATCTACCATTGTCATCACAGTGTGATTGTCATGCAGGCTAGTGTCACCACAATGTGGGGTCCCTGGGGGGAGTGCTGTGGTGGTTCGGTCTCTTGCTGTGTGTGTTGCTGTTCCTACAAGCTTGTCTGACATGTGTAATTTGGGCTCCCTCTCATCTCACAATGCCTGTTTGCCCACATAGGGGAATCCAATCCATAAGTTACTTTTGTTTGTGACTGTGTTGACATCTGTGTATCAGTGAATCTGGCCTCCTCATGGGTTGTGTGTTTGCCTGGGGACACTGGCACACAACCCCCTCACCTGTTGTGTATGATATGCAGTGTGAGTCTGCCTGTTTGTGTTTGTGCTTTTGCACCACTGCATTGGCATATCTTTAGTTTGCCATTGGCTGTATGTTGTTTGTTGGCTTTCCCCTGCTGGCCCTGGGACTGCTAGGTCATCAGTCAGCACATTGATCATGGTTAGTATGTCCCATTGCTGCCATGGTATGGTATTTGTTCACCTGACATCTACAGTCTCCACAGGATATCTACATTTGTGTGTCCATTGGTGCTGATATGTGGGTCTGCATTATGATGCTCACTTCTGTCATTGTGTTATTTGTGCATGTAGACAATGTGGGCCCCCATGGCTGATGTTTGTGTGCACATGGCCAGAACGATGTGTCATTGGCACTGCACTGCTTGCCTCACACAATCTATGTTGCTATTGGACACAAGCACTACAATGCCACTGTAGTGTTTGGTGTTGTGTGGCCAGGAATAATCCCTGCAGTTATGTTTTTGCAGCTTTCACCAGGACTACACTTCCCTTTTGGGCACTGTGGTGATGGGGCTTTGGGCCACATTGCCACACTGTTCAAAATGTGCTTCAGCTATGGAGCACACACTTACCTTTTGGGCACTGTGGTGATGGGGCTTTGGGCCACATTGCCACACTGTTCAAAATGTGCTTCAGCTATGGAGCACACACTTACCTTATGGGCACTGTGGTGATGGGGCTTTGGGCCACATTGCCACAGTGGTCATGGTCTGCTTGCATTGTGTAGGCCACACACACAATTATGCGTGACACATGTGTTAGGGGGTCACATTGTATGTTCAATGTCATGTTCGGTGTTGTATGCATTTGAAGCAGACCACACACGCTTGTCATGGTGTTGAAGGCTGGGATGTAATTTACAGACAGTCCTTATGTGGGCGTATGCTAGTTGTGTCATGCATTGCCCGTCCTTTGAGTAGGGGTGGTTGTAGTGACAGGCATCCAGCCCCCCATGAGTGGTGATGGTAGTAGTGGTAGGCATCCATCCCCCTAAGGGTGGGGATGGTAGTAGTGACAGGCATCCAGGCCCCCTGAGTAGGGGTGGTGGTAGTGACAGGCATCCAGCCCCCCTGAGTAGGGGTGGTGGTAGTGGTAGGCATCCAGCCCCCCATGAGTGGGGATGGTAGTAGTGGTAGGCATCCAGCCCCCATGAGTGGGGATGGTAGTAGTGGTAGGCATCCAGCCCCCCATGAGTGGGGATGGTAGTAGTGGTAGGCATCCGGCCCCCATGAGTGGGGATGGTAGTAGTGACAGGCATCCAGGCCCCCTGGGTAGGGGTGGTAGTAGTGGCAGGCATCCAGGCCCCCTGGATAGGGGTGGTGGTAGTGGCAGGCATCCATCCCCCTTAGGGTGGGTATGGTAGTAGTGGCAGGCATCCATCCCCTAAGGGTGGGGATGGTAGTAGTGGCAGGCATCCAGGCCCCCTGGGCAGGGGTGGTAGTAGTGGCATGCATCCAGCCCCCCTGGATAGGGGTGGTGGTAGTGGCAGGCATCCATCCCCCTTAGGGTGGGTATGGTAGTAGTGGCAGGCATCCATCCCCTAAGGGTGGGGATGGTAGTAGTGACAGGCATCCAGCCCCCCTGGATAGGGGTGGTGGTAGTGGCAGGCATCCATCCCCCTTAGGGTGGGTATGGTAGTAGTGGCAGGCATCCATCCCCTAAGGGTGGGGATGGTAGTAGTGACAGGCATCCAGCCCCCTGGATAGGGGTGGTGGTAGTGGCATGCATCCAGCCCCCTGAGTAGAGGGTGGTGGTAGTGACAGGCATCCAGGCCCCCTGAGTAGGGGTGGTGGTAGTGACAGGCATCCAGCCCCCTGAGTAAGGGTGGTGGTAGTGGTAGACATCCAGCCCCCATGAGTGGGGATGGTAGTAGTGGTAGGCATCCAGCCCCCATGAGTGGGGATGGTAGTAGTGGTAGGCATCCAGCCCCCCATGAGTGGGGATGGTAGTAGTGGTAGGCATCCAGCCCCCTGGGTAGGGGTAGTAGTAGTGGCAGGCATCCAGCCCCCCTGGATAGGGGTGGTGGTAGTGGCAGGCATCCATCCCCTTAGGGTGGGTATGGTAGTAGTGGCAGGCATCCATCCCCCTAAGGGTGGGGATGGTAGTAGTGACAGGCATCCAGCCCCCTGGATAGGGGTGGTGGTAGTGGCAGGCATCCATCCCCCTTAGGGTGGGTATGGTAGTAGTGGCAGGCATCCATCCCCCTAAGGGTGGGGATGGTAGTAGTGACAGGCATCCAGCCCCCCCTGGATAGGGGTGGTGGTAGTGGCAGGCATCCAGCCCCCCCTGAGTAGGGTTGGTGGTAGTGACAGGCATCCAGGCCCCCCTGAGTAGGGGTGGTGGTAGTGACAGGCATCCAGCCCCCCCTGAGTAGGGGTGGTGGTAGTGGTAGGCATCCAGCCCCCCATGAGTGGGGATGGTAGTAGTGGTAGGCATCCAGCCCCCCATGAGTGGGGATGGTAGTAGTGGTAGGCATCCAGCCCCTATGGGTAGGGGTGGTAGTAGTGGCAGGCATCCAGCCCCCCCTGGATAGGGGTGGTGGTAGTGGCAGGCATCCATCCCCCTTAGGGAGGGTATGGTAGTAGTGGCAGGCATCCATCCCCCTAAGGGTGGGGATGGTAGTAGTGACAGGCATCCAGCCCCCTGGATAGGGGTGGTGGTAGTGGCAGGCATCCAGCCCCCCTGAGTAGGGGTGGTGGTAGTGACAGGCATCCAGGCCCCCTGAGTAGGGGTGGTGGTTGTGACAGGCATCCAGCCCCCCTGAGTAGGGGTGGTGGTAGTGGTAGGCATCCAGCCCCCATGAGTGGGGATGGTAGTAGTGGTAGGCATCCAGCCCCCCATGAGTGGGGATGGTAGTAGTGGTAGGCATCCAGCCCCCCATGAGTGGGGATGGTAGTAGTGGTAGGAATCCAGCCCCTGGGTAGGGGTGGTAGTAGTGGCAGGCATCCAGGCACCCCTGGGTAGGGGTGGTAGTAGTGGCAGGCATCCATCCCCCTAAGGGTGGGTATGGTAGTAGTGGCAGGCATCCAGGCCCCCCTGGGTAGGGGTGGTGGTAGTGGCAGGCATCCATCCCCCTTAGGGTGGGTATGGTAGTAGTGGCAGGCATCCATCCCCCTAAGGGTGGGGATGGTAGTAGTGACAGGCATCCAGCCCCCCCTGGATAGGGGTGGTGGTAGTGGCAGGCATCCAGCCCCCCCTGAGTAGGGGTGGTGGTAGTGACAGGCATCCAGGCCCCCCTGGGTAGGGGTGGTAGTAGTGACAGGCATCCATCCCCCTAAGGGTGGGTATGGTAGTAGTGGTAGGCATCCATCCCCCCATGAGTGGGGATGGTAGTAGTGGTAGGCATCCAGCCCCCCATGAGTGGGGATGGTAGTAGTGGTAGGCATCCAGCCCCCCTGGGTAGGGGTGGTAGTAGTGGCAGGCATCCAGGCACCCCTGGGTAGGGGTGGTAGTAGTGGAAGGCATCCATCCCCCTATGGGTGTGTATTGCATTGGTGTTGGCTATCCCACCCCTATGGTTCTGCTGTTGCTAGTGTACGTTATTTGTGCATCCCTATGTGTGTGTGACATATTTCGTGTACGTGTGGTTTGTTTGTATTGTTGGTGTTTGACTTACCGTCTGCGCCGTACGCGTCCGTGCCGGTCCCGGTAATAGATGTAGAGTATAGGTAGGACCTGCGCAATGGGATTCATGCTTGGATCGTCTCGTTCGGGTTTCTCGTGTCTTCGAGTCGTACTCGTAGCAGGCTTGTTCGTCTCGTAGCCGTGGATCGTCTTGTGGCGCGAAACGGAGCTTATGTACGGCTCGCCCGGATGCTCAAACGTGCCGGACGTAGCGACGAGTTCGGCGCATACGGAAGACGCATCGTACTAGTCCGGCCGGAAGGTGCTGTGTATTTGGTTCCGTGCGACTCGATTCGGCGTTTACGGATCCGGCTCGGGCGGGGTACAGGAGCTGGAATGGGTAAGTACGGCTCGCTCGGAATCTGGGCTGTTATGCGCATCGTACTTGTTCGTTCGGTAGAGTGTTCGAGTCGGTCGGAAGACACGCGTTCGGCTGGTATTTTTTCCGGACGAATACTGTTAGGTGCGCTTCCGGCCGACATCGGAATCGACCCCTATGTGCCCAAATGTCCACTCAAAGTGTAGAGGACAAGGCATCCCTAAAAAATCTTCACGTATGTGTCTGCATTCACGCTAATCCAGCTTGTTCCACAATAAGAGACTGGGCAGGGCATATTTGCATCAGTAGCTAAAGTAAGATGTGTTAGCAAGTATGTATGATTCTTACCCTTATTGCCTTGGAAGCATACAGGACTTCAAACAAGAACAAAAAAAGGTTGAAACAGCATTTTAGTTCAAGAAGGTTGAGTTCAGTGATGATGGCAAGCTGGGCAAGTAAGAATTCACTCTGCTAATAAGGACATCTCAAACATAACTACTGTGATGAGAGATTCATACTTGCATTTTCAGTTGGGGTGCCAACTCTAAGCACCTAGAGGAGTGGAAATCTGAGATCGTGACATCAGCATGGAGATATTACTTAGATACAATTATAAAACTCTCTTTCACCCTGCACAGGCAATATAAAGCTACAGTTTAAAATGGCTTAAACCATTACTGCAAATGGCTTTCACTGAAAGCCACTCGCCTAAGTACCTTAAATCTGGTTATCCATTGTTACTATGTCACATCAGTAGAAAACATGAGTTGCTTTCTCCTATTGTGACATCACATTGAATTCCAGGCTGCCCCAACAGGCTCTCTGAGAAACTGCCATGAGCAGTATCCTCCACAATCCTACACACCTGCAATATTGCATTTCTCATAAAATATTAGCCCTGTGACCTGTGCTTCCACTTTAACTCTCATTGCAGAAATGCACTGAAAAGCAATATTTTGGCTTCAAACAATTTTTAAATTATTTATAAGATAAAACACTAAATACTATAAAGGATGACAGAAATCTCTGAACAAGAAGAAGTCACAACACAGCAAATATATTCTGTGTTTATGCTTTTTATATACAAAGACATGTGTGAAATGTGCTATTTTAGTATGCATATAACTACTTACTATATCTTCAAAATGTATTAGTAACATATTATTTAAAGATTTGAAATATATATTGAAATAACTAAACTAATTTGCACATTACTGCATTACCCATTCATGTTGGACATTGAAAGAGGAAGGGGAATGACTAGCACAAAACAAATGATAGAAAATCGTATTAGAGGCTAAAACATATTGATAGAAGTGAAACAGGCATTGGCAAAGCCAATAGGTCTGTCTAAAATGTGCAGAAATGTGTGAATATTGAGCACTCCAGTATGCAAAATGTGGTGCTCCACCAAAACATTTTAAAAAACGCCTTCTAAAGTGAAAAAGCAAAAATATTAGCCAGATTCCTAAGGATTGTGCTGTGTCTTACCCCAAAATCAAACCAACCAGCATTTCTTTTGCAGGGGCATGGCCTGTCAAAGATGGCATAAGAAGCAAACTCTGAGGGCTCCCATCGGCCAGACAAGGTTGAGTAGCTGGAGTTTTGAGTCTCCCACTTAAAGATCAAAGCTTTAGAGGACACGGAGGACCCAGATGAGCACAGCACATTCGTGCTTCAAGATGGCATATCTTGCCTGACTCACAATCCATCTGTAGTAATGCAGGACTCTGACCGCAGAGGAGAGCAGTGACTGTTGTGGTGTGGGACTTACTCGAAGGTCTTAGCCAGAACAGATTTGAGCCTGTTTGGTGCGTCCTACCACTGCAGTAGTTTTGGATGTATCTTTGATGAATTGTAACTGACCATTTTGTAAGTATGGTTTTATGTTTGCATGTCCCTTCCCCTTATTTTTCCCTTTCCTTCTCCCACTTTGAAGTACATAGTGCCCATTTTCCAGTCACTTCTGCTTGCTATTCCCATATTTACAACCAAAACGTGGAACTTTGTGTGTGGAGTTCCATGCACTCTGAGCAGAGAACTCCACATAATAGAAATAGGCATTGCATAGATCTGCGATTTTCCCATCAGGAATTGCAGTTAGGACCATGCAAAGTATCCCTAGCAGGACATATACAAAATGATAGCACCCATCAGAGTGCTTTATATTGTCCAAAATGTCCCATAATATGTACACCAATCTTTTCTAACTCGCTGCAACCAACAGCCCAGTGTCTCCTTCACCAGAAAGTATATGATGTTGTGGTGGGGATTGCAGACATGCTTTACCACTGGGCAGTTTAGCTTATCCCATTAACAATTGGCTCTATGGTGGGAGAAACGATCCAGCTAGATTTAGACCTATTCGGGAACACTGGTGCGCATGGTCTCTTGTATAACAGTTTGTGACTCACTCCCCACTGTCATAAATTTAATGCTCTGTGCATGGCACGGGGCCTTGAAACATACTGGCAGAGACAACAAACCCACATGTGAAACTCCTCTCTGGCAGGGAAACTGGCTTGTCTGTTTGGAAAGCTGCAGGGATTTTCAGCATCAGACTGTATTGGGATCTCCAAGTTCACTAACATATGGGATGGGAGCCATATAAAGACATTTCATGAACTGAAGGCAGAATTCTCATTGCACAATTCTAATTGTTCAGGTTCCTACAACTAAGACATGAGTAGAGCCCTATCAAGTGTGGCTAATGCTGCTCCCAGAATTTGATCCACTGGAGGAAACACTGGCAGTGGTTTACCAAAATATCGAGGTGGAAATATTGTCTTACCATAAAATTATTGCCTTTATATCCTGATATCCAAAATAACATCATTTAGAATAGCACAGGTAAGAATATTGTTTTATAGTGTTGTATTTAATATTTTTACATATAATATAGATATTTGTGATATCATGTTTTTTCTGTATTATTGCCATATTATAAATGTTATATATATTATATGTTTTTTGTTTTAAAATGTTTCAGAAGCAGGATGTGGATTTTATAGGGATAAAGGTTGAGTACTTGTTTTAAATCATTTTAATTATTTTTTTGTTGTGTTAAATTTTGATTTTGTATTATTATTTTTTTAATTATTGGTTTATATTATATCTATATGTTATTTTAATTTTTGTGGTTGTTTTTAGTATGTGAATGTATTTTTATAGAGAGATGGGTGCATAGTGTTTTAATATTTAAATGCTGTTCACGATTCTTATAAAAAATATTTTTAAGAAATTATACATTTTTATGATTAATTTTATATTCATTTAAATTAGTTTTGGTTTTTTATTATATTTTTATAAAGGCTAAGTATTCAAACTTAATTTTGTATTTAGTTTTTTAAATGTTAGAAATATGTTTTACAAAAATGTATATTTGGTTTATGAAATTAATTGTTCATGAAAATATGGTGTATGTAATAATTTTAAGTTGCATGTCATTATTTTTTTAATTAACTATAAAAGGTTTTTAAAGTATTGCAATTTCATTTTATGATTTTACTTATTTAAGCCAATAATGTTTAGTTGTACGATTGATGTTAGTTTTTTAAACATTTGAAAAGTTAGTTTTTAGTTTTAATATACATTTTTGTTAATTTAAAATACTAAAATTACAAAATAAATAAAGACGTTTGGGTATTTTCAACACTGTTTTAATAGTATTAAATATTCTTTAATAAAGTTTATTGAAACTTTTAAAATTCTTTAAAATTTATATTTAATTTTGTAGAGATTTTACTTTTTTTATGTTTTAAAAATGATTTGTATACATATACTTTTTTGGTGTAATACTTTTTAAAATTAAAGTGATTTTATTGTAGTTTCTATTTGAGTGCAAATAGTAAATTGACATACTCAAAGTCCAGCACTTTCTCCAATGCAGCTTAGATTGGAGCAGGAATAAATAGTAAATCCACCCAGCCCTCAACCTCCAATCATTTCTCCAATGTAGTTTAGATTGGAGTAGGAATAGTAAATCTATCCCCCTACCTCAAAGACCAAAATTTTTCCCAATGTAGCTTTGCTTGGAGTGGGAACAATAAATATATCCCCCTCAACATCCAACATTGTCCCAATGTAGTTTAGATTGGAGTGGGAGTAGTAAATCTACTCCCCTTAATGTCCAACACTTTCCCCAATATAGCTTAGACTGGAGCGGAAATAGTAAATAAAACCCCCTCAATGTTCAATATTTTACTTAATGTACTTTAGATTAGAGTGGGAATATGAAATATAGCCCCCTCACAGTCCGACGCTTTCCCCAATGTAGCTTAGGTTGGAGTGGGCATAATTAATAAATCAACAGCCGTCTATGATCAAAGCTTTCCCCAATGTAGCCTAGATTAGAGTGGGGGTAGTAAATCTACTCCTCCCAACATCCAACACTTTCCCAAATGTACCTTAGATTGGAGTGGGAATAGTAAATCACCCCCTCAAACTATAACAATTTCCCCAATGTAGCTTAGAATCAAGTTGAAATAGTACCTATAACCCCTTCAGTGTCCAACACTTCCCCTAATGTAGGTTAGATTGGAGTGGGAATAATTAACGTAACTTCCTCAATGTTCAACACTGCAACCAATGTAGCTCAGATTGGAGTGACAAAAGCAAATCTAACCCTCTCAATGTCCAACGCCCAATGTAGGATAGACTGGAGTGGGAAAAGTAAATCTAAACCTCTCAATGTCCAATGCTTTCCCCAATTTACCTTAGGTTGGAGTGGGAATAGTAAATGATTCCTCCTCACAGTCCAATGCTTTCCCCAGTGTACCTCAGATTGGAGTGGGAATAGTAAATCTACACCCTTCAATGTCAAAGCTTTTCCCAATGTAGCCTAGATTGGAGTGGGAGCAGAAGATCTACCCCCTCAAGGTCCAACACTTTCCCCATTTTAGCATATACAAGGAATATTATAAATAAACCCCTCAAAGTCAAACGCTTTCCCCAATGTATCGTAAACTGGAGTTGGAATAGTAAATATGACCCCCTCAATGTCCAGTAGTTTTCCCAGTGTTGCTTAGACTGGAGTGGGAATAGTAAATATGCTCCCCTTAATGTCCAACACTTTCCCCAATGTAGCTTAGATTGGAGTGGGATTAGTAAATCTACTCCACTCAAAGTTCAACCCTTTCTCCAATGTAGCTTAGATTAGAGTGGCAATAGCAAACCCACTCTCTTCAGTGTTCAACGCCTTCCTCAATATAGCCTAGATTGGAGTGGGAATAATAAATCTAACCCCTGAATGTCCAATAATTTCCCTAATGTAGGTTAGGCTGGAGTGGGAATAGTAAATCTAACTCACTCAATGTTCAAAGTCTTTCACAATGTAGCTGAGATTGGAGTGAAAATAGTAAATCCAGCCCATCCAATGCTTTCCCAAATGCACCTTAGGTAAATAAATACAACCCCTTCAGTGTCCAGCACTTTCACCAATGGAGTTTAGATTGGAGTGGATATAGTAAATCCAATCATCTCAACATCCAATTATTTACCCAATGTAGCTTAGGTTGGAATCGGAATAGTAAATGAACGCCTCTTAAAGTCTAACACTTTCCCCAATGTGGTTGAGATTGGAGTTTGAAAAGTAAATATAATCCCCTCAATGCACAGCACTTTCCCCAATGTAGCTTAGATTGGAGTGGGAATAGTAAATCTAATCCATAAAAGATCCTACACTTTCCACATTGTAGCATAGATTAGAGTGGGAATAGTAAATCTACCCTCCTCAGTGTCCAATGCCTTCCCCAATGTAGCTTATATTGGAGTGGGATGAGTAAATCAACCCCCTCTTTTTTTTTAAACTTTATTTATAATTTTTCAAAAACAAGTCAAAGGCAAAACAAAGAACCCAAAGGTAGGGGCATACATTAGTACAGTCAAATTGAAGGGATTTGGAAGGGTTGTAAGCATGGACAATACTTGCAGATATAATCAAACAGAACATGTTACGTGTGGGCGAGGCACAGGTGTACAGCCATTCAGGGGGCAAGTCTCAACTGTTGGTGTACAAATCATAAGGGTACAAGGCGTACAGTAGTGTACATTCAGCAGCTAAGTAAAGGTGTCAGAGTCAAGTGTTAAAAGATAGTCTCGGAGAGGCTGGCAGATATCCTTCAGCCTGGAGGTAGGGGGTTGCAACGTCGCATACACTTTACTTGTGGTGTCACAGTAGATCATATTGTTTAGCCAAGCCTTAACATTTGGGCGATTACTACTTCTCCAGTGCAGTGCTAGCTCTCTCTTAGCCAACAATAATGCCACTGATATGTAGGCACGACCAAGTGAAGTGTGCAAAGTCCGCACCTGGCATGTTGCTTTTTGGGCAATTGGAAGATCTGGTAGATTCTATTCTGGCCAGTGAACTAGGGGTGGTATATGGCCTATGCAGAAATTTAAAGTGAAGTAGTTTGTGCCAGTGATTTGGGGACACTAATTTAATCCATGCGCAGCAGTAGGTCAATTCCTTATCAGAAAGGCGCGGCCCAGATCAGTCCCCCATTTCTCTCTAGTCTTCCCATCTTGAGCAGTTTTCATGGACATGCTGGCTTTGTAAAGTTTAGAGATCAACCTCCCACCTTCGTAATCAGATATGAGCAATGTCAATGGGGGAAAGTAATTGGGAGCAATGGGTATGAGGGAAAGCATGCGTGCAAAGCGCCATGAAGGCAGCGCAGGAGAAAATGGTCCATATGTGTAGCATGTTCAAATCTGTCATCAGTATGTGTGAGGACATGGCAGTTGGGAAACATATCTCTTACCGTGTGTAGTCCAAATTTACTAAGTGTTCTTTGGCCCACCCTCTCTCGGGTCGGGTGAATCCATGGATTCTTTGCAAATGGAAGCAGTGGTGAGTAAAGAGGACCCCTCCAAGAAGACAACTTAACTTCCTCCACGCCCAGCTCATAGTTGATAGGGTATATATATCGGTGGGGTCTAACTTGATTCCCTGTAGTAGGATTGATGGTAGTGGGACATCTTCAGCCTGGTCATGCTCTGGGATACCATATGGCAAGGGAGAGTCTGCATGGAACCATTGAGACGCAAATTGGCATTGTGCCACTAGGTAGTACATTTGATAATCAGGGACACCAAATCTGCCCCTGTCATAGGGAAGCACAAGTGTATTCCAGCGAATTCGAGGCCTACAGTCAGCCCATATGAGTCGTAGCAGCAACCTCGGACGGTAAGTAAGACAATATTGGTCAGGGGAATAGGAATGTTAAAAAATAAATAGAGAAAGCAAGGCAGGACCACCATTATGACAATGGCTATACGACTGGCCATAGAAAGCGTAAGACGCAACCACCTCTCGATCTGGACTGTGAGTCTGTCAATGGGGGGGCCACAATTCAGATGGATTATCTGCTCCTTGTCGCCATGTAGTATGATGCCAGATATTTAGTAAAGTCCTCGGACCACTTAAGCGGATATTGGCATGTCAGCGGGGAAGTCGAGTCTGTAAGGGGAAACAACTCCAACTTCACCCAATTGATGTTTAGACCTGAGAACCTTCGAACCAGATGATCTCTCGAATAACAAGAGCAAGATTTTCAGCGGGTTGACGGATTAACGCCAAAATATCATCCATGCACATGGAGATGAGCAGGGGCCAGGGCGAAAACGGAGATCACGGTGCATATATTTTTCTTGGAGCTAGCACACTAGGGGGTCCATGGTAATTATAAAAAGTAACGACAACATCCCTGTCACGTACCCCTGGCAATCACGAAATTATCAATGAGTGTGCCATTCACCCGGAGCCGCGCCCCCGGTTGGAAGTAGAGGAGCATAATCAAAGCAATGAAGTGCTTCAGAAGCATTAGTTTTTTTTTTTTAAATAACAGATTTTAGTATCATACTTTCCATGACTGTGATCTTGATCATGTTTACATCAGTATTTTGCGGATGTATACATATATTTTGGGTACGAATAACAATTATTAGCAAAACTTTTTCCTTTAAATAAAACAGAACCAATGCCTTCACATGAATACTTAGTATATATAGAAGATAGATATATGTCCCAATTATATTCATCATTTTTTCAGTGTGAGTGTCTTTCCTGTGCCCCATATGATCTAGTTTCAGAATCAATTACGTCTGTAGCTGTCTCTAGCCTCGGTAGGACCAATCCTCTATAATCTGCCCATCTCTGCCATATTTTTGGGTGTTTCTGCGGACATCCACGAGCCCGGAAGACTGGAATCTCCAGGCCCATGCAATAGTCCATACCATTTCGCCAGGCCCTGATGGAGGGGGGGGGGGTGTCCAGTTTCCATGCCCTGGCGCTATCTCGTTTGGCGATGGTAAGACCCAACCAAAGAAGATGCTGCTTGTATTTATTGCCACCGCTAGTGTCTGTTATGTGTAATAATGTCAGTTTGGGGGACCTAGGTAACTCCCAACCCAGGACCTCAGCTAAGCATGCCAGTACCCCAGTCCAAAACCTATCCTGTGCTATACATTCCCATACTGTATGTATGAAGGACCCCTCGTCGTGCTGGCAGCGCAGGCATGTGGGAGAGGCTATCAGGCCTGCTCGCCACAACCTATAATGCGTGTAATAGGCCCTGTGTAGATATTTGAATTGAATGAGTCTTAGTCGAGAGGATATGGCTGCTCCTCTGGGGGACTCAAGGGCTTCGGTCCAATCGTTGGAGTCTAGGGGGCCAATATCTGTTTGCCAGGCATCTTTTAAGTTTCTCGAGGGTAGTGGTGCTATGAGTGATGAGAGATTGATATATTTTGGAGATTTTATGGTCCCCCAGATCCCCCATAAGAAGCTTGGCCTCCAATGGACTAAATTCTGGGATTGATACGATTTTGTCTGTGTGTGGGGAAATAGCATGTCGAAACTGTAAATATTTGTAGAACTGAGAATTATGAAGGGAGAATTCGTCTTTGAGAGTCTGAAACGATTTGACGACTGTACCCTGGAAGACATCGCCAATAGTCGATATCCCAATATAGTCCCATTCACGAAACCCCCGAAGCCCTAGCAGGTGGGACAGGAGCTGGTTATGCCAAAGAGGTGTTTCACGAGTAATACGACCCCACCACCCCATTCGTCGAAGGGATTGACGCCACGAAAGAATAACTACCTTGGTGGTGGGTAGCAACCTATGATGGTTTGAATTGCTATATAAATGGGATGTCAGAGCCGGGTCGTTTAGGAGCCAACGTTCGATTGCATAAGCTGGGTCATCACTAGGGCCGTAGCGCCAGTCATTGATCACTTGTAGATGTGACGCGGTATAGTAGGCTTGTATATCCGCGGCCACAATGCCCCCACAGTACATGGATTGGAAACACATACGGAGCACTACACGGGACGCACCGCTCCCCCATAGGAACTGTCCCAGTAAGGCATTGATACGTCTGAACCAGGCAGGAAATGGGTAATTCTGTAGGTGATAGAGCAATTGCAGCAAGGAGACCATTTTTAGATTGCGGATCTTCCATACAAAGATAGGAGGAATCCCGCCCAGAGCTTGACACTGGATCCCACTCTTCCCTCAACCATGGTAAGGTTTCTATCCCACGAAAGCTGGGGGGACTCTGATAGAAAAATGCCCAGATAAAGTAATCCATCGGTAGCCAGCTGCAAACCTTCCGCCCACTTGCCCGGTCCCAGGGTGCCTCTCAGTGGCCATATTGTGGACTTTCGAGGATTGAGGTATAAGCCAGAGGTCTCACCGAAGATCCGCATAATCTGCAATATTCTGGGCCTGGATTTATGTGGGTCTGTGAGAAAAAAGTGCATATCCTCTGCATATAATGCTATGCGGTCAGATATATCTATTTTTCATTCAAATCCTCGGACTACTGCATCTTTCCTGACCCATATGGCCAGGGGCTCGATAGCCATTGCAAAGAGTAGGGGGGACAGGGGACATCCTTGTCGTGTTCCCCGTCCCACCGGGAAGGGCAGCGATGTGCAGCCGGCAACTCGTATTGTGGCGGTTAAATCCGTGTACAGGAGTCGGACATAATCAATAAATCGTGGACCAAGATTGCACCTGGGCAAGAGTGTGAACAGATATGTCCAGCTAATAGAGTCAAAAGCTTTATCCATATCAGCCAATAATAAAGCTGCTGGTCTATTTAGCTGATCGACGGCAGCGATTGCATTATGTGCTCGTCGAATGTTATGGTGGGAGGTGCGATGAGGCATAAAGCCGGCTTGATCGAGATGTACAATCTCTGACACGTATGGCAACAGCCTGTTCGCGAGAATTTTGGCTAGGATTTTGGCCTCAATGTTTAGAAGAGATATTTGGCGATAGGAGGAGTGATGTTCGGGTGGTCGACCTGGTTTAGGAAATACCACAATCTCCCCATGTCGCCAGTCCGGTGGAAGACACGCCTTCTCGACCGATTCTTGGATGGTGTTAAGGAGGTGTGGGCCAAGTTGGAGTATAAATGTTTTGAAAAATTTGCTAGGGTGTCCATTAGGGTCGGGGGCCTTGCCTGTCCGCATCTCGGACACAGCTGCTGTGATCTCCTCTAATGTGATCGGTGTGTCCAGGGAGACCCGTGCGTCTCCCGAGACAGTGCGTGGTGGGATATCATCCAGAAAGCTTTCAATTAGCGATACCTGTATCACCTCTCTGGGGCGATATAGATCACCGTAGAATTGTGCAAAACTACCAGCGATCGCCACCGGGTCTGTGATGGCCATACCTTGAGCATCCTGGATAGGGGGGAGCGGAGCAGATGCCGCTGTCTGTTTGCATAGTCTATACAATAGTTTACTGGATTTGTCTCCCCACTGATAGATTCGGCTTTGGGAGGCCAGCCAAGCCTGCTTGGCTTCCTCCATGAGTGTGCTTTGATATTGTTGCTCGGCCAGACGCAAATTCCTGCGCGCTACTGGAGATTCCCGCTCATGGCAACGATTCTCTAATGTCTTGATTTGTGCTTCCAGTTGCAAAAGCTCCTGCCGCTGGTGCTTACGCTCTGCTGCCGTCTAACTTATGTCCACCCCACGTATGGTGGGCTTCATGGCTTCCCACAATATCTCTGACGAAGAGGCGGTGTGCTCATTATGAATAAAGTACTCTGAGATTGCGACTTTTATATGATTCCTATATTTATGGTTGTGTAAATGCCATGGGGATAGCCACCACCGGAATGAACGTCGATGTAGGCCAGTGGCAAGCATTTGTGTAATGAGGGTGTGATCGGACAGGCCACGGGGAAGGATCGTGGTTCAGTAATACGCTGGATATAAGGTCCAGGTATAAATAGGTAGTCTAGTCGGGAGGAGGTGTTGTGTACAGCGGAGTGATATGTGTAGCCCCTGTCATGGGGGTGTCGTACTCTCTATGTATCCACCCAATCCATCATATTTACCAAAGTAGACAGCTTGGACTCTTTGGGATTCTCATTAATCACGGGGATCCGGCCCCTGTCGACATGAGCCTGCATGGTATTCGTCCAATCTCCACCCATAATTGCCAAGCCCTTGGGTATAAGAGCCCATACTTGTATAAAACAGTCAATGAAAGTTTAAGATATTGGGGGGGAGCGTATATGCTGCCTATAGTTATGGGTTCTCCACTGATAGAGCCATATGTAATAATATATCTCCCATGTGTATCGCTCCATTGGGAGACATATATGAATGGGATGCGACGGTGTATGAGAATCGCGACTCCCCTAGAGCCCCGAGTGAAGCCTACATGATATACCTTATCATAACCATACCGGACCAAGCATGGTGATTTGGTGCCCAGAAGATGGGTCTCTTGTAACATCACCACGTCTGCCCTGGAGCGCTTTGCGTATCGGAGGATAGCACCTCGCTTTACTTTATCAAGTACCCCTATAACGTTCCAGCTCACAATGCGCAACTGCCCCTGTTAGGTCTCATCTTGTGGTAGCGACATCGATGTGTGTTCTGATGACATGTTGTATAGCTTAGCAAAGTAGGACATCTATCTAACATTGCATTGTCTAAGCATCGGATAAGAAAACTAGAAAACCTATAACCCCCCACCCGAACCCTAACCCACCCCCCACCCCAATACCTCGGAGAACATGAAGCATCTATCGCGGATGGAACGTCCATACGGCCCCAACGGGGGGCCGACGATACGCACCTCCAATGAATCCCCGAACACCCATAAGCCAGAGTGGCAACTTAACAGTGAGGGCGGGATGTGTCGGCACAGTCCAGCCTATGAGTAATTGGAAGATAGCGAGTAGTAATGGCATAGTCATCTAGGTGCCTGGTCGTTAGATTTGAATAAATACTCATTTCAATTGCGTGGAGGTGGCCCCGGCTGAAGACGCGTCTTGTTCGCTGCCTGGGCCTTGGATCACCACGTGGATCTGGACCGGTGCCGCTGTCTGTCTTTTTTCTGCTGCTGTCGACGATTAGGTTCACCAGAGGACGAATCCGAGTCCAGTCTAGGAGGGGTATGCGGCTTGGGCCGGACCCGTTCATCTGTCCAGTTGAAGACAGCTTCCGGCGTGTCGAAGAAAAGGGTCCTTGAATTGTAAATGACTCGTAAGCGGGCCGGGAATTGACGTGAGTATTCAATGTTAAGTTCGCGCAGCCGTGCCTTGGCCGCCTGGAATGACTGGCGCTGCTGGATCACCGTACGCGTATAGTCCGGAAAAATCATGATTCTATGGGATTCGTAGAAAAGGTCCCCCTTCAGTCTAGCATATTTAAGGATTGAGTCTCTGTCATGGTAATTTAGGACCCGGGCGATCATAAGGCTAGGCCGAGCCCCAGGGGGCGGACGCTGCAACAGGGCCCTGTGTGCACGTTCTATAATAAAGCAGGGGGATAGAGCCTCCTTCGGCATCCACGAGGCCAGCCAGTCTGAGAGAAATTTTTCTGAGTCTTTACCTTCGCTGTTCTCCGGAAATCCCACAAAGCAGAGGTTATTCCTGCGGGCCCTTCCCTCCGCATCCTCCACCCGGGTAGCAAGGCCCTTGGTGAGTTTCTCCAGAGATGAGACCTTGGCCTACAGCTCCGAAACAGCATACTCCACACCGGATACCCTTGTTTCCGTCTAGGTGATCTGCTCCACGGCACCCCTGAGGTCCTGCCGCAGCAGCAACACCTCGATCCGACTGAGCCTATCTGGGCCTCCAGGGCTGTTCTCGTCTGAGTAATGGCGGCCAGAAGCACCGCGTTGTCCGGGGGATCAGCCGGGTCGCTCTCCGGCATCGTGGATTTGGCACCAGCCCCAGTAAACTTATCAATGGTGCTTTGCTTAGAGTTTCCCCCAGTCACTTTATCCTTGGTCATGGCGAAGAGGTGTAGCGCTGCGCGTGTACCCCACCGCTGCAATGTCTACCTGCGATCGATGGGGAGGAGGCTCTGCAGCTGTTGAATCCCGACAGCGCACGATAGAACCAGCCACGGCTTGATGCAAGTTCTTATGTGTGGTGGTGCACAGTGCCTATGGCTCCACCCAAGGGGTCCACCCCCGGCAGACACCGTGGGCACACCTCCACAGAGCGCAGTTTCTGAGCTACGTGTAGCCACTTAACCTATGCCAGTACCTATTGGCACATCCTGAAAGGCAGTCTATAGAGGCACCGCGGGGATGCTCTCAACATCATCTGGGACCAGGATCAATCCGCTGCACCCCGGTGTTTAGGGACTTTTCAACCGCCTCGATGCAGCCCCCGACTTCGTGGCAGCCGTGGCTAGGTGGTCAAAAGAATACCGCATCATGCGTGGCCGGGCCCTCCGTATCTCAAAGTAGGCCCTCCATCGTTGCATCAGCTGCACGATCATGACCCCCCTTCGCTGTGCCGCGACCAGGATATTATCTGGGGGGGCCTCCCGCTACACCACGACTGCTGGATCACAGGCCTTCCATCCCCCAGAGTTTTACATTCTGGGCCGTCTACACCCCGTACATGATATTTATGTGGCTTCCATACATTGAACGAATGTTGCTGGGAATAGAGGCAAAGCAGGAGGAGGGGGGTGATGCGCCACCGGTCTCTCACTCGGGGCCAACTGCAAGTCTCTCTGGGGCAGCTGACTAATCCCAGGCAGTCGAGCACACTCACCGACCGTCCCGGGCACCGCGTCGGCCCAGCAGCACCAGGATCCAGCTACAGCAATTCCTCCGCAGCTACGTCATCGTCCCGAGCTCTCCCTGTCGCCTCTGCAAACGGCGCTGAAGGGCCACCTGCGTGGTGGGCGAGCCAGATACAACGCAGCCCCAGCGGCCCAGGCACATAGAGAAAGCCGCGGGCTGGATTTCTGGGATTGTCCGTCTATGAGCACCACGTCGCCACCTCCTCGCCGCCGGGGGCCGCCTCCAAGCCTTCTCGAGTGCCCGACAGCCTCTCCCGGGCACAGGAAACCGTGTCAGCCGGCTCTCCACACAGCCCTCTGCTAGGCACCTTCTGTAGGCGCTTCAAGAAGTCATCTGGCAAGTATTACGGCGGATTTGGTAGTAGGCCGGCGGAGCTGTATTAACTTGCGTCTGCCATGATGGCCTGCCTGGCCACGCCCCCGAAGCATTAGTTTTTTAACACATGTTTACAGTAGAAGTATTTTTTTAGAAAACGTAATGCAGTTTTACAAATTTTGCCATGTTTTTATTTTTTATATATTCTTTATAAGAATTTTTTACATTAATTTTTTTAAACAAACATTTTAACATTTGTTTTCACATTTTTGTGACATGTTCGTATTTTTACATTTTTTATATGTACATATATGTTTTACATTTGAACATTTTGTACAACTTTGGTAATATTTTTATACAATAGATTAGTAAAAAAAAGAAATACATTTCTGACTAACACTTTTCTACACATTTTTACAAACACCTGTTTAGTTTTTATAAATTAATAGGTACTGTAAATTAATAACTTTAAATGATATCAGTAGTTCTTAATATATTTTCACTTTTTTAATTTTGTACATTTTTGTACATTTTTAAACATTTTATAGCTTTTCTTCATCATAGAAAATAAAATATTAACAAGTATTTACATTGTCCTGTTTTGTTGTTGTTTAGGGTTAGGTGTTAAGCTTTAGTTTTAGTATTGGTTGTGTTGTGGGGTAGGTCTTAATGTATTATGTATACTTTCAAGTAATATTTTGGTAAAGTGCATTAAATGCATGTATTTGTAGAGTTATTTTTATTTGATTTATTATGTTTATGGGGTTATTTGTCATGTGTGGTTGGGTATTTTGTGTTTATTTACAAGTCGTTCATAGGACTTGAGGATTTTTTTCCTGTTTCTGGATGCTTCTTTATTATAAAGGAAATTAGATTGGTTTTAAGTTAACCACTGTTCTTTTTAATGAGTTTTTAGTTTTAGTTTTTCCTGTAGTGTTTTCTCAGGTTTTGGATGACTCCCCGAGCATAATGATTTTTCCCTGGGTACATCCTTTTTTATTCACTGGTTTTGTTTGCATCTTTGGAGGATTTTTAATCTATTTTGTGAATGTATTTTTGTGCATTACTTCGAGGATCATAGATGTCAGCTACAAAGTTGTAAGTTATATTTTATTTGAATTTTAATGGGTGGGAAATGTTTAATTGCTTTCAAGTTGCTTCTGTTACTATAATGTTTTTATTTTTTGTTATGCACTTTAGTTATTGCTAATTTGTATTAGGTATTGTGTTTTAAGAGGTGTTATTTCAGTGATCTACTGTTTAATAATTTATTTACTCCTATTTATTTCAATAATTTTTACTTTCAAGTTTGAGTGGATTTTTGTTCGTGATAAAAGTTTGACTGATTAGTAAAAGTATTAAAATAATATTTATAACATAATTAATTTGGAATGTTTTATTATTTAGAGTTTTGTTTTAGGTTTAGTTTAGATTCTAGGATAGTGTTTTTACTATGGATTCTAGGTACGGTGGGCATTGACTGTCGACAAATACTTTTTATTGTAGAATTTTTCACATTTCTTTCCCTGTTTTGATACATAAGTTTTAGTTGGGTTATAGATTGTTCTATTCTAAATTGTTGTTCCTGTTTAATATTTGTAGGAATTGAAAGAGTCCAGGGTGGCTTTCCCCAATGTCGCTTGGAAGGACTTGTGCCACCCTTCCACTGCATTATTTGTTTTGCCTGCTGTGTCATGGTATAGTCATAAACGTTCCATCATTCTATGTGATACTTGGGTTGGCATCTGTGACCAGAACGGTGCATTCTGCTAGCCCAAGTATCTACAAAATTGTCCATTAGGGGACTTAGTTTGTCTTCCAGTCTTTGGTAGTAGGGTGTTTCAATTAGGAGGTTGTAGTGGTTTGCTACTTTTGTAACTGGGACATATGCTAGGGCAATTAATGTTTTATTGCATAGGAAAAGTCAGCATTTGTTGTGTACTCAACACATAGTACAATTTTTTGGAGGTGTCTCTATTTACTCTGGTTAAAATGATAGTAACAGCCCTGTATAGTAAGTAAGTTAACTTTATTGTTTGGTTAGTAAAACCATAACAATGTTACATGTAAACATATTTAAATATTTAAATGTAAACACATTAAAATATTTAAATGTAAAACCATATAGTACATGTTTCCTTCATGATATATGGTTAAAAGAAATCATTTAAAAAGTTACAAATTGCAACTAAATATGTTGCGAATGTTCCATTTGTGATATTGATTATGCTGGGGGGGGGGGCTAGGTCGTGTTTTTTAGGGCAAGTTCTTGGAACCTTAAAAACTTTAGCAGCTTACAGTTCAATTACGGATCCGATGTATAGAGGCACTGAATGATGGCGGCCCTGCATGTCCTGATCTTTCTTGATTTAAAGACCGGGCTCAATAAAGTGACACGTGCTTGATAAAAAAAGGTGCAATTACAGATCAGATGGATAAAGTCCCCTTTGTTTGTCCACAGAATCTGCATGCTATGGGTCCATTTTATTTCCAACTAGGTTGGTCAGCTGTTGTTGGTAGCTCACCAAACCGAAGTGCCATCAACTGTTTCTTTAAGAATACAGAAAATGTCAGGCTTAAAAAAGGTGCTTGTTTTAGAGAGTCATAGTTGTTGATAACCATCCATGCATGTGTTCGCTGGCTAAACGTGTTTTTGTCTTCAACCAGCGATTGAAGTCTTGCCATTTGATTGGTGATTCATCTAAAAGCTGGGAAAGACAGGTTCTTGTTCCACAGATCTCCCTTCTTGGTGGTTTGGTGCGCTTTGTGTAGATATTTATGGTATAAAGATTTTTGTTCTTTTTCTGCTTCTATCCAAAGTGCTTTAGTGATCTGTGAGTGTTCTAGTTTAATTTTTATTTTGGAGCAGCTTTTTATGGTGGAGAACATCCTTCCTAATGATTAGTTAATTAGTCCAAATTCAAGCCGCACCTGTGCGGATGATGCTCTTTTTGGTATCTGGAAGGTCCATTTATAGGTGATAGTAAGCAATTTGTTTAGGAGTGTTGAGTCTTTTCCATATTGGGTGATGCTACAATATGATAATGTTGGCAAGAGCCTTGCAGCTATCACTGAGAGCAATGATTTAAAAGACGGGCTTTCCAGTTTTTTTGCTGGTGTGCTGAAGGCAAATGTAAGTGCGCATGCCCTGTTTTTCATGTAGTTCCTTTGTTCTTGTTGGTTGAATCTATTATCTATGTAGACTCCTAAGTATTTGTAGCTTGTAACTTCCTCCAGCATCTTACCGTTCAGCGAGATCTTAAGTTTGCCGCCTAGTCGGTTTTGAATCAGCATGGTTTTAGACTTACTTGTATTAATCTCCAGTTTGTTGATTGTGACATAATCCTGCTTTTCTGTTAGCGCCCTTTGGAGACTGACTTGTGTTAGGCTCATTAATACCACATCATCAGCATATGAGAGGTGTGACAAAGTTAATGAGCCTAGTCGGGACGGATGAGAATTAGTCCAGTCTAGCCTTTGTGCTAAGTCAGACGTGAACAGGTTAAATAAATGGGGGGCCGGCACGCATCCTTGTTTCAAAACCCCTATTTGTTAAGATCTTGCTCAAAACCCTCGTGCCATCGCCCAATTTAACTCTTACCCAGGTGTGGGTATAGAGTTGCATTATTCCTCGCACTATGTGTTAAGGGATAGTCCAATCTTTTAATTTTATCCACAGCCTCTGTCGGTCTATGCAGTCAAAGGCTGCCTTTAGATCTATAAAGCAAAGGTGTAATCTTTTTTGTTCCCTTTTGCATTTGTCTGTAATTTGCGAGACTGCAAGTATGTTCGTTGTTGTTCTGGCCCCTTTCCTAAATCATGTCTGACTAACTGGAATCAGTTTTAGCTTTTCTGACCACTTCAATAAAGTCTGCCAGAATCATTGATTCGTAGTATTTTGCTTTGACATCAAGCAGTGAAATGAGTCTATAATTTGCCGGGTTTGTTCAGTCTCACCCTTTATAAATTGGGTTTATTATTGAACCTAGCCAGCTTGGTGGAGTGCTGACTAAAAGATCTATTTCATTGAATATCGTAGAGAGATGAGTCCCCCAAAATGTTGTATCACCTTCAAAGATGGCTTGGGGGATGCCGTTTGGTCCCGGTGCCCCGTCTTTTCTTCCTCTCTTTATGTTGTTGATGGTGTCTTCTGTTAGCTGTAGGTGGATTTGTGTGAACTGTGAAGGGCGGGATTTATATGTGCCATCCATCATCCATGTGTTGCTTTGTGTTAATCTTTACAGGTTGTTTTCTGTTGCATAAAGATTTTTTTCTGTTAGTGTTGTCATGCATAAGGAAAGATTTCTCGCTATGTGTTGTAGGTACAATATTAGTGATATTTATGTCTTGGAATTGTTTAGGGGCAGCATGGTGTTTCGGTTGTTGCCTATCTGTTTTAGCAATGGTTTTTAAGTTTGGGATACCCAGGAGTTGGCCTATAGTGTAATCAGGAGCTTATGGCATGTAATTCTTTTTATTGTTCCAATACATTCTTGTGAGGTAGTGCTAGCTTCCCTGAGGTCTTGTAATACATTTCTAACTTTGATATCTGTAACGTTAAGTGGGTGATTATGCTCTCTAACAAGTCCCACAATTTTGTTTTTAGTGCTATCCCTACCATAACATGCATTAGAACAGTACTTTGTATGTTTCTAATGGGTTTTTTCACTCCTTAAACTTTCTTGACTGCACGTAAATCACATGCGAGTCAATAACAATATTCCTTTCTGAAATTTGACTTATGCGGCTCTTTCCAACAATTTATCTGCGGGTTTTAGAATGATATATTAATTATATGTTTATAATATTTATAATTTAGGTAGCATTACTATTTTAACATGCATTGCATTTTATTTTATAATTTATACTTACAGATTTGATGTCTGTATTTTGTAGATATGTTTATTGAGGTTGTCTTTTTTGTTGGAAGGTTATGTTAGAGGGACTTGACTTTTTATGTTGGAAAAACAAGATTGATTTGCATTAGATAATTCTAAATCAATTTTACTTTATTTTAGGCTTTATTTTATTTTTCTTTAATTTTTAAAGTATACAACATTTTCGCTTATCTGATAATAAGTTATATCAACCTACTTTTTAATTATGTTTGTCCAGTTTGAACTTTAGAAAAGATAATATTCTTATTTTTTTCTTGTAATTTTCAGATTTGCTTTGTTGCTGTTTGCTATATTAGGGAAATATATATAAATGTTTATATTAATATTTTGGTTTAAATTAAAAGTTTGGCTGATGGTAGTTTAATTAGTTTTTAGTAATTTGTTTTATAATAATTTATTTTCTTTTTGTTTCGGAGTTAATTTTTTGCTTCTTCTGTGTAGAATCTAGCAGAGTTTCACTTTCTTGAAGTGCTGACCATTTTGGTATAAATTATTGCACATTTTTGTTTCTTTTTATACTATTTAATATGTAATGTGTTTGTAATGGTTAGTTAGTTTTATGTTTAATTTCGTTTGTTGGTTTGTTTTGTTTTTGAATTTGTTTAAGCTTTTGTCCTTATTGGGTGTACGCTAATTAGTGTATATGTGGTAATATTATATAAATATATATATATATATATATGTATATATTTAGGTCATATTTACTAAAGTTTATCCACATATAGTTAATGTTTGAACAAATAATTTTTTTATAGTTGATGTGTTGGTTGGGCTATTGGGTATTTTAAATGTAAATTTGCTTTAATTTTATTTATTTTTTAAGTAGTTTAATTTTACTTTGATATATTTTTATAATATTTAGAAAAAATGTATTTAGTACCTCTGAGTCACCCTTTCGGGTCCCTTGATGCTGCCTTCTGTAACAGAAGTCCAGCATCTTGCTGATCTTTATGCTAGCTGGATCTAGAAGCTGAAAGAGGCCCTGTTTTCCCTATCTGTGTCATTTATGCTTGTAGGCCCACACTCCAGATTCCCCTGACAATCAGACCACCTGTATGGATTTTTGAAACAACGTTTACAATGCAAATCATTCTATTGATTAGTAATGACAGTCAGCTAGTGATGGCAAACTGCATAAATGATGTACAGCTTCTGAGTGAAGGGTATGGCTCTTCCATGTTATTAAATAATTATGAACAGCCAGACATTTGTAATCAGTTAGTGGCTATGAAAAATATATTGTGTGGAAAATGAGCAATCAGTGCGGCATACATTTTCCTCTTGTGATATTTTGCTACTTTATTGAAATATGTGATTTCCATTGTTTGATTCTCTTTATTGTACATATATTTTTCTAAGGTGTGATAATGTTGTTCTTTTTGTACAAAAATCACTTCAATCTCTGGACATTTAACCTTTATTTCAACTGTGTTCATTGTGCTATACTGTATCTACTTTCAACTTTTATGCCACCTCTTTTTGAAACAGACTTTGACAGCTCGATCTATCTTCTTAGGAGAATCAATTAGGTTTGAAAGGCAAACCTTCCATTCCAGATTGAGTACCATATACCCTGATTTGTGGGGAACACTTGTGATCTTCTCTTTGATGTTGTATGTAGCCACTGTTACTGCAAGGATCAAACAAAAGCTTTTTGACAGTGGGGAAGGCTGCAAGCTTGAAAAGCCTTTGCTTGGTTTCCTTGTAAATCCACAGCACATGGTGCTCAGCCTCCTATATATAAAGAAACATTCCAATCTCGGTTGTGGATCATCTAAAGGCTTTTAGTCTGCTGGAATATCTTTAATGTGGCCAGGATACTTTTTAACTTCGACGTTTATTTCAGCATAAATAAAATTCCACTTTAATTTGGGGTGATTAGCACAAAAGAGAACAAAACACTTCCAACTGTACATATTTTTACAAATAGCAACATGAGTTTTAGGGGACTGAAAGGATACACCCCTGACCTTGCAATACAACTATCTACCAGTTCAGTAACCCTCACTGGTCCACAACTTCCATTAACAGGAACAGAAATGTGTTGTAGTGGTGGGGAGCTACAACAACTATAGTAGAATCAAGAAAAACAAGATGACAGTATTGGAGTTTGAATCAGTGGTATTGATCTCACATACACAAAAACACACATATATACATACTGAATACACCTATAAAATGATGTCCATTGACATCAAATATTGCACTGTTAGACAGTATTCAAAATGTCCTAAAGTCTTTGTTTGGGTCTTTACATAAAGACAAACAGCCAACATGTGTTTCTGGGACAGTATGCTCCACTTCTACATTGCTGTACAGTTATGTAACGTGTGGATAATCAAATACAACAAAAAAAAGAAAACTTGACAGATATTAAACATAAAATTCAGGGAAAAGTGTAAATTATTGAGCTGTGCTGCCCTTTAGGGCTTCTGATAACGCTAAATGATTATCTTTGTGGTGCAAGATGCAAAACGCCAATTTGCAGAGCAGAAGGCAGAAGTAAAGTATACTGTGTTTTGAAGTTGACTTTTGACAACCACTTCTAGAAATAGAATAGTTGAGCGTTATAACAATATAAGAAATATATTATCACACTTTGTTACTCGCTGTGTTCTCAAGAGTTGAAATGTTCAAGGCACCACCTATCAAGTGTGAAATATGGTAAGAGATTTTAGATGAATATTTCATATAAATGTTTTAACAGTCATTGTTTAAGCTACCAATGTTTCAATATATATTTTTTTTACGTTAAACATTTGTGACTGTTAGCTCCTTTTTCCTGCTTTTTTATTTTCATTGCTCACATGTATACATTCACTCTTTTTACATAACCAATTATGAAAAATTTGTTTTCTTATAGGTATGTTGTTTCTGTGCTTTTCTTGTGCTTGGGAAGTTGATAGATTTTCAAAATGGTGAATTAAGGGCCTCATCACGATGTCGGTCGGAGAGCATTCCGACCGACTCCTTGTCGGAATCGTTTCCGACCGACTCGGGTTCGGGGAGTCCGACCGACCGATTACGATGTTTCGTAAAAATCCCTGTTCTAAATCCTGCACGCATTCCATGCGGCGGCGGGCAGGGCGATACAGACAGGTACCCGAGCAGTGACTGATCTTTGACGAATGTGTGACTAAAAGACAGCACCAACCCCTGACCCGCATGGTGCTATTTAGCATATCGCAGTAGAAATACTACTGAACAGACAGAATACACAGGTGAGCGCATTAGGCCTCATTTTCTTTGCATGGAATGCGTGCAGGATTTAGAGCAGGGATTTTTTGAAGAGTAGATTATCCAGCCCTGAAGAAGGCCCCAGACCCATGTGGGCTCACGTTGCGGGCCGAAACATGTTGGCATTTTGAAGAGGGTATAACTGAATCAATTAATTCAGACACAACCCCATTCACGCTTTTATCTTATACCCCAGGTACCCACCGAATAAACGTACTGTTTGGGTATACCTGGAGGTATTTTTAACTTCACTCATCTGGTGCCCTGCATAGCCAGTTTTATGCTTTTTTAAGAACTCCCATAACAGCTTTGGTTGAGTCCGCCCAGGTAGTACCATCTTACCGGGGTGTGGAAAGACGCCTATGATGAAGCATGTCACGATAAGTGAGTGAGGCGTCTTCTCAAATATCTTTGGATATTCCAACCAAAGAACTTCTTGGAGGGAAGTAAATTCTGCGGGACCACTTCCACTCATACCTCTGCTCCTTTTCTCTTTCTTTCTTACAGTCTAGACATCCCGAGGGATATATAGACGACAGCAGTTGCTTTTTTGTGATGCGATTGTACCAGGGAGACTACAACTGATCTGCTTCTCTCACTCTCTATTGTGAATACCACCCAACACTATTCACAGAGCAGAAGGTGCCTCATGGGGACAGTTTCCCTATTACAAATCAGTAACCAATTGAGGTGTTGGTAACTGATCAATGCTTTGCAACCATAATTGCGGTTGCAAGCCATTGATGCATGAATACGAAATTGAAATTAGGAGGGGGATGTGCCTTCCTAATTGCAATTTGGTATGGACAGCTAAACCCATTTTGCCAATCGAAAAAGCTTTTCCAACTCGCAAAATGAGATTACTACAAACCTAAAAGCCCATTTGTGGTTGTAAATGCTGTGATTTTACAAATTGCACAGTTTGTTATCCCATATTGGCTTTGAACTTCTGCCTCTTAACCCTTATGATTCTAATTGTATCCTTAACTCATGAAAAACATTATGCCGACACAGTATTTTACAGTATTGTCTCTTTTTGCTTCTTGTAGCTTATTGCACTCGAGACTTCATTACATATAATATCACAACAGCTGATAAATTAAAGATCTGCAGTCTTAGGACCTGATTTAGACTTCAAAGAATGGTATTTACTCTTAGCAACAGAGTAAAATACCCATCCTCTGAATGTAGAGTTGGCTGGCCCAGCAGGCAAATCTAGCCATTGACAGAAATTGCTGTCAAGGCGGTTGCTGTCAATGACTTAAATGTTTGAAGGACTGCTCCGTCAAACATGATGGACGCCCATCAAACTTTTAACCTGTTTTTGTTTCTTCGAAAAAACAAAATCTAATGATTCCCACACCATGGAAGTTTCTCCCATGATGTGAAGGTCACTTAAACGATTTTATTGGCCGTACCTCCAGGTTTTTCATGGTGGTAAGGGACAGTAAAAACTGGCAATTTGAGCACAAACTCTCAATCGAACGGGCAGTTGAATGTCCAAACGTCCAATGGCCCTTACTCAGTTGGGCCATCGGAGGAGTATATCAGTGACAGAGACAGGATAGGCTCCATCGCTAATTTACTTAACTCCTTCGCTACTAGGACCCCCCCTGTGCTAGGTCTTTTTTTGGCTATTTGGGGTAGTTCACACTTAGGCCCCTGTAACTTTTTGACCACATAAGGTATCCACGCCAAATTTGCGTCCTTTTCTTCCAACATCATGGGGATTCTAAAGGTACCCAGGGTTTATGGATTCCCCTGGAGGGGACCCAGAAATTAGCCAAAATTCAGCTAAATTTTGTTTTTTTGGGAAAAATAGGAAAAAAGTACTGCAAATGAAAGTGTCTGGTTTTTTCCCTGCAATGGTATACCTGGGTGATTTCAGCACCACAAAAGGTTTGTGGTGCTGAAATCACCCAGGTTTGCAGGGGATTCTGGGTAGGAAAACGTTGGGGGGTCCACGCAAGCCATACCTCGCTGGACTCCCCAGGTGTCAAGTTTTCAGAAATGTGTGGGTTTGGTAGTTTCCAAAGATGGCCGCCAAGCCCGGGGTCAAAAACCCAGGGGAACCCCCTTGCAAAACCAGGTTGTTTTGTGATAGGTCATTTTGAAGTCTCCTCAATACGTTTTGGGCCCTTGCCTGTCGCGGGTACTTTGCCCACCCATGCGAGTGAGGTACCATTTTTATCGGGAGACCTGGGGGAACGCTGGGTGGTAGGAAATTTGTGTCAGCCCGGTGATCCCACAGCTTTCCCAAACAGAACTTGAAGAAAAATTTGATTTTTTCAGCTAAATTTGAGGTTTGCAGGGGATTCTGGGTAGAAAAATGTTGGGGGGTCCATGCAAGCCATACCTCGCTGGACTCCCCCAAGTGTCTAGTTCTTAGAAATGTGTGGGTTTGGTAGTTTTCAAAGATGGCCGCCAAGTCCGGGGCCAAAAACCCAGGGGACCCCCCCTTGCAAAACCAGGTTGTTTTGTGAAAGGTCATTTAGATGTCTCCTCAATACATTTTGGGCCTGTGCCTGTCGCGGGTACTTCGGCCACCCATGCGAGTGAGGTACCATTTTTATCGGGAGACCTGGGAGAACGCTGGGTGGTAGGAAATTTGTGTCAGCCCACTGATCCCACAACTTTCCCACACAGAAATTTGAGAAAAAAGTGATTTTTTTCAGCTAAATTTGAGGTTTGCAGGGGATTCTGGGTAGGAAAATGTTGGGAGGTCCACACAAGCCATACCTCGCTGGACTCACCCGGGTGTCTAGTTTTCAGAAATGTGTGGGTTTGGTAGTTTCCCAAGATGGCCGCCGAGCCCGGGGCCAAAAACCCAGAGGACCCCCCCTTGCAAAACCAGGTTGTTTTGTGATAGGTTATTTTGATGTCTCCTCAATACGTTTTGGGCCCTTGCCTGTTGCGGGTACTTGGGCCACCCACACAAGTGAGGAACCATTTTTATCGGGAGACTTGGGGGGAATGCTGGATGGTAGGAAAATTGTGGTTTTTCTGATACCAGAATATAATGAGACAGTAATGCAAGAAAAATGCATGACTATAGTCACATTTTGAGGTTTGCATGGCACTGTGAGTAAAAAAACTTGTTGGTATCCATAAGAGGCAAACCACCCAGCACTCCCCATTTCTTTTGGTTTACAGAAATATCTAAAGTTGGTAAATTTTCCCTAGAGACAGACTACACCTTAGCACAGAAAGGCAGATGAGACAAATATGATTGCCTATCCATCTGATCCTCAATTATACACACATACTGGTTGGATTTGGCATGAGGGTGAGTGAAAGGTTCAAAATGTATATTTTATTAACAAGAGATTTCACAAAAAGGAAATGCACTATTAATAATTAAAAGGTTAAAAACCTGAACAAGTGACTCACAGCTCTTGAGCTGTAAAGCCTAGGCAAGGCACCAACCTCTTTACAGGCCATTCACACACCTTTCATACGTGACACACAAGACCATTCACACCGCCAGCCACGGGCCCAGCACATTACAACATTCACATCAACAGACAGCGCCATTCAAGGGCCCATCACTTTCATACGCCCACATGACTGACACAGCAATCACACCGGCTGGTGGTTGACATAGTGTTTGAAGTTGCGTTTGGCTAGCAGAGTGTGTAATGACCAGCAGCAAGTCACTACTCACACACTGCCAACCAAGCACCAGCCCATGCACACCGCCAGCCAAGCGCCAGCCCACACACACTGCCAGCCACGCGCCAGTCCACGCACACCATCAGCCAAGCGCCAGTCCATGCACACCGCCAGCCAAGCGCCAGTCCACGCACACCGCCAGCCAAGCGCCAGTCCACACACACCACCAGCCAAGTGCCAGTCCATGCACACCGCCAGCCAAGCGCCATCCCATGCACACCGCCAGCCAAGCGCCAGTCCACGCACACCGCCAGCCAAGCGCCAGTCCGCGCATACCGCCAGCCAAGCGCCAGTCAACGCAGACTGTCAAATTTTTTTTTAACAAGAAAGAAAACACAAACCAATTGGAAATAGATACAAAACTATAACTACAAGCACAACAGCGGTAACTAACGACATCATTCTAATGCCAACCGTGAAACTGAACAACAAATAAAAAACCATACTGACCAGGCAGTACACTATTAGACTCACGGTTGCTTCTAAAATCTCTTTTGAGTGTGATACAATCTGAAACATGTGGGCACACACATCCCAGGATTAGAAGGACAATCAGCATAGTGCATACGACTCTCCATCCGCAAACCACTTCCCAAACAGACTCTACATCTCTTACAGGGATTGTTTTTTTTGGGCGTGGGAGGAATTAGTGGCGATCTTTCAATCTAGCCAAATCCTCCACCACTCCAACTCTAGGAACACTTGCCTGTTCCACTACAACAAGGCTGCCTATCACAGACTCCTGAAACTGAACAAAAGTCATCTTTGACGCTGGAGAGCACTCCTTGAACACAACAAAAGCATTAAAAGTTGCTAAATTGAAAAGATGGATGGCCAACTTCTTATACCAAATGTAAGCCTTACGAATAGCAGTGTAAGGTTCCAACCTCTGATCTACTCTATCAACACCACCCATGTGCTTATTGTAGTCTACAATGCACCCAGGTTTGCGCACTTCAGCAACCTGACCCCAAACAGCCACAGGTGAAGTACTTTCATCATGGATGGTAGTCAGCATGTACACATCCCTCCTGTCCACAAATTTCACAGCTAGCAGTTCATCACTACGCAAGGCACTGCACTGTCCCCTCTGAAGCTTTTTGCAAACAAGATCGTTTGGGTAACCTTTACGGTTAGAGCGGATTGTGCCACAAGCAAGAGTGTCCACTTTGAACAATTCCTTAAACAATTGCACAGCAGTGTAGAAGTTATCTAGGTACAAATGGAGACCTTTGTTAAAAAGTCCTCTAGCAAGTTCCCACACAGTTTTCTCTGAAACTCCTAAAGTGGACGGACAACCAGGGAGGACAATAGTGGAATCCCCACCAGTGTATACCCGGAAATTATAGACATATCCTGTCCTACTCTCAGACAACATATACATCTTAATTCCATAACGTGCCCTCTTGCTAGGAATGTACTGTCTAAAAACCAAACGACCCTTGAACAGGACCAAAGACTCTTCAATAGCTATTTCTTTCCCTGGAATATAGATCTCTGAAAATCGATCTACAAAGTGATCAAGAACAGGCCGAATCTTAAAAAGACGGTCACAGTCAGGGTGATCTCGTGGCAACGCCGAAGCATTATCAACAAAATGCAGCATCCGAAGCACAAGTAAATACCGATCACGACTCATAATTGCAGGAAATATGGCTGTTGCCATCAATGGACTGATAGACCAATATGAAGCCATGGACGGCTTCCTTATCAAACCCATCAAAAAAGTCAAACCCAAAAACTTCTTCATCTCATCCAGATTTGTGGGAGTCCACCGGGTAGCTCTAGAGTGGGGCCTAAGTCTGTCACTGTTGTCCCTCAAATACTGTTCAGCATACAAATTAGTCTGCTCAACAATCTCAGCCAAAAATACATCATCCATAAACAACTGAAAAAACTGTATAGGCAAAACAAATTCACAATTCACTCTACACCCTGCATCACCACTAAAGGCAGGCAACACCGGCTGCACCATGTTTGGATCAACCCAGAGTCCAGCACTTCCAAAGGGAAGCCTTGCAGCCCCAGGCTGCAATCCAGATGCCTCTTGCTGCACCGTTGACACATCAGTGTCCTCCTCTAAAACAGGCACTTCATCCGCACTGAGAGTAGCTTCATCCGCACTGAGAGTAGCTTCATCATCAGATGATTCCTCGTGGACAGAAAACTCACTGCTAGAATCTTGTACTTCCTCCTGTCCCTCAGACGCACTGTCAGTCTCATAATCATGGTCAGAGGAAGATTCAAAAAGCATACCAACCACCTGCTGAGCAGTAATTCTGCGGCTAGCCATAATCCTTACTAACAAAGGTAACTTGTCAAACAAGTCAACAACAACAAACACTTTGTAGAATAAGTAATAAACAAAATGTGGCTTTATCACAAAGACCTATATACTCCAAAACTATACCACTCACTTGTCAGAAGCAGATAGACTCACCACAACCTACTCTGCACAGACACAGCAAGGACAAACAATATCCCACTAAAAAAGAAAAAGAAAAGAAAATTACACATAAGACAACGCAAAAGACATCGCAAAGAATTTCACGCTCAAAACACAAACTCAATATGCTGCTGTTATGACACCACTTACAAAAAATTCACTCATGCATGACAATAGTACTCATTTGGAGTAAGCACAACAAAAAATGTTTTTCCCACCAAATAAATGCAACTACGCAAAACTGCAGATCAACCACTGCTGAAACCGCAAACAAGAACACTAGAATAAAAAGGAGAAATAAAACATTACAATCACATATGCAAATAATGAACCAGTCCACACACAATCTACTAGTCAAGCTGGGGGGTAGGTGGGCCTAAAAGCACAAGGCCGATCTGCCCCCAAGGAGGGCAGAAACAGCCAAAATATTCAACCCCAGAAATGGCCATACAAAATGCCCATCAAAGGGGAGCGACCCTTGCCTAAGGGGCTGCTCCCCACAAATATTTATATATAAAAAAATCCCTGGTGGCCTAGTGGGCCATCTAAAATATTTTTGGGCCAATCTGCCCCCCCCAGGGGAGCAGAAACGGCCACACAAAAGGCCCATCAAAGGGGAGCGACCCTTGCCCAATGGGCCGCTCCCCACATGTATTACATATATAAAACTAAAACTAAAACAAAAAAATCCTTGGTGGCCTAGTGGGTCCTCTATAATTATTTTTGGCCGATCTGACCCCCCCCCCCAAGGGGGGCATAAACGGCCAAAAAAAATGTCCCCCAAAGGGGAGCGACCCTTGCCCAAGGGGACGCTCCCTGCATGCATTTGAAATATTTTTTTTTTTTAAACTAACACAAAAAAATTCCTTGGTGGCCTAGTGGCCCTTCTAAAATTAATTTGGGCTGATCTGCAGAAACGGCCAAACAAAATGTCCCCCAAAGGGGAGCGACCCTTGCCCAAGGGGCCGCTTCCCGCATACATTGCAATTTAAAAAAAAAAAAACTAAAATAAAAAAAATCCCTGGTGTCTAGAGGCATTCCTGCTGCGCGATCGTGCAGCAGGAATGCTCAAAGAGACATCGGAGGAAAGGAAAACCCTTTTCTTTCCCCTGATGCCTCTTTGAAAACAAAATCCCCCCTCCCCGAGGAGAAACTCACATCCTCTGTCTTGGACACGGTGGAAGCAAATGGCTTCCACTGCGTCCAGATTCATCTAATGATGTCGGTGCGCGGTGCGCACTGACACCGTTAGATGACGTGGAGGATGGGCGGGGGGATGGGAGGGGGCAGCGGAAGAGCTTCCGCTGTCCTCCCCGGTGGGGGCAGCATGATGGTGAGCCACGGGGGGAGCGCCAGCGCTTTCCCCGTGGGTGGGTGCTAGGACGGCCAGGAGCTGTCCTAAGCACACGTCACTGTGTCTCAGGACGGCTCCCGGCACGGAAAGGGTTGAGGTCCGCCTGACTGTGAATAAGGTGGGCAGACCTTCAGTTCAGCAGAGAAGGTATTCTGTCGCCGTTGTGACAAAGTACCCTCTATGCAAAACTCTAAAGCAGCCCTTAAAATTCCTTATCTAAAACACAATATACCACTGTATTTTATTATTGTTACAATTATGAGTTTAGTATATTTAATGTTCTCTTAACTGAGAAAGTACTTTAATCATCCAAATTACAAATACATTTTAAAAACAATAATTAAATTACAATGTTTCTTATCGAGGAATATTATTTATTTCGCTCTTGTGATGGCACTGAATAATAATGAATACACTAATTTGCTTTTGACCAGCCTTCAATCTTTAATCAATATTTTGTTTTTCTTGATTCTATTGCAATTGTTGTTGCTCTCCACCACTAAAAGCACATTTGTGGATTATGTTAATAAAAATACATTTTTGGTGTCACTGCTTGGGCCAGGTACGTGAGATAGAAAACAAACCAATGCGAGTCGAATATGGATGCTGGACCGCCTCAGAGGTTAGGGGCTTAGGGCAGGAATGTTGGGGCAGTGATCCTGAAAGAAGACAGTGACTCCGTTACTCAAGGATTGTTGCACGCAGACTCCAAGAACAATGGCAAAGTACATACAAAAAGCATGTGGAAGACTACAACCAAGAAGTGTTGTGTTCGTGGATTCTCGGCCACCTGGGTGCCCAAGAACCATGATACTTTACTGGATCCTGTGACTCCCGGAGCTCATACGATGTGGTACAAAGCCCACAGCTGCAGGCTGGGAGAGTCTCTCACCAGAGCTGCTTCCTCTTGTTCTCCTGGACTCCTGGACTCCTGGCTGCTGTTCCTTCTCTTTTCAAATCCAAAAATGGCAATCGCCTGCCTCATGGTTTGCAGCTACCTTTTATGGTGACTCCGCACGCAGCTAGTCCCCTTCAGGTTTTCATTCTCTTTTCATTTCTTTTGACTTGTTGGTTTCTTCCTGACTTTCCAAATCCATTAAATTTCCTGTCATGTGTGTTTGATGTCATTTCCTTTTGATGTTCTTTTACTATTTAAAGGCCTCATTCTGGTGCATTGCAACAAAACCATGTTCCTTTTCTTGTTTCCTCACTCCTTCCACTTGCGGATCCTGACTCTTCGCTCTTGAGATTCCTTGCCTGGATTCTTGAATCCAACCTTGTGAAGACTTCATCAACAAAGAGGTTTTTTTATGCCTTTGGCATTTTCCTCCTGAGAAGGTGCGGCTTCTCAAGGACACGTACCTACCACATATTCCAGTGTGTTGTGACATTATGGCTTCTCGAAAGAATCTCTCTTACCTCGGACAGCAGAAGCCTGGATCTGGGTTACAGGTAAGCCTCCAGAACTGAACAAGAAGAAACACCTGAACACCGGCCATGGGAAATGTAGGACACTTGTGGCTTTCATGCATATCACATGGACTGTTAGGGGATACCAAATCTTGGTAGTTTCAAAAATACACTTCAATTACCAAACACCCAAAGCAGGCTATCCACTCAGATCACACCTGTTGTGTTTTGCTAATACGTATGGTGTACGACTCCACTGAGTGAGGGAGCTTTGCTCAAACATAGATGTTGTCAAACTCAAGAGACTTTGCAGTTCCACGGTATGCACTAGTTAGCCATTGCCCAGATTTTAAAGCACACATTCAGTTCTTACATCGGACCACAAAACATTACTGGGTGAAATGCAAGGTTTCTAGGTGGTAGTCTCAATGGGTTCAGGCTTACAGGTGCCATGTGCTAGTCTCATTAATTTGGGTACACAGATGCCGAGAATCACCAATTGTTGTGCTGCAGGGAATGAACATGAGAAACCGGCCGCAGTGAGTCCTACATCGATGCTACATTCAGTAAGGGCTTGCTCAGGGGTTGTATTGCTCAGTGGTTGCTTCCTTGACCCAATCACTACAGGGTCGGCCAAATACTGGAGGTCTGTTAAAAAAAGTCAGAACATTACATCTTGAAGAGAGAAGTGAATTTAAACGGTCAATGGGGATTTAAAATATGCACAAAACCATTCTTAAACACCTTCCAGAAAGTTCCAGAACCTTAGTTTAGCCTTCCTTCCAGAATGTTCTGGAACCTTCTTAAACCTTCCAGAAAGTTCCAGAGCCTTGCTTTAATTTCTAATCTAAGATGAAATAACTTCCTGTTGACAAATTGCTGTTTTCTGTTCCAGCTCTATATAAAGAACTCCAGAACAGCTTCTCCCTGCATTGCAATACAGTTGAAGTTCGGTTCTTAACAGCTTCCTCACCTTGTTCCAGAATTCCAGGACTCTGCTGGGAGTCCTGTTTTCTGCAGTCCACTCTGTCCATTCTGAAGTACTTTCCTGCCTAACTTCAGTCCTTTGTCAAGCCTCCATCTGCCTAGTCTAGGATTTTTTTGCCCTCTGTTTTTTACGTCCTATTTTTGGAATTCCCTCTAGCAGGCACTGCACTCCTCCATGTTCCCATATCAAGTAGCAAAACAGTAGTTAACTGGAGAGTGTCGCTGGGGTTTCTGTTTGGCCGAGATATGCAGACTGTCCAAGCAGGAACCACCACTCTAGTCAGGGTAAGTTAGATACACCCTAAAAGATACTTTGTGTTCACCCTCTGGTAGCTTGGCACAGAGCATTCAGGCTTATCTAAAGAGGCAGTGTGTAAAGTATTTGTGCAACACACAGAGTAATACAATGAAAACACCACAAAAATACTCTGTGCAGGTTTAGAAAAATAGATGATTTTATGACTAAAACAAAAACAAAAAGACAAAAATCCAACAAGTAGAACCGGAGTTATGAATTTTTAAAGAATACATCAAAATGTAGTGCTTGGAGTCTTAAAGCGCCAACCTGGGATATCTGGTCACACTAGACCAGGGTAAATGCAAAGTTCAGGCCAACCATGATCGAGGGCAGGCCGGCAGAACTCACACGGGTCCCACTGAAAAAGTACCTTGGATGGAGGAAGCATCGACTTCGAAGACTCGATGCAAGGAGGCCAGGCGTCATCTCCGATCCCGTAGGTGGAGGCAATGCGTCATCGAGCCGCACTGTCCATCGTCGTAGAGTCGTGCAGTCCGTCAAAGCGATGTCGTCAATCAGCAACTGTGTTGGCGTCAAAGGGCAATGAGTGGTTTCCGATTGGGGCAAAGTCGTTGATGCGTCGGTTTTACTGGATCAGCACAGCAGAAGCTCACTTTCAAGGGTCCAGGACTGGATTGGCACCAATGGCAGGGCAGGGCTCACAGATGGCAGAGTCCAGGTGCTGTTGCAGGGTTGTAGGAGGTCTTTGATGTCCCTGAGACTTCAGAACAGGAAGCAAGTCAGCAAGCCCTTGAGGTCACTCTGGGTTCAAGTGAGATGGGTCCAGTCCTTTTCGTCAACATGCAACTCATCAGGGTAGAAAAGCAGTTCCTCCAGATCGGCAGTCCCAGAGTGTGGCAACCCTTGTAGCAGCACAGCAGTTCTTCTTCTTAGCAGAGCTATTCTCAGGCCCAGAAGTGTACTGTCTTGGTAGGGTCAGAGCCCCAGTACTTATACCCAGTTGTGCCTTTGACGTGGGGGTGATCTCAAAGCAGGCCCTTGAAGTGCACAGGTCCCTCTTTCTTCCCAGCCCTGGCTCCAGACTATCAGTAGGGGGTAATCAGCCCTTTGTGTGGGAAACAGGACACTGCGTATTCGTGTGTGTCAGCTCACCCCTCTCTTCCTGCCCAGGAAGAGTTATCAGAATGCAGATGAGTTCTCTGTCACACCCACCCTTCCTGAGTTTGTGGCTGTCTAGAGGGAATGCATGAAGTGTAGCTGTCACCCACCCCAGATGTGTATTGGAGACAGGCTGCAAGGCACACAGAGCAGTAAGAGCAGAGAAATGTCCACATTCTAAAAGTGGCATTTCTAAAACAGTAATGTTAAAACCAACTTTACCAGTAAAGAGGATTTATCATTACCATTCGAAAGATATGAAACATGATGCAGCTACTCCTTTCTAATCAGGAATTACAGCTTTAAAGTGTTTTAAGGAATTCCCAATGTTAGCCTATGAGAGGAGTAGGCCTAACTAGTGAAAAAACAAATTTAGCTGTTTCTCAATACTAAGATATGTACAACTTAAAAGTACATGTCCTAACTTTTATTTACACAGCACCCTGCTCTTAGGGCTACCTAGGGCCTACCATAGGGGTGACTTGTGGGTAATAAAAGGGGAGTTCAAGGCTGGGCAAGTGGTTTTCAATGCCAAGCCGAAGTGGCAGTAAACACGCACATACAATGGCAGGCCTGAGACAGATTTGAAAGGCTACTTGTGTGTGGCACAACAAGTGCTGCAGGCCAACTAGTGAAGCAGGGTCCCGTTTTACTATATAGGACACAGTAGGCCCACCTTGCCACACCTGAAACATGAGCCCCTCATATAGGCCCCACCTGCCAGTGAACAGGGATCTGTTAAGTTGACCAAACTGTCTCACTGATTCTTTTAGCTTCAAAGGCCCAGAGCCTAGTAAACAGCATTTCACACATTTCTTCTGCGACACACACGAAGCTGCAGCTTCTGTCTTTCTTAAGTCAACAACAGCCCAAAACCCCCTCTCCTTGGATGTTCTCAGCCTGCGCTTACCCACAAGACCACGAAAACACGGAACTTACTAACGTAAGAGGAAAACGCTGGGGCAAGAGCTACTTGCAAATCTTGCACTTTCTCAATTTATTATAATTATTCTCGCTAGCTAGCCTTATCGAAACTTACGACAGCATCATGGCGTGCCAATATCACCTCTAACCTTTTGGTCCGTTCTGCTTTTTATAAGAATTCTGAGATATGATGCTAAACGATTCCGATAAAGATGTCCAAATAATGGTAGGATTGACGTACACAAAATGTCAAAAGATGAACTTGCGGTCTAACTGTTCCGTATTAAACAACTATAAAACGCCTGCCCACAGTCCACTCGTTGGACTACCCTACACTGTGTTCGTGAGTCACATGTGGGTTTTCCCCGATCGATCGTTCTGTGCACATTATAAGAATTCTTGTCTTAAATATTGTATATTTGCAAATATATTTCTAGGTAGCTTTTTTCTTGTCAGATAATGCCTTTTTCTCCATGTGTAATGTAAATGTGTGATTTTCTCAGTGCATTTATCAAAAGATATATTTTTCTCATAACGCTTTAAAGTATTCATCCTCTCCATATCTAAATGGTGTTCATTGTTTCTTTACATGTAATGGTATGCACAAAGGCTTTTCTCTATATGATGTGATTTTTGCTTCATGCCTTGTCATATTTTACAGAATACTATTCTTCTTTCATTATTGCATCGAAGTATTCCATGCTATACTCCTGTCATATTTTAGCATGCATTGTGTTCATTTTGTCTTTGCTAAGACATACCATCTCATTATTGAATTTTAAAGTGTTTCTTTACACTTCATGTTGGAAGTGGTTTCATTGTAATAAAGTGCAAACAAACCTGATTCAATTTCTATCGTTTACACGTGTGTTTTCTCATATTATGTAGAGGCACCCCTCAAATTAAGCTACCCTGGTCCAGTGCCCCGAGACCATAAAATTTCACCCCCCAACATCTGGCGACCACGAAGGGATGTACTACGGTTCCAGCCGCATCCTGTACGGGCGGGCGGAGTGCTTGCCTTCCGGAGCCTGTTTCCTGACTGAGCAGCTACAGCCAGCCCTCGGGTAAGCCTAAGTTAAGAGTATATTTTTCTCTTGCACTTTTGGTCTTCCCCGGTGTGCTGTCTGCCTGTCTTGGCGGATTCTGTCTCTCTGGGTGTCCCTCTGTCCACTGATCACAGTTCCTTGCCTTCCACTGGTATCTTGCTACGTAAACAAATTCCTCATCTTTTACCATGTGTAAACAGCCGTTGAGTCAGGTGCTGATGCACCCTTTTTTTCTACAGTTTAAATAGTGTGGTTTTCAATGTATACATATGTTTGATATTACGGAGATATATTTTTAGGCCAGTGTGGCTCTTTGTGGTAGGCCCGAGTGGCTCTTTGTGGTAGGCCCGAGTGGCTCTTTGTGATAGGCCCGAGTGGCTCTTTGTGGTAGGCCCGAGTGGCTCTTTGTGGTAGGCCCGAGTGGCTCTTTGTGATAGGCCCGAGTGGCTCTATGTGGTAGGCCCGTGTGGCTCTGTGTGGCACGTCTGTGTGGCGAGGGGACGCCTTCCTATCTGCTTAGCTACCAGTAAAAGGAAGTGTTGGTTTCTTGTTCTCTTTGTGTTAAAGTGAAACGTGAAGACGGTTATTTTTATTTTTTTAGCAAGGTTATTTTAAAGACATCGTCCTGCTGTATGCATTCAGGCAGACAGGGGACAATGTGCAAATAATTCTGTAGTTTTATATAAGTACACGTGTAGATAATGTGCTTCACATTTTGTATAATTGTAGTGTTATTATTTTGTGGTCGTATCTCTTTTTATTGTGGCTCTTTCGCATGCATTGTGGTTACCTTTTTGAACAAAGTATCTGTGCCTGGTGCACTGATTTTTATGTATCTAGTGAGATCCACAACAACTAGAATTGTAAATGTTTTAATATAAATATTGTTGGATTATTGTGAACAGTAGCCCTACCCCTAACCCTTGCCCCTCCCTGGTCCTGTCTGACCTATGTGGCACAGTACCACATTTAATTAGCACAAGTCTCTTTCAGATAACTGACCACGTAATGAACAACAACCCATCTCAAAGTGTTGAGATAGTTCTGCACACTTTGAGAGGCCGACCCGTGTCTGTTTATAACAGCATCACAGATACATTGTCCCCTATAAGCCAAAATCACGGTGACCTCATTTCAATTGTGTGGAATATATTGGGAATACATCTCACCCCCACAGTAGAAGTAAGGCTATCCACACTTGATTTAACACGATTACCCATTGTCTGCAGGGCTCACGTCAACCCCCACTCTAATCTACAAACTCCGGATACCAAACGTCCAGACCTCGGTTGCCCCCATTGCTCACAAACTTCTTCCACTGCTGAGGACACGCGCTATACACCATTCCTATCATCATCCTCCCCAGTGGTGATTAGCGATTGGGAATCCTCCACAGAGTCCGCTTACTCAGTAGAACAGACTGAGGACGCCCAAAGTCCCGATATAGTCCGCTCAGAGACACCCACATACTCCGCATCTAGCTCTGCCAGTGTAGCAGACTAAGAAGACTCTCGAGAAACACACTCACCATTACTTCGTGCTCTCTTACGGAGTCCGCCAAGAGATCCAGAATCCAACTCTGCCCCATTCTAGGTAATGAGCAGTGCAAAACAGAACTCAAGCATAACCCCAGTAGGCCCTGCAATACCACAGATCACTGTATATTTAATTAACGGACATATCATAGGGCTATCCAGGGGTCACCCTGCCTCCTTCATCCCAGTTACACCATTAACAAGTGCTGTCCTCTTGACAGTATTTGACGTTCTGGGCATCGACGTCACCCACCAACGACAAGTCAGGCTCACAGTAATTCCCAACTACCTCACTCAGTTGCATCCCACAACTACTCCTTAGACATATTTGCACTCCTATTGTCCTTCTGCAATTGGTGGTTTCACACTAGCAGACACATGAACAGAATTTTGAGCTGTACAGTGTACAAGACACTGGATAAAATCAATGTACATATTATCCTAGTAGCTCCAGGCTTGGAGATACCCACGGTATTATCCAGTTCATGGCCAAGAAACCCACTCCAAAGTAAGATTGCTGTCGCATGTTTGAGCAGCCAGCTTCAGTTCCCTGATTTCTCTCCTGAAGGGGTATATTCAGGACCACAGGAGCAGGAATTAAAAGAGAGTATATACCTTACCGTCCTTCAGGCAGTAGGAGAAGAACGTGTGAGAGACCTTGATCCAAGCATTTGAAGGGAATAAGCCTAACTAGGGTGCGTGTCCCCACAGCAATACGCCTGCTTTCATTGAAGTCTATTATACATTCATACGCTAAATATAGTACTATGGCCACCCCACTACAATACGTATTGCAAAACTTTACAGACCAAGAGCAGCACATAATTAAACACTGTAAAGAGCTCCACAAGCACACGAAAAATTTGACTCACCCTTGGCCCCTTGAAGGTACGTTTGACCGCGTAGCCCTAGAACATGCCAAGACATTCCTGGAAGCAAAGTATTCCGGGTCCAAACTCAAAAAACGTAAAAATACCCTAGCATTATTTCGCATTTTCAAAGAAACAGCTGAGCCAATATCAATGCCCACCGCCCCCCACTGGCGTATCATATAGGCGGGATGTACCCTGCCCTTCCCGTAGATTCAGACATAGGGCTAGCATCAAATAACAAAAATTCCGTGGGGATGTATCCTGAAACAATTATCAATACAGACTTAGAGCCCAGATCGAATGACAAAACAGCTGTAGGCCACTCTGGCATATGCCCAGAATTATCACCCTGCAACATAGACACCCTTACTCCACAAAGTGATCAGCCAACGGATCGCACCCTAAGCCCACCATCCCTCACCGCCCAGAACTCAACAATAGAGCCGCAATAGTAGGACTGCCAGGCCAGATAGACGCACAATTCACTCTGAAACTCACACCATCGCACAACAGTGTAGCACAACAATTAGAAGAGGACGAAGGCTGCGATAGACTATCCAATGCTTCACATTCCACCTCGCACACCTCACGCCCTGGTTCTCACACATCCTTCAGTGGCGAGCAGCAACTACTCCTTCCACTTCCTAGCCTACCTAATGACCAACCGCCAGGCCTTCATAAGGAATATAGGGCTGGGAGGCAAGAGTCACCTGAGATAATCACCCCGTCGCAGATAAACCAATGGATAAATGACCACGAACAGCAGCCCTCTTTGTACAGCTCATACCCCGTTCCTAAGCCACCTCTCACCACTGATCCCAACACCTGGTCCCTTACTAAACACCAGCACCCTCCAAGCCCACAATGTCACCAAAATAAGCAATTGCCTTCAACTGCTTTGTCCCAACGTGAGGATAGGCCCCTACTGTTGGATCTCCCAATTGCTAACATGCACGGTAGGGACGGTGAACAAGAACAACCTGAGGTATTTTCTCAGGAGCACTTCAATAAATGGAGAACTGAGCACCATCTGAATACAAGTACCAATAGCATCCCATTTAATGACCCAAGCACTACTGTGATACCCGAAAGTCAGTCACCCACGACCATTGGCGATGCTGCAACTATCAGGCGCTTGTCAATGAAAGTGGAACAAGCATGCCACCAATTGACGAACCTTACGAATTTATTAGATGATGTGGTCATCACGGCTTTTCACTCTCAGGATGGTGTAGGGCTGGACACACAGTTACAGCAGACAATGCATACAGATGCTCCTGAAATAACACAGGGTGCGACAGGTCCACATAGGACTGAAGAGCGCAGTTCAAACATGTCCTGGACACAAGTACCTACTACTAGTCTGAACCCCTTTCACTCGCCCCCACCATCAAAGCACACCCTCGATTTAATGATCAACACAGAACAAGCACTGTTCCATGACATAGAGGGAGCGAAAAGTAAGAGGAGGAAAAAGACAGAAATAGAGCAATTGCAAGTTTTAGGGACGCATGGTAGGCCGGATGACATACCGTATGATGTCACAAGCACAGCGTCATTGCGCTCTGTCAGACAGAAAAGTGAACGCAATTGGATGCTGCTCGGCAAACCAATGCCATCACCCCATACCGAATTAACACCTAATGACATAGTAACGCTTAGAGAGCAGTCTGACTTTTATGTCACACCCTTCTCTGATAATTTGGCAGACTGCACTGATGAAGAGACGTTCCCATGGCCAAGAGGAGGGTCCTTCCACCCACAACATTTGGCCACAGCACAAGACTGCATCTTATATAGAGAGGGAGACGAAGATTGGGACTATGCCTATATGGCAGCAAGCCTAAAGATATGGCAGAAGCATGCACGTGAATATGACCCTACACTGCATACACCACTAGTAGCACAAGCAACTAGGGAAACACGCCAGATGCCCCTATTGTTCAAAAGCGCCAATGCCCCGCCTGTCTATGTTCCATGGTCTCAAATGGACAAAGACAATTTGAAGAAACAGCTCCCCCCACTGACAGAGGGCGCTGGCAAATAGATAGCGGCCCTGGAAAAGAACACTGCAGGTGTCAACTTAGGGATAGGGGATATGAAAAGTCTGCTCATCTCCATCATGGGGGAAGAAGCAGAAGACATATTCAAAAGCGTCAGTGCTAATAAAATCACAATCACTGAAACGCAGTATGATGGGGAGACATTTAACAAAATACAAGCACACGTCTGGGCCCAACTGCGTAGAAAAGTTTCGGATGTCCCGGACATTGGGTCTCTCATGTCACAGACAATGCAAGCAAATGAGGATCCAGCTGACTATATTTCAAGAATGAAGGAAAAATGGCATCAAGAGTTAGGAGATAAATGGAACGCAGCAGGAGGGAACAGTAGGCTTTTCTACCACATGGTAAAGAAAGGACTACCTACTGACATACAGGACAAGTTAGATGGGATAGTAGCAATGGAAGCCAAACCATGGCCTGAGATACAGGATCACATTATCCACTTCTGCAAAAAGAAACAGGAAAAGGACAAGAATGGACAATTAGCTATTGAAAATGCAGCCGCAAAGTTAGTGCAGCAGAAACTTAATAAGAAAAAAGATCTTCCAGACACAGTCATGCTCGCCTCACCAGTCAACCAAATGACCGCCGTTACCAATTTTCCACAAAACGCCCTAAATGCATTAGCAGGTAACTCACAGATAGCTGCACCACCCATACAGGCTCAGCCCCCCCATGACTATGCACAACAACAGTCATATGGCAATACACAGCAGCAACCATATTATGGTAACCAACAGATGAGGCCTCGAAATACAGGCACGCAAGGAGGAGGCAGAGGTAGAGGGATGGGACAACAAAGGAACACACAACCGCCAGACCAACGGGTATGCTACTATTGTAAGCAACCAGGACACTTCCAAAGAGAATGCCAGGCAAAAATGCGAAATGAAAATGGGGTGGCAGTCTGGGGACCCCAGCAAATACAGCCTACCCAATACCAACAGCAGCAAATGCAGACACAAGTTCAGCCTCAATTAATGCATTCTTATCTCCCACCAATACAGCAGCAGCCTATGCAGCAACAACTGCAGCTACAGGCCCCTGCAATTACACAGTTACTGGTGCCCACACCACAAGCACAGCAACAAGTACAACAGCCACAGACAACTGTGTGCCAAATGATGCCCCAAGCACAAGCATTTATGCCTTAGGGAGGCACAGTGCTATCACCTACCAATCCATTCACGCAGGGCACCGTCCAGCAATACCAAGCTGGAGGGTATTCCGGTTAGGACAGCCCACAGACAACTCTTGTGTGCCCAGTTTTGTCGTGTATAACTGATGTCAGGGAGGACCCCATTGTGTTTGTCATGATAAACAACAAAACGTACAGCTTTCTCATTGACACTGGTGCTACTTACTCCTGTATCACAGGTGGAGCACTGCCCGTTTCAAATCAGATAGCGGACACACAGGGATTCTCTGGGGCAATAGCAAGGGTCCCCTTCACCAAGCCAGTACCACTAGAAGTAGGAGGTAAATGCGTGGAGCAGCGTCTGCTCTACTCACCACGGTCCCCAGTGAATCTCTTGGGCCGTGACCTCATGGCTAAATTAAATATGACCATCCATTTTGATGAGAACGGCACAATGATCTGCTCCATTCCCGGTACACCTTTGGCACGGATGATGGCACTCACTGTGGACTCCTCCTTGGAAGATCAAATCAGAGCCCGCCCAGTGGATGAACAAGCATTCTCCACTGCGGTACACATCATTGTTGCTACCACACCAGAACTGCACGGCCGCACTGTCCAGCTCCCAAAAGAGTTTCTCTTTCGCCCACAGTCCCAGAATTCCCAAGTACCAGGCAGAAACATGATATTACACATACATGCTCTTGAAATAACATCCACATATGGGGCTTTCCAAGCAATTGACGACAACGCCCACACCTGGGCCTGCGTCATTTTCATTGAGCCTGGACAATTGGTGAGAAACATTTCAGATAACCAACTCTTTGGCCCTCCTGAACATTATTCAAAAACAGAAATTGTCTACTTAAATGAAGTTCCTCTCTCAGTAGCAATGGAAATAAGGACGCCAACACCACCCAAACAAGTAGATACCATACGTGACACAGACCTAGCTCAGGTACCCAACAATTTGTGGACAAAATGTCCAAATGATGTGGGCCTCATTCGATCAGCTGCACCATTCAGAATAACACTCAAACAGGGCGCCATACTCCCAAGAGTGCACCAGTACCCCTTGTCCAAGGAAGCAGAGGAGGGAATTGCCCCTACCATACAGGCATTGCTGGATCAGGGAGTGATATACCCCTGCAGATCTCCTTGTAACACGTGCCTGTTTCCTGTGCGGAAATCCAAGTCGAACCAATGGCGTTTAGTTCATGATTTGCGTCCACTTTACAACGTTGTCGTACCAGAATTCCCGATCGTTCCCGACCCCTCAGTGATCCTTACCAATATTCCTCAAGATGCCCAGTACTTTTCCGTCATTGACCTGAAAAATGCCTTTTTCAGTGTCCCACTTCACCCAGACAGCCAATATCTGACGTCATTCCAATTTCGCAATACTCAAATGCAATATACGCGACTGCCTCAAGAGTATTGTGAATCCTCCAGTGTCTTTAACAGGGCCGATCTATCAAATTTCCAATGTGACAGTACTCTGCTGCAATATGTCGACGACATACTGCTCTGTAGTCCAACGGAGCAACAGTGCCGACAGGACACAATTGCTCTACTCACAACACTAGCACAGAGAGGATATAAGGTAGACAAACAGAAGCTTCAATACTGTCAGAAAGAAGTACACTACCTTGGACAGTTGCTTTCAGCGTCAGGAAGAAGAGTCACCCAAGACAGAATACAAGCTATACAGGGTACACCCGAGCCACAGACAGTCAGAGACATGCAGAAATTCCTAGGCTTAGTGAATTATGTCCGACAGTGGGTCTTTGACGTTTCCACCATCACTGCCCCACTGCTAAAAGCTGTTAAAATGGCTAAAGACAGACATAACAAAATAGATTGGACACCTGAAAGGACCACAGCCTTCACGCACTTGAAAGTTGAAATTACAAACGCACCAGTGTTAGGATCCCCTGACTACACAAAAGAATTCTACCTTTTCACCCACTGTGATGGTCAAGCTATGACAGCAGCCCTTACTCAGAAATACCCCATGGGCCACAAGCCCATTGCCTACTTCAGCGGCATGCAAGACTCAGTAATGAAAGTACATTATCCATGTGAGCAAGCATTGGCTGCCGCTGCATTCGCCGTTGAAAAAAGCACCCCCATAGTCATGGGTTCCCCGTTAACACTGTACACTGAACATGCTGTTTTTGCAATAATACAAAAAGCCAAAACAACTTTAACTACACAACGAGTATCAGGTTACGAAGTCATCCTGTCATTGCCATCTCTAAAAGTTGTTAAGTGTCACACAGTAAATCCCGCCACGTTCTTCGCCCACCCCATTGCAAGCACAGATGATGACCCCCATGACTGTGCCACATACTGTCCAGATGAGTCAGGGACAGCAAAGGAGGACCCATTGCCAGACAGTACAGTATGCTTTGTCGATGGTTCCTCCACCATCGAGCAAGAGACAGGAATAAGGTATACAGGAGCTGCTGTAGTTCGAGCACAACAAAATGACTCCTCTGATTCCCTAGACATTGTACAGCAAATAATTCTACCTTCACACTACTCAGCACAAGCGGCAGAACTTGTGGCATTAATCGCTGCCTTGAAAATGGCGCAGACTCACGCATCACTGTATATTCAGATTCTGCTTACGTCACAACAACAACACATTCCAGTATCTTGCGATGGAAAAGGCGTGGCTTCCTCAAATCAGATGGCACACCTGTAATGCATAGACAATTACTCGAAGAACTGATAGACGCATTGACCCTGCCAACTGAGGTAGCTGTTGTGAAATGTGCTGCACACACGAATGGTCAAGACTTTGTCTCTAGAGGTAATGCTCTGGCAGACTGGGCAGCTAAAGCCGCAGCTAGGATCACCACACCTGCACCACCACCACCTGATGTTCCCCCCGAACGACAGCATGCTCCCATCTTGCTTGCACAACATGTCTCACCAGCTACACAACAGGACAAAGACAATGCAGATGCAGACATTCCTAAATTTATGCCTTCATATGTAATTGACAGTACAGAGCAATATGATCACATTGCACAGTTACATCTTAGAGAAATACAGGAAAGTGCCCCATCACAAGAAAAAGACCTGTGGAAGAAGAGGGGAGTACAACAGGATGCCTCAGATTTAATTTATAAACAAGTAATGACAGGAAAACCAGTCATGCCACAGGCCCTGTTACAAGTAGCGCTAGACCAGTTACACCTTCCCACACATGTCTCCCGAGATAATATGACCACCATTTTACAAACTGACTGGTTCATTCCCAATGCCCATGAACTAGTACAGCTTTTCGTTAATAAATGTCTCATTTGTCAGCAATACTCACCACATCCCTCCATGAAAACAGTTTCATCTACAATACCAAAACCAGATGGCCCTTTTAAAGAATTACACATTGATTATGTTGACATGATTGATCAATGCCAAAACTATCGATATCTCATTGTGGTAGTATGCCCATTCTCACGATGGATCGAAGCTGGACCATGTGTCCACTGCGATGCCAAAGCAGCAGCTAATTTCCTGCTCCGTGAGGTCATTTTGCGCTGGGGTTTGCCCGCCGCGATTCGCTCTGACAATGGCAGCCATTTTTCAAACGCAATCTTTGCCCTTCTCACAACCATGTTAGGGATCAAACATAAATTAACGTCAGCATATCACCCACAAAGCAATGGCATTTGTGAGCGCCTTAACGGCCTGCTCAAAGGTAAAATAAGCAAGATAAGTGCAACAATTGATAAGAAATGGCTCTATTGTTTACCAATTGCCTTATTTGCACTCAGAAATTCTCCCAGCTCCGATCACCATCTTACACCCCACCAGCTCGTTACTGGTCGCTCAATAAATGTGACAGTTTTCTCAACGAGACCCAAAATTGACTCTGAAACTTCTTCTGAGATTGTTAAAGCTGAATTATATGAATATTTGTGTGCACTAACACGTGCTGTGCAGTTCCTCTCCACCCAGGTATCAAACAGAAAGAACAAGGGCCCCACCTCTCCTGAACTCCCGCCTATCCGTCCTGGCACGCAAATTTTTGTGAGGAAAGCTGTTAGGAAGTGGAAGGATCCCAAGTATGAAGGACCTTTCGATGTAATAGACTCTTCACCCACAGCTGTCCGTATCGCTGAGAGGAAGGCATGGATACACAGGACCGATGTGCGGCTCAACCCTGCGCCATCCCAGAACTGATCGATGACCAACCCCAGGAAGGCACCATGTTTCCATTGACTATTACAGAGGAAGAAAACGGTGATCGCATGGTCGTTTATGGCTTCAGCCGCAACAGAAGAACACGCTGCACAGAAATAAGTCATGCTAAGTTATGTACATGCATATTAATATTGTTCTTCTTTGTGGGAGGAATGGTGGCAGTTATCAACTGGTTTGCAATGAGGTCCTATCAATGTACAAGAACACCTTTGTTTTTAAAAAAATAGCTTGTGCAAATACCACTGTACGCCCCAGGCTGCCTTCTCCCTTGCCTGATAACACATCCTGTGCCACAAATTTTCAGACAAGCACCCCCGCTAGCAAAAGGGGTTTTACTTCTCCTCTCAGTACTGCCAGTATCAGTATGTCCCTCATCTCCCCACCACCTTCACCCATTGACAACAATACAGGATGGGACGGTACAGTTGATCTCACAATACAGCCACCACCAGCATCCCGCCAACACAGAGTCCGTCGATTCGCTATTGCTCCCCGCAGAACACACTCCCTCCAATGGTTCCCTCACAAACCCAGTGCGCGCATGACATCTCAACATCCTCATAAAATACAGAAGGGTCTAGAACACACACCAGGTCCAGAAGAGTCGATAAGGGATCATTGGGTCCACTCTTCCCTATTGGATAATTCATGGTACAAAGATATGACCACAGTGGGGAAAGCAGTGACGAATGAGTCCTGTTACGTGTGCTCTTACATCCCCCACGCGGTTGGCGCAGATAGACTGATTTTCCCTAAAGAGGTCCCACCCAGCACTACCAAATGCCTTTTGCACCTGTACCTCTGCCGCATGCAGGGACACACCCAGGTTAGCAGGGTTGAAATTGCCACTGTGGTTGTGAATGCCACAACATGGGACTACACCCCCATTTTACACAAGGTTCTCACCGAGACAGCCGCCTTGGCGGAAGAGGTAGGGAACATGCGTAGAAGAGGATACCCAAACATAGACTATCATGGCCCGAACATTATGAAGCGAGGATATATCTCAGTATCGGTACCCTCAGCAGTATGCGATCTGTCCATACCACACGATGACCGCTTATGTCCATGGCGCAATAGGACTGTGCTGAGCCTACTGGCACAGGTTTATGCCCATGGCAAATGGACCCCTGTTAGTGGCCTATTATGCAGAGCAGCATCCCTAGGGCCCCCTTGGATAGACTCAGATTATGAAGACGGGATTGACTGGGAAGTTGAGGATGACTGTGAAGAAATATGGGCTCAGGAAGGCAGGAGATACACCTGGGGAGGGGAGAAAACGTCCATACATAAAAGGGCATTTAAACTGAAAAATCCTCTTCTTTGTTTCCTAGGGAATGGCACTCTACCTGTCGGACATAACACAGGATGCAACAACACCATTTTTAATTATGATATGCAGTTCGGAACATCCAGCTTAATGGACTACTACTGGGCCTGCGGAGAACGCCTCTACCTCCAACTGCCTCCTCAATGGAATGGCCTTTGCACCTTGGTAACCCTACATGAAGTGCACCTGGTTGTTCCGGCAACCAATATCTCTCATATTCTTTCTCATCCTATGACTGGCGACGTCACCTTCCTCCATCGTCACCGGCGAGCAGACAAATATTTTGCCAATGATGCCTTTGATGAAATTCCTCAGGAATTCCGCCTCTTTAACGATGCCCAGGTCTTCTTTGGAGGCCTGGTCCCACTGTTTCAAACAAAAGCAAATGCACGATGGATCGAGGTCACCCGCTATGAAGTCATGAAAGCTATTAACAGCACAAGGGACGGACTGAATGCTATCAAGGAAGAACTACGCCCCTTGAGACTTATGGTTCTAGAGCACCGCTATGTTCTAGACGTGCTGACAGCAATCGATGGTGGAGTATGCCACAGGATTGGCAAAAGTTGCTGCACGTTTGTGCCAGCAAACGATGCGGAGAATGGGTCTATCCCAAAGGCCATTGAGGAGTTGACAAACTTAGGAATACAGATGGCCGAAGAGGGGGGCGCTCCGGCAGACATTGCCCCGGACTGGTTCGATCTTGGCTGGATGCCCTCATGGCTGACAGCCATCCTGAAATTGATAATTCCCATAGTGGGAGTGTTGTTGCTGCTGTGCTGCGTCATTCAGATAGGGAGTCACTGTGTAAAGAAATTTAGCGCTAAAATAGTAGGAATGAATTATGCAAATACAGGGATTTACAGTAAGGCACTACATGAGGACCGTGCACCAGGGGATGGGGATGGGCTAACACGATTAGAAATTATCGAAGTCACCACCCCAAGTTCACCCCTATTGCAGACCCCAGCAGACACAGGTCACCCAGTTCCCACTGCTCCCCCGCTTCCCCCAGGTAGAAACTTAGTAGGGAAGGACCAGACCCTAACTCCTTACGATACTCTGGTTGACAGATCAGAAGGGGAGTACGTCGAGTTGAGAGCACAAATAAAAAGGGATTACAAGTGACCCTATGTCAATGACACCCCCTGGATGATCGAGCAGGATGAAGCACCAGCAAAATATGCCGTAAGAAATTTGTTCAAAAATGAACAAGAGGAGGGAAATGAAGCAGGGTCCCGTTTTACTATATAGGACACAGTAGGCCCACCTTGCCACACCTGAAACATGAGCCCCTCATATAGGCCCCACCTGCCAGTGAACAGGGATCTGTTAAGTTGACCAAACTGTCTCACTGATTCTTTTAGCTTCAAAGGCCCAGTGCCTCGTAAACAGCATTTCACATATTTCTTCTGCGACACACACGAAGCTGCAGCTTCTGTCTGTCTTAAGTCAACAACAGCCCAAAACCCCCTCTCCTTGGATGTTCTCAGCCTGCGCTTACCCACAAGACCACGAGAACACGGAACTTACTAACGTAAGAGGAAAACGCCGGGGCAAGAGCTACTTGCAAATCTTGCACTTTCTCAATTTATTATAATTACTCTCGCTAGCTAGCCTTATCGAAACATACGACAGCATCATGGCGTGCCAATATCACCTCTAACCTTTTGGTCCGTTCTGCTTTTTATAAGAATTCTGTGAAATTATGCTAAACGATTCCGATAAAGATGTCCAAATAATGGTAGGATTGACGTACACAAAATGTCAAAAGATGAACTTGCGGTCTAACTGTTCCGTATTAAACAACTATAAAACGCCTGCCCACAGTCCACTCGTTGGATTACCCTACACTGTGTTCATGAGTCACATGTGGGTTTTCCACGATCGATTGTTCAGTGCACATTATAAGAACTCTTGTCTTAAATATTGTATATTTGCAAATGTATTTCTAGGTAGCTTTTTTCTTGGCATATGTTTCACTTGTCAGATAATGCCTTTTTCTCCATGTGTAATGTAAATGTGTGATTTTCTCACTGCATTTATCAAAAGATATATTTTTCTCATAACGCTTTAAAGTATTCATCCTCTCCATATCTAAATGGTGTTCATTGTTTCTTTACATGCAATGGTATGCACAAAGGCTTCTCTTTATATGATGTGATTTTTGCTTCATGCCTTGTCATATTTTACAGAATACTATTCTTCTTTCATTATTGCATCGAAGTATTCCATGCTATACTCCTGTCATATTTTTAGCATGCATTGTGTTCCATTTTGTCTTTGCTAAGACATGGCATCTCATTATTGAATTTTAAAGTGTTTCTTTACACTTCATGTTGGAAGTGGTTTCATTGTAATAAAGTGCAAACAAACCTGATTCAATTTCTATCGTTTACACGTGTGTTTTCTCATATTATGTAGAGGCACCCCCTCAAATTAAGCTGCCCTGGTCCAGTGCCCCGAGACCATAAAATTTCACCCCCCAACACTAGCAGCATTTAAATTACGGGCCCTGGCTGTATGGTATACCACTTTACATGGGACTTATGAGTAAACTAGACATGCCATTTGGGTATACACCAATTTCAACATGTTTATGGAAGAAGCACATGCACTTTAGAAGTGCTCAGCAGTGGTAAAGTGCGCAGAGTCCTAACGTTAACAAAAAGATACAACAAAAAGAGGATGACAGGTCGAACACACAGATAAAGAGGATTCTTTTGAGTTTGGTGGAGAGGGAGCACTGTTGTAAATCAACAGGCACACCCTCCCCCCCAAGCTAAAATTCCAAGTTCCACTGCCTCATTTAGATGTGGAGAACCACTAGGTTTCTGATGGTGGAGCTGACCATACTGTTGGAAACCTGTAACGCAGCAGAACAGCCGACACAGATTAGCTGAGTTAGTATGTTGGAAGGCCGTCCACTTTAGGGTGACCTTCTGACGTATATTGTTCCAGCATTGCACTGGCATGCAAAGTTTGGTGGACCATGCAAAAAAATAATCACTTACCATTACTACTTAGAGAAAATTCCCTGCATGTCAGGGCCATTGATTTTTTGTTTCAACAAACTGAGTAATGCCGAGGGGACCGCCATGACATAGAGACATTCCCGAGAACTAGAACAAGGGACACCCTACTCACCAGGAACCAGGGTAATTCGTATATAACAGGAACAGTGGTTCCTTCGGAAAAATATGCTAATCTCTACTGATAATAGTGTGCACAATCGCAATCATAAAGGGTTATACTGATGTCAGAAGGAAAGGAGACCATGTAGACCTCTGTTTGTATTTACAATAATTCTTTTATATAATTCAAAGAATATACGCTTATTAATTACAGGAATCCACCTGCAACTGTAACTGGCCGATCCGACCTGCTTTTGATCGTCCAACACACCGCTATTCAGTACATTGTGTATATTCGTGTTTGCCAGCCAATCACTCCGCTCCTCACACTGGGGTAAGGAATTGACTACACAGTGGCTCATGTTACGCATCTCTAAGAAATACAGCTTCCCTATGTAACCCTTACCTTCTTATTTACTTCTCACTCGTGTAGCACCCGGCTGGGTCCCGTGTGAGTATTCCCTCTACCTTTTTTCACTTGACCGGTGTCTCACATATCTCACATTTCTCACGTGGCTGCGCATCCCCCTTCAGGTACTACTGAGTCCATTGCATCCCTTTTCAAGTACTGTAGCTGATATTCTATATTCTTAGCGATTTATTTCTTTTTCTTGAATCTTAGATGTCCCTATATCCCTTGGTCCTGAAGAGACCCTTTAACGCATGCAGGGTCGAAACGTCATCGACAGCTATTTAAAGCGAACCACTTGAACAGCTCTGATTATTGCATACAGTAGCTGTGATTATTGAAAAATTATAGATGGTCGCCTTTAAAAATTGTGGAAACTTAGTTATATATGTCACAAATTTTGCCACTTTCTGTTTTATGGTTCCATTTCACACTGGGGACACAAAGCACTACTGTTTTTTCTTTTTGTACATACCTGTATATTCTTTGAATTATATAAAAGAATTATTGTAAATACAAACAGAGGTCTACATGGTCTCCTTTCCTTCTGACATCAGTATAACCCTTTATGATTGCGATTGTGCACACTATTATCAGTATAGATTAGCATATTTTTCCGCAGGAACCACTGTTTCTGTTATATAGAGACATTCCCAGCATTACAGTCCTCCCACCACTTCGGTGATTTGGATGGGCTGTTCTATGCTGAGCAACAGAAGATAAGGGCCTCGGCTGCACTGGCATGCTGGTGGGTCACCCACAGAGTATTCTGTAGGCTCCATGTTCTTCAAAGGGGCCCTATGCAAAAAAGAGTAATGATTCAAATAGCAAAATGGTATTATGCTCCTAACTTCTGCAAATGCGCCTCTGCTTTTTAGGCTCCATACATCCACCTCCAACTCAACCACTGCACAGAGGATTTTGTACTTTAAATTCAATGCCAGGCACCAAAACTTTCTTTACGTTTATCCAGATTGTGCTCCTAATTAGCAAAACAATAAATAACATCACACCCCCACACACTTCTGTTGTGAGGCAAACAGCATCATGGTCTCTAGGTACAATTTTTGAATAGGTTGCAAGGAGACATTAGAGAATACAATACAGCTTTAATACAGAGCATACTCCATGTACTGCCTTCGAGCATTACCTCTCCAGGTGAAGACGCCAGAATAATTCCTGTTTTGGTAAGAGGCCTAAGTAGTTCAAAGCTGTCACCTCTTCTGACTTGCTCCTGTCTACTGACCAAGAATACTTTCATGCTTTACTCACTAATTTCATGATATGTTTTCTTTTCGTATTTATGGTCACAGCATTCGTCCATGAGTATGCACTTACTGTATTGATCACTTTTTTAAAGGCATTAGGGACAGTAAGGTCATATCAATGGCACACAAAGGTACAGGCAAAACTAAGCTACCCACTCATCGGTCCCAAACAATTAACACACACTAAGTAAGCTGATTAATCTGTCAGAAATGTGTTAATCAGAAAAGTGTCAATTGAGCAACAGTGCATCAGGCCATCAGGGCTCAGAATCATGGTAGAGAAGTCCCTCTCCCTTAAAGCTGCAAGCAGGTCCAAGTAATGGTTACAGTACTGTAAACACTAGGATCTGTCTTGGTGCTGCGCATCTTCTTCCACACCAGCTCTTTGAAGACCTTGCCACAATTTGATGATAGTATTCTGTTTCTTCCCAGATGTATAACAAGATGGTCCATGTGTTAGTATTGTCCCTGCATTTTTGGCAAGAAATAACTCCTCTAAACCCAATTTGAGCCAGAGCCGTATTGATAGTGATATTCACGGAGGTCAAACAATAACCTCAGAAATTTGGCAAAAAGTTCCCTACACACTTTATTATAGTAGTACAATGAGGCTACATCAGTTCCTCTTTTGTGAAGGCAAAGGATGGTAATACCAGTCCAAGTCTCTAGAATGACAGCCCATTTTAGAGACTCATTACATTACTGGGAAAGTAAAGTGGCCCACCAGGATACATTACATTTGAACACAAAGAATATAATTTCCATTTTTCTCTACTGATCTGGAATGTTTAGTTCTATGTAACATTTTAGCTATAACAGCCAGAGTCGCATTCACTATGGGACCCTTTTAAATTCTAGTGAGGGGGCATAACATATAACTTACCACAGAATGCACTACAGCACATGGGCAAGGATATAAACGGACATTATATATTCTGCTGATCTTTTCCCCCTGATAGATAAGTATGGTGGTATTTTCCTGCGAGTGGATCTTTCCACTGGCTCTTCGGGCTCTTTCAAATTAACTGCCAATGCAACATTGCATTTTTCTGCATTATTGTTTCACAGGGCAAGGCAAATTTCTTCTCAAAAACATTCTTAATTCCGTAATTTCTTAAGACGTAGTAAGGCTCCATAGTTGGTTTTCGTTGATTTTATGAATCAACCATGTGCTTGGCGCTTTTATATAAGTATGTTCCACCAAAGGACATGCATTTTGACTTATCTGCATTTATCCATAAATTGTTGCCCCAGCAATATATTTCAAGCTCAGATAAATGACCATGCATTCCCATTAATGCGCACTGATATCAGTGTAGAATGAGACTAGTAGTGTGGTAATGCATATTCTAGCCAGTTGGCTATTAACTTGTAGGGATACTTGATCCAAGTTGGCTAAAAAAAACTTTAAAGAGCAAAGGATCCACCAAACTCCCTTGCTTGACTCAATGATTGGAGGGTGCTGTTTTGGCAGCTTAGTTTCAACTTTTTTTTCCTAGACTTATACCCCGGTTTTGGCATAAAAAAGATGTGTCATGGCTAATGGTAGTGCTGGGAAATTGAAACCCATCAATTTTTTTCACAATAATGAACTGTTAATAGGGTTGCACAGCAGATTGAAATGGATAAAGGAACAACAGAGAATGGGGTTATTCTAATCCAGTGCCTTTCTGCCAAAAGCGCTAAGAGTTAAACATTTATGAGGCGTTGGCTGGTTTAGCCTGAACCTCAACTGCGAAAGAAGCAGGATTTTATTGAACTCAATTCATTGAAGCTGATTGTTTGTGTGGAGATTTTGTTAGGACTTATTGTTCCCTGGTTCAACCCCCTTGTTATACATGAATACCAGTCAGCCTCCTCTCCTGGAGTCAGGAGTAGTGCCTACCTCAGCAGCTGAAATGCAAACATTTGCCCACTATATATTGTACATCAAGTATAATGGGGTGACCCAGTGCCCCTCAGAACCTGGGTGTATAGGAATGTGGAAAATGTTGGTTCTGTCGGGTACAGAATTGCTTCTAGGATTACTGAATAGTAATCAATAATAACAAGCAACAATACTCAAGCCGTTCAGTAATAATCAATGAAAAAGCGAAGAGAAGAAAAGGCAAACACCATGAATCATAAAAACAAAAAAGCAAAAACACACCAAAATTAAATCAACCAGAGTCTGTATTTAAGCATACATCCATATGTATTTTACATTTTATGGTGTCGAAATTACATTAACAGGCTGTCAAAGTTCATGAACATACAATTTGTTCCAGCGGCGCAACTGATATGGTGAAAAAAGGTGCGAAAGAAGTGCTAAATGTGAACAAGATATATACAGTGCTGTACGAAATGCTGAAACTGGTCATTCAAAGGCCATCCATCCCTTGGTACATAAATCTCCGCGTCGCTTGAGATTTTAAATTTCCGTTTCACATGGGGCGGAGAAAGTAGGGTCGTTATGACGTGCTCGTGATAATCCTGACCCTACTTTCTCCGCCCCACGTGAAACGGAAATTTAAAATCCCAAGCGGCGCGGATCTTTATGTACCAAGGGATGGATGGCCTTTGAATGACCAGTTTCAGCATTTCGTACAGCACTGTATATATCTTGTTCACATTTAGCACTTCTTTCGCACCTTTTTTCACCATATCACTTGCACCGCTGGAACAAATTGTATGTTCATGAACTTTGACAGCCTGTTAATGTCATTTCGACACCATAAAATGTAAAATACATATGGATGTATGCTTAAATACAGACTCTGATTTAATTTTCGTGTGTTTTTGCTTTTTTGTTTTTATGATTCATGGTGTTTGCCTTTTCTTCTCTTCGCTTTTTCATTGATTATTACTGAAAGGCTTGAGTATTGTTGCTTGTTATTATTGATTACTATTCAGTAATCCTAGAAGCAATTCTGTACCCGACAGAACCAACATTTTCCACATCACTATATATATTGTAGGCCACTACAGTTGAGCTACTGGACTTTTGAAGATTTTAACAAAAGAATATTTTTTTCAAAACTGCAACTACAAATAGATTTGTAATCATGGGCAGGGACAATATCAGATGATAGTTCATCAAGGTCACGATACAACTTTAGCAAATGACTCACAATTCTAGGAGTATTGGCACTGCTCCAAGTCATTTTCCTAGATCATTATCAAACTGAAAATCTTTCAATCAGTCATGAATTGAAAACAAATTTAGCATAGAGAACTCGTCATATTCAAGTCTTTAATACTCTTTTTTTTAATTCTGTCTAAATACTATATAATCTGTTGGGCCTATGTTGTTCAGTCCATTTTTTTTAAATGTAATCTCTTTCCGTATAAGAAAAATGTAATCAATGGGCATACACTTTTCACAAGATATAAATTGTGTTTTGTTACAATTCTGTCTCTTTGCACCCAATTACCCATTGCTATTAGTAAAAGATTTTTTGTGCAGTTTCATTAGTGCTTAATGGATAGTCGGACAGTAATGTAAATAAGTGACATTATTGCACAGCAAAACAGAAAAAACAATTCTGGTATAATGATAAATATGTGTAGTAATGGTTTGAACGGTTGTTATGTCTGAGAATAGGAGTATGGTCGGGATGTCGCTCATTAGCTAAACCCTCAGAGTTAATAGTTCAAAGATACTTCCCATAAATAGCTTCATTACCACCAAAAGAGAACAAAAATCATTAGCATTAAATCCGTTCTAAGCTGACATGTTGCTCCTTGTACAGAATGGGAAAAGTTGGGAAGTGAGGTTGGTCCAAACAACCATGTTTCGAGCAAAACAAGAAATTTTTATTTTGAACTGAACTTTAGAAATTCCTTGGACTTAAGGTGCTCTTTAATTCCTACTACATTCCAGGATAATAAAGACAATTTTTGTAAGCTTCCCTAAGAATGACTACAGGCTTTTTTCTGATCATCATTAGTAAGCTAGGCCCAATCATTTGCAAACTCTATTCCATAGCAGCTATTAATTTCTTAGACTCGGGGCTTCGAACTCCTCACTTTAATATTTAAGATCATGCTTGTCATCTGCTAACTTGAATGAAGTCAGCTAGCATTCAACGAGAAGTTTCCTAGTTGGATGAGGGCATCCCTTGAATACAAAAGACCTAATGGCAATCACAGGAATAACATATGATGGAAACTCCACGTGTTTCCTTATACAGTCCAACCTCTTTCCAACAACGGGGAAAAGAGGAACTGGTAGCTAATTATAACCATTATTTTGTGATGTTTCTCACAATGGCAGAAGCAAATAATACTTTATTGATTTCATAGAATTCAGATGTACTTTAATAAATTTTATACGGCCCATATCGGACAATAAGTTGACTCTCAACTGGGTATTGCATGGCACGATTGCAGTACTTGGCTAAGATTCTAATAACCTGTGCATCTTTTACGCAGAAAAATGTGGACAACCAATCATTGGGTAGAGCCTACATCAAGATGTATTTTAATATTGGTATGGGTCCATGGGGACGTTTTCTACCAATATCTTCTGCAAATTTAACTTGGGTGTATGATGTGGAATCAGGGACTCTTTGTTGCATCATAGGAGTCTCTGCCCTTCTCTCCAATACTAGCTGTTTTAGGCTAAAGACCCAGCTTTAATTGCCCCCCTGGGTGCTTGAGTGTCCACACACAATTAATTTTTTATGTACATTTTTTCTATTCCTTTCCTAGTCTTACTACGGTCCTTTACATTACATATGGAACAAAACTTGAGTAAGGATCTTTAACCAAGCGGCTAACAGTGTGCCCCTAGCTAGACCAATTTTCGAAGAGGATTGTATAGCATTTTTTTAAAACTTTCAAATTCTGACATCCACAGTACTAACAATGTTATAAATGAATTCACATAGTCAGTTGTGACTTGCTCCTTTGATGTTTGTGGTAATTTGTGAAATAGTGGAAGGATTAAATTTTTCAAGGCACGGATGTGGTGGAGAGGGTTTTGCCAAATATTGTGGATTAAACTGTTACCGTAGCGAAAAAAAGGGCACACGTGTGCTTGAAAATCTAAAGTTTAATAATGATGTATTTGAACAATAATGATGGCCTGGTATACATATAGCAAATGTGCACAGTGAAGCAAACAGTGATATTACATTGATATGGTTTTGCATTATTTTTATTATTGTGATACAATAAGAGATGTATTTTCTATTTGATCATTATAATTTTAAATGCAGGCAATTAAACAACGCAGTTGCAAAATACAGAGTGACCTAAAGACACAGAGGTATTTTCAAATTTTCTACCAGTTCTCCTTTTGAGCTATTTCAGCTCTGATGTGGAGCTTTGTTCCTATGACAGCACCGGATGCCCATGTGTTCATTTTAATTAAGATACCCTTTAGACCCCTTATCTAGGAACGAAATAATTAATTTTAAGAATGTTAAAAATTACATTATCTTCACAGGACTTCACAACATTCCAAAGTTTAATTAATTTTCATCCACATATTTGTGATGAGACACATATGATGGCTAATATGAGGATTACTCATTACCTGCTCAGGTCTCCTTTAACGTGGGGTTGCAGTTGCAAACAAATATTTTTTATATTGGGAATTAAATAAGGTTGATCTAATATACATTTTCTGCAATATTTTACAAGTTGACTATTTTTTTGTTAAAAAACAACTCTGCCTATTCTTGGTGTAAGAGAGCTGCTACGAATATCAATTGTGGCACGAGCATTCGCCACAAGCAGCAACAATGGCTACCTTGATTGGGTTACCTTGTCTACCCAACTTTTCAAAATTTCAGATGAAACGTCATTCTGTGTGTTAACAATGAGTTGATCCACAGGTTTGCCTATTAGAAGTAACTGAGAAGAAACATTATTAACATTTGCCAGATGAAAGTTCCAGTTGGCCAGTTAACAATATTTTTAATGGATCGAATTGCAGGCAACATTATTTTATCTACTGAACTGCTATGGAAAAAATGGATTGCTGATTCCACTTGCATCTTATAATTGTTTCTTGTCACGTAATTGTGTGGTTTGGGTGTTGGTATTTAACTAGTAGAGTTTTCCAAATTTTTTAACCGGGCTTCTATCACACAGTGTCCAAAATCTCATATAATAGAAAATGATCGAGCACAAAACAGCTGTGATTGGTCAATAGGAATTTTCACTAGGGTCTTCCCGTAAAAGTGAACATTTGACTGCTGTTTAAATGCAAAATATGTCACCTGAAGAGCTTAGATTAAATATTAATAATTGGATTCAGTTCGATTTTATTTGCCTTCGGCCTTACAGAGATCTTTGTGAACAATTTTTAAAGGCATTGATACGGTGCGAAGGAGCATTTGAGACTGTCAGAAGGGTTGAGTAGTAAAGAATAAAGACGGGGGTGTATGGCAGTATAACAGAAATAGCGTTGGAACAATTAAAATGTTGTCTGTGATGTGTGATAGATCCACCCAGGATTAGTTACGAGTCGAAACGTGCATGTGTGGGACCCCCATATCATATGCATACGCGACAATGTTGCAAGAAGAGTCACACGAGAAGCACGCTGTGACTAGCTTGGGTGCCTACTGCGTCCCGTGCGCAGTTCTACGTTATTACTGCTTGTTCAGTTCCCGCCCGTTCCTGGGAGAGGCAGGTACCCCTCACCTGCGCTCCTTGTTTACTATCCATAAGGAAGGTTCGTAGTAATTAAAAAGCTTGCTTTCGGCACAAATACGAGCAGATACGCCATCAACAATGGACAGTGAGTGGAAACTTAAGGCATGGACAAGCGTGTGCGTGGCGAGGGGGCAGTACCGTCAGCGTTGATATCCCTTTTACCAGTACCGGGTCTCTTTTACCCAGTCTCTCCCGGGACTGGTCCAGCCAGCGTGCGCGTGCTCCCTTCCTGCCTCTGAACGCGCGCTGCTGCTGGCGCAGGGGCGCGCTTGAGAGACTCAGGTGGAGTGCGCGCGCGACCCCGTCCCGCTCCCCTTTGAGCGCAGGAGTTCCTGCTGCTGTCAGTCCTGTGCTGGCGGAAGGTGCAGGAGGGGACCCGCAGCTCATGGCACCCCATCATCTCTATTGATGCCCAGCCAGTCTCACTGCCGCCGTCGGGACAAAAGGAGAGGTGAGAATATGGAAGAATCAAAGCGGAGAGCTGAATGCGTTAATGGCCTCACCAGTGTGTGCGGGAGATGGGGGAGGTGGTAGCTAGCGGCTTTTAAAGTTAGCATAGAGCGTCAGCATGTATCCGGAGAGTGAGCGTACCAGCTCGCCTGCGTGTACTGGGTGCACCGAGTTGTTCCCGGCTCGCTCCCGGCTTGGCCAGAAGCGTCGCCGCCCTTTCCTTTGCCCTGCTCCATGCCGTCTGCAGGTATCCGGTGTCCGCCGCTGCCCCTCGTGCAACCCTAGAACTGTGCTAGCGGGAGGACCCTGGGCGCACGTGGGCAGAGCTGACAGCTGCGCTGCTCGGGGTCTGTTACTTGCAGTGTGATCCGAGCTCTTGGTATCTGCCCCTGGGCTGGTCAGTATGCAAGGCTAGATGTAACTTTATAATGGTGATGGGCGAGGGAGATAAGAGGGCAGTGCCGGGGTGGCAAAGTTGGCAAACGTCTCGTGAGGAGAATCCGGAAACCACATGCAGCAGCAGCAGATCCCGTGCCAGCCTGAAAGCGTGGTCACATGCACGGTTACCGGGGGTGGCGTGCACCGCCTGGAGCTTTCCAAGGTGCTTACTTCAGACAGCGTGGCCGCACTTTCAAAGTGGTGGGCGCCCTGTTACTAACCCAGTCATTTTTAAAATAGAAATATAGAAGCGTAGGTACTGACTATTAAGAGGACCTGTTTGCTCCTGATAGGTGCCAGATATTACACAACACCAGTACTTCTCCGACTCTGCGTGGCGTTGTCCCGCTCGCAAGCTGGCCCCCTTTGACAGCATGCCCGGGCTCCAAGCTGCACCCATTTCTGTTCCCTAAATGTCGTCCTTACGTTCGTCACTGTCCTGGCGTCACCGCGCCTACAGTCTGTCACAGGGAGAGCCGTTGCCTTCCTCAGTTTTATATTTAGAGCGTATTGGTCTCAGCCGCGTTCAGGAACCGGGCTGTCAGTTTACCTCAGTAAAGGGACCCCACGAACCAGTGTGCACCATGCCACGAGTCCGTGATTGTGTTTGACACGACTTAATGATAATGAATCATTGTTGGTATTGATTAGCTGTTATTAACGTGTTTAAAGAGGGGGGCCCGCCCCAGCCCCCTATCCTCAAACAAGAATGAGACTTCAGCAGTTCATGGTAGAAGCATACATAGAATGTCAGGGCTTATGGTCAGGTCCATATCATAATTTCAATGAGGCATAGCATCTGATTTATAACATTGGCTCCATACCCCATTGGTACTTGAGGTTCAACGCCCTGATATTGTTACAAGCCGGCTGCTTCTCAAGCATGGTTTTACGCTGTGTCTCAGTTATCCTAATAATTTGATGGGCATCAATTCTCTTTAAACTTCATTCACCTTGACCTTTGTACAGCATATATTTCACTGACAACATAAGGATAGACCTAGACTCTAATGACCTAGACTCTAATGACCTGCTAAATGTTCAAGCAGCAGGGTATTGAACTTTGATATACTCTTGTAAGTCTAAAGCACTTTTAATGCTGTTGCCTTATATGTTTTCAGATTCAACAAGCAGACGCACTTTGAATGTTGGATCCGCGTGAGGGCGCCATGATGTCAGAAGTCAAGCCTGCAATGCATGGACTTCTTTCCTAGGCAGTCATCATTTTTGTTCTTTCCTCTCCCGATGACAAACTCAAGATTGCGAACTCCCTGTCATCCAGTCAACTTTGAATATTTACACACACTGAAGCGCTCTCCTACTTTTTGTCAACTGTGGCCATCATAAATGCTGACAATCTTGTCTTGTTCAGCATCATGTGATGTAGCACCATACACCAAGCCAGGAGCATGGGGCATTCCCCGCATCCAGTACAGAGAGAGCAAGCAGTGCAAGATTTTAAAAAAACATGGAGTGAATACTGCTTCTAACAGCCCAGCCATGGGAGAAAACCTCACTTTTTGGGAGAGTTTAATAGTTGGACACCCGGTCTGCTCAAAGTGGAAACCTGAGGCTGAGGGCTCTATTTATCACCTTGCTAGTGTTATGTTCATTTTGGGCTATATGGGAGGGAGCGGTTACTCAGGCCTCCTTTACGTCTTCATTTTCATGAGTTTGGGTTTTCTCTGTTCTTCTTTCTGGGCTTGGCTGGACGCCTGCGCCGCAGATGTCTTCTCATGGAACTTTGCCCTGTTTGTGATATGCATCGTACAGATCATCCACGTGGCGTATCAGTTGCGGAACATCTCCTTCGATAAGGAATTCCAGGAGGTATACAATTCCCTTTTTCAACCACTGGGGATCTCCTTGACCGTGTTTGGGAAGATCATGTCATATTGCAATGCAGAAGTGATAACTTTGGAGAAGGAACACTGTTATGCAATGCAAGGAAAAACTCCAATCGACAAACTGTCCTTACTTGTATCAGGAAGGTTTGTGAAAATTTACTGTCTATTTTGATTGATGCTTTAATCAAACACTTGCATGTTTTCTCTGTGTGCCGAGTTTCCAGATCCAATGAACATATCAATCACACAGTAGTTCTGCTTACATAGATTAGAGCTGCGCAATCATAATAATATGAAAGGCCTCCTTAAAGCACAGGCATTTTTCATTAGAAACATTTTTGTATAGTAACTCCTCATTCTTTGTCTGGTGGAAATCCTAAATTTGGATCTAGTTTTGCCGAATTTACAGCACATCTACATTTTTTCCTTTCTGTTTGCACCAGGAAAAGAATGATATAATGTAAACAGGAATAACGTTTGAAAAAGCGGTAAAATCTGCAGTGTTGGAGGGACACAACTTTGATACTATAGTTCATCTGTCATTCCAACCACATAATCTCAGTATTGGGACAGAATAGCACAGCTGGTAAATACTGCAGTCTTCGGTGTTGGTATTTACCAGTTCACCTGCACCAAAATCCAGGGCGCTTGGAATGTGGCCTTCAGGTTTTTAAGCATTTATTAACTGGTACTGTGGCTATTTCTTAAGCTAATTTCCCTTTTATCACAGTGAAGGTTTATAATATGAAGAAAAACACCCCTACAAAGGTGAAGTGCAATTATCTACATAATAATGCCCGTTGTACCAGTCACTAACCCTATTACAACAGGTTCCCTTTGGGACACAGTGACTGTCACAAGACTCCTAAAAGTATGTAGTGCCTTTCCTCTTGCTTCTGTTGTAGCCTGAGTCACTGAATGGTGTTAGGAACATGAGTTTCTCATGATGGCATGTGGTTCTTACTGTAACTCTGCACGTCCTTTCATGACATCAGCTGTGGTTGAAAGAAGCATTTAGCTGACTCATCTTGTAAAAGGTCCCTGCAGATGCTGAAAATTCACATCTCAGTTACAGTAGGAGCTATTCTTGCCTTGCTCCTGCTCTGTCATTCGATGAGAGCAGGAGCCGGGAGAGAGAAAATAAATGCAAACAGACAACAGGAGTCGCCTCACCTAAGCCGGAGTTCTTAGAATGCTATTGATTAACATCAATGACTTTTCTACCGGGCATTACCATGATATGATTGACTGCTACATGATACAAAATATGTCAGTATTGCATATTGTAGAACAAAACATTTTTCTTGATGTTTTTATAGCGCTAATGTACGCTGTTTTAGGCTGTGTAATAAATAGTCATATAGGAAGAAGCAAAGAAGCATCACCTGGAAACAAATTGGTATCAAGTGTACCCCAACATTGTGTTCTAAAAGTGATAGCCAAGGCTGGCTGCTTCTCTAACATAGGCGTTGACAGCTCTCACAATGAATCCATTGTGTTGTCACCAGTACTGCCTTTACCGTCCTATAAATTATTAATGCTTGGGTAATCATATTGTTAGTCCCAACTGAATCTGTATTACAGTGCAAATAATGGAATAATGCAGTGTATACCCAAGTTATCCTGCACAACAATTGATCCCCACACAGATCTTTTCCTAAAAGGCTGCGTGGAGTTGGGATGGGGCCCGGAAATTACAAATATGCATTTCCATGGCCTTGAGAACTGTTTCCAAAGAGAGTTTATTTCAGCATCACAGGCAAGGTCCATTTTTGCACCACGTTCCCTTCTTTTCTTTGCACGTGCAAAGCAATCAGTCCCTCCCTCTTTCTACTTCTATTGCACTCCACAGAGAGCAGGCGAGCTCCAGGAGACGGTTGAATGAATGAATGAATGCATATGTATCACACTACACACCATGCAGTGGAATTTTCGAGTTCTCATCTCAAGGAATTCTAGGTAACCCAAGTGTACTAGGGTGCATTTTTAAACACATTAGAGAGTAACGTTGGTCAAATCCTGATAGCACTTGAAATGGGACTTTTAAGAAGTAGCCCAACAAATGTTTGAGAATTATAGTTGTAGAATATACATAGGATATTACTTAAGTAGCATTTAAAGACCAACTTTGTTGGGGCTAAGGTGGCGTGTTGTTCCCAGCAAGGTTGAGGGAACAATCGTAACCTTACAACATACACTTTGAATTTGTCTAGATTTGAAATGACCATCATATGTAGGCTTCAGTTATCATCTTTAGTAAAAAATGAAAAGGGTTCTTCTAGTCAGGCGTATACCCAAGAGGCACTCAACTAACCATGCTGTTTTACTGGGATTGAAGCCTGCGACCTGCGTGCCCCGCAGTATGCCTCTGCAGTTAGTGGCTTAAACCAATGATATATTTTACCGCTATTGAAATCAACAAGCTGGCGTATGCACATTGATCTGTGGAGCACAGAGCCAAATATTCATTCTGTTCAGTGCACTTGAGTGAAAAGTTCCATTTGAATCAGAATTTCGATGTAAGACTGAATTGACAGGTTGAGAGAGATGCACTGCTGTCAATGACCTCTCTGGACTCATAGTTTTCCATGCCATTTTCATTATACATAAGCGGTCAAGTGAACCTTCTGCCATGTGCCTGTCTTGGCTTTTCAGACAGCAGAACTTTACTTTCTGGGATGAGTCACTTCATGTTTACTATTATAAGTATTGATTTTTACATCCCACCTTTCAGAGTGCTTTTTATTAGAAATGTATTGTACGGCATGTGACAGAGGGCCACATGGCAACTGTGAGTAAGTTATGTAAAAAATACATACGATAAAATCCAGCTCATAGCTATAGCAGGTAATATAAACTATAAATACTACTAAAACTATAAAATATTAAGTGCTGAAAGTAGTTACATTTGATGGTTATTGATCTATATGGGCACTGTGACAAGCGTTTAGCTACTTGCAGCAAAGTTAGTTATCTATTACTTTGTTGCTGTAACTGCTACAAGAGAAACAAGCATTGGCAATGCCAGTAGGTCTGGTTTATATGTGAAAGGGCCTTGTAATACACAAGTTAGATTAGGCACTCCGTTAATCAACAACATACATGCACGGTGTTACTCATCCTTGCTTTCATGCATCCATTCACCCATCCATTGACTCTTTCTTGCATTCAGACACTCACCCATCCAGAGTTAAATATACACACAAACTCAACAAGAGTATGCAAGCGGAAATGGTGGAAAGACTATGTCCTGGAAAAGAGAACAATTTTTAAAAAGCATCTTAAGGATTAATAAGTCTTGTTATTGCAGGCAAAGTCTTCATTTTTTTACTAACAAGATAGTACAATCGGCAAATAAATCAAAGGAAATTTTCAAAATTGTGTCAGAATTATCCAAACACGACAGACTATCGCTTCCCTTTTCTACTTCCCAGAATTTGTGCGATATGTTAAACTCTTTCTTTGTTGAAAAGATTAAAACTATAAAGGATAGCATCCCTGTTGGCAAGGACAAGACGTTTATTAACTCGGAGGATAGGAACCCTACTATTTTAGCTACTTTCCCTTCTATTAGCGAAGAACGCTTTTCCGAACTACTGTCTAAGATCAAATAAGGCTCTCCAAAAGACCCTTGTCTGTCTAGGGTTCTTAAAACAGTTTTTTCAGTCATCCCTGGTCCCTCATTGCACTTACTTAACTCTTCTTTTTCCCAAGGATGTGTACCCAGATCCTTTAAGGATGCAGTTGTAATCTCTCTTCAGAGGAAATCTGGCAAAGATCCTTTATTGTTAAAAAATCATCGTCCTATCTCTCCTTTACCTTTTTTGGTAAAGCTGTTAGACACTCACGTAGAACAGTGTCTTTGTTCACATTTAGAGTAGTCACAATTCTTAGGTGTGTGTCAAGCTAATTTTCTACCTGCACATTCCACTCAGGCATTTATCTTGTCAGTGGTAGATGATATGCATCAGAGTGTAAAGAAGGCTCCACTTCTGTGTTGGTTCTACTGGATCTGTCAGCGGCTTAAGACACGGTCCACCATAATATATTGGTGGAACGTGTCAAAGCTGCTGGGCTTTGCAGCGTAGCCTTGAACTGGATCAAATCTTTCCTGGAGAATCGGACCCAGTTAGTCTGGCTTGCCCCTTGTAGGGCACCAGAAGTAAATCTGTATTGCAGCCTACCACAAGGCTCCTCTTTAGCCCCACACCGTTTCAACAGCTACATCCATCCTCTCATCCAAGCATTAAGAAACATGATCTGCACAATCTACAACTACAGAGATGATTTACAGCTACTCTTTATGCTTGATGGCTGTTCGGCCTCTAAGGATGATTTCCAAAATATGATGCATTTCCTCTATGATTGGATGAGTAGCAATTATCTCAAACTCGATGCGGATAAAACAGAGCAGTAAATTGAATTATTGGAAAGACTCCATTTGGCACATCGACATGGTGGATCTGCCGTCCCCAAAGAAATCGGCCAAATGTTTGGGAGTCATTATTGATAATGAGCTATCCTTAAGATCTCAGTTATGAGCAGTAATCTTTTCCTGTTTCTTATATCTCCGAAAGGATAAAAAAAATAGCCAGATTCCTTACTTTCGAAGCCTGACCCAAGTGATCATGGCTTTGGTTATTTCCCGTCTTGTTTATGCTAATTCTCCATATATTGGCTTACCAAAATTATCACTTATTAGACGTCAGATTGTTTAGAATCAAGCAGCACGCCCCATCTAGAAACAGCCTAGAAACTGTCACATTACTCCTCTTTTGAGAGACCTTCATTGGCTCCATCTGGAGCAAAGAATTATCTTTAAAATTGGTTGCATTACTTTTAAGGCTCTTGCTGAAGAAGGCCCCTCTTTTATTAAATCTAGATTCAAGAAATGTACCCCGAGCTGGAGACTTCACTCTTCTTCCCAGAATCTTCTGGCCATTCCCAAATAAGAAAAGGATGGGTGGCATCAGATTCTCTGTGCTAGCTCAGCGGAACTGGAACTCCTTTCCTCTCATAATATGGCAGGCTCCGGACTATTTGAAGTTCAGGCAGGCGCTAAAGACCTGGTTATTTTGGCAAGCGCATTGTTAGTGCAATCTTGATGGAGTTCTTTGATCGTGTCCTTCTCTTTAGCTCAGAGCCAACAAACCTTATGGTGTACGTGCGCTTAACAAGCTCTTATAACAGAAAGATTAAAACAATACAAGTATAAAAAACAAAAATGCCACTTTCTAAACTTAGTGGACATATACTTGCAATAGAAAATAAAGAAAATTAAACATAGCAGACCATGACCATGTTGAAATAGCATTGTATTATAGTGTATTGTATTGCAATTCAAACTTGGTTCACAAAAGAAATGTGTCCGTTATATTGGAAAGGTAAAACAGTGATACATTGTGACAGTGCCATTTCAGGATGGCCGTTTATAAAAGAGCACACTGGGTGGCCATCTGTGAATAGTATAGTGCATATTGTATCATTGTTATACTGATCGAAATTGGCTAACACGTTGCTTCTAAACATGGCAATCATTTTGGAATTCAACACAGTGTAAATATAATGCACCCTCAAATTTCTATTGGCTTTAATATATGCCTTTTCACAATAAATAAGTCAAGCCTACTGCCTTTGTCTCAACTTTATATAATAAACAGACCAGACCAATGACATCTGCCAAAACTTTTCCCAACTAACCAATGAGGCCTATTGTCTTGATTAAGGACTTGCGCCATAACCTACTTAGACCTACCGTTCTGAGCATACACTTTTGGAAAATGCAAAAATATTATTATTTTTCAGTGAAAACACACACCTAGTGCCTAATCAAAGGATTGCAGAGAAGATTAACCTGTCGGAGCCCCAGCCCCTCGCTCAGTACTGCTTCTAAAAGCTCACTATGTGGTGACCACATAAGTTCTGGCAAAACCTAAAAACAGTGGCATAGTCATTCCTAATGTGGTTGTTTTAGTAGCACCACGTAGCAGGAAATTTCTCTCCAGTATTTACTAGCAAAATATTCAAGACTGTCACAGGGCACTGCACAAAAACAGAACTGTGGCAGTAGGTGGCAAGTTCACTGCCACTTTTTGCCCATTGATGTATTCCTCTCTGTCACCGCACCTTGGGCACTACTGCCACCTCAATGGGATAGTTCCCAGCGCAGTAGTGGGCTATGGATGGGCACCTTTTTGTTTGAAAAATAGAAATCAAGCAAAGAGCAGCGAGCGTCCGTGTTAGGTCAGAAGAGGAATGAGACATGAAAGAGGGCAGCAGTGCTGGCTTCTTTTCTAGGTTATGGCTAGGCCAGGTCACCTCCATAACTGTGCAGTCTGCTTCCGCAGCCCATCTGTCACTCATCGCTTTCTGCACGTTTTTGTTTTTAAAGGTTGGGCAGGTTTACATTGATGAAAAGAAAAATGAGCGGTCAGGTCAACACGTATGATAGAAGCATGCAAGGGGCTGTAGTGCATGCTCCCATGTATGCTATAGAGCCACCATTTTTGTACAACATGTGAGCACCTGTGAGGAATTCACTGCAGGGACATCACCAACGGGTGAAATTAAATGTCGTAATTCTTCCTGTGAATTTGCCTGGAACCAACCGTGATGAAGCCAGCATTTAATATTTTGTGTTGACAGCAGACTTCTACTACTAAAATGCACTAGAACATTGTGATGAGCAAGTGTGCGTTAAACTTGCCTTCCCCATCTATCCATGCTTTGCCTTCCCATTGCTTGGAGGTATATGGTACAGTGCTTAATTTGTTAAAAATGTGCCTGGGTTCAAAGATTTTCTTATGTTCCCACCATCAGCACTCCCAGATGCTACCATTGCCAAATCCCAAGCCTACCTAGTTTTGATTCAACCTCATGCCTCTTTCTTCCATCATTCTATCCTTCTTGTCTTTATCTCATTTTCAGGTTCTTTTTCATCTCTCCTTTCTCTCCATGTCACGGTTTCCTATACTTCTGTTTCATCCTTGTTCATTTTCTACCTTTTGCTCCTGCTCTAGGTCAAAGTCTTATGATGATACATAAGTTCTGGTCGCAAAAACATGAATGCCGGTGCCCCCCACCTGCCGCCACATGCACAAATTAAGCATTGGTGATGTTGTCCTCAGAGGACTTACTGCAGCTTGCACAGGCCCAGCAGTGCAAGCCAGTGCTTGCAGGTAAATCATGCCCAAATTGCATATTGCTACTGCAAATTGGATAAGGTTCCCACCGGCGCTTCACACAGTCTGGGTCAGGGATGGAACATGTTGCAATTTGCAGCTTTCTTATACTTGCTTAAAGCAGTAGAGGAAGTGCTCCAAATACACGCCACATAGGCAAGCAGAGGCATGGTGCACAGCCGCGGCCCATGCAGGTAAGAGCGGTGGGGCCGGACAGGTGGGGGGATTTTGACAGACGACAGCGAGGGAAAGTTAGTAATTTATTTAATTTTCCCTTGTCGTCGTATGTCGACAAACCCCCCCGCCCCCACCACCCAGCCCACCGCTCTTACCTACACGGGTCGCGGCTGATGGCGCAGTATGTACATCTACATACTGGTGGTGCCATAGCTAAGCCATCATAACTTATAGACGCTTCTGGCTGTATAGCTTTAATATTTGGAAAAACATTAAGGAAATAAAACTTTATATACGCCGGTCCTTGAAAGGAAAATGGTAGCACCAAGTAAACATTATCTTTTGGTCATACATTTAAAAAGAAGTTCAGTTCGAAGAAATTACCAACTTTAGAGTAAAGGCTCAATAGGACTCCAACACCTTCGTGCAGTTGATTGTGAGACAGTCCTTGGTTTGTTTTCAGAGTTGTCTGACAGAATGAGGTGGCTCAGCTGTCTCTGGAGGCTGCGCTCTAGCTCAAGCCATTGCAGAACTTGAATGAAATGCAAATTGATGTAAACTGTGAAAATTTGGTAAAGGAAACAGATATAGAAAATTCAATTGTTGCTCTGCATTGCTAGTATCCATGGTCAAATGCATCTTATGACTGTTGCATTCACATTTCTCTCTTTTAGGAGTTTATTTCTGTGCACCTTCTGCGTAACCTTGCATTAATACATGTATCAAAATGTTCTCCCTTTGTCTGCTGGTCAGGTGCTCACGTGCCCTATGAATGCACAAGGAGTAGACCACTAGATTCATTCGCTCGCATTACGAATGAACCATGAAAGTTGGATAGTGAAGCACTTCTGAAAAAAAAACTGGAAGATATTCCAGTACTAATTTGACTGGAGTAAATATAGTCAAGTTTTGGGATGATGGCCTACTTCCTAACTGGAGTGTGAAGTCTTGTGTTAGTCTTTCTGAGTTCAAGCCTCATTCCTATCATGACCACCGACATTTTTTGTAGTCATTGTAAAATCTTCTGAGCTTTACTTAAATCTACTCTGACTGATTACCAGATTTATTAACTTATTGATGTAGCCATATAGTCTAATGTTAGTACTTTACTAATTATCACTACAGTTCAAACAGATTTTACTTTCATTTTGTTGTTAGAATACATTTTGACGTTTAAAGCTTTTATCGGAAAAGTTTTATTTTGTTAGAGCGTTTTTTTGAGTAAAAGTAGCACTGATGGTCGTTGGCCTCCTACGTGGCAGGATGGCAGTGCTTGTGTCGAGCGCTCCCGTGGTGCTGAGTGTTGGCCTCCTGCGTGGCAGGTTGGCACCGCCTGTGCCGTATGAGGGTCCACTGCATGCTCCTCCCCTGCGTGGCAGGTTGAAGAAACTGAAAAATTCAACAGGCGAAAAAACAACCATCAGCTGACCACTCTGTACTTGATCACAGCATATGTAAGCGCACGTACCGTTTATAACAGTTTGATGACCATCTTCCTATCCTTTGGACCTCAGTCCCGCTAAGCCCCCTGGCGAATGCTTCAGTAGCGGCCCCTATTCTAAAGGAGTGAGACCCAAATGCTGCCGGATCCATGTTGGCCTTCTTCATAGCTAGTCCCAAAACCCTCCTGAACTGAAAATTGGTGAGAGGAGTGCCATCGGCATGAATGAGAAGAGGCCCCCCCGCAGCCCTTGGTCGTTGTGCCATGAATGCCTCCAACCTGGAGACCGGGCAGCAGGGGCTGCCCCTAGACCTATGCAGTATTATGCCCTCCCCCCTGCCCTCCTGATCAGTTTTTGATCTGGGGAGTGATATCATAACTGACTCTTCGACTATCTTGACATGCCCCATCTGCAAGCCCCCCTGCCAATCCCTTTTGTTCCTTGCAACCAGTTCACCCACCCTGAATGCCCCATAGAAGGCTAGGCAGAATGCCGCTTGGAACATAGTTGCCTCCCCTGGGGAACTACAGACGTGTTCCAAGGCCTCCATTAAGCTGGCCAGAATGTGAATCCCAATTGGCCTTCTCTCATCAGGTTGGCCACCCTGAAGACGCTGCCATCCCTTAAGGGCCTGGCGCACCATGAAAGCACCCGTTGGGTTGCCCCCCCCTTTTAGTTTAGCCAAAAAGGATATGGCTGCGACATGACGCCTAGCTGCTGCTGCAGGGCGCCCCTCCCCCCTCATAGCCCTTAAGTATGACACCAAGGAACCAATCTCCTGCCATTTTTGCTCCCAGTTGTCCCCCAAATATTGGCAGTATGCCCAAAACGCCCCTTCATATGCCTTCCTGGTCCTGGGTGCTATGCTAGCTGCCACGAGGTCCGGTAGCTGGGGGCACCAAGCTGCCAAAGTTGCTCTGGGAAGGGCGTGGGCATGGTCGCTGCGTCCGGGTTGTGGGACCTGAATGCCTGCATCTTAAAACAAGATAAGGCATCTGCTGCATTATTGAGCACCCCTGGCACATGTTTAGCCCTAAACAATGTATTCATTCTCATGCATCGCAGTATTATTTCTTTCAGCAGCCGCAGTATCATGCTACAGTTTGCCGTCTGAGTATTAATGCATTGCACTACTGCCATATTGTCTGACCAGAATACAACACTTTGGTTGCTTAATTGATCAGGCCAAACTGCCAGAGCCACCAGGATGGGGAATAGTTCCAGAAAACTTATGTTGGTTGTTAACCCCTCCTCTACCCACTAGGTTGGCCACCGCTGTGCCACCCAAGCTGAACCCAGGATGGCACCAAACCCCTCGCTTCCAGCTGCATCCGTCATTAGCCCCTATCTCTGGGCTGGAACTGGAGGGGCTGGGCCACACCACCCTCGCATTGAAATCGCGCAGGAATGCCTGCCATATTTGCATGTCCTGTTTGACCTCGCTGGTGAGCCTGGTGTGGTGGTGTTTCTGCTGCAGTCCTGACATTGCTTGTGCGATGGTGCGTGAGAACGGGCGTGCCATAGGTATTAGCCTGAGAGCAAAATTCAACTGACCCACCACTTGCTGCAGCTGGTGAAGAGTGACCTTCTCCTTTCCTAAGCAAAGCTGTAATGCTTTCACAAATGCCTCCACTTTCCCCACTGGCAACCGTGACACCCCTTTTACTGAGTCCAATTCTATACCCAGAAATTCTAATGTTGTGCTTGGCCCCACCGTTTTACCCTTTGCAAGTGGTACTCCCAGTTCCTGCATGAGTGCACAGAACTGTAGCAATGCCCCCCTGCAGGTGTTAGTCTGGTGGGCCCAGGAACAGAAAATCATCTAGGTAGTGCAGCACCCTGGTGTGTCCCGTTGCCTGTTTGAAAACCCACTCCAAAAAGGTACTAAACTTTTCGAAGTACGCACATGACACTGAGCAGCCCATGGGCATGCACTTGTCTACATAATACTTCCCTCTGAATTGAAAACCTAACAGATGGAAGTCTAGGGGATGAACTGGCATCAAACGGAAAGCAGATTCAATGTCAGATTTAGCCAATAGCGCGCCTGGTCCCAAATCCCTGAGGATCTCCACCGCTTGGTCAAAAGAGGAGTACTTCACACTGCATAAGGCACCGTCGATGGCATCGTTCAGGGACTGACCCCTGGGGGACGAGAGATTATGAATCAACCTGTACTCTCCGTGTTCTTTTTTGGGGACTACTCCTAGTGGGGAGCAGACAAAATTGTGCATTGGTGGGTCTTTGAATGGGCCAGCCACCCTCCCCAGCCTTACCTCCTTCTCGAAGCTGCCACCCCCTCGTTATCCCTAACTGATACTTGGTTCCTGCAGTGTGGCACCCCGGCGTACCCAGGAGCGGGGATTCTAAAACCCTCCATGAAACCTTCCCTAAGGGTTTTTGCTGCATCTGAACAATGGTATTTGCTTATCCAGGGTATCATGGCACTCATTATCACGGGAGATCTGGCCTTGGCAAGGGACAAGCTTTCAGTCCTGTTTCCTACCCCCTTTTTCTCTTGTCTTTTTAAAACATTTTGTTTCAGGGTGGGAGGAGTTGCCACAGAATGCACATGCATGTCTGAATTTACATGTCCCTGCCGGCCTGTTACATGTGTGTTTGTTAAAGTCCCAACACGCCCCCCCCCCTTCTTTCTTCCACCCCTGACTGCCCCTGTGGGCTCGCGCGAAAGGACTGCCCCCGAAATGTGTCTTGCGAATTTCCCCGTGTGTTTTCCTGCGGGGCCTGGAAGTGGTCTAGGTGAATGATCATGTCCTGCTGATTCCAACCCAAGGAGGAATCTGAAGCCTTTCCACCCTTGACCCCCGTATTTATCATGGGCGCACGTCATCCTGCTCTGGTAACATGCCATCTCAGAACCACATTCAGGAAAACGCTCACACATAACTGCCATATAAGTAGAAAAACCCCTTATCCAGTTCACCAGGTTTTCTTCCACCCTGTACTTTAACAGTATATTTGACCATTCCCTGGGATGAGTCCATTCTTTGTTTTTCTTGGCCTCCTCCCTTTCAGCCTCGTCTATCAACAGTGAAAATATGTTAACATATGCACCCTTCAAAATTTTTTCCTTAGTTTCCTGTGAAAGGTGCCTCCCCAGGTGTTCCCTAGATGACCGTATTTCCCCTAAACCCAGTCGTGGCAAGGTTTTTGAATTACCTATTGGAGTCACCTCCGCTGGCTGTGATGATCCTGGATCCGTGGGCGGGGTTACCGGTGGCGGAACTCCCCCATTCCCCACTGGGGTTGCACCCCCTGGAACTTCACCCCCTGCCGGTGCTGCCGGCCCTTCACTTGGCTTAGCCTTGGTGAGCTCCTCAATTATTCTTCTGGCTTTCTCAGTCGCATCCCCTTCACTCCCAGAAATTCCCACAGCAGGAGACCAGTTCCCTACTTTTTCCAACCATGGGAGTAGTGCCGCCAAATTGGCCACCATCTCTGGTTGGGCTGGGCTGACCCCATCAGGACTTACCCCTTGGGGGACAGTAGCGGGCTGCGGTGGGGTATCATTGGGCGTGACTGGCGCAGGGGGTGGGACAGGTGACGGCCCGCTTGGGGCAGGTGGTGCCGGTGCCGCTGGTTCTGGGTATGGCACAGGTGACGGCACACTTGGTATGATGGATGCCGGCGCTGCTGGTTGCAGGGTTTGCCCCCCCCGAAACTGGCCCCGGACCACCCTCCCGTCCGTGACCCTCTGCTCCCCCCCCCCCCTTCCCTTTCCTGGCTCTCTTTTTCCTGGCCAATGGCGGAGAATAGGGTTTAGGGGGAACTATAGGACGCCTGGGCCTGCTCCCTGATGACACGTCCAGCTCCTCAGTTTTTTCCCGTAGTTCAGTGATTGCTTGGCCCATCACTGCCATTTCCCGTAACATTTTTTCCATAAATGCTTCCATGCGGGAGGGCTGCTCACCCCGCTTTGCCTTAGGGGCCATTACAAGCTTTGAACGCTTTCAACACTCAATGAATCTCAATGGTCATCCTCTGACCCACGGTCTGGGATACCCAAACCCTTACCTGGCAGTTGTAGCAGCCACCAGCCAGCCCAGCACCCACGCAACCGGAGCCACTTCCCACCAGCTAATCCAGTGGGGCAGGTGAGTGAAAACTCCAACCCGTGCGGCTCCCGGAGGCAATGGTAATGCGGCTTGCCGGTGCTGCCCCCCAGCCGATCGCTTTGCCCATAAAAACCAGTCACACAGTATCCAGGCTCCTCCTTTCCTGTGTCTTCTCTTGATTCCTGGAGCACAATCAGGAAGGGAAAAAAAGGGGGGGGGGAAACACGCGCTTCCCTGCTCCCTTTAAAAAAAAAACCAAAGTACCTACTTCGCAACCATGCTAACCAAGCTCTCCCAGTCGCTGTGCCCGTGGCCTAACTGCTCGAAATACCACTCGCCTGCCTTGTTACCTACTGGCAGTGCTTGCTCCCCCAAACAAAACCCCCAGCTTGTTATGCGTGCTGCGATATTTCTCTGTAGCGCTAGCAAGATTGCCGACAAAATGCCTCATAATGTCTTCTCAAGCAGTATTCAGCAGCACTCCCCAATCAGCGCCAATGCCAGCGTCAGCGACATCCACCAGCCGCTATTCGGCAGCAGTCAATGCGCACCCAGTGCGCGCTTACCCCACCGGGCCGCTGCCTCCCGTCCGCGTTACGTGGTGCTCCTGGGCGGCTCCGGTCTCCGAAATCAGCACGCGTTGCCCGTAGTCCTGATTCCTCACGTTGTGGGTTCCACTGTAGCAACCGACGTTGCGGGCTCCACTGTAGCTACCGCCTGGGCCAAATTACCAGCAACAGCTGGTGCTTCACGTTCCCGCTTTGCCGCTGGTCCTTCCCTCGCTGTCCTGGACAAAAACGCCCAACCTGCAGTGGGCACAAAACAACCGCCGCTTCTCCCCGACGCGTCGATCTCGTCACCTGCAGCGGATACCGACGGCTACCTTTTCCCCACACGCGCCGATCTTTGCACCTGGAAAAGGAAACAGAAACAAAAAGTTAAAAGCGGGCCTCCCCCCGGCCCGGACCAGACAAAGACAGGCGTGTGTCTTGCCGCAAAGGGGGCAGCGGAGCGAAGAGAAAGCCTCTCTGCTCCGCTCCCCCTTTTAACGCCCGAGATGGGGCAGACCAGTTTAGACCGGTCTGCCCCTTGCGTTGTGAAGCCGCCACTGACCCGGAAGCACTTTCAAGTGCCTCCGGGTCAGGCCGCCACGCATGTGGATTGGGTGACCCTTGAGGGAGGTCAGTGGCCGTGTCACCGTTGTGCGCGGCCGCCAACCCCTCCCTCCTCTGACTACCGGGGGGGGGCCGGCGGGGCCGGCGGGACCGCTATACTGGCGGCAGGCTCGATGCCGAGCCCACCTGTTCAATTTTTGTAGTCATTGTAAAATTTTCTGAGCTTTACTTAAATCTACTCTGACTGATTACCAGATTTATTAATTTATTGATGTAGCCATATAGTCTAATGTTAGTACTTTACTAATTATCACTACAGTTCAAACAGATTTTACTTTCATTTTGTTGTTCGAATACATTTTGACGTTTAAATGCTTTATCGAAAAAGTTTTATTTTGTTAGAGCGTTTTTTTTAGTAAAAGCAGCACATTTTGCATATCCAACAAAATACATTTGTGTCAAATATACAAATCGCATATTTACATCAGAACTGGGCTGCTCCAGAATTTTTAAAACCAATCAGCCTCAATCTTATTTATCAAATTGTAGCCCAAAAGATATGTGGAATGTCTGACATGTCAGTCTCAATTTGGTGAAAGGATTAACAAAACAACACATTAACTTTGAATATAAGTTGCTAGTTTCGTATTCCAATATTTTTAGTTTAAAAAAACTACACCCTTTTCTACAGTTATTCATTTTCCCTTTATTTTTGCATTATTGAAATCACAATGTGAGTTGCACCTTGGTTCAGTAGCTGCGCTACGCTAAATACTTTCATCATCTTTGGGTTCTGGGTAGAACTGGAGACGACAATTCTGCAAAGGGACTTAGTTATTTCATAATGTAATGAAAGACACCAGTGCAGCACATTGTGTATGTTTGACCACATGAATTAATGAGCAAAATATCCGGACAAACATAACGTTCCCTACAAGTAACACTAACGATATCCACTTCATTATGAGTATCTACACAATGGACTGGATTCACAGAAATGCAGCAGCACCTTTGCAAGGGACATCATGTGATTCACAAATGTGTGACTGCGATTCTTTAGAGCGCAGATCTCCAGTCCCTGTCCAGACTTGCTTTCAAGGGAGGTCCAAGCTGGCAGAGCAAGTCCTTAGTCACATGCGTATGGTGAGATAACCTGATGCTGATTTCAGCATGGTCTCGTGCCTGTACTCGCATCACCCATTTGAGTGCATTGCCATGTACAAGCCTTTAAAGGTCGTACACGTCAACGCATTGAATGACATTTGTACCCCTCAGATGGGGATACTGCAATTTTGTATTTCACGAGACGTGTAGTACAAGGTCTTTAGTGAAGGCAGAGGACATTTCTGTTCCCTGTAAGCATTGCACCTTTCTGGGCTAAGTGCTTCATTCTGTGGATGGGGTATGTATTGAAATCTTTGTCTTCACTCTCCCTCACAAAAAGGAGGTACTTTTCTAGATTTGGTAATTTGTGAAGGGAGCCCAATGAATTTACAAGTGTAATCAAACCGCACATACATTTCTGAAAGCAGGCTAACTTTGAAAGAGTAAATGCAATTCCCAATACCTATGGCTCTTCATATTTAAGAATACATTCATTCTAGGGTAATGAAAGAAGAAGTTTTGGTCATACATAAAATGAACATAGCATGTATTAACAAATGTAGTCCAGTTCAGTCTTTTGGGACATTCACTATTGAGCTTAATAATTTGTTTAGCTTCACTCTGTCTGTTTCTCCTTATAATCACCCCCCATCCACGGGAGACCACATATATGTCTTAAATTCTACAAGAGTGCATTTTACAAACGTTGCTTATAACCTGATTCTTGTCCTTGCAAACAGTCCTGAAAAATCTATACCCATAAATGAATGCAATTTGGGTGCTTAATGTTGTTTACTCTATCAAAATGTGCCATACAATAAATGCATTGCCTCTAAAATGTGTCTCCTCCAGAATTTCACCTTGCAAAGGAGCCCACAAAACTGTAAGAGTCAGAATCAGAACTCAGCCGCTTTTCACATTTTCAAAAAATCCTTTGAAATATGAAAACTGGTTCTTATGGAAAACACTTATGGCCTAATTTCGATGGCATTGTTATACAGGTGTTATCTATTATCTCAGTTTTCTTTTGCTTTTCACATACCTTTATAAAAGTTTTCCAGTTAACAGTAACCAAAATCTCAAGGGAACAATTCATGTATACAATCAATGTGCAGTAACTTCTTTTTTCTTTTCTTCGTTTTGAATTGTATTCTGTACAACAAAACACAGCCACATAACGCTTAAGTGAAATAAATCTGTTTAAAGATTACATGTCAGTTAAGCATTGCAAAACTAAAGACATTTCAGCAAATGTAATCTCATACAGTAATCCAGGAGAGGGCTTCAGGAAATTCTATTCACCTTGGAAGGACGCAAACTTAATAGTATTCAGCAAAGTTCATCTCCCATCGTTATGTTGAACAAGGTGTCATGAAATAGTGTTCATCCATTCCACTTATAAGGAAGTGCACTTTATAATCATGTTCAGTAGAGGTCAACTCCCACAGTGATATTTGACAAGTTGTCTGGAAATTCTGTTCACTCATTCCACTTAGAAGGAAATTAACCTACTAATAGCGTGCCAGGAAAGTATGCATATCTCACTGAAATAATCCAGTCTGCCTCTAGAATAAAGGTTACTCTTTCCAGTCTGGCAAGTTTAGAGAGCTCCTTTAACCAATCATCAATGCAATCCTACTGATTAGTGCAAATTCAGTATCCAGGCTGTCATTATAACTCTCTGTAGCCATAACTTTGTTAGTGGACCTTAAGTAGTTGCACTGTACCTGTCATTAAGTACCACCATTCATTTTGAGATATGTAACCTTTACCCATAATCAAACTCACTCTCTCTGTAACCTTATTTCATACCTCAAAGGTTTTGAGGGACATATGCAACTCAACTCAACCAATCAATCAATCAATCAATCACTTTGTATAGCGCAGCTAATCACCCGAGAGGGTATCCAGGTGCTTGCAGGGCCAGAGGGACTCAGTCGAATAGCCAGGTCTTGAGCGCCTTTCAGAATTTCAGTAGAGAAGGGGAGGTCCGGAGCTGAAGGGGTAGGCCATTCCATATCTTAGCTGCGAGGTAGGAGAAGAAGCGTCCTCTGCTCGTGCTTCTATTGATGCGGGGAGTGTGGGCAAGTGAAAGGGGGGCGGAGTGTAGTTGTCTGGATGGTTGGGGAAGTTCAAGTGGTGGTTGATGTAGGCCGGTCCTAAGTTTTGTAGGGCCTTGTATGCATGGGTCAGCAGCTTGAACTGGCATCTCTTCTGTACAGGGAGCCAGTGGAGTTCCTTGAGATGAGGGTCTGTTGGGGAAGGTCGAGGACGAGTCTGGCTGCGGCGTTCTGAATGGTATGTAGTTGCCGTCGTCCAGTCTGCTGGTGGTGAGGGCTTGTCCGTCTAGAGTTCCGGGGGGAGCCACTTGAAGATCTTTAGTGGCATGCACAGAGTTAAGAAACAGTCCGAGGAGGCTGCGATGATCTGGGACTTCGTGGTGAGCTTGCTGTCAAGGATGATGTTGTGGTTTCTGGCATGGTCCGACGGGGAGGTGCTGGTCCTAGTTCCGCGGGCCACCAGGAAGCGTTCCAGGAAGTGTTGTTGTTGTCGAAGATTAGCACTTCTGTTTAATCAGTGTTGAGCTTCAGGCTGTTGTTTCTCATTCAGCTGGCGACGTTCGCCATGCATCTGTGGAAGCTGGTTCTGGTGGTGGTGGGATCCTTGGAGATGGAGAGGATGAGTTGAGTATCATCTGCGTATGATATGATGTTTATTCCGTGGGATCTGACGATGTCGGCCAGCGGTGTCATGTAGGTGTTGAAGAGGGTGGGGCTGAGGGATGAGCGCTGCGGGACCAATGGCTCATGGAAGATATGCATCCATGCGTAGCCTTTTGAAGTTTGATACAAACTCTAGAACTGACTGCAACTTCAGTATATATCTTATAAATACAGTTTTGTGTTGAACAAAGAAAAGCAAGTCAGTAGGCACAGGTCTGGCTTAGATGGGCACTATTGACAATAGTACCCATTCTCACGCCTCCTTCCCTGCTAAGTACACATTTTGCATTTTCGAGATGGATATCTCTAACTTCTGTGGCAGCAATGCAGTGAGCAAATATTCAATCCTTCCACCACCCCCACTATATCTTCTACAATGAATGAAGTGGAGGCCTTTTCCTATACAGCTTTGGCACCAATAATAAGGGCCAACTCAAGTCAAGGAAGTACATTAGACTTCCAGTGGTACTATGTCGATAGACAACATATGCATTGTGCATTGCCAGAAGCATCAGGTGGACAGCCACCTTCTTATACAAAGTGCAGGTTTTACATGCTGCGTCCTTTAGTTGGAGCAACTGGTCAGTTTTGATCTACTCTACCCATGTTCTTGTTATAATCAAGTGTAAAGATGGGCTTATGTGCTTCTGCCAAGTGACCCCAAACCGTGATAGGAAGTGCTTTAATCACGCATTATAATGAGCACATGTACTTCCTGTGTCATAGAATTTCAGCGTAGCAGTTCATTGTAATGCCCTTATGCATTCACGGTTTTATAGTTTTTTTTTTTAACCAATAATTTCAAGAGGTTGCAGTTGTTTTGAATTGTCCCACAGTGCATTGTACAGCAGAATACACTATGCTACATGTTACAAGACACAAACATACACAAACAACAGCCGCACACACAGAGCATCACCATCATCATCAAAAAAGGCAAGTCAAACATCAACAAGCGGTATTAACTTTTAGTTTTAAACTGTATGCTGGCTACAAAGAAAAACAGGAATGCAACATTGCACAATAGACTTTACTCTTGAAAGACAAATGTTAGCATAGTAAATTACTGACAGAGATTGAATGAATGTGTTTCTGTTGCTTCCAGATCAGAAACTAAAATGCAATTACATTACAAAAATAGAAAAATAAGCAACTAAGCAAAACTACATAGATCATGTAAAGCTCCTAAGACACAAAACGTTAGACTTCTGTTGTTCCACTAGTCCTGGTTCATACTAATCATAGTTATAGGTGTGCTTCTTTTCCCTCCTCAAATGTTCAAGTATATAAACCAGAACGCAGAGTACAAAGGCAGAAACTGCAGTGGTCAACCTGTTTAGTCAAGACGAGCTGCAAATCTCACAAGTGTGTGTTGAATGCAAAGATATTAAGTAAATGTGATCGAGTAAGTCTAGGAGATATTTGAGCAAGACCAAGATAAATGCACCCAGTTTCATCCCATACTGTTGCAATCTCTTGCTTTGCCAGAAAACTGGCTGTTTTGAAAAGTTTTGCACAATGCAGAAAATAAAGGCCGGTGGCAATTGGCAATCTTGCCATCATGTCGAAGCAGTAAATTCTCTTGGGTGATATTCCACTGCAAAGAGAAGCCCCTTCCCTTTCCAGTGCTACCTGTTCTTCCTACTGTGCATTTGTGCTAAGAGTGACTAAGTGCCAGGGAATTATTGGAACAATTCAGCATCAATGATCGAGTTAAAGATTGCAGCACTTCAGACAGAAATATGTGTGGAAGAGGCAGCATTTAAAAGAGGAACCGCTGTGCCCGTCTGTAAAGGATTTTTGCTAGAGGACTGTGATTCCAAAGCATTTTTCTTACAGGAGGGCCATTAATGGGCCTACAAAAGGGTGCCTGTTAAATTATCGGGTGTTGCCATTCCACAGCATGTATTCTTTTCATTGGAGCACTGTGCAAGCATCAGGGTTCTCGATGAAGACCAAATTAGGACGTGACGCCACATCCTTACTATTACAGAGGTAGTACAGAGGACGTCAATCGGTTCGTCAACTCTAGAAGGGTCAAAATTATTTTATACTTGGGCCCTCCTTGTGATCGGGCCACAAATTTTGTTGTGGGTGAAAACTTCTGTTTGTGCTCAAAACACGATTACGATTCAGGTGCAAATTTCACCAAATACTGAAGTTTGCTCCCCCGATTTGCGGTAGGAAAAGCCTGCATCATATCTCAGTGAAGTACAAAAAGTGAACTTTTGTACTCCCAGTAATGGATAGAATCATGCACAAATTACATCTGATTACCTATTGCGGAATTCACAAACTATAAACCGATGCAAATTTCACACCTGCTAATGCTTTCAGCCCATTCTATCAAAAATTTGTGGTTATGCAATTTGCACCCTTTAGAGTCCAAGAAAGTCAACATGTTTATGTTTTACTGTCATTGAGCGTGTTTGTGCATTACTCTGATTGAATGCGTTTGTGGTTCACTGTCACTATTCACTCATTTTTCACTTTTTGCTTTTTTGTGTTCTTTTTATTGGTTAATGATTCATTAATTAAGTGTACGAATGAAACTGGGAGAGGCGCCGCCCAAACCATTCAGAAGGGGTAGAACTGAAAAAGGAGACTCCATTTTCTTTCGTTACCTGTCCCCTCTCTCTCGCTGTCCGGTAGCGGCATTAGACCCCCTTGTACCAACCTCATAAAAAATGGCCACCATGAATCCTCTGGTGTCTAGTGCGATTTTCAAACCCCTGAGGGGCTGACTGGGAGGGCTGACGGGCTCCTGGAAGGGAAAAAGGGTTTTGGCAACATTATTTATCCCATGGGGAAATCAGGCCCTTTGTCCGGGTAACTGCCTCCCAAATACCCATATAACACAAAAGGTGAATGAGAGGAATATTTAAAGAGCGTGAATACTTGTACTCCAAAAATAAAACATATCCCATGCTACGGAACTATCAAGTTCTGATGCGTGTTATACATAGACTGGTATGGTTTAACTGCTCACGATTATTGCGTTCCCTAATGATGACTTATGTATCAAGTCCTGTTGGGATTTCTCTTCAGGTTGAGTGAAACCATTTGTATAAAAATGGAAGTACCCCTCGCCCACAGATAGTGGCATGCCATCGGGGTTGCTCCAACACGAGCAACAATCATGGTGCTCATCAGGCTCCAGCTGAGCTCTTACATATCTTTTATTTTGATATGTATTGAGTGCGATAACTAGGGTCCAGAATTGATGGTATTAAAATTGTGTCAGATTAGGGATTGTAAGTGTGTATGTTTATTGAAGTAATAAATAAAAAGCCTACCCTGTACAAGTTTAAAACAAAGACCGAGTATCAGGATGTTGAATATTGGTCGATCGGGAGTAAGAGGAAAAGACCCTAGTAGTGTCTACATCCTGCCTTGATCCCTGAGCAGGAATCCCTCAGGAAGGGGCATCTTTAGAAAGAGGAGACTTTCCCCTTAACAGTGGTGCATCTCCTGTCTTTTTGACTGCCCAGAGGTGGTGTTACGCCCCCAGGTGTGGATAGTATAAACAATTGCTCCCCCCACAAACACATCCTTGGTGTCTAGTGGACTTGTTCCATCCCTGGGGAGCTGGGCTGCATTGCCCTTCAGGAAGTGAAAGGTTTTCAATATGGTTGGTCCTTGTGTGTGAGGTGCTGCCATACCATTCCAAACTCCATGTTGTTCCAGTGGATGGATCAAAAATCATTCAGTGGTGTCCTTTCCATGTTCTTGAGTGATGTTATGCCCCCTGGTAGGATCTTATTAAAAGAATTGTGTCTGCTACACATCGCTGGTGTATTGTGGGCTTTTCCCTTCCTTGGGGACCAGTCAGGGGGGCCAGGTCCAAATGAACTCCCTCATGGAAGGGAAAAGGCTTTCACTTTTATTTCTGAAGTAGGGGTCGAGGGATGGGTCGGTCTCATGCTGGGGGCAGCACCCTCCCAGTCCATATTCTCTATTAGTCTAGCTAATCGATTCCTGCTCAGCGATAACAGTTCTGCCACAATCCTGGAATGCATTTGGGAGGGTCACCGCTGGAAAAGGAGAGTTTCTCCCCATTATAACAGTGCTTCTTCCTTCTTCTTAACTGCCCCGTCTTGGGCTGAATAAAAAGAAAAGGTAGGTTCAATGCCTGATCAGCCGTCATGGGAAGGGAACATTTCAGGCTCAATGGCCCTACATTCCAATTACCATGGTGTTCCAGTGGTTAGATTCCTGCTCGGGATTGCAGCCCTGCCATAATCCCCAAACAGGAATTTATTGAGGATGGGTACCAATGCAAAGGGGTGATTCTCGGCTTTCCAATTGTGCCGCTCCTTTGTTTGGAGATGCTTGGAGGTGGGACTTAATTTCTTTCCTGCTAGGCTCACTGTGTCTTCAGCTGTCCACATCATCCTCATGTTAATGACAGCAAGGCACCTTGACAAATTCAATGCAAGCATTAACCATTGGACCGTAATATGAACATGACACATTTGTCACCAATTATACCTATTCTGAAATTTCCAAAGCCTTCATAGACCCAACCTGCAAATCATTTATATTAATTATTTTTGTCAGGGTTCTTAATGTTGACGAATGTGTCGAAATCCGCCCCAAACAAAACTTAGTTGCCTCTAAAATCTGCCTCTAGAAAGTCTCCTGTACCATTAACATATCCTGAAAGTCCATATTGCCTACAATTTTAACTGCTTACAAAAACTCACTTTAGGAGTGCTTAAAATGTACCGAAATTGTTCCAAACATTACCCATATTACAAAAAACAATGCAGAGGAAGTTATTCTCTCTCCCTAAACACATTCTAAAATGTCGAAGGCTTTTGTTCAACCAACCTATAAATGAATCTCATTAGGCCCCTTTTCAGATCTCTTTAAAGTCTATGTGTTGTGATCCACATGTTTCCTAAACCTTTACATATCCTGAAAAATGGCAATGCTTTCAGCTGCCCATCCTGCTAATATATCATATTTTGCACTTTTCCATCTGCTTAAGGTATGGCCATTGCCCCAAACATTAATCATTTACCAAGAAATTTGAACAAGTCTGCCTTCCTGGTGCTCTGGTGGCCCTACGTCCATTCTTCAACAACAATTTAACTCATCTTCTCTCTTAGCTGTAAGCATGGGAAGGTCAGTTAAGGAAGGCCAGGTGAAGAGTCCTACATTAAAACAGGACTTCTGAAACTTGTAGCACATGTAGTTATTAGCCAGCTGATTAATTTGACTGGTTAACAGAATCTTCAGTTGCATCGAGCACCAGTGTATTACAGTCTGTGTCTATACGAAAAACAATTTTAACAATGATCTCGTTCCCAAATTGTACCTCTTCAGTGTGCAGTGAGTGAGTAACTAGTACCTTGCAAATCTGTGTTCGGTCCTTTGACACAATTGGCTACAACCAGGGCCCTGAAAAATCAATGAATATTGATAACATGCATGTTCGACAACCAAATGCCTTAGACTATTCAGAATAGATTGAGAAGCCATGTCCTGGGGAAAGTTAATTGGCAAATTGGCTAATTTTCGTTGCACTTTTGACACTTTAAGCAATATTGAGCTCTCTAAAATGTGCATAATGTACATAACATGGTTTAAGGATGTCTTAAGAATGTGTGAAACATATTAGGGTTCAATATTTGGAGGCCACGTTTTTATGTATGGTTTCAGTTGGACAAGTTAAGCAACATTAATGGTCATTAATGCCTTGTTTTCAAGATCTGTTTTCATCCTGATGGGGCAAGTAAGAGCCATCTTATCCTGCTAGTACCTAGAACGTTTAAGGATCAGGACCACTGATATAAACATCCCTGGAACACAGAATATGATGTGTATATAAACAATCATCCTCCAGGACTTCTGTATCATCACACACTCCTCCAAAACAGCTGACATTCTAGATCTAAATGCACTTCGACCCTAATAAACTCGTATACATCCCACACATAACAACAGACAGCCCACCACTTGAGAAAAACTTCATGTTCATTCACAGACCATCAGGTAGCAAAAAAATCTTTGTTGTTGGACTTTACCAAACATGTCACTACCATGTCACTAAAAAACACAGGTTTCAACCATTTGAGGACTTCGCCTGCCTACAGTACACTGCCATCTAGAAAAACAAAGTAGTCCTCTTCAGTCTTTTTTCCTTCGAAGTTCACCCAACCTCCCACCAATCTCACACAACAGATTGGACCTGGCCGTGATCTCCAGCACCTCATTTCATTGCACACACTTCGCATCTGTATTGATCAGCCCTCTTTGCAATCCTACTCTCCATCCTCAACACCTCACCCATTCTCTGTGGCCAAAAAGAAATCCATCAAACAGCCTTTATTCTCTTTTGAGATTTTCCTCCTTGAAATGCGAGCTAGGATCTCACCACCATGGCACCTTCCCCACCAGATTTAATCAGTCTGAATATTCTGCTTGCCCAAATTAACTAAATTTTAAAGATCTAAAAAGCGACAAGCACCCAATTCACAAATTCAGAGTTGGTAAGCCCACACCCTCTGCTCCAGGATTTAGGCACGAGGTAAATGAATTCAAATGGGGTGTCCATAAGTAAAAGAAGCTAAAGCACAATTATCAAGCAGGCACTAATCAGAAAGTGCTTAAAAGCCTCAGAAAATCAATCTCTACATCCAAAGTTGCTTACTATCAAATTGACACCATCAGTTCAAATAACAAGAGCAGGGAACTTTTCAACACTTTGCAATCCATCTGTTCATATGGAAACCAATACATCATATCAACAAAAAATTCATTACCACTGATTAATTCTTCATTAAGAAGATCAGAGAAATTCAATATCATTATAAATGTAGCAAATGCAAATTAACACAATGTTAAGCAATCCTCCCCTGCAACAAAGAGAGTTGGACTTCTTTCAAGCATCCTACACTAAGCCACGGTCACAGCCTGCTGCATGATTTTCAGTGAGGTGTCTGACCTCTCTGTAGCATGGAGCCACCATTCGTGTTACAGATGAAGCCTTTTCCATAATGGATTGTGGTAACCCAAGTGCCATGGTACTGCTAGAGTCATCAGCAGCTTTAAACACCAAAGACCAAACAACAGGCTTAAAGCTATCCAAATGGGGCTTTCCAGATTTAAAAAGCGGGCATCAGACATGTCGAGGTCCTCCCTTTCCCCTCCTTGCCCTCTAAATTCATCCTCCACATAAAACCCGTAGGCATCTTCCTTCCTAATCACAAAAACCTATGATATTCAACTATATGTGAAAGTCTGGGTCAATACTGACATATATTGACATATATTCTGTCTGTCATTCATCTAATACCCTATGTCCGAAAATACAAGGTCCAGACAGATCAGAGGGAGTTGGAATGCAAAGGAAAAATGGCCAAAACGGGGCAGCTGGTGCAGTTAATTAGAGTCTTTCTCACTTGGCAAAAAAATGTATATGCTTCTGATTTATGTTCGGGCACATTCAAACATAGAAGGAAAAATAAGTGGCCTGTAGAAATGTTTAATGATGACAGTTTACAATTTGGAAAGATCAGAGCATTGGAATTTTAAGACCGGTTTAGAAAGGGAGAAATATGCTGCTACAAAAATTCTGTATTGCACTATTTGCAGGATGACCAACTAAAAGCCATAGAATTAGGGAACACTCTTTGAATGCTTCTTTTGAACACATGCGACGTTTATATTGGATAATTGTACACATTAGGTCTAAGTAAAACAAAAGGGCTAAAGTGCCATAAGAAGTCATAGGATTTGCAGGTTGGGTCTGGAATATAGGAATGTGTGGAAAGTGTCTAGTAAAATGAGTTGTCTGCGCTCATTAATGCATATTAGCAGCACTCGAAAAAGTACTTGATGTTGATAATTTGCATTGTAGGTCACAGAAAGCTTGAAATTTATATGAGAGTTGTAGTAATTGGCCATTTTTTCTACTGTGTCATAAACTATATTACGAACTTTGCATATAATAATTTTTCTTATTAATCGTTGTAGAGTTTCAAAACATTGCTTAATGTAAATAATTTTCAGTTTGGGGCGCCGAAAGCCACACGCATTTATTTTTAGATGACTTGACTTGTTGCCTGTGCAAAATGTAGAAGCAAACAAGTTTCGACCAGGTGCATTTTGTCACAGTACGTTTTTCCATTTTAGGTTTATTTTACATTGAACGTTTTTAAAAGTTTAGAAAACGCCTAATAATAATAATTTTCGATATGTTTGGCCCAAAGTCCAGATTTCTTTCTGCATCGGTTTGGAGAATGGGGAATACGGTGGAGACAATATTTGCAGCCAACATATTCATGTTCAGGCGCATTTTCTTACATTAATCAGCATTACTCTTCCTAAAAGTTTGTTGTTTTTTCATTCAAAAGCCATAGAATTTTCCAGATCGCTTTGGAGGAATGAGAATCATGTTGTTTGCATCATGTCAAGGCAAATTATGCATGTTTGTGTACTTATTGGCTTATTTCGCGTTTTCCCATTTTAGAATGTCCACCTATTGGGTAAAGCCACTTATGTCACTATGATATTGCCTCTCTGCAGGTGGATGCAGCCTTTCATGCCTTTAAAGACATTTACATATTTTTGTCCATGTTACCTCAGAGGCTGGATGGTACTGCAAGTGGTGGCACATGCTGAACTGATGGATAACAAATTCTTGGTATGGCAATTTACCCACAGTGTGGACAGATAAAGAAGGGAAGTATTTCACATATGTTGACATGAGGAATACTGATAATCTGAGTTTATCTATCGCCACACTTGGAGCAGGATAACAATTTCTTTTGTACCTCTGAACATATTTGTCAGATAATATTGCACAAATGATCTGAAGTGATCGGTTTAGCCAGTCACACCAGTTCCTAAAAACAGATCTGCTACCATTGTCTTTTGTTATTTTTTCTTCGTTTTTAGTCTTTCTAATGGGGTGTAGATTGTGACTGCACCTGAATGAATTTCTATATTTTCCTTTTCCATAGAAATCACCCAAACTGTAGAAACTGGCATGACAATTCCTTTATGCTGTTATAGGCTTTGTCAGTTTTGATAGAATTGAGCCGTTAGTCCAAGATTTCCATCCAGCTCTGTAACATTTAACTTTTAGTTTAATATTCTTTTTTTTAGTCTATATTTCTTGGTTGATACCATGACTAGTACAAACATGTATCTTAACCAGAACTTCTATTGCTAGTTGTAAATATGCGTTTAATGCCCATGCAGAGCTCAACCTCTACCAAAACCTAACCATATGTTACATTTCCATACTTCGAAATTTCAGGACAAATTATTATCTTTAGCGTTCTGGGGTGTTTAAGAAACACTCCAAAATAGTGACATTTCATTTTTTTTAAAGAAAAAGTTCGTTCCCCCATCTTGCAAAGAACTATGCAGATGAGGTTGCATTATTAAATACGACCTAACATTCATGACAATAAATATTTAGTCTGGGTACACCATTAGGCAAAACAAGTAAACCATGTTTGAAAAATGACATAGCAAAGTTTTTAAAATGCTTTTGACCCCGTTATGCAGAAGAATTTTGGGTCAGTTAAAACATGCCTTTGGTATGACCAAACAAGCCAGTTCTGTGATAAGTGCTCATACAGTGTTTAACTATATAAACTTTTCAGCTGCTGTGTTTTTACACACAATTTGGGGTATCAGAGTAAAGTTAAAAAAAAGTCTCATCCTGTAGTTTGGAGGCACTTATGGCAGATTGTTGTGGGTAAGGTCAATCTCAGTGACCGTTCCGAAAAGATTGAGCAGATCACGTGGCAATGCAATCCCTGTGCTTTCATTTATCTTAACTAAAAATATATGACCAGTGTTGGACTTGGCCCTATCTATAAGGTCACCCCAAACCTTTTGCCTTCACCCCTCCTAGTTTCTGAATTTCGTTTTTGTTGGGATTAGGACTCTGTCCACTTACCCACTGCTAACCAGTGCTATAGTGCTTGTGATTGCTCCCTAAACATTGTACAATTGGCTTACACCCAATTAGCATATTTAATTTATTTAGACATCCATAGTATATGGTACTTCATGTATGAAGAACGTGTAAATTAAATGCTACTAGTGGGCCTGCATCAATCATTGTGCCACCCACTTACATTCCCCTTTGAAACATGTCTTTAAAACATGTTAAAAGATGTCATCTGTCATTGCAGCCTATGGTGCTGTTTTAAAATTACAAACTGGTAAAATAAACCTTTAGCTAGGCCTAAACCTTCCTTTTTAATACATATCAGTAACCCCTATGGTAGGCCCTAAAAGCCTATAGGGCAGGGTGCATTGTATTTAAAAAGTAGGATGTGTCTACTCTTACCTTATTGCATTTAATAAGTGCTAACGTTTGATGGAGCAGGTGGAACTATCATGTTTGAACTCAAATTAATTGTAATTTGAAATCCTCTTTAATGGTAAAGTCATTTTTTAAGTCACTATTCTGGAAAAGGCACTTTAGAAAGTTGACATTTTCTTGCCCTAACCATTTGGTGCCTGCTGTCAGTGTCCTGGGTCACATGACTGACAAGCTTAGCTGTTGGGCTTTATGTATTACTTCCAGACAGTGAGACAAAGGGGGACTAGTTGTTGGCAGGATGGGCCATCCTGTCATGATGGTGGGGGCAGAGCTGTTCCCTGCTCCACTTATATTTCATAAGTCTTGCCTTCAGCACACACATAGGATCCTGACACTAGTCATTTGTCGCCCTAGCTTCTTGGAGCCTTGGCAGGGGAAGTGACGGTCCTTCAAGAACAAGATGTGGAGGTAGTATAGGGAATCCCCCCACTTCAAAGGCTGGCACCAGGTATATATATTGGACTCTCAGAACAACTCTTCAATAGACTCTTGAACCTGTGAAAGACTTCAGAAAGACTGCCTTGTACTCCACAAGACTGCTATGCTGCTTGAGGCCTGCCTTGCTGCTTGAAGGAGAGAGGATCTTCTCCTGGAACCGGGGACTACCAGAGTGACTCCAAGGGCTGGTTGGCTGGCCCCCTTTGTGAGCTACTGTGACATAACAAGCTCAAGAAACTTTGAACCCTGCACCTGGCCTCTACTGGAGTGAGTCCTACCCACCCCCCAAGTGGTATCTGGCCTCATTGAGCCCTCTTCGTTTACGGTTTGCACTTCGTCCCACTGGAGGTTATTAACATCCAAAAAGCTGTCTAAGTCCAAAGGTAAGAATCGAGGATGACGACATCTTCGATCTGGAAATCCAGATTTTTCCGCATGGAGCTTTAACCCACCATCGTCAATGGCTTCACCGACACTTCATCTAGCAGCTCCCCCATGACACCTCCTCGGACACAGCCTGCTGCCTTGCCCTACTGAACTCTATCTTCTACTGAACTTTTCTTCAAAATTTCTGCTAAGTACAGTGGCAAGCCGAGACCAGACCCAATCCAACTTGTGTATCTGAACCGCACTCCATTGTGGTTGGCCTTAAGTTTTGACTTTGCCTCGGTCTCACGCAACCAGATACACGTGGTTGGCGCTTTGATCTTTTGGGTGCTAGATTTCCCTAAAAATCGTCCAAAATTCATTACTCCGGTTTTACTGATTCGATTTAATCTGTTTTTGTGTCATTTGATTTATTAAAATTTACCCTATTTTTCTAAATTGGTGTGGATTTTGTCTTGTGTTGTGTTTTCACTTTATTACTGTGTCTGTGCTGCATAAATACTTAGCACAGTGCCTATAGGTTAAGCAGGACTGCTTTTATGCCAAGCTACCAGAGGGTTAAGCACAGGTTAATTTAGTGACTTTTGTGGTTCACCCTGACAAGGATTGCGGTTGTCGCTTGAGTAGGGTTTTCACCCCCTCAATCAAAAACCCAATTTCTTACAACCAGAATTTGGTCACATTTGCAATATGGCAGTCCGTTTTGTTTTAGCCTTTTCGGGTGAGTTACCACAAGGAGATACTTTTACAAGTAACCTCTTCAGAGTGGACACTGCACCTCACAGCTTCTTCCAAGTTTACACATCATTGACCATTCTGCTTAAATAACAAGTCTTCTGCTTTGCAATGATGTACCTGTTTATAGGTGTTGAAGAACAGCTACCTTTTTGATCCTTTTGCTCATTATTAAACATGTATTTTATTGATTTTCTGCACATCTTCAAGTACAATGCAAATAAATATTGCTTGTGATTCCCATTGAAAATGTCTAGACAGTGTTCTGTTTTCAGGATATTGTTACAGAAAAGAGCTATAAGATATCGCAGCATGTGCTAATTTTAATATAACTTCGGTTGATAGTTAACTATGCCAGTCTACGGGCCTGATGTAGAGTGCAGAAGATGGGTTACTTCGTCACAAGTATGGCGGATCTCCATCCCCCTCATTACAAGTGGCATAGAATATAATGCTCTTTGTAGAAGGTGGCCGGGATAGCCACCACATTTGTGACATTCTAAGCTATCCACCAAGCACTAAATCAGGACCCAAGTTTTCAGCAGAGATTGTCCAACATCAGTGAAGGGGTCTCTAAGGGGGGGCCATTTCAACATCTTTAAGTAACCCAGCTACAGAGTAGGGTCCATGTGTGCACCATCAGGACTGTTGACTGGGCCGACTTTAGACATTATCGTTAGTGGATGCCCTAATGTGTGTTGGGATGTCTTCCGTTGTTAGTCATACTCAGATGATAATATCCATGTGACTGGCTCATCTGAGTGTGGCCCATCAAGCACCTCACAATTGGTGGCCATGTCTTCATGCATTTTTCACTGTTATAGGTCCATAGTATTTTTCATGCATAATGTTTCTCTGTAAAACCAGATTCTCTTTTAAGGCCTCTGCCGGTCTGTTTTAGGTTTTGGTTAATTCCTGAAAAAGCAATTCCTCACACTGAAATGGTTCTTTCCTAGCTGTTGCATCACAGTGTAAGCAAAGCATCATAGTTTCAGTCCATTTGAATGTGTCTAGGAAGCCTGGATGCTGCTGCTGCCTTCCAGGCCATTGCAGTCTGCCTCTTCGCCACTACCGTTTTGAAGTCAATAACCTGACATTCTGCATGTGCTTTCTTGGGCATTAGCATCAACCCCAAGAGACAGATCCCCGACTAGACCAGCTTAGGTCTCCTTGTTATAGTATACACTTTGTCTGTTACTCCCCTCCATAAAGGTTTCCCCTCTGGGTAGTTCCATACCTTGTGGTAAAAGTTGGCTGCTTTCACCCCACATCTAGGGTAATTGCCAGGTAGCCCAGCATACATTCTGCTAAGGCACTCAGGGGTCAGGTAGGTCTGTTGTAAGTAGTTGAACTGTAATAGTTTGAAACGTGTGTTTCTGCACACTGAGGGTATGTAACTCTAGGTGTGGTCCCAGTCCTTGTCACCTGTTTCCTTATCTAAATCTCTCGCTCAAAGGCTCTTATCTTGCTCAGGTCAGCATTGTCTCGGTTGCACATTGTGTTTTACAGTTGGGTTATCACTTTGCTCCCATGTCCTAACTTTAGGAGTGTGTGTGAGGTTCTATGTTCTAATGGCTCACTGTTTTCACAGCTCCATGTGCATCTCATGATGGCAAACAGGAGACTGTGGAATATGCGTTGTTCGTTGGGATCGCAAATTTGTGTCTTAGGTCCTCTAAAGGGAAACGTGTGCTGACTTTGGGAAAGTTGCCCACCCTAGATATGCATACTGTGGTCCATTTTCCTTCCTTTGTTAACCTCCTATCTAGTTCAAATTCAGGAAAACACCACAGCAGTGGATCTGGTGCATATGCTTTTTTCACCTGAGTCTGAACCAAACTACCTTTCCAATATTATCATGCTCTGCTCACCAACAAGAGTAGATTCTTGTTTTTGAGTACTGTGCCCCGCGTTATGGCTAAGGTACTAATGTTATTCTGTTCCCACTCAAAAATAGTTCCACAAGTTGCAAAGACTTGTGCTTACAGACATTGCAAGCAAAAGACATTACAGAATGGTGTATTTAGCTGTATATTTAGCTAATATATTTGGTCTCTGAAATAATTGAAAGTTTCTGGCCCCTATCATAGTTGGGGAGGACACTATGACTGTTCTATACCTCGCCCTAGCGGGAATAGGCATGATTTGCTCTAATTTACTTTTAGACCTGACAGGTCTCCCAGACATTTCGAAGGAGCGAATGCAGAAGTCACTTCTCTTGCAGGATCATTTAGCTTTTGGAGTACATCATGTGTAGAGAGTGAAATACGACCCCTTCGTCACAGTTGGTCTCCCTCACATGACAAGCCAGTGCTCCATTGCTGATGTGAATAGTAAGGCAGACGGCTTGTATCCTTGTCGTATGCCCCTCTTTACTGAACAGTAACCGCAGGGACAAATTTATCCAGCAAGCATTCCATGGAGGAAGAGTTTTTAGGCAAACCACAGTTTGCATAGAGACACCACCATCATTTACCAGTGTCCTTTGGTCCTGATGAAATTGCTATTAACCAGCGGCGAAGCACAAGCCCCTGCGGCCCCTGCAGCGCAGGCCCCCCCAACCCTTCAGGGGGAGCCCTTGAGGGGAGCCCCCATTCATCCAAATGCCAATGAATAGCAGTGAGATATGGGAGACTCGGTGGCCCCATTTCACATTCTGCAGGAGGGACCGATTATTTTTCATTACGCCACTGCTATCAACTCAAAGATGTCAAACACATCAGCCTTTACATAAAACAGGTATGCACAGTATGACAAAATTATTGTATTTTAAATATGTGCTTCAGCACACCTGATTAAAGCCAAGTAGTGTTAAGACACATTTTTAACCAGTTCCACAGTGGCCATTTTTAAGTTTCGCCAAAACAGTGCATGCGCTGACTTTGTGAGACATGTTATTTACACACAGTGGACTTGCATCCCAAACCAGAGCTTACCATTTGTTAGCTTCAGCATCCCTCTCATTTCTTTCGTCCCTGGTTCTTATGGCATGCGGATGTCATGTCCTCTTCTTGTGTTTGGCCCTCCCCTGGAGCATGGACCAAGTACTTATGTCCTTCCACTACTCCTGTTTTTGGAGCTACTTTTTTCTTTGTGCTCAAGCACTCCACATAAGTGCTTGTGCCTTCAATCTGTCTCCACATCCTTGTCCATGTAGCTACTATAGCATACCACATGTCTCCCTACCATGTTGCTTCTTATGCCGCACACATCTACCCTGTACTCTATGCCACTGCACTTTTATGCCACTGTACTCTACACCACTACACTGTCTTTGCACTCCACGCCACTGTACTATACTCTGCACTATTCTACTCTATGCCACTGTACAGTATGCCACTGCACTCTATGCCACTGCACTCTACTCTCACCACTGCACTCTATGCCACTCCATGCCTCTGCACTTTATGCCACTGCACTCTACGACATTCTACTCTGCCCCACTCTACTCTAGGCCACTGCACTCTATGCAACTGACTCTACTTCACTCTACTCTGCACCAATCCATGGCTCTGCACTTTGTGCCACTGCACTCTATGATGCTCAACTCGGCAACACTTTATGCCACTGCAGTGTACGCCACTGTGTTCTGCAACATTAGGCGACTGCACTCGATGCCACTGCACTTTGCACCACTCTACTCTGTGCCACTGCACTCGACGCCAATGCACTCTATGCCACTCTACTCTACTCTGTACCACTGCACTCTGACACTCTTCTCTACTCTTCACCACTGCACTCTACACCACTGCACACTATGCCACTCTAATCTACTCTGCACCACTCTACTCTATGAAACTGTAGTCTACTCCACTGCACTCTATACCACTGCACTCTATGCCACTGTACTCTATGCCACTGCACTCTACTTTGCACCTCTCTATGCCACTGCGCCACTGCACTTTAATCTGCACCACTCTACTCTACACCACTGCACTATACGCCTTTCTACTCTGCTCCCCGGCACTCTTCTCTGCACTACTCTATGCCACTGCACTTTATGCCGCTGCACTCTGTGCCACTGCACTCTACTCGGCACCACTCTACAACACTGCACTCTATGCCTCTATACTCTACACCACGCTACTATACGACACTGCACTCTCACCACTGTGCTCTACTCTGCACCACTCTACTCTATGCCACTGCACTCTATGCACTCTATGCCACTGCACTCTACTCTGCACTGCTGCCCTCTACGCTACTGCACTCTATGCCACTCTGCACCACTGCACCCTTTGCCACTACACTCTATATCACTCTACTGTGCACCACTCTATATTACTTCTCTCTATGCCACTCTGCTCTACTCTGCACCACTCTACTCTATGCCACTGCACTCTACACCACTGCACTCTAAGCCACTCTACGCCACTGCACTCTGCACCACTGCACTCTACACCATTGCATTCTACTCTGTGCCACTGCACTCCACACCACTGCACTGTAGACCACTCTACTCCATGACACTGCACTCTACAACACTCTAGACCAATGCACTATAGGCCATTCTACTCTACTCTTCTCTACTCCACTGTACGCCACTCCACACCACTCTACGCCATGCCACTCTACTCTTTGACGCTTCACGCCACTCTAGTCTACCCCACACCACTCTACTGTACTCAGCCCTACTCTATGCAAATGCACTTTACGTCACTACCTGCTACACCACTCTACTACAGTCCACTCTACTCCACGCAACTCAACTCTACTTTATGCCACTCCACTCCACTGTATGCCACTGTAAGTCACTCCACTCTACACCACTGTACTCTCCACAACTCCACTCTAATCTCTGCCACTCTACACCACTCCAAATCACTCTACTCCACTCTAGGCCATTCCACACCACTCTACGCTAATCCACTCTACGCCTCTCTACTCAACTCTACTCCATGCTGCTGTACAACATGGCTAAAGAAATTGGCAAAGCCAATAGCTTTTTCCTAGGCGAAATCTATTGGCTTTGCCAATGCTTGTTTCGTAAGTTTGAGAACAGACACAACTCCACAGTCTGACGTCCGTCTCCCACACAAACTGAGGGAGAGAAACAGTGATAGGATAAGAATGTAAGTGGCACATCACAGTTACTTCACAAAGAAGAGAGAAGGGTGACCAGGGAACAAATGCATGCCCATCTGAAGGTCAGGAAACTTTCTGGAAATCCAGACAAAAGGGAGCACACCAATAATGAGAAGCCTAGGACACTAAAGAATTACATTACTGGTATAAAGAATTACATTACTGGTATAAAGAATTACATTGTTCTCCCAAGCAGCTCGAGGATGAAGTAGATACAATCCAGGGATTCAGAGTAATAGTAGGCAGCTGTCAAGTTAAAAGCTGATGTACTTATTTACCAATTTGCAAAGTAGGAAAAATGTTCTCCAAGCAAGCAACGCAGCCTGAGGGAAGCAAAGTTTACCTACGCTTCAACCAGTTTTATTTTGATGTACGTGGACTTGGCAAGAGGGTGCCATTAGTTCTATCTCTCATACTCCTTTGTTGGACAGTGGATTCTTTCTTAGCCTAAGAAAAGTTTCTATAAGCGCCTGGCTCCTTATTGGGTCTCAGAATTATGTGTCGCAGACATGTATAGTGACTTTAGTTTATTCAAAAGCTCACGATGCCCAGAGTTAACAATGGGGCTGTGGTTTGCAGTGGTTTTGTTTTCACTTTGTACTGACCCTGCATTATTTGCTCAACTCTAATGAATACAATTTTATCTGCCCAATGTATAAAGACTGCTTATTACCAGTATCCCATTTTGGACCATGATTTCCAAATCACTTTGGCATATTGTATTGACGTTTAATAAAGGCATAGATGATGTATATGTGGTGTACAAACACATACAATGAGATACAAAGCACGACTGTAGCAACAGAGCATTTTGTCATCTATAGAAGATAGTGTGTTGTGCTCAAGATCTTAAGTTTCCTGAACAGTCAGTGGAGTGAGAATTAGGGGGCCGTCATGTTGCAAATCTCAGTATCCCAAGTCTAGTTTTGCCAGATGTAACACGCCACTACAATTAGGGTGTTGGTGTGGTCCTCTTGTTCTCCCATCATTCTGGTCATATGCAATCAGTTTGCCCATTTGTTCATTTACCTTCCACTTTAGTGTTAGGAGGGTACAAGGTCTGTGAATAAAGCAGCGACCATAAAAACATCTTCCAGATTGTGAGGACCTCTTTTATCCATCTCACTAGTTTAAGGTACAGGTCTTCCCTGCTGGACAATTTATCTATGTCCATTAATCAATCCTGGATCCCCGGGCAGTCTGGACTTTACAAGGAAACTGGCCTTTTTGCCAGTGTGAGGCTACAATTGCCACTGCCTTCACATGTGATTTCTGTGGGTGTCAGTGAGATATCTAGAGAGCAGGTTCAAATACTTTTAGACACCTGTCATTCAGTGAGTATTACTTGCCTGCCTATAAACTGCTCCCACTGAAGAGGTGTCCCTGGGTAGTCCAGTGCCATGTGTATGGATGTGGTCACGGGGTATGTTTCGTCTATACTGTGCATACTATGTGGAATCATATCTATGATGCAGGAAGTTGAATTGTGGTAGCGTAAAGCTGACACCACTAGATGCTGTAGTGTGCACATGCTGTAGACCATTATTTGTTAAACAAGTCAATCCCGCACTCCACACCCATTTTTCTTCAACACCAGTGGCGTCTTGCATGTCATTTTGTTTGGCGCTATATGTCTTTGAAGCTTTCGGTCATTTGTCACCATATGTCCAACTCGCATCAATAATACAGTACCACGGGATCATTGAGAAGATAAAAGAGACATTGTGGTATTGTGGGGAGAATTCTTTGTTATAGAAATGCAAGAGGGATCTCCGTAGAAGATGGGGGTACTTCCCCTCCTTCACCCAGGTCTCAGACTGAATCCTTTTAACCCTGATCTATTGTGCATGATCTTGAACCATATGTTTCCTGATTCCCTCTACACCAGTGGTTCTTAACCTTGTGAATTCTGTGGAACTCCACTTAATCATTATTAGAATTCAGTGGACCCCACTGAGTCATTTACTAGAAGCCGAGGACCACGGCTTAAAAACATTTTTGATGATTTGAACCTCAGAACAATACATAAAATACTTAAACAGGCATTCATCAAAAAAATACACAAAATATAAAATATTTTATTTAACTCAGAAACAAATATAGTCACTTAAAAAGTTCATTTTAATGGAAAGGTTGGGGCTTTTCCAAATTCAACTGAGGCCACCTATCGTCTGTGCTATATTCTGTTTGACTTTGCACTGCTACCATATATCAATCTGTGGGCACCAACTCAATTTTTATTCTCCAATTTCAAGTCGTTTCACATTTACAGAACGATTTAAAATTTTCAATTTTACATTTTGCTTCTTTCTTTATATTCGCTTTATTAATATGTTAAAATGAATTAATTGTCTAAGCAGTCACGGACCCCTGGGTAGGCGTAGCAGACTCCTGGGGGCCCCGTACCACAGGTTAAGAACTGCTGCTCTACACCACTCCAATGCTTTGTATTGAGGCCCACAATATATGAATTTTACACATATATTTGAGTTTTGCCCATGTTTAGTAGTTAAAAACGTGAATGAAATTGAGCTATGCCACTATTTACCTGAGATGCTTTGTGCAAGTATATACAGAAGATGCACTTGTGTTTTTACTTTGCTTCCGGCCGTTCAGATCAGATTTAAGCTTAAAATCCTTTTTCATATATGATCCATTGTGACCAAATCCCCAAATATGCTTTAGACGATTCTTTAATATGTACATCTATTGCTGTTCTTGCTCTGCTTGCATGGTTTTTAGGATTATAGGAGGGTGTAATCTGACATCTTACTGATTGTGTGGCTCATAGGATAGTGTAGTTTGGTGGCATAACTGCATGTGTGGTTAATAGAAGGGTGGAGGCAGGCGTCTTGCTACAGTTTATAGGAGAGTATAGTTGGGCAGCCTTCTACTTTTATGGGAGGGTATCATCGAGCTACTTATGCTTGTATGGTTTTACGTGAGGGTGCAGTAGGGCAGCTTTCTGCTTTTGTGGTTTACAGGAGGGTATAGTCTGGCGGCATACTGTTTGTGTGGTTTATAGGGAGGTTTAGTCGGGCGGCTTGATGCTTGTGTCGTTTATAGAAGGTCATAGTCAGGGGCTTGCTGCTATATAGTTTTTAGGAAGCCAGGTGTCTGCTCCTCTCAGCTCCACCTCATAGCCATATCTTCCATAGCTATGATTGAATGGTTATTGAAGTTGCTCCCTTCCGTGCTAATTGCATTGACTATACCTAAAGCGAACGTCTTGCAGGGCCATGAGCAGCCTCCATGCCAATTCAAAGTTCCTTTAGGTTTGTTCACAATAGGGAACTGTGTTTAATAAGAAAGGTGATCACTCGTGGCTTCCCAAAAATAATGCATGAATTCCCAATAAGCAATGAAAGACTTCTCAGTTGTTCGCTGATCTAGAGGCACGCACCTTGGTATTCAGCTTTAGTCGCACATGAATCGCTTTTACATTTTATACGGAATTTCAAAGCCATTTCTTTTCGTATTGTCACTGCAATCGACTTTTTGTAAGAAGATTTGTACAGGGTGCTTGCTGTTCAATCTCACACTGGCTCATGTAGCTCAATTTTCAGTACAGGCAGTCCTTCACAATGCATGCTTTCTTCTTCAAAGGTCTCACAATTTTAAAGCACAGCTTTTAATATCATTCACTTTTTTCTTGGAAGACATTTCACAGTTCCTGCTTAATAACTGTTTTTTAAACCTTTGCAGGTGCTCAAAGCCATTATGATTCGACCACCAGAGGCAGAGACAAGCACTTAATACCATAACTGCTCCCCTAGGTGTGTGTGCACGAAGATCATGTCCATGTAGAAATGAACCTCAGATCTGAAAGAGAGGGCTCTCTAGTTATTGTGGTTAGGCATGACTGCAATATCCAAGAAGCACCTTCATTGAAATGCTGTATCTACATGCTGTCCTTCGTTGATTTAAGGAATAGGCAGTAAGTAGTACTCAATGAGAAGTCATAAATTCCAGCAGGTCACCTGTTTAGTTCATCAGACATGCATCACAGGCATACCATCTAACCCCATCTCTCATTTCAGCCAGGACCGCAATGTATGCTGTGCTTTCCACAACTACTGAAAAGTCCCATCATGCACTTGCTGAGTGCACATCATACAAATGTCCATGCACAACTATCCCAGCAATGGGTAATCCTTACTTTACCAGCCTGTTTCCCCAAAAGAGCTCTGACATACCACAGCCTCCTCTGAGTGGACTGATAATCTTTTGCTGCTATCCTGGAGTGTTTCTTGGGTTAATGGCATCATGCTGTACTTACTACATCTTGCAGCAGCAACTAGCCCACATCTTGCAGCAGCAACTAGCCCACATGCTGCTCATCTTCTGTTCTAGGCTGACTGTCATCATTATGATTGCTGCTGGCAAAGGCAAACCTTCTGTTGTGCATGCCCTTCCTTTGAACGGGGTGTGGTTGTTCCACGCACAAATCTGTAACAGAGGCCAGGGTGTTAGGGACCGTATACATCAGGAACTCCTAATGGTGGATGTTTATTTTAGAGGTTTTTTATATAGCGCTGCTAGACCCCAAAGAGTAGAAGAGCTCTTCACAACAAAGGGTAATAGGATACAAACTTGCACAACATCTGCAGATAAAAGAGAAATGTAATATTATTTACACTGGTGTGACAAGTTTGAGCTATATTAATAGTTGGCATCAGTATAACCCTAGATCATTTAAAAGATATATACATTTGTAGTTGGAAGCAATTAAGCATATATAGAAAAGAGCAGTACTGCAGCAAGATGTGTAAAATATGTGTATTTTTATTATGCAGCTGTTGTAGGAAAGTGGCCAAGCAGGTGTGGAGTTAGCACTGTTTGTGGTCCAGGTCTGTAACCATGCACTTTAGTGCCAGTGAGCTCACTGTGAGGGCAGATTTTTACCTAGTGTCAGGCTGCTCTGTCCAAGCCTAGTACAGAACATGTGCTACTGGGTTGGATGTTGGGTTTTTCCTACTGTTGTGTTCTGATGGTGGGTGGGTCTTGTAACCTTCCAGCCAAACCTATGTGGTGGTGAAGTGTCTCAGGGCTGTCTCTGCAGGTTGCATTGGCGAGGGGGGTGGATACTGTTATCATTGGGCAAAGTTTTGTCATTAGTGTGTGTAATCGGTCAGCCTGGGATCTTGTCAGACTTCTGGCTGCTTAGGTAATGAACTTTCCTAGGTGTTTGTGAAGTTCTTGTGTGTGTGAGTGGTGGGGACTATCATGCCTGTGTATCCAAGATGTTTAAGTTGATTCTAGAGTTAGATTGCTGAGTTAATGGCCTGTTATATATATTACTAGAACATAGACCAGAACAAAATGTGGGGTAGCAGAGGGAATCCTCCCACTTCAAAGGCTGGCACCAGGTATAAATATTGGACCCTCAGAACAACTCTTCAGTACACTCCTGGACCTGTGGAAGATTTCAGAAGGACTGCCTTGTACTGCAGAGAACTACCCTGCTGCTTGCGGCCTGCCTTGTTCTCCAGAGGACTGCCCTGCTGCTACCATATGACTGCCTGCTCCTTGGGGTCTTCCGTGCTCCCAAAAGGACTTCCCTGCTGCCTGAAGCCTTCCTTGCTGCTTGAAGGAGAGCGGATCACCTCCTTGAACACAGGATTTCCAGAGTAACTCCAAGGGCTATTTGGCTAGCCTCCTGTGTGAGCTACAGTGACATAACAAGCTCAAGAGCCTTTGAAGTCTGCACCTAGCCTCTGCTGGAGTGAGTCCTTACCCCTGAAGTGGTGCCTCAAGGTCCTGGAGCCTTGGAAGTGGTGTTAGAGGTGCAGCTCCTGCCTAAGCCTAAAAGTTGGGACTTGGAAAACTTTTCATCAAAAAGTTCCAGAAGAACAGACAGAAGACCGGAACCTACCTGCCAAGCAATCCACCCAAGGTGCATCACCTGTCAGCCTGACTTTGCAGTAGCTCCCACTATGTTCTTCTCCTCAGCAGTAAATCGTGTTCCACGGGACCAGCAGCAGTGGTATCCAACCTCATGGAGTCCTCTATGCTTACAGCTTGCAGCTTCATCCCACTGGAGATTTTTGACATCCAAAAAGCTGTCTAAGTCTGAAGCTAAAAATCTTCACTGGATTCCTCGGCAACAAGCTCCCCGACGAGGACCTCCTCAGTTTGGAAATCCAGCTTTTCCCGCAAAGAGCTTATTCCCGACATCGTCAATTACTTCAATGAAACTTCATCCAGCGGTTCCCCATCAATGCCCCCTTGGACAAAGCCTGCGGCCGTGCCCTGATGATCTCTATCTTTTCCTGAACTTTTCTTCAAAATTTCTTTTAAGTCCGAAGGTAAGCCGAGACTAGGCCCAATCCAACTTGTGCATCCGAACCGCACTCCATCGCGGTCGGCCTTAAGATACCAGATACCTGTTGGCGCTTTGATCTTTTAGGTGCTAGATGTCGCTAAAAGCTTTTTAAAATTCATAACTCTGGTTCTACTGATTGGATTTAATTTGGTTTTGTGTCATTTTATTTATTAAAATGTACCCTATTTCACTAAATTGGTGTGGGTTTTTTCTTGTGTTGTGTTTTCACTTTGTTAGTGATTGTGTGCTGCATACAAACGTAGCACAGCACCTCTGAGTTAAGCCTGACTGCTTTTGTGCCAAGCAACCAGAGGGTTCATCACAGGTTAAATTAGTGACTTTTGTGTTTTACCCTGACAAGGATTGTGGTTGTTGCTTCAGTAGGGTTTCCACCCCCCCCCCCCAATCTAAAGCCCAATTTCTTACAACCAGAATTTGCTCACATTTGCCATATGGCGGTCGGTTTTGTTTTAACCTTTTTGGGTGAGTTACCACAAAGAGGTACATTTACAAGAAACCTCTTCAGAGTTTACGCTGTGCCTCACAGGTTCTTTCAAGTTTACACATCATTCATTGACCATTCTGCTTAGATAACAAGGTTTCTGCTTTGCCATGTGTACCTGTTTAATGATTTGTTTGGGCAACTTATCAAGCCGAACAAATGCCAGAGGATGTCCAGGTGCTAAAGCAGTTAGTCTCCCAGGGGGTGAGAGCATCATCCCTATACCAGAAAGACATTACAAGGCAAAAAGCCAGGTCTTCAAGGCCTTACGGTACGGAAGGTGGGCTTCCAGAAAAGAGATGGATTAAGGGAGAATGTTCCAAAGCTTGGATGCCGCCACAGCAAAGGCTGTCCCTCCCTGTCTTGCCCTCCTAAACCTAGGAATAACCAGCCGGTTTTTATCGGCAGAGCGCAGCTGTCTAGTGGGAACATACCATTGGAAAAGATGTTTAACTCCCTCCGGGCCTGAATTGTGAAGTGCCTTTGAACAATGCACAAGGCCTTAAACATAATTCATTTGGCAGCCGGGAGCCAGTGCAGTTTCCGAATAGCAGCAGGGACCGAATGATATTTAGGAAGATCCAAAACGAGTCTTGCTGCAGCATTCTGGACAAGCTGCAACTTATCGATGGATGTCTTGTTAATGTCCAGGTAGAGCGCGTTACAATAATCCATCCTGGGCATAATTCGTGCCACAGCTGCTTGTTTACGCGCGGAGTAAGAGAAAAACTGAAATATCTTCCTAAGTGTCTTTATAACCCAAAAACAAGATGATACTGTCATATTGACCTGAAGATTAAAAGACAGATTGTTGTCGACTAGGACACCAAAATTCTTTGCCGAGTCAGCTGGGCTGGGATATTGCCCAAGCATTGCTGGCCACCAAGAGTGGGTCCAAATAGATTGTTGACTGTCAAAGATCAAAACCTCCGTTTTGTACCCCTTCAGTCGGAGGTAATTAGTTACCATCCAGGTGGCCACAGCCTGCATGCAGTTGTTAAAATTGGTGGTGATGGACACAATTATTTGTGTGTCATCAGCATAGGATAAAGCCTGCCACCCAAATGATCTAATCAGTTTAGCCTGCGGGGAGGCATATATATTAAACAAGGTAGGGCTCAGAGATGAGTCCTGAGGAACTCCACACATGGTAGCTATGGGGTCAGAGTAGAATTGGTCCACCACCACTGTCTGTGACCTATCCTTAAGGAAGGAAGACAGAAGCTTCAAAGCTAGGTCTGTGACCCCAATTTTCTGTAGGCGGTCAATCATCCTAATGGGAGAGATGGTATCAAAGGCCACGGATAGGTCCAACAGAATCAGCACAGCAGCCTGCCCAGCATCAACCATGGTACGGATGTTATTGACTGCAGATAGTAATACAGTCTCAGTCCCACAGTTGCTCCTAAATCCATTCTGGGAAATGTCCAGCAGATGCTGTTGTTCCAAATAAGTCATCAGCTGGGCATTTAGATGTTTCTCCAAGATCTTTGCGGGAACAGGTAATAATGAAATGGGCTGATAGTTTTTCAAATCAGATGGATCCAAGTTGGATTTTCTAAGCAAGGGCTTAACAATCGCCGTTTTCCAACTTTGAGGGTAGCATCTAGAGGAAATGGCCCGATCCAGAGTTGCTGTAAGGTGCGAAATAACAATATCCTCTCCCAACTTCATCAGTTTCAGGGAGCAAAGTTCAAGAGGGGAGCCTGATTTAATCCCTCGTAGAAGCTGGTCGGTCAGCTCATTAGATAGAGGGAGAAAAACAGACAGACAAACATCCCTCTTCTTAGTCTGTTAAGGACTGGGGACTGTAGGATTAGTCTTTTGGGCAGAGATCGAGGGCTCAGAATTAAGACTGTCCAAGGAAGAATAAATCTCAAACATTTTGGAATCGTAATAATTTGGCCATACGATCACAGAAATCCTGCGAACTCTCAGTTATGGAGGAAGCAGAAGGTATGTATAAAAGATTGATCAGTTTAAATAGATCCCTGGGGGACTTAAGTGATGCGATCTTCTGATTGCAGTATAAGGATTTCTCTAACTTGATGGCTGCTTTGTATTCTACCAGCTTAGCCTCAGTCGCGGCTCCTGGAGGGAGTGCTGCGGAGCGGTGGGGCGGGGGAGGGGCAGGGTGGGGGGTAGTAAACTCCGGCATACGGCCGAACTGAGGTAAGTACATAAATAAAACGAATTACATTGCGTGCGCTGCAACGCCAAATGGCGTTGCAGCGCGCGCAATGTAATTCGTTTTATTAATTTATTTATGTACTTACCTCAGTTCGGCCGTATGCCAGAGTTTACTACCCTCCACCCTGCCCCTCCCCCGCCCCGCAGCACTCCCTCCAGGAGCCGCGACTGCTTAGTCTTATAGTTGGACCTTTCAATCAGGTCATAGTGTTTACGCCAGATGCGTTCTTGGCGGTGACAAGCTTGTCTAAGTATTCTAAGCTTCTCTGAGAACCAGGGAGCAGTGGGCTTCTTCCTACCTACATAAAATTCTTTGAGGGGATCAAGAGAGTCAATAGCAGAAGTAAGCCAAATCGAATACCCTGTAGCTGCCAGATTAGAATCATTATGGTCAATCCGATGTTGATTGTTAAGAGCCCAAGGAAAATATTCCTTACTTATACCTTTCCAATTTCTTTTAAGCACCTTATTAATCCCCCTAGGGGCAACTTCATGTATGGCGGGGAAGGAAAATGAAAAAGGGACAGCATGATGGTCAGACCAAGTGAGGGGAAGAGGTTCATCCACCCTAAGACGATGGTCATTCGAGAAAATGCCATCAAGGATGTGCCCTGCATCATATAGCTGTCCTTACTAATTGGGCAAGACCGCAATATAACATCGTGCCTTTAAAAGTCTGCGAGACTTTACAAGAACCACTATCAAAATGAAAATAAAAATCTTCCAAAAGGGTAAAGTTTTGTTTTCCAAGATAGGGTTCTATGAGGTTGGCAAACTCCATGATAAAAGAGGACCTAGGTCCCAGCAGCCGGTAAATCAAGATTCCAGCAAAAGATTGTCAGGAAAACTTTTAGAGAGAGAAATAATGCTTCACAGGGACTTTTAGCAGTAGATAATGGCTCTATAAAGCAAGTATAAGAAGCCTTATAAATAATGGCCAAGCCGCCCCCGACCCCCCCAATTTAACCTGTTCTATCAAGCCAGGAAATGGTATATCCCTGAGGAATAGCATCAACCAGATCAGGACCCTACGAGTCCTTAGTCCAGGTCTCTGTGACAAACACCTAGTCCGACTCATGATGAAAAATAAAATCGAAGATCTCTGTTTTATTTTTAATAAGTGATCTGGCATTGATGAGAAATCCAGAGAGGGTGTCCTCATCTAAGCCAGAGGGAAGAGCAGTGGCGGTGCGTCCATCAGGGCGCTGGGGCGTTGACCCATAAGCCACGTGGCACCAGCAGCTCCCTCGGTGGCTCTGACGCTGAACTGACAACAATGCATGTCAGTCAGCATGATGCTGGACCGCCCACCCACTTCAGAGTCTGAATGGGGTGGGCGGTCCGGCGTCATGCTGACTGACATGCATGTCAGACCAGGGGGTTGCGCGGAGCGCACAGCAGGCAGCAGCACAAGTGCGCATGTTGGGTTTAGGTCGGAGAATGTTTCCGACCAGCCCAGTCATGCGCACTAGTCACTGCTCTGGCTGGCGGCTGCGCATTAGGGGAGCAGGGTTGATCAACACCGCAACCCTCGGTCTCCTAATGGGCAGGCGGGCGGCGAGTATCCCTGCTAAGCCAATCCTGGCGCTGCTGGAGCAGCGTCAGTATTGGTTGAGAGGGGTTGCCACTCCAGTGACGCTGCTGTTCCTAGATGTTGAAGGCGCCAACGCGGGACCCCGGCCCCGGAGCAGAGTTGGCGCGGACCCGGTCCCCCCCCCGCGCGACAACCCCCCCCCGCGAGTATTGCGAGCCGCGACTGCCCCCCGGCCGGTGAATGGGGACATAAGGATGAGTTTTCGCATCTTTTTGTGCATGAGTTTTGTTGTTGCGTCGGGCGTGTACATGTATGTGCTGTAAACTGCTACTCGTGTATGGGCAGAGGGGGGCGAGCTCCACTCTGGGCAGACCCAGCCTGGCAGGCTCCCGCAGGGCGCGCGTCGCCGGCTCATTGTCTCGCGCCGGGCAGCTGGAAGGGTAAAAGTTAGTTACTTCCTGGTGCTTTGCTCTGGGGTTTATAAGTAGGAGGACTTAGTCGTACGTTTACCGAAACGACTGTGATGCGTTTGTGTGTGCGGAGTGATTGAATTTTACCACCGCTTCGAAATGGCTAAAAGGCATGTAAAGGCAGAGGTCTGCGCGGAATGTGGAGGCGCACTTTTGAGGGCCCGGTAACATTTACTGATGATGGTCTGCCTCGCCGTGGTTTTGTGGAGGGGTGTAAAAATCATAAATGTTGAGATTTCAATGCAGACTGTGCATCAGTTTAAGCAATGTTGTAAATAAATGCAATACTCCGAAGTTGGGTGTCATAATCATTATGGTGGGAGTGCTGAAAAAGCAGAAATGAACGTAATGAATGTAAATTATGGGACGACCTGACTGAGTGTTACTGTGTGACTGTTATGCAGCGCTAAACTACACCAACTTCTGGAAATTATTTCACAAAAGGTTTGTGCTTCTGAAAGTTATTAGCTGGTGACCAGAAATGTACATAGACAGGCGTGTTTACTTTCCTGATTAAAGTGGTATGCGTGGGGCTGGAGAGCAGCTGTGCCGTTTGAGCAGTGCCGTGCTTTTACATACCAGCGCCTATGCCCTGGAAATGGTACTCGTGTTTTGTTACTCCCAGACTCACCCAGTCCCACCCTCCGAGTCAGGTGATGTGTGGTGTAAACATGTCCTGTAAATCAGAAGGTTTGCTTTGTGACTGCCTGCCTGGCACCCACCATTTTCATCTTCAGGCCAAAGTTTGTTTATGTGTTTTTTAAACTTGTACGTTTACACTCCTACGCTGTGCTAGATGCATTATTTATGCTATATGCTTTGTCTGTGCTTTGAATCCAGCTCTGTAGATCGAGTAAACTTAAGCACTGTATTTTGGTGTGCAAAAAGGCGAAGTCATGGCGTATAAAGAGTTAAAAAAATTCGCCTATCTCAGCTCAGACTTCTTTCTGAATAGTTACTTTAAACTTAGTAACAGGCTACAGAAAAGAAATCACTTTAATGCTGCAACACTTTGTTTCTAAACATATTTTCATGCAAAATGGCACTCAGCTTGTGTGTTGCCAGTTTCTGTGTTAGGTTTTAGCGTTGTGACTTTCTTTTTAAAGCTAATAGCGATGTATAATTCTCGTCGTTCATGCTTGCGGGTTTGTGTTGTGTATAGTCTGTCGCAGTGTCAGTGTGACTGAATGTCCACAGCCTCCTCACTCAGCCCAAATCTTCTGACAGTGTCTCGTGCAGATTTTGCACATGTGGGTTTAGATTAATCTTGTGTGCCTTTTGGTTTGTATGTATTGCACTTGTTTTGTGCTATTTGGAGTTTATTTAATTTACTTGTATATCTGTTAACTAGTTTCTGTTTCCTCTTTGGTATTATGTACGTTTGAGTTTTTGGTGCGTGGGTGTTGTTGTCATTTGGGTGGATGTGTTCCGTTTCGTTTGTACATATAGCATTTATTGTGTTTGCTGCTTATCTTTATATTCCAGACGGTACGTGTGTGTATTTTTGTGCCAGTTGTTCTTTAAGCCATTTAATATGTATGTGACATTTAGCGTTTCGGAGTGTCTGTGACGATTTCTGTATTTGGGCCTGCCTTTTGTTTGTATTTGATGTCCACGTTCTGCTTGCTGCTGAGTGTGTGTGTGGTATTTCGAGTATTTCTGTTTCCATGTGTATACTCCGTGTGCCCTTTATTTTATGATTTTTAATTGCCCATTGCGCTCATCTGGGTATGGAGCATCCTTTGTTTGGGGTGTCTGTTATTTGAAAGCGTGTTCTGTTTAGTGTATGTATGGCACTTCTATTTGTTTCTAGTTCTCCCACTTATCTACTGCTCTAGTCTCTGTGCTGCAGCTGGCTCTGTGTGTGGCACCAGTCCTAGTCACAGGGCTGCAGCGGGCTCTATGTGTGTTTGCAGCTCTAGTCTCTGTGCTTCTCAAATTTGCTTGAAAATGCACCATTTACCCACTCTTTTTCAAAATTCGCTCACCACGGTGCACTCTGACAGGAAGTTTATGCCTCACCACTTTCAAATGTCACCAGCCTCCACTGGGGAAGAGGGACATCCTGAGCTATCGTCGAGCCCAATTTCAAGGAGGTGGGCTGAAAGTTACAGACCGGGCAGTCAGTAATGTTGTCGGTCAAGAGTACTTCCAGACCGAGGGGGAGATAACAGGCCGCAGTGTTCCACTGTTCCCGTAAGTTGATAAGCTGTTCTCTAGGGTAGGTGAGTATGTTGGGCTTTTCCCTGGTATAAGAACCAGGGGTTCAGGCGCACGGCGCAGTACAGGCTCGGATGGGCGCAGATGGGCTTGACTTTGGTGCACCAGCGGCGTGCCGCTGCGCATGTCCGTTGCGCGTGTCTGCCCCTGCATGCCAATTTATGGGCGTTCCTTCAGGCACTAGGCTGCTAACTCAGCCGGAAGTGCTCCTGCCTAATTGGAGTAACTCCTCTTCCCTCCGCTCAGTCAGCAAAGAACGCTGCAGCGGACTGGGAAAGCGTCTTAAGGTAGGACTACAGGTTAAAACAGGTTAAAAACGGAGTGAGGAGTAATTACAACATTAATGCCGCACAAGGGTAAAAGTGGTAAAAAGAGGTAAAAAGGGATTGACACAACACGCAGTCTACCATCAGGCTAGCCGATGCGCGTCCGCCCCAGCATGCCAATTTATGGGCGTTCCTTCAGACACAAGGCTGCTATCTCAGCCGGAAGTGCCCCTGCCTAATTGGAGTGACTCAACTTCCCTCCGTTCAATCGGCACAGAACGCCGCAGTGGACCAGGGAAGCGTCTTAAGGTAGGACTACAGGTTAAAACAGGTTAAAAACGCAGTGAGGAGTAATTACAACATTAATGCTGCACAAGGGTAAAAGTGGTAAAAAGGGATGAACACAACACGCAACCTACCGTCAGGCTAGCCTCTGCCGGAGTGAGTCCTAACCCCTCAAGTGGTGCCTCAAGGTCCTGGACCTTGGAAGTGGTGTTAGAGGTGCAGCTCCTGCCTAACCCTAAAAGTTGGGACTTGGAAAACTTTTCATCAAAAAGTGCCAGAAGAACCGACAGAAGACCGGAAACTACCTGCCAAGCAATCCATGCAAGGTGCATTACCAGTCGGCCTGACTTTGCGGTAACTCCCACTATGTTCTTCTTCTCAGCAATAAATCTTGTTCCACGGGACCAGCAGCAATGGTATCCGACCTCATGGAGTCCTCTTTGCTTACAGCTTGCAGCTTCACCCCACAGGAAATTTTTGACATCCAAAAAGCTGTCTAACTCTGAAGATAAAAATCTTCACTGGATTCTACGGCGACAAGATCCCCATCGAGGACGAGGACCTTCTTAGTTTGGTAATCCAGCTTTTCCCGCGGAGAGGTCATTCCCGCCATCGTCAATAACTTCACTGAAACTTCATCCAGTGGCACCCCATCAATGCCACCTTGGACAAAGCCTGCCGCCGTGCCCTGATGATCTCTATCTTTTCCTGAACTTTTCTTCAAAATTTCTTTTAAGTCCGAAGGTAAGCCGAGACTAGGCCCAATCCAACTTGCGTATCCGAACCGCACTCCATTGCGGTCGGCCTTAAGATACCAGATACCTGTGGTTGGCGCTTTGATCTTTTAGGTGCTAGATTTAGCTAAAAACATTTATAAATTCATGACTCCGGTTCTAATGATTGTATTTAATTTGTTTTTGTACCATTTTATTTATTAAAATGTACCCTATTTTTAAGTCTCGCGCCTAGCGTTGCAGTGCGTAGCCCTGCTCGCGCAGCGCGAGACCTCTTGTATGGGGTTCTGAAAGCTGACCACACGCTCGTGCGTGTGATCAGGCTTTCGCCGGCAGGCATTGGCTTTCGCGTGTTTTTTTGTAAAAAAAAAGGCCCGCGATTGGGCAAAGGCGGGCGCATGTCCCGCCTTTGCAACGCCAATTCCCGTCCGTGGCTAGCACGCGCAGCAGCGCGCGTTCGCCTCGCTGCCGCTGCCGCGCTCCCTCGCCCCCGCTCCTCTGTGGTGCGCGCGCACCACTGTTTTTTCCAGATAGTATCTGAAATAAGTTTCGCAGCTGCTTTTAAAAGTGTTGAAGTATTGATGTATTATGCATTGCACTATGTTCACTATGTTCACACAGTATAAAAATGTCTGCCCCATCTTTAGGCCGCTCCTCGGATTTCTGTGAGGCAGAACTCCCGTGTTTTCTGCTGACTGTCTTTGGCGTGGATGTACGGAGGAATGTTTGATTACAGTGTAACAGGTTTGGTGGCGAACTCCAGATAAATGTACACCACGCACGCAAAATGTTCCTTTGGGCATTCAGTTCAGCTACTTGCAGCGGTGGAGGGCTCTGCTCTTCGATGTACTTCCTGACAGACTGTTAAGTTTGAAGTGCCTGTCGGGCACAGGTTGCTCTTTTGAAACTTTCTTAGATTTTTCACTGAGGAACAGTGCCGATGCCAACAATGAGAATAGCGCTGATGATACCAATGGGACTAGTGCCGATGCCAACAATGAGAATAGCACTGATGATACCAATGGGACTAGTGCCGATGCCAACAATGAGAATAGCACTGATAACCATGGGACTAGTGCCCATGACAACAATGAGAATAGCACTGATGATACCAATGGGACTAGTGCCGATGCCAACAATGAGAATAGCACTGATGATACCAATGGGACTAGTGCCCATGACAACAATGAGAATAGCGCTGATGATACCAATGGGACTAGTGCCGATGCCAACAATGAGAATAGCACTGATGATACCAATGGGACTAGTGCCGATGCCAACAATGAGAATAGCACTGATAACCATGGGACTAGTGCCCATGACAACAATGAGAATAGCGCTGATGATACCAATGGGACTAGTGCCCATGACAACAATGAGAATAGCGATGATGATACCAATGGGACTAGTGCCGATGCCAACAATGAGAATAGCACTGATGATAACAATGGGACTAGTGCCGATGCCAACAATGAAAATAGCACTGATAACCATGGGACTAGTGCCCATGACAACAATGAGAATAGCGCTGATGATACCAATGGGACTAGTGCCCATGACAACAATGAGAATAGCGATGATGATACCAATGGGACTAGTGCCGATGCCAACAATGAGAATAGCACTGATGATAACAATGGGACTAGTGCCGATGCCAACAATGAGAATAGCACTGATGATAACAATGGGACTAGTGCCCATGACAACAATGAGAATAGCACTGATGATAACAATGGGACTAGTGCCGATGCCAACAATGAGAATAGCACTGATGATAAGAATGGGACTAGTGCCAACGCAAACAATGAGAATAGCACTGATGATAACAATGGGACTAGTGCCGATGCCAACAATGAGAATAGCACTGATGATAACAATGGGACTAGTGCCGATGCCAACAATGAGAATAGCACTGATGATAACAATGGGACTAGTGCCGATGCCAACAATGAGAATAGCACATACCAATGGGACTAGTGCCGTTGCCAACAATGAGAATAGCACTGATAACCATGGGACTAGTGCCCATGACAACAATGAGAATAGCGCTGATGATACCAATGGGACTAGTGCCCATGACAACAATGAGAATAGCGATGATGATACCAATGGGACTAGTGCTGATGCCAACAATGAGGATAGCACTGATGATAACAATGGGACTAGTGCCAATGCCAACAATGAGAATAGCACTGATGATAACAATGGGACTAGTGCCGATGCCAACAATGAGAATAGCACTGATGATAAGAATGGGACTAGTGCCGACGCAAACAATGAGAATAGCACTGATGATAAAATGGAACTAGTGCCCATGACAACAATGAGAATAGCACTGATGATAACAATGGGACTAGTGCCGATGCCAACAATGAGAATAGCACTGATGATAACAATGGGACTAGTGCCCATGACAACAATGAGAATAGCACTGATGATAACAATGGGACTAGTGCCGATGCCAACAATGAGAATAGCACTGATGATAAGGATGGGACTAGTGCCAACGCAAACAATGAGAATAGCACTGATGATAACAATGGGACTAGTGCTGATGCCAACAATGAGAATAGCAGATGATAACAATGGGACTAGTGCCGATGCCAACAATGAGAATAGCACTGATGATAACAATGGGACTAGTGCCGATGCCAACAATGAGAATAGCACATACCAATGGGACTAGTGCCGATGCCAACAATGAGAATAGCACATACCAATGGGACTAGTGCCGTTGCCAACAATGAGAATAGCACTGATAACCATGGGACTAGTGCCCATGACAACAATGAGAATAGCGCTGATGATACCAATGGGACTAGTGCCCATGACAACAATGAGAATAGCGATGATGATACCAATGGGACTAGTGCCGATGCCAACAATGAGGATAGCACTGATGATAACAATGGGACTAATGCCGATGCCAACAATGAGAATAGCACTGATGATAACAATGGGACTAGTGCCGATGCCAACAATGAGAATAGCACTGATGATAACAATGGGACTAGTGCCCATGCCAACAATGAGAATAGCACTGATAACAATGGGACTAGTGCCCATGACCATGAGAATAGCACTGATGATAACAATGGGACTAGTGCCCATGACAACAATGAGAATAGCACTGATAACCATGGGACTAGTGCCCATGACAACAATGAGAATAGCGCTGATGATACCAATGGGACTAGTGCTCCTGACAACAATGAGGATAGCACTGATAACAATGGGACTAGTGCCGATGCCAACAATGAGAATAGCACTGATGATAACAATGGGACTAGTGCCGATGCCAACAATGAGAATAGCACTGATGATAACAATGGGACTAGTGCCGATGCCAACAATGAGAATAGCACTGATGATAACAATGGGACTAGTGCCGATGCCAACAATGAGAATAGCACATACCAATGGGACTAGTGCCGTTGCCAACAATAAGAATAGCACTGATAACCATGGGACTAGTGCCCATGACAACAATGAGAATAGCGCTGATGATACCAATGGGACTAGTGCCCATGACAACAATGAGAATAGCGATGATGATACCAATGGGACTAGTGCCGATGCCAACAATGAGGATAGCACTGATGATAACAATGGGACTAGTGCCGATGCCAACAATGAGAATAGCACTGATGATAACAATGGGACTAGTGCCGATGCCAACAATGAGAATAGCACTGATGATAAGAATGGGACTAGTGCCGACGCAAACAATGAGAATAGCACTGATGATAAAATGGAACTAGTGCCCATGACAATGAGAATAGCACTGATGATAACAATGGGACTAGTGCCGATGCCAACAATGAGAATAGCACTGATGATAACAATGGGACTAGTGCCCATGACAACAATGAGAATAGCACTGATGATAACAATGGGACTAGTGCCGATGCCAACAATGAGAATAGCACTGATGATAAGAATGGGACTAGTGCCAACGCAAACAATGAGAATAGCACTGATGATAACAATGGGACTAGTGCCGATGCCAACAATGAGAATAGCAGATGATAACAATGGGACTAGTGCCGATGCCAACAATGAGAATAGCACTGATGATAACAATGGGACTAGTGCCGATGCCAACAATGAGAATAGCACATACCAATGGGACTAGTGCCGATGCCAACAATGAGAATAGCACATACCAATGGGACTAGTGCCGTTGCCAACAATGAGAATAGCACTGATAACCATGGGACTAGTGCCCATGACAACAATGAGAATAGCGCTGATGATACCAATGGGACTAGTGCCCATGACAACAATGAGAATAGCGATGATGATACCAATGGGACTAGTGCCGATGCCAACAATGAGGATAGCACTGATGATAACAATGGGACTAGTGCCGATGCCAATAATGAGAATAGCACTGATGATAACAATGGGACTAGTGCCGATGCCAACAATGAGAATAGCACTGATGATAAGAATGGGACTAGTGCCGACGCAAACAATGAGAATAGCACTGATGATAACAATGGAACTAGTGCCGATGCCAACAATGAGAATAGCACTGATGATAACAATGGGACTAGTGCCCATGACAACAATGAGAATAGCACTGATAACCATGGGACTAATGCCCATGACAACAATGAGAATAGCGCTGATGATACCAATGGGACTAGTGCTCCTGACCACAATGAGAATAGCACTGATGATAACAATGGGACTAGTGCCGATGCCAACAATGAGAATAGCACTGATGATAACAATGGGTCTAGTGCCGATGCCAACAATGAGAATAGCGCTGATGATACCAATGGGACTAGTGCCGATGCCAACAATGAGAATAGCACTGATGATAACAATGGGACTAGTGCCCATGCCAACAATGAGAATAGCACTGATAACAATGGGACTAGTGCCCATGACCATGAGAATAGCACTGATGATAACAATGGGACTAGTGCCCATGACAACAATGAGAATAGCACTGATAACCATGGGACTAGTGCCCATGACAACAATGAGAATAGCGCTGATGATACCAATGGGACTAGTGCTCCTGACAACAATGAGGATAGCACTGATGATAACAATGGGACTAGTGCCGATGCCAACAATGAGAATAGCACTGATGATAACAATGGGACTAGCACTGATGATAACAATGGGACTAGTGCCGATGCCAACAATGAGAATAGCACTGATGATAACAGTGGGACTAGTGCCGATGCCAACAATGAGAATAGCACTGATGATAACAATGGGACTAGTGCGCATGACAGCAATGAGAATAGCACTGATAACCATAGGACTAGTGCTCATGACAACAATGAGAATAGCACTGATCATAACAATGGGACTAGTGCCGATGCCTACAATGAGAATAGCACTGATGATAACAGTGGGACTAGTGCCGATGCCAACAATGAGAATAGCACTGATGATAACAGTGGGACTAGTGCCGATGCCAACAATGAGAATAGCACTGATGATAACAATGGGACTAGTGCGCATGACAGCAATGAGAATAGCACTGATAACCATAGGGCTAGTGCTCATGACAACAATGAGAATAGCACTGATCATAACAATGGGACTAGTGCCGATGCCAACAATGAGAATAGCACTGATAACCATGGGACTAGTGCCCATGACAACAATGAGAATAGCGCTGATGATACCAATGGGACTAGTGCCGATGCCAACAATGAGAATAGCACTGATGATAACAATGGGACTAGTGCCGATGCCAACAATGAGAATAGCACTGATGATAACAATGGGACTAGTGCCGATGCCAACAATGAGAATATCACTGATGATAACAATGGGACTAGTGCCGATGCCAACAATGAGAATAGCACTGATGATAACAATGGGACTAGTGCTCATGACAGCAATGAGAATAGCACTGATAACCATAGGACTAGTGCTCATGACAATGAGAATAGCACTGATTATAACAATGGGACTAGTGCCGATGCCTACATTGAGAATAGCACTGATGATAACAATGGGACTAGTGCCGATGCCAACAATGAGAATAGCACTGATGATACCAATGGGACTAGTGCCGATGCCAACAATGAGAATAGCGCTGATGATACCAATGGGACTAGTGCCCATGCCAACAATGAGAATAGCGCTGATGATACCAATGGGAGTAGTGCCGATGCCAACAATGAGAATAGCACTGATGATACCAATGGGACTAGTGCCGATGCCAACAATAAGAATAGCACTGATAACCATGGGACTAGTGCCCATGACAACAATGAGAATAGCGCTGATGATACCAATGGGACTAGTGCTCCTGACAACAATGAGGATAGCACTGATGATAACAATGGGACTAAGTGCCGATGCCAACAATGAGAATAGCACTGATGATAACAATGGGACTAGCACTGATGATAACAATGGGACTAGTGCTGATGCCAACAATGAGAATAGCACTGATGATAATGGGACCAGTGCCGATGCCAACAATGAGAATAGCACTGATGATAACAATGGGACTAGTGCGCATGACAGCAATGAGAATAGCACTGATAACCATAGGACTAGTGCTCATGACAATGAGAATAGCACTGATCATAACAATGGGACTAGTGCCGATGCCTACAATGAGAATAGCACTGATGATAACAGTGGGACTAGTGCCGATGCCAACAATGAGAATAGCACTGATGATAACAGTGGGACTAGTGCCGATGCCAACAATGAGAATAGCACTGATGATAACAACGGGACTAGTGCCGATGCCAACAATGAGAATAGCACTGATGATAACAATGGGACTAGTACCAATGCCAACAATGAGAATAGCACTGATGATAACAGTGGGACTAGTGCCGATGCCAACAATGAGAATAGCACTGATGATAACAATGGGACTAGTGCGCATGACAGCAATGAGAATAGCACTGATAACCATAGGGCTAGTGCTCATGACAACAATGAGAATAGCACTGATCATAACAATGGGACTAGTGCCGATGCCAACAATGAGAATAGCACTGATAACCATGGGACTAGTGCCCATGACAACAATGAGAATAGCGCTGATGATACCAATGGGACTAGTGCCGATGCCAACAATGAGAATAGCACTGATGATAACAATGAGAATAGCACTTCTGATAACAATGGGACTAGTGCCGATGCCAACAATGAGAATAGCACTGATGATAACAATGGGACTAGTGCCGATGCCAACAATGAGAATATCACTGATGATAACAATGGGACTAGTGCCGATGCCAACAATGAGAATAGCACTGATGATAACAATGGGACTAGTGCTCATGACAGCAATGAGAATAGCACTGATAACCATAGGACTAGTGCTCATGACAATGAGAATAGCACTGATGATAATGGGACTAGTGCCGATGCCTACATTGAGAATAGCACTGATGATAACAATGGGACTAGTGCCGATGCCAACAATGAGAATAGCACTGATGATACCAATGGGACTAGTGCCCATGCCAACAATGAGAATAGCGCTGATGATACCAATGGGACTAGTGCCCATGCCAACAATGAGAATAGCGCTGATGATACCAATGGGACTAGTGCCGATGCCAACAATGAGAATAGCACTGATGATACCAATGGGACTAGTGCCGATGCCAACAATAAGAATAGCACTGATAACCATGGGACTAGTGCCCATGACAACAATGAGAATAGCGGTGATGATACCAATGGGACTAGTGCCCATGACAACAATGAGAATAGCACTGATGATACCAATGGGACTAGTGCTGAGGCCAACAATGAGAATAGCACTGATGATAACAATGGGAATAGTGCCGATGCCAACAATGAGAATAGCACTGATGATACCAATGGGACTAGTGCCGATGCCAACAATAAGAATAGCACTGATAACCATGGGACTAGTGCCCATGACAACAATGAGAATAGCGGTGATGATACCAATGGGACTAGTGCCCATGACAACAATGAGAATAGCACTGATGATAACAATGGGAATAGTGCCGATGCCAACAATGAGAATAGCACTGATGATAACAATGGGACTAGTGCCGATGCCAACAATGAGAATAGCACTGATGATAACAATGGGACTAGTGCCGATGACAACAATGAGAATAGCACTGATAACCATGGGACTAGTGCCCATGACAACAATGAGAATAGCGCTGATGATACCAATGGGACTAGTGCTCCTGACAACAATGAGAATAGCGCTGATGATAACAATGGGACTAGTGCCGATGCGAACAATGAGACTAGCACTGATAATAACAATGGAACTAGTGCCGATGCCAACAATGAGAATAGCACTGATGATAACAATGGGACTAGTGCCGATGCCAACAATGAGAATAGCACTGATGATAACAATGGGACTAGTGCCGATGCCAACAATGAGAATAGCACTGATGATAACAATGGGACTAGTGCCCATGACAACAATGAGAATAGCACTGATAACCATGGGACTAGTGCCCATGACAACAATGAGAATAGCGCTGATGATACCAATGGGACTAGTGCTCCTGACAACAATGAGAATAGCACTGATAATAACAATGGGACTAGTGCTGATGCCAACAATGAGAATAGCACTGATGATAACAATGGGACTAGTGCCGATGCCAACAATGAGAATAGCACTGATGATGATAATGGGACTAGTGCCGATGCCAACAATGAGAATAGCACTGATGATAACAATGGGACTATTGCTCATGACAGCAATGAGAATAGCACTGATAACCATGGGACTAGTGCCAATGACAACAATGAGAATAGCCCTGATGATAACAGGACTAGTGGTGATGATAACAATGAAAATAGCTCTGATGATAACAATGGGACTAGTGCTCATGACAACAATGAGAATAGCACTGATGATAACAATGACTATAGCGCTGATGATAACAGTGGGACTAGTGCTAACGAGAACAGTGAGAATAGCGCTGATGACAACAATGAGACTTGTGCTGATGACAACACTAATGACAACAACGAAAATAGCGCTGATAACAATGAGACTAGTGCCGATGACAACGAGACTAGTGCCGATGACAACGAGACTAGTGCCGATGACAACGAGACTAGTGCCGATGACAACGAGACTAGTGCCGATGACAACAATAAGAATAGCGCTGATGATAACAGGACTAGTGCAGATGGCAAAACTGCATGATTAAGAGACTGTTACTCAGGGTCCGCACTGCTCATTCATAGGAGACACTGTCCTGGACTCACATGCCTCTCATCAGTGTGCACACTGGTCTTTAACCATATTCCTCCAACAGATTCTAGCACATTATTACAGGTTAATATGTTCCTTGTGAGGCCTCCTGACTCCTGCCATTGGGATTTAAGTTCTGCCACTATGTTGATTATAATTCCAGTGCTGGAGCATTGTGCTTTTGGTTACATGAAGCCATCTCGTGCTTTACCTGTACTTGTTTGTTTTTGTGAGTAACGTTAAAGGAGCCAGTATGCGCTGTGGAAAGGGCTTTTCGGTAACAACAAGCATTTGCAATGCAATAGGTCTCGCATTTACGCGAGTTTGACCTATTGGCATTGTAAATGACAATGGCTTTTATTTATGTTTCAAAAACCAAAACATAAATAAAAGGCAATGTCATTTATAATAAAAATAGCTCAAACTCTCGCATTATTAAAGTTTGAGCTATTGGTGTTGCATTATTTAGCAATGCCAATAGCTCAAACTTTAATAATGCGAGACCTATTGCATTGCAAATGCTTGTTCTAAATTGTTGTGGGTTTTTTCTTGTGTTGTGTTTTCACTTTGTTAGTGATTGTGTGCTGCATACAAACGTAGCTCAGTACCTCTGAGTTAAGTCTGAATACTTTTGTGCCAAGCTACCAGAGGGTTAAACACAGGTTAAATTAGTGACTTTTGTGTTTCACCCTGACAAGGATTGTAGTTGTTGCTTCAGTAGGGTTTTCACCCCCTCAATCTAAAGTCCAATTTCTTACAACCAGAATTTGGTCACATTTGCCATATGGCAGTCGGTTTTGTTTTAACCTTTTTGAGTGAGTTACCACAAGGAGGTACATTTACACGAAACCTCTTCAGAGTTGACACTGTGCCTCATAGGTTCTTTCAAGTTTGCACATCATTCATTGATCATTCTGCTTAGTTAACAAGGTTTCTGTTTTGCCATGGTGCACCTGTTTATAGGTGTTAAAGAGCGGCTACCTTTTTGGTCCTTTTGCTCCTTTAAAAAATGTATTTTATTGTTTTTCTGAAAATCTTCAAGTGCAATGCAAAGAAATATTGAAATGTGATTGCCATCGAAAATATCTAAACAGTGTTCGGTTTTCAGGATATTGTTAAAGAAAAGTGGTATAAGATATCACAGCATGTGCTAATTTTTTTATAACTTTGTTTGACAGTTAACTATGCCAGTCTAAGAGGCTGATGTAGAGTGCGGCAGATGGGTTACCTCGTCACAAGTATGGCAGATATCCGTCCGCCTCATTACAAGTGCCATAGTATGTAGTGCACTTTTTAGAAGGCAGGCGGGATGGCCGCCACATTTGTAACGAAGTTAGATAGCCACTAAGCACTAAATCAGGACCCACATTTTCAGCAGAGCTTGCCAAACATCAGTGACTCGTTTCAACATCTGTATGTAACCCAGCTACAGAGTAGAGTCCATGTGTGCGCCATCTGGACTGATGACTGGGTCGACTTTAGACGTTATCACTAGTGGATGCCCTAATGTGTACATGCTCTCCGTGCACTTTTTGTGATTAGTCACATAATGTATAAGGTTAAGTATCGTATATGCAATACAGGTTATACAAGTGCAGTTGCACTTTGCAAATTTGCGATGCACCGAAGGTCTTCCTTTCCATTATAGTTTCTCCAGATAGGCGGGACATCTCTGGTGATTCTGCCAATGTATTAAGACTCCTTAGTACCAGTATCCCATTTTGGACCATGATTTCCAAATCACTTTAGCATATTGTATTGATTTTCATTGAAGGCACATATAATGTATATGGTATACAAACAGATACAATGAGATGCACAGCATGGCTGTAACAACAGAGCATTTGTCATATATATAGCAGGTAGTATGTTGTGCTCAAGATCTTAGTTTTCTGAACAGTCAGTTGAGTGAGAATTTAGGGGGCTGTCATGTTGCAAATGTCAGTAACCCAAGCCTAGTTGCACCAGGTGCAGCACACCACTACAATTAGGGGGTTGTATATGGTCCTATCATTCTCCCATCATCTGATCATATGCAATCAATATGCACATTTGCTCATTTCCCTTTTGCTTTAGTTTTTGGAGGGTACAAGTCCTCTGGATAAAGCTGCAACTATAAAAACATTTTCCAGTTCGTGAGGTCCTCCTTCATTGATCTCACTAGTTTAAGGTACATGTCTTCTGTGTTGTCCAATACATCTATGTCCGTTAATCAATCCTGGATTGCTGGGCAGTCTGGACTCTAAATGGAAACTAACTTTTATGCCAGTGTGAAGCTACAGTTGTCACTGCCTTCTCGTTTGTGTTCTGTGAGAGTCAGCGAGATATCTAGAAAGCATGTCTAAATACTTAGACACCTGTAATTCAGTGAGTGTTACTAGCCTGCCTATAACCTGCTCCCAATGAAGAAATATACCTGGGTAGTCCAGTGCCATGTGTATAAATGTGCTCACGGGGCATTAGATGCAGTAGTGTGCACATGCTGTAGAGCATTCTTTGTTAGACAAGTAGATCCCGCACTCCAGACCCATTTTTCTTGACACCAGTGGCGCCTTGCACATTTTATTTTGTTTGGCCCTGTATGTCTTTGAAGCTTTCTGTCACTTGTCATCGTATTTCCAAAAGGCATAAGTTATGCAGTACCATAGGATCATTGAGAAGATAAAAGAAACATTGTGGTAGTGTTGGGAGAATTCTTTGTTATAGAAATGCAGGAGGGATCTCCGTACAAGATGAGAGTATCTCACCTCCTTCACTCAGGTCTCAGATTGAATCCTTCTAACCCTGATCTATTGTGCATGATCTTGAATCATATGTTTCCTGATTTCATTACAAGACCGGAGGCTACCATAATCCAATAACCTTTTACTGCTGCCCCAAAATGCAACCTTTTAAAGAACATAAACTACATCATAAATAAAACATTCCATCTTAGAATATTGAATACAATATATAACTTCATGCCACTATGCATCTTCCTCTTTTATTCGCTTCTCCTGCACAGTTAAGTTCCATGGCTTTGTTAATACTTTAACTTGTAATGGTTATTTAACCTATTTATAACATTTGCAGATTGGACACACCCTTACATACTCAGGTAAGTAGCTTTCTCAATATCGCGGAGCGTGATTCTGAAGACAGCTCACTTCAGGGCTGAGCCTCTTTTAGCTTCCTGATTGCTCTGGAGGCCCCAGGGCACTGCCTGCGGCATCCCAGTAGTTTTTCTTCATGCCGCGTGTCTTTTAAAAGACGCACGGGCTAAAGCTTTCAACCCTGAAAGACGCACTCCCGCATTCCGGGAGCAATGTATACTCGGAAGGCATCAGAGGCGCTCTCTCGTATTTCGGGAGGAGCTCCTCTGCCTACATTCACCAGCTGCATTCCCAAGCCTTCCAATTCGGGAGAGTCCCCAAAGAAGTAAAAAGAGGACTCAACATCATGGCGGCCATCTTCCGTTGGGTTAGGCCGTTTTTGAGACGCCCTCAGTATGCGAACTGCGTTGCCATAGCAACGCGAGCTTCTGCCAAGAGTTCCCTTCTTGCAGCTGTTGACAGGTAGGGAGCGTTTCAGTCAGCTGCTTTTAATTGATATTTTATCCTCCCAAAAAAAAAGAAAAGGGGGAGGAAAATAACTACAAGGGCAAGACTAATACCAATGTAAAGCCCTGTGTTCAGTCTTTATTGAAGTAGTGTGTGACAATGTCTGAGAGCGATACCCGGGGGACGCTTAACCCTCCCCTCAGTGAAGATACTTTAAAAAGATTTTTTGACAGGGAATTCAAATCTTCCCTGTGGTGGTGGAAGCTGTTTTTGCTATAAGGAAAAGGGATTCGCCCTCTGAGGAAGATGTTTTTCTCCTTTTCAGAGAAAGAGACCCTTTATTAGTTAAGAAGAGAGGTAAGGCAATTAAAAAAACTAAACACCTCATGAGTGAGGAGCACTCCTTGGGCAGCCTGAGTGCTGCAAAAGACTGTGAACAATCCTTGGGTAGCCTGAGCGCTACAAAAGACTGTGGTGTCCATAGCAGCACAATTAGCAGTAGCGACCATGTTGGCGCAATTGATATAGGTGTCCCCCGTGGCACAAAGAGAACGAGTGGCCTTCATGGCACAAAAGACCGCAGTTTTGATTCTGATGACGATTACTCATATGGTGGTGAGATAGAGGACGAGGCGGATGAATATGTGGTCGAACCTCTGGAGACGTTGGATAATGATTTCCTTGAGGATTTAGATCAGCCTTTGAGTTCAAAGGCTATTAAAGACCCTTTGGGTATGGAAATGTTCAATCCTACCCGCATTACTCACCCAAGGGGCTCGGATTGGTGGCCTATGGACCACGTGGCCTCCTTTATTAAATTCTGGTTCCGCAAGTCTCTCACTAAAGAGATACTGAATCAGATGAGCGCCGAATGTCGTAGACCACTCCTGGATAATAAGTCAGGAATAACACCTAATTATAGCACGCAACTGGCCTTACGCCTGCTTGGCAGTGCCAAAGCCGGTTTAATTGCTAAGAGAAGGAGGGCTATCCTGATGAGGATCAACCCAAAGTTGGGCGATCTTGCCAACAAAGAGACACCAGGGGACCCAAATGTCCTCCTTTTTCGGGAAAGTTTTATTAAAACCCTGGGAAAATATGTCTCAACGTTCACTGCCTTCAGTGAGGCGCAAACTAACATGAGATGAATGTTCAATAATAGAATTTTTGGAAAGGCTGACAGGAGGGGCCTGGCTCTCAGCTGTGGGCTACGGAGGGCCCAATATTACCATCAGGACCAGCAGGGTTACGGAAGGAATTTCCGTGCTAACAGCAGTTTCTTCCCACAAAGGGGACGAACCCCTCACTCACAGGGCAGCAGGGGCAGATTCCAGGGAGCTGGAGATCAAGGCAACACTTGGTCTTCCAGTTGGTTCTTCCCATTCAAAGGTATGGGTAAGGTTATGTTTCTTCGCCCAAAATTGGTCGGCCATAACAAAGGATTCTTGGGTGTTACTGACTGTGAAAGGTTTCAAAATAGAGTTTTGCCATGTTCCTTACTAAAAGTGTCGGCCAATGGAGTTGTCCTTAGATTAAGAGCAATCAACACTGGTAGATACAGAGGTGGCACAAATGTTGTTCAAGGGGGCAATGTGCAAGGTCACAGACTCAGAAAAAGGTTTTATAAGTACTGTTTTCCTAGTGAAGAAGAAGTACAAGGGCTGGCGACCCATAATGAACTTGAAGGAACTGAACAGGTTTTTGGTTTACTGGCACTTCAAGATGGAAGGGATCCATCTTTTGTGGGATATTTTACAAGAAAATGACTAGCTTGTGAAGTTGCATCTTAAAAATGCCTCCTTCACAATTCTTATGGATCTAGATTCACAGAAGTGTTTACGGTTCAGTTGGAGAGGTATGTTTTACCAGTTTTCCTGTCTTCCCTTTGGTCTGTCATCAGCCCTATTGTGCTTCACCAAAGTCCTGTGCCCAGTAATTGCTTTCTTGAGAAAGAGAGGAGTACGCATGCTGATTTATCTAGACGACATGTTACTGATGTCTCAGGATCAGGTAGAATTGCTGAAGCACATGAAGTGGTCAACGGATCTCTTACAAGCCTTAGGGTTCATAATCAATGTGGAGAAGTCAATCATGATTCCTACACCGAACTTGGATTTTTGGGCGTTTCAGGTGGGTACCAATATGACACAGCTTTGTCTCCCTGAGAAATAATTGTCAAAGATCAAGAAAGAGGTAGCTCATGTTCTAGCAAAGGAAGTGGTAACATTGAGAGGTCTGGCAAGAGAGGTAGGACTTTTGTCATCCTCCATTCAGTCTGTGTCCCTAGGACTGTTGCATTACAGGGCTCTTCAGAGACTGAAATCCATGGGTTTGAGGAAAGGGCTGTGGTGTGCAGATACAATTCCCCTGTCACAGGAGGCTTGAGAGGACTTTCAATGGTGTTTGTTATGTTATGTTAATTGCCATTTATATAGCGCAAAAAATCACCAACGGTTTCTAAGCGCTTGTGAGGGAACATAAATCAAAACCAGGGTTACCCATCCCAATGCCCGGTCGATCAAGGCGTAGCTTGTCCAAAAGCCTGTAAAACAAGAAGGTCTTTAGTTTCCTCCTAAAGGGAAGTAGAGTGGCTTCCCTCCGCAAACTCTCCGGCAGCTTGTACCAAAGCTGAGGAATCACAACTGAAAAATCTCGGCCCCCCCATGGTGACTTTGTCAAACCGTGGGCAGGACAACAAGCTTGCCTCAGACGATCGTTTGAGCAATCTGGGCAGCTGGAACAGCAAGGCAATACTTGGTAATGCTCCGTAATTTACTATAGAATAAATTTGCAAGTAACCTTGGTTTGGGTACGAGATTAGGGGAGATAGAAACTGGGGGTAAATGGTCCAGGGAGGAACTATCCTTACACATAAATTGCTTGGAGATGTTGGCAGGCCTGAACGCTTTGATGAGTTTTAAGTCCATTCTAACAAACAGCGTAGCATTGATTCGAATGATCAATTTCACCGCAGTATCCTATATCAATCATCTAGGGGAAAGCAAGATCAAAACAGCTTGCAGATCTAGCCAGGGAAATTTTGTATTTTTGTTGGAATCAGAAAATTCTTCTGAAAGCAGAGTTTATCCCAGGTCATCAGAACAAGAGAGCAGACTGGAACTTGAGATTTTTGAGGGACTCTAGTGACTGGAAGCTGTGTCCTGTGTTTTTCCAAAAGATTCAGAAGCTGTGGGGCCCTTTTCAGATAGATCTGTTTGCCAGCAGACTGACTTTTCAGGTCGATCGGTATTTCAGCTGGAGTTCAGATCCCAAGGCATTGGCAGTGGATGCTTTTCTACAGACCTGGAACGGAGAGAATAGCTATGCGTTCCCTCCATTTGTACTGATCCAGAGGGTGTTAGTAAAAGTACAGAGGGAAGGATGCAGCATCGTTCTGGTAACTCAGTTTTGGAGCACGCAAGTGTGGTTCCCTGGAGTAATGGAACTAGCTGTGGAAGTTCCCTGCATGATACTAGGTACTCCAGGCCTTTTAGAAGGGCAGGAAGGAGAGGAGCATCATTAAGTGCTGGAAGGAAACTTAAATCTTCTTGTCTGGAGGATTTCAGGAGATCTGATAGATACTCTGGTCTCTCAGGAGAGGCTAAGAACCTATTGGATACGTCATGGGCACCAGGTACCAGGAAAAGACATACAGAAGTATGGAGAAAGTGGTGTAGTTGGTGCTTGGAAAGGAATTTGGATCCTGTGGAGGCTCCTACAATAGAAGTAGCGAATTTCCTCGCAGAGTTGTTCAAGTCAGGCCTGTCTTATAGAACTGTTAACTGTTACAGATCTTGTGTTTCAGCAGGGAATTCCCTGGCTAATGGTTTTTCTATTGGTAGTGATCCTTTGATCTATAGAGTAAAGAAGGGGTAAAACCTAGGCGTCCACCTAGAGCCAGGTATGAATCCTAATGGAATGTTAATCTTATTTTTGACCTGTTTGTCTCCTGGCCTGATAATTCCTATCTTTCCAGGAGATAGCTATCACAGAAGTTGGCAACTTTACTCTGTCTAATATATTTTAGAAGAGTATTGAATGTTAAGGCATTAGAGGTTTGTAATTGGTTTTATTCCCCGGATGGGGTCCACTTTGAGATCTGGAAGACGACCAAAACTATGACTGAAAACATCTTTTATCCCTTTTTCAATGGCTGTAAGAAATTGTGTGTGGTGAGTTGCATGAACATTTATGAACAAATTATGCTGGAATTTAGACCGGATGGTAAGAATCAGCTATTTATTTCCTGTGTTAAACCCTATAGGGCAGTTTCTACAGCTACTATTTCACGATGTGTGAGGGCAGGGATGTCTGAGGCAGGAATTGATTTATCCAAGTTCAGAGCTCAATCTTTTAGGGGTGCAATGGCCAGTAAAGTATTTTGGGCAGCTGGTAAACTTGCAGACATTCTGAACGCGGCAGACTGGTCAAGTGCTAACACATTTGCAAGCTTTTATCTTAATCCAGTGGAGCATGTGGGCAGTGTGGCGCTGAGGAGCTTTAAACATGCATAATGGTAGCCTACGGTCTTGTAGTGAAATGTCGATTCTCCAATTAACATATAGAGAGAATCTTGATTTCATTAAAGACAATGGAGGCTAACATTATCCTACCCACCACAAACATTTAATTATCTTTCAATGGTGTATTTGAAGTAGTTGTTTACTATGATTTATGTAATTATATCATTAATTTGATGTTTTTCCATACAGGAGTGAAGGGTATATATTTTAGAATTAATTTTTTGGTGGTATCACTTGGTTTCTTCTTTTTCAGATAATTCTTTGCAGTAAGAATTTTCTGAATCAAGCCAAAGGAGCATTGTTTGTGTCTACGCAGCTTAAAGAAGAAGATGCATAGTGATATGGAGTTATATATTGTATTGAATATTCTAAGATCAAATGTTTTATTTATGATGTAGTTTATGATTTTTAAAGGGCTGCATGTTGGAGCAGCAATGAAAGGTTATTGCATAATGTTAGCCTCCGTTGTCTTTAATGAAATCAAGATTCTCTATGTATGTTAATTGGACAACCGCCATTCCCTCTACACCATTGCTTCTTAACCTTGGGACTTCTGAGGAACCCTACTTAATCATTACTAGAATCAAGGGACCCCCCATTGATTCATTATTGGAATCCAGGGAATCCGCTGAGTCATTACCAGAAGCCTGGGCCCCGGCCTAAGCAATCTTGATTATTTGAACCTCAGAACAATCAAAAGTATGAAAACAAGCATTCATCAAACAAATACACAAATGATTAAATATTTTATTTAATTTACAAACAAATCTAATAAATTAAAATATTCATTTTAATAAGAAGGTTGGGGCTTTTCTAAATTCAACTGAGGCCACCCATCGTCCGTGCTATATTCTGTTTGATGCATCTGCACTGTCCCACTAATCAATCTGTGGGCACCATTTTTTTTGTCTCCAATTTCAATTCTTTAACAATTACAGAACGTTTTAAAATTTTCAATTTTACATTTTGCGTCTTTATTTATATTTACTTTATTAATCTGTTAATATTGCTTAATCTGCTAAGCAATTGCAGACCCCCAGGGGCCACCGGACCACAGGTTAAGAACTGCTGCTCTACACCACTCCAGTGCTTTCTATTGAGGCCCACAATATATGAATTTGACACATACATTTGAGTTTTGCCCATGTTTAGTAGTTAAAACGGTGAATGAAAATGAGCTATTCCACTATTTCCCTGAGATGCTTTGTGCAAGGATATATACAGGATGCTTTTATTCAAAAACAAAAAAGGAGTTTAAGAGGAAAAACAGGTGGAATCGTCCTCCTAAAATACGTAGGTCGTAGCACGCCCCGCCCCGTAGAGGGACGGGAAGGCCCCAATGATGAAGCATGACACTGAATTAGGTATCAGTGTTTGAGGGGCATCTTAAAAATTTCAAGAGATTCCTTCTGATCAATTTCAGAAAGGTATCCCGTAGTAACACCTTTCACACCATCGTTACTACTACAGCCTTCCTATTCTGATAGGCGTAATATAATGCAATGGTAGAATCCTTTTGTTGATATTTACAGGATGCCCCAGCATTTTTACTTTGCTTCTACCTGTTCAGATCAGATTTAAGCTTGAAATCCTTTTCCAGCTATGATCCATTTGTGAGAAGTTGGCCTGGTATATGCTGTCCACTAATTATAGTGGGCACCTTGCACCAGTCCAAACAACCCCTTATTGGAGATAGGTTAAAGGCAACCTTATTGAAAGCTATCCTAATGGTAGCTATGGAGAGCAGCCTTCAGGCTAAGTCCTGAAGGAATGTAAAGCAGCTTGTTTTACCAGTCTATAATCTCTTGAGTGATCAAATGAAAGAGCACCACACCAGGTATATATTCAAAATATATGTATTTATTGCTAAACACCCCCTCTAGTCTCTTTATGAGGCTAGAGTTCGAAGTACATAAGTTAGAAGTTATTTAAACACAGTAATAGCACAAATACACGTTTGGGCCCTAGGGGCGTACCAAACCATATACCAATAAAGTGGTATAAGAACCACGACTGAACTAGACACTAGGCCTAGAGCCTCTAGAAGTGCTTGGACCACAAGGAACCACCCAAGGTAGTGACACGGGACCCACGGGAGACGCGTGCAGTGTAAATGCACAACCGCGATACGCCGTTGACTTCTATGGAGAAAGTCGTGATCGGGAAATTAGAGAAAAGGGACACTTAAAAGAGGACTTGGACCAAACCCTTTGAGATCTAGGACTTTGAAGAGTCTCTACCCACGGGAGCACCGGAGTACTCGTGTTACCTCACCCAGGAAGCCGGGTGCATAGGTGCCTTTCGGGGTCGGGTTTCGTCGTCGATTTGAATGGCGATCTGCTGCAAATTGCTGCTGGCGACCAAGAGAAAAGTGTCCGGGTGGATCCAAGAGTGGATCGGAGTTCTGAAGAACCTGAAAGCAGAGGGGACAGAGTCTGGGTCACTAGCCAGTGACCAGGAAGGCGATGGACAGATGCCCACCGATGTCGAGTGCTTCAGGTGCGTTGACGGTCGTCTTGACTCTTCAGCCACGAGGTCCAGGAGGCGTTGTCGGCGACCAGGAGCAGGATTCGGGCTGGTACACGATGTCTGTCGAGTGCTGAGGTGTCGGCGACCGGATTGGACCCAACAAGCCTTGGCAACGGCAAGTCTCGATGCAGAGGAAGATCGTCGATGGTGCAGACCAGCAAGGTCTGGGGAACTCACCCAGCGAGGGTAAGTGAGGGCAGGCCTGGAGCAACCAGGATGCCAAGTTAGAAAAAGATTGGCCTTCGTTAAGGGCTACTAGCCAACGGGCTAGCGACCGCGAAGGAGCCTCGTGACGCCGCACGTGGATCTGGCTTACAGGACACTCGTGGAGTGGGGGCCAGTGATCTTCGGTGCAGGTGGTGCTGGAGGCTAGGGCTACTCGGAGCCCAAAGCACGACTTCTTGGGAGACCCAGAAGAGGGTGCACTTGCAAATGTGCTCGGTGTCCAGGGGTCACGGTCTCAAGTCACCCACGATAGCCACGGGCCTCAGCTTTGCTGGGGACTCAGGGTAGCCTCGGGGAAGTCTGAGAATCCACCTCTGGTGATGCGATGACTTCGGCGTCCGACGGGAGCTTCAGAAATGCGAACCAGACAGATGCTTCTTTGGTGCCTGCCAAGCAGGGGAGTCACTCCTTGACCCCAAGGGAGATTCTTCTGTCCTCTAATCGTGAGTAGAGCGTCGAAGGTCCAGGATTCAGTTTCAGAGTTTCGTCCAGGGATAATCTAAAGTCCTAAGGACTGGGTTCCTATACTTATACTAAGTTTAGGGGTTGGACTACTCTGTGGCCCCACCTATGGGTGGGTCAGGGCAGAGGGGTGGCTACACCCCTTTCCCTTTGTCCAGTTCGCGCCAAAGCAGGGGCTGCAAGCCCCTGATCCGGTTTGAACTGGAGTATGCACAGGGACACCAAGTGTGCCCCCAGTGCTGGACTTCAAAGCACCCGAAAGTGCTCCCGCCCAGCCCCAATACACATTATCCTGTCTGGGGAGGTGGTCACACCTCCCTGGGACAGGAAACCTATTGTCCAGGCCTCCCCTGCCGGAGTTTCGTCCAGCAGCAGGAGGCCAGACTCGTGTCTGTGGCCGCAGCATCCATTTTGTGATGCCAGGGCTCTGGAAAGAAGTTACCGGGCTAGCCAGAGTTAACATGTCTTTCCCTCTAGAAGGGTGGAATGCTACCCCCGCCGCCAGCATTGGCGGGGGGGTAGTATTCCAAGATGTTTGACACCAAACACGACATGTTTAGGTGCAGCCATTCCAAAGTTAGCATTTTACCGCGAGGTTATAATGCGCTTAAGAGTATATGGTCAGGCTGCACTACAAACAGCATCAGAGATGGTCTCCGAACGCTGCAGAGGGGCCCTGCTCATGCAGGGCCACCCTCTCACATAGGAACCATGCACTCTGCCTTTAGGATTGATAAGGCTGCCTTAGGAGTGACTTATAGGTTTATATGTGTGTATGTATTTAGTGATATAGGTAACCTATATCACAGTAAGGGGTGCATGCACCACCTTACCCAGGCTGCAGTAGCAGACCTGTGGTGTCAGTTTGGATGTCCTTCCAGGGGTGGCATAATACATGCTGCAGCCCCTGGCAGGCCTCTGAGGTACCTATGCCCTTGGTACATAGTATACCATATACTAGGGACTTATAAGGGCACTCCAGATCCCAATCAGTGATGTGCCTAAGGCACATGGAAACCATTTTAGAGAGGAAGCAGCTAGGCTGGGGTTCTGATTAGCAGGGCCCCAGCCAGACTAATGTCGAAAAACAGTGAAGCATCAGCAAAAAGTGGGGGTACCCATGTGAAGCAGATCCTACTCTCCTACACAACCCCCCCCAAACGTAGGGACATTAAACTAACCTTGCCCAGTTAAGTCTTCATGTTCTAAGTGGAAATACCTAGAGAGTCCATCTGCATTGGCATGGTTACTCCCAGGTCTATGTTCCACTGTAAAGTCCATCCCCTGTAGGGAAATGGACCACCTAAGCAGTTTGGGGTTTTCACCCTTCATTTGTTTTAGCCATAAGAGGGGCTTATGGTCTGTCTGAACCAGGAAGTGTGTACCAAACAAGTATGGCCTCAACTTCTTCAGAGCCCAGACTACAGCAAAGGCCTCCCTCTCTATGGCTGACCAACGTTTCTCTCTAGGGGTCAGCCTTCTGCTAATGAAAGCTACTGGCTGATCCTGACCTTCTTCATTCAATTGTGACAGTACAGCCCCTACCCCCAATTCAGATGCATCAGTTTGAACAATGAACTTCTTGGAGTAATCAGGACTCTGTAGAATGGGAGCAGTGCACATGGCCTGCTTCAGGTCATCAAATGCCTTTTGACAGCTAACTGTCCACTGAACCTTTTTGGGCATTTTCTTAGAAGTTAAGTCATTCAGGGGTGTCACTATTGATCCATACCCCTTGACAAATCTCCTATAGTACCCAGTCAGGCCTAAAAAGGCTCTCACCTGAGTCTGGGTAGTTGGAGCAGTCCAGTCCATGATGGTCTGGATCTTGCTCTGCAAAGGTTGAACCTGGCCTCCACCCACAATGTGGCCCAGGTACACAACCTGACTCTGCCCTATCTGGCACTTAGTGGCCTTGATAGTCAGGCCTGCCTTTTGCAGGGCCTGTAAAACATTCCTGAGGTGGACCAGGTGATCCTCCCAGGTGGAGCTAAAGACAGCAATATCATCTAGATATGCTGCACTATAGGCTTCCAGACCTGTGAGAACTGTATTCACCAACCTCTGGAAAGTGGCAGGTGCATTCTTCAGACCAAAGGGCATTACCACAAATTGATAATGCCCACTAGGGGTTGTGAATGCTGTTTTGGGCTTTGCAGTATCAGCTAGTCTGATCTGCCAGTAGCCAGCTGTTAGGTCAAATGTGCTGAGATATTTGGCAGAGGCCAAAGTATCTATGAGCTCATCTGCCCTGGGTATTGGATGGGCATCAGTCCTAGTGACTGCATTGAGACCCCTGTAGTCCACACAAAACCTCATCTCTCTTTTTCCACCACTGGTGTGAGGTTTTGGTACAAGGACCACTGGACTAGCCCAAGGGCTATCTGAGGGTTCAATAACTCCCAAATCCAAAATTTTCTGGACTTCAGTCCTGATACAGTCCCTGACATGGTCAGGTTGCCTATAAATCTTGTTTTTAATAGGCAGACTGTCCCCAGTGTCCACTTCATGAGTGCACCAGGTGGTCTGACTGGGTGTCAGTGAAAACATATGTCTAAACTGATTGAGGACTTGCCTGCAATCAGTTTGTTGCTGGGTAGTGAGGCTGCCTGCCAAGGCTACACCATCAACTGACCCATCGTCAGGGTTCTGTGAGAGCAGGTCAGGGAGTGGGTCACTCTCTTCCTCCTGCCCTTCATCAGTAGCAATGAGCAAGCCCATGTCTGCCCTGTCCACATATGGTTTTAACCGGTTGACATGGAGAACCCTGTGGGGACTCCTGGGTGTTCCTAGGTCTACTAAGTAAGTGACCTCACCCTTCTGCTCAACAATAGTGTGGGGTCCACTCCATTTATCTTGGAGAGCTGCTGGGGCCACTGGCTCCAACACCCACACCTTCTGTCCTGGCTGGTAAACAGTCAGAACAGCCTTTTGGTCATGCCAGGCCTTCTGAAGTTCCTGGCTAGCCTCAAGGTTTTTGGTTGCCTTTTTCATGTACTCAGCCATCCTGGAGCGGAGACCAAGTACATAGTCCACTATATCTTGCTTTGGGGGCTTGAGAGGTAACTCCCATCCTTCCTTCACCAAGCACAGTGGACCCCTCACAGGGTGGCCAAACAGAAGTTCAAAAGGGCTGTAACCAACCCCTTCTGAGGCACCTCCCTATATGCGAATAAAAGGCAGGGCAAGAGTATGTCCCATCTACGCCTAAGCTTTTCTGGGAGCCCTTTAATCATGCCCTTCAAGGTTTTGTTGAATCTCTCAACTAAACCATTGCATTGTGGGTGATGGGGTGTGGTGAACTTATAAGTCACTCCACACTCCTTCCACATTGCTTTTAAGTACCCAGACATGAAGTTAGCACCCCTGTCTGAGACTACCTCCTTAGGAAAGCCCACCCTTGAGAAGATTCCCAGGAGGGCCCTTGCCACCACAGGTGCTGTAGTGGTCCTGAGGGGAATAGCTTCTGGGTACCTGGTGGCATGATCCACTACCACCAGGATAAACCTGTGCCCAGAGGCTGTTTGGGGATCCATGGGACCAACAATGTCAATCCCTACCCTTTCAAAGGGCACCCCCACCACAGGTAGTGGTATCAGGGGGCCTTTGTAGTGCCACCTGCTTTGCCACTGGCTTGGCAGGTTACACAGGAGCGACAAAACTCCTTGCTGTCTTCAGACATGTGGGGCCAGTGAAAGTGAGGGACAATTCTGTCCCAAGTCTTGTTCTGGCCCAGGTGACCTGCTAAGGGAATATCATGGGCTAGGGTCAATAGGAAGCCCCTGAACTTCAGAGGTATAACCAACCTCCTGGTAGCACCAGGCTTGGGGTCTCTACTCTCTGAGTACAGGAGTCCATCATCCCAATACACTGTATGGGGACCACTAGCTTTCCCAGCAGCCTCAGCAGCAGCTTGCTGTCTGAGGGGTTCAAGGGAGGGGCAGCTCTGCTGCTCCTGGCTCAGATCTGCCCTAGAAGGTCCCCCTGTCCCCAAGAACTCAACCTGGTCAGGTTCAAGTTCCTCTGGGACAGTTCCTTCTTCAGGGCTGAGATCATCCCCTCAAGGGACTGATCTTCCTCCTGAGCCAAGGGGAAGGCACTGCCTTAACCCTACTACTCCTCCTCTTGGAAGGCACTTGGTCCATTCTTCCAGAATCCAAGGCCTGTTCAGTGCTAGACATTTTGGCTTGTGACCTGGTCACAACAAACACATCTGCAGGGATCCCCAGCATTTCTGCATGGGTCCTGAGCTCCACTTCTGCCCAAGCAGAAGTCTCTAAGTCATTGCCAAGCAAGCATTCGACTGGTAGGTTTGCACTCACCACAACCTTCTTAAGGCCAGTTACCCCTCCCCAGGAGAAGTTAACAACTGCCAGAGTATGGTCTGTTCTGACATTGCTAGCATTGGTCACTTGGTACATTTCACCAAGTATAACTTGCCCAGGATTCACAAGGTCTTGTGTCACCATTGTGACATTTGCCCCTGTGTCCCTAAATGCCAAAGCCTCACGTCCATTGATTAAAGGCTGTTGTCAGTACTTGCCCAGATTACTGGGACTCACAGTGGAGGTCACATCCATGCCTCCATCACAGACTAACACAGCCTGAGTCAGTTCTCTGACTAGGTCAGAGCCCAACTCAGTACCCAGGGTGAACCCTACTAAACCCTTGGCTGGAGCACTCCCACCAACTGTACTAGGGGGAACAGGTGCCTTAGGGGCATTGGTGGGTGCTGGACTGGAGTCTTTGGACTTGGTGCAATCACTGGGCAAGTTATACTTGGTGAAATGTACCAAGTGACCAATGCTAGCAATGTCAGAACAGACCATACTCTGGCAGTTATAACCAGTCTATAATCTCTTGAGTGTTCAAATGAAAGAGCACCACACCAGGTATATATTCAAAATATATGTATTTATTGCTAAACACACCCCTCTAGTCTCTTTATGAGGCTAGAGTTCGAAGTACATAAGTTAGAAGTTATTTAAACACAGTAATAGCACAAATACACGTTTGGGCCCTAGGGGCGTACCAAACCATATACCAATAAAGTGGTATAAGAACCACGACTGAACTAGACACTAGGCCTAGAGCCTCTAGAAGTGCTTGGACCACAAGGAACCACCCAAGGTAGTGACACAGGGGACCCACGGGAGACGCGTGCAGTGTAAATACACAACCGCGATACGCCGTTGACTTCTATGGAGAAAGTCGTGATCGGGAAATTAGAGAAAAGGGACACTTAAAAGAGGACTTGGACCAAACCCTTTGAGATCTAGGACTTTGAAGAGTCTCTACCCACGGGAGCACCGGAGTACTCGTGTTACCTCACCCAGGAAGCCGGGTGCATAGGTGCCTTTCGGGGTCGGGTTTCGTCGTCGATTTGAATGGCGATCTGCTGCAAAGTGCTGCTGGCGACCAAGAGAAAAGTGTCCGGGTGGATCCAAGAGTGGATCGGAGTTCTGAAGAACCTGAAAGCAGAGGGGACAGAGTCTGGGTCACTAGCCAGTGACCAGGAAGGCGATGGACAGATGCCCACCGATGTCGAGTGCTTCAGGTGCGTTGACGGTCGTCTTGACTCTTCAGCCACGAGGTCCAGGAGGCGTTGTCGGCGACCAGGAGCAGGATTCGGGCTGGTACACGATGTCTGTCGAGTGCTGAGGTGTCGGCGACCGGATTGGACCCAACAAGCCTTGGCAACGGCAAGTCTCGATGCAGAGGAAGATCGTCGATGGTGCAGACCAGCAAGGTCTGGGGAACTCACCCAGCGAGGGTAAGTGAGGGCAGGCCTGGAGCAACCAGGATGCCAAGTTAGAAAAAGATTGGCCTTCGTTAAGGGCTACTAGCCAACGGGCTAGCGACCGCGAAGGAGCCTCATGACGCCGCACGTGGATCTGGCTTACAGGACACTCGTGGAGTGGGGGCCAGTGATCTTCGGTGCAGGTGGTGCTGGAGGCTAGGGCTACTCGGAGCCCAAAGCACGACTTCTTGGGAGACCCAGAAGAGGATGCACTTGCAAATGTGCTCGATGTCCAGGGGTCACGGTCTCAAGTCACCCACGATAGCCACGGGCCTCAGCTTTGCTGGGGACTCAGGGTAGCCTCGGGGAAGTCTGAGAATCGACCTCTGGTGATGCGATGACTTCGGCGTCCGACGGGAGCTTCAGAAATGCGAACCGGACAGATGCTTCTTTGGTGCCTGCCAAGCAGGGGAGTCACTCCTTGACCCCAAGGGAGATTCTTCTGTCCTCTAATCGTGAGTAGAGCGTCGAAGGTCCAGGATTCAGTTTCAGAGTTTCGTCCAGGGATAATCTAAAGTCCTAAGGACTGGGTTCCTATACTTATACTAAGTTTCGGGGTTGGACTACTCTGTGGCCCCACCTATGGGTGGGTCAGGGCAGAGGGGTGGCTACACCCCTTTCCCTTTGTCCAGTTCGCGCCAAAGCAGCGGCTGCAAGCCCCTGATCCGGTTTGAACTGGGGTATGCACTAGGGACACCAAGTGTGCCCCCAGTGCAGGACTTCAAAGCACCCGAAAGTGCTCCCGCCCAGCCCCAATACACATTATCCTGTCTGGGGAGGTGGTCACACCTCCCTGGGATAGGAAACCTATTGTCCAGGACTCCCCTGCCGGAGTTTCGTCCAGCAGCAGGAGGCCAGACTCGTGTCTGTGGCCGCAACATCCATTTTGTGATGCCAGGGCTCTGGAAAGAAGTTACCGGGCTAGCCAGAGTTAACATGTCTTTCCCTCTAGAAGGGTGGAATGCTACCCCGCCGCCAGGATTGGCGGGGGGTAGTATTCCAAGATGTTTGACACCAAACACGACATGTTTAGGTGCAGCCATTCCAAAGTTAGCATTTTACCGCGAGGTTATAATGCGCTTAAGAGTATATGGTCAGGCTGCACTACAAACAGCATCAGAGATGGTCTCCGAACGCTGCAGAGGGGCCCTGCTCATGCAGGGGCACCCTCTCACATAGGAACCATGCACTCTTCCTTTAGGATTGATAAGGCCTGCCTTAGGAGTGACTTATAGGTTTATATGTGTGTATGTATTTAGTGATATAGGTAACCTATATCACAGTAAGGGGTGCATGCACCACCTTACCCAGGCTGCAGTAGCAGACCTGTGGTGTCAGTTTGGATGGCCTTCCAGGGGTGGCATAATACATGCTGCAGCCCCTGGCAGGCCTCTGAGGTACCTATGCCCTTGGTACATAGTATACCATATACTAGGGACTTATAAGGGCACTCCAGATCCCAATCCGTGATGTGCCTAAGGCACATGGAAACCATTTTAGAGAGGAAGCAGCTAGGCTGGGGTTCTGATTAGCAGGGCCCCAGCCAGACTAATGTCGAAAAATAGTGAAGCATCAGCAAAAAGTGGGGGTACCCATGTGAAGCAGATCCTACTCTCCTACACCATTGAGACCAAATCTCCAAATGTGCATCGGCAAATGTCTTTTATGGATAACTACTACTCAAGCAATAGCAAAAATGACATTTGCAGTGTCTTCATTTTATGTGTGTAGGCAACAGGGAATTATCACAGTAAGAAGTAGAGAATCTTACTGTAAGATAGGGAATAGTGAAAGGAGAGGGTACTGCTGGTAAACCCGATCACCTCTTACTTTGAAGCTCAAGAGTACTACTTTAACCAGAGCTGGCCCTGCCACTCGGCACAAGCAAGCAACAATTCATTTCAGATGTCCTGGACATTTTTTATGATTCATTAATATGTGAATCTATTGTTTTTCTTGCTCTGCTTGCGTGGTTTATAGGAGGGTGAAGTCTGGCAGCTTACTGTTTGTGTTGTTCATAGGAGGATATAGTTGGGTGGCTTCTTGCTTGTGTGTTTTATAGGAGGGTGTAACCTGAGAGCTTTCTGATTGTATGGCTTACAGTATAGTGTAGCTGGGTAGCATAACTGCCTGTGTGGCTTATAGGATAGTGTAGCTGGGTGGGATAACTGCCTGTGAGGTTTATAGGATAGTGTAGCTGGGTGACATAACTGCCTGTGTGGTTTATAGGATAGTGCAGCTGGGTTTATAGGAGGGTGTAAGCAGGCGTCTTGCTACTTGTACAGTTTATAGGAGAGTATAGTTGGGCAGCTTACTGCTTGTGCTGTCTATAGGAGGGTATCATCTAGATACTTATGTTTGTATGGTTTTAAAGGAGGGTGCGGTAGGGCAGCTTTCTGCTTTTGTAGTTTCCAGGAGGGTATAGTCTGGCGGCATACTGTTTGTGTGGTTTATAGGAAGGTTTAGTTGGGCCGCTTGATTCTTGTATCGTTTATAGAATGTCATAGTCAGGGGCTTGTTGCTGAATGGTTTTTAAGAAGCCAGGTGTCTGCTCCTCTCAGCTCCACCTCATATCCATATCTTCCATAGTGATGATTGAATGGTTATTGAAGTTGGCTCCCTTCCGTGCATATTGCATTGACTATACCTAAAGCGAACGTCTCACAGGGCCATGAGCAGCCTCCATGCCAATTCAAATGTCCTTTAGGTTTGTTCACAGTAGGGAGCTGTGTTTAATACAAAGAGTGATCATTCGTGGCTTGCAAAATATAATGCATGAATTTCCAATAAGCAATGAAATACTTCTCAGTTGTTCCCTGATATCTAGAGGCACGCACCTTGATATTCAGCTTTAGTCTCACTTGAATAGCTTTACATTTTACAAGGAATTTCATAGCCATTTGTTTTCGTATTGTCACTGCAATCGACTTTTTGTAAAAAGATTTGTATTAGCTGCTTTTCCATCTCACACTGGCTCATGCAGCTCAATTTTCTTTACAGGCAGAACTTCACAATGCATGCTTTCTTCTTCAAAGTTCTCACAATTTTAAAGTAGAGCTTTTAAGATCATTCACTTTTTTCCTGGTAGAGATTTCACAGTTTCTGCTTAATAATTTTTTTTAAATCCTTTGCAGGTGCTCATAGCCATTGTGTTTCGACCACCAGAGGGAGAGACAAGCACTTAATACCATAATTGCTCCCCTAGGTGTGTGTGCACGAAGAAGATCATGTCCTTGTAGAAATTAACCTCAGATCTGAACGAGAGGGCTGTTAGAAATGGCATTTCTGGTTGGCTAGGGTATGCACCCAAGCCAGGCAGAACCCACCACTCTAGTCAGGGCAAGGGAGTTACACACTGAAGATAACCCCTCCTCACACCCGTGGTAGCTTGTCAGAGCAGTCAGGCTTATCCCCGGGGCAATGTGTAAAGCGTTTGCACAACACACACGCACGCACACACACACATGACACACTAGGCACACCACAAAAGAGACTCCACACAAGGTTATATAAAAATATCACTGTATTATATATAAGACACATAGACCACAATCATATGAATTGCTTTGCCACTAGGCAATTGTCATAACCAGACATAGATCAGAAATCACTTTGCCCTAAGGCAATGGTCATAAACATAACAGTTAGTGCACTTATAAGTTTCACGTCATAAAGAAAACATTATAAAAACAACACTCTACACCATCACTATACTTAGTAGGCAGTTTCTGAAAAGGATGCTGGTCATCCTATCATTGCCAGGTGTAAATGCCATCAAGCATAACAATAGAGCATGAAATGCTGTAGTTATAAGTTCATATAAATCCCCAGATCTTTTTGTGCTAGATCACCAAATCCATATCATACACGCACCAGAAGCAACATCTGCGCTCCTCCTACAAGCTCTATGGTGCTATTGTTCCTCATGCCACTGGTACTGAGCCACCGACCCCCAAAATAGGTGTGGAAGCAGCCGCTTCCAAAACAGTAAACAAGTGCCCAGGTGATCTCAGGGGATCTGGGCCTCCGTTGAGGTTTCACCCGTCCTGATGACCAAGGTGCCGTGCCCCTGGTCTGGGCCCAACCAAACAAAAGGAGGGGGAGGCACCCGCAATGGCCACATTGGCGGGGAAACCCCCTCCCTCGCAAGCGGTTGGTGGTCCGCAACCTTGCGGTGCCGATACAGCCTCGAGCTATCCCATGGCAACCCCAACACCAGCCTCCTGGGGTTTGTTGGAGGGCCACGTTACCCTCTGACCGCACGCTCCCGGGAAGGAGGGGCCCACATCGCAGACGTCACCGGGAGACCTCGCTGAGTTCTCCCCTCTCCTGCCGGAGGGACGTCACCTTCCTTGCCAGCCCCGCCCACCGCAGGACGACAGCAGAGCTCCTCCGCTCCCTTAGGCTGCACACAGTGCGGCTTCCTTTCCCAAAGGAGGGGGCCGCACTGAAGGGGATTTCGTGGTGGGGTGCTGCAGCGAGCAGCCCGCACTCCATTGCAGGATGAGACAAATTCGGCGCTCCATGCACTGGGAGGCAGGCAACTCCCAATGCGCGCTATCTTCATGGAATCCAGCGCTTCCTTCAGGCAAAAAGCACTTTTGCAGATGAAGAATACAGCGCTCACTACACAATGTTTGGCAAATGCTGAAAGAACAGTCCAGTCCTTTCTCATACTCCAGACAGGAGCAGCAACTGCAGGCCATACCACCCCCACACACCTCAGGGGCAGCGCTCCTCACACAGTTCTTAGCCCTCCTTCCAGGCAGGACGCTTTAAGATCCAGCAAGGATCTTTCTTGAAATCTTTTATCTCCCTGGGATTTCCAACAGGAGGCCAGCACACACAAGCCCTTGGAGAGTCCTTCACAAGCAGGATACCACAGCAGAGCAAGAAGAGTCATTCCTTTTCCTCCACCATATACAGAAGCAGCAACTGCAGGCCAGCCCAACCCTCACTCAGAAAAGGCAGCTCTCCTCACACAATTCTTCCGCTCTTCTTCTTGGCAGGGTCCTCTTGTTTCTTGAAGTAATATAAAGTCCTTTGGTTTTAGGTCCAATACTTATACCCCATTTTGTCATTGTTCTCTTTGTGGCAAGGGTCTCTGAATCCAGTCCAAACCAGTCCTGTCCTCCCTGGTGCAGTATGACCACAGGGGGCGGAGACAGCATTGTGAAAAGGAGAGACCGCCTATTCAGGTGCAAACGAAACTCCTCCCAACACTGTAAATGCAAACCAGGTCTGTTCAGGCCAGCGATGAGTCACCCAGGCAAGACAGGGCACACATCAACCCCCGCCCGTGACTGTCTAGAGTGAATGCACATCCCCAGCTCCTCTCCTGTCACTCCAGCACCAGACGCTGAATAGACAAACAGTCAGAGGCACACAGGATGGTAAAGTAAGAAAATGCCCACTTTCTAAAAGTATGTGTAAACAAGCAGCGATAATGCACTCAATTTCTCAAATATATACACAATACTTTCTAAAAGTGGCATTTTCAAACACAGAATTTAAAAACCACCTTCACCAAAAGGTGCGTTAATTAATTCTAAGTTCAGAGAGCCTAAACCCCATTTCTCTATCTTGTCACTATGGAAAGTTTTGTAAGATGTTACAAAGCAACTCCCATGTTAGCCTATGAGACAGAAAGCCTTTCAATAGTGAAAAACGAAATTGGCAGTATTTCTTTATGAGGACATGCCACACACACCAGTACATGTCCCACCTTTCACATACACTGCACCCTGCCCATGGGGGTACCTAGGGCCTACCTTAGGGGTGCCTTACATGTAAGAAAAAGGAAGGTTTGGGCCTGACAAGTTGGTGCAGTTGCCAGGGCAACATGGCAGTTAACAACTGTGCAAGCAGACACTACAGTGGTAGGTCTGAGACACATTTCCAGAGCTACTCATGTGGGTGGCACAACCAGTGCTGCAAGCGCACTAGTAGCATTTGATTTACAGGCCCTGGCACAAACACATGCACTTTACTAGGGATTTACCAGTAAATCAATATGCCAATCATGGATAACCAATCATATCTCAATTTATACAGAGAGCACATGCACTTTAGCACTGATCAGCAGTGGTAAAGTGCCCAGAATCATATAGTCAACAAAATCAGGGTCAGAAAAATAGGAGGCAAAAGGCAAAAAGTTTGGGGATAATCCTGCGAAAAGGACCAATTCCAACAAGGGCTCTCTAGATATTGTGGTTAAGCATTACTACAAAATCCAAGAAGCACCTTCGTTGAAATATTGTGTCTACATGCTGTCCATCGGTGATTTATTAAGGAATATAGCAGCAGGCAGTACGGAGTACTCAACAATAAGTCATAAATTCCAGCAGGTCACCTGTTTAGTTCATCAGACATGCATCACAGGCATTGCATCTAACCCCATCTCTCATTTCAGCCAGGACCGCAATGTATGCTGTGCTTTCCACAACTACTTGAAAAGTCCCAGCATGCACTTGCTGAGTGCACAGCATATAAATGTCCATGCACAACTATCCCAGCAATGGGTAATCCTTACTTTACCAGCCTGTTTCCCCAAAAGAGCTCTGACATACCACAGCCCCCTCTTAGTGGACTGATAATCTTCTGCTCCTATCCTGGAGTGTTTCTTGGGTTAATGGTATCATGCTATACTTACTACATCTTGCAGCACCAACCAGCCCACATGGTGCTCATCTTCTGTTCTAGGCTGACTGTCATCATTATGATTGCTGCTGGCAAAGGCAAACCTTCTGTTGTGCATGCCCTTTCTTTGAATGGGGTGTGGTTGTTCCATGCACAAATCTGCAACAGAGGCCAGGGTGTTAGGGACCGTATACATCAGGAACTCCTAATGGTGGATGTTTATTTTAGAGGTTAATAGGATACAAACTTGCACAACATTCTGCAAATTAAAGAGAAACGTAATAATATTTACACTGGTATGATAAGTTTGAGCTATATTAATGGTTGGCATCAATATAACCCTGGTGCATTTAAAAGATGTATACATTTGTGGTTGGAAGCGATTAAGCATATATAGAAAAGAGCAGTTCTGCTGCAAGGTATGTAGGATATGTGTATTTTTAATATGCAGCAGTTTTGGGAAAGTGGGCAAGCAGGTGTGGAGTTTGCGCTGCTTGTGGTCCAGGTCTGTAACCATGCGCGTTATTGCCGGCCAGCTCACTGTGAGGGCAGATTTTTACCCAGTGTAAGGCTGTTCAGCCCTTGCCTAATACAAGGAGTGTGCTTTTGGGTTGTATGTTGGGTTTTCCTACTGTTGTGCATACATGCCAACCCTCCCGATTCAGACGGGAAACTACCGATTTCAAGGCTAGTCTCCCACCTCTCGATTCCTGCTTGCAAAAACCTGATTCCTCTGCGGGCTTCAGCTGACAGGGCCTGGCAAGGGCATAGCTAGGCATTTGCAGCCCCGCCATTTGGATACAATGGAGAATGGGGCTTCTTTTTTCCCGTAGTCAATAGAATGACGACATGAAAAAATGAGAATTTAAATATGCTGCTACTGTTTGAATAAGATTGGACTTAGTTACATCGGTCCACATTCAGTCACAAATGAGTTTAAATATCAGAGACGGTAAGAATACTAATGGACACTATTTCAAGGGCTGTTCTCTTGGAGGGAAAGGGTTTTATTGGCAAATATGGAGGTGTAGGTGGTATTGATGCTCTGGAGATTATATTTTCTTTACAGAAATGTGGGGCTCACGATTATGAGTTGTTTCGTTTTGCAAGGAGCATTAGTTTTGGGTTGGGGGATTAGTAGGTTATAGAATGTTGGTTGGGGAAATGCATGTGATTATGTATACGCAGCATTTTTTAATTTGAAAACACGAAAAACATTGGTCACAGAGTCTGTATATGTAGTAAGTGTCTCAGATCAGTCAAGGTTACATTGATTACGCTGTTGTTTTTTAATGAATTTTTATCATTTTAGATACCCCTGAAGAAGGGATTTATCCCGAAATGCATTGAGTACTTTTATAGAAACCGTGACATGTGGAAATTAGATATTTTCTTATGCTACTGTGGATAGCCTGGAAGGGCAATATGAATGTTAAAAACGAAAAGAAGAAAGATGAATATTTGGGAAAAAGTATGGAGAAAAAAGTGGATAAACAGTTGATTAAATGATGATAAACTGTTGAAAAGATTTTGATTCATTTGATTCATGTATGAATTTGGCTGTGCAGCTTGATTGGAGACCTAATCAGGCTCCATTTTTCTTACATTCAATAAATGCTCAAATGGGCGGAGGGTGCATCTAGCTAGCACGCCTCAAATGCCTTTGAGCATCTGTTGAAGGTTGGAGTACTTTGGAGTGCAATCTACCATTCTTGTTTGTCATTGAATGATTTCTCCGTCCACCGGTTTAATTGCATTCATTTAAAAAGTGGAACCATGGAACATTGGAAAGGGGAAAACGTAAAGCAACGTCAGTGAAATTAAAATCAGTAGCACAGGAGAGGTGTTTCCTGGTCATGAGAAAAAACACCATCTTGGAATCATAATAGTACTTCCACTACATATGATTTTACTGGTGTTGAATTCTGCATGAATGAGTCTGTACATGCTGCTTTAACTGACAAGACAACAGATGAAATGTTAAACTCATATGTTTTTTTGTTTACACGATGAACTGTTTATTTACACGATGAACTGTTTCTTGATTATTATGGTTTCTTTATTAAGTTTGCGGTATGTTTATAGTTGGGTATGTGGGAGCCGCGAACACCGTGCAGCTAGATGGCTCAAGTATGCTGGGATATGTAGTACGAATGGGGGGGTTCGAGAAAAACAGCATGCCGTGCGCGGCATGCACTAAGTCTGTTGTTTGTTTTTGGTAAATACAAGTGGTGGTGCACCTGGAGATAGTTAGTCAGAGGGAATACATAAACGAATTGTTCACATGGTAGTCTATTTGGATACAATGGAGAACAGGGCTGCTTTTTTCCCGTAATCGATAGAATGACGACATGAGAAAATGAGAATTTAAATATGCCGCTACTGTTTGAATAAGATTGGACTTAGTTACATCGGTCCACATTCAGTCCCAAATGAGTTTAAATATCAGAGACGGTAAGCATACTAATAGACACTATTTCAAGGGCTGTTCTCTCAGAGGGAAAGGGTTTCACTGGCAATTATGGAGGTGTAGGTGGCATTGATGCACTGGGGGTTTATTTTTTGTTTACAGAAATGTGGGGCTCACGATTATGTGTTGTTTTGGAGGAGGATTCGTTTTGGGTTGGGGGATTAGTATGTTATAGAATGTTGGTTGGCTAAATGCATGTGATTATGTATACGCAGCATTTTTTATTTGAAAACACGAAACACATTGGTCACAGAGTCTGTAGGTGTATTAAGTGTGTCAGATCAGTCAAGGCTATATTGATTACCCTGATGTTTTTTTTAATGAATTTTTATATTTTTAGATACCCTGGAAGAAGGGAATTATCCCGAACTTTTATAGAAACCATGACAAGTGGAAATTGGATACTTTCTTATGCTACTGTGGAAAGCCTGCAAAGGCAATATGAATGTGAAAAACGAACAGAAGAAACTTGAATACTTGGTTGAAAAAATGGAGAAAGAGTGGATAAAAAGTTGATTAAATGGTGATACTATTGAAAGGATTTTGATTAATTTGATTCATGTATGGATTTGGCTGTGCAGCTTGATTGGAGACCTAATCAGGCTCCATTTTTCTTACATTCAATAAATGCGCAAGTGGGCGGAGCCCGCATCTAGCTAACATGCCTCAAATGCCTTTGAGCATCTGTTAAAGGTTGGAGTACTTTGGAGTGCAATCTACCATTCTTGTTTGACATGGAGCAAGAAACTGCCATCTTTCTAAAAGTAGCATTTTCAGAATTGTTATTAAAAATCTGACCACCATTAAAGAGGGCTTTCAATTACAATCCATTAGGCACCAAACTCGAACTGTCTACTGGCTCCAATTGGAAGTTACAGCTTATTAAATGTAATAAGGTAACTCCAATGTTATCCTATGGGAGAGGTAGGCCTTGCATTAGCGAAAAACGAATGTGGAAGCTTTTCACTACCAAGCCATGTAAAACTTAAAAGCACATATCCAACTTTTTAATATACACTGCACCCTGCTCTCTGGGCTCTGTAGGGCCTACCTTAAGGGTGACATATTTGTATTAAAAAGGAAGCTTTGTGCCTTGCTATAGGTTTATTTTGCTACTTTAAAACTGCACACATAGGCCGCAATGGCAGGCATGAGACGTGTTTAAGGGCAACTTAAGTGGGTAGCACACACAATCAGTACCACTAGCAGCATTTATTTTACAGGCCCTGGGTACATGTAGATCCACTTTACTAGGGGCTTATTAGTAAGTTAAATGTTCCAATTGGGTCTAAGGCAGTGGTAAAGTGCACAGAGTCCTAAGGCCATCAAAAACGAGATTAGCAAATATAGGAGGGGTGACGGCAACAAGTTTCGGGGAAGACCACCATAAGGCTGACAGATCTAACAGGCATTGATACAACAAGGCCTTCAGAAGAATAAGAAACCAGATTGAGTATGTTGCTGGTGGTGTGAGTGTGCTATGTAACTTGCTTGAGACCAACTTCAAAGAGCAAATCAACCAGCAAAGAACACTCAGGTTTTGATGGCATGTCAATTAAAATATTGACATTGACTAAGACTGTGAAATTATTAATACATTGTAGAAGAGAGGAGACGAAGTAATGAAAGTCAGTGCCAAAATTGGTATCAGGATTGAGAGAAGATAAATTGCCACAAAAGGGCTTAGCGTGACTGGCATTGATGTGGACAATTAGGATTTCAGCAAAGAAAACAGTCTTATAAGTGTTCGCTGCTGCAGGTGAATAATAGCTAAATCTCCATCTGATTTATTCTGGTGGTAAAGGCAGATAATCTTTTAATCTGGATGAACAGCCAAAGGAATATCAGAGCCTGAGAAATCACTAAATATCAAGTTAAAATAAATATGTCACACCCACACAGGGACAATATTGCATTCAAGCCATATGAACCATTAATCAAGTCTCCTAACTAAGCAGTCAGCAAAATTGAAGCAGTGAAAAATCGTGCACCACAACAGATCAAAACAAAGTCCTGAGCACATGCTTCAGTACACATAATGCACTACACAGATCCATGGCAGGATAGATTTGCATGACTAGAGTCAGAAACTATTCAGTTTGATTCATTACTAAACAATACATAACACAATCACATATAATGTCCACAGACCACCTTACCTCCGGTCTACAAGCATCCCGGAACTGTGATTTTCTAGAGAACCATAAGCAATTCAAAAGTGCCTTTAGTCAGAAGCCGATTTCTAGTTCAGGTAGGAGCATGTTTGAATGCAAACAGTTGACTGTGCAAGTTCACAAGCAATCAGCTACTGACTAAAACTAGCAATCAGCTTGTGATTAATATATTTTTAAAATTTTTGGGGAGAGGATGTAGCTTTACGGCTAGAGCGGTCGACCCCGAAGCTGGGGAACCGGGTTCGAGTCTCAGCAACTACTCTCAACATCCTGTGATTCTGGGCAAATCACTTAATCTCCTTGTGCCTAACAAAAATGAATGTGTCTATCTGTAACGTAACTGGTGCTCATGTAAAGCGCTCTGATACCTGATTTCTTCTGGTCTAGTTCGCGCTATATAAAACTCTAAAAATAAAAAATAAATGCTTACAGGTATTTTTTAAACATATCTTTATTTGATTTTTTATATATATATATATATATATTTATATATATATATATATACATACATTTTCTTCTCTTAGAGATCTCCAGTGATAGTCATAAGCATATGAATAGTTCCACCCACATGCAGGAATCCCGGAGCACTTCTTCATAGAATATCTTCTTAAGTGTAGACGTTCGCCTTTCTTCAGGAAGGCCTGTAGAACACTTAAGAAAGAACATAATATGCTACCTAAACACAGGCTACAGTGGTAAAATTCTTCAGATTATACTTAGAAAAAGGACAAAGTCCCCATATATATGTATAATTTTAGGTCAATGTTATTACAAAACAGTTTAAATCTCTTTCACAAACCCTTTTTTGTAAAAGTAAAAGATGAAGAATAGCAGGACAGTGGCACACTTATAGGGGGCACTGAAAAGAGGCAGGTTTGGAGGGAGGGGAGGGTTGAGTGGATCGCTCTTGTTGAGCTGCTAGTGGTCAACGTCTCAAACTAGGTAGTAGGTCGTAAAAGAGCCACCCTCGATGTGTATACACCCTTTGTTCTTGACATAGTAGGTCTTTACTGCTGTAAAAGACAAGCGATATTAGAAGTTAATTTCCTGTACATGCTGTATGATAAACTGTTTCAATAAATAGTGTTTTTTTAAAAAGGATAGCAAGCCAGTGTAGCCCCATAGACTGCCATTATGTAAGTTTTAATCTGAAAGAGACACGTTAGTGATAGATTCCTTACCTTAGAATATCCCCAGGCGTCAGACTGGATCCAGAAAGTTTTTCGTCAGCAGTACCCCTGCGCGTCAGTAGGTGGCGTCGTGCGGCTCCGCGTCCGTCGCTGGCTTCGTAAGCGCCGAGATGACATCACGGAGACTAATTAGGCGCCACCCATGCGCGCTGACGTCAGTTCTTTCTTTTTCCGCGCCAGCAAGCGCAGATCCGGTTAGAGCACGTACCCTAGTCACTTTTTGACTAACTTTTTTTTTTGGGGACTTTGTCTCTACTTCTTTTGAGTCTTTGACTCCTGGTGCCACGTAGGGATGCCTGGGTTTAAATCCTGCGGGGCCTGCCGCCGTACGATGTCGTTGGCCGATCCCCATGGCGTCTGTCTCTACTGTCTGGAGCGCGACCATGACTCCCGGTCATGTTCCGACTGTCTGGCCATGGCTCCGAAGGCTTTGGGGGAGCGGTCCCGAAAGCTGCTAGAGGCCCGACAGTTGTCTCCGCGCCGTTCGAGGTCCAGGGGTCGCTCGAGGGACCGACCGCGGAGCCATCATCATCGCTCCTCGGGGTCCAAGTCTTCACCCTCGGAATCGGGTAAGAGACGTCACAAGAAAAAGTCGAAGAAGCGCGTACGCTCTCCGACCTCCCCCCGTCGGTCTCCGGACGCCGACGAGGGGGCCAGGGGTCCTTCCCCCACGGTCCCGCGGCCTACCCGCCCTACCCGGGTCCGTCGGCGACTCCGGCCCAGGTGCAAGAGTTTCTTGCCGCCATGGACCGCCTTTTCAGGCCTAGGGCTCCCGTCGGCGCGCCTTTGTGCCCCGCGGTCCCTATTGAGGGCCCTTGCTTGCCGGCGGCTCCGGCCCCGGCGCCGCAGGGTCCTCCACCGGCGGCTCCGGCCCCGGCGCCCCCTGCGGCTCCGTTCCTAGCGCCGCACTGGGTTCCGTTCGTCCCACCTCCGCCCTTGCCCGAGTTTCCGGGCAATTTTGCTCCGGCTTGGGACCCTAATTGGGACATGGAGCCGGATCGTCGCCGTTCCGGGCGCCGTTGGAGCATTTGTTTTCCCCTGTGCCTCCCCCGCCGCTGCAGCCTGTGCCTCGGGCCGTGGCGGAGGGGGATGACTGGGAGGGGTCGGAGGACCCTCTTGCACGGCAGTGCGAGTCCGAACAGGAGTGGGCGGAGGACTCGGAGGATGCAGGTGGCCTTGACCTCTCCTCTGAGCCTGGGTTTGTGTCTCCTCCCACTGTCATGGAGGAAGGCGCCACATACACTGTGGTGCTCCGTAGAGCAGCTGAGGCTCTTGACCTTGACCTGCCTACTGTTGCCCTCAAGACGAACCTCCTTACTGAAGTGCTTCAGCCGGCGGCAAGTTCTATGGAACCTCTCCTTCCATTCAATGAGGCCTTGACGGATGTTTTGATGGGCACCTGGTCTAGGCCAGCCACAGGGGTTCCTGTGGATAAAAACGTGGCCAGGCGTCACCGCCCGGCACCAGGTGACCCTGCCTTCTTGATAAATCATCAGACACCGGAGAGCCTGGTCAATCAGGCCTCCACTTCCCAAACTGCATTCCCTACCGCTCCGCCGGATAAGGACTCGAAAAAGCTGGAGCAGTTTGGCAAGAAGTTGTTTTCCTCTGCCAGCCTGGGGCTGCGGTCAGTCAACACCGCATGCCTCTTGGGCCGCTACTCTCACGCTGTGTGGGACACGGTGGCGCAAACTCTGCCCCAGTGCCCGGAGGAGGTTCGGGCTGTACTTTCCCAAGCTGTTGCTGAGGGGAAGGATGCTGCGAAGTTCGCCATTCGGTGTGGGTTGGACACCGCAGACTCTTTGGGGAGAGCCATCTCCACGACGGTGGCCTTGCGTCGCCACGCCTGGCTGCAGTCCACGGGGTTTGGGGATGTCCAGAGTTCCCTCATGGACATGCCTTTTGATGGTACTCGCCTGTTTGGCGATAAGGCAGACAGTGCGCTGGAGCGTTTTAAGGACTCTCGGGCTACAGCCAAGTCCTTGGGTCTCTCCACCACACGCCAGGCCACGTCTACCTTTCGTTCCTTTCGTGGCCACGGAAGGGGCGCCCCTACACGTTCGTTCAGCCAGAGGCCTGCGCAGAACCAACCTAAGCGCGGCCGCGGGCGTGGTGGCCGCCGTGGCGGCACAGGGGGCCAGCGTGCGGGTCAGTCCACCTCCGCTCCCGCAGCACCCGCCTCAAAGCCTTTGGCTTTGGTGCACCCCACGCCGGTGGGCGGCAGGATTCAACATCACCTCCCCCACTGGCGCTCTGTCACTTCGGACAGGTGGGTGCTGCAAATCGTCCGAAGGGGCTACTCCCTCCCCTTCGAGTCTGCCCCCCCCCGACCATGCCACCTCAGTTCCACCGCATGTCGGGGGATCTCTTGGCGCTTCTCCGACAGGAAGTCACGGCCCTCTTGGCCAAGGGGGCAATCTAGCGCATTCCTGGGCCAGAAGTAGGACATGGTTGTTATTCCCACTACTTTCTGGTCCCCAAGAAGGAGAAAGGAGGCCTGCGCCCCATCTTGGACCTCAGGAACGTCAATCACTTCCTCCGGAAGGAGAAGTTCAAGATGTTGACTCTGGCTCAGGTCTTGGCTGCCCTCGACCCTGGAGACTGGATGGTAGCGTTGGACTTGCAGGACGCATATTTTCACATTCCCGTCCTGCCGGCCCACCGGCGTTACCTGCGGTTCACGGTAGGCCAGGAGCATTTTCAGTTTGCCGTGTTCCCCTTCGGCCTTACCAGCGCCCCTCGGGTTTCACGAAAGTGATGGCGGTGGTCGCAGCTCATCTGCGCAGGTCTGGGGTGTCAGTCTTCCCCTACCTCGACGACGGTTGTTGAACTCTGGCTCGCCCAGGCAGTCGTCACCCACCTTCAGACTACGGCCGACCTCCTGCATTTGCTGGGGTTCTCCATCAACGTGCCGAAGTCGCACCTGAGTCCTTCTCAGAAGCTCCCCTTCATCGGAGCGGTTCTGGATTTGACGCAGTTTCGGGTTTATCCTCCCGAGCAGCGAGTCCGGGATATTCAGGCTATGATTCCGATCTTTCAGCCTCTATCCCGGGTTTCAGTCAGGATGACCCTCCGGCTCCTGGGTCTGATGGCCTCCTGCATTCTGCTAGTGCAACATGCTAGGTGGCATATGTGGGCTCTGCAGTGGGACCTGAAGTTCCAGTGGGCACAGCATCAGGGCAACCTGTTCGATCATGTCCAGATCTCGGAGGGCACTGCACGACAATTGCAGTGGTGGCTCACGAATTGCGATTGGGTCAATGGCAGATCCCTCTCCCTTCCCCAACCGGAGCACACAGTGGTGACGGATGCGTCCCTCCTGGGATGGGGCGGCCACTTGGGAGAGGTGGAGATCAGAGGCCTCTGGTCTTCGGCGGAGTCCCGGCTCCATATCAATCTTTTGGAGCTTTGGGCGATCCGACTTGCACTAAAGGCATTCCTTCCCTCTGTCCGGGGACGTGTAGTGCAGGTGTTCACGGACAACACCACCGCCATGTGGTATTGCAACAAACAGGGCGGGGTGGGGTCGTGGACCCTATGTCAGGAGGCTCTGCGCCTCTGGACATGGCTGGAACATCAAGGCATTACCTTGGTGGTTCAACACCTGGCAGGTTCTCTGAACGCCAGGGCGGACGAACTCAGCCGCCTGTGCTTGATGGATCATGAATGGCGTCTGAACTCGGGCGTGGCGCAAGGTCTCTTTCTGCAGTGGGGAGAGCCTTGGTTAGATCTATTCGCCACCGAAGAGAACGCGCAATGTCATCAGTTCTGCGCGTTGGAATTTCCAAGGCGGCACTCGCTCGGCGACGCTTTTTGTCGCGAGTGGAGCTGCGGTCTGTTGTACGCCTTTTTCGCATATACCACTTCTGCCCAGAGTGCTGAAGAAGATTTGGCGCGACTGGGCCCAAGTCATCCTTGTGGCTCCGGATTGGGCACGAAGATACTGGTATCCCGAGCTACTCAACATGGCGATCGATCCCCCGATCCGACTGCCTCTTCGGGAGGATCTTCTGTCGCAGCAGCAGGGGACGGTCCTCCACCCGAACCTGTCCAGCCTCCACCTCCATGCGTGGAGATTGAGCGGCGACAGTTGACAGCTTTCGATCTTCCTCCCGAAGTCTGTGATGTCATTCTGGCAGCCAGGCGTCCCTCCACTAAGACGGTATACACCTGCAGGTGGAACAAGTTTGTGGCAGGGTGCACAGCGAAGTCTGTGGATCCCCTTTCTGCCCCTCTTTCTGAGGTCCTTCTGTTCCTACTATCCTTGGCCCAGCAGGGCTCTGCTCTGAGCACTATCAAAGGTTATCTTTCGGCCATCTCCGCCATTCTCAGGCTTCCAGATCAGCCTTCTCTCTTTAAGTCCCCGGTTGTTAACCGTTTCCTGAAAGACATTACACACACGTTTCCTCCTGTGCCTTTCATAATGCCTCAATGGCATCTTGTCTTGACCTATCTGATGTGCACTCCCTTTGAGCCCCTTCATAACTGTCCTTTGCATCTTCTTACTCTAAAGACGGCTTTCCTGGTAGCTATCACCTCTGCCAGAAGAGTGAGTGAGCTCCAGGCTCTTTCTTCTACACCTCCTTTCCTTTCTGTTCATCCGGACAAGGTGGTTTTAAGGACCCGTCCTTCTTTCTTGCCAAAGGTTGTCACGCCCTTCCACATCGGGCAGACCATCACTTTGCCCACCTTCTTTCCGCCTCCGCATCCTTCAAAAGAGAAAGAGAGGCTCCACCGTCTGGACCCAAAACGTGCGCTCTCGTTCTATCTGAAGCGCACACAACAGTTCCGGGTGGATGACCAGCTCTTTGTTGGCTACGTGGGCACCAAAAAAGGTCGGGCCGTGCACAAACGAACCATCTCTCGGTGGGTCGTTCTGTGCATCAAAGCGTGTTACTCGTTGGCTAAGAAGGAGCCTCCTGTGGGGCTGCGTGCCCATTCTACCAGGGCAACAGCAGCCACTACTGCCTTGGAACGTGGCGTTCCCTTGCAGGATATTTGTCAGGCAGCTACGTGGGCCTCGCTGCACACGTTTACCAAGCATTACTGCCTTGACAGCCAAGTCCGGAGAGACAGCTTCTTTGGCCGTTCTGTTCTCCGTGACTTTCTGGTGTAATCTATTCGCAGACCCACCACCGGGGTTGGTATTGCTGGGGTATCTATTCTAAGGTAAGGAATCTATCACTAACGTGTCTCTTTCAGATGCACAAGTTACTACTTGTGTAACGATATATCTGTAAGAGACATTAGTTAGTGATAGATTCCTTACCGCCCCACCCATCCTCCCCGTTCTGCGAACTGATTCTAGGGTTAAGGTCATCCCTTTCAGGGCCCTAGTTTCATGGCACCAGTGGTCAGTTTCTTGCATGGCTCTGCGTTCCTGGCGCGGAGAGTCGTGTGCAGAACTGACGTCAGCGCGCATGGGTGGCGCCTAAGTAGTCTCCGTGACGTCATCTCGGCGCTTACGACGCCAGCGACAGACGCGGAGCCGCACGACGCCACATACCGACGCGCAGGGGTACTGCTGACGAAAAACTTTCCGGATCCAGTCTGACGCCTGGGGATATTCTAAGGTAAGGAATCTATCACTAACTAATGTCTCTTACAGATATATCGTTACACAAGTAGTAACTTGTGCAACAGTGTCTGTACCCTTAAGGACCCCGAGACCACCAGTATCCCATTATGCCTAGCAGGTGTCAGTCGCCTCAGTTCTTTTTTCCACCACCTGGTGACAGGATCCTGGAGCATTGAGCTTGGCCTTTTGGGCTTTGTAAAAAGTGATTCATTCAACGTTTTTCATCATTCTCTCACTATTTCTGCCTTTTTCTGACAGAAAATTGTGGCATTTTGTCAATTAATATGCCTTCTCTGTTTGATAAGTGCCCTGCCTGTGGGAGAAAGAAGGCCAAATCAGACCCTCACACCATCTGTATTCTCTGAATTCCATCTAGTCATGTTCCAGAACATTGCCAGCACTGCAAGAAATGTTCACTATGCACCCTAAGAGAAAGGGAATATATTTATCTTCATGGCACGGAGGAACGGCGCAGACAGCAAGTACAGTCTCAAGGTGAGACCTCAGAGCGAGGAGAGGGTCAGTCATGTACCAGGACTCTGCCATCTATCTCTGAGGGATGTGGAAGGTCCAAAAAGATATTAGCCCAAAAAAATACCTATTTTTCGGTCGACGTCTAGGGGGTCGATGTCAAGGCAAGGTAGATCAACATCTAAAGTTGATACACTGTCGACACGCACAGTAAGATCAACGTAAAGGTATGCAGACCCATCGACGCCGAGGAGCAGTTTGACATCGAGGCATCGTAGGAGATCACCATCGTGGAGCAGATCATCATCGAGGCGTCGACGGAGATCGATGTCAAGAAGCAGTTCGATGTCGAGGACACAGGACACAGGAAAGGAGGAGAAAGAGGAGACAAATCTATTCTTCTGATTCTTAATATTCGAGGGTATACTCCGCCTCTTCACCGATAGTGTTACCGGATTCTCCACCACCAACTCCTCCTCCTCCTCATCCACCTCCACCTCCTCCTCCACCTCCTCCTCCACCTAAACCACAGCTTCCTCCACCACCTCTCACGCCTATTCCACCAGCACCAATCCCTATGCCAGTGGAACTGCCAAGACCTAGATCACGCTCAAAAAATGTGCATCTTTCACACCATCACAGTCTTCATGCCAGGCATTCTCGCCATCGAAGCCATAGATCTTGTTCAAGATCAAGAACCAGAACACACACAAGATCTAGGTGTCGTTCAAGACATATGACATCCTCATCTTCTTCTACAGGGCAGTATTCGCTGACCAAGTCGGATTCTCCCCAACCTTGCATTTCTCTGGTGGATGACATCACTATTTCCAGGAGGTCTTTGTAAGAGGAGCTGCAAAGCTTAATATATAGATGTCAGTTCCCACACCTTACACCTGTAATTTTTGAGACAATCAACCAATGGTCTGCATCAAGACCACGGCTTCCATTAGTGCCAAGACTCTTAGATCCAGCAATGGAGCTTTTTCTGATCCTCGCCTCACATAAGACTGCTCCTTCGAGGCTACAAAAAAATATAGACCTCCCGAGCAAGATCCTTTCTTCCGCCGATCAGATCCATATCTTGCCTCAGTAGTCATATTGGCAGCCAAGAAGCACCATGCTACCACTCCTGATTCCTCATTTCCACCTGATAAGAAAAGCAAAAAGCTGGACTCTGTAGGCGCAAATTTTGCAAAACTGCAGCAACCTCCATGGAAGCGGCTAGTGCAACTGCCCCCCTTGGCAGATAAGATAGAGTGCTCTGGGACTCTATTCAACAATTGTCAGACGATCTTCCTAGAGACAAATGGAAAGACTTCCTGGAAGTAGTGAATGAAGGACTCATGGTATCCAATTAGGCCATCAGTGTCGCTGCTGACTCTTCCTTGTTAGCGGCACATGAATACTGTAATTGAATAGCCTTAAGAAGACCTTCTTGGCTCAGACTTACAACTCTCAAACCAGAGTCTCAACAAAGGATCCTCATTCTTACTTTTTCTGGTTCTACCCTCTTCAACAGCCATACTGATGACGAGTTGGCTTGCATGAAATCGGAGACTCTTAAGGCGGTCGGCCTAGAAAGGCCAAAAGAACAAAGATGTTCGTTCAGGCCCTACCAGCGCCAGTTCTACCCTCAGAGGGTTCAAACCCCTTCTTGGTTTCAAGGTCGCCAGCAACAAGAGCAGCAGCGACCTTACCATCAGCAGCAGCCGTGGATCGCGCTCAGATGGGGATTGGGGGCCTGGGCTTGTTCCCCAACAGGCTGTGTGACGGGCCGGCCAAGCAGTCAGGCGCTCTTGGAATGTGCAAACCACTCCTCCCTCTCTGCATCCAGCCCCGAACCTGTGAAAAATAAAATGATAACTACGTTATCATTTTATTTTTCCTGCTCAAAGAGCAGTGGGGCGACGCTCCTCCAGCTTAGCATAGGAGTCGCCCCTGTTTTAACTCCCAATTATCTGTTGTTCTGTCTCTCTGCTATTTTCGGTTCCCCATTTTTAGGAGTCTTGGACTCGCTGGCACTGTATAGCTAGAATGCAATAAATGAGGGTTTCTTGTTGAAATAGACTTGGTTCCATATGTTTGAAGTGTAAGGTGTTGTCTGTGGTTTTCACATAACTTTCACTGTAATGTATAGAATCTATAGATTAACATATTTAAACCAGTGGTTGAAGTGGGCGGGATCGGCAGGGCACGGCGTGCCCCTACTTCTTTAATTTCATAGAGTCCGTTCCCCTACTTTCTTATTTTAAACATGCCTCCCGGACGGCAGAAATCGCCAAGGCTGATGGTTAAGGCTCGGCTTTTGGGGACGGGCGAAAGGACTGTCTTTTCCTTCGTGCCCAAAGAAGACAAGGACAGTGTCCAGTTCTCCTGCCCTGGCAGCTGCCTCCCCCCCCCTTTGTTTCCCCTCTTCCCTCTCTTTCTGTCTCGCTCCTCCACATGTAGTGAAAACCGAGACTTCATGAAACGGTTATTACCTTCTTTTCCTCCTTTCGTTTATTTGCTCCCCTGTGAAATGGATCCAAAAAAGAAAAACACTTGCTGGAAACGTCGTCTTTTTCTGAAATTTTTCAATTTCTAAGTGCAGCCTCGGGGTGGAGAGAAATAAAACATTCAAAATATGAAAAATAACCAACTAACTAACTAAAGCAAGACAGAGTGGTTGCAAGGTGGCCAGATTGATTTATTCACACCTAAACACATTAGCGCCACTTTACAGTGTTTGCCAGTGAAGCGCTACTTTTGTTTTCTGGTCGCTCTTTGAACAACATTGTTTTCCCTGGGTGGGAAAGTGCACTATTCCTGGAGGTACTGAAATACCTGCTTGATGGGTGAATTGGAAAACAAAATGCATACTGCGGCTCTGTATTCACAAATGTGGTCTTTTTAAACCATACTCATGGGCGTCCGCAGGGGGGGGCAAGGAGGGGCGCTTGCCCCCCCTTGGATCACCCAGCCGGCCGCCTTTTGTCCGTAATTTTGGCCTTTGAGGAACATCACTGTTCCCCTGTGAGAATCCTCAATGCCTTGACGGGGCCGCCTTGCACTCCTCTGAGCGCAAGAGCAGCCCCCCATGTCATTCTGTCTGCAGCTGATTGCCACATACAGAATGACAAGGGGCCAGTCTGGCTGGTAAAGCCTGTGGTGGCCTCCTCCAGCCTCGGGCATCCTGTCAGAAGGAAGAAATGTAGGGAAACGCCCATGCTGTTACGAGAGAATCCAGTTAATCAAAATAAGGCGGTAAAAGAAGTTAAAAGGGTTATAGGTCTTTCACAGTCTCATCATTTTAGAACTGAAGCATTTTCAATATTAAATTCAACGAATCCATGGTTGCTGCTTTTTTATTTTATGCAACTAACAACCATTGACAAAGCCTATAGTTCTGGCTTGTTGTAGGTGTGACATTACCTGCTGTATTATATATCTGAATGCAATGACAGAAGCAGCAAAATACCAGTCGGGCGGCACACTATGCTAAGCACAGAATTTTAGCTTAGGTGTTTCAAGCTACGCCCTTAATTAAATCGAACAACCCCTTTGGAGAGACCCCCCCCTCCCCCACTTAAAGCCCTGGAAACAACACCATGCCACAGCCACCTCACGTCCTGGCACTGTGCATCATGCATGACTCATGACTTCCAAAGTTTCAGATTGACTGTGTGCAGGGGCGTCTTGAACCCCTCCCTATGCTTTAGGAACTACAGCGAGGGGTGAGTTCCTGATGGGTCTCTTCTGTCTGCAGCTCTGCAGAGGAAGGCTCAGCTCATACTTAATGTGAAAAGGTGGGTGAGAGAGTAAGTGAAGGGATGGGTGGATGGCTGGATGGATTAGTGAAAGGGTGAATGGATGAATGAAAGGGTGAATGGATGGATAATGAGAGGAAGGATGGGTGAATGGATGAGTGAAATGATGGATGGATTGATGAATCGATAAGTGAAAGGGTGAATGGATGGACAGATGAATGAAAGGGAGGATGTAAGGATGGATGAGTGAGTGAAAGGGAGGGTACATGGGAAAAAGGTTGGATAGATGAGTGGAGTGAATGGGTGGATGGATGAGAGAAAAGATGGATGGATGATTGAAAGGATGGATGAGTGATAGGGTCAATGGATGGATTCATGAGTGGATGAGTAGATGGATGGTTGGGTGGATGGCTAAGTGAAAGGGTCGATTGAGAGAGAAAGGGAGGATGGATGTGTGGATGCCTGAAAGGGTGAATGAGTGGAAGGATGAGTGACTAGGTGGATGGATGAGTACGTGAAAGGGTGGCTGGATGATTGAAAGGGTAAATGGCTGGATGGATGAGCAAGACAGAGTGGTCAAAAAGTTGCCAGATTGGTTTTATTCACACTCAAACACCTTAGCGCCAACAGACTTTCCCAGTGAAGGCAGCATTACTTTCATTTTTCTCGTCTTTGAATGGCATTTTTTTCCTCAGGTGAGGAAGTTCACCATTCCTGGAGGTACTGCGATATCTGGTTAATGCGTGGTGTAGAAAATGTTTCATGTGATCCTTATCAGCTGTTTTCCTTTTAGTAGTTTATGAAATGTGTACTGCAGCTTTATGTTCATGAATGTGGTCTTTTAAAACCATACTCCTTATGTTTTGTAAGGATCTAAGCAATGGACATTGAAACGGGTCCCTTCCGGGCCCTGTAGTCATGTCCTTAGCTTTTCAGGCAAAAACACACATTGATTTCTGAATAACAAGTGCACAAGCATTAAGGTAAGCATGTTGTTCCATGCTTACATTTCACATACCTTACTTAGTCTTGCATTCCCTGTGAGTGTTTGCTTTTTCCAGGAGGTTGTTACTGTTTTTTCAGACAGAAGATTACTCTTGTCTAGTGCATAATTTGAATTGAGTTGCTTCCAGGCGTTTATAGCGGGACACAATTGGATTGCATCTAAAGGCAGTGCGAGTTTCTTTTAGTGGTAGAGTATGGTGTTCAGTGGGGGAGAAGATGTGGCACTATGGCCAGAGCTGCCGAATTTGGAACTGGGGTACAGAATCCTGCAGGCTGCTTTCTGTGCTTTGTGAAACTAAGTGAAGCTGTGGTTCAAATGGAACCTTCTATGGGATTTTTTTGGGGTAAGCGTTGAGCTTTGGCTGTGATTTAGGTTCGTGCAACCACATTTTGTGTGTGCGCTATGCAGTCTAGCAGTTTCTGTCTCTAATATATAGAACGAAGTGTGTTAATGGTCATACCACAAAGACCTTAGTGTCAGTTACATATAGCATTCAAACTCCAGTGGGTCACCACTTGCATTCATCCTTTTGAGGATGATATGGCACACATCATGTCGGAGGATGGTGATGGCGTTAACATTTTGCCCCCCCCTGGAAAAATTTCTGCGGACACCCATGACCATACTGCTTACGTTTTGTGAGGATATAAGCAATGGGCATTGAAGCGGGTCTCTTCTGGGCCCTGTAGTCATGGCCTTAACTTTTCAGGCAAAAGCACTCACTAATTTCTGAATAATGAGTGTAAAAAGAAAAAGGTAACCATGTTGTTCCTGTTTACATTTCACATGCTTTACTTAATCTTGCATTCCCTACGAGTGTTTGCTTTTTCTAGGATGTTGTTTTTAGGCGGCGCATTGCTCTTGTCTAGTGCGTAATTTGAATTGAGTCACATCCAGGTGTTTATAGCGGGTCAGTGCAGTGCAAGTTTCTCTCAGTGGGGCAGTATGGTGTTCAGTGGCGGAGAGGATGTGGCACTATGGTCAGAGCTGCTGAATTTGGAACTGGGGAACCAGGTTCAGCATTCATGACCAGTCCACCAGGCCACTCCCCCTGAGGGAGCACATTCCCATGCTAGACCTTAGAAGGCCCCTCAAGATCTTAAAAGCACCAGCAGGTGGACCCTAGCAGTGGCAAGTGTGGGTTAACCTTGAAGGCCTGTCCGCCACAATTCATTCTGAAGTACATTTCCAGTCTTGCAGGCGTGCCTATGAAGCAGCACACCATAGAGTGACAGTGACTCTGTCACCGAGGTCACAGGACCTTTGAGCAGGGTGGCTCTAGGGCAGTGCGACTGAACCAGGCGCTGACCAGCCGCGGTCCGTGCAGGTAACAGCGGTGGGGCAGAGGGGCCGGGTAAGGGGGGATTTCGAGGGACGATGCAGAGGGAAAATTAAATAAATAATTAATTTTCCCAATGCATCGTCCCTCAAAATCCCCCCTTACCCGGCCCCACCGCTGTTACCTGCATGGACCGTGGCTGGCGCTGACTTCAGGTGGGGGCGTCGTGTTTGCATGTATAAAATGGTTTTAAATGCACTTGCTGCCTCCTTCCTGGCCTCCAACAATTTTCGGCAACAATAAAAATGTCATGATAACTCCAGTGATTAATGTTCTTAGTAGAGAGATGGTGTTTTGTCTAGTGGACGTTTTGACTTATGGAAAGGAAGCGCAGAGGGTTAATGTGCCTGCTGCTAAGAACATGTACCCTGCAGATCACAAAGTGCACATAATGTAAATAGGTCAGTGGGTTACTGCTTTTTTCAGAGAGACCCTATTGTTACTTGCATTTAATAAGTTAAAATCCTAACATAGAACAGTGAGCTCTTAACTGTCATCTAAGAGCTGCATGCAAACGACAAGGTATAAATTAAGAGCGTTATGTTTTTTCCCCCAGTCTTTGATTATTCTAATGTTGCAGAAAAAGGGTTCATTTGGGTAGAAATCAATTCTGATTATTAAAGAGAACCACCAACCATGGTATTACGTTATAAATTCAGAGTTTGTGTTTCTCCAGACCAATCACTATTAAACTATACTGCCTACTAGTATGGTTGTCATGTGACTCCTACACCTTGTAATCCTTTGTTTTATGTAACATTTCCTATACAGTGATTTACACACGTATGATTGATTGTCTCTGAGTAATATGTGTGATGTAAAATGCTCTGACACCCTACACTGTTATTAGTGGTGCTGTAAATTTTCTGATACTTTATTATTTTGACATTTTTACACATGCTAACAGTCTCTGCAAAGATTTTTTCTTATTAGTGCCAGTGGAACATACAACTGCAGCAGTGAGAAAGGTGACCAGTCAACCTTTGCAAAGGGCCCTCCACTTCACAGCAGCACAAGTCACATTTTTTAGGAACTTTTGAACCGTTTGAGCTATAAACAATTTACTATTAAAAATCGTCAGATTATGCAGCAGATGATGTATTATGTGGCAAATATGGCAGAGCCATAATTATATTGAAAACATTTGCAAACTAGGATATTTTGCAGTTCATGTTTGAACTGCTCTTGTGGAAAAAGGGAGGAAAAGTGCTGATGTCAGAAACTCCATGGCTGGGAGACAAATGGCTTGCGATTCCACTTTTAAGGATATTTGGGACATTCTGTGATTGGAAACGTATCCCACTTTGTGAATGTATTTTAATGTCAATAACTCATATTTAACCTTAAATAAACATGTGTATCCATTGGTTAAATTAAATAACGTAATAAGCTGTAACCGGTTAGTGAAATGGGAAACAAATACTAAAATTTGGGATATTTTGCTCTTTCTGCCACACCTCTGACTCCGCCCACTGACCCAATCCACGGGTTATTCCCGCCCTCTGATTCTCCGCCCACAGTTCCCCTACTTTTTTTCCCCCACTTCGACCACTGATATAAACATAAAAAACAGAGATATGCAGCGCCAAGAGGCATTTCTATTGTGCTTTGTAGAAACACAAGCCATCCATCCGTATGAAATGGCCACAGGATACAGATCTGGTTTGGTTCACTGTTAATGCGGAGATGAGATTTCGCGTTATTCATCCGATGAAGTATCTGAATTTCTGAAGCCTCCACCCCGCTGAGGCTTGCCACATTTGTCATCAGGCTTTTAGGACTCATCCCCGTATCCTAGGACGTCCTGTTCCTACCGCTACGAATGTAATATTCACGCAGGGTCATAAACCTAAGCATCCTTTCCTAAATGAATATCCGTGCCTTTAACCCTGCCATTGTCCCTCGCATGCCCCGAAGCACCGATTCGCGTTTCTTTTGTCTGTATTCACCATCATCACTCTACTTGACTGGTTCTTTTGTTCCTCACAGTAAAATGGCAGCATTTAATATTTTTATTTTCTCCTTTTCTCTCTCACTCGAGAGATGATGCCTTTTGCCGCTCCCACACAGAGCAGTTAGCATCCAGGCTTCCCTGCCACGCCTTAGCTGCCTCTTCACAAGCCCCCCAATTAGTGCAGTGCACGGGAGAGTTCAAGAGTTCCCTAGCCTTGTTTAGAATTGGTCTTCACTCACTTTGATCTGATCATATGTAAATCAGTACTGGCTTTGTAACCATGACTTTTTGACCTCCTCTTAGATGTGCACATTTTTGTGCACCATTTCTGAAACCTTCTTACTGAGCGCAGCACTCTAGTTCGTTTTTTCAGCCTCTGCTGTGTGAGTTTATTTATTTCTGTTTTTCTCAATGGCAGTTCATGTGTTTCTCGTTGTTGGCAATGTTCTCACTCTAATCTTAATCCTTCAATAATTTTTTTTAATTTATAAACCTAGGGGATTTTTATTTGTCAGGGTCTGGCAAAGATCAAAAACAGGCCTGTAAACCTTACCACCACCCGAGAGTGATTCAATGCCTTTTCACAGAAATTGCCATTTAAATGGACTACAAGTTGTTAGATTTCTGGGTTCACAAATAGCAGAGCTTACCCGTCTGCCCCACCATTAAGACATACTTTTTAAGCAAAGTACAGCGAGGTGGCTACTGAAGATGGAAAGAATTACACAAGTGACTGTATTATGGCTAGCAAGACTAGTGACGACATAGATGAGAATGGTGCCCAGAATACTGCACCCAAGGCAAGCCCTAAAGGAGACTCTGCTACCGGGATAGCTTAATCACCCCAGAAGCTGATTCATGGCTTTATCTGGAGTGATAATAGAGTCAGGCTCCTTACAGACAGGGAGCATGTCGCCCTACTAATGAGGGGTTAGGCGTACTAGATCTTATAAGATACTTCAAGGTGGGACAAGTTAGGTCTCCTTTTAACTTGGTTAGATAAGGCACAGAGAAACAGTGGTGCTTTGTGGATGATATGTCAGGTAACCTCTCTGGGAAGTCCCATTTCGGTCTGGAACCTGAGGCCGGAGAATGTATACAAGTCCCCCAATAACAAGGTTCACTTTGCAGGAATGGTCTACAGAGGAGAGAAGATGAAATTAGCATGCTTCCCATCCTCAGACACTTCGTTTTTCAGAAACCCATATTTTCTTTCAGGAGTATGTAAGGAGAAGTTAATTTTATGGGGAAAGTTGATTATATTAAGACTGTTCTCCTAAAGGAAAATTACATTCTAATAGCGTAGATTCCAGTAATCCCAACTGAAACACTAGGTAATGCAAACACCCTCAAAAGGTGCAGTGAGACTGTATATACAATTTCAAAAATTGCGTACAGAATAGGAAAGTTCAGAGTCATCTGGTCTTAAAGCTTTATAAAGCAGCAGGCAAAGGGCCATTCCAAAGAACAGGAGAGAAGGAACCAGGGACAAAAATGAATGACGAAACAAGGTCAACCTTAATTATTGTAGCAAGGCACTTTGCATGGCATACTTAAGGAAAGCCACTTATGCCCAAGATCCTATAAACATACACTTTACCTCTTCATAGGTTGACACAACTGGGGATGCATTTTATATCCATAAGATTTCAGGTAGCCATTAAGGCAATGATTCTGAGTTGGTGGGAATTCGATGCGAGGATATAATTTGGCTGGAAATAACAATTCCAGCCAGTATCCCCACACCTTAATATAACTGTTATGAGTATTTGGTCACCGAGATGCAGACACAAAATTACTGGGACCCAAATCCCTCATGTGGAGTCCCGCTTCGAGCGGGTGGCAGATGGGTTCTGGGGATCTGTGCAGGAGGGATGGGGAGCACGTTAGGGCAGGAGAGGCTGCAGGCTGGCGGGTTGGGTGCTCTTACAACCTGATCCGCACATGATTTTACCGGCTGAATTTCTGGCTACCAAAAACGGGCCCAAAGCTCCCGCAACCAGAAAAGCTGGGGTGGAGGGAAGAGAGAGAACACCAGGCCTCTTGTGATTGGGCAGAGCAGTTTACCACCTAGGAATACCACTCCACCTAACAGATGGTACCCCCCATGAACTATCCTTAGTAAAGTATGAAAATGTTTCTTTTTTCATAACATTTATTTGACTGATTCAAACAACTATAAAATTGTTATATCGTTTTAGTTCCAGAATTTCACCATTCAGAATAAAGACGGTTACTTTCAATATCAATAAAAATATATGCATTGTTTTTACAGTGTTTTAGAATAAATGCAACTTGTTCTTACCTGCAGTGGAATATTACGAGGCAAAGGTTATCCCTTTAAGAAACTGGTTATTGATTTTCTGCTTTATCAGGTAGTATTTTTGTCTGCAGAGATAATCATTTTAAGGTTTATGAAACCTGAAATAGCGTTTGACAGATAGATTTTGAATGTTAACAAATGGAAGCACATTCAGGATATATGTGTGCAGCCGTGTGTGTACTGAGTACTGCAAATGAAAGACATTCATCCTCGTCTGTAAGGGAAATTAAAAATTAGTCATAGTACAAATGATTATTGAATCCAAAACAGGGAATCGGTGGTGCAGAAATGAGACATTACATACTTCCAAACATCGCCTTTTTTGGCACATCTGCCCCCCGCCCATCAAAGATGCACACCTTGTCTTTACATGTTTATTTCCACAGCTACATATCTGCCACTCTAAATTAATAGTGAAAATGTATTGTGATAGATAACTGAAAATGGTCTGCTTAGTTGTTGATAATGGTCATATTTTCTGGTTTTATAAACTGGGAGAGTGGGGAAGTTGATAACAAGGCTGTAGAAAGTGACTGCTGAACATTTGTGGCATATAAAGACATAAACATGCTTATTTCTGTTATTCTTACTAAAATATAAGGTTCAGTCTAGCAGGCACATGACTCTAGGCCACGTCCCTTATAATGTCGGCCACATCAGTTATAAAGCCTCCTTACAGATGCTTCTTAGATAGTGGCGATCGTCTTTTTAGAGATTGTCCAGTCCCCATTTCAAACACTACGGTCTTCATTAAGGCGCCTGATCTATGCTTTCAAAACATAATTCTATTGAATTATTACCTCTAATTGAGTTCTGAGCATTAGATAGCTCCTCAATGTAAGAGCTAATTCTCCCTCAAATTCTTTGAAAGGATATATGATTTCATCTGTTTTCCATTCATATTTTTTCTGTTTATATGCTTTTCCATACTGTAGTTATGCTTAACACGTTCAGTCCTGTTTTTTTTTCACGATGCACATTCATTTTAACAAAAAGTGGTCAGTTGATTTTTATTAACTCTTCCTGTAGAAACTGTAACGTGCATTACTTATTACGTTTTTTAACATCTTTTAAAACATATCTGCATACATATTGACAAGATTAGTTGTCTCTCGCTCATGTTTGAATCCATCCTGTTCTTCCAGTTTATCCAGTTTTCAGAATTCTAAGCATGGTTGCACCTAAAAGTGAGAGCAAAAAGTGCCATCTGTAAACCTAAATAGCAGACCCTTATTCACAGAATTGGTAATTTCCAGATATTTGTGTGTGTGCATAGTGGGGGATATTTTACACCATCTTTAGTGTGGGAGAGGGAACTGGCTGAGGCAGAGTTTTGGTCCTGAGGAAACCCACTATATGTAGAACTGTGGGTCGAAACGTCAACAATTTTGTGGCACTCACTACCAATAGTTTTGGTTTCCGGAAACAGCATTTAGGCTGGACTGATATGTTTGATTTATGGATACCCATATTGTATGTCTGTATCATATGTTAACTACCACACTATTGCACTTATGAGCACTGTGCATCTGTACTTTTTTAAATTTCTTGATCAGCACCATTAATTAATTAATGAATACAATAAAATTGTGAACTTTGTATATGATCCATAGTACTAACATGGATTTTTGCCTCATTGGATGACTGAAGTGAGTCCCACAAAATCATCTTGTCTTTATTTTACTTCAGATCGGTTCACTGATAGAATATCGATGGCAAAAATATCGATGTTCAAAATATCGAAAAAAAATTATAGACTACAAAAATATCGACTCCCATACCTACACAGGTAAGTACAAAAGTATCGAATCAAAAATATCGATGTAAAAAATATAGATGTACAAAATATCGATTTAAATATATATATAAAATAATATATATTAAATATTAATATTAATTTTAACAATTAATTAAATTTAATATACATTTTAACAAAATATAACAAATAAGCTTAATTAAAAAAAGATAAACACACAAACAATAATTTATACATATATATATTTAATTTAAAATAATTAATAAACTTATCTTTAATTTATTTTAAAACTTTAAAATTATATAAAAATAAAATATATATATATCAATAATTTAAAATATAAAAAAAACATTCTATAATAAATAAACCATTAAACTATTAAAAATTATTTATACTTAAATTTCCCAATACAATCATTGCAACAGTAGGGAAAGTGTTGGATAGCAAAATAATTAAATTTACTATTCCAACTCCAGTGAGTGCAACAGTAGGGAAAGTGTTGGATAGCGGAGGGGCAAAATTTACTATTACCACTCCTGTGAGAGCAACAGTAGGGAAAGTGTTGAATAGCGGAAGGGAAAATATTACTATTTCCACTCAGTCCAACAGTAGGGAAAGTGTTGGATAGCGGAGGGGAAAAAAAGACTATTCCCACCCCAAAGAATGCAACAGTAGGGAAAGTGTTGGATAGCAAAATAATTAAATTCACTATTCCAACTCCAGTGAGTGCAACAGTAGGGAAAGTGTTGGATAGCGGAGGGGCAAAAATTACTATTACCACTCCAGTGAGAGCAACAGTAGGGAAAGTGTTGGATAGCGGAGGGGAAAAAATTACTATTCCCACTCCAAAGAATGCAACAGTAGGGAAAGTGTTGGATGGCGGAGGATAAAAAATACTACTCCCACTCCAGTGAGAGCAACAGTAGGGAAAGTGTTGGATAGTGAAGGGGAAAAAATTACTATTCCCACTCCAAAGAGTGCAACAGTAGGGGAAAGTGTTGGATAGCGGAGGGGTATAAATTACTATTCCCACTCCAAAGAGTGCAACATTAGGGAAAGTGTTGGTTAGCAAAGAGACAAAAAATACTATTCACACTCAAACAGTTAAAACAAAAATAAAAAAGATTAAAAATTATAAAAAATCAAAAATAAATAAACAATATTTAGAAATAAAAAATCAAATATATTAAATATATAAAAAAATATTATAATAATTACATATAAAAAAACTACAAATAATATATAATATAAAATAATAAATACATTTATAAAAAAATCTTTTAAACAGGAATATATTTACAAACAAATAAATTAATTAATACATAAATATATTTATTCTATTTTCTACCCTATAATACCACACCAATAACAAAACACTTTTACATTTTTATTTACATTTTCTTCAAAAATTAACATAATTATTATTTAAATTAAAAAATATTATTAATAAAAAAAACTAATAAGCATTAATTTACTACACACACTTTGACACTATGATATCCACAACAGACCCCTAAATAAAACTCTAAAATAATAAAACACAATTATTACTTATTTATAAATTAAGTAATTAAGTAATATTACTATTAACAACTAATAATAAGTCATTAAAATGTATTTAATACCCTCCCAGCGCAGACTCATTACGAGGATATATAATAACATGCAAAATTCTGCCCCCCTGCTGGAGCCATGAGCATTCCAAGAGTGGAAGATAGAATTACACGAGGCACTAACCGAGGAACAGTGGGCATTCTGTTGCAATCAACTAACAGCTCTGTCCCCAAATTAAGCTTGATTCCTTTTAAATTCCTTCATAGATTTTACAGGACCCCTTCCCAACTCCACAAATGGGTATCAGGGCGGACAATAGCTGCTGGAGATGTGGCTTTGCCCCAGCTACATTCATGCATATTGCATGGGGTTGTTCCAGCTTGACCACATATCGGTCTTCAGTATTCCTCACCATGCACGAGGTAATTGGTACCTCCAGCGATCCGGATCCCTTATTGGGATTATTGGGATATGTAAAAAATACACCATCTGGGACCCGTAAGCTACACGCCATGCTACTGTTACTCGCTTAGAGGAGAGTGGCTATGCTCTGGGGGAGGAGTGGGGCCCCTTCCATGAAGGATTGGATCCGGGATGTGACATTTAGCCACACTCAGTTAATCACGTTCTGGGAGTTGATGCCATCGGCATCCAGGCCTAGAGATATTTGGGAGCACTTTCTGGAATGAGCACGTACACACACACAGGAGGATACGGGGGATGTTGGGGCACTAGCCGACTAGCAGTTGCGTTTGGATAAGCCAAAAACGGCATTAGGAAAAACAAGGTTACCTGTCACTGTACATTGACTTAGGGCTGCAAGGGCTAAAATACATGGGACCTCCCTAGAGAGGTTGTCGAGAATAATGTGGCCACATGTACACAGTGTATACCAAATGTAAAGATGAATGCACAATGTGGGATATGTTCTGGTAGAGATTGATGTTAACCTGCAGCAATGGGGTGATGTGGGATTGGACCTGTAAGATCACTGTCATAATTTGCAAAAACGGGACTTTGTGGAACTGGATGTAACTGACTACTAAGGGGCCGATTCCGATCTCGGCCGGTAGTGCTCCGAATCTGATTCGGATTTACCGGATCCAATTCGGAGCCCTGTTTCCCGACCGAATCGTACGCGGGTCCGGCCGAGCGAGTACGATGCAGGCACCCGCGAAATCTCCGACCGACTCGAACGCGGCTTCAACACGCTCCGACCGACTCGCATGGACACGACTCGCACCGCGCTATGGAGACGTATCCCGGCCGGGAAAGTACGATGCGCGCCGCGAGCAGTCCGACCAACTCGCGCCGTCCGGCTCGAAAAAGCTGTCGGAGCCGGACTTTGGGGGTCCGCGTCGGACCCCCCTGTACACGTAGGCGCGCGAGTCGCACACAGGGGGGACCCAAGGGTCCCCCCTACCTGTGCATGTACGCCGCGATGCGCATGGACGCATACACGCTGTAGGGGGCGCCCTTGTCCGCCTCGCACCCATTGAGTCAATGGGAGCCCGCGTACGCGTTGTACGACAGGCTCCCATTGACTTCAATGGAAGTCCGACCGACTCGAGTCCGATGGCATGCGTGCGCATCGTACTCGTTCGGTCGGACTGCCAGAGTCCGATTCGGTCGGAAATCTCTCCGGGTCCGGCTCGGTCGGAGAGATTTCCGGCCGGAATCGGAATCGGCCCTTATGTTGGGTTTGTTGTTTACATTTAAAAATGTCAATAAAAAAGAAAAATGTATTTAATACCCACCCTTTACCCCTTTAACCCCTTCGCTGCTAGGCCTTTTCCCCCCCTGTGCTAAGCCTTTTTTGGGCTATTTGGGGTAGTGCGCGCTTAGGCCCCTGTAACTTTTTGACCACATGAGGTATCCACGCCAAATTTGCGTCCTTTTTTCTAACATGGGGATTGTAAAGGTACCCAGGGTTTGTGGATTCCCCTGGAGGGGACCCAGAAATTAGCCAAAATACAGCAAAATGTTGTTTTTTTGGGGAAAAATGCGAAAAAAGGGCTACAGATGAAAGCGTCTTGTTTTTTCCCTGCAAATGGCATCAAAAAAGGGGTTGTGGTGCTGAAATCACCATCTTCCCAGCTTTCAGGGACAAGCAGACTTTTGTCAGAAAACCAACTTTTTTTACACAGTTTTGGCATTTTTCTGGGACATAGCCTATTTTTGCTATTTTTTGTGCTTTCAACCTCCTTCCAGTTAATGGTAGAAATGGGTATGAAACCAATAATGGATCCTGAAAAGCCATACATTTCTGAAAAGTAGACAAAATTCTGAATTTAGCAAGGGGTCATTTGTGTAGATCCTTAAAGTTTTCCTTATAGAAACTAACAGTTAAATGAAGGAAAAATTGAAAATTAGTTGAAAAAAACAGCCATTTGTGTCAACGTTTTCACCTGTAACTTCTTCTAATTATGACAGCTATTTGAAAGCAATATACCGTTATATCCGCTGGACCTTTCTGGTTGTGGGGATATATAGGACTTGTAGGTTCACCAAGAACCCGACGAACCCAGAGCCAATAACTGAGCAGCATCTTGCAATGGTTTTTTATTATGTACCGGGTATATAGCAATTATTTTGGGAAAATGTATACATGGAAAAATTGTTATGAAAGACACCTATGTATTTCTGAAATGGGAACAAAATGTAGATTTTAGAAACAGTAGATATTTGCACATTTCCGAAATTGGGAGTACCCATACTAGCATGAGAATTATAGGTCATTTTTCAAAATGACTTATTTTTTACACATTGTCTTTCATTTGGAAGGCAGAAATGCATCGAAAGTCAATAGGTAATAACAGTTGCTCTACAATTCTGTGTTACCCCAAGTCTCCCGATAAAAATGGTACCTCACTTGTGTGGGTAGCCCTTGTGCCCACAACAGGAAATGGCTCAAAATGCAACGTGGACGTACCACATTTTCACAATGAAAAATTACCCTTTTTTTGCAAAGTGCCTAGGTGTAGTTTTTGAACCCTAGCTCTGCCGGCACCTAGGGAAACCTAGCAAACCTATACATATTTGAAAACTAGACACCCAGGGGAATCCAGGATGGGGTGACTTGACTGCCTCCCACCAGGTTCTGTTACCCAGAATCCCTTGCAAACATAAAACATTGTCAAACAAAACACATTTTCCCCACATTTCTGTGGTGGAAAGTTCTGGAATCTGCGTGGATCCACAAATTTCCACCCACCCCGTGTTCCCCAAAGTCTTACGAGAAAAATGGTACCTCACTTGTGTGGGTCGGCCTAGTGCCTGCGACAGGAAACGGCGCAAAACACAACGTGGTCACACCTCAATTTCGCAGTGAAAAATGACCCTTTTTGGCAAAGTGCCTAGCTGTAGTTTTTGAACCCTAGCTCTGCCGGCACCTAGGGAAACCTAGCAAACCTATACATTTTTGAAAACTAGACACCCAGGGGAATCCAGGATGGGGTGACTTGACTGCCTCCCACCAGGCTCTGTTACCCAGAATCCCTTGCAAACATAAAACATTGTCAAAAAAACACATTTTCCCCACATTTCTGTGGTGGAAAGTTCTGGAATCTGCGTGGATCCACAAATTTCGACCCACCCCGCGTTCCCCAAAGTCTTACGAGAAAAATGGTACCTCACTTTTGTGGGTCGGCCTAGTGCCTGCGACAGGAAACGGCGCAAAACGCAACGTGGTCACACCTCAATTTCGCAGTGAAAAATGACCCTTTTTTGGCAAAGTGCCTAGCTGTAGTTTTAGAACCCTAGCTCTGCCGGCACCTAGGGAAACCTAGCAAACCTATACATTTTTGAAAACTAGACACCCAGGGGAATCCAGGATGGGGTGACTTGACTGCCTCCCACCAGGTTCTGTTACCCAGAATCCCTTGCAAACATAAATAATTGTCAAAAAAACACATTTTCCCCACATTTCTGTGGTGGAAAGTTCTGGAATCTGTGTGGATCCACAAATTTCCACCCACCCCGCGTTCCCCAAAGTCTTACGAGAAAAATGGTACCTCACTTGTGTGGGTCGGCCTAGTGCCTGCGACAGGAAACGGCGCAAAACGCAACGTGGTCACACCTCAATTTCGCAGTGAAAAATGACCCTTTTTTGGCAAAGTGCCTAGCTGTAGTTTTTGAACCCTAGCTCTGCCGGCACCTAGGGAAACCTAGCAAACCTATACATTTTTGAAAACTAGACACCCAGGGGAATCCAGGATGGGGTGACTTGGACTGCCTCCCACCAGGTTCTGTTACCCAGAATCCCTTGCAAACATAAAAAATTGTCAAAAAAAAACACATTTTCCCCACATTTCTGTGGTGGAAAGTTCTGGAATCTGCGTGGATCCACAAATTTCCACCCACCCCGCGTTCCCCAAAGTCTTACGAGAAAAATGGTACCTCACTTGTGTCGGTCGGCCTAGTGCCTGCGACAGGAAACGGCACAAAACTCAACGTGGTCACACCTCAATTTCGCAGTGAAAAATGACCCTTTTTTGGCAAAGTGCCTAGCTGTAGTTTGTGAACCCTAGCTCTGCCGGCACCTAGGGAAACCTACCAAACACACACATTTCTGAAAAGTAGACACCCAGGGGCTTCCAGGGAGGTATGGCTTGCGTGGATCCCCCAACGTTTCCTCCAGAATCCCCTGCAAACCTCAATTTTAGCTGAAAAAATCACTTTTTTCACACATTTTGTGTGGGAAAGTGTGGCATCACTGGCCTCACACAAATTTCCTACCACCCAGCGTTCCCCAGGTCTCCCGATAAAAATGGTGCCTCACTTGTGTGGGAGGCTCAAGTACCCGCGACAGGCAAGGGCCCACAACGTATTGAGGCGACCTCAAAATGGCCTTTCACAAAATGACCTGGTTTTGCAAGGGGGTCACCTGGGTTTTGGCCCTGTGCTCGGCGGCCATCTAGGAAACCTACCAAACCCACACATTTCTGAAAAGTAGACACCCGGGGGCTTCCAGGGAGGTATGGCTTGCGTGGATCCCCCAACGTTTCCTTACCCAGAATCCCCTGCAAACCTCAATTTTAGCTGAAAAAATCACTTTTTCACACATTTTGTGTGGGAAAGTGTGGCATCACTGGCCTCACACAAATTTCCTACCACCCAGCGTTCCCCCAGGTCTCCCGATAAAAATGGTGCCTCACTTGTGTGGGAGGCCCAAGTACCCGCGACATGCAAGGACACAAAACGTTTTGAGGCAACATCAACATTGCCTATCAAAAAATGTTTTGGGCCCTTGCCTGTCGCGGGTACTTGGGCCTCCCACACAAGTGAGGCACCATTTTTATCGGGAGACCTGGGGAACGCTGGTGGTAGGAAATTTGTGTGAGGCCAGTGATGCCACACTTTCCCACACAAAAATGTGTGAAAAAGTGATTTTTTTCAGCTAAAATTGAGGTTTGCAGGGATTCTGGGTAGGAAACGTTGGGGGATCCACGCAAGCCATACCTTCCTGGAAGCCCCCGGGTGTCTACTTTTCAGAAATGTGTGGGTTTGGTAGGTTTCCCTAGATGGCCGCCGAGCACAGGCCAAAACCCAGGTGACTCCCTTGCAAAACCAGGTCGTTTTGTGAAAGGCCATTTTGAGGTCGCCTCAATACGTTGTGGGCACTTGCCTGTCGCGGGTACTTGGGCCTCCCACCCGAGTGAGGCACCATTTTTATCGGGAGACCTGGGGGGACGCTGGGTGGTAGGAAATTTGTGTCAGCCCGGTGATGCCACACTTTCCACACAAAAATGTGTGAAAAAGTGATTTTTTCAGCTAAAATTGAGGTTTGCAGGAGATTCTGGGTAAGGAAACGTTGGGGGATCCACGCAAGCCATACCTCCCTGGAAGCCCCGGGTGTCTACTTTTCAGAAATGTGTGGGTTTGGTAGGTTTCCCTAGATGGCCGCCGAGCACAGGGCCAAAACCCAGGTGACCCCCTTGCAAAACCATGTCGTTTTGTGAAAGGCCATTTTGAGGTCGCCTCAATACGTTGTGGGCCCTTGCCTGTCGCGGGTACTTGGGCCTCCCACCCGAGTGAGGCACCATTTTTATCGGGAGACCTGGGGGGACGCTGGGTGGTAGGAAATTTGTGTCAGCCCGGTGATGCCACACTTTCCCACACAAAAATGTGTGAAAAAAGTGATTTTTTTCAGCTACAATTGAGGTTTGCAGGCTATTCTGGGTAAGGAAACGTTGGGGGATCCACGCAAGCCATACCTCCCTGGAAGCCCCCGGGTGTCTACTTTTCAGAAATGTGTGGGTTTGGTAGGTTTCCCTAGATGGCCGCCGAGCACAGGGCCAAAAACCCAGGTGACCCCCCTTGCAAAACCAGGTCATTTTGAGATAATGTGTTGTTTATTTCTGCAGCGTGAAAATTTTGGCACAATATTGCAAGGAAAATGTGACAGACATTTTGAGGTTTGCAGGACATTGTGGGTACCATAACTTGTTGGGATCCACAAGAGAGATATCACCATGTACTCCCATGGGTGTTTCGTTTACGACAATATCTACAGTTGGTAGGTTATTCTTAGACGGAATGTACACCTTGGCAGACAGACTAAAAAGACAAAGATTACTGCACAGCCATCTATTCCTCAAGCACACACACATACTGGTTGGATTTGGCACGAGGGCAAGTGATGGTTCAGTATATACAATTTTATTAACAAGAGATTTCACAAAAATGAAATGCACTGTCAATAATTGAAAGGACAAAAAACGGAACCAGTGACTCGCAGCTCGTGAGCTGTAAAGCCACGTCAAGGCCCCAACCGCTTTACAGGCCATTCACACACCTTTCATACGTGATACACACAAGACCATTCACACCACCAGGCACGAAACAAACACATTACAACATTCACAAAAAGGGACAAGGTACACCCTGCTTGAGAAAGACAAAAAAAAAATATTACTGCACAGCCATCTAATCCTCAAGCACACACACACATACTGGTTGGATTTGGCACGAGGGTGAGTGATAGTTCAGTATATACAATTGTATTAACAAGTGATTTCACAAAAATGAAATGCACTGTTAATAATTGAAAGGACGAGAAACTGAACCATTGACTCACAGCTCGTGAGCTGTAAAGCCACGACAAGGCACCAACCTCTTTACAGGCCATTCATACACCTTTCATACGTGTGACAAATACAAAACCATTCACACCACCAGCCGCGGGCCCATCACATTACAACACTCACACCAGCAGACAGCGCCATTCAAGGGCCCATCACTTTCACACGCCCACATTCCTAACACAGTAACCACACAAGCTGATGGATTGCGTGGAGTGTCGCTCGGCTAGCAGTGTGTGTAGTGACCAGCAGCAAGTCACTACTCACACACTGCCAGCCGAGCGCCAGTCCACGCACACTGCCAGCCAAGCGCCACTCCACGCACACCGCCAGCCAAGCGCCACTCCACGCACACCGCCAGCCTAGCGCCACTCCACGCACACCGCCAGCCAAGCGCCACTCCACGCACACCGCCAGCCTAGCGCCACTCCACGCACACCGCCAGCCAAGCGCCACTCCACGCACACCGCCAGCCAAGCGCCACTCCACGCACACCGCCAGCCTAGCGCCACTCCACGCACACCGCCAGCCTAGCGCCACTCCACACACACCGCCAGCCAAGCGCCACTCCACGCACACCGCCAGCCAAGAGCCACTCCACGCACACCGCCAGCCAAGCGCCACTCCACGCACACCGCCAGCCAAGCACCAGCCTACACACACCACCATCACATTTAGGATTTTTTTATACAAAAAGAAAACACAAACAAATTGCAAATAGATACAAATCTACTAACACAAAATCAGAAACTAAATACATTGCACTAATGCCAACCTTGAAACAGAACAACAATTCTTAAACATTACAGACCAGGCAGTTCACTTTACCACTCATGGTTGCTCCCAATAATTATTTTGCTTGTGGTACGCTCTATAACAAGCAGGCACACACAGCCCAGGGTTAGAAGGACACTCAGGGCAGTACATACGAGTCTCCTTCCGCGTACCTCTTCGCCAACAGACTCTACATCTCCTAGTGGGAAAGTCTTTTGAGGGTGTAGGAGGAATGTGATCAGGAAAGTGGCCATCTTTCAATCGAGCCACATCCTCCACCACTCTAACTCTAGGAACACTTGCCTGTTCCACAACAACAAGGCTGCCTATGACAGACTGCTGAAACTGAACAAAAGTCAACTTTGACGCAGGAGAACACTCCTTGAACACAACAAAAGCATTGAAAGTTGCTAAATTGAAGAGATGGATGGCCAACTTCTTATACCAAATGTAAGCCTTACGAATAGCAGTGTAAGGTTCCAACCTCTGATCTACTCTATCAACACCACCCATGTGCTTATTGTAGTCTAAAATGCACACAGGTTTGCGCACTTCAGCAATCTGACCCCAAACAGCCACAGGTGAAGTACTCTCATCATGGATGGTAGTCAGCATGTACACATCCCTCCTGTCCACAAATTTCACAGCTAGCAGTTCCTCACTACGCAAGGCACTGCACTGTCCCCTTCTGAAGTTTTTTGCAAACAAGCTCTTTTGGATAACCTTTACGGTTAGAGCGGATTGTGCCACAAGCAAAAGTGTCCACTTTGAACAATTCCTTAAACAATTGCACAGCAGTGTAGAAGTTATCAAGGTACAAATGGTGGCCTCTGTTAAACAGTCCTCTAGCAAGATCCCACACAATTTTCTCTGAAACTCCAAAAGTGGACGGACAACCAGGGGGTCAATAGTGGAATCCCTACCAGTGTACACACGCAAATTAAAAACATATCCTGTCCTACTCTCAGACAACATATACAGCTTAATTCCATAGCGTGCCCTCTTGCTAGGAATGTACTGCCTAAAAACCAAACGGCCCTTGAACAGGACCAAAGACTCATCAATAGATATTTCTTTCCCTGGAGTATAGATCTCTGAAAATCGATCTACAAAGTGATCAAGAACAGGCCGAATCTTAAAAAGACGGTCACATTCAGGGTGATCTCGTGGCAACGCCAAACCATTATCAACAAAATGCAGCATCCGAAGCAAAAGTAAATACCGATCACGAGTCATAACTGCAGGAAATATGGCCGTTGCCATCAAGGGACTGGTAGACCAATATGAAGCCATGGACGGCTTCCTTATCAAGCCCATCAAAAAAGTCAAACCCAAAAACTTCTTCATCTCTTCCAGATTTGTGGGACTCCACCGGGTAGCTCTAGAATGGGGCCTAAGTCTGGCACTGTTGTCCCTCAAAAACTGTTCAGCATACAAATTAGTCTGCTCAACAATCTCACCCAAAAATACATCATCCATAAACAACTGAAAATACTGTATAGGCAAATAATGTTCACAATCCACTCTACACCCTGCATAACCACTAAAGGCAGGCAACACCGGCTGCACCATGTTTGGATCAACCCAGAGTCCAGCACTTCCAGTAGGAAGCCTAGCAGCCCCAGGCTGCAATCCAGATGCCTCTTGCACCATCGGCACAGTAGTATCCTCCTCTAAATCAGGCACTTCATCTGCACTGAGAGTACCTTCATCATCCGATGATTCCATGTGGAGAGAAAACTCACTGCCTGAATCTTCCCCTCCCTCCTCTCCCTCAGACGCACTGTCAGTCTCATAATCCTGCTCAGAGGAAGATTCAAGAAGCAAACCAACCACCTGCTGAGCAGTAATTCTACGGCTAGCCATAATGCTTACTAATAAAGGTTACTTGTCAAACAAGTCAACAACAACAAACCCTTTGTAAAAAAAAGAAATAAACAAAATGTAGCTTTATCACAAAGACCTATATACTCCAACACTATACCACTCACGTGACAGAAGCAGCTAGACTCACCACCACCTACTCTGCACAGACACAGTAAGGATCAACAATATCCCACTAAAAAAGAAGAAGAAAAATTACACATAAGACAATGCAAAACATCGCAAAGAATTTCATGCTCTGAACACTAACAAATATGCTGCCATTATGACACCACTTACAAAAAAATTCATTCATGCATGACAATAATACTCATTTGGAGTACACACAACAAAAATATTTTTCTTACCAAATAAATGCAATTACGCAAAACTGCAGAACAACCACTGCCGAAACCGCAAACAGGAATCAAAAGCTTTACACTAGAATAAAAAGGAGAAAAAAACATTACAATCACATATGCAAATAATGCACCAGTCCACACACAATCCACCAGCCAAGCTAAGGGGTAGGTGGGCCAAAGAGTATAAATAAAATATTCACCCCCGTAAAAGGGAGCAACCCTTGCCCTTTTGGCCACTCCCCAACACAAAAATTAAAAAAACCCTGGTGTCTAGTGGCTTCTGCCCGTCTTGGGGGCAGATGGGCCTAAAAACATACTGCTATTCTGCCACCCAAGGGGTCACTCTCCACAAATAAATGCCTGGTGGACTAGTGGGAAGATACCTTTATCTTCCGCACACGATCTCTCACTACTCAACTCTACTCTCAACTCTCTATTCACAACTGGATGTTAGCTCACCAACTCATTCTGAATCCCGCCAAAACTGAATTCCTCCTCCTCTCTACCTCTCTCTCACCTCCTCCTGTTCAATCTTGGATGGATCAGCTGAACCTACTCAACAACAAACCCATCATTGTCGACAGCGCTAAATCCCTAGGTGTCATTCTTGACAAAAGACTCAACCTAATCTCCCACATCAACTCTATTGCTAAGAACGCACGTTACCAGTTGCGCCTTCTACGGGGGATCCGTCGGTTCTTCCCGGAGAAAGACTTAAAAACCTTGGTACAATCTCTGGTTCTCTCAAGACTGGATTATTGCAATTCTCTTCTGACGGGCCTACCCAAATCCCACCTCTCCCCTCTCAAATCCATCCTCCATTCAGCAGCTCGCCTCATTTCAGGGTCTAAACGAAGCGACCACGTCACTCCTATCCTCTCTTCGATGGCTTCCGATCGAGGCAAGATCGATTTACAAAACTGCCTGCATCACACACAAAGCCTTACACACCTCCTCCCCTCGTTACCTGGCAAATAAATTGAAATTGTCCGGTGGCTCTCGCCCTTCTCGCAATGCGGAAAAGCTTCTGCTTGAGCCCCCCGTCTTCAAAAAGGGAAAGATCGATGGCGCAATCCTTCTCAGGAAATGCGGTGAGAATCTGGAACTCGCTTCCCCATTGCTCCATGCCACCTCCTCTACCCGGATCTTCAAAGCTGACCTCAAATCTCTTCTCTTCCAAAGACACTTTCAGAACTAATACTTTCACTCTCAGCCCCCTCTAGGAAGTTCGCTCTTCATTGTAAATTTGTACTTTTTCCTGTACATTCCTCACCCTTGCGTGCTGGAGTTTATGTACCCTTCTACCTACCTATATATACACACATACACACACACACACACACACACACACACACACACACACACACACACCCCCCTCCCCCCCATTCACCCCACTAGGAAAGACTTAGGATGAACCACCACAGCATTTTGACTTTTTAAAGGACAGAAACTCAGGAAGTGTTGAGAATTGATTTAACTAATTTAGCCGCAGATCAACAAAAAGATAGAAACCTATTTATTGAAGGAAGGTACTAATGATGTTTCTTCGAACATTAACCTCATCCAAGAAACATTATCAATTTGACAACTAATTGCCTTTATCCATATAGAAAAGTTCCATGAAATGATTAGTTTCCTCACTGCAACCCATAATGTATATAATCGTTCCTTCATTGCCAATTTTCCCACTTCTTTCTTATATATGTTCTTGTGCCTGTGGCTTAACATCATGGATCCTGATGGCTATCCCTAATCGGCTGCTTTCCAGTGGCTGACACACTATGGATCCTAATGGCTACACCTCATGGAACTGTGATCAACTGGGCTCACCATTATCCAGAAAGACCGATGTATGTTATAGGTTGCCTTCAGTAGAAGTGCACCACACATTGGCACATGCGGCCATCAAGGCATTCTTCCATAAGCTATTGTTATTTATGCCACCATAGGAGCTTCTGTCAATACTATTCTATTATATGCCACGTCTCCTGTACTCCTGCAACTCAGATATTTCAAATTCTTACTCTCTCACATTGAATATTGGCTGCCTGTATGTACTATATATAATGCTATAAAATATTCAGGAAGGAACACAGGAAGTCTTGCCGTGCGTGCTTGAAAAGCCAAATGCGGATGGCAATGTAACTGGTGAAAGAATGTATTGATCCACAAGTGAACACACACACACACACACACACACACACACACACACACACACACACCCCCCCCCCCCCCATCCTTGTGGGGACTATGTGCAGACACCTGCCTTGTGGGGACTAACCTTTCCCAATGTTTTAAAAATATACCAATAACAGAAAAATGATAAGTAAAAATTCATAATACAGGATCCTGCTTCAAATGTGCAAATATGTTGTTATTTAATTACGCGCACAGAACTATCCTTGTGGGGACTTGAACATGTGTTACCATCCTTGTGGGGACTTTTTCAATAATTATCATTTGTGGTTGAATACAGTCATGGGCACTTGGCTAAATGTTTGGTTAATCAGAAATGAACACAAAATAATCATAATCTATTCATAATTGAATGTTTGCATGTTTCCTAGAGGTACGCAATACATGGATTATGTTACAAATATGTCAGTAAATATCATATATCAGGGTTACTAAAGGGAAGTTAAAACTCTAATCCTGTGATCATTGCTCATAGTCTTAGGAGATAAGGGCATAGCACATGGAGAAATTAAATGAAGGAATGTGATCAAGTGGAACTCCGTTAGATTAGTTACTTTCCTTTATGTCAAAAATTGCTATTAGACCACATCTCCCTCGGAATGGCATGTAATGTTATTGTCGGCCTAAAGATGGTGTGTGATGATGCCCACAAAGGTGGAATATAATCCTAGTAGTATCATAGTCTCTTCAGATATGCTGTTTACAACTATGATGAAAGTCCCACAAGAGGTAGCATGTGAAGATAATGATGTTCAAGTCCCCACAGAGATGGTGTGTTGTTACAGGGATTTTCAAGTCCCCACAAGGATGGTGTGTGATTATAGCGATGTTCAAGTCCCCACAGTGTGTGATTACTGGGATGTTTAATTCCCCCACAACAATGATGTGTGAATATAGTGATGTTCCAGTCCCCACAGATATAGTGTATAATGTGCTACAAATTTTTAGGGATAAGTGTGATTAACACATAAGGAAATTGAGTAATTTGCTCAGAATCACACAATGTGGTCATGTAGGAAAACCAGAATTATGTTTAGATTGGCTAGTGCTATTGATGGACACAAAGCCATCGCATCATATATTCTCCTTAAGAAGAGCATGTAATGCAATGTTGTTTGTGTTGATAGTAGTGGCTTAGTACTCACAGCACAGAGATAGTGTGTGATAGCAATGTTCATGTGCCCACAAAGATGGTGATCAGTTATAAGGATATTGAAGTTCCCTCAGACATAGTTTGTGATTACAGTGTTGTTCAGAAACTGCATAGATAGTGTGTGCATACAGTGTTGTTCAAGTCCCCACAGAGATGGTGTGTGATTACACTGTATTTCAAGTCCCCACAGAGATAGTGTGTGTGTAATGTTGTTTAAGTCCCCACAAAGTTGGTGTGTGATTACAGTGTTGCTTAGGTCCCCACAAAGATAGTGTGTGAGTACAGTGTTATTTAAATCCCCACTGAGATGGTATGTGATTACAGGGCAGAGAGATACTGTGTGATCACTGTGTTGTTCAAGTTCCCACGGAGACAGTGTGTTATTACATTGTTTTTCAAGGGCATGCTACATGCTGCAGCATTTATCACCAAGAGCCTGAACAAATCACCTCATGGCTCCTCCTTAGTAAGAGCATGTAATGCTCTTGTCTGTATAAATGTTGTTTGTGTTGATAGTAGTGGCTTAGTACTCACAGCACAGAGATAGTGTGTGATTGCAATGTTCACGTGTCCACAGAGATTGTGTTCAGTTATAAGGATATTGAAGTTCCCTCAGAGATAGTGTGTGATTACAGCGCTGTTCAGAAACTGCATAGATAATGTGTGCATACAGTGTTGTTCAAGTCCCCACAGAGATAGTGTGTGATTACACTGTATTTCAAGTCCCTACAGTGATATAGTGTGTGTGTAATGATGTTTAAGTCCCCACAAAGCTGGTGTGTGATTACAGTCTTGCTTAGGTCCCCACAAAGATAGCGTGTGGTTACAGTGTTATGCAAATACCCACTGAGATGGTATGTGATTATAGGGCAGAGAGATACTGTGTGATTACTGTGTTGTTCAATTTCCCACAGAGAAAATGTGTTATTACACTGTTTTTCAAGGGCATCCTGCATACTGCAGCATGTATCACCAAGAGCCTGAACAAATCACACCCACTCCATCTTGATAGAACTCCACTTGCTTTCCTTGCAGCACTATCTTCAAACATGCAGCATCATTTAATAAACCATCACAACCATCATCTCTGCTTATATTCCAGACATGTTCTCCATCTCTAGAAAAAAAAAGTGCAATGACATGGCCACCACGTCACTTTGTAGGTGTGTGTATGCATTCAACAAGCATACTCCTATAAAATGACAGGTGTTTTTTATTTTTATTTACTGATCCGACATGGATCAGTAAATAGAAACAAGAACTGCAAAAAACTTTTTTACAAACATAGCACATCCAGGCATTTGAAAAAATGTGGGCACTGTTCCACAAATATCTAAAACAACAAGGTAGAATTGGCCTATACCCAGGACATATACCTAAGGCTTTATATGAATCTAAGCTCTGCTATCCAAGTTCTTCAGATCTCCCCTCCTTTGTATCTGAAGACTCTGTGGGTCCACATTGACTCCAGGTTTCTGCTATATGAGTAGAATCTGAGAGTAGTTTTTCATGTCCCTACAGAGATAGTGTGTGATTAACGTTGCTCAAGTCCCCATAGAGTTGGTGTGTGATTACAGCATACAAAGACACTGTGTGATTAAAGTGTTGTTCAAGTCCCTACAGTGATCATGTACATTGAGAGTGTGTTTCAAGTGCCCACATAGATAGTGTGTGATTACAGCAGGGGCGGCTCCTCTGTTGGAGCGGTGGAGCATCGCCTCACTTAAAAGGCCCAAAAAGCCCCAGAAATGAAAACTAAAATGGAAATTTATTACCATTTCATTTTTATCATCACATCCTGAACCGAGTGTCAGGACGGGGCGGGGCCTGCAGACTGGCAGCAGGGAAGAGTGGTGTGCAGAGGGCTGTCTGTGCACTGTTTAAAGTGTGGATGTCTATTTGGCCGGCCTTCTTGTGACCAGCTGCTGTTTGTGCCACTTTTAGATATTGTGCTAATTTTTAACGCAAAATAAATCGTCGCATCCAAAATGGAGGCAAGCAAGCATTTCACACTAAAATATACTGCTAAATGCTGGATTTGCATTTCACATAATTGCATGTGACTTCTCATAATTTTTCAGAAATTGTGCGTAAATATGCAAAAGCAAATTTAGGAATTTCACACACTACTTATTTAATCGGGACATCTGTGAAACTATAATCATTTACGAGGACAAGCTTCCTAGTGGAGCCACCTCAGGATTTTCTATGCAAGCCTTTGATAGGGACGTCTATGGTGACTGATGTAAATGGGATAGCCAATCACCACTTTTCTTAAAGTCTGTTCTTCTGAGAGAACTGCAGGGAAACCCCAGAGATGGGATTGAACAAGTGCAGTGGCACTGGGGCTCAGACGTTTGAGGAGACCTCTACATTATGCTTCCAGTACAGGAATGCAGCCAACATTAGTGCTGCAGGTAGAGTCAATCCAGGGATAATGGTGTGAGAAACCCAGTGCAGCTTACTCCCAAGGCCCAGATGGCTGAGGGCCATAGTGCAAACTACTCCCAGGATAGAGCACAGGGGCACAGCTATCATTAGTGCAGTAGATACAGTGGCCCCAGGGCTAAAAGAGATGAAGAGCTCATTGCAGCCAAATCCTTGTCCAAGGTTGGTGGACAAGCGCAGCAGGTGCAATGGTACCAGGCACAGGTGGGGTTAAGAGCCAACATCAGCTTGCTCCCAGTATTAAGGACTAGGGTGCTGCTATCAGTGCATTGCATTGTACTGTAGCACTTACCCAGTGCTCCATACCTCTATGTGCTATGCCGAAGCACATTTTTGGACGGGTAGCATGATACACTATCAGGGTGGCTTACAGACTGTTGCATTTATTATCACCCTATGTGGGAAGTGTTTTTTGTTACACAAGAGTTACCAGAGGTGCTCTTATTTTGTTTTGGGGAGCACTGCCTATGGATAGAGCACGAGCTTTGAGAAATAGGCACACAAATTATACTTTTGTTAGCAATACAACAAGTAGCGGCTCGTGGTGGGAGTGCTGTGGGGCGGTGGGGCAGGGGAGGAGCAGGGTGGGGTGTAGTAAACTACGGCATACGGCCGAACAGAGGTAAGTAAACAAATAAATAAAACAAATTTCATGGCGCGCGCTGCATTGCCAAATGTGATGCAGGGCGCACAACGAAATTCGTTTTATTTATTTATTTGTTTACTTACCTCTGTTCGGCCATATGCCATAGTTTACTACCCCCAACCCTGCTCCTCCCCCGCCATGCCCTACCGCCCGCAGCACTCCCACCACGAGCCGCTACTGAATACAACATATCTATAGTCAGCAACACAGGGCTAGCCTAGTTATAGGGACAGTGGGAGTTCTGTGTTCATGTACACCAAAAAAAGGGGACAATCAGAGAAGCCCTAGAAATCTAATTGGCAGCATGCACAGGGCAGAGATCCGGCAAAATGAGTAAAATGTAAAATGCGAAACTTTGTGTAATTACATGAAATTTTAAGAAAATTAAGGTAAAAATACGCGTATTGATGGAAAATGCAAATTCATCATTTAATGCTATTTTATAGTGTGAAATGTGTCCTCGTCAATTTTGATGTGAGGACACATTTTGAGGTAAAAATAGCACACAAAAACACAAGTGGAGTGATAAACAGCAGCTTTCATTATGGCTAGTTGCGTTATTCCCATGTTTGTGGTCAAATTTTGCTGTGAACAGCACATACTTACACAACGTGGCAAAAGGGCATAATTTCAGGTTTTTCGTGTAACAGAGTACCAAAATTACACGAATCATGGTGGTGTAAACTAGAATTCAGGTATATGAGCATTATTTGTGCAACTTTTTATTAAAGGCAGGCATACTACCAACTAATGTACAATTATATGCCATTGACCTGGGAGCAGAAAACCAATGAGATGTAGAAAGATTTTTGATTAAAGTAAATGCTGCTCATTCAGCTCAATCAGTGTTCTTGTAAAAGAGGGGAAAAGACCATTAAAGGACTTTCTTAAAAAAACACACACAAACATTGGCATGCAGTCAACATTTGTGCATAAAATAATGTTTAAATCCGAGCTGTCTATGCCTCTGCTTCTTGGAAAAAGTTATCACATCGAATTGCAATATACATTTGTTTTTCTGGGCTTTTGATTCTGTGGGGCCAAGCCTTTTCATGTAAGGTAAAAAATGTTACATGGTGGCTGGTTTGAACATTTTTATTTTTCAGAGCAAAGTACGCCTTGCATTTAAGATTGTGTTATGCAGTTTGTAGAAATCTTGGTGTCAGGTGGTTAAAGCGACTCGGCTGGAGCGGGCGTGTCAAGGTCTAGGCCCTTTGTCATTCAGAGGTGCGTGGGACAGCGCTCGTTCGCACCTCTTCCTGGGCCACAAGAAAGAAAAGGAAATCCTTCACCTTGCACATCAACAGGAGGGGGAGGGGTGGCCACAGAGAATGGAGCAGGGATGGGACAGAGCTGTTCTCCTTGGAAGCGTTATGTTAAGGGGTTTGCAGTTTTCGGAATGGGATCTTTAGTCTTAGGCCTGCGAAAAGGCGCATTTAAGCACATGGAAAGACTGGCCTGAAATGTTTTTTAAAAGTAGTCCGCAAGTCACTGTGGGGAAGAAATGATGAATAATTAAGAGTGCATCCGAGTTATTTAAAATCTGTTAACATTAAAAAACAAACTCTACTCCTTCAAAGTCCAAGTTTTACTCAGCACGAAAAAATGTGTCCTCGTCGGCTGCAGTCACCTGCTGCATCTCTTTGAAAAGCAAATGAATGAACGCATGCAAGATCAGAAATGCTACAAACAACATAGGTGTCTGGAAGAGTTCAAATGTGCAAACTCTTGGGCGTTTACAGTCTGCACTGTCTTCACCCATCACCTGTTAAGTGGCCTAATCTGACTTTGAATTGGCATGAATCTTGCCAAAGGTGCTGTTAAAAGCTATAACTTGAATCCCAATATATTGGGGGACGAGCATTGTCTATAGCTGGAACACACTTGTGCAAGTTAAATGCATGTAAACACATCAAGGTAATACTTCATTGTTTTGCATTAGGGCTTTTACAGAATATTTTAGTTTTGCTTGCCTGCTAAAACGAACCAAACAGAAAGTGAGGAAAATCAGTGTTAAATATAGAAATAAATTCATGCCCAGGTGAATATTCTAGTTTCCTCCTGCAGCTGAGTCATATTTGTATTTTGTTTCATCTTTTGTTTTCAATTATAAAGTTTCCTGGGCAATTGAGGTTTACATTACAATATTTTTAAAGCAGCAGTTTTTTTGAAGAATGTAGTTAGAGTATAAAAGAACCCCTGACAACTATTTTTAAGGTGTGAAGGCTTAAATTTTAAGTTGCCTCCTAGAAATACTTACACACATACTGCATATATGGCCTTTTCTTAAGCAAACACGTTTTAACCATAAAGTAAAACATAGTCTGACCTTTGGTAGTTTTGAAACTTTGCTAGCATGGTCATGAAAAAGTGTTCTCCATTTTATTCCTGAATTCCATGTTGCACATTATTTGTTACACATGCCTTTTTACCAACCTATAGTTTTTTTTTTTTAGCACAGTACATTAGTTCCAGACCTGGTTAGTGGGTTCATTTAAAGCTTGGCACATTTTGAAGGAAAGTGAGAAAGCATGCAGCCATAGATTTTAGTAAGCCCGGAAGAAATTTAAATTACACTGTTGTCATTTGTGTAAATTCGGGAATTTCGAAATTCCCAAATCTATGCCCGTATGCCACGTCATGTCAATACAAATATGTTCTACAGCAAAATTATAGCACAGCAGTGCTGGACCAATGTGAACAACCAGAACATAAACAGCTGTTGCTCATATCAGTTGTGTTTTTCATGCTATCTTTAGCATAAAATGCATCCTTGCATCATAAGTTGACATGAGGATGTTTTTTGAGCTTAAATATAGTGCTGAATGACAGTCTGCATTTTGGGGCATATTCTCAAGAACGTGTGATAACCATCGCAAAAGTGACTTAACGCAACCCTCAACATCGCAGTCCATCGCGGGACATTTACGCCGTGTTAACCAAGTATTCACAACACGGCGGTACCATGCGATAGTCTCCAGATAACGCGTCAACTGACCACGTTAAAATCAACGCCACACCGTAAAAACGCGAACGCCAAAAAAGCTGCGATGAGGCCGAACGCGATATAAAAAGCAGCGAAAACCAGTGGCAGGCCTGTAAATCCCACGCGTCTGGTGGGAAAATGCACCATAGAAGCAACAAAAACAACACACCAGAAACAATCCAAAGTGCGTAGCAACATGGATGCACCCTGACCCAGCGCAGAGGCCAACGCGAACCCCACAAGCCCCACAGACCACCAGCAAGGACCAACTGGGTCGGGGAAGGCCAAGGAGAAGAGGGAGAGGAAGACTGGGTGCAGTCCGTAGGAAAACAAGACCAATCAATCAATCAGGAGTTTGTTAAAGCGCGACTACTCACCCGTAAGGGTCTCAAGGCGCTAGGGGTGGGGGGGGGTGCAGGTTCCATCCATCAAGGAGGGGGTCTGTCGAAGAGCCAGGTTTTGAGGTTTCTTGCGAAGATGGGGAGCGATGTCTGTCTGAGGTGGAGCGGAAGGGTGTTCCATGCTTTGGCCGCGAGGAAGGAGAAGGAGCGGCCTCCCGATCTGGTCTTTCTGGTGCGGGGGACCACGGCGTAGGAGAGCTGGGCTGATCGTAGGGTCCTTTGGGGTGCGTGGAATTTGAGTGGGCTGTTCAGGTATGCTGGTCCGGAGACAGAACACTACCAGCAACTGACCCACATTCAGACCACCTTGAATGCAGCCGGAGTGCCGAGGAGGCCAATGGAGGAGGCCAAGAGGCGCTGGCATGACGTGAAAACCTAAACCAGGCCCAAAGCCGCTGCCAACAGGAAGGCAGCTACGGCGACAGGAGGTGGGAGTCCTGCGCCACAGGAGGAGCTGGAGGAAATGGAGGCCAGCCATCAGTGTGGAGACGGTGCAAGGAGGTGGGAGTACGGACACAGCTCGAGAGGACCTGACAACAACAACAGGGTGAGTAACGAACAGGTCCTGGGGGGACGGGGGGAGATGGGCACAATGGCACACATGCACAACGACGTGTAGCACACTGCACACCCACAATAACCCAGGGTCATGTCCCCCATCCCCGTGGCACACTGCAGCACACACACATGGCAAACACAGCACATCCCATGACAATGTGGCACAAAGTGCAATACCGACACTGCAGAACAGGGGACACAACTGGGTCCGCCCATGCGCATAAACAGGCCAATCACATCTGACCGAGCAGGGAACTGTGAGATGCATATGTACGGGTACAACCTCACAACAGTCATGTAGTCCAAATGTCCACTGTCCCCCCTCAAATTGCCAGCACCGCCTAAATAGCCACAATGTACATTGTCACACAGTCTGCATGTCTACAAGAACAATGCGCCAACATAAATGCCAACACAATGTCAACATGCATCTCCCCTTCACATTGCAGAGGGACAAACACCTCCAGCAGGTCAGACCAGACAAACCATCAGTGATGCAGGACACGACCAACACACCTTCGACACCGACGCCCTACAACAGCCCATGGACATCCCATGCAACCCACCACCAGGACCAGGGCAGACCAGCTACTTTGAGGAGAACCCAGCCCCTGCAACAGACCACACAGCACGAAGCACACGCAAGCACGGCTGCCCGCAACACTTCACCGACCCACACATGGCACCCCAATGCCAGGTGTCAGAACGCCAAAAGGAGGTGGTCGAACAGGTGCGGGTGTGGTCCGAACCCATGGAAGGCGAATTATATCACATATGTGGGTGTCAATTACCCTTCAGGGACCACCTATACCCCACAAAGGATACCCACACTGCCATAGAGACACACGCAGATATTATGTTGAACTGGCTACGGGCACGTGCGCCCGGCCCCTTTATTGGCAGGGCCACATGTACAGTGACGCCTGTGCTGGATGTGTGTGGGGTTAGCATAAGCCAGCCCGCACGGAGTGCTCGGTGCTGGCAACAACTTGAACAGTGGACACCAGTGCAATGGAAACAGAAAACACATGCATAACAGAGTCAACAGCTGAGCAACATGGAGGGAGCCGGAGCAAGTACAGAAGTCACCCAACATACAAACAGAAGTGTCCGTGAGTTGCAGTGCACTGAGGTTGGGGCACTAGAGCTGTGCGCGCTCATGTGATGAAAATAACTTGGATTGTGTCCATTCTGGATATTCCTGATGCAGATGCAGTGGGGTGTGTAAGACCTGCAGCAACTTCCTCATCAACGTCCCAGGTCTCCCACACTGCCTGAGGTGACATTGCTGCGCAACGTCTCCACATCACAAAACTCAATCGGTAACGGTCCATTGGTTGCGGTGCACTGAGTCCGTGGCACCTGGAGTGCTGAGCAGGGGATCAAGCAGATGATGGCATCCACAACAGGTCTGAGCAACTCCGTCAGTCTGCCAGTACCACTCTCTCGACTCTGGCAGATGGTGGTTGGAGTTGGCCCTGGCGAAGGTGGCGTGTGCCTCCTGCGGTGATGCGATGTCCGGGCCGGTCAGGACTCGATTTGATGTGTGAGCCCTGGTGGTCCGCAGTTGAGGCCGGAGGCAGAGGACAGCGCAGGGCCACATGCACATGGCGTCGATGACCCCAAGACCACCGTCACAGAGGTCATCCAATATTCATTCAGACAGGGTCCCGGACTTGAGCTGCACAGAGTTAGTGGCCCCGGGTGCACAGCGGCAGGCACAGGCACACCGCCACGGGACGGTGACTTGCGGTCCAATGAGGTAGGGCCACGTAGACTGAGCGGGTCCTCGTCGATGTCGGAGGTGAATGTCGCGGAGTGTTTCGGGGGACAGTGGAAGGTGTTCTTCCAGGGCATGATGCAGAGGGCAGAAGCTATCCGGAAGCAGCAAATGGAGGAGTGGAAAGCGACTGCCTCGTTGCCACCACCAATTCGGTATCAGCTGCATGAGGATGAAAACTACCCCCTAGTCCATAGACTCAAACGCCACCAATGTACGACCAGAGAGTGTCCATGAATGTCGGGGAACAGACTTAGTGGCACCGGGGCTGAGAGGGGATGCAGTCTGCGATGATGCCGGTACACTGATATGAACTCCGGCATTGACGATTCAAGACTCTGTGACCTACTGGACCGAAGTGTAGGCCGGAGGCAGCGGTCAGCAGTGGGCCACAGCCATGTGTCATAGGCTCGCGATGCACAGTAGTGGCATCAGGGCAGTTGTCTGTAGTGTTCAATCACCTCCGTAATGATGATCCTTTTTTCCTCCCAACTGCAACGCGTCATCCTCGTATGCCTCTCCTTGCGTGCAATGATTCCTACTCTGCCTTTGAATAATCGATGTTCAGTTCCAATTCTGTGACTTACTCGAGCGCAGCGTAGGCCGAGAGCAGTAGTCCACGTGGGCCCACAGAGTCTTGCGGCTGTGATGTAACACTAAGACCTGTTTGGCACCACATCGAAGGGTGTATAGTGACATACACTCAGCCAATGATTTATGTGCTCTGCCATGGTGTAATCAAGACTCTGTTCCAAATGTGTGACCTACTTGTCCGCTGTGCATGCCGGTGGAGTACGTCAACGTGAAAGGAATACTGCGGGCCTGTGTTGCGGAGGTCGTGATGGTCTGAGGAGGCTGCCAAGGTCGCAGGCCTTGTGTTTGGAGATTGCACCGGCACGTGGTGGGCCCTCATCGACACACGCCGGTGTCGGAAGGTGGGCATTGAGGCCTGGGTGCGCAGGGGCGGGCAGGACTGATTCAGGGACCAGCGTCCCGGGGTGCAGCAGGCGCACAGGATCGCTGGCAACACCACTCACGGCGTTGGCCTTGTGGCGGGGTGAGGGGCGCCGCCCTGGCAGAGACGTTGGGCATTCAGTAAGAGGACCACGCCCAGGGTTACGTGCCTTTTATTCACACCCCTACGCTGGCCTGGCATATGCCGGGCCAGCCAACTCCGGTCACGCTTATGGGGGGGACGTCACAAGCTACATTTCCGCGACTTCCCCACTGGCTGGGGTGACATGGTTGCATCCACTGTCCACTACACTCCAAACACCAGCGGTGTGTCCCCACCTCTTCCGACATTCTGCTATTGTGTGTCCAAGGTGCCATGCCGTAGATGGCTCATGTACATGGCTGGCCCAGGTTCCCACAGTAAGTTGTGCTGTCGTGTCTGGTGGGTGTGCATGTTGTATGTGAGCTTGTGACGTGTGCATTTCCTGTGTTGTGTGTTGCATGATTGTGGAGTTGAGGTGTGTGGTGTGTGCATTTGGTATTGGCCAACGAGCAGTGCATTTCCGTGGGTGCCATCCTGGTGGCGCAGTTTGATGATGGACTGTCGGGAGGTGCAGGTATCATGCACACTGCCTGGGTGGTTGGCGACGTCATTGGCGGAGATTCCACGGTGGTCCACTATTGCCTGCACATTGGTGGGATCCGTGCATTTTCTGTTGCGCTTATTGTGTGCAGTGTCGCAAGGGGCCACTAGTAGGACATGTGTGCAGTCACTTGCCCCCTGACACGTGCGGAAAGCCAGCTGTGGCATACACGCCTTGCTTGGTCTCCGGCTGTTCCTGCGCAGTGTGTGTGAGGTATGGATAGTGGGGTACCAAGCTGATGGTGTCATCCATGACCGTTGTGGGGGACTTGGATTGGCCAGGCTGTGTGACTCCTCTGTCTCAGGCGGAGGTTGGTTGGAGGGTACCAGAGGCCAACACGTGCAGCACGGCCAGCAGCTTTGTCTGCGGTGGGATGTTGGTTGTCCGCTGTGTTGGTACCGTCAGCCTGTGGGCTATGGTGGTCAGGATGCGGAGGAGGGTTGTCCCTTTGGGCATATAGTGGGCAATGACATTCTCTGGTGTTGGGTCTGTGGGGTTGGTGCATTTTCGGAGGGTCGCTGTCTTTGTCTGCGCTGCCTCAGTGTTGGTCCGGGGGGGGCGGTGGGTGTCCGGTGGGGTGAAGGGTGGTGGCGGTGGGTGTTGTTGCCCTCTCGGGGCTCTGGGATGCATGGTGAGTAGCTCCATGGCATCTGTTGTTCTTCATGTGTGGCTGTGGGCTGGGCTCCCTTTGATGGTGCAGGTTGTCGTCCGACTTTACACCAGGTCAGAGCAGGTGTTAGATTCCTGCTGCTAACGCGCCTTATCGCATGTTTTGTGGTCTTATAGCTGAGGTGTGGTGTTGTCGCGGCTTTTTGCTCAGGAATGCCTTCTCTGCATCTCATTAGCGATAGTTGCAGGGGTCATCTGTGGCGATGTTTTTTGAGGATGCTTTCGCAGGTAAACTGATGTTATCGGCTGTTAGCACCAGCTTGTGAATGGGGCGATAAATTTATCGCAACTTTGGCTGCGATAAAGTGCCGTTAACTCGGCGATGGCTCCTTGAGAATATGCCCCTTTGTGTACTAACACTTAATTTAGATTCAATTTCTCAAAATTGTAGGCTATTACTCAAAACACTTTTGCCTGGATCAACTAAACTATTTTGCAAAGCAATGCAGCAAGAGAACTTGCTGCACTGCGTTAGGTAGTATATTACACCATATTTGCAAAGATATAGTACACTTCTGCTCTCTCCTTGCGCGGGTGCACTTGTGGCATCCTAGCACCAACACAGGCACCCTTGCACAATGATGTCTGCATTGTTCAAATAGTTTTTGTGCAGAGGCTATCCGTAGAATTTGGCACAAATGCAAAGAGGTAATAAGGAGAAATAACAATATTTCTCCTCCTTACACCAGCTTTGGGTAGGTGCACTATTTTGTAGCTAAACCAGGTTTACAGACATGGTAACTCTGAGTTTGCATCAAAATCCTTGAGTGGAAGCACGAGAATGCCCATGGTCACCCAGGGAATAGCTCCCTAATGCAAAGTAATGCAAGGCAGCACTATGCTCTGCCTTGCGTTGATTGTTTTTACTGAGCCATGCAAGCCAACAAAAATTGGGTTTTGCATGCCTTAGTAAATCCCAACATACATTTTGCATCAGGGTTGCATCAAAAAATGTGACAAGCCAGATGCAAAATGTTAGTAAAATCGGTGCCCCTCTTTTTAGACCCGTCTTAATTCTTTGTGCTTCCTGGAAATTGAAAGCAAATTATGCTTGCTAGGTATCTGCAATTCAATTTGCCTGTGAACACAACCTGTTACCTGTGAAAAGAACCAGCATTTGCACTGCAGAGATTTACCACTCATTTTATACCTTGATATAGACCTCTCCATGAAGTATTGCAAAAGGGGCAAATATTTCTTCAATATTTTAAAATACATTTTGGGGAACTATATCCCTGACATTTCATTTCCACTGGTTATTGTTGAAAAACTCTCCTCACAGTAACAGGCTGCTGGATACATCAGAGATTATTTCAGAAATTAAGAGCAGGTGTGTGGCATTACAGACATCCCCTCCTCATTCATTTTACATACTAGTGGCTAATTTATGCCAAGTGAAACTTAGTGCAGTAAAATAGCACATGTGCACTATTGGCGGGACTTGGTATACAGCATAATGTGCTACTGGTGCGTTATCCCCCAGCATTCAGAGGTGTGCAAAGAGGAATAAGTTGGCTATTGCGTACCCAGGACATACTGAAAGTAGATCAAGCTAAATTTACAGGGTGTAGAACATGTGCATAGCAGGCTGCATCATTTGTGGCTCTATAGCAATAAGGCCATTGTATTCCCCCATACATCGTATTCAGCCTCATTACGAATGCCTGGATCTGTCTGTTGCATACAGGGCCAGTAATATGGGTCACAACTGTCATAGGCATATCTCATAGATGACAGGTGGAGTGTGATACTGGAGAGTGTACACTCTGTCACCCCATCCTATTTGCATTGGAACAACTTTGGTGTAATATCAGAAGGAATTGGGTGGGATAAGGCATAACCAGGTTCAGAAGAACAAGATTATTCTACGGCTACAGCAGTTTCCGCATAGTTATGTTTGCAGCACTTGCCACATAATTCTTCATCGACTGCATATTTTGTAGATTTTATCAAAAAATAGTTTTTAGTTGTAATGATTAAAAAGTTATTAAAAATGCTGCCAAACATGTTGCCACACAAGGGCAGGCCTTTTGCAAAGAATAACTGGCCATCTTTCAATTGCAAATTTCATTGTTTAGGTAATAGGTTGCTACTAATGAGGTCAAACATTTGCCCAGATAGTGTTATCATGTATAAATATGATAAAATAGTGATGTAATTGCCACAAAATATGTAGTATTACAAGCATCATTTACCTTTTCTTGTTGCATAATTTAGTCAAATTTGATACACAATTTGGTTCTCTCTGCCACATAATTCCAGTGGCACCGGACATGCACCTTGTGGGCACCGAACATTTGAGTTAATTATAAGTAGCTAATGCTTTGCTAAGTATGAGCAACCTTACTCAGCAGATCCTGGTGCACCCAGAAGAAATCAAGAGATTTATGCTTATCTGGGAATACTCTTGAAATCAATAAAATCCATCCAATTTCATCCATGCATGGCCACTTAATTAGAATATAGGTGGCAAATCCTTACCCTTTGGTTTGGGTACTTAAGTGTGCAGATAATATACTCAGGAGAACAACTCACTTTAGGCCATCAAGGTTGAGCAGCAAGAACACTTTGGTACTCAATGCCTTCTCCTGTCAGTCATTGGTTGTGACGCCTAGCTAAGACGGTGGTCGATTACAGAATTTTTTCAGAATCGCCCACTCATGTGGTGTGTTCATCAGAACTTGTTGACCTTATCCTGATCTGGAATTTTATCATCTAGATTCAGGGATATAAGAAACAGCCCAGTATCTGTCAGAAGAGAGAGATCACAGAAGAGGGATTTATTGGCTGATGGTATAGGGACTGCATGGCTGTAAATGGTGGTGTTCCAACAGAGCAATGTGGACTCCTCCTTTGATAAACTAGTGCCGAATTATGATATTATTGCAAGAAAGTACTGAATAGAGTAAACACCCCAGTCCTGTATACACAATGGGGCTGTTTTATCAATATTTGACACAGCGCAACGCAGCAAGACAATTTGCTGCGCTGTGGCAAATGGAGAGCACATTCCTGCTCTCTTCCTTCACTGAGGCACTATGTGCTGCCTAGCACCATGGTTCACAGGTGCCTGCATTGCAGGCAGGATTGGTTTTTCCCAGGAAGGGAGCTCTTCCAGCACAAACACTGTCCTTAGAGTCGTTTTCCTCTTTCTAAGTGTGCTGCGGAATGAGGAAACAACAAGGAGAAATAAAGATATTTCTCATTGTTGCGCCTCTGTCGGGAAGGCTTAGAATGTTGACACATTCCCAGGTTTACTTGTCTTGGCAAATCTGGTTGTTGGAAATTGGGTTATTAGTAGTGGTAAATATACAAGTAACACTGGCATTAATACCACTAAAACAATAGAGGGCTCAGAATAAGTCTTAGAAAATTATTTCCATGTTCAACCCTTGGTAGCTTGGCTGCGAGCAGGCAGGCTTAACGTCAAAGGCAGGTATGTAAAGCATTTAAAAACACCAATTCAATAAATAATGAAGACACCATACATAATAAAAATCCAACACCAATTTATAAAAATAGGAAATATTTCTATCTTTAAAATGACACCAAAACGAAAATAATCCAATGTAGGGAACCGGAGATATGAATTTTTAAAGATTTAGTACTATCTAGCACATGGAAACCTATAGCGCATATTGGGACATCTGGTCGCGCTAGACCGGTACAAAGTCAAAGTTTCAGGCCGACCGCGATGGAGCCCTGTGCGGCTTCCCCTCGCAGTATGTCTCGGTCAAAGTTTTTACCTTCTAACTTAGAAACGTTTCTGGAGCTTTTCTTCCTGGGTCCCTCGAAGCTCTCAGCCAGTCTGGATTCAGTGAGGGTGTGCCGGCTTGCCTTGTAATGAGCTCCTGGTCAAACTTATGGAAGTCAGACCTCCGGAGCTTTCCAGCGGGACAAACCAGAGATCCAGGCTAGCTTGTAGTTTAAGGTGGGCTGCTTGACTATCACGGTTGGTTCTGGTCATCTCCTCTACGTTCAGACGTAGAAAATTTTACGGAGCTTTTTCTCGCGGGGTCCCTCGATGCTCTTCGCGAGGTGAGAGTTTGCTGGCTTGGGATTCAATGAGCTCCCGGTCAAACTCTGGAAGTTGGACCTTCGGACCTTTTCAGCGGGACGAACCTGGACCGTTTTATTTATTTTTTGGTGCCTCTATATGTTTTGCACTTTTTTCTTTGTTTAAACGTTGCTGCTTGAAGCCACTGCTACCAAGGGTAGAGGTTATACAAATGAGCCTGGCTGGATCCAAGGCGGTTTCATGAGTGTTTTACACTGTAAGGTCCCACAACCACACCATATAATACTCCTCAATTCTCAGAGGACGCAAAACAAAGGAATAGAGTGAGAGAAAAACCATCTTATGTCATATTTAATACAACATTTAATACAAACCAAACATTATAGGATTTAACATCAAAACTACATACACCTCAAAGACAATTTACATGAAAACACATTATTTACACTAAAATGTACAGAACTCTAACACTTTTAGCAGAAAATTGTCCAGGCTTGTGAAGTTCTCGCCACATACCATACTGGATTTGGGCATCAAAATCCTTCCCAAATGTAATACAGCTCTCTGAATTAAGGTGTAAGGTGCTGCTCTTAAGCAAATACCCAACATCATGCTAGAGATGCCCTTAGACTTTAAGCACCCTCAACAAACCTGTGGAGATGAGCCTTGAAAACTGGGCCATTATTTGGTCCCCCGTTGCAGGCCCCATCCCCCCATATCTCATGGGTCATGTTTATAGAACCTTTTGTAGGTCCAGAACAGCTGCGTAAGTGCCCCCAAAATTCCTACCAAGAAACATCTTATGCTCATACCTTGGGGAAAAAACAGTATGGAATGTATCTTAGGCTTAGGAATGGCGTCCACATGTCTGTATGCAAACAACAAGCCCACACTCCCCAAACTGTGGCCAACAACTTGCCTTTTTAGGTCGAGCCTGAGTCAGTGCACATGTGCTGCTCTGCGAGACTTGCTGTAGTGGAGTATGGAAGAGTAACCCTGCCCACTCTAAGCTCATATTTTTCATTGGCTTGTATCTTTGTGTCTTCCTAAATGCTGGCTTCTGATTCAGTAATTGGCTTGTTAGTCCCTCCTTAGTACAGCCTTGTCTTCATTTGTAACCTCCCATGGCTACTGGCCCCTTTACTTCGCTTGTTACACGGTACATCTTTTTAAGTCTGTAAGCACTACTTTCTTTAATGAGTTTTTACTACTGCAGGCGCGACATGCTTTCCTGCAACATTGATGCGTGCTTTCATTTTACAAGCAGCCCCTCATTTGTTTAATATATGCTCATTTTATCATTATTTTTTTCTAATATATGCACGGGCGCCACGCATAATCACGACACCCGCTTAATTTAATATGCACGGGCGCCGCGCATGATGTTGCTGCACGGCACCCATTTTATCAATATTTTTTTTTAATATATCCATGGGCGCCGCGCATAATCATGGTGCCTGCTTATTTTAATATGCAAGGTCACCGCGCATGATGTTGTTGCACGGCGCCCATTTTATCATTATCCGTATGTTTTGTAAATCATCAAACCCGGCCCTCCCAGTGCCCCGTCTTAGGGCGGGGCCCACCACGGCCCCCCTCCCGGACTGCATCAGCCTGAATGCCTGACAAATTTGGAGGCGGGAGCTGCAGTACGACAGCTCTACTTGCCAGAGGAGCGTGGTCAGGAAGTTGAGCCCGTATCGGATTCTCTGAGGCGAGGATAAATTGAGGTGCCACCGGCAAGCTAACCCGAACCGACAAAGCTGTGTGTGTGTTTTTCGATGCCTTGCCTATTCTCGGAAGTGAAGCTCTGGCCAAGGGAGCCACGGAGGGGGAAACTGCTCCTGTTTACCTTCGCGAGAATGATGGGCATTTTAACAGGCCTGTCACAGACAGTTTCCTGGATGTGAGCTGCTAGATCCGGGTAGCTCAATGGATCTTTGTGCCAAGGGGCAGCGTTTGTGACAGGCGTCTTCGGGGCTGTTTGGCCGCTCGCTTTGGTGGAGCTGAGCAGGTTGTATTGCAGCATGGCGAGCCATTTGGTGTTTAACTCAGACCCCCCAACAGGTCACCTGACAGTCTTGTGTTTCGTGGATGAATGTGGCTCAATGTTATAATTAACCCAGCCGGCAACCACACAGGCTCGCAGGCTTCTTTCACGGAGATCTTGGAAAAGTGGGACTGCAGAGGGGAACAAGCATGGTACCCAGGTACAGCAGATCTTTACTGTAAATAAGCTGTCTTGTTAGTTCATGCCTTCAGCAGGGGAAAATGAGTGGACTACTGCAGGAAAAATACTCCTGAAAGATGCCTTCTTTATACCACGCCATAAAAGCAGCATTGCCGTAAATGCTAATGCTTTTTCATCAATGGGGCCTTTTATTTTTCCTTCCAACACACGGAACCTATTCTCTAGCCCTTGTTTTGCTAAGGATAATAAATACATATTTATTGCATACATGTTCAGTTTTAAACCTAACCATGTACTTATTTGCAGTGCTGTGGGTTTCTAAACAATCCTTTAATTTCATAACATTACTTTGGACAGGCAGGGTGTGGGATTTTTGAATAAGCTTTAAAATTAGTTCCATCTGTGCACAAAATGTATCTATTAAATCACCAAATCGGTATACTTTCTGCTCCATGGCTAAATTCTTATAAGGTCCCAAAGGCGAGACCGATTGCATTGCAAATGCTTGTTAGTAAAGAGTGGGTGAGAGGTCCACAGAAGCATGGATGGCAGCTGAGAGGGCACTCAGGTCGAATGACCTTGCTGTAGGATTTATAAGCCCCCGACCATTGGAGTTGTCCCTAAATCACCATCCCTGGAACCCTCTCGCATCCTTTTTATTCCTTTTCTGACTTCGGCTGATACATGCATTTTTCCAGCTTTCCCCCAGAGCACTACTGGTCGCAATTGCTATACCACCCATGATATAGCATGCACCTGTTCCTGATTTCACTGTCCCGTAAGCAGGGATCCCTTCACTAAATTCAAATGCCACAAATTATCCTTGTCCAGTTAATTCAACAATAAGGACCAAAATGTGGATCAAATATTTGCCAATTTGCCCTCTTTATGGGACTTGCTAGACAACTGATAAACTAATACCTCAACTGGAAAAACATATCATGGGTTGCAGTAATTCTGGCAGAGCTATTACCATACTATTACACATTTCCACATTGTTTCATACATGTTTTTATTTGCGGATTTGTGCTTGGGGAAATGAAATTGGGATTGGGGTATTCAAATACAACTTGTAAATAGGCTTGGGCAACATTTAATGTCACCTGAGTAAGTGGAGTAATTTCAGTAATCCAAGTTACTCTTGTGTCACAAAAGTGCAGAAAATTATGAGATAATGTCCACTCACGTGAGTTGGGGCAAAAATGCCTACCGAAGAGCACTGGAACAGAGGGCGAGCAGCTGCTGCTGGCTGCTGCTGTTTATGTTCTATTGCATTTAGCGCTATTTTATTAGCGCAGAATGCATCCTCGCATCCATTTTGTCTGAAGGGGTGCATTTACATTGACAAAATAGTGTTAAATGCTGGGCTATGCTCCTTGTATTATTCTGCGCAATCCTGCATAATCTTGCTGTATATTCATGTAATTATGTTACAGCCACTTATGTAAGTTGCGCTCATCCCTACTTGTAATTCTGATTCATCTGGAAACTCCAATTTCCAGGAAAGTTAAGATTTCCCCACTTCCTCTAACTCATGCCTAGCTGTCCTTCCCTTCAGGCACTCTGCACTTAAAGTGCTGCCTAAATATTTGGACTTTAAAGTCACCAGATAAAATAAGCAGTTCTTAAGTACGGTTAGCGAGTACTCTTTTGCCGGAGTTGTCCAGATTGATTTATAAAATGGTCTCACCATTGTCATTGTCAAATTTGATTGTTTAGTTAATAAAATCCATAACAAAATAGATTACTTCATTTTATACCGTTGGTACAGTATTCATTGAAGACCACCTTTACTGAGGGATGCAGTTCATTATGCTAGTAAAATAATTTATGAGAGCATACAGTGCATGTCAGTCACCAAGGGATGTAAAAGATTAGTTATAAAATAAAAACAATATTCCCATGCAGAAAGTAAAGAGTTATTGGTGTTACTATGGGAGCTATCAGCAGGATCAGGACCATAAATAAGACTTTAATTAGCCAAAGCCTCACGTGAATAGGAAGTGGTAACGGTTTAATGTTCCAGAGGAAACTTCTAATTCTCCCATACAAAATTCTAGACCACCGCTTTTTCACCGCTGGCTACCCTATGCAGTACGAGATGTGATTATTTCAAAATAGGGTATTGACAGTGATCCAACCATCTATGTCTTTTCAAAAGTGAACATTTGAAACAAACAAATAATTATGGAATTCATAACTGTCAAGGTACTGTGAAGCATACTATGTTAAGGAGTTGGTGGTTGACAAGCACTACTTTTGCCACGTTGTGACAAATGCTGATTATTCAAAAACTGTGTTTTACTTCTTTATACATTTAAGGTGGAGCTACAACAATTCAAGTGAATAAAAACAGACAACTAGGAAACTGTGATTTGGATTTACAGGCATGCATCATCTCAAAAGAGTTTAGGAGTTACATTCATGGAACTTGCAACCAGTTCATAAAACGAGTGACAAGGGGTTTCCCTGCAAATGCAGCGTCCACTCACTAAGTTTTTCAATGCAAATCTCTTCAGTTCATATTATCCTCCATAGCCAAAGACAACACGCCATTAAAATAAAAGTTGAATTCCGAATTTCAAATTTTCATTAAACCTTCAAAGCAGAGCTTGATTACACAAGCCGCTTTTTCTGTCAATGGAGGTTCTTGAGTATGAGAAAACACAAAGCAGTGTTTTTCCTCAGAATTAAAAGTAAAGTACTGCCAGCTTAATGTTTTATTTGTATAAAGCGAGGAGAACCTTCCAAAACCTTAGCTTTACACACTAGCCCAGCTACAGTGGTAAATGACATTGAGAAACACGCTGCACTTTCCCAATGTATTTCACTTGAGCTCTTGGCTCTTCCTGGGCTGATTGATTAATTAACATACCTAAAGACATTGCTTCAGTGAAATGGGGGAAGGAATGAGCACTGTTGCAAACAGGACTCTCAAATGTGTTCTCTTTTAAAAAAACAAATTTCTTCCTTTCTCCTTATACAAGTTTCAAAATTCTATGTTAATGATAAAGAAACGTAACTTAAATAATTGATTATATATCACTACAAATCTCCAAACAGGCTTGAACCCGAGATGCTAGTCGAGGTAAATGTTAACGGGGATATAATCACTACACATTTGTCTCTCAAACCTAATTTTATCTTTCACATATCAAAGTCAACTACACACGCATTACTACATTTCCTCTCATGTAATCATAAATATACAACAAATTCTGTTTGCTCTGGTACAACATTTTTAAAAAAAATAAGAATAGGAGAAACACGTATTTGCTTCATTGGCTGGACAGCAAATACAGCCTTCCCACTGCACAAAGCTGCTTTAAATCTCAAGTTAATCATTATGGTCTATTCTTAAAGCTTCCTGACATTATTCCTATTTTTTGGCAACACCAAGGAGTGTCTGTTTTATAATGTAATAGCAGCAACTGCTCTGGGCCATGCAGTGTGAAATCAGAAGACAGTGTGGAAAGTTTCTCTCTCCGTATCACTTGTGTCTGCTGAGCACTACTCTGGTTCCCAATTGGTCTTGCGTTATTATTGTCTCACCTGCAGACTGTCCATGTCAAAAGAAATAAATTCCAAAGACCACGCTACTATGATACAACAGTGAAGGAAAAGGAACGAAATGCAACCTCAACAGGCTTAATTTTTTGACTGTTTTTCGAAGCTTATCCTATTTTCTCCAATAGCTGTCTTCCTACTCAGTCCATAATAGCTGGTTGTCTATCTTGTGTTTTGATGCTGCCCCTTCCCTTCTTTCACTAAATAAAACTCGTCATTATTTTTAATACTGTCCAGAGCTATGTCCTCGTATTTGTTGATGTCTCCCTCCTCTCATTTCGTTGTCTCTATCTCTCCTTTCTTAATCTCTTATGGGGGAACAGGAAGTAGAATGGGTGGATTTGGAAAGGCCTTTGCCTGAGTTTCTTAGTTGTGCCTTAAATGTTCATCCCTTGTACCTTTCAGTCAGTGCACTGAGTGGAAGACACAAAGGCTCAGGTGAGGCATAGCGATTTTTCTTTCTTTGAAATGCAAATGTAAAAAATGTTATGAGCAGCTTTTTTCTGCATCCACAACATTTTGATGATTTGTTGTTTCTCATGTTGCTTTGGGGAAGTTGGCAGTTGTTCATTAGTTCACGTAGGAAAGGTGGAAAGCCCCCAAATTAAATTCACAAAAAGGCACATCTGTTTCACACTGGAAATTTTTCCAGCAGGTGTGTTTCGTTTCACCTGTTTTTGTTTCACCAGAATATTGTGCCCAACACCACCTGTCACAGGATGGCTGACTAACATAAAACGAAAGCTAAGTAGCATGCTGGTGAAAGGTCCATAGTGTGGTGGTCATCATCTTTGATTGCCGAACTCAGCCTCATTAAACTATGTCTCTAAGTATACCAATATCTATCTGTCTGTCTGCCTGTCTAGCTAGCTATCTTTCTATCATCTGTCTATCTGTTTGTCTGTCTGTCTATCTGCCTGTCTGCCTGTCTGCCTGTCTGTCTGACTGTCAATCTATCTGCCCATCTATCTGCCCATCTATCTGCCTATCTATCTGCCTATCTATCTACCTATCTATCTGCCTGTCTGTCTGTCTGTCAATCTATCTGCCTGCCTGCCTATCAATCTATCTACCTGCCTACCTGTCTATCAATCTATCTGCCTGTCTGCCTGCCTGTCAATCAATCTATCTGCCTGTCTGCCTGCCTATCAATCTATCTGCCTGCCTTTCTATCAATCTATTTGCCTGTCTGTCTGCCTGTCTATCTGCCTGTCTGCCTGCCTTTCTATCAATCTATCTGCCTGTCTGTCTGCCTGCCTGTCTGCCCGTCTGCCTGTCTGCCTGCCTGTCTATCAATCTATCTGCCCATCAATCAATCTGCCTGTCTGCCCGTCTGCCTGTCTGCCTGTCAATCAATCTATCTATCTGCCTGCCTGTCTATCAATCTATCTGCCTGTCAATTAATCTATCTACCTGCCTGCCTGTCTATCAATCTATCTGCCTGCCTATCAATCTATCTGCCTGTCAATCAATCTATCTGCCTGTCTATCAATCTATCTATCCGTCTATCACTGGAGCAGCAACAAAATACGACAAAGTTCATGACTCAAAATACTCCAACAGGTTTCTGAAATCATTCCACACTATATGGCATATGGTGTAAATATTTGTTCAGCCTTTACATTCACTCAACTCATGCACAACTAGTGCTGATGGTGGCTCCTCTTTTTTTAGCATTTTGCACAATGGGGAAGCTGTTACGTTTCTGCGCAAAAACAGAACTCAGAACATAGTTTCACCATTTTGAGGAAAGTTTACACAGTATAAGTTTATGTTGTACTAAAATACACATCATTTCATATAACTAAACTGTGATCCGTATGTTGGTGACTGATTTTACTGTAGCTCTCTTTCTTATGTAGGAGTGCAGGGAGATGAACTGTAAAAAAAAAAAAGGCCCAGCGGACCTTAAAATAGGCTAACAAACTGAGGCCACACAGTGACCTGTCAGACCAGCCAGTTGGGCACTGCCTGATTGCCTTGTAAGCCAGTCCAGCCGCGTTCCCATACTGCCAATAGAATGTAAAGTGTAGTGAGGCTGTGAAAACAGTTACCTAGGTAAAAATGAACTGTGAATTAATCTAACCTCATAACGCATCATTTGAATGTATCAATTTTTAAAAAGGATCCATTTTATAACAATATGTTTCCTTTGTATACAAAAAGTCACTGTGTTTGGGGTTATCTACAAGAACACAGATGTAGTTTAGTCACCCTTTAGTGGAGTACAATATTAATCACTCACACAGCCATAGTCACAGTAACCATATTTGTGCTTCCATACCAGAGCAGAGACAAACATAACTACAAAAGAAAGAGCAGTTTATTTTAGCAATTAATGCAGTTTAATTGCAAAGACATAAAGGAATCACATATATTTTGCCAAAGAGTACTAGGATTAACTGTCATTCTGAATAGCTCCGTGATTATAAATAGTAAAACTACCAGGTAGTTTATAATTAATTAATAAATAAATACATTAATAAATGTACAAGAATCAGATTTTGTAGATTAAGTAAATTTCTGAAGGCTAAGTTAGGTTTCCCTTGAAATGGCAGTTATTTCTGGGGTTAGCTTGGAGATCAGATTGCTGAAGTGTGTTTGAGGCTGCAGTACCACCTCCTGTCTACGGGGGCAGAGCCCAGCAAAAAAATAAACACACTTGGTGAAACACAGGTCCCCACAAGGCATTTTTTTTTAAAGTTGTAAAAATTTACACAGATGTCCCTGAAGTCATTTTTTTATCATTTAGACGATATTGTCTTGTGGGGACCTGGGTTCAGGTCCCCACAGTGCAACCAAGTCCCCACAGCGTGAGTGTGTTATCACACTCAAGTCCCCACAAGGATAGTAACACACACACACACACACACCACACACCACACACCACACACCACACACCACACACACCACACACACCACACACACCACACTCTTCCCCCCCCCCCCCCATTATTTCCAAATTAACAACTGGCAAAGGTGGAGCCACAGGAGACCTTCGAAAGACAGCGCCGAGAGGAGACGCTGCTCTTAAAAGGTCTGACTTACATCATATTTCTTTATAAGAAAGACTAAATGACAGGAAAAGCGCATGCATTATGAGACAAGAGTAGAATGGGTAGAATAAAAGAGAAAGTAAACAACGGGGTTGGCAAAATACAAGAGGCTGATGGATGACGCTAAGCAATTTGGTGCCTTGTACTCTACAATTAAAAGGAATTCAGAAACAAAAGCCCGGTGCCCACAGCTTGTACACAGATGCTTACAAATTAGATACTGCTGCTCCGGGTTAGTAATTAAGTGGGCAGTTCTTGTGCTGACGAGATTAGTAAAAGTGAGAAAGCTACCAGAAAGAAACATCATTAGAAATTACGTTTTTAAAGAGATGCCAGCACTTTACTATAGTAAGACGCCATTAGAGTACCTTTTTAGGTCGACCCTGCGAGGCATGCTGTAGTAGGGTAAGTTGTGGAAGCCTCGTCCACTCTCCGCCAATATTGGTCATGCCTAGTGGGCATTCCTGCTGCACGATCACATGATCGTGCAGCAGGAATGCACTAAAGAGGCATCGGGGAAAGGAAAACCCTTTCCTTTCCTCGATGCCTCTTTGATTCAAACCCCCCTCCCCGAGCCAAAACTCACCTGATTTCCCCGACGTGCTGGAAGCAAATGGCTTCCAGCGCGTCGGGAAGAAAGGGAACCCTCAATGACGTCAGCGCTCCTCGCGCACTGACGTCATTGATGGGGGCGGGGGAGGCAGGGAAGCCCTTCCCCTGCCTCCCCCCAAAAAAACAACGATCGGATTCCCATGGGGGGAGCGCCAGCGCTTCCCCCGTGGGTGGTCTTATGACGAGCTGGACTCGTCATGAGCACACGACCACTGTGTGCCATGACGAGTCCAGCTCGTCATAAGCATCGAAGGGGTTAAAAGTAAAAACAACAGACAAAACAATAAACAATTACCCAAAATACATATCAAATAATTAACATCAATTAACTATATATTAATTAATTAAATACAAATTACTTCCCACCCTTTACTCCTATAAACACCAAAACACACACCTAAAATTAATTACACAATTACCATAATTAATTACCAGTTAATTAATTAAAATTAATTATCATCCAATTATTGATTCATCAATTAAAAATAAATTACTTCCCACCCTTAACACCTATAAACACCACAACACACACCTAAACTTAATTACATAATTACCATAATTAATTACCAAGTAATTAATTAAAATTAATTAACAGCCAATTATTAATCCATCAATTAAAAATAAATTACTTCTCACCCTTAACACCTATAAACACCACAACACACACCTAAAATTAATTACACAATTACCATAATTAATTACCAATCAATTAATTTAAATTAACTACCAATTATTAATTAATAATAAATTACTTTACACATTTATCACTATAACATCTCAACTAAACAAATATTAATAAATAAAAAATAATCAATACATTTAATATAATTAAATTACTTTCCATCCTTTTGCCCTATAAACCCACAGCCCGCTACGGAACTAAAAATGCAAAATTCAAATAAAAAAATTAATAACTACTAAACATTTAACACATATATTAAAAATACAAACAATTCATATACAAAAAAACATACAACACATACATATAAAATATATACTAAAATACATAACTTTAATAAACAAATTTTTTTTTAACAACTATATTTTTGCAAACGATATTAAACACTTCGATATTTTTAAAATCTATATTCTTGACCACGATATTCTTACTGTCGATATTTCTGACCCACGATATTTGCAACTCGATATTTTTGTTTCGATATTCTGTCTCTGCACCCTCTGTGGGTGATGCTGACTTATCTCTAATCAGAGTTAGTTCTTGGTTTTATCTAGAACAAATGGTTATTGCTTTAATCCAAAACACATTTTTCTACTTTACTTCCTTTCTTCAAAGTAACACATAAAATAAAATTAACAGTTCTGTTTCTGATTTGCTTCAAAGCAATCTGTCCCGGCTTTATCCACCATAAAAAGATTCTGGGCCTGATTCTGATGCGGTTAGGAAAGCATTCCCACCTAGGGCCTGATTCTGATGCAGTTAGCAAGGCCTCCTAATGGCATTTGCTCCTTCCAAATCGGATCGGGAACGTGTCTTCCCGACCCAGGGCCCAATTATGATGCGGTTAGGAACATATGCTCCCATTGAAGTCAATGGGAGTCCAACCAAATCGTATCTGGAAGCATCCGGATGCATTGTACTCCGTCGGTCGGACTCTCCCGATCCGAGTGGGTCGGAAACCATTTCCAAACCGATTCGGTCGGGAAGCTTTCATACCTGCATCAGAATCAGGCCCTCTGTATTAGCTTTTCTTTAAACAAGCGGTCGTTACTTTTATCAAATCAAACAAAGAATTTGTTTTTTCTTTTAAGCAAGTGGTTACTGATTTTATCAGTTTCAAACATTGACCTTAAGAAAACTCTCCCCGACTTCGGTGTTCCTTCAGTCTCTCTGCCAGATTCTTTTGATGGAAACCTATTAATGATGCTTCTGGCAACCTATTATAATCTTTGGGCACATTTTATATCATTATTTTCTGGTGTTCATCCCATGAGTAGTGTGGTATAATAAGTCTGCTCTACGTTTTTGCTATCAAGTACTGCTCATTTGTTTTACTTTTGTACAGATACTCTTCAGTCATGCTGTGTGTAGAAGTCTATAAGTTCGCCTTGTGGTAGCTGAAATGGACTTAGGCCCGGATTTACTAACTTTCACTCAACACAACACAGCAACGGAACTTGCTGCGCTACGTTGCCTGTATGGGAGAAAGCGGAAATGCACCATATTTTCAAAAATATGACATGCTTCTGCTCTCTCCTTGCACTGGTTTACTTGTTCCAGCCTAGCATCAAGGCAGGCACCCTTGTGCCACGACCAAAGGGTGCTGCGTTGGGTTCAGACACGTTTTTTTGCAGGAAGGTATACTTCCTGCACAAAAACTTTTCTTAGAGTCTTATTCCTCTTTGTATATGTGCTACAGAATGTAGCAACCATGTAACGAGGAGAAATAAAGATATTTCACCTCATTACGCCAGCCTCAGATAGGTGCACCATTTTGGCACAAACCCAAGTATACAGACATTAGTAAATCTGGATTTGTGTCAGAATCCATGGGTGGATGCACAGGAATGCCCATGCTCCACCCATGGAACGCCTCCCTGATGCAAGGTAGCTGTCCTTTTTTTTTTTTTTTCACTAAGCTATGCAAATTGGCCTTTGTGTGGCTTAGTAAATCCCGAAATACATTTTGCCCTGGCTTGTGTCAAAAATGTGATGCAACCCAACCCAAAATCTGAGAAAATCTGGGCCTTAATCCCTAAACTAATAGACTGACCTTTTTGTCTACATGTCCACTGATTTTGTTTTGTAACCTAAAGATTTCTGACCAGACTAAGGCTGCACATTTTTATTTTTGGCATTCCTGTCATTTGGAAACAATTTTTAGGTCTCGAATTAGCCAAAACCTTTTGATTTTACTAATATTATATGAATAATATTCTTGCTTATGGGTGCTTTCAGCCAGTCCTCTTCCTCTATTGGTCTGTTTATTGTGTCATTCACATTTTGCTTCCACTCTCAGCAGCATAGGGCAAATGATCAGCTCACTTTGGCCGCTGGCTAACTTCTCTGTGAGTGACGGCACTCTGCCCTTTCACAAGGAGCACACCATCATGCAAAGTAGTTTCATTCAGTGCCAGTGACTACTATGGTGATGTGTGCTTTTGAGCCCAATACATTTTTGTGCTTAGCCAATTTTTTTTAGATTGACAAGGGCCCCAGAAGCTTTCTTGATAATAAAGTTATGCAAAAAAAAGCCTTTTTTCATGACAATTTTAACATGTACATTATGAACAGTATTGCTGCATATTGTTAAATTGCATGCTGATCCAAAACTGACCAGCCACAAACTTTAGATCAGTCTGAATGATAATATGCTGGAGGAAGTCACAAGTTATTAATACCTAGAAGTCTACCTAGATAATAGATTCAATCACCAAGAACAGAGGAACTACATTACAAAAAGGGCTTCAGCACACTAGCAAAAAAATGCAATGCCGGTTTTTCAAACCACTGCTATCCGTGATAGCTGCAAAGCTCTTGCCAACACTATCTTATTGTAGCGTCACCCAATATGGAAAAGACTCAACACTTCTAAACAAACTGCTTGTTACCACCTATAAACAGACCTTCCAGCTACCAAAAAGTGTATCACCAGCACAGGTGCAGCTGGAATTTGGACTAATTAACGAATCATTAGGAAGGCTGTACTCCACCATGAAAAGCTGGTACAAAATAAAACGTAACTCAGAGCACTCACAAATCATTAAAGCACTCTGGACAGAAGTGAAAAAAGACAAAAAGTCCTCATATAATAAATATCTATCCAAAATTCTCCAAACCACCAAGTCTGTGGAACAAAAACCTATATTTCCCAGCTTTTAGACGAATAACCAACAAAATGGCAAGACTTCAATTGCTGGTAGAAGATAAAAACACTTTTAGCCAGCGAACACATGCATGGATGGTAATCAACAACTATGACTCTCTAAAACAAGCACCTTACCTAAGCCTTACATTTTCTGTATTTTTAAGGAAACGACTGATGGCACTTCGGTTTTGGTGTGCTACCAACAATAGCGGACCAACCTAGTTGGAAATACAATTGTCCCATAGCATGCAGACTTTGTGGATAAAAAAAGAGGACATCATCCACCTGATTTGCAACTGTCCATACTTCTATCAAGCACGCGTTACCTTATTGCGGCCTGACTTCAAATCAAGAAAGATCAGGAGTGCAGGGCTGCCATCATTCAGTGCCTCAACCCGTCGGATCCCCAATTGAACTGTAAGCTGTTAAAAGTTTTGAAGTTTCACGAACTTGCCCTAAAAAATATGGCCTAGCCTCCCCAGCACAATTAATATCATAAATGGAACATTTGCACCACACTGAACTGTAATTTAAAAAAATATATATTTTAACCGTCTCATCATGAAGGTTGTATGTACTGTATTGTTTTATATTTATATCTCTCAAACGTTTACATGTAACATTGTTACAGTTTTAATTAACCAAACAATAAAGTTTATTTGCAGTAAAAAAAAAATGCATGTACAACTTCTATTATGTTCTGTGCATGTTTTCCAATATGCATTTTTAATTGGTAATTTCTGTGAGTCAAAGTGTTTCTAAACTTTAAACATGAGACTTCATTACTACTCTGCAAAGAATACCACTGCACAGGGTGGAATTCTTGGCAGTGGTTTTCTTGGTGGTACTACAGTCATGTATATTTGCTGATGGGATGCCATTGCTTCCATGGGTAAATATGCCTGATGGTAATTGCTAAAATACCACCAACATTAATTATGCCCATAAATCACTACTTTGTCATAACGTGAATGCCAGGTGCTCTCACCTAAACTACATTTCATACAGCAGCACTTGGTTCTGGTTTATGACCAGCCCATATTTGATAGTATTTCCTATGGCAAATACTCAAGATACAGACATTCCATTTTCTGCAGTGCAGATTCCTGAGTAAGACAATTACCTCTGGTGCGAATGCCTTTACCAAAAGTGATAAAGCATTTACCACAGCATTACATTTACCACAACAGAGTGGATTTAATTTAAAGTGGTGTTTTCTCCCCTATAATGGGCTGCATTTTAACACTGTTAGAAGTCACCACATGAGTCCAGCAAATTTCACTCCACTATTTACATGGTTATGATCAGGGTCTTTTTAAAATTAACTGGACATTTTTTCGTGAATGACAGATTATAGATAACAGAACGAGTATTTCATTGTGATGCCACCACACTGCAACATCATGCATGTTGTGCATTATATACAGAGCATGCATGGTGTGGTAGGGCCGAGCAGACAGTGCAAGTACAGCACAGCTGCCTACTTTGTGTATGTAATGTTAAGCACACCCAACCAAGCAAAGGTCCTCATCACCCATGTGATTAAAGGCAATGGACCTGCTGACATCCTTGTGCCCACGTTATGATTTTGGTGAGTACCCAGATGGTTTAGATTAGCTAGACATATTCTGCACACATGCAGTAACCATGAAGGTACTCCTATAGGATCTAATATAGGAATTTTCTACTACAAAAGCATTATCATTATCCTCTATGCTGTGTCCATCTTTACTTAATTTATGTTTTTCTGGCAAGAATATCATCAGTCATCAAGGCTCAAGCCTTTATTTGCTAGTCTCTTGTTTGCAGCTGTTTATTGGTATTTTAAAAAGATCTACTTTTTCCTCTTTTGATTGTTTTCTGACAAACGAGTTACATTGCTCTCAATCTTTCTTGACATTAAAGCGGTGAAAAATAACTTTTATATGAAAAGGAATTGTTTCCCGGGACAGATCTGGCTTTTGTTTTGAGCACTCATTCAAAAATTCAACATCAATGGCCATTGAATATATTCAGGAGTTTGAAAGTGGTAATTTAATTTGGTAGATTATTGCTACTGTACCAAATTTACCACACATTCTGATATGGCAAGCTGTAACCAATGCTAACACTGCATTTATTTGTTACATGTTATCATAATATTCAACGCTTTATGTTATGTACTAGCTGTCTCTAGTGACTACCCAGTATGAGAAATGACAATATGCATTTAAAAAGCCAGTTATAGCTTACTGGTAGACACAAAAATTCATTCTGTAGCAATCAGTCAGCCTATAGTACAATGTAAGGTTAACGGGTACTGCTGCTTCAAAGAGCAAGGATACCACTGACACAGTGGATAAGTATTTGTAAGACACCAATGAGCATAATTGTCAAAAAATGTAAATTAAATAAAAAATGACATATTTGTATGAGAAAGTAGGTCACTTGATCCAGTATAAAATACCCAATAGTTTCTATTGAAAGCAGCACATACTTTTTCAGCTTGTTGGAATTGGTAGGATGAATCTGACCACAGGTGGTAATCACACATATCACACACAAAAGTGAAAGCACAGTTTAGGTTCCTAGTGTTAAACCATCCACACAAGCACTCTCTTAACATATGGACCGTGGCTGCAGGAGTATACAACAGGCACATTTCTGTGACTCATTAGGTAGGTTTTCATTCATCAACCTGTGAGTGTGAAATCATGGGGGTGGCTTATGACTACTAAGATGAAGTCGGTGTGCTCAAATGGATGTCATAACGGCAAGGTTACTTAGTTGTATGGCCACTGCATTCATTCCAGCTTTTTTGTTTTTGTCACTTTATGTTCTGATGCTGTTATGTGCATTTATACAAGTGAGGCCAAATTAGTGGAAAGATGTATGCATCTGATTGAAGCTTTTACTATGAGAGATGCATAATGCCATTAACCTGGATTGTTGAAGGGACTTGCTTGATAGGAAGAAGAAAGATTGTGATATACACTCACATGCACTCTGTATGGTTCTGAGCATGCCGTCGCTGCTTCTGGTCAAAGAGGTTTCTTACCTCACTTCTGAGGATTGAAATATGTCCTTTCCCAGGATCTTTCAGATTCTTTCAATGGCCATTGAAGCCTTTATCATTTCACAGTACCATAGACCTGGAGAGGAAAGAGTGGCATTTTGGCTGAACAGTGTACATGTAAAAGCTAAGTTAGACATCTGCATCAGAATCGCACCTAATAGCCATTTGGGTGATTTGATTGATTGGGGTATAAACTTTTTTGTCGATATATATTATATATTCTCATTCTCTTTACATTTATATTGTTTTTTAGATAAAACGACCCGTAAGACTATTGAATAGGCAGAGGGAGCCAGTTATTAGCTCTAGGTTAATTTTTAGTTTGGCTCGAAAGTTCAGCTGTTGCCAACTTATTGTTATCAATTCCTTAAAGTATTCATAGACTAGGCTTTCGCTCCATCCAGAGGAGTATTTCTCTTCCTTCTCACAATATTTTCTATTTGGTGCATCAGTCCACTTTCTATTTAATACTTAAATTACAATGCATTATTTAAATAGAAAATGTGTAATAACCTATTTAATATGTTATTATTGTTCAATTATTTTTCAAATCCAAAATATATTCAATGTTATAATTATTACATAATTTTTTTAAGCTGAAGTAGGTTAGTAAAAATATTTTATAATTAAATTTGTACTGTTTATATATTTTGTTAAATATTTATTTGTATTTATTTATATTTCTAACTATTTTAAATAATTTAATTTAACATTATTTTCAGTTGGGTTTTACTTTAAGTCCCTACCTCCATTATTTTCTATGGGAGGGTGTTGCAGTGCCTGTGGTTGGCCATGTGTAGTGCTGGACCTACTACAAAAGTGTAAGGTACTACAAAAGTACAGTTTGTGAATACTGAAAAGTCGTAAACTTACTCAAAAATGTAGTTGTGCATCAGTGCACTCCAGTTTCACTCTGTGTCGTCTGTGAACTATTCAGAAGCTGTACGTGGAAAACAGCCCTGCTGATGATACTTAGCATTCTGCAGTTTTATATATCTCATACACATCAACTGCACAATACTCCTCAGTTGGCAGAGCCTCAGTTGCTCAAACTGAAATCCTAACATACCAGTCTATTATCTTTTTAAAGCTCTGCCAGTATGCCACAAGTGTGAGTTCAAGAACATTCACCAAAGAACGTACAGCACAATGTGTTCCCTTTACAGAAAGAAAGTTAAAAAAATACAAAAAGGAAATTTACCGGCACAGATAGTTACCAGGCAACACATTCAGTGGGATAGTACCCATTTTACCTTCCTGTCTGCTGATTACCACACTGTTACTGATATTTACACCATTTGTGTAATTTATCGCACCTTCAGTATCACCAGAAACCTTTCCTCTAGTCTGTGCTCTACTGACCTTTTTCGTCATCGATCCTGAATGGCAATGCCATCCTCTCGGACATTGATTTCAGTCACAAGCATTCTAACATCTAAGTAATATTTATTATGTTCTCACAGCCCTATGAGTAATATATATAACCTAAAAACCACACACAACTGCTTCAGCCTTTGCTTCTTCAGTTATGCATGCATGCATTTACGTACGTATGTGGTATTCGTATAGCATGAACCTAGCCAAAAAGCAGCAACGCTCTGCACAGGATCAAAGGCAGAGATAGTCTAAGAGTGAGAGTAGGAAGGGATTACTGGGTTCTGAGAAGATAGATTAATTATTAACTGTGTTATGAGGTAGTGGTATTTAAAGAGGTCTGTCTTCAGCTCTTTCTAAATCCCCATAAGAACACACCAATAAAGACTGATCAAATCTTACCTAAGTTCAAGTGTACTCCATTGTGTTACAATTCGCCCCTTCCCACAGCCCCAGTACACGCTTCTGAACCTGTACAGTGGGGTACTGTTGAGAGGTAACCCATTGGACCCCTCATTTGTTGGTTAACCTCAGTAGCAATGCAGGTTGCTGTTAAACCGGCTGATTCACAAGCGATGTGGCATGTGTGTAGCTACAGTATAGGTTCTTTCCACAGGGCTCATGTTCAAAACGATATTGCTTGGCACATGAGGTTCTATGCACCACAATGAATTTGCAAATTAACTTTCAATCTCCCACAGCTTCTGCTTGCATTACAACCTGTGTACCCCCCAAACATCTCCCCTGACCCAGGATCTGAGGCTTCCAGAACTGGCACTGTTAGTAATGGGGGTCTCTAGTTGGCAGAGGTAGGTACCTTTGTCCAAATAGGGACCCTTCTTCCTAGTCAAGATAAGGGAGTTACACTCCTAAAATAACCCCTGCTCACCCCCTTGGTAGCTTGGCACGAGCAGTCAGGCTTATCTTCGAGGCAGTGTGTAAAGCATTTGCACATAACCAACAGTAATACAGTGTAAGCACTACAAAAGGACACCACACCAGTTTAGAAAAATATTCAATATTTTTATATACTTAAGACAAGACCAAAAACGATAAAAATCCACAATACAGTATTTAGAAATCTTCAGTTATCAAAATAACCTTGAAAAACAGTTCCTTGAAGTCGATAGCTCCCTTTGGGTTTATCACGGCGTCGTGAACAACAAATCCAAACAGTTCCAGCTGACCGCGGCGTCGCGGACCAGCTACGGTGTCGGGAAGACCCGCAAAACAGTACCTTTAGAAATGCAGGGCATCGGCGACCTCTCTTTGAGCTCCCGAAAGCACGGCGTCTGCAGGCGTCGGTTCAGGAGGTCGGTGCAGGAGTCATCGGGCCCTTGAAGTCACTCGCGTTGCAGATCGAACTCCTCGCGGTTGAAGTCAGGAGCGCTGGTGTCGGCAGGCGCCGGGTGCTGCAGTGCGAAGTGCAGCGGTGCGGCGTGCGATGCCCTCAGGTCGCGGTGAGAGCAGCGGCTCGGTGGCGGCGTCAGATGGCGTCGTCGGTGAGTCCAGGGTCGCGAAGTGATGCGGTGCTCGTCGCGGTGCTGGCAGGTAATGGTGCAAGCAGCGGCATCGTCGTTGCTGAAGCGCTGTCGTCGGCTGACGAACTGGAGTCGATGGCGCCGGCGTCGGTAGGCCAAGACTGCGGTGCGGGATGAGGGCGGTGCGTCGTGTAACTCTACGAGCGGTGCCCTTGAACCACTGTGCAAGCAGCGGCGTCGATCTTGGCATGGAGCGGCGTCGTCGGGGATACCAAGGCGGCGTCGTGAAGTGAGGTGCCCACAGGTCTCGGTGCGAGCAGCGGATCAGTGGCGGCATCAGCAGGTGTCGTCGGTGAGACCAGGGTCGCGTTGCGGCGGTGCCCTCTGTGGTGCCTTCAGGACACGGAGTCGGCAGCGGCGTCGTAGACGGCGTAGGGTTGCTTTTCCTTCTGTTGCAGCACAAAACACACAGTCCCCAGTGCTGAGGGCAGAAGAACTTGAAGTCTTTGCTGTTCCTGAGACTTTTTGAACAGGGGGCAAGCTCTACCTCAAGCCCTTGGAGAAACTCACAAAAATAGGTTGCAGAAAGTTCAGTCCATGCCTTTCACTGCCCAAGACAGAAGCAGCCACTGCAGGCCAACTCAGCAAAGCACTCAGCAAAGTGGTAGTTCCTCCTCACAGCTTCTGCAGCTCTTCTTCTTGGCAGTCTTCTTGATCCAAAAGAGTTCTAAAGTTCAGGGGTCTGGGCCCCAATATTTATATCCCAAAATCCTTTGATCTCTTAGGCAGAGAGTGTCTGTGCCCGGCCAGAACCAGTTCTGCCTTCTCTGGTGTGACTTCCTGGCAGGAGGTGGAGACGGCATTGTCAGAGGCAGACCAGGCCCTTTGAGGTGCAAGGAAATCTCCTCCCCCTTCCCCAATTGCAGCCCAGGTCTATTCAGCCCTTTCCTGACCCACCTAGACTATCTGAAGCCACTCCTGCTCTCCAGCCCTCTGTCATCCAAAACACAGACATGCAATCCACATTCCAGCAGAGGCACACGGGATGACTGAGCAAGAAAATACCTACTTTCTAAAAGTGGTATTTTCAAACACAGAATGTAAAAATCACCTTCACTAAAAGATGCATCTTTAGATTCTGAGTTCAGGCATACTAAACTTTATTTTTCTACCTAGTTCCCAGGGCCAGTTATGTTTATAAGATGTTATAAACAAACTCCCCATTCTGTCCTATGGGAACAGGTAGCCTTGCAATAGTGAAAAACGAAATTGGCAGTAATTCACTATCAGGACATGCCACACTCACCAGGGCATGCCCTACCTTTCACATACACTGCACCCTGCCCACAGGGGTACCTTGGACCTACCTTAGGGGTGACTGACATGTAAGAAAAGGGAAGGTTAGGGCCTGGCAAGTGGGTACACTTGCCAAGTCGACATGGTAGTTACAAACTGCGCGCAGACTCTGCAGTGGCAGGTCTGAATTACTTTTTCAGGGCTACTCATGTGGGTGGCACAACCAGTGCTGCAGGCCCACTTGTAGCATTTGATTTACAGGCCCTGGCACACTTAGTGCACTTTACTAGGGACTGACGAGTAAATCAAATATGCCAATCATGGAAACACCAATCCATAACACAATTTACACAGAGAGCATATGCACTTTATCAATGATCAGCAGTGATAAAGTGCCCAAAGTCCTAAAAACAACAACAGCAGGTGAGGAAAAAATAGGAGGAAGAAGCAAAAAGTTTAGGGATAACCCTGCAAAAAGGGCCATCTCCAACAGGCACTTATCACTAATCTTTACACAGTCTACAAGGGAGGTCTCTAGATAGGGCGGGGTAAGACCACATATGTTTATAAGTCTCCAAGTGTCAAAAACATCCAGCCTGACACATTAGGCTACTGTTTCTTTCTTCCACTTTTAAGGGGGCGATTACAATGTCGGTCGGAAAGGCTCCGAATCTGATTCGGGTCTGCTGAAACCGATTCGGAACCCATCTGTCCGAACGACCGATAACAATATTTGGATAGCGTTCGGACTTTCCGAGTCTGGTCCGACTCGGTTCCGAATGGCATTCGGAGGAACGGAGTTTGTCAGAGCCGACTTGTACAGGTCTAAGGATCGCGTTTCCGACCGAGCAATTATGATGTCGGATTCGGACAGCCTTTCCGAATCGGTTGTTCCGACACAGATCGGCTGTCGGAATCTGACTTTGGGGACCCGTAGCAGGCCCCCTTCACCCAAAGCCTTCCGAATGTGTCCCGTGGGGGTACCCAAGGGACCCTCCTTTCCAACCATGCACCGTGTGGCAGGCACCAAGGGGTGTCCGCCACAGGGTGCACAATGTTCCCTAGCGACCCCTTTCTTCAATGGGAGCCTGTGTATTCCGTCGGAACACATGCTTCCATTGAAGTCGATGGGAGTCCGACCGAATCGTATTTGGAAGCATCGTAATCGGTCAGTTGGACTCACCGAATCCGATTCGGTCGGAAACCATTCCGAGACCGATTCCGTCTGAATGCTTTCCGACCGACATCGCAATCGGACCCTTAGTCAGGGGGGCATCATGGGTATGGTTTTTTTATGCGCTTCTAAGGAGCTCATGATGGCAAAGTTACATGGTTGAATGATCAGTGAATTAAGTTTACTTTCTTTTCAGTCACATGCAAGCACAATATCTCTGTCACCTTTTTGTGGGTGCGGATTGACAATGAGTTTAAGGAAATCAGTATATCTCCAAAACTTAGCACAGGTAGAGCCACATTACGTTTAATGGATACAAGCAGGTTAAAGTCAGGTTTAGAGCATCAAGGAGCCAAGTGTCAGATTTATTTTCCACGGAAACACTGAACCAGGACTGCTAACAGGATATGTTGAAGTGATACATGCAGGCTTAATAATTGTGTTTGTGGATTACATCTAATTGAATTAAATGAGTGCTTATTGTTCCACTGTGATGTCTTCCTCTGCACTAACACTACTCTGCTTATATCACATTTCATACATCAAGAAGGTAGAGAGCCAGCTTGTACACCAAGGACACATATGGGCACATTAACCCCTTCGACGCTCATGACGGAGCGGTTCCGTCATGCGCGTCGGTTGGGCTGTGCAGATGACGGAACCATTCCGTCACGGTCCCGTAGATTAACGTTAACCCCCCGCACAGCGCGAAAATCGGCGCTGCGCTGAAGGGGTTAAACAATATGAAAATCAAACCACCTCAGCCCTTAAGATTGCCTCATCTCGATTTGACTAAGCTGTTAGTTATTAATAAATGATTTGAAAGCACCTGGGCAGAACCCAGCCACTTAGCAAAAAAACAAACTCGGACCTTGCTTTCAATGAAGCTTCTTGAAATTGTATAATGTAGTATTTCATGTGAAAACACCTTCATTGGAAAACAAATCATTGAATCATACCCTAAAAGAATTTAATCTATCTATCTATCTATCTATCTCTATCTATCTATCTATCTATCTATCTACCCCTACACTAAGGGTCCGATTTCGATGCCGGACGGACCTGAGTCCGTCCGACACCGATCTCGAACTGGGACCGACCGACCTGCTGTCGGCGGTCCCAAACCAGCAAGTAGGAGGTCACAATCCTATTCTTTACAATGGGAGCATGCATTCTTGTAAAGAGCAGAGGTGCTGTTCATCCCTGCACCCCGTGGCAGGCACCTCAAGGTGCAGGGATCAACAGGGGGGCACCATAGGTGCCCCCTAGGCCACCATCCGAAGGCCTTGCACCCATTGGGGCCCTGCTGGGGGGCCCCAAAGTCGGATTCCCACAGCCTTCCTATGTCGGAAAGGTCTGCACAGAAATGCTGTGGGAATCTGCCATCGTAATCCTGCGGGCGAAAAGAGCCGCCCTTGGATTACAGGACCCTTTCCGAATGGCAGACGGGCTCTCCGAGCCCATCGTAAGCCATTTGGAAATCCTGTTTCGATTAATTTCCGACCGACTCCATGAAAATGGGTCGGTCGGAAATTAATCCAAACAGGAGATTACGATGCTGTAGGGACAACTCCGACCGAGGGTCAGAGTAGTTTCCGACTGCATCATAATCGGCCCCTAAAAAGGAAAATGAGCTACGTAGTAGTAAACACATGATTTGCGTGGTCGGTGAGAGTAATGGAGGAGTTGAAACTATGATACATAATGGGAGGTTGCAGGTGGTTCATCCTTTGAGCAAAAAAGTATGACTGAACGCTGCAAAAAAGGAATTTCGACAAAGAATTGAAAGCAAGGCACTATAAAAAAGTACAAATATTAATAATTAATGAAAACATTTTACAGCTATAAATGTAAACATGTAAAGATTTAATGTTGGAAGAGTGTATGCTAACAAAAAACAAGCATTTGCAATGCAATCGGTCTCGCCTTTGGGGCCTTGTAAGTATTTAGCCATGCAGCACATTTTTTGCAGCTGGGAGGCGGGGGGGGCAGTTGCGGTTCTACCGGGAAGCAGGGAAGGGAAACAGTGCTCTAAAACCGCCATGCTTTTTGTTTTTAATAGCCAAATAAAGAAAGGACATCATCTGTCAAACCACAGGGGGTCTACCAACCCGGCCCCAATATCTGAAAAACAAAAGAAATGTGTTGGCTAGAAAGGTAGGATCAAAAGTACACTAACCTGAATGTTTAATTGACTTTACAGCGATAAACTCAGAAAGAAAAATGGGAACTCAATGGGTCACAGAAGGAAGAAATAGCTGGACCAAATGTGGCATAAAGGTACTTACAATCCACTAGGTGGCCTAACGAGGTGCTTCGATAAGAGGGGAGTGCGGGGTTTGCAGCAGCATTGGGAATAAGGAGTGCCTCTTCCTCAATGCCTGATGCTTGATCGCGCTATACTTCTGTCTTCTTCTACCTCAAGTCCTTGTGTTAACAAACACACGACTGGAGTAACTTCAAAAAAAAACTTTATATCACTATGCAAACAAATGTTTGCCTTAGTTGTGCTGGTGAGCCCTGATGTTTTCATAATGTTGATGGTTATTACAAGAGAATCATTGGATTCAACATTGGTAAGGGATGCGTGTCTTGGGGGGAGGGGGGCTGGCACACAAAGGGCAAGCAGCATGTAGGGAGAGAGGAACTGGAACCTATAGGTAATGTGGAGAAACTTCACCACTGAGAGGGACATGGAGCTCATGTGCAAGAGAAAGAATATCCAGAAGGGGTGAGGAGACAGCCTGCTGCCACCCAGATGATAAGAGTATGTGAATGAATGAATGAGATAATTTTGTAAAGCACGCAATACCCGAGGGTGTTTTAGCGCTATGCGAAACAGAATCCAGGGGGGAGGGAGGGAGGCCACCAGCCTGGGGGAGAGGTTAATATGAAACAGTCACGTGCAGATTTCTATTTGTTTTCGCTGGGGAACAAAGATCTTCCTTAGTTTGCCAGTTCTAATAAAAAATAAACTTTCAAAATCAAAAAGTAAAACGAATATTGCCACTGCCTGTGATTCCATGCTCAGGAGAAGAGCACTGCTTCTGCTACTTGACCCTGGTTCAGGCAGGTCGCTCCCCCCACGCCGCACAGCACCACCTGTACGTCCGTGCCCTGTGCTCGCTGCCGCCGCTGACGATGTAAGTTCGAGGCCCCCTGCCTCTGCTGTGCTCTCTGCTTCCTCCGTGCCCCTGTGCCCCACTGTTGCCTTTCTTTATTTTCTGTGCCCGTTGTTGCGCTCTTTTTTTCCCTCTGTGCCCCACTGTTGTGTTATTTTATTTTGTGCCCACTGCTTCCCTTCTCGCTGTGCCCCGTTTTCTCCTGCCTCCTCTGCTCTCCGCCCGTTTCCCGCCGCTGCGTCCCCTGCGGCCCCGCCCCCCTGCTCGCCCATTCGCCGCCCGCTCCCGCCTCCCAGCTGCTCCTCCCTCCCACCTCCCCTTATATGGCGGCCGCTGTGCGGCCGCGCCGCTGGAGCGCCAAAGGCGTGCCTAAGGCAAGCCCGTCTGCGCCCGTCCGCGCCTGGACCGCGCCCAGCGCCAGACCCCCTGGTCCCCGCGAATGCCACACCGACCGCCGCCACTACACCGCCAGCACTCTCCACGCACTCAACACCGGACGACCGCACACCTGCTTCCTGGCCGCCCCGAAGCACACCAAAGGACCCTTCTCCTGCCGGAGCTGCAGCTTCACCAGCCTCCGAGCCGCCAAACCGCCCACCGTGACAGAACGCAACCACCTCAGATGCATACTACTGAACACCCGCTCCGCACGCAAACACGCCATCGAACTCTGGGACCTGCTCGACACATCCTCCCCGGACGTCGCCTTCCTGACAGAGACCTGGATGAACGCCTCCTCGGCACCCGACATTGCCATAGCCATCCCGGACGGCTACAAGATCACCCGCAGGGACCGCACCAACTGAGTAGGAGGTGGAATCGCCATCGTCCACAAGAACACCCTCAGGGTCTCGACCAGCACCGACGACACCCTCAACACCGCCGAACACTTCCAGATCCACACTGACCCCAACACCACCCTCAGAGGAACTCTCGTCTACAGACCCCCCGGACCCCGGCCTCAGTTCTGCTACTCCATCGCCGACTTCGTCAGCACGCACGCCCTTGCCTCCACAGACTACACCCTCCTCGGAGACCTGAACTTCCACCTCGAGAACAACAACGACACCAACTCCACCACCCTGATTGACAACCTCGCCAACCTCGGACTCAGACAGCTCATCACAACGCCCACCCACTCCGCCGGCCACACGCTTGACCCCATCTTCTCCGCAAGCTCCCACGTCACCTTCAACCACACCACCGAACTCCACTGGACCGACCACCGCTGCATCCACTTCACCTTCTGGAAACCCACCACGCACCACCGCACTCAACAGATCCCCCACCGCAGCTGGAGCAAAGTCACCGAAGACCAGCTAAACACCACCCTCGCCCGAAGCCCACCCGCCGACCCCACCGACTCCGACATTGCCGCCCGCAACCTCAGGCGATGGATCGACGACTGCGCCAACACTCTCGCCCCGACCAAGAAACCCTCCAACAGACGCACTAACAAGAAAGCCAGCTGGTTCACCGCGGACCTCCAGGCATCCAAGCAAACCTGCCGAAAACTAGAGAAGAAATGGCACGCGAACAGACACCGGACAGCTACGCAGCCCACAAGAACGCCATCCGCAGACACCACCACCTCATCAGATCCGCCAAAAGGGCCTCCAAGGACCGCCTCGACAACAACGCGCACAACAGCAAAGAGCTCTTCAACATCGTGAAGGAACTCTCCAACCCCAGCTCCAACACCAACGACATCCCACCATCGCAAGACTTGTGCGACTCCCTCGCCACCTTCTTCCATTGTAAGATCACAGACATCCACGACAGCTTCAACAACCTGGCCGCCCCGACAGCCACCGACACCTCAGACCCCACGGCCGCCACCCACATCGATCCCCTGCTCACCTGGACCAACATAAACGACGACGACACCATCAAAATCATGAACCACCATCCACTTCGGATCTCCGTCAGACCCATGCCCACACCACATCTTCAACAAAGCTAGCGCCACCATCGCACCCCATCTCCGCAAGGCCATCAACATCTCCTTCGAGACCGTGACCTTCCCGGAGAGCTGAAAGCACGCCGAGATCAACGCCTTACTCATGAAACCCAAGGCGGATCCGAAGGACCTCAAGAACTTCCGGCCCATCTCCCTGCTCCCGTTCCCGACGAAGGTCATCGAGAAGACCGTCAACGGACAACTGACCCGCTACCTCGAGGAGAACAACATCCTGGACCCGTCCCAGTCCGGGTTCCGCAGCAACCACAGTACCGAAACTGCCCTCATCGCCGCCACCGATGACATCAGGGCCCTGCTGGACAACGGCGAAACCGCGGCCCTCATCCTCCTGGACCTATCAGCCGCCTTTGACACTGTCTGTCATCGCACCCTACGCACACGCCTCCACAACGCAGGGATCCGAGACAAGGCCCTGGAATGGACCACCTCCTTCCTCTCCGGCAGAACCCAGAGCGTCCGCCTCCCCCCTTTCCGTTCCATAGCCTCCGAGATCATCTGCGGCGTACCCCAAGGATCATCCCTCAGCCCGACACTGTTCAACGTCTACATGGCTCCGCTCGCCCACGTCGCCCGACTGCACGACCTCAACATCATCTCTTACGCCGACGACACCCAGCTGATCCTCTCCCTCACCAAGGACCCCCTCACCACCAAATCCAACCTCCACGAAGGAATGAAGGCCGTCGCCGAGTGGATGAAGAACAGCCGTCTGAAGCTGAACTCGGACAAGACGGAGGTCCTCATCCTCGGCTCCTCCCCCTCAGCCTGGGACGACTCCTGGTGGCCGACTGCACTGGGAGCAGCACCGACACCCACCGACCACGCACGCAACCTGGGGTTCATCCTCGACTCAACACTCTCCATGACCAAGCAAGTCAACGCCGTCTCATCCTCCTGCTTCAACACCCTCCGCATGCTCCGCAAGATCTACAGGTGGATCCCCACCGAAACAAGAAGAACGGTCACCCAGGCCCTCGTCAGCAGCAGGCTGGACTACGGAAACGCCCTCTACGCAGGAGCCTCGGCCAAACTCCTGAAACAACTTCAACGCATACAGAACGCCTCTGCACGCCTGATCCTCGACATCCCTCGCCATAGCCACATCACACCCCACCTGAGAGACCTGCACTGGCTTCCCGTCAACAAGAGGATCACCTTCAAGCTCCTCACCCACGCACACAAGGCACTCCACAACACCGGACCGGCATACCTCAACAGACGGCTCACCTTCTACACCCCGAACCGCCAGCTCCGCTCCGCCGACCTCGCCACCGTGCCCCGCATCCAAAGAGCGACCACCGGCGGCAGATCGTTCTCCCACCTCGCCGCCAAGACCTGGAACACCCTCCCCATCTTCCTGCGACAGACCCAGGATCTACTAACCTTCAGGAGGCTACTCAAGACCTGGCTATTCGAGCAGTAGCAGCATCCCCCCCCCCCCCCCCAGCGCCTTTAGACCCTCATGGGTGAGTAGTGCGCTTTACAAATGACTGATTGATTGATTGCTACTGACAATTCATAAGGAGGCAGAATCCTGTGACAACTGTCTCTTATGTTGGCGTTGAAAATGTGATTAGTGTGCATGTTTGCCATTTTTTTTTTCATTTTAAATATAAGCCCAGATGCATGTTTGTTTGTTCAATACTGCTATGAATTATACAAATCAACGAACACATTTCTTTTTACTTGTATTTGTCAGCCGTCTATTTAGTTGCTTTAATAATATTGCGTGACCTCCTCCGTGCTAGGAAGTCACCCTAAATAAACTATGAATAGTAATCAAACTCGTAAACTCTGGCCAACTTATAACTTTTCTACGTTGGAGGAGGCTTCTTCCGAACAGGACCCCAAAAATGCGCTATGAGACTCATAGGCCCCGCTCCCCTTACCGCCTCCTCAATTAAAAATAAGAGATCTCAGATTCTAATACACACACTCTCTTGCCCCTTCCACTCCCCATTCGTCAGATCCCTTAAACAATTGATGCACCTTTCTTCTATATATACCACACAATCTATATACCCCTCACATTGCCAAACACCGCTCACCTGGGAAGCTCCGATGACATCATCCAAATCAGTCAGCTGTAGGGCCCCGCTAAAATGAGACACCATCTTTACGCCGCTGTCAGGAGGCACGGCGGGGCAGTCAACAGATGTAACCCTGTCGCCAAGAGCAATACAGTATTCTCAAAAGAGCGGCCCTTGTTGAAAGGGTGCGCTATCAACTACCTGTTCACGTAAAAACCATAAAAACAATTCAACCACCAAATTAGCATTTAACTACGAAATGTTTAAACTAATTATTAGCCTTTGTTAAACAGAAAATTAGTGTGTTAACATACAATAAATAAAGTAAAAAATGCATGTTCTTTTTCCATGACGACGGGGTGTCGATAGGCAGAGGGTTTAGTTAATTCTCGCCAGACCTCGCGGAATGTCGGTGGTACACATAAGGTTACGCGCCTTGTACCCGTTTCCAGAAATAAGCACGAACGTCACCCGCTTCTCGCATGCCTTTGTGGGGCCAATTTGTTGATGAGATAGTAAAACATGCATGTGCAATGCAATAGGACTCGCATTTTTCGCTAGACCTATTGCATTGCAGACAACGGGAGGGGGGGAGCACGGACAACGGGAGTGGGGGCGGGGGAGAAGGGGGCGAGAAGGCACGAACAAAGTAGTGCTCACAGTCTAAATAACACGTAAGTACTGTGTAACACTCGAAGTAAAGGGGCCAGTAGCCATGGAAGGGTACAAATGACGACAAAGCCATAGTAAGGAGGTACTAACAAGCCTCATAATCAATCAGACGGCAGCATTTACGAAAGACAATGATATGAGCCAATTAAAAACATGGGCAGAGAGTGGGCGGAGCTTCCACGGAGCTTCCACTCCATACTGAATACTGCATGCCTCACAAAATGAGCAGCGCATGCGCGCTGCCGCTATAGGCCCGACCTAATTAAAGATGAAAATCAGTATTTGGAACCGCAGCATGGCATTGTGATATTGGTATCATAACCCCCTAGTAATTGTTGTTTTGTTGCCCAGAGTTGGAAATTCTAAAAAATCTATTGACACATGAAGGAACATTACAAAACACAGATATTCTGATACACTTAGTACATAGCTTCTGAAGTAAAAGTGTATCTATTGCTCCTTTAGTTGTGTTGGAATAAAGTATGATTGGTGCATGGGAATTTATTGAGGGGTGCAAGTTGGGGACAGAGGCATGGCAATGTGCAGAGGAACACATCAACCATGTGTCCCATCCTCTGTTCTGTCCCCAGGATTTTCAGGCGTTTCTAATGCCAGAGATCTCAAGGTCTAAGATTTCCAGTCTTAGCTTGCTGAGTAATTTCTCTTATCCTACAGCTGCTTCCATATATAAATTTCCTGGTTTGGATTATTAGGACTTTCTTAAAAGAAGTGCTATGTGTAAGCCGAGATAACCTGTTATCATTTCTGAAGGGTGTTAAATGAAATGTTAGACCATATATAATTATAACACAGTCATTTACATTTTCCCATGATATACTGCTAATCCTAACTACTTTGTTTTGCTAGGATCAAAGTGACAGTTGATGGAGAGTTTCTGCATTACATATTCCCACTTCAGTTTCTGGATTCTCCCGAATGGGATTCACTTAGACCGTCAGAAGAAGGAATTTTTCAGGTAACTTGTGGGTAGTGCATTGAGCTTCTGATTTCTAAGTTAGTTGTAGTAGTTGAAATGGAAATATATATAGAGAGACTGTATAGAAGGGTCATATGTCTCAAAGGTTGTACCATAATTGAGAAAATTTAGTCCTAAGTCGTGTTCATCTTCACTTGTTTACTTGTTCAATAATTGTTCTGTTGTGTCACCTTTAATAACTGCATGCACTATTGTGTTTTACGTTTATGCATTTTACAAATACAAATGTTAAAGAGCAAGATTAATCCTTCTCAGATATACTCAGACTAATGAGGATACAATTAGAATGTAGTAATAATGAACAAACTGCATGTTTTTAATATTTTTCTAGTGTTAACAATGTGTACCTGCTGACTGAAGGTTTCAAACTAAACATTCAGTATTAAGAGTTTCAACTACTGTCACTGAGTCTACATAATAGATTTGTCAATATATTTTTGTTTGGTCAGTGTATTTTATTGTCCAAGAGTGATATAAGGAATCAGTAAAATCCTATTTATAATATTTGTAAGAAACCGTGTTCCAGCTTCAAAGTTTTACAAGGCACTAATTTAAATGGGTTTCTAATGTGTTTCATCTTGGCACAGAAAACCAATATATTGAATTTCCTCATATTATTTTGAGGATATGTCATACATAAAGGGTAAATTGGTGAAAGACTTGGGGTTTCCCAAGTTCTAAATCAACCATTTTCGCAAACAGGCCTGCTCACACTCCATGAAAAGGAAATTACCTCAGTTTCAGCCACATCGTATCAGACTTTCAATATTCTCTCATTTAAATTCTTCCTCTAACCAATTTAAGTTGGTGGATAATCAATGAGCTGTTGACAAATTACTCGTTGTTGGACAATGTGAAAATTGACACTGCAAAGATAAAGATAATACAAAAATAAGAGTCCAGCTTTTGAACAACCAGTGCAACAGTAGTTGGGCCGTGAGTCTGGCCGGATTTTCAAAGTTTTATAAAGGTCAAACATTTTTATGGTATATAATCTTGGTAGCCGGGGTTTACTTCAGATGTTCTGTGATTCGAAAACTGTGGTGGATTATTACCAGTATTTGAAAGTAAAATGTCAGTTGCTAAACTAGAGGAATCAAGGTGTGACTATGAGTAGAACAAATGGGCTCTGTGATCCTA